>OX596177.1:5062500-7562500 GCA_951394245.1 Cyclophora punctaria
TACTTATTTTGATATAAACAGTAAGTTCAAACGTAGCCCGTAACCGCAGGCGATCTAAAAATGAATTAGTCTATGGTTGCCGCACTTCACCGCACCTACTATGTTCGCGAATTGGTTGCTGTATACGGCTCAACCCAGAATGCTGAAGATTAAATTCAATAATGAATAGTGGTTTCAAAAGCCACCTCTAATGACTCATTCAATTACTTTTTACTCTCAAGGCTTAGCTCACTCCTGCCCCCTTCTAGTTCCGACTCATGTGTGACTTGTTTCTAAGGTAAATGTTGGTTGCAGCGGCGGCGAGGAAGGCATGCTGCTGTCCCTGTACTCGGCGGCGCACCTGAACCGTAACTTCATGACGACGCTGGCGCACGCGTCGTCGGCCGCCGCCTCCGCGCCGCCCTCGCCGCCCGCCACGCTGCCGCCGCATCAGGTACCACACTACTCATACCTCACTGAACTCATGTTCACTTCATGACGACGCTGGCGCACGCGTCGTCGGCCGCCGCCTCCGCGCCGCCCTCGCCGCCCGCCACGCTGCCGCCGCATCAGGTACCACACTACTCATACCTCACTGAACTCATGTTCACGGATAGTAGTCGTTACATGGGTCATGTCAGAGGCCTTTGGCGGTTCAATAACTCTGACACCAGGATTGGTCAGTTTGACCATCCACTCGATGAAGGAGAATACTACAAAAAACTATTATTTATTACTCTTTTCGTGTTTCAGGCCCCTCCAAACTTAGCTCAAATACAGGCGTTGGATAACGAGCAGCCAACCAACTTATTAGTCACTTTCTTTCAGTATTGGTAAGTTATTTCATGTCTTTTAAGTTCCTTAAATGTTGGAGGATAAAATATTGCACGGTACAAGATGAATCATACGTTACATAAGCTTAAACACTGGGCTGTAAAATCATATATGTTGACTTCTATTCATTAATAGAGTCCCACTATCATATTGCTATGACTCCAGACACTATGGGCCTTATTCATAACGCTTATTAACAGCACTTTTAACTATCAAATGGTTTGTCCCTTTCCGACATACGCTATTTGCCAAAGAGCGAAAGAGACAAAACACTTTAAAAGACTGTTTAAGTTAAATATTGTTTATGAATGAAGCAGTATATATACATAACCAGTTAAGTTGTCAGATCCGGAGTATAAGCACATTTAAATAACCGCCACCTTTCTTTACAGTTCCATAGTAATGGCCGACATTAAAAACGAGCAGAACATAAACAAGTGCAGCTTATGTTTCATAACATTAACTTGTATTGTGGAGGAGCAGTTCGCTAATTCTATTATGCACGACCAAAATCTTACGTTTAAGGTAAATAAATACACATAAAGTGCTAATTATACAAAAATATATGTATATATACTTTTTAATATTGCAGTCCCCTGCTGGGCACAGGTTGTAAGAATTATAAAAAATGGTTACCTGTCTGATAATTGGAATTTAATAATTGGGCTTTTGAAAAAAAAAAATTGATATTTTTTTATGTACCTATTTTAAAACTTTATTATTAATAATATTGATATTTAATGCAAAAAACTTAAAAAATATATTTTTTCAATTAATTATAAACAATTAAAAATTGTATAAAAATCACGTGACTATAAACGCGCCATAATTGGTCACCGTGGTTGTGACATGATAATGTTATAGCTATTTAACCATAAGACGTAGTAACTATTTAGTAATCTGTGCCATAAGTACGTACAGCGTTTACGGCTATTACACATTATGACGTCACACGCGCTCGGGTTTGTTCGGGAGTTGTCCGAGTGTTTTCGGTACTGGATTCAAAAATTAATTTTTATTTTGAAATAACTTTTGAATTATTGCGAAAAAAATAAAATAAAAATAGTTTTGTTATAAAACTAATATATAATCTTTCCATTTATCACAAATTTTTTTTTTCTTTCAAAAGCCCCATTGCCGGGAATGAGGGGAGGCCTTGGCCGAACAATGGGGTACAAGCTAACAGTAATAATAAGCTTCAATTTTTTTGATGTGATTGTTACAGGTACAATTGTACAGATTACCAATGAGGCATAGAAAAATAGTTCCTGAAGAACCGCCCTCGCAGCCGTTAGCTTCTACTTTAATAGGTAAGGCATTTAATAGTTAAAGGGGTTATTCAATAGAAAATATACGAGTTCAATGAAGAATTTAATGGAAATATGTGTGGCCATTTCGGAAAAACCCGTTTCGACAAAACATCGTTTTAAAGATCTGTCTATAATTGACGGAGCTACACCCAAATATACATATAAATTACATAATGATAATAAATACATAATAATAATATATGAATTACTCCTCTCTTTTCTTAAGTCGTTATAACAAATTGTATTCGTAACTTCAAATTTCAGATCTCTTAGTCGAATTCATAATGTGCCATTTACTCAAGAAATTCCCCGGTGAATTGTACCAGCTTTGTATAGGAGTGTTATTGAGATTACTCAGCTACCAGAAAAGGTGTAGGGTGCGTTTGTCGCGCGACTGGCGACCGTTGTGGGCGGCGCTTATTGCCTTACTGAAGTTTTTGGTGACCAATGAGACGACGCTGTTGAGGAGGCATAACATTTTCATCATGGCGCAGCAGGTTTGTTCCTTTTACAGAAATAAAAATAGTGCTCTTTAGAATTCATGAAAAATTTAATGCTGTGGATGCCTGGAAGTGGCATGCATATTTGAATACCACTTTTAAAATGCTGTTAATTATATACTAATATGTAGCCGTTGCCAACGCTTAATATCTATTAAGCATAATTTATTCATCTGAATAAATTTTTTTTTTTTTCTGGGATTATTTTTAATTACATACATTACTTTACCCGGCTCCAACTCGCATTTAACCAATAATTTGGTTATAGTAACATAGTTCCTAACATAGTTTCTATATCGGCCAGTCCCTATAACCTGCCAATATGTGTATTTTTTTCTGTTTAAATAAATCTATTATTGTTTTGGATGTCAATGTTGTGTACAAAATAAAACCCTGTGGGTTTTTCCCCACTTTTGTACAAATAAATGAAAGCCCCCGTATGTTTCAGATTGTCAACATATTCAACCTCTTCATCACGTTCGGCGACACTTTCCTGCCGACCCCGGCGTCGTACGACCAACTCTACTACGAACTTATTAGAATGCACCAGGTTTTCGACAATCTCTTCTTTATGGGTAAGTTGTTTTATATGCGCAATAAAATAATGCATGGATACTGAATTAAAGTTTGTAGTTACATCTCACAATTATATTTCGTGGGAGGGTTTTTATGTGGTTGCAGTCTGTAGCTCAATTCGGACAAAATATACGACGGCTTACTCGACTGCAAAATGAACGAATACACTTGACGACAAAACACTACACGAGATGGTGTTAGATTTATCTATGGGTAGTTAGCTTAGTATAAAAATCTTTTTGTATCATAGTAATGTTTGATATAAAATCCCCAGCGCTGCGCTACTCGACAGGCGACGGCTCGTACAAGGCGGAGGCGCTGCGGCTGGCCAACTGCCTCGTCAACGTGCGCGCCATCATACAGCACTTCTCGCCCAAGATCGACCAGTGGCTCAGCTCGCAGAACCTCTCCACGCCGTCCGAGGACCAGGTGCCTTACTTATCTCTTGATAGCTCTTGGGTCAATTGCTACATCATTTGATTTGATATTAGTTTAATATTTTTGTTTATGATACTATACTACCCTCTTCTTAGTCGGGTGTTAGAGTGCCTTTTTAACAGATGTATGCTACGCTACGTTACAATGGTGGTAACAAACTATACTATAATGATGTCTGCTATGGATCTTCGCAAAGTTACATAGCAAAGAGTGAAAACACTCACATAGCTTCCAGTACACCTCCGATCAGCTGTGGTAACTCACATTTATTAATAATTTTAACTCCTTTCCTACAGATACTGGAAGTAGTACGCAAGAACTACGACAGCCTCATATTAAAACTGCAAGAAGGTCTTGAATCGTACGATAGGTATACCGAAAAAGAGTATAGACCACTTTTGTCCAAACTCGTGCTCGCAGCGCGACAAAGAAGCGACACTACGTCACTCAACGCCCACACTGCCGCTGCGTTGAATCACTACACTAGCATATCTTAATTATTTAAATGTATTTAGTTTTGTATGCAATAAAACAGGAGATAGGTATGTATTTTACAGTGACATCAAGACAGAACGATGTCCTATATCCCACTTGTACTTCACATTTGTACACCGAGGGTTCCGTACATAGGATTGTTAAGTGGTTTTATTTCAGTCGAACGTGTCGGTGGTTTAGTGGTATACGCACTCACCTGCCAAGACTGAGGTCCCGGGTTTAAATCCCGGGTCAAGGGAAAACAAGTTTCCTACTTTTCAAATATGGCTCGGGTTTGAGATCACCAAAAAATTTGGCAAATGTCTAATTCTCCAAACTGTAATGATATCAGGTGAAATGAGAGGCCTTTGCCCAACTGTGGGACATTACAGGCTAATACTTTACTTTATTTCAGTCATGAGATACTCTAGATACTAAACCCACCTTGCGCGAGTTAACTAACCTGAAGGTTTTCTAAAAATAACTACAAAGTGGGATACACCAATAATAAGATTAATTTCTACTCTTGATGACTAATATTAATATAATATCGTAACTATGACAATTTAATGCCAATGATAATAATACCATTTAATACCAATCTTTTAGATCATTATTATTGTAAAATTCTAGATGTTTAATTGTATAAGCACATGAAATGGCAATACTTAGTAAGTGTGTGATGTATATAATAATTATTGTTATTGAATTGTTTGCACTAATGCTATCGGTGTTCATTTATAGATTACTAGCGACCTGCCTTTACTCATTGGGTATATAAATTATCTCTTAAAATCCGGGAAAAAAAACTGTATGAAATTTTATACTAAATATTGCGTTTACTCCCACCTGTTCTGTTGAGTAGTTCTGTTGACAGAACTACTCGGATTTTTTTTACCATTAGTTCTACCAAGTTTACCAAGACTTAAAAGACTATGCTTTACACCTGACTTTTATCTAGTAAAAAAAAAAAACCCTAACCTACCGAATAGTTAGTATTGTCAACAGAACTACTCAACAGAACAAGTGAGAATTGTATTCCCAATTGTTTTGTGGACAAAACTAATGGTAAAAAAAGTCCCAGTAGTTCTACTCAACAGAACAGGTGGGAGTAAACTAAATATTGGATAGATAGTTTGAGGATAAATTCGCAACGTCTATAACAAACGAAATCTATTCATAACATTTAATTACAGATCGAGTACCTATTTCTATTTATATCTTCTTAATTATTCATAATTATATTGAATGCATCCTGTATTATGCATTTGATATATATTTTTTAAATTAATTAGCTATCCTATCTAATTTGAAACTATATAATAACAAACAATCATATATGTAGCTCTTTTTGTTGTGTACATATCAATTTATATGAGCTTCATATTAAATTATTGTATATAAAATTCCGTTTTCCATAAGACTGAATTTAAACAAGGCAGAGCCTTATTATTGCATCGGTTTCAGTTTTAAATTTATAAATGTGACCAGCGTAATCCTTAATTACCAGTGTCCCTTTAATAAAACCAGCGGAAATAAGTGCTAAATTGAATATTTAACAATAAAAAATATGTAATATTTAATAGGTTTAATCGTCGTTATAATAAATTATTTTCCGTACATTACCTTTGGCTTTCTTTTTAAAATAAGTACATTTTATAATAATATAAGTATACATCATAATTATAATAATTAAAATTGTAAATAAGCTTTATAACGTCAACAAATTAATATAGTAACTAATTGGAATGACTAGAAGTAGTTTCAGAATGTTCTTTGGTAAATAATTATACTATAACTTATTTCTAAAGGAACATAACTTTGTCAATAGTCAAATCTTTGTCTTCATTATTTGCTCTCATAATATAAGGTTTTATAGAGAGGAAAAATAACTTTGCAGAAAGTTTTAAAGATATCTTACTAAACAGTACAATATTAATTTGAACTTTTAGCCGTTATTATTCCTTGATACAATAAGTACTCAATTACTTAAAGTATTAATATAGCATACATCCAATTGCTACCCCCGATTCACTGTACTGATAGTAAGTGTACGTGTAGTGTGTAGTTTACAGGCCAAATATGTACTTTTAATTATTAGGCTTCAACTCAGCAAGAGCCTCTTTCACCAACTCCTGTAACTCTTCAGGCAGTACAGTTTTAGTCATGGTCCGATTTTCAATATTCCAATAGCTTTCTTCATAGTATTCCTTTTTCATATCTGAACATGAATCGTCGCTACTTTCCTTAGTATCGTCATCATTTTCTTTGTTGTCTTGTGCGTTGTTTGAGCTCCTGTCTTTAGTCTCGTCGGATTTGATGGAACTTATCTCTGGAGCGAGCTCGTCAAGCAACATTTGCGATGGAAATATTGGTATGTATTTCTGACCATTGCACCAGCTTTCTAATGTCTTTTCTAGCTCCGTTATCCTGTTTGCTAGGATCCTAAATAAACAGAAGTATAACATTTAAAAATTGCAAGATGGAGGAGCAATGTTGATTACAAAGAAAAGGAGCTTAATGTCTGTAAGTTTATGGAATGGATTATGAATGGATGAAGTAGTCAATTTAAGTCATAAACCAGATTAAAAAGTACATATTATACTTATAAACCCTAAGAAGAAGAACACTTACTGGTTTGTTTTTCTTTGATGTTGGAGTGCAATGGACTTGTCATTGAGGGCTTCAAAGAGTCCAAGGCATAGAGATTTCATTTCAGCAGCAGAACTTTGAGTGGCGCCTGGCTTCATGCTCCTTTCCAGAAATTCACGAGCTGTAATTCATAAATATGGCCGATCTTCATACCAATGACACTTTCTTCTAGAAGAATTTATCTTTCATATTCATACTAGCAGCGCCCCGCGGTTTTACCCGCGTTGTGCCCGTTCCCGTGGGAATTTCGGGATAAAATGTAGCCTATAGCCTTCCTCGATAAATAGACTATCTAACAGTGAAAGAATTATTCAAATCGGTTCAGTAGTTTCTGAGATTAGCGCGTTTAAACAAACAAACAAACAAAACAAACTCTTCAGCTTTATAATATTAGTATAGATTCATTTATTTTGCGAATAAAGGTACAATAAAGGTGTTACATTGTAAGTGAAGTTTCTCTTTAGTATAGATTAATTATTTTTACATTTAAATAATGTAGATTACATAAAGTAACTGTTAAATAGTGTTTTGTCTCTTTTGCTCATGGGAAAATAGAGTATGTCAGAAAGGGACAAATCATTCGACAGATAAAATACTGTTAATAATTATTTATGAATAAGGCACTTATTTATTTTTACATTTAAATAATGTAGATTACATAAAGTAACTGTTAAATAGTGTTTTGTCTCTTTTGCTCATGGGAAAATAGAGTATGTCAGAAAGGGACAAATCATTCGACAGATAAAATACTGTTAATAATTATTTATGAATAAGGCACTTATTGTTTACTAATTTATTACCTTGCTTCTGAGTCATAACATCAGCAAATCGCCGTTTCAAATTAACAGAATTAGTTTTGCTTCTATTATCAAGGAGAGTCTGAAATAACAAATGCAATTATATTAAAATTTCTTATCAGATACATAATCTAATTCAACATCCGTTTGGTTTGAACAATAGATTAACTTACTTTGTATTTAGTGAGTGTCCGTTTGATAATCTCCTTTTCGACTTGTAGCTGAGTGATTCTCTCTTGTAGGTATTTGTTTTCAGTAATCAATGCATCTATATCAACTATAGGTTTCGGTGGGTCTTCTTCACCTTGTTTCTCTTGTTGAGGTTTGGTTCTGTTTGTCAGAATATAGCTTATTTGCTGGTTGAGACGCTGCACTTTATTCTTATAGTAATCTCGGTCTGAAATCAATTCTTCTTTTTCGTCTAGTGTTGTTCGGTAGTCTACTTGTAGTTGTTTGTACTGTAACAAAAAATAATTAAAGGACATTTTCTTTACATATAATATTTCTATAACAAAGTGTTTGTCTGTCTGTTACTTATGGACCAAGAGCCCGCGAACCCCAGACCTTCGTTATTTTATAAAAGCTGAAAGTTTGTCAGCGCATGCTCCCACACACAGGTAAGAACGATGGACTATTATGAAGTTTGGGTTATAGTGGCTTTGGCAGGTATACGGTACTAAATGTCAATGGTCGAAAACACCAAGTTGGCCATCGATTTCGATATCACCGTCAAAGGGTGACTTGTACAACTCCTCAAGAGCTTTCAAATGACATAGGTCATGTCACTGTTGAGCATTAGGATCAGCGTCCATGGCATAGGCCAACTCCAATCTTCGGTGGTCGAAAACACCAAGTTGGCCGTCGATTTCGATGTCACCGTCAAAGGGTGACTTGTACAACTTGTCAAGAGCTTTCAAATGACATAGGTCATGTCACTTAGGATCAGCGTCCATAGCATAGGTCAACTCCAATCTTCAATGGTCGAAAACACCAAGTTGGCCGTCGATTTCGATATCACCGTCAAAGGGTGACTTGTACAACTTGTCAAGAGCTTTCAAATGATATAGGTCATGTCACTGTTGAGCATTAGGATCAGCGTCCATAGCATAGGTCAACTCCAATCTTCAATGGTCGAAAACACCAAGTTGGCCGTCGATTTCGATATCACCGTCAAAGGGTGACTTGTACAACTCTTCAAGAGCTTTCAAATGACATATGTCATGTCACAAATCACACTTAATTATTTGATGAATTTAGATCGGTATTTTACACACCTTTAGTACCGTTTATCTGCCAAAGCCACTATAACCCAAACTTCATAATAGTCCATCGTTCTTACCTGTGTGTGGGAGCATGCGCTGACAAACTTTCAGCTTTTATAAAATGACGAAAGTCTGGGGTTCACGGGCTCTAGGTCTATTACTTAATAACTACAGATTTGTATGCTTGTTTCACAAGAATAAGTAACATTAGTGTTAAACAAAAAAATTCTCATAACATAGTAAAGTAAGAGTCCCCCGCAGACGGCCATCCTGGAGGTAGGGGGCGAGTGCGAGCGCGCGGCGCCGAGTTTTAGCTTGCCTAAAGGCCTCTGACATGGTTGGTAATTTAGAAAAACTCTTTAGAAACATGTACAACTTATATAACATACCTTCTGCTGAAACTTTTCGAGTTCTAATACAAGTTGTTCATATTCATTATTGGAGCAAATCAATACATTTGATTCAAAGTATCCATTGTCACTTAAGGAGCCTTCCCTCTTCTGAAGTTGTTTGCGGAGAACCTCAATGTCTCCTGTGGCTTCGTCTAGTTTGCTTTGCAGCATTTCAACCTATAGACAAAAAAAAGAAGAGAGATTTCAGTAAAGGATTATAGGTAGTTTTGGAGATTGACTAGTTATTTAAATTGGTGTAAAAGTGATATAGTCCAGATATCATCTTGATGCACCTCAACCCAATAGAAACTTTTAATATGACTGCTATTTTAACTTTAGAGATAAAATATTTTGATGTTTATGGAAAAAATAATTGTTTTACTTATTATTATTTTCTAGGCAGAGGCCTATCAATTACCTTCAATTAAAGGTCTGAAATACATTGATTTTGTATTGTCAATGATATAATAATATGGAACAAATTGTTTTGTAAGTTGTAAAGGTTCACTCACCTCAAGTTTCAAAATATTGTTATGGTCTCGAGTCTTGGTCAATATATCTCCGTTACTGATGGTGTTTGTAGGCATGAGTCTGTAAATACTGGTGCTATCCGTGTTCGTGAGGGGAATGCTCTTCTTACATTTAAACTGCTCCACCAAAAATTTAAACCGGTCCCGTTCCATGCTACACTTGTCTAGCTCTTTACTCATTATAGACAAAGCATCTATTTTGCTCTGTAATTTACTTTTTAGAACAGAATTCTGAAAATAATAAAGTGGTTTTGAATTAAATTATTTAATTACTAGGCTAGTTAATAAATGTATTCTCAAACTTACCTCTAAAACATAGTCATCTAACTGCTGGTCTTGAAATTTTACCTTTAATGTATTTTTGAGAAACATGGTATAATTTTTATGTTACACACACTATATTTTATTTTATTTATTTATATCCACAGAGAAAAGTTGTTATATAAATTAGGTATACATTAGACATTTAATAATGGGATGGACAATTATTTTTAAATTATTAGCGGAACTATAATAAACGTTCTTTTATTTAATTAAAATTACAATTATTGTAATAAATTTAAACGTTTTTGCGGTTAATTTATTTGTTTTGTTGATTTACTTTGCTGCAAATGCTGCACTATGAGATCGTCGCATCGGGGTAGGCCGTAGGGAGGGAGTAGGTAGGGTAGGTAGGATAAGGATGTTGTAGGGAGGAGTACTAATATGTGAATCGATGCTCTAGTCTGAATCGATTCCGGTTTGGTTTGTACCCTAACTAAATAGAGAATAGCATTAATCACTCACAGGCATTAATGCACCATTGAATTGACAGTCTGCTGTTTCTGTTAGCGTGTATCATCCCATTGTTGGGCAAAGGACTCCCCCCCATTCCCGCTACTCTTCTCGATTCGAAGCCACTCACACACACAAACAAATAATAATTATACTTTTATCTATTAATTTATGGTACCCAACCCGAAAAATAAAAGAAGCAACAAGTGAAAAAATATTAACATTATTATTATTTATTTAAAAAATATATTATTTGTTAAGAGCCGAAATTTGGTTTAAATTGATCGATTGATTTTATTTAAGTAAAGATTGCGAACATCACTATTCTGCCCATTCGCAAAATAAAATAAAAAAATATGTCAGTAATGTCAACGTCAGCGAATAAAGAACGGGACGTGTATTGTTTTATCTGTTGTATTTTGACTGTTTGATTCGTTTGCTTGCTTTGTTCATGAAAATCAATCTCATGTGTGAAATGCCTTACGGTTGGCTGTGGTTTGCAGTCTGTGGAGAAAATTGTGGTTTTTGTGTTTTTGTATTGAGTTGGTTTCTTGGTCTGTGTTGAGTTCAGTTGAGTTGTATGTATTGTAGATGTGGTAATCTGTCTGCTGTGGATTCATTGTGGATTTACTTTTGTGGAATTGAAAGGTGTGTGTGATTGAAATACTATTTTAATTGTGTTATTTGTTTGAATTGAAATTGTTATTGGAATACGGCGTACAAAAATAAGACAGAATCGAGTACTTTTTTTAAAAGTTTTGTTTTTGATAAATCAATTCAACAAGCACTGATATCAAGCACTGTAGGTACTGTTTGATAGTCATCTACTACAAAGAAAAATGAAGTCCAAAAAGCGTCACCACCACTCCTCATCCGATGATTCAGAAGTATCTGATGAAAGTGGAAAGTCTAGTAGTTCAGAAAGTGATAGCGAAGATTCTTCAGCATCGGAAAGACGGTACAAGAAAAAGAAAAAACGTGCTGATTCCTCAGATTCTGACAGCGAGTCCGAGGACCAACGACGGTCCAAGAAACGCAAACATAAGAAAAAGAAGAAGAAGCACAGTAAGAGAAAGAAGCACTCGGGCTCCGCGGCAGACAGCGACGCTGAGAATGATTCCTCAATGAGCGAGGGGGAAGTTTCCTCATCCCCAAGGAAGAAGCACAAGAAACACAAACATAAACATGCCCGCAGTTCGTCTATCAGTGTTGTTGGTAAGTTTTTTCTGCATTTATACACTTTCATTGAAGACAAGCAAAGCTGATTCTTTATTCATGGTATATTTTTTGACAGATGTAGATCACAAAGAAAAAAGATTGCACAGTGTTGTGAAAGAAAGAAGACGGTCTTCACAGGAGGGGGATCATCCGCAAAGGACATATTACCAGTAAGACTGAACTAAACCTTAATTTAATGTTATATATTTTTTACATTAGCTTTTAGCGCTCAGGAAACCATTTTATTGTCAACTGATATACAATACATAACATAACCTAACTTTATTCCTTTCGAATTTGGAGAATTCATGTATCTACAGAGAATTTATTTATTTTGTAGGAAAGAATATCCTCAAAGGTCAGTTTCCCCCGTCAATGAGTATGAGAGAGAACGGGAGAGAGAAGTGCAGCGATTCTACCGCGGATCTAGTAAAGAACAGAGATATCAAGAGCAATATCAATATGATAGGGAACGGGAAGAGAGGTGGGACAGAATAACATAGTTATGCCATTACATGTTTCAACACTTAAATTTCGAAGCAACCTTTTGTTGTGATAACCTTTGAAGTATATCATCTTT
This sequence comes from Cyclophora punctaria, assembly GCA_951394245.1. Taxonomy (NCBI): domain Eukaryota; kingdom Metazoa; phylum Arthropoda; class Insecta; order Lepidoptera; family Geometridae; genus Cyclophora; species Cyclophora punctaria. The sequence goes on from OX596177.1 coordinate 5,074,817, forward strand.
ATACATACACTAATAACATCAACATTCAAAACATGATTGATATAAAACTAACCGCTCCTGTGATTTTATCTGCAAAGGATATATTCCTTTCAGAACTTTGGAATGAAAAGTAGCTCTTAATAAAGTATTAGCATTCCCTTTAATGAAGTTATTCAATATTATAATTATTATTTGAATATGACTGGTAGTTTCACTGATTATCATGTTCGAATAACTACAATAACTAAAATCTCTTCAGTTTTAATAATAGATACCATCTTTTGCAATTATTGTTATTTTATTGTAGGAACCAAAGATATGAAGGTCATAGATCTCCAGAGGAGTATAATAGAAGGCAGAGAGAAGAGACATATCATTCCAGGGAAGAATCCAGAGGTAATTATACAAATTGTCTAAATATTTTATTTGGTATTGAAGTTATTTTTATGATTACTCCTAAAGCTTATTTGGCTTCACATTTTTATCTCCACAGTTTCCCATATTGTTGTCTATATAAATAATAATAAATGTATATAGTCTAAAATATAAAAAAAAACTATGTATCTTTTCTTAATTTAATAAACATTATTTCACCCAATCAGGATTTAACCGTTACAATCAACATGAAGAAAGGGGAGGACCTCGACGCCGGGAGTTTGATAACGGAAGAGACTATCGCGAAAGGTAAGTTTTACAACTATAAAGTCCCTTAATCTAAATTGCACAACTTTTTCAATTATTCCAAAAAGAAGTCACACTAAAAGCTATCAAAAAAGACAGCCAAATAGGGACTTTAGGTTTAATGCTACTTGTTAACTTTTATTAATATTTCAGGCGCCCAATGGAACCGGAACGCTTCCGTCAACCGGAGCGGGAGTATCCAGACAGACGCGAGAGGTACCGAGAAGAACCACCGATACATTCAGACAGGTATGTACTGGACACATGCGCTACTGTTATTAGTTCATTGTCCACACACTTGAAGCATTCTATGTATATTAAATACTATTATTGGTAGACTAGACATTTATTTGTAGTTTATTTATGTAGATTTGGGTATTATAAATTCGTTTTTTTATAATAATGTTTAACTTCTAATCATTTGAAAATGTTTATCAGCGGAAATGATATCAATTTTGTACTAACAATATAAATACCGTTTGCATGGGTGTGCTGACGCCATTGTTTTGGAAAGTCGCGTCGTTATAAAAATATATTTATTTTTACAGTGACCACTCTACAGAACATTATTACGATTGGAAAATGTTGGTGTTGCAAAGATATTTTACTTATTGTGGTATAGACGATGATAGATCTAGGCACCTTTGATGTCTATTCTTATTGAGTCGGAGTATCGCTATGTTTTGATCCTTTAGTACTTCGAGGATATTGAAATGAAGACTTGAGTTACACTAGTAGTGTTTATTCGAATGCCACAACAAGGCATTGTAAGAATATTGTGAATATGATGAAGGATATATCCTTTCCATCCATTTCTTCTTCACTAAAGGAAATCATTCAAGAACGACTTTCAAGAGATACCACTTGGAATAATAAAATAATGGGATAATAGATTTCATGTGCTGATTTTACTTGTAGTCCATAGAACAATGAATATTCAACATGATTTCACTCTATGTAACAAGACTGTTTGTATTATGCAAATTAGTTTGAGTACCTACTTAATAAGCTGAATAGAATACACGTTGGTATTGCAATATACACATAGAAACTAGAATAACAAGTCTAGTAGGATGCTGTTTGAAAATGGATCTTATAACATGCAATGTTTATCAAATATAAAAAAAAACTATGATATTACTTTGAATGAATGATTTTAAATTGAATGAACATGGACATTCGAAATGAATAGCCAAGAAACACAAGGAAAATATTTATTTATGATATACAGTTGGAAGAAAATGCTATAAACCTGATGAAAAATAGATTAATAGGAGACAAGAGGATCACTAAAGGATACATTGTTAAAGGAAGGATGCAACAAAATGGAAATTTGGACATACAATAATTACATGAAGAAGATAATGTAGTTTTCAAAAGGAAGCTTGTAAGAGATTGAATGAGACTAAGCAATTGAATGTGTAAATGCTCTCAGTTTTTAGTTGGTAATTCATATTTTCTGAAAATAACATACCAAAGAAACCACCATGTGTTTGAAAAAAGAAAAACTACAAGATAAATAATTTTAAAATTAGAACATCAATCAGAAGATAAACTTTTAAAATAAGTGAAGAAATATTTTCAAAAGCCACAATCCTGGAATTCAACGATGGACTTGAAAAACTGTACTAATAATAAATGCTAAGATAGCTTTCTATACTGTAACGCCTTGATGGCTTAGTATTAATATACAAGACTGGGACTGCTACTACAAAATATCTTCATCATCAAAATACACAATTAAGAAATATCCATGATTGGATGATTATCTTTCTTCTATTAGGTAACTTCATCATATCGTCGTTATTTACTAAAGTTATGGTAAGTCGTATATTTTAGGAGTGTCAAACAAATTGGTTCCTCGTGTTTTAAAAATCAATATGTACGGATACTACAAAATAATATATTTGTTATTGTAATAACATTAAATATTTGTATTGGCTTACTAAGATGGAAGTACGTACGGTACTGTTGAGTTGTTGTACGTTTTTGTTTAGTTTATTCGTTGTGGTCTGCAGGTCCCGGGACATGCGACGGGAGAAGCCGTCTGGCAGACCGGACAGGCCTCCGCCCCCACATCACATGTACGTGCACCCACAATACCATAACTCAATATTTAAAAAATACTCCCACTAACGCTATTGTTATCCATCTTAAATATTTTTTAGATAACACTATTTAGGGTCTCTGGGTTAGGTTCTAATTAGGGTCACATAACCTTTTTTTTTTACGCGGTGACGGTTTTTTCTAGCTGAACGTCTTGATAGCATTCTACTGCGACGTTAGCCCATATTTTTTTCTTTTGTAAAAGCGATTAATTTTCTGCTTGCTTTGTCCAGTCAACAGCAGCGGTCAGGCAGTGGCGATCGTTACCGCGAGCGAGTCGAGCGCGGTCGTCGCGAGCGAGAAGAGCGGCCCGAGCGACCTGAGCGCCCCGAGCGTCCCGAGCGATCCGAGCGACCACCTGAGCGACCGGAGCGACCGGAGCGACCGGAGCGACCGGAGCGACCGGAGCGACCGGAGCGACCGGAGCGACTGGAGCGATCGGAGCGTCCTGAGCGTCCCGAGCGACCGGAACGCCCAGAGCGGCCCGAGCGGGACGAGCGCGACGAGCGGCCGCGCGAGCGACGTCGCAGCCACGAGCGACAACGACCCGATGACAAGCCGGACTTCCGGCCTAGGGAGAAGAAATCTAGGTAAACACTTAACTGTTGTGACTTTTACTATGTTATGGTAAATGGTATCATACATTCTAAAACTAACAAAACTTAAAGTACCTAACTAATAATATTTCACCGGAAGTTTGTTTTCGTTTTTGTTTGTGTGCAGTAAGAAGGGGATTAAGTAGATATAGAAAGTAGCTTGTTCTTGGTTTTATTAGTGACACTGTTGCATATTACCCTTAAATTCCTAAATCACCTTCATATTGTCTCTTCTAGATTCGCTGACGCCGGTGACGACAAAGAATACAGCTGGGGCAAAACCGACGTGAAAAAGGAAGGTGTCGATCCAAATGACAAGGAGAAACCTAACTTCGGTCTGTCGGGCAAGTTGACCGCCGATGCCAACACGGTCAACGGAGTGGTCATAAAGTACACGGAGCCTGATGACGCTAAGCAGCCGAAGAGGCGATGGAGGTACTTAATATATACTAGACTTGCTTCAGTATGGTTGGGGCTATTTAGCACATTTTTGTAATGACATTTTCGTAGAAGTCCATGGTAGGTTTATGTATCGTATTCAATGTGGGTGGAACCTCAGGGCGCCGTTAATTCTATAGTAAAGTTACCATTTAAATCTCGATGCAGGATAAAGATTTTTGATCATTATGACTAATTATAAAACAGAGCCCATTTGAAAAACAATTTACAAATAGTCTATATCCACTTTGATTGGCGAGTGCCCATGCCATTATACTGTTGAATCGAGTAGTTTGATAGTAATATTTACTTGTTCCAGGTTCTATCCATTCAAAGGTGACAAGGCTCTACCGATATTGTACATCCATCGTCAATCTGCATTCCTGATCGGCCGCGACAAGAAGGTAGCTGATATTGCGCTCGAACATCCGTCGATAAGCAAACAACACGCCGCGCTGCAGTACCGAGCCACGCCCTTCACTAGGCCCGACGGATCGCAGGGGAGAAGAGTTAGGCCTTATGTTATTGATCTCGGTATGTTAAGTATCATATAACTTTTTATTGGATTATTTTAAGTTAAAAACTTCCACACCAAGTTGCCCGTTTTGAACTTATTTAATTGGAATTAGGTGTGAATAGTAGAATTAGTGTTGTTGATTGATTTTTGGTAAAATTATTTAATGTTCTTACAGAATCAGCAAACGGTACATTTGTGAACAACAAGAAAATCGAGGCGCGTCGTTACGTAGAGTTGCTTGAACGTGACGTCGTAAAGTTCGGATTCTCTGCTCGCGAATACGTGTTGTTACACGAGAACAGTAAGGACGATGAACAGGATGATGACAACCACGAACCGACACCCGCAGTCACCACTACTGCTGCAGTGAAACAAGAAAAGAGGCAACAACAAGAACGAGTTGAGGATGGCGAATAGATTAGATGGGATATGTCAACTATTTTTTTTGATTAATGGAAATCATTTTTATTTTAGTTCTTAATTATAAACTATGTGTAACTTAGTTTGACTTAGATATTATATGAAATAAATTACTTTACTTACGGACGTATGTCATTTTTTTCAATACTTTACTTATTTACTTATTACTCCGTTCTCTAAAGGTTTACTCTATTATATGTTTTCTCCATATTTTCTGCCTAATTTTCTAAAATACTTTATTTTTGTCAGCTTGAAAGTTATTTTTCTAATACAAAAAATAATTCCCCCTCCCTATCTATTATTCGGTAAAAAAAAAACAACACATTTCGATATGGCAGAATTTAATCGACAAATATTCACGCCACCCCCGACATCAGACTTACGACTAACTATACAGATCCGGCTATATGTACACGCTAACATAAATAAATAAAGGTCAGGGGGCGGCGAGTATTGGGGCTCTCCGAGATAAGCGTCTTTAGTCGTCAATCGTCATGCAGCGCGCTTTTGAAACATAAAAGAACTTCATCTAAGTTTAAACCAGTACCAAAACAAAAAACATCGCAAAAAAATTTCATCCAAAAAAAAAAGAACGACGACCAAAAACGCCCAATTGAACGAGACCATAGAGTATCACAGTTAAAAGGGCGTGTTAAACACGTGGTGGGATAGATCCAGATCGAGGTGTAAGAGAGGCGGCGCGGGCACAGCGCGCGGCTCGCACAGCGACGAGCGCTGCGGGCCGGCGCGCAGCGGCACGATGGTGGCGTTGGGGCGCCGCGCGCGCAGCGACGCGCTGCGCCGCGGCACCTCGTACCCGTCCCGCGCGCGAGCCGCGTAACTTGATCGCGCGCTCAAAGTCCTCGAAGGCTCCATTTCTGACGCGGGTCCGTCTTCGTCTGAAAGATGTTAGTGATGTGACTTCCTGATGACTAAAAATCAGATCCAATAATAAAATTTTGATCCGTAATAAGATTACTGATATAAATGAAACATTTTTCTTTTTAAATGTCAAAGAGTTTATCAATTACTTGTTTGACATTAGTATGGTCAAAATCTGTTGTATGATTAGACATTACGAATCAAGCTCAGTTATTAGGATCAAGACTAAATGAAAGGTACCTACTAGTAATTAAATGAAAAAAGCTCGTTAATATCGCTCGCTATGCCTACCTAGCCTTGCGTTTCCGTTCTCGTCGAGTAGATAGGAGCGATTGTCGACGGCGTCGCATGCGGCCCATGCACGGTATGACGTGTCGTTAGTGGGACTTACACCTATAACATGTTCGGCCGTGAATAGGGAGCATGCGATGAGATGTATGTATTAGTTGCTTAGAGTTTATATGATTAGTTGAGATAACAGGCAATGTGGGCGTAGCCAAAGGTTTTAGGGTGTTCAAGAATTTTTGAAATGTTAGAAATTTAAAACGAAAGCAAAGCAATGGACTAAGTACTGGTTTTGTAAACCGTTAACTTTGTCACACACTCGATGTGAAGTTTGTCAGTCATTGTGTCAGTGCGACATAAACTTTACAGCAGTAGTGTAACAGTCGCAAATCAAGTTTCGAAAACCAAAACTAGCCTAAAGATAGCCGGCTAATTGTTTTGGTCGTTTACAAAAAATGACAATGACTTTTAATCATACCGAAAACTTTTAAGGAAATTTCTAACTTTATACCATAATCTGGCTACGCCCGTAACAAGCAATAGTATCATGAAATGGTTATTGAGATGAGATGATTAAAATCCGAATTTTCTTGATATTAATATTGTCTCACCATCCCCCAATAAAGTGAGGTAATGAGGAGTGGCGGCAGTCGCCGTCAACGTAATGTTAGGGGAAGTCTTGTCTCGCAGTTCTGTTACAACTTCCAAACAATGTCGGAAAGATGGCCTCGCTTCCGCGTTGTAACTCCAACATTTTTGAAGTAAATCATAGCTGAAAAGTAAAAGGCACTTCAATAATTGAATCTTAGGTAGTTAGTACTCTGGATGAAGTCATTTTCAAATTATAATCGAAATTGAATTTGGTTTTCATCTGTTTTGGACACTGTGATTCTAATACTGTATTAGGCTTGATTAGGTTATATTAGGCTTTTATGGAAATAAAATATTTGTATTTGTAATACACATCAACCCCACTTACATCAACTGTATACCCTTCTCATTGCAATGGGGTTAATAAACTTTCAAAGTAAAGCATACTTCAAAGCAATTAAATAAGAACAAATTGGACTGGACAATTACAAAAATATACAACGAAAGACAAAAACTTGGTTATACACAGAAAAACGTGAAACTTACTTTGTTTAGGTTAAGATAATTAAAAGCAACATTAACACATTCAATGCCCTCGTTAACTGTTCTGTAAAATATTCCTTAAAAGCCGGCAACTGTCGTCCAGTACATTTTCAGTAGGGAGTAGAAATGATGAGCTGCTCCGGCATCATTCGTGATGGCAATAAATGTGTTAATTAGTACTTACAATACTGAGGGGCAGTTGGGCGGTCGGTCTGGCTTCCCGCCGGATCGCACGTAACTTAAAACTTGACGGTTTGTACGCGCAGGGTACGGTTGTTGGCCCAGCGATAATATCTATTGGACGAAATAATAATGACGAATATGTTATGAAAATACAATTACAGCCAGTAGGTAGTTAAGTCTTTTGTAGGGCAAACGCTCATCTGATTGAATTGAAAATACACTGATGGAGCTGTGTTGATTTGATGGCAACGAATTGCGTAATCATGAGCTCAATAGTACAAAGGTGTGTAATGTGAAGTCGTATTGTATGGTGAGTGCACTCGCCTCCCAGCAGAGCACGGCCCAGGCCCACACGTCGGACTGGCACGAGAACACGCCGTCCACCAGGCACTCCACCGCCATCCACCGCACCGGCAGCAGACCTGCGCCACACACCACGTTACACCACCTCACGCTACCAACTATTACTTACTGCAGTTAAGTCATTCGATAGAGTTGCTGAAGCACTTTCAGAATCAGGTATTCCTTTGATATCTTGTTAACAAGTAGGTACTCGAGTGAAACTACTGATCGTTTAAACGTTACATATTAAAAATATTAATAGCATATTAACTGCCGCATTCAGTGACGTTCATTAAATCGACACAATCAACTGACGTAGTTTTTCATACATGACATGTCAAAATCAGTCATTAAGTGTCTACTAAGGAAGCATTTGACGTGAGAGTGCGGTCGGAAGACATTATATCTGGGCGCGTCACCTTCCCCCTCCTTGCGGTAGTAGTCGTTGTTGTAGATGTCGCGCGCGAGCCCGAAGTCCCCGATCTTGACGACGCGGCCGCGGCGGCGCGTGGCCACGAGGCAGTTGCGCGCCGCCAGGTCGCGGTGCACGAAGTGCAGCTCCTCCAGGTAGCGGCAGCCCGTCGTCACGTCCACGCACATGCTCAGCAGGTCCAGCAGCGACAGCGCGCCGCCCGAGTACTGCGCACACACACACACACACTGCTTACCAGTTGGGGCGAGACGCATTCACATTGTCACCCGAGACATTGACATAGTCAAAGTCTTTATGTAATGCGTCGTGATTGGCCGATTGAGCTCCGCACAGTTCACTCCGCTTCAATGGAAACGCACCCTTAGATTAGGATTTAACCCCTACCAGTATGTTAATACGTCACACAGGTAGGGAAGGTGTTAACCTTTCCTGCCAAATGAGCAAGTTGAAGGGGGTGTGGAATGAGCCTGTATCAACTGATATATCGGGGAAAATTATTTGCAATTAGGTTACTTATATTAACACCTTGACTGCCATATCAATATCACACATTTCAATGTGTATCAAATATGTGTATCATTGAAAAAAACATCCTAAAATAAATCTATTTCAGGATGTTTTAAAAAAATAAGACGTGTGGCACTCGGGGACTGCCGCGGTGAAGCTATTGCATAGCATTTTGTATCAACTTATGCAATTATATTTGATACATTTGATATCTCTTCTCTCTCACCCCACCCGCCTCCTCTCTCTCGCCCCTCCCGCCTCCTCTCTCTCACCCCTCCCGCCTCATCTCTCTCTCACCCCTCCCGCCTCCTCTCACCCCTCTCTCTCACCCCTCTATCTCACCCCTCGGTAACCCCTCTCTCTCACCCCTTTCTCTCACCACTCTCTCATCCCTCTCTCTCACCACTTTCTCTCACCCCTCTCTCTCGCCCCTCTCTCTCACCCCTCTCTCTCACCACTCTCTCTCACCCCTCTCTCTCACCCTCTCTCTCACCCCTCTATCCCACCCCTCTTTCTCACCCCTCTCTCTCACCCCTCTATCTAACCCCTCTCTCTCACCCCTCTCTCTCATCCCTCTCTCATCCCTCTCTCACATCCCTCTCTCTCTCCCCTCTCTCTCACCCCTCTCTCTCACCCCTCTCTCTCACCCCTCTCTCTCACCCCTCTCTCTCACCCCTCTCTCTCACCCCTCTCTCTCACCCCTCTCTCTCACCCCTCTCTCTCAACCCTCTCTCTCACCCCTCTCTCTCACCCCTCTCTCTCACCCCTCTCTCTCACCCCTCTCTCTCACCCCTCTCTCTCACCCCTCTCTCTCACCCCTCTTTCTCACCCCTCTCTCTCACCCCTCTCTCTCACCCCTCTCTCTCACCCCTCTCTCTCACCCCACTCTCTCACCCCTCTCTCTCACCCCTCTCTCTCACCCCTCTCTCTCACCCCTCTCTCTCACCCCTCTCTCTCACCCCTATCTCTCACCCCTCTCTCTCACCCCTCTCTCTCACCTCTCTCTCTCACTACTCTCTCTAACGCCTGTCTCTCACGCCTCTCTCTCACCCCTCTCTCTCACACCTCTCCCTCACCCCTCTCTCTCACCCCTCTCTCTCACCCCTCTCTCTCACTACTCTCTCTCTCCCCTCTCTCTCACCCCTCTCTCTTACCCCTTTCTCTCACCCCTCTCTCTCACCCCTCTCTCTCACCCCTCTCTCTCACCCCTCTCTCTCACCCCTCTCTCTCACCCCTCTCTCTTACCCCTCTCTCTCACCCCTCTCTCTCACCCCTCTCTCTCATCTCTCTCTCTCACTACTCTCTCTAACGCCTGTCTCTCACCCCTCTCTCTCACCCCTCTCTCCCACCCCTCTCTCTCACCCCCCTCTCTCACCCCTCTATCTCACCCCTCTCTCTCACCCCTCTCTCTCACCCCTCGCTCTCACCCCCCTCTCTCACCCCCCGTCTCATCTCTCTCTCTCACCCCCAACGCACAATCGCACACAACGCCGTGTCGAAGACTGCCGAACTGAAACGACGTTGGCCTTCAAGCCACACCTCCTTGCCCGTCGGAGTGGGGAGCGTGAGGTTTTTTCGTCACGGAATTTTTGGATTCGGTCCCCGCGCTCAAGGCCCGCGATAGAAGCTATGCAATAGCTTAAAAAATCCAAATGTTTTTGTAATCACAAAAACTATCTATAGCCAAGTCCTCTTAAATTTAAGACATTTCTTCATACTATAACCTCCTACCACTAATACATCAAATAACTTACCAAAGACGCTCGTTTCGCCCTCAGATAGCTCAGCAAGTCCCCGCCCTCCATCAATTCCATGATGATATAGTTAGGGTCGTTGTCGAGACACACGCCCAGCAGCCGCAGGATGTTGTCGTGCTTGAAGTTGGACATCAAAGCGGCCTCTTTGAGGAATTCACTCTTCTCTTGTTCCGTCGCACCTTTTCTTAACGTCTGTAAATTGAACACAAAAAGATGTCATTCTCGTGAACTTGACAGATTGGTATTTGACAAAAAAATCTCATAAACATGAAGAAACTTTCATGATATTGAAAATTGCGGCATTATTATTTATTGTCAAAGCGAATGCAACTTTGAACAAGATTTTAATAAATACTGTCACTTTTAGATCGGTAAGAAATGAACGAAACTGGACTTACCGAATACTGCAAAAACAGATATTGTTTTAAGTTTGCTTGTAAACGCCTTGATTGTGATATGAGGTAATTAATGTAAACCGTAATGGTTTTTGAAGATATGTTGGTTGAATACATTCTACTCTCAATAACTTAAGTTTACTCTAACATATATTGGTCCATGCTCTAACTGTTCATGCATATGGCTATGTTACATACCTTAACAGCAACTTTAGTATCAGTCGTAGCCCCATTGATTTGCCGCGCGATCCCTTCGAAGACTTCCCCGAACGCTCCCGAGCCCAGGAACTTCGTCAACGTGATCTGTTCCCGCCGAATGTGCGGCAAGTTGGATATCTCCGCATCGGATGGACAATGCACGCCCTGTTACAAAACAAATAATTAGTCGAAATAAATGTAATAGAGTCATTAAGATTATAGAGATTTACATATATATTTACACTTGGCTGACCCTCACATCTAACTGATCTCTTAGAGTGACAGTCTAGCAAGTTTAACAATCTACAAGTTTGATAGACCCTCAAGTTTGAACTAGAAGTCTAACTAACTAAGTACGACTGATTCCTGCTGTCCATTTATTAATGATCTCTTCAGGTATGGTTGACCTCCAAACCAGATTCTCAAGTTTAGCTGATACCCAGTCAGCTGCAGCGCTGCACCGGTTAAATTGGTTTATTTACTACGAGTACCCAAACTCACCTGGTTATAAAGTATGTTGGTGGAATGTCTGACGGGCGGCAGTTGTCTCAGAGTCGCCAGTTCGACGTCCGGCCCGCGGCGCGGCACGTTGGACGGCACTCGGTTGTCAACCGTCTTCTTCTTTTTCTTGTTGCGACTGTTGTAGGCTAGGGGAAAGAGGTTCGGTGAAACGATGGCACAATACGACTTTTGTTGGAGTTCTCTGAATAAACAGAAGATTACTCATGATGGTCAATGTAGCAAAGAACGTCGATATAGGCTCGGATCTTAGACTAATATTGATAATGCGCCATCTACAAGCTCAGTTATAGCAGCTTACCGAGTATGAGGGCGAGCGCGAGCGCGAGCAGCAGCGCGAGCGCGGCGGCGAGCGCCAGCAGCGGCGGCGCGCGCGGCGGCGGCGCGGCGCGGGCGAGCGCGGCGCGCGGCGACACTTCGCCCCAGCCGTAGGCGTTGCGCGCCTGCACGCCGGCCCAGTACCCGCCCGCGCCCGCCAGCTGCTCCGCGCTCACCAGCCAGTACGGCTCTGCGCAACACACCAACATATTTTTTAACCCGTACAAATTCACACGAGGTTAATTAGACCCAAAGTAAAAAACGCCCGAGCTAGGATATAATTATTAATTAGGATATAATTATAAATAATATCCAGCGGTTTCATTAGTGCTTAACCAGTTTTTTGTCCCACGACCAAAAGCCCAGCCCTGTCAAGTAAAGTTCTAAGACAGCCTTGATTATATTGATTGATTTGAACCAATTGACTAAAACTCGGCCCGCCCGATTTAAACTCGGCCCAACCGACTTAGACCCTCAACCCCTCCCCCCACAACTCAAACCCGGTCCTACCGACTATGGCATTGATTCAGCTCCATCACCTAAAACTACCTCAGGCCAACTAATAACCCTAAGATATAACTAAGCGTCACCCGACTAAAACCTACCGAATGATGTAACTTACCGGTCCCATTATGCAGTAGCTCAAGTCCTTCGCGAACGATCAACTGTTTGGTCTCATCGTCTAAATCGTCAGGCAAGTTGGGAGGTAGCAGCTCGTCAATGTTTTTAGTCGTGTTTTCATTATTATCCACCACTCTGAAAGTTTAGAGTAAAGTTACGTTAGATTCTGATCGTTGGATGGAAGCTCCAGAGACAAGGTACGGTATACAGACGCACGATTCAAACGCAACAAATGGTGGAACAGCCTCCGTGGTCTAGTGGTTAGAGCGCTCGGCTCACGATCCGGAGGTTCCGGGTTCGATTCCCGGTGGGGATATCTCACAAAAATCACTTTGTGAGACTGTCCTCAGTTTGGTTAGGGCATTGCAGGCTGAATCACCTGATTACCCGAAAAGTAAGATGATTCCGTGCTTCGGAAGGCACGTTAAGCCGTCGGTCCCGGTTACTTTCTACGGATGGTAGTCGTTACATGAGCCATGTCAGAGGCCTTCGGCGGCTCAATAACTCTGACACCAGGATTGGTCAGGTTGACCATCCACTCGATAAGAAAAGAAAGAAAAGAATGGTGAATTCGATTATTAGGAGAGACATTATTCGATCCAATACAGATCATAATGCAATATTATGCACGCAGCATTATCAATACAGTATTTGGTAGCGTTGGATCATCTAGCGGATCTTCCTATTCGAGATTGCTGTTGATCTTCTTCTTAGTGTCAATATTGTTTAGTTAAAATTATACGTGAACAGATTGACATTGCGGCAGCAATTGCACTTTCGGTGGCTCTGCACAAGACCTCCATTGAAGTTGGACATGACATAGGACATGTCAGCAGATGGGTAATTCTTTGGGGATCGGTGCCGAAGGGGGTTGGGTGGCGCTCGAGAATTCCCTGATCAGAAGATTTGTTTGTATGTTTCGGCATATATCCGTCACTGTAAAGGTGTATAGTAAAGAGTGCGGTACGTACCGGTGCAGCGGGCGTCCCCACAGGCGGTAATGTGTGACGGGCGCGCCGCGCGCCTCGGGCTCGGCCCACCACGCGCGCACCATGTGCGAGCCCACGTCCTCCGCGCGCACGCGCCCCGGCCGCCCCGGCGCGCAGCCTGCGACACACCGCTCACATCAACCACTACATTCACTCTACTACGTGACGCGCCTCGGGCTCGGCCCACCACGCGCGCACCATGTGCGAGCCCACGTCCTCCGCGCGCACGCGCCCCGGCCGCCCCGGCGCGCAGCCTGCGACACACCGCTCACATCAACCACTACATTCACTCTACTACGTGACGCGCCTCGGGCTCGGCCCACCACGCGCGCACCATGTGCGAGCCCACGTCCTCCGCGCGCACGCGCCCCGGCCGCCCCGGCGCGCAGCCTGCGACACACCGCTCACATCAACCACTACATTCACTCTACTACGTGACGCGCCTCGGGCTCGGCCCACCACGCGCGCACCATGTGCGAGCCCACGTCCTCCGCGCGCACGCGCCCCGGCCGCCCCGGCGCGCAGCCTGCGACACACCGCTCACATCAACCACTACATTCACTCTACTACGTGACGCGCCTCGGGCTCGGCCCACCACGCGCGCACCATGTGCGAGCCCACGTCCTCCGCGCGCACGCGCCCCGGCCGCCCCGGCGCGCAGCCTGCGACACACCGCTCACATCAACCACTACATTCACTCTACTACGTGACGCGCCTCGGGCTCGGCCCACCACGCGCGCACCATGTGCGAGCCCACGTCCTCCGCGCGCACGCGCCCCGGCCGCCCCGGCGCGCAGCCTGCGACACACCGCTCACATCAACCACTACATTCACTCTACTACGTGACGCGCCTCGGGCTCGGCCCACCACGCGCGCACCATGTGCGAGCCCACGTCCTCCGCGCGCACGCGCCCCGGCCGCCCCGGCGCGCAGCCTGCGACACACCGCTCACATCAACCACTACATTCACTCTACTACGTGACGCGCCTCGGGCTCGGCCCACCACGCGCGCACCATGTGCGAGCCCACGTCCTCCGCGCGCACGCGCCCCGGCCGCCCCGGCGCGCAGCCTGCGACACACCGCTCACATCAACCACTACATTCACTCTACTACGTGACGCGCCTCGGGCTCGGCCCACCACGCGCGCACCATGTGCGAGCCCACGTCCTCCGCGCGCACGCGCCCCGGCCGCCCCGGCGCGCAGCCTGCGACACACCGCTCACATCAACCACTACATTCACTCTACTACGTGACGCGCCTCGGGCTCGGCCCACCACGCGCGCACCATGTGCGAGCCCACGTCCTCCGCGCGCACGCGCCCCGGCCGCCCCGGCGCGCAGCCTGCGACACACCGCTCACATCAACCACTACATTCACTCTACTACGTGACGCGCCTCGGGCTCGGCCCACCACGCGCGCACCATGTGCGAGCCCACGTCCTCCGCGCGCACGCGCCCCGGCCGCCCCGGCGCGCAGCCTGCGACACACCGCTCACATCAACCACTACATTCACTCTACTACGTGACGCGCCTCGGGCTCGGCCCACCACGCGCGTGATATATTATTATAGTGATAATAATTATGTGTCTAATTAATAAGATAAATACTGATATATTATTATAATGATAATAATTATGTGTCTAATTAATAAGATAAATACTGATATATTATTATAATGATAATAATTATGTGTCTAATTAATAAGAAAATACTGATATATTATTATAATGATAATAATTATGTGTCTAATTAATAAGATAAATACTGATATATTATTATAATGATAATAATTATGTGTCTAAATAATAAGATAAATACTGATATATTATTATAATGATAATAATTATGTGTCTAAATAATAAGATAAATACTTGATTTACCTATAAATATAATTATGTTATGTTTAATATTTAGTACTCGATTGTTAAAATGAATTGACAAATTTACTAAATGATGTATTGTAACAAATAACAATTTAAACACTAATTTGACTCAACTGTCACTTTTTGAATACTGTTTGTTAACGGATATAAAAGAGTGAAGCCAGAGTGGAGCGAGCAGTTGCTCTTCGACTTTTAAGGCGATAACATCTAAGGTATGATATTATTCGGATTCAATTGTGAGTTGCAGAACTGGAAGGATCCAATAACCCCTAAGTTGAGTAAGCTATTTATTTTAATAATTATTGTCTTTTGTGCCCTTTCATTTTATATTGTGTATGTACAACATATTAAATTATGTACCTATGTGCTATATTTATATACTTCAATAACGAACTGGATTATTAGTGTTATTGGAGATGTTAGTATATGTATAAAGTAAGGTAATGTGCCCTAATGATTATTAAAAGATAACCAGCAGAGTTTCTTGCCCATTCTTCTCTGCTGATGTTCTTCCGAATGGGTGGTACGTTAAAAGAGCCTAAAAGAGGTTAAGCCTCCAATAAATTAAATTATGTTAAATGGTTATTCCTTGTTTTCATTACTACCCTCCTAACCATCAAAAGATTAGAACTATTGACTTTAAATATTACCTGACGTTAGACACTTGCCTGGTTAAATTAACTTTATGGGTTTCAAATTATCTAACATCAGAAGTGGAAGCCTCCAATAAATTAAATTATGTTAAATGGTTATTCCTTGTTTTCATTACTACCCTCCTAACCATCAAAAGATTAGAACTATTGACTTTAAATATTACCTGACGTTAGACACTTGCCTGGTTAAATTAACTTTATGGGTTTCAAATTATCTAACATCAGAAGTGGGATCGTATCCAGTCATCTACCCAATCAGTTTTATGTATAATTCCAGGATGGAAATCCCTGCCTTACAAGATCTTCCTAGGGCGATTAAAGATGCTGTTTCCCGGCGTAAAGATGATGACGTTGCCCTGCCTATCTTCGACCCGACTACAAGTGATCTAGGCGCCGAGTCGTGGTGTAACAACATCGAGACACTCTCCAGGGAGTTTGGCTGGAGCAGCGATGGAACTGCTGCGAAGGGTTTACAATTAATCTCAAGAAGTATAAATGTTTTTTTTTGTCGAAAGTATAGAATGTTTAGGTCGCATCATTACTCACGAAGGTATAAGACCTAGTGAAACAAAAGTTGCCGCTCTAGTAAACTCTCCTACACCAAAAACTATTAAGCAGGTACGTCAATTCATGGGACTTGCAAGTTATTTTCGTAAATTCATTCCAAATTTTGGGAACGGGGAGTAGAGCAGGATGCGGCTGGGGACTATGTCAATAGGCAATTGTCCACAAAACCACTACTCACTGTATTTGATCATAACCAACCAACTGAAGTCTATACAGACGCTAGTTCATTGGGTCACGGGACTATACTAGTACAAAGAGTTGAGAATGGAAAAAAAGGTCGTGACTTATTTTAACAAAAGAACATCCTTAGCTGAATATAAATATGTCTCATATGATTTAGAAACACTGGCTATTCATAACGCTTTTAAATATTTCCAGGCATAAAATTTAAGCTTTTTACTTCTGTTAAAGCCACAATGAACAAGATTGATCTCTCACCACGTGTTGCTCGTTGGTGGACTTTCCTTCAAGATTTTAATTTTGAAATTGTTTACAAAAAAGGTAAACACATAGCTCATGTCGATTTTCTTAGCCGCAATCCTATCGAATACCCCATTTCTGCTCAAATGTATGTAGCCTTGTAAATTTTATTGAAACCCCCCGATCTAATTCAACAAGTTTTATCCGGGGAACTTGATGAGAATAAAGGGTCCAGGTTTAAGCTTCTAAAACTTTTATGACGAGAACTGTCACGAGGTTTCCTCGTATGGCTTCTTATATTCGAAAATATTCAGAGCACTGCCTGATATGCCTCGAACGTAAAGGTCACCCTGGTCCAAAAGAAGGGCTTTTACACCCTGTTGATAAAATACCTATTCCCTTTCACACAATCCACTTAGACTGTACAGGACCATTTGAACGAACCACTGACGGGTATAAATACATTCTTCTTTTATTAGACGGGTTTACTAAAAATTTTTTGTTTACTCAAACCACTCAAAACTCTGAATGCCCAAGAACTTGTTCCCATTATACGAGATACTGTAACTATTTTAGTACTCCGTCAAGGGTAATAATGGATAGGGGCACTAATTTCAGTTCAAATCAAATTCAAACGTTATTTCGAGAACTACAAATAGAGCATCACTTGGTCGCCACGGGTACCCCAAGAGGTAATGGTCAGGTGTAGCGTAATGTCAGAACAGACAATAATATGTTAAATACCACATGTAATGGTTCATCAGGTTGGCCAAGCGGGTTGTTGATTATAGCCAAAGTCAAATTGAGACTATGGCCAGGTGAATGGAGCAAATTGAGTTAATTTACATAATGTTGATATTAAAGGCACATTAAGGTAATATTTATATACGGGATATTTAATGTAAAAAAGATAATAACTTATGTTACAAACAATGTTATGAAAGTACAAATTATCGTGATGTAATAAGATCGTGATGTGATAAGTTGTTGTGAACAAAATTGACCATTGTTATTGGTTCTCTTATTGTAAAAAAGAGAGACTGTAACAATGAAAAAAAAAAGTGACTGTAACAATGAAAATAATGACTGTAACAATGAAAATAATGACTGTAACAATGAAAATAATGACTGTAACAATGAAAACAGAGACTGTAACAATGAATCCGCTGGGCGATCGTTTACTTGGTGCTTGTCTATCTCACCAGCAGCGGGTGAATGGGACTTGCATGACGAGGTAACCGATACAAATTGTTTCCGCTGGTCGGTCATTTGCTTGGTGCAAGTCTATCCCACTAGCAGCGGGTGGAGGGGACTTGACACGTCTAGGCACTTGGCAAAACAAAATTGTTTCCGCTGGTCGGTCATTTGCTTGGTGCAAGTCTATCCCACTAGCAGCGGGTGGAGGGGACTTGACACGTCTAGGCACTTGGCAAAACAAAATTGTTTCCGCTGGTCGGTCATTTGCTTGGTGCAAGTCTATCCCACTAGCAGCGGGTGGAGGGGACTTGACACGTCTAGGCACTTGGCAAAACAAAAAGTAAAGTACGATTATAGAGAAAGGGTATCTAATGTACTTCGAGAGCGAAGTACTTGTCAGTATGGCCGTGATATATTATTATAGTGATAATAATTATGTGTCTAATTAATAAGATAAATACTGATATATTATTATAATGATAATAATTATGTGTCTAATTAATAAGATAAATACTGATATATTATTATAATGATAATAATTATGTGTCTAATTAATAAGAAAATACTGATATATTATTATAATGATAATAATTATGTGTCTAATTAATAAGATAAATACTGATATATTATTATAATGATAATAATTATGTGTCTAAATAATAAGATAAATACTGATATATTATTATAATGATAATAATTATGTGTCTAAATAATAAGATAAATACTTGATTTACCTATAAATATAATTATGTTATGTTTAATATTTAGTACTCGATTGTTAAAATGAATTGACAAATTTACTAAATGATGTATTGTAACAAATAACAATTTAAACACTAATTTGACTCAACTGTCACTTTTTGAATACTGTTTGTTAACGGATATAAAAGAGTGAAGCCAGAGTGGAGCGAGCAGTTGCTCTTCGACTTTTAAGGCGATAACATCTAAGGTATGATATTATTCGGATTCAATTGTGAGTTGCAGAACTGGAAGGATCCAATAACCCCTAAGTTGAGTAAGCTATTTATTTTAATAATTATTGTCTTTTGTGCCCTTTCATTTTATATTGTGTATGTACAACATATTAAATTATGTACCTATGTGCTATATTTATATACTTCAATAACGAACTGGATTATTAGTGTTATTGGAGATGTTAGTATATGTATAAAGTAAGGTAATGTGCCCTAATGATTATTAAAAGATAACCAGCAGAGTTTCTTGCCCATTCTTCTCTGCTGATGTTCTTCCGAATGGGTGGTACGTTAAAAGAGCCTAAAAGAGGTTAAGCCTCCAATAAATTAAATTATGTTAAATGGTTATTCCTTGTTTTCATTACTACCCTCCTAACCATCAAAAGATTAGAACTATTGACTTTAAATATTACCTGACGTTAGACACTTGCCTGGTTAAATTAACTTTATGGGTTTCAAATTATCTAACATCAGAAGTGGAAGCCTCCAATAAATTAAATTATGTTAAATGGTTATTCCTTGTTTTCATTACTACCCTCCTAACCATCAAAAGATTAGAACTATTGACTTTAAATATTACCTGACGTTAGACACTTGCCTGGTTAAATTAACTTTATGGGTTTCAAATTATCTAACACGCGCACCATGTGCGAGCCCACGTCCTCCGCGCGCACGCGCCCCGGCCGCCCCGGCGCGCAGCCTGCGACACACCGCTCACATCAACCACTACATTCACTCTACTACGTGACGCGCCTCGGGCTCGGCCCACCACGCGCGCACCATGTGCGAGCCCACGTCCTCCGCGCGCACGCGCCCCGGCCGCCCCGGCGCGCAGCCTGCGACACACCGCTCACATCAACCACTACATTCACTCTACTACGTGACGCGCCTCGGGCTCGGCCCACCACGCGCGCACCATGTGCGAGCCCACGTCCTCCGCGCGCACGCGCCCCGGCCGCCCCGGCGCGCAGCCTGCGACACACCGCTCACATCAACCACTACATTCACTCTACTACGTGACGCGCCTCGGGCTCGGCCCACCACGCGCGCACCATGTGCGAGCCCACGTCCTCCGCGCGCACGCGCCCCGGCCGCCCCGGCGCGCAGCCTGCGACACACCGCTCACATCAACCACTACATTCAACACCACCGCTCACTTACCATTCGCATGCTATAGAGCCATACATCAGACACGATATTCACTCTACTACCTGTACTTGATCAATGTTTTAGTATGCAGAGGCATTATAAGACTATGCAGAGACATTCCACAGCCTGGAGCGTAGCCTGAAGGGACGTCACAGGTACAGCTAGTATTCGGGTCTTATAGTTATTTGATAGCCGTAGGCTTTGATTTCCTGGTATGCTAGGACTATGCTACACAAAATTTCGCTCTAACCTCTATGGTGGCTATGAAGTCTGGATGTCAATATTCAAGGCTAATTTATAAATTGGGATGGCAAATAACGAAAAGGTGAGAAATAGAAAATCTTACTGAAAATTGTATCGAACCAATTCTGATGAATTCCAAAAAAAAAAAACTAAAATAAGAAACAAATATACACCAAACACAATATCATTCGATAGAGTCGCTAATAAGAAAGACATAATAAGACATAATGGAATAACAAACAAATCTAATGATTATCCCGCAAATCTCAACATTTTCACTTACCCAGTGTCTCAAAAGTGAATCTGTCATCAGGAGGCCAGTAGTAAATGGGAGCGTGATCCACATACTGCAGTCGCAGTCGGAACCGGTACTTAGTCTTCGGCTTGAGGTCGCGAGCTTCCCACTCGTCCCGTTTGACTTCCTCGCAGGACTTCCACTCGCCTAGAGGGACGGTCGCTTCGGTGTATTCTACTCCGTATCTGAATGTGAGGAGGGGTATTTGTAAGCAGATGTTCAAGACGTTATTACATATAACTCAATACTATACAAAGGGATTGTGTGAGATTCTGGCGACGGTAAAAGTAAATTAACGGTGTCCGAGATTTTAGATCCTACAGAGACCTCTGACATGGTCGATGGTCTACGTTCACCATACAGTGGTGTCACTTGCGATATAATTGCAAATAAGCATTTTGATTCTCGGCACTGCACTTATGACATAACGTCAGTGAC
Source organism: Cyclophora punctaria (assembly GCA_951394245.1). NCBI lineage: Eukaryota > Metazoa > Arthropoda > Insecta > Lepidoptera > Geometridae > Cyclophora > Cyclophora punctaria. The sequence goes on from OX596177.1 coordinate 5,095,937, forward strand.
AGAAGCAATACCAGCGATGGGTGAAAGTTGTAGGTCGCTGTACGCTGTCGGCCACCTTGTAGCAGCTATCATGAAAGTAGTAAGTGATAGGTGTATGTAGACTCACCGGTGCAGCGGGCGCGGCGCGGGCCAGGCGAGCGCGAGGCGCGTGGGCGCGGGCGCGGGCGCGCCGGGCGGCGGCGGGCGCGGCGGCGTGGCCAGGCGCGCGGGCGGCGACGCGGCCGCGCGCGCCGAGTGCGGCCCGCGCGCCACCACCCACACCACGTACGAGGTGCCGGCCGACAGCCGCGGCAGCCGCGCCGCGCCCGACCCGCCCGCCTCCATCGTGTTGTGCTCTGCGGCGAAACGAACCTTACACGGTCTACAACTACGGCTGTTGGCTAATTTTGGTTTCGATGGAATTGGTCGGCGGTAAAATTGGTGGTAAAATTTCAGTCGTCGGTGTAATATCACTTGTCAATAAAAGTCGTCGTGGAATTAAGGTTTCGGTGTCGTCAGTGAATATTTTAATTGGTCAAATTATTTATCGATGAATTTCGTCAGAGAATTAATTAATCTGCAAAAAGGATCATCGGTAAAATTTGAAGTAGATAAAGTTATAAAATTTCGAAGAAAAAAATTATCGGTGAAATCGGTCATCGGTAAAATTAATGTCCTGAAGAAATGGTGACCAGTGAAATTAGCGGTGGTTGATACGTAGATGTACGAAAATACGAAAATATTCTTCGTAATTCCCATACCTACTACAAATCCCCCCCTTACCTTTAAGTTTAGGCGAGGCGGTGGTGTGCAAGTCGTCTGTCCTCCAATGTACCTCGTACTTCACTCCCGGCACCGGAGTCCACTCGACGAGCGCTAGCTCCGGAGTCAACGCTGTAGTGCGAACGTTTTTGGGGGCTGATGGTGCTGTTACATAAGTAAAATAATGGATTAAAATGTTTTTCAAGTCGTGAGAAATTGTGCCTGGGTGAGTATGTGAAAATATTACCTTCAGCAGCAGTTTGCAACACCGAAAGAGCACCAGCAATCGGCCTCATCTCGTGAAGTTTGGCATAATAATTAGTAGCTTCCAACATCACCGTGTAATTCGTAAACGGTTTCAAATCCGTCAACGTTACTTCAGTATTGGTACTCGTTATGAACTGACACGTCACTTTATCGCACAGAGAAGTATCGTTAGGAGTATCCACTCTGTAATAGATGGTGTACTCAGGAAGTGTCATCTCGTATGTCAAGTTTCGACATTCATAAGGCTTATCCACAGGCGGCATTTGAAGCGTCAAGCTGTTGGTAGAGTTGGATATCACTTTGGGGACAAGGCTTTGGACCTCCGGGTATAGACAATGCTGAGGAGGATACTTCTGGCCAGCAGGGTCTAAAGCCATTATTTTGTAACCATGAGTCGTTTTGACACGCTCTACAGCGGACTGGTTATATTTGTCAGTGTAATAAATCTGTTTCTCAGTGGAATTGAACCAGAAAATGTGTTTGCTGTCAACGGTGATGGACATGGGTGGGAATCCGTATTTTTTAGAATCGGTCGCGTTGAGGACTGTTCTGCACCGACAGCCGTACATGTCGGAAGCCACGATCCTGTGCATCCAAGGGTCGATCCAGTACAACTCATAATCATCATCTTTGGTCATATCCACGACGAAACTTTTGGTGGTGTCCGGATTTTCGGAGCAATTGCACTCGTCAGCATCAAACTTTTCGGTGTTGTTGAAGAACGTTTTGATTTCCGTTCCGTTCAAGTTCGACTTCATGATTTTACCAAGACCGGGGTAATCACCTTCTTCGAACCAGAATAATGTTCTAAAATAAAGAAAATAACATAAAGATTCATTCGTTCATTATAATCTGGACCTAGATTTAAGATTTTTTGAGCATTCCACCGTTAGCGGGTGAGAATATTTTATGTCAAATTACAGGTAAACACATCGCTAAAGACACAGTATGTACTGACCCATGCAAGGGCGCTATCTGCAGGGAGAGCATGGCGCGGCGGCGGGCGAGCAGGCGCGCGGGCGCGGCGCGCGCGGGCGGCGGGCCGAGCGCGGCGCGCAGCAGCGCGTGCGCGCCGCGCTCGGCCTGGCTGAAGTACAGCGCGCGCGCCACCCAGTCGGCGCACACGCTCGCCGCCGACCCGTTGTTGGAGATCAGCTGCGGGACGGCATTGGACTACTTTTAGACCACCATCATTTCTGATCGGTGTTCTGAACGGTATTTTTTTTCGATGTTGGCTTTGAAAGTATTTGAAAGGCGCTTCTAATACACTCGATTAGAACTAGTTAGAACAGAAGTTTCAAAATCCTGTTCACAGGTTGCCACGTCTAAAGTCAGTAGGAAAATAGAGATGTTTGTCGATTTTACGCGCTACACCGGCTGTACGGGTTTGGCTCGCTTTAGTTCCATAAAATTTTTCCACTAATAATTTGAAATAGATTGAAAAGACATATAAGGAAGAAGCCTGTTCGTTATTAATGATTTTAAACTTTACCTTATAATGCCCACTGACATTAATCCTGGACGAAAATATTTCCTCCAAAGGGTTGGCCCAGAAGACCACGTTTTCTTCGATAGAAATGGCAAAGTCCACGGGCAGTCCTGTAGTTTTGGGTATCGTTTCGCTCTCTCCGTTATCCAGGTCGATGATTTTGATGGCTTCTTGAGAGGAAAGCATCACTCTTGGGATAGGATTGATCTCGTCAGATGATATGGAAATAACGTCGGAGAACGGACCGTAACCACCGTCGGTGAACGCACGGACCTAGGGATGCAGTTATGTATCACTTTAGAATAAAGGATTGTTCCCTTTGTGTACATTTCACAGTGGGAACAAAACTCTTACTCTAATATAATTTTGAATTTGACCATAGACTTCAAAATTTAAGAATTCTGTGGGGGAACAATCATATGGAAACTTGACTCACCCTGAAGTAGTAGGTGGCGTTGTGGTCCAGCTGGGGGATGACGAGCTCGGTGCGCGTGGGCGGCGTCGGGCGCGCGGCGCACACCCGCGGCGCGCCGCGCGCCAGCAGCGAGCACTGCGGCTCGTAGCCCGCCAGCACGCCGTTGGTGCGCAGCGGCGCCGCCCAGCGGAACGTCGCCGACACCACGGCGCACCTGCAACCGGCAGGAGGTCACCCACTGACAGACTGACAGAGCGGCGCGGGCGGGCCGGCGCCCCGCGTGTCACCCGACAGACTGACTGACAGTACTAGTGTGTGTGTACCTGTGGCGGCAGGCGGTGTACGCGCGCGGCGCGGCGGGGCGCGCGGGCGGCGCGGGCGGGGAGCGCGCGGCGAGCGGCGCGGGCGGGCCGGCGCCCCGCGTGTCACCCGACAGACTGACTGACAGTACTAGTGTGTGTGTACCTGTGGCGGCAGGCGGTGTACGCGCGCGGCGCGGCGGGGCGCGCGGGCGGCGCGGGCGGGGAGCGCGCGGCGAGCGGCGCGGGCGGGCCGGCGCCCCGCGTGTCACCCGACAGACTGACTGACAGTACTAGTGTGTGTGTACCTGTGGCGGCAGGCGGTGTACGCGCGCGGCGCGGCGGGGCGCGCGGGCGGCGCGGGCGGGGAGCGCGCGGCGAGCGGCGCGGGCGGGCCGGCGCCCCGCGTGTCACCCGACAGACTGACTGACAGTACTAGTGTGTGTGTACCTGTGGCGGCAGGCGGTGTACGCGCGCGGCGCGGCGGGGCGCGCGGGCGGCGCGGGCGGGGAGCGCGCGGCGAGCGGCGCGGGCGGGCCGGCGCCCCGCGTGTCACCCGACAGACTGACTGACAGTACTAGTGTGTGTGTACCTGTGGCGGCAGGCGGTGTACGCGCGCGGCGCGGCGGGGCGCGCGGGCGGCGCGGGCGGGGAGCGCGCGGCGAGCGGCGCGGGCGGGCCGGCGCCCCGCGTGTCACCCGACAGACTGACTGACAGTACTAGTGTGTGTGTACCTGTGGCGGCAGGCGGTGTACGCGCGCGGCGCGGCGGGGCGCGCGGGCGGCGCGGGCGGGGAGCGCGCGGCGAGCGGCGCGGGCGGGCCGGCGCCCCGCGTGTCACCCGACAGACTGACTGACAGTACTAGTGTGTGTGTACCTGTGGCGGCAGGCGGTGTACGCGCGCGGCGCGGCGGGGCGCGCGGGCGGCGCGGGCGGGGAGCGCGCGGCGAGCGGCGCGGGCGGGCCGGCGCCCCGCGTGTCACCCGACAGACTGACTGACAGTACTAGTGTGTGTGTACCTGTGGCGGCAGGCGGTGTACGCGCGCGGCGCGGCGGGGCGCGCGGGCGGCGCGGGCGGGGAGCGCGCGGCGAGCGGCGCGGGCGGGCCGGCGCCCCGCGTGTCACCCGACAGACTGACTGACAGTACTAGTGTGTGTGTACCTGTGGCGGCAGGCGGTGTACGCGCGCGGCGCGGCGGGGCGCGCGGGCGGCGCGGGCGGGGAGCGCGCGGCGAGCGGCGCGGGCGGGCCGGCGCCCCGCGTGTCACCCGACAGACTGACTGACAGTACTAGTGTGTGTGTACCTGTGGCGGCAGGCGGTGTACGCGCGCGGCGCGGCGGGGCGCGCGGGCGGCGCGGGCGGGGAGCGCGCGGCGAGCGGCGCGGGCGGGCCGGCGCCCCGCGTGTCACCCGACAGACTGACTGACAGTACTAGTGTGTGTGTACCTGTGGCGGCAGGCGGTGTACGCGCGCGGCGCGGCGGGGCGCGCGGGCGGCGCGGGCGGGGAGCGCGCGGCGAGCGGCGCGGGCGGGCCGGCGCCCCGCGTGTCACCCGACAGACTGACTGACAGTACTAGTGTGTGTGTACCTGTGGCGGCAGGCGGTGTACGCGCGCGGCGCGGCGGGGCGCGCGGGCGGCGCGGGCGGGGAGCGCGCGGCGAGCGGCGCGGGCGGGCCGGCGCCCCGCGTGTCACCCGACAGACTGACTGACAGTACTAGTGTGTGTGTACCTGTGGCGGCAGGCGGTGTACGCGCGCGGCGCGGCGGGGCGCGCGGGCGGCGCGGGCGGGGAGCGCGCGGCGAGCGGCGCGGGCGGGCCGGCGCCCCAGGCGGTGACGGCGCGCACGGCGCCCGTCACGGCGCTGTAGGCGCGCACGGCACCCCCCGATACCACCACCCATGGGACTGACACTGTTTTCTGAAATCATTTTATATGTATAAATTGTAAGGTCCGACCGAAACTGGTTTTCCAGCCGAAACCGAAACCGAAACCGAATGTTCGGCCGTGGCTTCAGTTTCGGCCGAAACCGAAACCGAAACCGAAACTCACGTGGTCAAGTATAAAATTCCGTAAAATACTGAAATTTTGTGCATTTTACCCATTATTCTGCATTAATTAGGACATTAAATAGAAACACAGTTCCGTAGTCAAATGGCAAAAACGGAGCCCTTTTCATTGTATCATAGGTACCTACCTGTCTGTCCGTAACTAAGTATGTCACAGACCTTTTTTATGTAGAGTAGGTTACCTAGTGCTTACCTAGAATGCAAGTATCAAAATAGTAGGATAATTGAATAAAGGCCTTTATTTGCCTGTCTTATCTTTATATAATCTTATTTTATAATTCTCTGACATCTCAAGATATTTAACAAGTTTAGGAAAATTAATTCACTGAGCACTGTTTTACACATTTACTACCACTATCCAAACAAAACATAACCTCTAAAGAATGTTTGCGTCGGGCGATAACGCACTGACTGTCACATTATCCGATCCGATATCGGTGTCGGACGAGACGATAGCCGAAATCCGATAGCCGATAGACACCATGTGCTATTTTCACATATTTCCGACAAAATCGTTCCGATACGGCCATTTGCTCGATAGCTTAGTGCGTGCAGGTCATCATGGCAGACTATAATAGAAAACTTTATTTGCTGTATCTATTATATTTGAGACGCAAAAAAAGATCTGTCCACAGACAGTATTGGATACATCCCATTGTGGAAGCTAGATATTCAGAGGGAGCATTTTATACTATTTTTAGCAAGCTACAAAACGCACCTAAAAAAATTTTTAATTACTTTCGTATGAGTGAATCCACATTCAATTATTTGCTAATACATCTCACAAACAGTATCAAGAAACAAGACACACATTTTCGAATGGCTGTGGGGCACACAGAGACAATTTAGATACACGTATAGCAGACATACAAACATTATCGTCCGACGGCTCACGGGCGTCCGATGGTGCCGCCAGCATATCGGTGTCGGCTCCGATATCCGATATCGGGCCGGACAATATGAAAGACAGGTACATATTTCATACATTTTACTTACCCCGATATCGGATCGGCGTCCGACACCGATATCGGATCGGATAATGTGAAAATGCTCTAAGTTGTGTTGCTACAGAGCTATCCGAACGGCGCACGACAATTCCCGAACAGGGCCGCCAGCGCCCGCCAGTGCGTTGCCGCGAGAAATGAAATTAGGCGAGCGTGCACGACAACTACCGAAATCAGTTTCGGTTTCGGCAAAAGTTTCGGCCAATTTTGGGCCGAAACCGAAACTGCCGCCGAAACTTGATTTTTGGCCGAAACTCGGCCGAAACCGAAACCGAAACCGAACTTTCGGTCGGACACTAATAAATTGTCACCCCGACCGACTTTTCATTCAGTCACAGTAGACTCGGACCTGATCGGTGCGTCTGTCGATAGGTCCATAGGTTTGTCTATCGGCCATTATGTCTCTCAGTTTGACTGTGGTTCTGACACTGAGCCTCTGACATTCTGACACAGTCTGTCTGACTATCGGTCGTACTTTCGGTCTAACTGTCGGTCTGTCTGTCAGTATTTCTGTCGGTCAGACTGTCTATCGATCAGTCTGTCTGCCGATTAGTCTGTCTGTCGGTCAGTCTGTCTGTCGGTCAGTCTGTCTGCCGATTAGTCTGTCTGTCGGCCAGTCTGTCTGTCGGTCAGTCTGTCTGTCGGCCAGTCTGTCTGTCGGTCAGTCTGTCTGTCGGTCAGTCTGTCTGTCGGCCAGTCTGTCTGTCGGTCAGTCTGTCTGTCGGTCAGTCTGTCTGTCGGTCAGTCTATCTGTCGGTCAGTCTGTCTGTCGGCCAGTCTGTCTGTCGGTTAGTCTGTCTGTCAGTTAGTCTTTTTGCCAGTAAGTCTGTCCGTCAGTAAATCTGCCTGTCATTCAGTCTGTCTTTCAGTCAGTCTGTTTGCCAGTCAGTCTGTTTGTCAGTAGATCTGCCTAACGGACAGTATGTATTTCAGTCAGCCTGTCTGCCGGTCAGTCAGTCTGTCGGTCAATCGACAAACTGCCGACCCATCTGTCCTGTAAGAGCTTCTTACCTCAATCTTGTTCTGCGAGTTGAAATGCAAGCTGACGTCATAGTATACGCGGCTGTTGTTGACGTTGACGTTAGTGACAGGCGCCCACGTCACGTTGAAGGAGTCCCAGGTGCCTTCAATCGCGATGGACGATGCGTTGATCATGTCTGGTATGGCTACGAGAGATTCTGTTTGGAGAAACGTAAGTTTTATAGAGAAAATAATCTATACTAATATTATAAAGCTGAAGAGTTTGTTTTGTTTGTTTGTTTGTTTGTTTGTTTGTTTGTTTGTTTAAACGCGCTAATCTCAGAAACTACTGAACCGATTTGAAAAATTCTTTTTGTAATGGATAGCCACATTCAACGGGAAGGTTATAGGCTACTTTTCGTTCCGAAATTCCCACGGGAACGGGAAAAACTCGGGTAATACCGCGGGGCGCTGCTAGTCAATTAGAAAGATTAAGTTACCGATTTATTACTAAGCTATGTTTAGTCTTAAAAACTACAAGGAAATTGACATTTAAATTAAAAATACCGCATCGGAATCGCGTCTATCCGTTTGAGAACTACGATGCCACCGATAGATAGAACCACACACGCAGACATGTACGTCTTTATAACGTAAATCCGCAGGGCACAGCTAGTTTAGTATAAGTGCAACGTACCACTGTCGGCGTGCAGCGTGGGGTCCCTATGCGCGAGCGAGCGCACGTGCGGCATGAGCTGCGCCGGGTAGCGGCCCGCCAGGTCCGCCAGCACGGCGCGCGCCGCGTCCTGCAGCCACGCCAGGCGCCCGCTGAAGTACACCAGCGGGCCCAGCGACAGCGACCCGCCCAGCCGGCTCACCAGCGTCTCGCCCGTCTGCGCCCACGGGACCAGAATCAACACCAACCATTGTGTCTATTTGGTGACACTCCATTTTTTTTTAAGTATATGAAATTCTATCGAGATCCAATTAATACCCCGTCTTTTTAAATTCAGGATTGACCCCCATTTATTCTCCCATGACAGAATATCAGAAGATGATAACCACCAGGACCCACAATGTAATAAGCCCTTCGAAGTAAAGTAACGTAAGATACTAATGGCAATTATCAAAAGACAAAAACACAAAATGATTAAAGAATAAACCAAACCATGTTAGAGAGTTTATAATCAACTCTTCATCAAACCCTGACTTACGTTTTAAAGGCTGAACCTGACAATTTATGAACCACTGCAAATACACAAAAAATAATAAACATCAACGTACCTCCCCGCCACCGCTAGTGACCACATCAGCCGAAGGAGCGCGGTGTAGCTCTGAACCGTCATAGCTTCTCACCAACCAATACAGCCATTTGTTTTCCAAGTCCACTGTGATACCCATTACTGAAATAAAAACGATATGAAAACCTACCGCACCATGTAGAATATGTGAGAATGAGATTTCAGAAGAGCGATCAATTCAAAAATAGTCATCGGATTTGCATGCAGGTTTCACCGCTAGACAGAGTGATTCAAGAAGAAGGTTTTGGGATACTTTTCATCCTGAAATTCGTACTGGAACGGGTAAATCCACGGTATTAAGCTAGTGGCATCTACCTTGCTTCCCGCTGAACAGCTGCGCCGGGTAGTAAACCATCTTGTTCTCCCCGTTGAGCCGCGCCGCCTCCACCGCGTGGCCCGTGTTCCAGTAGATGTACGCTTCCATCGAATCTATGGTTAGTTCCTTTGCTACAGTCACTATTGGTACCGGTTCACGGTTGGTTCCGTCGAAATTGCCTCGGGTGATCTATGAAATAATCCAGTTTAAAAATAAAGTCGAAGTCTAAATTCCTAAACGGAGTAGTATAGTGAAAGAAAATGGAGATAAAAAGTCAATCTTTAATATGTAAGTAGAAGATACACAGTGGACTGCAAGCTGCAACTTCATTACTGGTTTGTATTAATTTCTATGAGTGATCCAAGCGCGGCGACACTGACTATTGCATATAATATACTAGAAAATTTTAGGATACAGTTTCTACTTTAATAACATGATTCATTTTTCAATATTACCTTTAAATAAATAAAAAGTAGACTCACCAGTTGTTGTTTTGGATTGGACCAATAAATCTTCTTTCCTACCCAATCCACGGCTAGACACCCCACGTTATCCATATTTGGCATCACACCCCTCGTATGGGAAGTAATATTGTACCAATGTACCGTCGATTCGTTAGTCACTAAGTAAAGCTTATCGCGGTACCAAGATATGTCGGTGATAGTAAAGTTTTGTAATAAAGACTTGTGGATTAAGGTCTCCAAGTTGTCACCAGTTAAATCAGTTTGTAGGAGACCGTTTGGGCCGGACCATAGCAATGTACTGTGTATATTTGATGGCGATTGCGCTAGCGTTTTGCCTATAAACTCCGTTGACCATGGACCTAGTAAAAAAAATATTTCTTATAGTATATTCTACTTAACACTCGCTAAAATTTCAAAGAAAATTGACTATTAAACATTACCTGATCCAGAAACAGTGACAGCAGCAACTTTAATAACATATTCCGCGTCCGACTTCAGGTTCTCTACTATGTAGAAGACGTCTTTAATATCTTTTCTGTAATCAAAACATTATCTTAACATGGACATGACCAATTACAAAAAAAAAAAATCTATAAATTAAAGCCTCGGTGGTCCAGTGGTTTGTGCACTCGCCTACCAAGACTGGGGACGAATTCGGGTTCAATTCTCCGGTCGAGCGAAAACATGTTTCCTACTTTTCAAACATGACTTGGGTTTGAGATCACCAACCCGCATTTGACAAGCGTGGTGATTATGCCTAATCCTCACTGTACTGATATCTTCGGTGAGATGAGAGGCCTTTGCATAGCAGTTACATAACAGGCTAAATTACTTACACATCAATCACATCTCCCGTTTCACCATGAGTCAGTTGCAAATGGAAGGTCCACTGTTGCCACGCGCCGCTTCCCTGATGACCAAGCAAATGAGGTGGCGACCACGAAACTTTAGCTCTACTGATTCCCATCACACTTTGTACCAACAAAGGAGGGTTTACAGGCACTGGGATCGGTTGACAACTCCTCAAAGCAACCAACACTTGTCTAGTCTCAATGACTTTAGTGTTGTACGCTAAAGGGTATTCGTTATGGAAGTAACTGTCGCTCTGGGCGTGATATTCTTCGGTGAGCATTTCGTTGCCATTGGTCCAGTAGAATAGGCCGTTGGCGTAAGCGATCGAACGCGTCGATTTGAACATCGGCGTTTGGGTGTTGCTTCGGAAGTCTGTTACTTCTCGACTGGAAGGAAATCGTCAGTAAGACAAACACTAAATTTTAATTACCCCCCACGTAAAAACGGTTGGACCGATTATTACCACTCACGGCTGGACAGATTTTTCTACGTTGGTAAACTACGTCAGTCAGAGTGCTGCAAATATATTTTTACAAATACTTTCATTAAGGCGTAGTCAGAGTGACTCCTTCATGACATTTCTGTCTAGTAGTGTAATTATAACTACTTCTAACAATTAATAAAAATAACTAATTCAAATTCTGTATTTTAAGAGCAATTAATTAAACTCTATATTACGCGTATTCTTCCTCACTGATATGTTCAGTGACATGAGCGGTCTTTACCTCGAAGTGGGACATTACAGGCTGATAAATATATATTTTTCATATTATATGGTATCTTTCTCACCCATCCAGCGACACAGCGAGCACGGTATTCCTCCTCACATGGGCGACCAGGATCCTGAAGTCCTTATGGTCCACAGTGAACGCACCCAAGTGAGGGTCTCTGACGATCATCTCGGGCTGTCCGTCGTGTCGTACTCCGTTCGAAATGTTGGCTAAGTCTAACCGGTATAGACCGCCGCGCTCGATACTGCGGATGGCGTAGAATAGGTAGCTGGAAGTATGAAATTAGGAGTAGAGTAATCTCAATGTTAATTAAATATTTTAGAGCGGATAAAACAAGAACTCGTTTTTATTTTTTATTAAGTTGATAAAAGAAACAAAAGCAGTCCAATCAAAATTGAATTTTATTGTGCATCAAATAGAATACTATTTGAAACGAATGACAATTGTTTTTAAACATATTTAGGCGCTAAATCAATTAGGAGTTCTTGTGCAAATGTGGTAAACTTAATATGAATATTATTAATGACATATGACGATATACAGACTTTTCAAGCCATAAGGGTGCGTTTTTAGTAGCGGAGCGCTGTGGAGCTCTATTGACCAATGACAATGAATTGCGGAGAGATTTTGACAATGTCAATGCGTTGTGATTTGCCAATTCAGCTCCACTCCGCACCTTAACAGCTGGATAGATTCGGATAATAGGTTTATGCTTCATGCCTTGCTACTATATACTAGTAGCTAAATACTTGATAGTTAAACATTATAATATAGATTTTAAACGTACCCATTATAAGGATCGACTTCAAAATGTATCGGCCGCAGATTAAAGCCGGACATTGCAACAATCTGATTCTTCCCATCGAAGTCATAACGAATGATTTCCCAGTTCGGAAACACTGTCATATTAGACAAATTAGTATAATACACTTCGCCCAACACGTAAATATGGCGGTTCAACCAATCAACTGACAGATCCAACGGTTTATAGTTGTATGGTTCTTGTGTGTTCCTGATTTTAGTATCGACTATAGGTTCGGATACACTTTTCTTGGTTAATGAACTTCGATGTACGAAACCGTTGGACACGGAAACGAATAGAGAGTCGCTCTGTATGTCTATTCCGACACCTGAAATGAAACGAACACGATTAAAATGTATGGAAATAGTTTTTTTAATCTAAAGGTGACACTGATATTGATATGATAACAGTAGGATATTTCAGGTAAATAAAAAAAAATATGACCACAATGAATGATACCAAACTACAACACAAACAAGAAAAGATTTTTAAAGTTAGTTTACAGATGCCGAAAATATACAGGATGTCCTGTTATGTTGCTGGTGTCACATTTGTCACTAGGGACACTTTGTATAGAAAAATCGAGTATAATACGAGAACATAGTCCTCGGTTAAATGAAAACTAAATACTTGCCAGTAATAACGTGTTCAGTGCTGTACAACTCGATGGGGTCGGAAAGCATGTCATTGGCGGGAGCGGCCAATATGTTGTGTTCACCGCCCAATATCAACACTGGCTGTTGACTTAGAGTCGCTGAGAAATAGAGGAAATGTATTGAGATAGACTAGATAGATAGAATTGCCTATAATTCTCCTTTGTGCGGATGTAAAACATAAGTATAAATTTTATAAAGCTTTTACATAATTAAGACATTTGAAATGGCATCATAAAATTAAATCATGCAATTTTTAAATAAATGTTATATGACTAACTTACATTTAGGTAACGGCGGTGTAGACACCCTGACTACAGCTCGAGGGCCTTCACCGACCGCATTTCTCATAGTGACCGACACTTCATACTCTCTAGCCGCGGCCAAGTTTTGAAACATGTAGAACAAAGTGTTGTTTGACGCTGGCATGTCCTGAAATAAAACGTTCAGTTTACGTGTTGGTATGAATGAATTTATTTTATCAGTATTAATGTATTAATTCAAGTAGCTTTATTATCAACAAGTAAACTGCGATTCCATAAATAAGTTGCGAGGAAATTTATAGAAAGTAAATTTCTGACAATAGCGAGCGTGTTTTATTTTAAAGTGAGACTCTTCGTTCCGCGTTGAACATGTAAAGAAATTTCAAGTGCTGAAAGTAATTTAGGTCCATTTATTATATATTGGGAGTAATGAAATATATTTTGAAGATCATTATTCAACCCTGTCACCTATTGGCTTTCAGCCTTAATTGACCTCATTGAAACTTATCACATTACAAACCAAACTCACCTCAAGCGCATCAATAGTATTAGGTTGTGTGTCCGTCAGTCGTAAGACATATGATATCAGCGGTCCGTTTGCAAACGCCCCCGGCTCCCAAGATATAGCGACTCTACTGGAATCGGGCGCGGCCGCTCGAAGAGCCAAAGGAGCAGAAGTAGGTTTCCCACTCTCGGAAGTGGATATAACCACTGAAGGCTCAGAGTAAATAGGCTCGCCGTTGCTACGGCCTGATAGGAATATTGCTACTCGGAACTGAAAAATTATAAAAGTTTATTGTATTGTAAAATTGGTATAACTGAAGGCTAGTGGGGTTAGGTTAGAAGTAAAACATATCGAAAAGATTGGCATTGATTATATTATTCATCCATACTTATTAACATTAAACTTAACAATGTCATCAGATATGCACATATTCGTTTGAGATAAATGTAAATTTAAGAGAGGCTCTGAAGCTAGGAGCTTAGATTAATTCAAGTACTTATCCTTTTGTTTGGTTATAACCTGATTTTGCAACCCACCCAAACCACTCAACGATGTTCAGAACCAGAAAAAGCTTAATGTCTGAACAAATTAATTTATTTTACATAACAATATTTATTAATGGACTAACACACGCTACGGTCTTTTCATAAACTCACCCTATACTTAGTATACGGCTGTAGATTCTCCACATGTATTATCGAACCGTCGGAATGACTAGTATTGGAGTAGTATTGCCACGTGCTGGGCAGTTCTTCATACTTCCACTGAACTAGATAGCTCATATTGATCAAGTTTCTCGGCTCCCAAGTAAGTGATAGCGATGTTGCTGTTAAACTATCGGCGACTAAGGCCGGGGCGGATGGTGTGCCCACTACATCTGGAAGTCAAAGTCATTCATCAGAAAGAAGAAATTTTTTATTCAGTTCATCTTCATTGTACTGCTTTCTTCGGTGAGATGAGAGGCCTTTGCCTAGCAGTGGGACATTAGAAGCTAATACTTTTCAGTTTAGGTCCAAAACATTTTCATACTCGATCGCCATCTTAATAAAGCGCAATGACTTTTGATAAATAGCTATCAAAATCTATGCTGTGATGAGCGTTTACGTTTTCGAGGGAAAAGGCTCCATCGAAGCTATCAACGTAACCTCAACTTAATTGTTAACGGATTAGAGTTTTAAGTTTATCGCATTGTATGCTAACTGCCATGGCATTTCTATATTAATTGCGATAGGTTATCGAGTCGTAAACGTTTGTACTTTGATCTGGAATACATTTAAATATAAATTAGTTTATGAACCATAAGATCGCCTTCAATATTAAAAGAAAGATACATCTGAAAGGAATATTTACACTTTTATCTGAGAAACATTTCCATGTTGATTACCTCAGTATGTAATTTAGTATATAGTACAAACCTCTTAAATTCTGAAAGTAAGTATTCAAAGCTTCATTGCACCCTATGACACAGTACAGCTCTCTCGACAATACAGTGTCTGATGTGACATTCTGTAACAATACAAAGTTATTAATACATGCCCACTTCATTGAACTTAGTAACAATATCAATGTGCAACTTACACAAACAGTTTGACATGATTGCTCCAACGCTTGTTGCCAAAGACTGCATCCCAATTTGCACTGAAAAAAAAGAACATCTATTTTTACTGAAAATAAGAGGTCTAAAATTAAACACCATTAAGGCAAATAGGATCGTTATACCAAACTACAAAACTACAATAATTATGTATATTGCCACTCTAATGGTGCGGGCTCTAATCCAATAAATTAGGTAATTTTTTGTTTAGTAATTTTCAACACACACATTTGGGGAGCAATTCTGTAAGGGATCGTAAAACACCGATAAACATATTAAAATACCAATATGTTTATAAGTACGTAATTTACAAATAAAATGTACCAAAGTATCGCAAAATAAGGTCAGTATTCTGTATTCCTCTTTCATCTGGAGTTAATAGCCTCTCAAGAAAGAATGGATTCGCGTGTTTACATCGAGACGCAGACACGTGTTCTAAACAGAACTTAAAGGAAATAAACAATTGAATCGAGATTTCTTTTATGATTGTTCAAATATTGGGTAGACATTGAAACATATGGAATGATATTAGACCTAGAGCCCGTGAACCCCAGACTTTCGTCATTTTATAAAAGCTGAAAGTTTGTCAGCGCATGCTCCCACACACAGGTAAGAACGATGGACTATTATGAAGTTTGGGTTATAGTGGCTTTGGCAGATAAACGGTACTAAAGGTGTGTAAAATACCGATCTAAATTCATCAAATAATTAAGTGTGATTTGTGACATGACATATGTCATTTGAAAGCTCTTGAAGAGTTGTACAAGTCACCCTTTGACGGTGATATCGAAATCGACGGCCAACTTGGTGTTTTCGACCATTGAAGATTGGAGTTGACCTATGCTATGGACGCTGATCCTAATGCTCAACAGTGACATGACCTATATCATTTGAAAGCTCTTGACAAGTTGTACAAGTCACCCTTTGACGGTGATATCGAAATCGACGGCCAACTTGGTGTTTTCGACCATTGAAGATTGGAGTTGACCTATGCTATGGACGCTGATCCTAAGTGACATGACCTATGTCATTTGAAAGCTCTTGACAAGTTGTACAAGTCACCCTTTGACGGTGACATCGAAATCGACGGCCAACTTGGTGTTTTCGACCACCGAAGATTGGAGTTGGCCTATGCCATGGACGCTGATCCTAATGCTCAACAGTGACATGACCTATGTCATTTGAAAGCTCTTGAGGAGTTGTACAAGTCACCCTTTGACGGTGATATCGAAATCGATGGCCAACTTGGTGTTTTCGACCATTGACATTTAGTACCGTATACCTGCCAAAGCCACTATAACCCAAACTTCATAATAGTCCATCGTTCTTACCTGTGTGTGGGAGCATGCGCTGACAAACTTTCAGCTTTTATAAAATAACGAAGGTCTGGGGTTCGCGGGCTCTTGGTCCATATTGAAATTATGTTTCCACAGACACTCGTAAGGCTATCCTAGGCTTTCATTTTGTTTAATTTGTATTAGAATCCTTTCCTATCAATGGATAAATGCATGAATAACATGTCATAATATTCTACACACCTACTGTCCCGATAAAAGACAGATAATATCCGAGTAAATAAAAAAGGTTGCGGTCAATAACCAAACTAAATTACATGCCTCCATTTCCCATAAAAGCACTAAGCTTGAACTATCTTGATAATAATAATATAAGGGCGCAGGTTACACGTAACGGATTTCTTCGCTTCACTGATGTCGCACGAGGGTGGTGTCTTAGCTCACCGGAACAAACAGGTGCCTCCGCTCATTTCCCATCGAGTTTAATTTTTTGAGTAGTTTTAAAGAATACAGTAAAAATTATACGTTTTACTCTTTGACGAAATGACTGGAAGTTATTTGTAAACCGAATGTTATCATTGACCATAGCCCCAATTTCACCGTTACACTGAACTCGATCAGTCCAACTTAATCCGAGTTCACAAGCTAAACTGATATGAATACTTTAAAAATTGATTCATAAAAACCTAGTTCAGTTGATTGTGGTTCGATATAGGGTCGGTGAATTTGGGCCTTAAACTTTAGCACGACTATAGCTAAGGACAGCAAAAGTATTTTTAATCTGTATGCTTTATGTTGAGCATACTTAGAACCTTTTCATATTACATTTTCTCTATCACATTTCAAATGTTACAATCGAACAAAGTTCAAGAGCTTAACATTTTAATTTGTGGACTGTAATGTAATGGAGTGTAGCTCTAACTACCATAATCCCCATATTCTCTTAAAACGGATACGTTTACTAATAACACAATTAAAATAGACATCATTGAAATGTTTTAATTGTAGTAGCGTGTTGATAATCGAGAAATTCAATTACACTCTCCGTGGGTGTCCCCGTCGTATAGTTTGTTGGTTTGTCTCAATTAGATTAAACATTAGTATAATCAGGAAGTAATCTACATCTCTGATATAATAATAATGAGTACTTGTAGGAAAAAAGACTTAAACAAGAAATTTTGTATTAACTGTATCTTATATATAGAATTCTCGTCTCACAGTGTTCGTTCCCGTACTCCTCCGAAACGGCTCGACCGATTCTCATGAAATTTTGTGAGCATATTGAGTAGGTCTGAGAATCGGCCAACATCTATTTTTCATCCCATAATTCCCGCGGGAACGGGTACAACGCGGGTGAAACCGCGGGGCGCAGCTAGTATCATATAATATTGCCAAGTTTCAAGTCGTGAAGTAGGTATTCTAAATAAATGAAAAAACAGTATCAATGGCCGAAAAGGGCAGCCATTCACTATCACTAGCAGTACCTTGCGGTTTTACTCACATAGTACCATTATCTTGGTAATTTCGGTTGTGTTGTTCCAAAATACAATCTATAGTTCTATGCCAAGTTTAATGTTATTACGTGAAATATAAACAAAATCCACCCTTACCTACTTTGGCAAATATAATATTAGTAGGACAGGATGAATACAGAACAATTACAAGCAAATACACTGCTTTACTCATACATTCATCAAAAATGACGTATCCAGTACAGACATGTACCGCAGAACAATTAAACCTGATGCTGCAGATAGAAGTGCGGCAGATCTGTGCCATTTGTTTCGCTCCTCTAATTGTGGGTCGCGCCCTGCCTGACTCAAACACACTCTCGTTGACTCCCAAAGATGAGTAATGGGTGCGAATGTAGGTTTCAGTTACTTTTTACGGTATTTAGGCGGCAATCAAATAGTAAGCGGTGTAAAGACACTAATACGTCTAATCCTCCTCACTGTACTGATATCTTCAGTGAGATGAGAGGTTATTGCCCAGCAGTGGGATATGAAATACTTTTTTTACATTTTATAATGACACTAGATGCCTTATTTCGTTTCATATAGTGTAAGCAATGTTTCTCGTAGTCAAAGAAACCTTTTATTTCATTTATCTTAATTAAGGTGTAAGGCTAGTATTGAAAGCATCATCATCATTAAACTCAAGACCATAGCTAAGCAAGTTCATGTCGGGGAAAGCGATGCAGGGGAAACCAAATTGAGTCCTCCTGCTTTCCCTTAACATTAAGGAAGCGAAGACCACATTAAAAAATGCTAGATATTTAAAACATGTCGCACTTGTTCTTCAAACGCCCAATTGAAACGATGATTGATATCTATCGCTGCACCATCTATCCGTCCCATCCCTTGTACTATAATGTTATGGCGTTTCTGTCATTTTCCCTTGCTAACGCGGCTCTTCCGCCGCCGCTGTCACAACACTCCACCCTGAATTATGCTCCATGTCAATTTATTAATTTCACTGACAGACCAACTGATGTTCGGCTGTGTTCATAATAGATAGATGGATATAACCCGTCAATCCTTATTAGGCCAATCTATGAGGGGTATGGATTGTTTACTTAGTTAAATGTTTTCATATCCGCAAGCGCAGAGAAAAAGTCCTATTAATAAAATAAGCTATTGACTTCATGAACAGTCTTCATCTTGTGTAATATATTGAGTACCTACCTCGCCTGAACAATATAAAACAAGTATTTCCGTCATTACATTGAATTATAGTTATTAGGACACAGTGCCTTCCCAAAAAACGATAAAACTTAATGTAAGTAAATTAACGGGCAATTAACCAGCATCCTGCCTTTAGTTGCAATAATAATAACAAAACAATAGTCCCTTTTGGGTGATGAATATTGTCGCGTCAGACCGTTGTTGACGATTTCGGAAATGGTCTCGGAAGTCCAATTGGGAGCGCACGCGCAACCGGACGCAGGGCGCTGTGAAAGCACTCACAGCTAATTTACTTGTTAATTGCTTTCAATAATACCAAGTCCTTAATTCACTCGTCTATTGTTTGTGCATTCAAAAATAGTTCATCGTGTCTAGACAGTCATAAAAATGCGTACCATTGGAAAGAGATACAAAATACAACGTTCCAGAAGTATATACAAGAAGGAATACGTCGTGATATGAGATTCTATACAATTAATGAAATTGTCATTAGATAGACATTAGCTACATTTTATTAATCAGCTTAGATTTACAACAGGCGCCAGTTTATATAATACATTCTGATTTTGTTTTTCTAATTCAGCAGATACGTTGGTGACCCGCAGATAAACTGTCGATATCATCACTCACGCACGTAATACACTAACATTTAACTTGCCCGTGTCGAGCTAGGTATAAACGATAAATCGACGATTTCATATTTAGGACACGACATTTGGTGTATGTTTTAACTAACACTACATATAAATGCATGAGTTGATATTGCATTGAGTTATAGGACCCGAAAATATGTGAGCAGGTCACGCGTTGGCCCACGCCAACCACTTAATTCTACCAATTGGATAATACTAAGGCAAATTGGGGCCCACCGCTTACTAGAGCGTTTTCCGCTAGTGGATCCACTCTTGCTCTCGAGGGCTCTTCTATGTAATACACAGTTAGTCTTTTATTCGGCAAAACGGTTAACCTGCCTAATTGATAATTGCGGTGTTCGTTACGACTCTACCTTGTAACGACCGTCAATGCCACAAAGTGTGCAGTCGTTGTTCAGTTTATTACATTGACAGTCCGTGGATGGTTCGAGTTAAATTTGAAATCATAATATCTAAGACCAAGTGACATGCAACATACTAATGCACATTTTCCTATTTTAAAGGGACTCGTCATTGCTTAACTGGCTTAACGAGATCGTTTGTGCATATCCTATGGATGGACGATTTTATTTTTATTTAAGTCGCAACGTAGCCGTTGAGTGTCCAATAAATGGACAATAAATCAAAACACTTCGCGTAGAGTGCACTCCCGGCAATTTCGCTGGAGGTACTTGAACGTGGACTGAGGAGTTGCGGGGTGAGGGGTGTGGGGGTAGGGGACTTGTTGAATGGGCGCAACACGAGATAAACGCGCCGAGGCGGGGAACGAGCTCATCTAATGAGGAAATAGGAATTAGCGACCGACCAAGCAGAATGCACTTCTTTATCATAACTTAGATGTCGAGCATGCCGTTACGATTTATAATTTTGAACTTAGAATGTCGTTAAAAGCGTTACTTTAGCTGAATGTATTCAAAATTAAATGAGGCCAGATCGGCAGCATGTACAGATGTAAATAGCTGATACGAGTTAGTTTGTTTTTTATATTAATCTGTACATGTCGTATTGTTGAGAAAAGGTCTAGGACAGCTCTTTAATTCCTGTCGATCGAGAGCAAATTAAAATGCTTAATTAACTGTCATGTTTAATTGACTATAGCCCATGAAAATGATTGAGCCCGTTTTAGTGAGATCATAGATTTAATATAAGTGTAAGTATGCGCATTTTCATGGACAGAAGAAAAGAAAAGAATTTTAAATATAACTGTAGATTACATATGCTAGTAACTACTAACACCGCCTGTATTTGTTTGCAAGGAATGTTTGAAATTAACCCGTCTGGATCTCAATTGACGCTAGACACACTGTAGAGATTAGCTCCTCAGCGCTTGAATAACGAAATAGAAACAATTAAATTAAACTCGTTAAACGTTACTATTTTTAGATTTAGTAATTACCTTTGTCTTGAACTTCTTTGTCAAGCAAATTAAGCTCTCAAGATATTATTATCATTAGTTGCCACCTGCGCAAAGTTATGTCCGAAACACGGCTGACGATTGCCACTGCTGGGATTTGCGTACAAAACGAAACTTTTGTTTCTAAGTGCTAAAAGTGGTCGGTAAGCGATAACTATAATTTGTCTGGCAACGTGAATAATGCAAAATACTTTTACTAAACAGCATTCAAGAAATCAATTGACAGAATCCTTAAATTTTTCGATATACACAATACTGATTGTTCCAATTATCCAATAGCCCTGTTCTGTAACCCAGAGCAGACTTATATAAATAAATAAAACGTTATTGTTCTTCAAACTGCACATCTGCTACGAATATTGGAATCTACTGCACTTTATGAAACATGAGAAGAAGGGTTCAGAAATCACACACGAGATCTCTATATAAAAACACAGCAATGTTTGTCTGGACGTTGATTGACCAATTAAAGGGCACGGCATGTATTGTTATCAGTCATATTTCAATTACACTTTCTAGTGTCCCGGCCGGGCTTAAGGGCCTATGAGTTCCTAAAACGGGCTACTTTAAACAATTTTTTAGCCAAAAGTCTTAACGTTACAAGAACAATTTTTGTTTGTTTTTAATCTTGATCATATGTTTAATGAGACTACTGTTTCCGAAACACGTTGACTATTAATTTCCTCGATAGAAAATAATCACAAAGTTGGGTCTTTTATACCTTACTTTGTGAATTTTAAACACTTAGTTTGTTAAACAATTTCAAACGCATATTTCTAAAATTAATTTGAGTGATGTAAAATAAACTATGACGCAGGACTGTTGGAGTAAAATTTTTGTTTCAATATTATATTTGTAATTAAAATAAATTTCCAACGAAAGGTGGTAGATTCTTGCGAATGAGTCGCCATTACAATTTCCGCGCCGTAGTGTTTCTCGCTCTTTTGTACCCAGAGTGACAGTATGCGCTGAGGCGCCGTGCTAGTCGGACGTGTGTCGCTTTTTTCATTCCAGTGCTACGAAACTTCATAGTGTTTTCTCATTGAGATCTTATTGTTTTTTTCTATATTTTAAGCTATTGCATAGCTTCTATCGCGGGCCTTGAGCGCGGGGACCGAATCCAGAAATTCCGTAACGAAAAAACCTCGCGCAAAAAACCTAAGGCTCCCCACTAACGCCATCTAATGATAGAAAAAAAAACCTATCGCTCCCCACTAACGCCATCTAGTGATAGAAAAAATAACTATGCAATAGCTTTACCGCGGCAGTCCCCGAGTGCCACACGTCTTTTTTTTCTATATTTTATTAAGGCGGCCCCTAAACGATCAATTATATTGAATATTGTGCAATATAATTGATCGTCTTGGGCTAATATTGAAGACTGCGCAATGATTGAACGAAAGTTTGAGCGAGTTTAATTTTTATTGCATCATATTTTTTATTGCTTCGTGTAGGGTCAGTATTGCGCAATATTTGATATGTTGCTCGGGATCAAACTATCCTTCGACTGAACAAGAAAACATTGCACGATTTTCTTATTGTGCAATATAATTGACCGTTTGGATCCAAACGCAATTCAATCTTATTGCACAATTAAATATATTGTACAATGTTATTGTAGGTCTAGGGGCCGCCTAAAATGTGATTATTGTGACATTATAATAAAAATAAACTTTTTTCAAAATAGGTTATTATAAAACACTAGCTTTTGCCCGCGGCTTCGCTCGCATGGAATTTAGTCTGCCACATTAAGTTTGGTGATATGTTTATGGTTTAAAACATTTTTTTATTAAACCGAAGCAAAAAGAGGCGCCTTTTGCTTTCAAATGACATGGGTCATGTTACTGTTGAGCAACACGGTTATGGTCCATAACATAGCCCAACTCTATTCTTCGGTAGCCATAACACCGAGTTGGCCGTCGATTTCGATATGACCGTCAAAGAGTGACTTGTAAATAAGTCATGCCACTGTTGTGCATTGGGCCAGGGTCCATAGTATCCCAAGTTCCTTTAATTTACTATTCTATTTTAGTTACTACTTGCTCGCCCGCACGTACACGTCACTTGTGGCCGTCACTTGTGGCAATATAAAAATATCTTAAAGAAGTAAACATAGTAGGTAGAACCACCATTAGCAACAAACTATCATTTGGCCAACGACATTATGTGTCTAATATTCTTCACACTTCCGCCTCCACAACGTAGCGCACTCCTACCTCCGCATCGTAGCTACCTCCGCGTCGTAGCACACTCCCACCTGCGTATTGTAGCACTCTCTTGGTTCCGCATATACCCCTATGTCACAAAAGCGGCCCGTCTTACTTTATTTGGCTACTTTGTGGCCCTTGCCTGTCAAAAGGTTGCC
This sequence comes from Cyclophora punctaria, assembly GCA_951394245.1. NCBI lineage: Eukaryota > Metazoa > Arthropoda > Insecta > Lepidoptera > Geometridae > Cyclophora > Cyclophora punctaria. The sequence goes on from OX596177.1 coordinate 5,119,069, forward strand.
GACCACTGACTTAATGCGAAAGACAAACGAGTACATCATCTTTGTGTAACTCCAATAGTTTAGGCAGCGCACGCCAAGATAGCTCTTAGAGGGCAGATTTTTTTCCATCCATACATCCATCCTCACAAACATTCGCATTTATAATATTAGTAGGAAGTAGGAAGTAGGATTAGTAGGTTAGTAGGATAAAATTTTATAAGACGGTTTATTTCCAAAAGTAGTCAATAGATAAAGTGGTAAATTAATTAAACGAAAAATACCTATAATAGGTGTTTCGATTTTGATAATTTATTTTATACAGCATATTTTTTAAGATTTTTTCTAAAATATTAAGGTACTTTACACAACCTCAAATGAAAAAGAGTTTTGATAAACTAATGTGAGAAAATAAAAATGAATCGTAATGTTCGGATTCGAACCCGCGGCCTTCGAGATAAGCAAAATGATTCTTCCTGTACTTAGGTTTCATTCACTAATTGCAATGTTATGCTATCGTAACGACACGTCACACGTTGAAATTAACGACTAAAATATAAGTCATACGTATATCGGAACTACTCGGCGATGCTTCGTGCTCATACGGAGGCCGTCGCATGGCGACCATGTCACATGTGTCAAACCAGTACGGTGGTGATTTTTCTCCGACTTGCTTTACAAATACTTATTTATTACGACCAAAATTACACAAATTCATTATAAATTGTAGCTTATATAACCTGTTCAGTAGTTTTTGCGTGAAAGAGCAACAAACATACATACATCCATACATCCATCCATACATACATCCATCCTCACAAACTTTCGCATTTATAATATTAGTAGGATAGGATATGTACGTAATTTAGATAAATACAAAATGCGATAAAATGTTGATTGTTAGAATCTTTTTTATCAATGTGATGACTATTCTACCCAATTCAATATCTACTACTGATTTTTATTATGTGAATTAGATAATTAAGCGCTTCGCAATCTTCTGTTACAAAACGACCGCACGCGGGCCCCGTATCTCATAGAGTGACGTCAGCGCCGCGCCGCCGCGACGGCCGCTGCGCGTACTATTCCTCCCCGGCTTCACCGCCTGCTTCACCCCCTCAAATGTCGAAATGGCTGGGGTATCCAAGCCTTAATAAGAGTTGATGGCGAGATGGCAGTTGATGGCTCCACAAAGAACGTTCTCGTGTGAAATAACAAGAGTAAAGTGCTTGTGAAAGATCTCAGTTCAAGGCCAAAACACTTTTCTCGTTGGAGTTATAGGTGCAACCGATAAAAGGGTAAAGTGTGCAGGATGGATACAAGAATGATCTAAGCTAAGCTGAGTAAGTAGGTTCGAGTTGGTAAGTATAGCCATAAACTAAAACGGATAGACAAATTAGCATACAGATGTGGTTACGATGGTGATAAGCACATAGAATGATATGATTTCCAAAATGTTTAATTTTTTAAAAAGAATAAGGGGCTGTGAGCTTTCAATGGAAGGGTGTTCGAGGGTTGCTATTGGTGAAACATTATTATGCAATATTTATCATAATTTAATTAATTTATTGAAATAGTTAATAAACATTTAAATATATTCATGTGCACCTGACGCAGTACCAAAGTGGACGTTGATTCAGTTCCGCACCAGTTACTAGAAAAACATTGTTTTGATGTTCTTGCTCTACTGATTTCATATATTAAATATTCATGCGTAATTCAGTCCTAACCTCAACTGTATTCCCACGGTTTTGCGACAATTACAGGTTATTAACATTTCGTATTTGAATATATGACTTTCAAATGAATTTGTTCTGAACATTAATACGACATTATCTTTACAAACAAATTCTAATACACAGGCAATAATATTTGTGTAAATAAACCTAAACCAAATCCACAATACTTGTAATTTCAAGGTACTTGTAAATTAGTATTTTCTATTAAACCTAATCTTACGTTTAAGTGTTCGCATTTTTCACAAACGGGACACTAGAAACTACCTCAAACAAATTCAAGATTTCTTTACAGTCACTCAACATAATCGAACCTGAAAAGAACTACCTATTTATTACTACCGAAAGCTTCCCCAATAGGAGCGTTAATGGTAAATATCCACCGGACACGGTGCGATACCGTTTCACACATAAATTGTGAGACAATCCATGGTGCCTTGCTTCCGATAGGTGATTGTTCACTTCCGAAACTATTGGTGGAACGCTCGGAATTGGATTCCAGTACACAAACTCAATAACCGTGTCCAATGTGGAAAGGGGCATGTTTTAATTGGTGTCCTAGCCTTGCATTTTTGACGAGTCCATGGGAATCTTTATGAAAACTTTTTTTTTTCACATTTTATGTCTGCTTCCTATTTTTTTTGCAGTGATTTTAACCTCAATTAAAACGGTTTCGAGGAATTCCGCGATAAAAAAAATGTTACAGACAGACCGTATGAAAAACATTATTTATATGTGAAATAGAAGTGATAGTTTCAGATATTCCTTGGAGAAAACCCAAATTTCTTTAGCTTCATTAGTACAGATGCGCATAAAAAGTACTGGCCTACGCCAATCCGTACAGCCCTTAATTCAAAACAGCAATTGCACGTCCTTCCCCCTTCATCCTAATTTATATTGACGATCAAAACTCATGAGCGGTGTATCTAAGCGCTAGGACAAAACGAATGTACTCTAAAATAGAGTCGAGGGGAGCTAGCAACTGGCAGCTTCCTTCCTGCGTCCATCCGGCGTGCAGTCACACGCGACCCCGGGAGACCCCATGCATGGTGGATGACCACCACAACGGAATTATTCAACTTGGAGACAAAGTCCGTTGGTTACCAACCATTGATTATGTGCTAGTACCATGATTACATCCCAACTTCTAAAATGCAAGTACCTACGTCAAAGTATTCAAGAATCGAGTAAAAGTAATCTCGAAGAAAACACGTAGGTAAATAAAGTAAACAACTTTCCATAAACAAATGAACAACGCAAAGCCAGATCCAAAGGATGCAGCGTGGAGTTGTGAAGTAACTGAATGCACCACACCTTTGCACAGTGTTGACTGACAAGAACCGCAACAGAGATCTTCAAGTAACTTTGTTTAAACTTTGTGAAAACGTTACAGAAAGTGAATGTTCATTAATGTTCATGTGTAGGACGTAGGTATATAAAGATGAAGATTTTAAATAATTATTAAAAGTTGTTGAAATATATGATATCTTTTAAAGATATTTTTTGCTAAGATAATGTTAAAAAAAGTTTGATTAATGACTTACTTACTTATCACCTCTGAACCTTTATTAAAGCCTAAAATAACGTTACAAAACAAACTACGGCTTACGTGGCCCATTTTAATATGATTTTGTGAACAAACATATTTAGAGAGTAATTAAAATATCTGATAACAATGCTGGGTTAAGTCGAAGCCATATGTAAGTACCTAACTATGTACGTCTAACCTGATGAATGTACACATGCAGCTAAATAGTCAATCCATAGCAATGAATAATGAATTAAACTGTGTATACAAATAAGGACCATAAACATGCCGAATATGGTTAAGTAACGAAGTAATAATACAAACAATATTAAAAGGGAACAAGTCAATTGGCGGCAGTTAGTCAAGGGTCGAAGCGTCTGTGGGGTACTTCTGATCTCCGACCCGCCGACACTTCAACTTTTTGCACCAAACTCGGGGGCATAAATTGCTCCAACCGATAATTTTGACATAAACCAGTAGTAACTGTCAATGCACCATGGGAATATTTAGGTTTATGTTTTTGGGTAAACTTTGATGGATTGATAGTTAAATGCAGTTCTGGTAACTACATATTTCATAGTTTTGGGCGACATTTGGGCAAGTTTTTAATTGCCTTGTTTTTGGAAGTCGTTTAAAAAGAAGTACAACAAAGCAAAATAAACTGTCATAACGTAGACGGGTAACAACAAGTAGTCACCGATCCTCTTTCTTCGATACAAATGCAAATGTGTCTGTTAAGTTTAAGACAAAGTTTGAAACCTATTGAAACTTCAAGGCACGTCCCAGTTGCTTCCAAAGAGCTGTCATGTTAACATTGCAATACATTGAGTATAGCAACGCATAACAATGTATGCGATACCTTGAGGTAAAGTAAAATAAGTAAACAAATAAATAATCTTAATGTGAAAATTATAACGGTTGTTTTGGATACAGTATTCATTAAATAGTTGGTATCGCGGGTCGCACAGGTTGACTCCAGGCTATTGGGTGACGCATTATCAATTTATCACCTCATAATTGAAGAATAAAAATAACGTTATTTTATTATTAAGACAAAACAATATCGTTTATCAGCTCATGATACTATGGTAAAAAACATTTTACTATACGAGTTTCGATACGATTTCCGTTGTAAAATCGTAAAGATTTAGTTGCTTAATAGTAAAAATGTAAATAAATATAACGCTGCACTAAAATAAAATAAACTATAAATATTTTATCAGTTGACTTGCTACTTTTACGACTGAATAAAATATTACGTGAATATATGAAAATGCTTAATATTTTGTAACTATATGCTTGGATTAACTTAGCTGCGTTCATCACCTCAAGTTTCCAACGTAATTCAAAATAGTGAACTAACCATAACATTATCATGCTTCTTAAAGATTATTACGGCTAATCAGTATTTTAATTAACAAATAATAAACATAATTTTACGACTTAATTGCTTGCTAATAACTCGTTTCTCTCATTAGTAATTATATTCAAAGGAATAATATGCGTAGAGAGTAATTCTAAAAATATGAATGTAAATTTAAAAATGCCCTAGGGTAAAAGAATCCAATCACAATTTAAAAAATAATAGAGCTTCCTTACTAGGTTAATCTTTTCAGTGGCTAAGAGGTAATGGCTATCTTACAAGCTTCACCTCACATAGGTCATTTAGGGTGGCTTTACACCAAAGTCTATACAAGTAGATTCTGTCTACTGTCACCACAATCGTGATTTGGCACCCAAACCTAGGTACTTTGAGCCAATAGGATCTTTATATTACACTTGTTCCCTATTGCAAGACAAATGAATTTCACTCAAGTTAAGAAGTTATGAGCAGAGTGATTAGATATAAAAATATTACCTGTTGTAAACTGCAGTCGGATCCACAATTGACATCAAAGTGTCCATCTCCGGTGCGATTCTGAAATACAAAATAAACATTTAACATAATGTATTAACTATTGTGTTAACCTTAACTTGTGGATAACTTTACTTAGTGTTATTGCTATTCACAAATTTGCCGATAAGGTAGATTTTTCATAATATTTGCTTATGGTATAACTTAGTAGCTTAACGTAGTGTGAAATAATGAATGGTTCTGATTGAACCCCATGAATTCCAAAAACAATGCTGCTTAAGCTAGACTAATGTCGTGGAAATCAAGATGATATCAATGCACTACAACTCTTCTAAACTCACAATATAATTTAACTTATTTAATTTTTAATTAGAGATGTGCAATGCCGGTACATCGCGTCGTTGTGATGACTTCCGTCGCATCGGCGCGTGCGCACCCAAGCGTGCACAGCTAACCGCCGCTGCCTTCAATATACCTGTTATAATGGAAGCCCGACTGATTGGATCCTATGATTGTGGCAGGTTATTTCATGGGTTTTATAGGATTTATTTACGTTTCATAACGACACAAATGCAGAATTTTCTCGCGTGCTTTTAATAAGCTCAAAATTCCTTTCCTTTCGGTCAACGAAGACATCAGCAAACTCACAAGTGCTCAGAGCAATGTTTTAGAAAAAACTATTATTAGCAGTGGTTCTGGTCTACAATTAAGTCTTAGATGTAGAGATTCCTAAAGTACCTAAACGCAAGAGGTAGGTATAGTGACCACCTCGTGATCTAAATAAAAACTAGGAAATAGCTTATCTGCGTTTCTAACATGAGACCTAAAACATAATCTCCTGTTCCCAAAAGTGTCAAGTTTCCCCAAAATGTTTCAATTAATTCTAAAGCTGTTTTTTGTACTTTTTGTCTCGTATTTTCGAGGCTATTTCAGTTTTTTGCGATCGTGCGACCGGAACCGGTCCGGTTCTCTTTTAAGGTTTCCATAACATGATACCTGCGGTTTAATTTTGTGGGATTTATTGCGTTTAAGGACACATAGTGTACTGGAGGCTTTAACCGCTTTACAATGATATTCAAAAATATTATACTACAGCCTCTACAGTAGATGGAGCTTGTATGTCTAACCGTTGGAACTAAAGGGATCTTCTTCATCGTATCAATAAGCTGGTCGTAAGTAGTAAGCCCGCAGAGCCCAGCTTAATCTACATGTTACGGTATGATTAAAAAAATTGGTTATGAACATTGAAATAGAGCACAAACACGGAATATATAAAGAGATAGACGGATCGATTAAAATACAACTGAATTCAAATCAAAGTATACCAATGGGTTGGACGTATCGCCAAAAGCGATTCATTCAGGCGAATAAGAGATATGAAGCGTTTTACTAAAAGAGAGAGTTATAGATTAGTGTCGATATTTTTTCAGTATTGGCCCAATGTTATTGCACGTCCATCTATTTACCACATAGCCTTATCAGCTAAATTAAGCCAAATTCAGATCTATGCACTAAAGTATAGATCATAAAAAATAGGTGACCTAGATAACACAACATATCTTTCAAAGTTTTTAATAATCAAACAATTCAGTGAAAAAGCTTGCAAGAGCTATATTTAGATGACGTTGATTACAATGGTCCGCTAATTGTTCACAATTAGTTAGATGTCCGTTGAACTTCACGACGAACGCCGCGAATTAACTTAACTACAATATGGAATACCAAAATGGAATAAAACTATTATTTTCTCAAACTCTCAACACCCCTTTTGCCCATTTAGGGTGGCTTGCACAAGAACCCTTAAATATGTTTAGTACCAAAATAATTTAATACCAAATAAAAACTGTTCATACAAAAATACTATTTTGTATTGCACGAAATAGAAAACTATTTTAAACGATCCTCATTTGTTTAATAAACATAATATTTAGGCGCAAAAAAAAAATGCTTTTGCAAACCTTGCTTATGCCCTTAGGGTAGAGAATATATACTTATCATACGTATCTCACTGCTTACTTAATTTGTAGATACAACTTATCTGCTTAATACAGTTTTAGGTTCATCTTTCGCTATAGACATATAAAAAATCTGCAAAATGTTAGGTGTTCATCAAGTTCACCGGTTTATCCTGTCAGTGGTTTTTGGGTCAGTAAGTCAGCGAGTCCCCTTCATAACTCTTATTTGTGTTTATCAATGAACTATTCAATGAACTTAATCAATGAGACTATGTTATCAATAGCTTAGAATTGTTATTTTATTTGTCATCCTTGTCCGCAATCGAATCGTTATGATATTATTACTCACCTAATTATTTTGATGTAAATATGTAAATCATAGTTTATACGTCATGATGTTTCTGTTAATCCGTTTGCATTAGAGATGAGTTTGAATATTTAAACCAATTATAATCAGGGTCAGATTTAAACCTACCTATACAAAACATTAGTAGATTTTTCTTGGTTTAGATTACTTCAGTATTAATAATTTTTTGAACATCTCTATTTACCAACAAAAGGAAGGAAAACCATAATTTAAAACGATTTATCAACTTATGCCCATTGGATCCCTTTGCTCAATACATGCATGAGATAAACAGTTTAATCATTAATGAGGTACATGACCAGGCTAACCTGAAATGGACATTTTTCATTGCATCGAGCCACAGCATCCGCTCCAAATTTCTCGGTGATGGAACTGTAATCGCAGCCAATTGAGCGAGCGGACAAAGCCAATCCGAACAGCGACAACACTAGCCATTTGTGCCAATTCTGCGCAGAGCTCATTGTGACCGCCTCCTCACCGGCACTCATCACATGCACACATCAATGCCATTCAGTTTCTTTCAGTTAATAAATTATGTCACAAAATATGTTCTAGGGAAATTGAAAAGCGCGCGCGAATCGTCATATTCGTGTGTGAAAGCGCGCGGGTGCGTTCGGTGCGCGCGCGCGACGAAAGCTGGCTATTGACTGAGTGGGTCCGCATCCGTCTGCGCCTGCGACGCGACGCCGCACGCGCGCCGCGGGATGCCGCGTTTGGGCGCAACGGCTATTATGTCCTTAGTTTACTGTAGCCCTCTCATTGTCACACCTGACTTATTTTATTATCAACACTTGTTCCATTTATTTATGCTCTTTTGAATTGACAGTCACTTTTGGTAGCTATTAACACAGTTTTAACTTTGATATATTTTCAGTTTATCATTTAACGGAAATCAACCCAAACTGGGTAGTTAGTATCCAACCTTAATGTATGTAGTATAAGACACTGATCCAATTATTACGCCAATCTACAAATTCATATCGAAAAAGTAGCTAATCTGCCCTCTCCTATAAACCTTCCATTTAACATTTCGAACTAAACCTGAACCCCATAGATCCTCATTAGTTTTATAGTTCAATATCACGAGCAAAGCCCCAGTATCGAGTGCTCTCAACTGCTTCACACCGCGCGTTCAATTAGTTCAACTCTATACCATAAGACATTCCCGCCCACACAGTTATATTTTACGCAATCAAGATCTAGGATAATCATTTAAAGAAACATCTTGGTGTATTCCATCTGGTTGATATATTTTAAATAGATTTCATCTACGTATGTTGACTAGTCAGTCAGAGGAGTCCCTCTAGGCCTAAGGATTTTAAATCGCGTACAAAACTCAAATGACTAGACTTCAAAGCGTATTAAAGGTACCTAGTAGGTAGAATAGTTCGTCCCTTATTACGCTATGCGTTATCATGTTTGGAAATACCCATAACGCATAGGTATTATCATCTGTCATTTCTAAAAGAAAGATAACTCTATCTATCCTAATTGTTATAGCCACAAGAGGTACAAATGCGAAAGAGCTCCAACCAACAATTGAAACATGTAATCTGCATTACAAAACATATTTCATGTATTTAGAGCAAGACAGATATTGTGTTCAATACTCTGATCTGAGTAGGTATTTACAACATTTTTAGTACTTATGGCTATGCATTTAAGGATTTCCAAATACTCACCAGACTATTGGTCTATCCACCATAGCTATGTACAAACGTTTGGTATCCACTTATGAAGTACTAGCAGCGCCCCGCGGTTTTACCCGCGTTGTGCCCGTTCCCGTGGGAATTTCGGGATAAAATGTAGCCTATAGCCTTCCTCGATAAATGGACTATCTAACAGTGAAAGAATTATTCAAATCGGTTCAGTAGTTTCTGAGATTAGCGCGTTTAAACAAACAAACAAACAAACAAACAAAACAAACTCTTCAGCTTTATAATATTAGTATAGATATAGATTTACCAATCATGTGAAACGTAATATAGTGATGGTGGTATACATCAATCCCATTAAACGTAGCACAACATTAATCTGGCTCTGAGCTATGTTGTGTTAGTGTTAAGCTCAAGCTCTGGTGCCATGTCAACAGAAGGACAGTACAAATAGTAGCTTGGAAGGAATTAAAACAAAGTACGCTAACGAAAACCTAAATTAATTTTAAAAGTTGCTCAGTTTACTCTGCCAGCCGCTACTGCCTAGCAAGGAACATGAGCGACGGACTCGTGGTCACACCGTTTTGTTACACCAGTGTGACTACGAGTAATTTATTTTCCTCGTGGTCACACTACTCTGAAATTGACTGAATAGTAGGTATGTAGTGAAGTGCCCGATAGATAAATTAATTACGATAGACAACCGTAGGTTAACAGTAGGTTAGGTTAAGTTTTTTTTTTTTTGTGAATGTTTCATTAATTATTATATTTTAATTATATTTTCATTGCGGTGTGACCACGAGGAAAATAAATTACTCGTAGTCACACTGGTGTAACAAAACGGTGTGACCACGAGTCCGTCATCGGAACATGCCTGGGACACAGATGACATGGTAGTTAGTAACACCGACATTGAATAGTTATAAATTAGTAACAACGACCTCTATCACCATTCATCAGAATTTAATCGTGATATTTGTGACACAGCACAAATAAAATAATGTTAGTACAAGACAAGTCCGATAGATGTCGCTTGACGCAAATAACGTTAGTCGTTAGTGTTAAAATTGGTCGATAGAGGGCACTATAAGTCCCTGATGTGGAAATTATTGTGATTATTAATTTAGATTTCGAGATAATAATGCTATATACTTACTAAATTATATTTTCATTGTCGTTGTAATGATATAAAGGATTTTTTTTTAAACTCTGTAGTCCATTGATTTCTGGAACAATACATTATCGTTAAGTAAGCTCACCTCACCTAGCTGTATTATAAAGGACTTTTCAACTTTAATCTAATCGATTTAGTAAATTTCTTAATTGATTGGTATAAAAACCACATATTGCATATTATATTGCTTAGATTGCATAACTAAGGGTTAATATTAAATTTAGTTTCAGTATTGAAGTGTATTTCAATGATAAAAATCGCAAAGCCTCTCCAGGATCAAATCCATAACAATTTTATAGCCGGGAAAATTACGTCCATAAACTTATAAAACTTATCTAATTTATAATGTAAAGTTATCAATCGCCGTAAAAGTTTATTAGAAGTAATAATATTGATGGCTCACTCACACTCAATACTGATAATGATACCCTCCTGAGGACCACTTGGGTTTACAATAACTCGAGTAAGTACTTGCATACAAGATATACATTTCTTTTTATTGTTAAAGAAAGTGGGAAAATATACTTTTTAAACTCACACGATTTGCACTCATTATAATAAAATAAGTGAAACGCATCTGTATTGCTTAGATAATTTAATCGAATTCGAGTGTAATTCAATCGAAACGTCGGGTACGTACCTATTTTAGTAAAATACGTTAAATTATGTAACGCGATACAGAACCGTTTCATTTATTATAATAAGGGGGAAAATATCAACTGTTATTTTGTGTTACCTACTGGGCTACTCATTAGACAAGTGACAACCGTTTCGCATTATTTAGACTGGTTGCCTTATAACGTAACATTAATCGTAACATACGTTCGTTAAAAAATCACGATTATTTATACTGCTAAATGTCTGTTAAATACAAATCGTTGTTCAATAAATTAAATGACAGTCTGTTAGTTATTCGGGTGACCAGTAGTCACGATTTTTCATTTTCTTACGTCTGTTGAGACTAATATTTTGTGTTAACGTTGACTGATGCGTGAACGTAAGCAGAAGCAACCCGCCCTTAGTAGACAAGCAAATAATTTCTCATAAATGTTGATCGTTCAAAATTTATTGGAATGTGTCTTGACCTCGTGACCTTGTGATCGATCCTCTTTATCCACCAGCGAACGACTACTACAAATAAATTTAAATTTGTTCCAATACCTACCTAATTTAATGAAAGCAAATTCGTCGCGTAAAATATGTGGGTGTTCTATTTTGGGTCCATTAATAAACATTAGAACATTTTACCAACGTTTGTTTTTATTCAAATTCAGGTAGTTAATTAGGTAACTAAATTAAATCTGTTTTGTTCGCAAAACATACACCTAAAAAAATACGATTTCATACGGGGTGTCATTTCATTTTCAAAGTAAAGGCAAGTCACTGATAAGAACAATAAGTAAGTATTTAAATTACCTAGCAATATTATTATAATATAAACCAGTGTATACGTGTGTGAATGAAACACACACTTTATTTATACTATTAGGGCTCTTTTAAAATAACGTTTTAGCCCGGTACGTGACGCGGTGGTGCAGTTGTCTGCGCGAAGGGATGCTCTTTTATTATTCATACAAAACGCACGTAGGAGGACGACCGATAATGCTTAATTTGAAAGAGTCCTAATATACCTACCTAGCATTGATTATGAAATAATTGCGACTACATGAGTGTTAAATGCAAACTTAATTGTATGGTGTAAGGCCTTGAAAAATCGTTCACGTTAACAATGTAGAGTTTTCTTTCCATTTTCCGATCACATAAATGATTTAGTATGTATTGTAAATCTGTAACACTTCATTTGGTTATATTTGGTACCGATCCAAAGACATCTATGCCAAGAGGAGATCACAGTGCAATGCTAAAAGTAACCAACGGTTTACAAGACCACCAGTGCTGTAACGATACACTGCTATCGCGATAACAATTTATTGTTAATAAATGAACAGTGTTAAATGTTAAACCTACATAAATATAACACATGTCAAATAACAAAACGTAATTGTTAATTTTACAATACGGTTGTTTGTCGCGCAATTAAGATAAAGAATTTACAGTGGTAAACTAAGATAAAGTATTTTATTGTGAGTTTCCGTAGAAAAGGCGGTTCGAAGTAAACATAGTTTCAGTTCTGCAACGTTTGTTGAAGAGTGTGTCCGGAAAGGAAACCCACCTACGACATTGAATTTCAGAATTATGGCTAAGGATATCATGGACTTTAAGGTAAGTCCGAGTTAATAATAATTTTTAGCAGACACACGATTTATTCCAAGAAAATAGCTTATACAGTCAAAAATACTTCATAAGGAAGTATTTATAGTCAACCTAGTGTGTGAAACAAATGGTTACGTAAGTAGATTTTCCCAGCAATAGGTAACTTTATACGTTTTTCATGTCATGTAGACATTGATTTAGAATACTCCGTGTAGAGTTAAAGGCATGAAATTTAGACGTACGAAAATTTACGTATTCAATTACATATTTGGAAATGTCTAAAAGTGAAAAATGTTATAAAAAGTCGTCTGACCAACGAAGCAATTGTTTTTCAATCAAACAGGCAAAAAATAGGTTTTGAATAAAAAATACTCTTTATAAAATCACCTTTTTAACATAAAATAATAATTGATAATATTTTTTAAACAAGATGTTAGGCTGGTAGAGTTGAGACGTTGCTACGAATATATCGCTACAATAGGTACTTAGTGATATTTAAATTAATTTCCCAGATAAAAAAGTAAAACCAATTACCCCTAATTGCATATTGAAACTGATAATTTATTTCCCCCTTTTTTAGTAACACGGTTTCTTTTTCCAAATAAGAAATGTTGTCCTAAAAAACGTAGAAAAATATTCAATTCTGCCAAGTAGAGCTACATAAAGAGCTCATAACGATACATTACATCAAAAACTATGACAATAATATTTGCCTTGTATCAGAGAGACAAACAAGTCACATCTCACTAAATACATGATTAAATCTTCAAGAATGGCAAGTAAATAAACATTCATGAAAGTTAACATTATTTGACGCCAGTGAGCGCTATAGCCATAGATAGTAAGACTGATATCTACAATTCAAACGTGCTGGTAATCCCAAAGCAAATTGAGGAAAATATACGATACTTAGCCACATTCGTTGGTATAAATGAGTCAGATATAATTTATCAGTACGATGTAGGTAGGCAGCGGCGCCCCGCGGTTTCTGTCGGGAATCAGTCTTAACACGAGACGTAACTATAGAAATTCGGGATTAACAAGGACGTTGGTCGCGACCTACTGGCTTACTGTGTCACAAACTTATTCATTTATTCAGTCGTTAAAATCGTTTTAGCGTAAAATAATAACGAATACGCACATAATAAAGTCCCAGATATATAATATTTTATCAGTGATATAGATGGTATGCTAATATAGTATGTAAATTAAGAGATGAGCTTTGCATTTACCTAAACTAGTGCGAGGACAGACGGTTAAATCCCGGGGATTCCTGGTAATCTAAATAGATCTTGGCGAAATTTTAATCATAAACGTTTACAACAATTGATGGGGGCTCAAAATATTAACAAAGCTATTAACAAAAGAAGGTTTAAAATTGCGAACGATACGTATGTTAAACAAAGACATAAAAATTTCAAGACTGATTTGTATCGTACCGGAATTTGGACAAATAATTTCGCTGTTTCAATAAAAAGCTACTAATTTTGAATTGTTTAAGAAACAAGAATGTCTCCTACTAATCTATCTAATAAAAACAAAAGGTAAAAAACCCAATTAGTTTTATTTCTCCTTAAATAAAGCAAATGCTATCTGAAGTAAGGTCGCGCCAAGGTCAGATAATAACATTCACTTAGGAAATAGCATTTTCAACGTCAGACATTTTTATAATTAAAAACTTGCTTAACCAGTTGATGTAGAGTTGACCGTAAATATAAATGAAATGCAGGACTTGTGACATTTAATGTTATTTAATACATTAACAATAACTAGGAACATGAAACACAAATCTTAAACTAGTTTTTTCCTACTGCAACTTTGCCACAACTTAGTAATAGTTTTTAAATTTGCTCTAGGAACAATTTTTTATATTATTCGCGCAAATATCAAAACTAATTTACTGAAGCTGAAGAGATTATTTTTTATTTGTTTGAATGAGCTAATAGTGGGGTGTTACAAACACGTTTTGTATGTGACAAAGGCCAAGGGGCATGGACTATCTATCCCAAAAACGTTAAACGAGGATAAAGTAGTGTAGCGCCATTAGCCGATAAAAAACATGAAAAAGATTAATGCATTCTACGGAATTCGTCTGGGGGCGTGTGCGCATGACAAGTATCACGAATACCACTCACACACGTTCACCTTCTATGTATGCAACTAAAGACCCATAACAGTACCGTGGACGGGGGCACGTCGGCGCTAGCATTATGCAAACAGAATTGATTCATGAATACTTCATATCACTGTTTCCTCTTGAAGGATTATTCCAAATTTCGATTAGGTAAGGTTCCAATGAATAAAGATGAAAATCGATTCTGTTACGGCATTTAAAAATGCAAAATTGCTTCTTATGGAAAGATCTAGAATGATTAGGAAAATACAAGTTGGATAAAATTGCAGTCGTTGTCATGAATTTCCGTTCCTCTATAGGTGAGTTAACTACTTTAGAGTCGTTAACTGATCCGAAAAGATTACAGAAAAGTTGTCGTTAATACTATGCAGATAAATCCAACAATACATAAAAAGTGCTCTACATGGATTCGATCCCGCGACCTACGGCTCATAAATCGGTGTTGACTTAAGCCCCGTTATAGTTGTTGTTATTAGTTGATTCACTTTCGGTATTGAGACATTAGAGATAGGTTTCACAAGAATTTCACTATTGCGTTAACTGACGCGATATTGCGTGAAGGGTATCACGTATGGAGGCGGGTTGGGTTCGGCGAGTGTATGCCGTATCTGTATGGTATGCGCGAGGTGTGAAGGAGCGGGGGCCGGCGGGTGACGTCACCGGGAGGGGGCGGGGGCGCGGGGCGCGGCAGAGGGTGTGGTGCACATGCGCCGCTGACCGCGTCGTTCAAGGTGACCCCGAGCCCGACTCGCCGAACTAGTGCTCTCCGACGTTCGCGGCATTCTACACGGTTCCTTTCACTTCTCTACGAGTAAACGATCACCGGTATTCGCCACTACGCGGATATCGCATTATCTTTGTGCCCCGTGGAATTTATGACAGCACCCTGTGGACGCCAACGCTCCTCATTCATCACCTGCTGTCGCAGTCGTCGCGACTGACAAGACGAATCGATATGCGTCAACCGCGGGACGCCGTAAGTATTGAAATACAAATATTTACACTAATAAAAATTTTCCGACAGCAATTCTTTAGCGTTTAATTAAGCGATTAGAGATAGCACCTTACAATGACGTCAACCTTTTGTATCATTAAAGAGTTAGTCAAAGATTCAATGCAGAGACGCCGACGAGTACCTACTTACTCCGAGGCTTAGACAGACATAATTAATATAAAGAAGTACCAGATACAGGTTTCGTCATTCATGTCCAAGGTCGCGTTTGAAGGTCATTCATTGAACTTCACTGGGCTCCTGTCATAACCCGGCACGAACGCGAACACACGATTTTGACAGATTGCACCAAGAGCGAACACGTGCTCACAACGACTCTACAAGAAAAAATCTGGAACGCTTCGTTGCATTCACATTGTTAAACTAAGTGTGTTTGTAAACAATTTATTCCGTTAGGTACTGATTTAATCTAACTGTACTGAACACTATGATCTATTAGCGTCAAAGCACACTAATTAAATTACTTGTCTTGCCTATTAGTGTCATTAGAGGATCTAAATTAACAAATCTAATAAGAAAATATATGACATACGTACCGTACGTATGTTATGTAGTAGGTAACCTACATTATAATATGCCTGTAGTGGAAATTTTGGAAGCTATCATCATAAATCAACTTCTGCCAAACTTTTAATATCATGACATAAGTATCTGCTAAGTAAAGTGTATCGATCGATTCAATACATTGACTTTAAAATTTACCATTACCATTAGCATAAATACCGGATAAAACTAGTTATAGTTATTTTCACATTAGGTTTTACAATGCGTTACGTCGGCGATACTAATCTAACGATCACATATTTTGTACATTAGTTCTATTTCAAACTTAATTATAAAGTTAAGAAACTTTAACTTAACATTCCATTCAAGTAGTAAATAAAATAGTTTTGTTTTTAAACAATAGATATCACAATTAAATAGTACAAACATGTCAAAGTTCATAATAATATTTATGTAACTTGAAGATTCGATTTCATTATAATACGGACTCGGCCATTAGTAGAGAGGCTATTATTACTGATAATTCAATACAATAGATTAGAAGTGGTTACAACAGGATGGGGAATATGCAAAAAATTAAAATCTGGAAATCTCTTTAGCTTTTGGTCATTCCATAAATATTAAATGCATCCTCAGAAATTATAACTGTATCATTATTGAAATCAAAATCTGCAACAGTTTTATCAAAACCTACTTCAGATTGGAGTACTGCAAAGATAGAGTATCATATTATGATACCAACGATAGCGATGTCTGGCGCACCCAATATCGGTGTCACAAACATTTCTCTTTGTTTATGTAACTCATGGACATTTTCTTTTAGAATATTTCAATGTCACACTTGCGCTGACACCGAATATACTTCAACATTGTAAAGTTTGAGTTTAATATTGAGAGTACTTCTTTTGAGAGCCTCTTTTGACCGAATATCCTTCCTTACCTTTCCTTATAATTATTTTTACCAGTCACGTTGTATCACATACTGGCAGTACTGGCACTTGGCACTTGTAAATAAGACGACGTATACAGTTTAGGATAATGTAACAATTCAAAGAAATTATTGGTAAAAAGTTAGCTTCACGGACAATATGTTATTGCTTATTAAATAAGCAATAACTCATAACTAAGTTGACTCATATACACGTGTTTGTGTCTACTTTGTAATCAGCAATAAAAAAAACATTACATTAAGGATATTTTCTGTCTAAATGAATAACGATACTTTTCTTTGCAATTTTTCGTTTCCAATATTAATATGAAGTCTTATACCGGCGGATGATCGTCTATAAAGAGACTTGCATTACGTCAAGCGTCTAAACTTGTAGTTAGCGTCGATGAGCATCGTCACGAGACAACATCTTCAGAATAACAAAAATAAACAGGCGCATCTCATTGCCAAGAAAATGCCTTGCGTGCGTCCTCTTGACGCGAAATTGTGCTAAACAAACAACACTAAAATAGTACCGCTTTTTTCTCACTTCAATTTACAATAAACGCCTAAAAATCTATTAAATATTTACTTACCATACCAACCAAAAAATGAATAAAATCAAATAAAAAATGCTATGTCTAAAATTGTAAATGGAATTATCCCGAACAGTTGAAGTCTTGAACATAAATGTATGTACATATAACTAAACTCGGTGTGTCAGTCGAAACTAACTAGAACCGGATCCAATGTTTATAATCTCTATCAACATTGATTAGCGGCCGTATGACGATATTGGCGGATTCCGACAAACATTAGGACACAAGTCACAAGCTTTGTGATATTTACAAAGTAACCACCATCAATTATTTTAAAATTGTGGCGACTAAGTTATTATTCTTATCTATTTCAACCACTGACAACTTCCTCCAGGAAGTTCACAACTTTGCAGGAAATTATGTATCAGACTGATACGGAAAAAAACAACTTTTTTAAAACAGCGTTACAAGGGTTTTGAAGGATTGTTTCAAAAATCATCACTTACACAAAAAGGACGAATGTAACTCATTACTAGTCTAAAATTGAATATTTAGATTAGCCTAGGTTTCGAACAATATTTCTGATTGGACGCTGATTTTTATGATTGATTTGAAACTTAATGACTTGACAAAACAGCTTCATGAATCATTATTATATTGGAAATCCAAATATATTATAATCTCATAATTAAGTATGTTAAAGTAGAGGCATGACCGCAAGTAAGCCTGATACCAGTCGCACACATGCACATTGCTCACATCTACACTCATAAATAGAGGCCAAGGAATGCTCTGACGTCGCGAGCGAGCCCACGCCTCGACCAATCACAATAGAACCACCAAGAGGCACGACTAGGGAATAAGATAAATATAACCTCACATTTCAAAACCAATCTTGCAACTACTCATGTTGGATGTATTCGACCTAAAACAAATAAAAATCTATAAATCGGAAACTGTAATAAAACAAAATGTAACTAATTTTTCTTGACAATTATTTTTTTTTCATAGCCCTATTCAACATTTATATATCTGCGCCGTTTTAGCATGCATATTTTTAAAATAATAGAAAGAGACAACAAGGGCTTATCATGAATGAGAATATTGCGCATGTGTGTGAACGTGTTTTGACGCAGAGCGTTTGTGTTGCGCTGTGTGAGACCGATGATCGCGGCGGGTACGCAAGGCGGCTAGCTGTTCGTTCGTATTCCTCATTTCCTCGCTGGTTTGGCAAGACGTGCCATAACACAACAAGTAGCTCGCTCGAAGTGTTGTATAATTCAACGTAAAACATTCACATACAGTGTTAAAATGGGCATTGTTATTAATAATTTACCTGTGGTGAGTGACAATTTAATTTAATTCAATATATTCAGTGTTGTTAATAGTTGCCGGCTTTGAATTGGAAAGCAACGGTAATGTTGTAATGACCGCTTTGACCTTGTGAAACTCACTCGCGATAGTAGTGAATAAATTTACCTATAAAGTTGCAAGTACTGCATACATACTACATACCGGGACACATCCTTAGTTTTAAGATCCTCGTAACTCGATGTGTAAATGTAAATAAACCAGTTATTGCATCACATGGTTCTGAATAATGTATGAAACGGTTACAATCACTTATACTCTTCGCGGAAAACTAAAAGCTTTAATAAAAATATTGGTCGAAGATTGCAAAGTACAAAATATACAAAATGTACTGAGTGGTTTTTAAGTTGAGTTATTATTAGATTTGACCTCGTCATATTCAACGTGAACCACAAGATCATTAGCAATGGAAGGTAGTTAGAGGTTAACGTTTTTTTGTTGTTACAGATTCGCGAAGAATGCGAGGTCTTTCATATGGGTGACAAACAAATCAAAGAAATTATGAGCAGATTACACAATGATCTGCTCAAGGGATTAGGGAAAGACTCCCACGCTAAGGCTATCGTGAAGTGCTGGATCACTTACATTCAAGATTTGCCGAATGGAAAAGGTACGGCGATCTTGCACAACATCTCTGAAGTTTTTATCACGACTTATTATCATTTACTGTTTACATCAGCCTTCAGTGATATTTTTAATTACTGCAACTTTCCTTTCTTCTTTTTCAGAACGTGGTAAATTCTTGGCGTTAGATTTAGGGGGGACAAACTTTAGGGTGTTAATTATAAACTTAGGAGAAAATCATTTTGATATGCAATCCAAAATATACGCTATACCAAACCACATTATGACTGGCACCGGTCTTGCATTGTTTGATCACATAGCAGAATGTTTGGCAAACTTTATGAAGGTAAAATACAATGGACTTAAAAAAAGCTAAATCATAACTCATATAAACATTAATATTCAGAGCTAATTCACGAATAATTTTCAGGAGCACGGAGTGTATGAGGAACGTTTGGCATTGGGTTTCACATTCAGTTTCCCGCTGAAACAGTTGGGTCTCACGAAAGGAATCCTACAACGTTGGACCAAGGGCTTCTCGTGTTCCGGGGTTGTGGGCGAGGACGTAGTTCAGGGTCTCAAAGACGCTATCGCAAGACGCGGGGTAAGTTATTCTTATCAATATAATAGTAATTAACTCATTGCGACATTGATCAAACAAACTTCAAAACATTATTGAGACTGGACGAGGCGGAATACTGAGGATCCCAATAATTTTGCAGGATCTTTCATTGTCCGTGATGGGCATCCTTAATGACGCAACGGGTACCCTTATGTCGTGTGCTCATAAGAACCCCGATTGTCGAATAGGTTGCATTATCGGTGAGTTGATGATGATAACAGCTCTCTTTAGTGTTGTAAGGCATGTTCTGAGACGAGAGCCATGTAGAGGCTTTCAATTGAGTTCAACCATTCGATGCAGTGCATCAGTGCGGAAAAAGATTTGGCCTGACATTGAACACGAAATTATTTAAAGTATTTTTATCATGTCAATGGATATTTAAATAACTTTGAATATGAATATGTTGACATTTCGTGAAGCACAAGCCAAATCTTATGCATGAACATTGAGCGAACATCATGGTATGAAAATTTGTTGGGGTTTTATGGGAATAAAATACTTACTGGAAGGGATATTTACCTCTTTTTATCATGACATGATCGTATACACCCCATAAATTCGCGTAAGAGACTAATAATGGTGAATACAATTTCCGTTTACTTGGGTTGCGTGTACCTACATTTCAATAAAGGTTGTCAATAATTGATCTATTTTCAGAGTAGTTTATCAATTACTGGTAATTAGATCTAGTCAATAAGTGAACTAATTGTCATGTGACCTCCGCTAGCAGTAAACAGTGACTATGTAACTTAGAATTCTATATTTTATTGATTGGTTAATTGATTTGTTTCTTTCAATATTTTATTTTGTTTGCCTTTACAACTTTCGAAATCGAAGTGTAAAATCCTAAAAACTTAGAAAAGAAATTTTAAAAGTATTAAAATGAAAACAATTGGGTACCCAACCATTTTACATTTAGACCATCATTTGACATTACGCACTGATCACTGGATTAATAATAAAATCTGGTTCATTTTCCAACGAAAGCCTCTACAACTAATCATCTTCAACATTGACAAAAACGTTATATCAATTTCTTTCTGAACTAAAACAATTGAATGTATGTGAATGTCCTCCATCTCTTTCTAAATGCATGTTTTCTCACTCTTATAGGACGTTCAGATTGACATTTGTGCTATTCTGAACGATACAACGGGTACATTAATGTCGTGCGCGTGGAAAAACCACAACTGCAAAATCGGACTCATTGTTGGTAGGTTTACCTTGTTTATTGACATGTATTTGTTTATTATATGGTGTCCCAGCTTCTTATATTACCTTACCTACCCATTAACAATCCCTATATTCCTTTTAACCACATATACTATTCATGATTCATTGATATTTGTGTGAAATAACAACTTTTGACGTCATATTCCTGCATGTTCTTCATGTTATGTTTATCCTACCCTACGAACCGTAAAGGAAAAATAAACGTTCATTTTAACATCTAATTATATATTCTGCATATTCCGCTGTATTCTGGCTGTATATTCGTTTCAGATTATCGAATTATTTTTAGTTTTAGTTACTAGCACACTTTAGTAATGCATGTTACCAAAAACAGTATCCAATGAATACTTAAACAATAATTAATTTGGCACAGTCACGCTTTGAAAATAACCTATTTTGAAACCAGAATCGATGAAGTTATTATTTGAATAACAAAAGTATTAACAAGTCATAAACCCGAATCGAATTTAAACACTAAAGTCATCGCATTTTGTGTTCCTGAAACAATACTTACGCCATTTGCATATTGTAAAACTGTGCTAATGCGACCCTCAAATACTTTAAGCGATTATATCAGCTGCTTATAAACTTGCCCTAAGTACTAAAATAGCAGAACATGTAATGAACAATATTGACAAAAAGAAAACTCGCTACTAGCAGAGAAATCACATGCTAGATGTTAGCAGCTTGAAAACTCGCTTAATGCTATTGAGCGCTTAATTTATCTAACCGTAAACAAACAAGGTATATCTCATACTTACATAACATCTTTATACAGGTACCGGCAGCAATGCTTGCTACGTAGAAAAGACGGAGAACTGTGAACTTTTCGATGGAGAACCGGGGAAGGAGGACCTCTTGATTAACACTGAGTGGGGTGCCTTCGGTGATGACGGTGCCTTGGACTTCGTCCGCACGGAGTTCGACAGGGAAGTCGACACCAGCTCTATCAATCCGGGGAAACAGATGTAAGTTAATAAGGAAATTATAAGACTAAATAAAAAAATTCAGGACGACTGCAAGTAGAGGAGGCTGTAGTCTATAAAGTCTTACATACTTAGATGAAGGTTTTGTCTTTTCTCTGAAGACATCTTTCTTTGTACTTTTATATGAATAGAAGAGATGAAAAATAGAAGAGATATTGCCTTTCGCGCATCTTAACCTTAGTAGCAGCATAATTAATTAGACAACATAACAAAAAATAATCTATGTAATCTTTGTAACCGAACGGTCCAAAATGATCCATCATGATAAATATTTGAAGAAATAGCCCAGTGTACAGGTTATTTAACTATTAGATGCTAATCTGCCAAGATTACAAATTTAATGATAGATTGTTGTTTAAAATCCATCTTGTTTTGGTATAACAAGTGCACTTGACATTGGTGAAATTGCGACGATCGAAGTCACAAAAAAAATACATAAAAGATTGATTGATTTGTCTGTGAGACTGGCTTACACTGGTGGGATTAATATGGTATACAAGTAGCTAAGCATAAAAATACAACAGACCAAAGATTAATTATAATACGGATAAGAAGTTTCGATAAAAAGCTTAACAAAGCACCGCGATACAACGATAATATAATTAGAAACCTTTGACTTCAAAATCTTAGCTATTTTACGTAATAGGCAAGACCTGCCTACTAAATATGAGGATAAACAAATGCATTTAACAAAGTAAGTATAACGTAGGTAAAACGTGTATAAAGCGTAAAAGTACTATTAATTTTAATGATCCTTCATTCACGTTCCACTACATGAGATAAAAGGCGGTAGACAAGTGCATTCGTTTGCAGTAGCTGTGCTATTTCTTATGCTAATACAATGTTAACACATTGTACGTGTGGTCGTGGATGCAATTATTTATGACCACAGTGTATTCATTGGACCATAAACATTTCTTTAAGATAATCACGTGGTTTAATCACTTTGTAACGATTTTCTCTTAAAACATCACTATCACTACATTATTATAAAACAAAGTACCCGGTCGCGTCTGTCTGCTCGCAATCAACTCAAATACTACTGCACATTTTGACGCGGTTTTTTAAATAGATAGAGTAATTCAGGAGGAACGGTTTATTTATATGTATAAAAAATCGCGAAATTCCCAAGGGGACGGGCACAACGCGGGTAAAACCGCGGGGCGCTGCTAGTACAATATAACTTATGGAGGAAGATAACGTTTTTGTTCATTATTTTTGTTTGAAAGATTTATTTGATTTACTTTTAAATATTTCAAAATAAATGTTAGCGACGTCTGTAATAAAATGGAAATACCACAGTGAAATACTGATTACATATCTGATTACTGAAATATCGTCTTTTAACAGTTTAATTGCACCTACGTCAATAATCTGAACATTTACCAATTGTGACTAGATAAGTACCATTTGAAAAACACGGAGTTTGTTTGGGACCGGTTTTCGCAATATACAAATCATCATGATATGCGAATATGATGTTTAATCTGCAATCATTTTTTACAGTCAAGAGAAGATGATATCCGGAATGTATCTGGGCGAGTTGGTCCGACTCGCGCTTGTCAAGTTCACGAGAATGGGACTGTTGTTCGGAGGCCGAGGATCCGATCTCCTGTTCCAAAGAGGAAGCTTTTACACTAAATATGTATCAGAAATTGAATCAGACAAACTAGGAGACTATACCAGCTGTATGGAAGTTCTTGAAGAACTAGGTAAGAAATAACATATTTCAATACATTTGTCATGTACATATTTTGAGATTCAACAATAAAATAGATATTGTGTCTACAACATCCTTAATAGCTTAATATATTTTTAAAGAATAATTGAGTTGCAATCGTAAGCATGAGTCAGTATTAATATCTACTTAGTTTTGTCAACTATAATTGCATCAGTTACAAGTATAGATGGACGAGTATTACTTCTCTATATAACTAGCACTCACGCGTGAGATATCTTTGCACAACACATTCAATTCTTTATACATACTCATGATGACACAACGTTTCATTGTAAAGTACTTACACTTAGACAAAGTAGGTAACTAAGTTTTGATTTCTTAAGAAATATAAGCTATAACTTAATCAGCTATACGATGTTATAATTGTTTATTTCGCGCGGGAATCACCGCAATGCAGATATGTTCTTAGGTATTGAAAGATAAACTTATCAAATAAACAATATTAATGTTTGTTTGGAAAAGCATCACACAGCTGACTTAATTCTAGATAAGACGTTAATCAGACATAAGTATCCAATCCACGATCCACCTTCTAAGTATTTGATTTCTATTAAATTATCTTTTTTAATCTTGACTAATACTTTAATAACACTTCAAATAACAATACTAAGGCACAAGCCTCTATGATTGTGTTATGTATGACGATATTTGGCAAACAATTAAAGTACTTTTCACACACGCAAAGTACAAAGTTTATCTCAAACGTTATGCAAAGTTTTGCCGCGTCATATCTATTGGACATGTTGAAATATGATGCGATAATTTTTATACCCTTTATTTAGTTACGTAATGTTTACGACATACAGAGGACAGACGTTTAGACGAAAATCTCTGGCACTTCATAATTCATACAGCGTAATATCAGCTATGAATAGATTATTATACGTACATTTTACCAAAATGTATAATGTTTTGTTTTATATGTATAATCCTCCAGTCTACGGCCCAACAAAAATCAGTTTGTAATATACTTTTAGGGTGGATAAAATATTAGTTAAAGATCATTTAGAAGTTATTATTAAGACCACTCAAAGGCTTCATGAACAACAAATGATTGAAACAGCTGAGATCGGTAATTAATAAAAATGTCTATGTTAGGTTTTCTTTATTTTCCATACGTGATAAGATAAATGATAATATTATTGCGAAGCGAAGACGCGTCGCTAGTATGAAATAGATTCACACACCTATCGAAAAGTATTTTTTGTAGTATCTAATACTGGTCAACGGACGTTTTCTTTGGTTGCACTTAATAGTGTAAATGCATATTATATACGTAATATACGTAATAATTGAAGTATTATGATACGCCTGAATTAGATAGCAAGCGAAGACAATGGCCCATCTTTTGTATATACTCATTGATTTAATAACATAGGACTACTACGGTGCTACTATTATTAAAGTTGACTGCACCTGTTTAAACTGACTTTGTTTATTATACAGTATCGAGACAGTACTTAAAGTAGAATTGTAAAATAGTAGTTTATGCAACTGTCATATAAGGAAGGGTATTAAAACACGAGTGTGAGTTTATGAAACGAGCGCAGCGAGTTTCATAATAGTAACGAGTGTTTTAATACCTGTGTTATATGCAGTTGCATACACTACTTTATCTTCACTAATGCAATTAATCAAACAACAAGAGTAAAAGCTGACAATAGTTTTTCACGCGTACGTGTATTGTCACAGTGAACTTGCCGCCATTAAAATCTAACCAATGAGAGCGCAGCTGCGCGTAGGGCCAATCAGGAGCGAGCGAGATCTTACCAAAGAGTTTTGTGTATGTAGTTTCGACGAAGTTTTCACGTATAACCCAACTGTTTTCAAGAGCCAGCCTAATATCAAAATTTGATACAACTTGTATGAGGATTTTGACATAAGGCTCGCCAGGTTAATTGGTCGCGTTATAATGATGTTATAAATGAGATTTACCGTATCGATTTCGATAGCTTAAATTGAGTGTTTTGTTGTCTGCGCTATAACAGTAGTAATTATAAGTCAAGTATTGGAAACATAAGTAGAATGTTACAACATTAGTGTAGATAAAACATATTATGATACCTAAGTCCATTAAAATGCAAACAATATTTTCGCGTAAAAATATTAAAAAATAAGCAAATAGGCATGAATATGTAGTTGTAGTTGACTTATGAAAATATTGCGCGTCACTTGTACAAACTAATTTATGAGATCATTTGTTTATAGAATAATGACAAGACAACTTTTGGTCATGACACGAAAAAGAAAATCATATATAATTATGATACATATCATTTTGATTTATCGTGGAAAACTACGGACGCAAATTATTTGATCAACTCACTACGATCAATCAACACACAATTATGATTAACCCACCATTATGATCAAAACACCATTGTGACCAAAACACCATTATGACAATGGCGCAATTTGTTCCAGGTTTGGCCCACGCTACCGAAGCAGACATGGCCGCCGTGCGCCACGTGTGCGAGTCGGTCTCCCGACGGGCCGCCCACCTGGTCTCCGCTGGCCTCGCCGTCCTCATCAACAAGATGAACGAGCCCCATGTAACTGTGGGTATCGACGGCTCCGTGTACCGTTTCCACCCCCACTTCCACACGCTAATGTGCGACAAAATGGTTCATCTCGTCCACCCCGGACTAACGGTAAGATTGTGATTTTATTTTAATGTCAGTTACGTTAGTTATTCTTTAAGTTTAACGAACTTATCAGGTTATAGTTCAGGCAATATCACAATCAATGTGCCAAACTTATCTAAATTAGCCTAAACATACATAGGACATACATTTAATAAAGTATTACCATGTGTATCTTAACCAGTAATCGCGTAGTTGATCAAAAGCCTCTTCTCTTTAGACATATAACATGCCTACTAAATATAATTATATTTGAGTGTTGCAAGGCATATAAATAAAATGTAGAACAAAGGCGAAGTGTATTCGTAAAGTAGTTTGATACGACATGCAATTCTTAGAAAAAACGTCTTGCAGTTAGTGATGCATGCTGAAATGAATTCGTGGTGGGGAGACTGAATGGGTTTCGCATTAGACGTTAATGAACGTAGAAACGAATAAACTATTAAGACGGCTTGATTGAGTTCCATTAACTCAAGTTGATAGTTTGATTGAGTTCTGAAACCACCAGTGTGCATAGAGTATTTATGAAAAATTAAAGAATATGTTTTAATATTAAAATACACACATCTACGACTAAATCCGCGGGCTTTATTGGTCTGCTAATAGTTCTATCCGCTCTATAAACTCAGTCAATCATCGTCGTTTTAATCAATTAGCGCCTGCGTCATTCAAACTATTCCGTCAACAAACGTGACTACGACAAACAATTTACTTTGCCAAAATAATTTCTCGTTCATGATAACACCATCTTAATTATGATAATCCAGATTGTAGATTTTTCCATGCCACTATCTTATTTACTTTAAAAATTTGGACTAATAAACTAAATGTACTTTAAAAGTGGCCGAGAACCTTAAATTTGGGCGCGTGACCTGAGCCAGTCTTATCTGTTTTTATGTAGGAGCTACTCGATTTTGATTAAGGCACAAACAATTCAACTTTGAACCGTGTTTATCTGCTTAAATAAATAAATAGTGGGCGTCGAGACGAGCCCCTCTGCGTTGTTATTGAATACATATTATTTTGTCTTCAATTGCGTCACTATTAATTAAGGTTACTTGTTTGAGACCCAGGAAGCAAGATTATTATAGAGAAAGTTGAACTTTCTATACGTTTGAGGCCATCAATCACGAGCTTAAAAAGGCTTAAAAGTACTTCAAATGATAAAACATGACACGTACTTTAGTGCAAGTACTTTTTACTTATCTACTAATATCATTTGGAGAAATTGCTACTAACGATGATCTTACTACATTATATTACATCAGAAAATAACTATTTTTAGTAATGTGACAATACTGACGTCATAATAGGGCGGGGACTTTTTGTTTATCAATTGAAGAAATTCGTATTAACGATGAGTTAACAGTATTGCAAAAGTCGAGTTTATCATATTACTCATAGATATAACTTTGTTAAATATAATGATACGATAATACGATACGATAGCATTCTGATAATTGTGTCTGTGTCGTTTTCAGTTCGACTTGATGTTATCTGAGGACGGGAGCGGTCGCGGCGCGGCGCTAGTCGCGGCGGTGGCTTGCCGGCAGAGTACGCTCGGCGCGTAATCAATCATCAGTATATCGCAGAGGCCGTCAACCGCATCACAACGCGACAAGCCCTCGCTCAAACACTTCGCCTCTGCTGCCCATCACTAGCTAGGTATAAGTTACTCCGATACCATAGCGTACGTATACGCTTGTGGCGCTAAAGTCCAATTACAAGTAAGGCGAAAGTACATAAAGACTAGGCTGTTATAATACCTTTAGTCCGCACTAAAATCGTAAGACTAAAATGGTTACTTAGTATAACGGCGCTGTGTGCTAGCGTTCGCTTCCACGCTTTAGCTCTCTGTTTGGATACATTGTTCAAAATATATAGAGTTGAATAGCAAAATATATATTGTATAGAACAATAAGGGTTTCATTGTACTTATTTATTGGTTTAGTCTAGTCACAAAGTTTGAAACTAATCGACTACTTAACGTCTGAATTTACTGTCAGTTAACACTAGTACCAAGCAGAAGACTGATACACTGTTATTCAATGGAAGTATGTTTTTCTGTTGTGTATATTCAAGAGGACACGCAGATGTACTTGTAATAATAGAATGGTAGCATTTGTTACGATGTCAGCCAGCACACAGTTCATTGGCCCAATCTATAAGTTTAGTGACAATATATATTGTTACACCTAGCAATAAGATTTTATAGTACTGTATATACTTACAACATTTATTTATTACAGAGAATACAACTCTGAATAATATATTATGTACTTAGTGATGGAACGGTTACAGTTATTTTTTATCTCCATTAAAATATATAAAATGAATATTAGGTACTTATAAATATTAGTAACAATAAGTGTGATGAAATATTGTATATTATATGAATTTATCATCAAAATTATGTACGACAATATGTAGTATATGGGTGAATGTCTTAAATCACAAATATTGCAAAGTTTATTGCGTATGGTTAGTAAACAATGTGAGTTTATGATTTGATATTATATTGTCTGTTTATTAGTATGATTGTCCAAAACATGTAGCCTCAACTGCGTGTGAATCTCAGTTACTTATTTAATTTTAAAACCAGTAGTTTTCATAAAATTTTGATCATTCCACTAATTTGATCATCAATGTTATTAATTTAATAATAATATCAAAATTATCAAATGTTAATATGTAATTGTATATTTTGTAAAGTAGACATTGATAGTGATATTCAGATTCAATATGTAACTGTTTTATTTGTTTTATATAAGTACCAAAAAAATGTATCATCAAAATGGAGACGGTAATAACTAAATTGTAGTGTTATAATATTTTTCTGTGATAGAACTAGGACTTTTCGTAATATACTTAATTATTTTCATGTGTATTAATATTCATATTTCAATATGCATTAATTAAAAGTAAATGCAAAGAATTACATCATTTATTCGCAATAGATGTTAATAAACCAGCTTACAGGCTCATTTGACATATTGTGTGGAAAATTTTAAAATTATACGAAAAAAAATATGAATAAAACAACGCACTGTACCTAAAATAGTTCCTAGTTTGCTGTAGGTGCATTTTCTTTGATTTAGGTACTTATGTGTGTGTGTTTGTCACATTTTTGTTGTTTGATTTGTAATGTTAATGTATTAAGAAATTGTTATTATATTAAAAGCTATTGTTTACCAGGCAACGCTGTCGCTGCCTAATAATGCCTAACATACTTGTGAATGATAAGTCATAGTTTAGTGCTAATGACATCAGAGTAGATAGACTAAATAGATTATTTAAATACTATATTATTTATAAATAAGTACAAACATAACTTAATGCGAGGTTTTGGAAAATACTTGCAAATTATGTGACAAATATTATGTGCTCGATTTTATATTACAACACGAACATTATTAATATGTATTAAATAATTAACATAAATTAATACATAATGGGAATACTACATTTCGATATCTATCCGTACGACGCATTAAATGAAACGTCACATAATTTTTATCAACGAATTTTAGTTATTTGTACATCAAGCTTGTAAATATTTTATAAATGATTTTTTAACATATCACCATTTTTATATCACATACTTGTGTCTGTTTTATGTATTTGTGTCACAAAAACAGCTGTGACACGAATCCAGATTATAAGTGAATGAATATTTATTATTATTGGTGTATTTTGTTAAGCGATACATTGTAATAAGTTGTAATTAGTTGTTTCGTTGCGCGCTAGGGTGATCCAGAATGAACGCATTGTAGCTAGGTCTAATTTACCTATAGAAACGTTATGAAAGTTATTAAATTTATTTTAAAATCTTTATGACTTTTACTTCTTACACCTAACAATTTCCAATGTCGGTGAAGATTACCATCCAATAAAGGAAATATAATTTAACTTAAAAAAAAATTGTCCTCATTTTTCTGACTAAATTGAAGTAGACTAAACATATTAGATTTCTTTGACGAGCTATCGCAGTTCTAGGTCCGTACTAGACTTATGATATTATTTCAAACCTAGAGTTCAGGAATAATTGTTCAGGGTATAATTAAAGGTTTACAATCCAACTATGTAGGTAGAAAATCACAAAACCTACAATTTAATATGATAATTAATTAAGTATCTTACCTTATGGATACCTGCAGTTATTCCCGTTAGTTTTTCAATTTATATGCGGCGAAGCCCAAGAGGAGGGTTATTTTCTTTTTTTAGTTACAACTGAAATATGAAAAAAGATTATTATTACGTAAAGAATACTTATCTGAGATCAAACTGTAATGTATTTCCATGGTATATGAAAAACATTATTGAATCGAAACATACATACTTACCATGAAACCAATTTTTATTTTAAATATTATTTTATTCATAATCTAAACTGCATAGTAATTCATATTTATTGGATGGATACGAATACTACATACTAATAAATATGATATCTAACTACTTCTATTGATGATGATATTCTACACCCATAATGATATACGACCTGAATAGGTTTTGACGCGACACAAATTTGCCTAAGGCGCCCGTCTCGAATTGGAGCGCAAAATTTTCATAACATCGTGGAAAGAGTTAAATGTCGATGAGTCGTAATAAAATTTATTTATACATTTAATTCTTTTATACAATATAATTCCGTCAATAGCCGACCGATTACATATGTTGTAAAAAAATCAAGCATATTTCAATTAGTATACACAAAGCTCTAAAATATGCTTTTGTTTGTAGTATGACTGCCTAAATGGATACTAATTTCGTCAACCGACTAGTTTTGATTGTTTCTCTGTGTATAAATGTGATATATTCTTGCATTGCCACTTATCAAGTATAAATATAAATGAAATATAATAAGATCAAAAGTATGTATTTAGTTACTTCCGAACACTTTTTATATTCAACATTAAATGTTAATATTAAATTAACTATGATTACAACTCTTAATATTACATAAACAATAAACGTAGAATTTTTGGGTTAACTTAATAGAGTATACATTACATAACATAGGTACACATTTAAATAAATATATGTTTACATATAAATATAATTAATTTCGTTCAGTAAAATTACACTGGTTATAATATTTATCAATCACTTGCTGATGGAATTTAAGTAGAGTGAATAGAATTGCACACAACATAAGACTCAGAATACAGTGAATAGTAATACAGGGTATAAAATATAATAAGCAACATAAATAACACAACAATAAAGGATGGAATAGTTAGAAGTTACACTACATTCTATAAAAATATGTTATTTCATCAGAAGTGCTCATGAAAGTAGTTATGAATTTTATTATTCAAATTATACTTACAATACTAACTACTTCAATAGAGATTTCAATAGTTTCAAAATTAAAAAACAAATCTTACCATAAAGAAGAGATTCTCATTTTTTGTTTCAATTCAATAAAGTCAACAGATTATAACATAAATTCGATAAAGTGCTCACATTGAATGCTTTCTATGCGGCTATGAACATCACAATGAAATAAATTTTAGGTGCTTAGCATGAGCTTTGAGGCTCTTTAAAAATAAGTAAGTTAGACTCGACAGGCGCATTCGGAGGGTGGTTTGGCAGGTTTCTTTGGGGCACTGAGGCGCTTGGAAGTGCTTGTGCCGTACTGAATGCCAGAGCCAATACGTTCAGGGTCCAATTCACCAGTCTCTATCTTAGCAAGTATAGTTTTTGAGCATTTCAGAAATGCTTCTTCTACATTTTCTCCTGTCTTTGCACTGGTTTCCAAGAATATCAATTCTGAAATGAGAAATTAATTTTAATAAAAATGTTGTTTTAGAATATTTGTTTCAATTTGGTCATCTCTAAAGATGGGCAATAATAAGAAATATCCGTCATATTCAAGAGGTGGGCTTTTTATTCCAAAATTGGCATGGGGGTTTGCTGGTTTTTATTTTTTTGCAGAAGTGCTGGCAAAACCGCTGATTGTTGCTAGTTTTGGTATAAAAAGTGAAGTAACATGTATAGACAGCTTTAATAGACAACTTTTATTCTTATTTCTGTAAATTTATTGTCAAAACAACTTTATGAACTTGATAACCTTTTTCTTATTATGAGTGCATGTTCGAATGGCTAAAAATAAAATACAGAAAAAATAATATAGTTGCAAATAGCAACTCGGTAAGACAAATTGTTTTTATATGGAACATTTTCCTAGCTGTATAATACCTCTGTTCAGAATATAAGGTACATGACTGATATTACTTATTGTTTGAAAGTTACATTGTAAACATTATCTTTTTTTTTTAAGTACAGTCAGTAAAAATTAACCATAAATACCCACCATTTTCCTGAGCAAACTGACTGGCTTCAGTAAAAGTGACTTCTCTAGATTCTTCCATATCTTTTTTATTTCCAACCAGTAATATGACAATGTTGGGACTAGACAGAGTCCGAGCATCTCTAAGCCAGTTAGTGAGAGCATTGAATGAGTCCCGCGATGTGATATCATACACCAACAAGGCACCGGCAGCTCCTCTATAGTATGATCGGGTTACAGATCGGAATCTCTCTTGGCCGGCAGTATCCCATATCTGTAGCTTAGTAGATTTACCTCCAATATTTATAATTTTGGAACCAAACTCGACACCTATGGTGTGGCATCTATCTTCCTTAACTAAAAGGTAATAATTTAATTTAAGTACACAAGTATAAATAATATCAAGTCATGTTATAGAAAGCAATATTATTGTACTTACATTTATTACCAATGAAATTATTCAAAAGACTAGACTTTCCAGTTCCTGCACTTCCAATAACTAAGAATTTAAACAAATATTCTGCAACAAAGGAGGAAAACATATTAGATACTATTTCAAAATAGTCTCGTTGAAAGTAGCTATATTCTTTGTATTGTAAATCCATCCATTTGAAAGTCTTAAACGAATGAGAAATATTAATAGGTAAATAGATAGTTATTATACAATCACACAGTAGCGTTCAGCTTCAGCGGAAAAGAAAAAACATTATATAAAATGTAAAGGAAGTACAGATGTATTATTATACGTAGGTACGCAATGTAATATTGTATACATTTTTACGCTTACCGTATGTTTCAGACATCGTGAATTTCACATAAACTTTATTGATAATCTAATCTCAATTAAATGTAGCTGGTTTAGTCGTAGAAAATTTTAAAATTCCCAAATATTTACCATCGTGTAGGTACCAAACAACAGATTTTTTACAACACAAAATGTTTCTTGTTTCTTTGATTACAATCATTGACAATGACATTTATTGAGACTCCACTAGTCTTTGATAGATCTTTGCGTTTTCTGAATGTCAAATAGTTATCTGTGACAACATGGGTGACTACGAGCAATTGGTCTGTGGTTATAAAATGTCAATGTCATCATCATGACCAAATCTCAAAAATGACATACATTTTGACAGTCGAAAATCGAAAATTTTGTTATTGTGAGTGACCTTGTGAGTGACAATGTGAAAACAATTACATTGATTGTAAATAAATCAGCACATACCTACTTATATCAATTTCTAAAATATATCGAAAAGGAAAAGTGTAACATTTTATTGCTTTTACGTTATTCATTACATACCAATATGATAAAATCATATGTAAGTTGTTTAACATTTTATCATAGGCTATTTTTAGAACTTAGCTCGATGACTTGCTTTCCATTGATGTTTTCATAATAAAATGATATTATATTACAGGCAATGCTTAAACTAAATCCATACCTGCCACTAAAAGGTTACCAAAGAAATTTTTGGGAATTTGTTAACATGATGTTCAATAAACCAGATCCGGAGCGTATCAAGAAACTTGGACCTGACAGGGCTTGTGCCGAATGGGTGTTGAGAAATGGTGGCAAGGTAGTCTGGGAGACTGGTATGAAGACATCTGATTATAACAGTCTACCAAACGAAGATGCAGGAGTACCAAAGATTACAGCCATAGATGCAACTGAATGTTCAATATCTCACTATGGGTTTCCCCATTTATGTATGTGTACAATTCTTTTCATATCCTTCACAGTGGGAATTCTGAAATAAATTTAGCCCATGTCTATCTAGGCTCCAACCTATATCAATGCAAAAAGCCATCGAAATGAGATATCTTTCTCCACTGAAAAACTGGGATGCATTGAAGTGGAGTGCAAAAAGTATTGGCCTATATTGTTCCACTGCTGGGCAAAGGTCTCTCATATCACTGAAGATATCAGTACATTGAGGAGGTACTATAATATAAAAGTAAAAAGTTAAGTTAAGTATTAGCCTAATGTCCCACTGTTGGGCAAAGGCCTTTCATCTCACTGAAGATATAACAGTACAGTGAGGAGATAACTATAATATAACATGATTTAATTTGCATTTTAGCTGGCTGTACAAGATTGGAGAAGATAATACTGCACAAAGCCAACTATATTGATGACAGAGCCATTAAAGGTTTGTCATACGGCAGAGGTACACTTACCCATGTCCAAATATCAAAATGTTTGGATGTAAGCGATAATGGGCTGAAAGAACTAAAAGTACTTGAAAAGTTACAAACTTTAGTGCTGTTTAATTTAGAGAGTGTTGGTAATATTGAGGAATGTAAGCAATATTTACAAAAATATTTACCAAAGTGCAAAATACAAGGTAAATAAATAAGGTTATTATTTTTTAAACTGGAGTATTTCTTTTTGTAGTTCATATTTTTTACATTTTTTTAATATTTCAGAAGCATCTGAAGGAGCTACTGAGAAGCCACAATAAAAATTCAAAACTATGTAACAACTACTTTATTTCTGTTATGTACATTACAATGTAACTGAATGTAAATTATAACAATATTTATTCAATATAAATGCTTTGTAAATAGCTGAAAATCATTTGACTCCTTTTCCAATAGCTTCTGTCACACTTTTATAGCCATCTTTTTCTAGCAACTCTGCTAGTTCAGTTTTTATTTTAGTCACAACTGTTGGTCCGTGGTATACTAGAGCTGTGTAAATTTGTACTGCACTGGCCCCTGCTAATATTTTCTCATAGGCATCTTTGCCAGTAAATACTCCTCCCACGCCAATGATAGGAACTTTCCCTAAAAGAACACAATAGTATATATGAAGATTAATTAGTTCAATGCCCATTGAGACATCAAAGATTGCTAAATTGATTACATATTTCATTTTATATAGATTTGATATTTTTTGTAACAAAACACTCACCTTTAGTCAATTTATAAGTTTCCTTGATCATCTCTGTAGATTTCTGAGTCAGTGGCTTACCACTGAGCCCACCAACTTCATTAATATGCTCTGTGTTAACGAGTAAGGAACGGTCAATGGTGGTATTCGAGATAATTAAGCCATCAACTTTGCTTTCACTCTTAGTGATAACTGATACTACATCTTTCAACTCCTGGGAGCTTAGATCTGGAGCTAGCTTTAGGAATAAAGGAGGCTTCTTGCCACTTTGAATAGAGTTTCTAGCCTTGTTAATGTCTGAGAGTAAATGTTGTAGCTCTTCCTTCTTCTGTAGAGCCCTCAGGTTAGGCGTGTTAGGGCTGGAATTAATTTTAAAGACTAAAGATAGGTAGGTACATAATAGTTAAGAATATTTGAAAATAAATGAACCCTACCTGCTAACATTAATGACAAAATAATCTGCAATATCTGAGAATTTTTGTATTCCTAACACATAATCTTTAACAGCATCTTCAGACAATTTGTTTTTGCCCAAATTGATACCCAATAAACCTTTATCTAGAAGAGCCTTTTCAATACCATTTAATTTTTGGTAAACTTTGTCATGACCTTCACTGTTAAATCCATATCTGTTAATAACGGCTTGGTCTTCAGGCAATCTGAATACTCGAGGTTTAGGGTTACCAGGTTGTGGTTCAGGAGTGATGGAACCAATTTCCACAATAGAAAAGCCCATCTTTCTTAATCCTATAACTGCATCACCATGTTTATCAAAACCGGCTGCTATGCCAATTGGGTTATTCAGATCATAATTCAGAAGCTTTGTTTTCTGTAAGAATTGATAAGGATTATCTAACATCTCCCTATAACTGTTAAGAATTATACAACAGATATGTCGCTTACCAGAACTTCCTTATCTTCAGTTTGTTCTGAAGGGAATATTCCGTATTTTATAGCTGCAACTCCCAATTTATGAGACCACTCTGGGCTCATAAACTGGCTAAGTGGTTGTAAATACTGCTCATAGTAGCCTGTAAAGTCCTTTTTAAAATATATGAATTGGTATGCCGCCGATCCACCCAAAGTGACCAAACAGAGGGACTTTAATTTATCCTAAAATTAGAAACATTTAATTAGGTAAAAAATAAATTATGTAAATATTACAGAATGGTAATAAAAAGGTTAAAAGTTCCATTTACCGCTGAACTACGCTTCATTTTCTTAGCGTAGTTTTGAACATTTATTGAATACGAATATAGAATATAATTATTTTATAAATGTATCGAAAATTGGAATGGAAATATAATAAATCGCAGAAAAAAATTATTAATAAATTAGTCTGACAAAAATAGTTTGAGGTTTGGTTTGACATTGACTTGACAGTCTCAAAAATACTTTTCATACAAAATATTGTAACTGTCAATTTCACAACAATTTTACCTGTCTATGTCATTTTGTTGTGGCAGCGACGCTTAAGCCTAGTTCGCATTAAGCTAGTAATTTAGTCGAGTAGCGAGTAGTTTAGTAACTAAAATACTCGCTACTGCCCCAAAATCGTTCGCACCATTAAGCTAGTAATTTAGTCGAGTAGCGAGTAGTTTAGTGCCCCAAAATCGTTCGCACTTCGTTCGAGTACAATTTACAAGTGTTTTATAAAATGAACAGTCTACAGCGCAATAAAGTAAATAAACTGTAAATAAAAACTGTAAATAAACTAAAATCAAGTATGCGGATTGTTTAATTTGTTTATTTTTATATTGTGGGGACTTAATATTCCATAAGCATTCATGATCAATATATTTGGAAACAAATTTTAAAGTATTTTCTTCACTCCAGCGAAACGACATTTTTGCGACTAATGTACTCGACTAAATTGACAGGTTCGGACTTGTTTAGCCGGCGAATTAGTGAGAACGAACTCGAGGTGGGGGGTCCTACTCGCCCTTCAAAAATAGAATGAAATGGATCGACTCGACTAAATTACTTACTAAACTGCTAGACTAAATTTTTGGTGTTCGGACATGTTTAGCTACTAAATTACTCGCTACTCGACTAAATTACTAGCTTAATGCGAACTAGGCTTTAGTGGGCAACAATGTCACTAATGTCAGTATAGTTAGTTAGCTGCACTGCAGTCCAGTCACCTTGTTTTGTGGTGTGCCGTGTGGTAGTTTTCAGACTTTTCAGGTGGTTTTCAGTAATACTTTATTTACTTCTGCGTTACAGAGAAATAAAATAATACATACGTTAATACATACTATAAAATTCTATATAGGTACTTCATAGTTGATTGTATTCATGTTTTTTTAATATTCTGTAATTATTGTTATTTTTGGCAAATACCTGATTAATTCATTGGATTGTGCTTTGAATCAATTTACTAGTTCAGTACAAATTAAATTTATCCGTCGCCAATCGTTGATTTATCACTTTTAAAATAGATACCAGTAAGTCTCTACTCCTCATTAATTTTTCGTTTAGAATTAACACCTAAACATAGAAAGAAACCTCTTGATTAACAGATTAATTATTTAATTACATTTAAGTATATTAAATAACAGATTGATATTTTTCTGTTGAAGCTAAAATTATTGACTTATAACTTTAGTTCAGTTTCAGGACAAAATGAAGGCAACTTTAATATTCGACACCATAAACGATTTAATTTTTCACAAATGGGATGAAAATTTCATTGAACACATAAAATCACTCAATGGACCACAGGTTAGT
Source organism: Cyclophora punctaria (assembly GCA_951394245.1). Classification (NCBI taxonomy): domain Eukaryota; kingdom Metazoa; phylum Arthropoda; class Insecta; order Lepidoptera; family Geometridae; genus Cyclophora; species Cyclophora punctaria. The sequence continues at coordinate 5,157,726 of OX596177.1, forward strand.
TACATTTACATAAGTCAACTAATTATATTATAATATGTACAACACCCAAGATTGTGAATTCCAAACTAAACTCCAATATAATAATATCTTATTTTAGGATGAAGGAGTTACAGATGCTAACTATGTGTCTCAATATCTTGCACCGATAATAGCTTCTCAAAGAGTGATGGCTGCTCAATTTGGTAACACATACTCTTCGATGCAGTGTAAAGATGGAACCAACATAGTTTTTGATGAGGTAATCTTCATAGTAGTATTGTATTCTGCTACTGTGCAATGGTTTGAAGGGTTTCCCCTGAATATCTTTGGCTTCATTATTGTTAAATGCATAGTTTACTTTGTTATTGAGTACTTAATTTAATTAATTAACAAGGCTTATATTTGGTGAGATGAGAGGCCTTTGCTCAGCAGTGCCACATAAGTCTTACTCTACTCGTCTTTTGAACAAGGCTTTTGGTTCTATAATATATTCAGTATTTGTTTAATAGGTCTTCAACAGATGCCTGACTAAATAATAATCTCTCTATTTCAGTGGCTCGACCATGTGTTTATAATAATAGGTGAAGACGATGTTGATAACTCACATAGAGAGTTACTTGATTGCAAGACCTTGGTGCAACATATTTGTGGACAGAATATAAACCTGTAAGTCTTTTGCTAATTGGATTTTCTTTTGATAAGAACCTATAAAATTGTTCAAGTGATAAAAAATCTTTTACATTCTTGAACAGCCTTACAAACTGAATTGCTTAGCCTAATATTAAAAATCAATAGGGCCTGGAATCAACATAACTTTTAAAAGTATTCTCTTATAGCAGGGTGAGCTTTTCTTTGAAAATAATATAATATGCACAGAAATGTAAGAATAATAAACATAGAAATGGAAATCATAGGAAAATAATACTGTTATTTTAGCCTCCTCTCCCCAATATACCAAGACTGGCTGTCTATGTTGCTGGATTGTCGGACTAAGGGGGACTCGGTGCCCGGAGCCAATGGGATCATTGGAGAGAGTGGGGCTACTGTGGCAGCTCTCAATGCGTTGAAGGCAGCCGCTAAGGAAATCAAGCTGCCATACTCACACTACCACTTGATGCTATATGTTGGTGATAAAATGCTGTCTTTGTATTCTAGGTAAGTTAGAGCTTATTATTCTGTTGTGTTGCATGTGATTTATGAGATTCATTTATGGATAATAATAGAAAAAATTGTATAGTATATAAAACTATAAATTGTTAGCTTTTAAACCAGTTTCTTTAATATTAGCCTGTAATGTGCCAGCAAGCCAGTGCCTTAACACACACTCAAAATATTAGTCGGACAGTACTAATAAAATGTTTTAAAATATACATTGCTAACGAATTATTGTTTTATGAATGAACTTGTTAATTAGGTATATGAACAATTAAATTTGTTTTTACCAATGTATTTGTAGCCGAGGCTCAGAAGATGTAAACCCACCAGACTTAATATTGTTGAGCATCCAATGTATCGCTGCCCAAGAATATTGGAAAGACAATATTGAAAATAAAAGTGGCTCCATTAATAAGATTCCTTGTGAGTATTTCTCATTATAATCTTACTAGCAGAGCCTTGCGGTTTTACTCGAGTTGTACTCGTTCTTGGGGGAATTTTGGGTTAAAAAGTAACATAGAGCTATCATTGAAACACGCATGCTATTGAGTAGTTTTTAGTATATTGGGAACCAAGAAACAGCATTCATAATGTCAATCGAGTCTGTCCGATTTATTTGTTATGTGTGTTGTTATGTCTACCCTTCTCAGAATAAGTTATTCATAAAATATTTGTTTAAAGGGCTATCTCAAGAGAACAGTGCTATAGTCCACTTGTGTGCGGGCTCCACGTTCGCCCCTTGTGCTCCACATTCACTGCATTTAACTGAATTAGCGCCGAGAATTACCTTCGCCGTTGTTGTAGATATGGATCTGAGGTTGGTTAACAAAAGTTATTGAATTATAAGTGCTTAGTGTTCAAAAAATGGCTCCCTTCTAATATTGACTTCTAATTTGGAAGTCAATGGACAAAATAACAGATATTTGGGAGATGGGTGCTTTCACTTTAAAAGGACCTAATCATTATACAGCCTTACATTTGAATCAAGTCTTATAAACCAATTCCTGGATCCGCATCTTTGCTTCATCACTTCCTAGATGACGACGCTGACGTTTATTCATGACGTATATAAAGATCAAAAAGGAATAGGTATACAATAAACATTATTTTTCAGAGACGTCGGCATCGCCACCTACATGTCTAACCAGATACTGGCCAATCTGCGACGTCTCCTGCTACAGAGGAACTTGGAACTGCTACCAAACACTCTTGATATTCTCGAAGCTTCTTTGAAAAAGGTTTTAAATTCCACCCCTATATTAAATGATGTTGTTTATCAGATCAACCATAATAATGGAAGGCTGGTTCCCCACAGTACCTAAACCAATTTAAACCTCCCGTTAGACCTCTCAGGCCAAAGGAATCTTGCCTTCTTTGGACCCCTTAAGTTAAGACTTAAGAGATATGTATGAAGTGAATATAAAGAATTGCACATTATCTTAATCATACACTAGTACACAGAAATAAAATAACCTTTTTGACATATTTCAGACAACAGACGCACTACGCAAAAATAAATCAAACTCCGGACTATGCGCTCGCTTAACCAGTCGTGTGTTAGAGCTTCGCAAATCTTGCACTACCACAACACCTCTAACTCCTGAGACAACAGCGACGGCAATGCATACCGCTTTAGAAGCAGTCATTGAGCAACTAAAACCTGATATACCAAGTCTGAAAATGGAAGAGCCTTTGAGGGTATTGAACACTGTGTTGGCGCCATATGTGGAGTTTCTGAAGATAAAGGCGATGAGATTCTTCAGTTTGGGATCATATCCTTTTCAATTTGTTAAGATAGTTTGTGTTTTGAAGTGGATGTTAGTGCTAGTAGCGCTAGCGACCGGTGGTTGAACCATAGATCTAGAATAATGGCGCAGCGAAGAGGTTTCTATGTCTATGGTTGAAGAGAGTTTTTGGAAATGTGCTTGATTTTGCCCAATTTCGGGATTTTGGTATTGTAGATACCAATTTGTCAAATTTTATCCGGGAATTGTAACCAGCAACTAGATGCTGGATCAATAAATGTGGATACGGATATTCTAATGTCGCGGATGTCCGTCACGTCACGAGTTCTCACAGTTTCGCCTTTAATTTCTTTGCAAAACCATCGAGAACTAATAATGGCGAATATAAACTGTTGAATGTTCTATGCTTTTACTGAAAAGCTTGTATGATAGCAATACATCAGTAACCAAAGCATGACTTGAATGGAGTTTTCTTTTAATGTTGTTTTTTTCTAATTGCACTTCATATTTCAATGGTTATAAGTTCCTATTTGATTATTTTTATTTTGTGTTTTCAAATGACTTTTTTGGCAATTCTATTGTTATTACATCGCATGATGCACTTTTGATAAGGGGCTTATTCCCAGACACCAAAAAAAAAAATACCATAAGATCCATTGCTTATATTAATTACACAACTTTATAGCTATTTACAATTAATTATCCGAGTTGTAAATACATAATCAAGTTGTATATTTGGCATTTACCCAATATTTAAGTACATCAACAAGAGCATATTCAAAAAAGTCATTCCATATTGTTGCATTATTGAAAGAATTATTTCGCTTAATGTGGGTTGTGTGTTGTGTGCACGGGCGAGGAAGGTAGTTCCCTAACGGTGCATAAGTATGTGGAAGAATTCCCGGGGCTGATCCACTTCATATACGTGGACCGGACCACGGGACGATCCTTGGCGCCAGATATGGCTGACTGTGCTGATATGCTGTCTCCGGAAATTGTAAGTTTATGATTTACTAGCCACGCCCCGTGATGTTACCTGCGTTGTACCCGGTACCGCGGGAATTATCCCATGTGTTATTCTGATATAATAGGTACTGTAAAATTTCATCCAAATCCGACTAGTGGTTTTTCCGTGAAAGATCTCTTCTTATGACTTATGACTGCAGGACCCTTGATTCCTTAATTTCACGTTACTAACCGTATTGTACTAAGTAACAGTGCAGATGTTTAGAAAATAATAAGTTCCTCGCGGTTTTAGCCGTTCACGTGGGAAATTAATAAGATACTTCTTATATAGGGTACTGCCTATGTCACTATTTATTTTAATTTATCTCCGTGCCCAATTATATCTCGATGTATTTAGTAGATAGGTTTAAGGTGAAACAGTAACACAACCCTGCACGCATCATCATATAATCATATTAATATCATCACTTAATTGAATCTCGTATCGTATCGTATCGATTGAAGTGCTTCATTGTCATTCTACCGCTTAACGTCCTTGATGTCTGTATCGTATGACATTATTGAAACGTAAATGACTCATCTGAGATGCGCAGTATCTATTATATGTATTATAGTACTAAGGGCACATATAGGCTATGAAATTAAGTTAGGATGTGTAAGAAAATATTAGTTCATTCTGTATATTTATTGCTATGTTTCTAGTACAATTCACCACCAGGGCGGGACATTAAAAAGCTTTCGCGAATGATTTTTTTTTTATTTTATGGGGATCTAGGGTCTCCCCTCCATTTCAACTTATAAAAATTGATTTCGGATGACAGTTCGGACACTAATACCGTTTTGGTGTCAGGTGCGGCGGATCATCTGCCGCAGCATGGCGGCGGCGCACGAGGGCTACAGCGGCGCGACGTGGCGGCGCGGCGCGCTGCACGTGTGCGCCGTGTGGTGGTGGGAGCGCCGCGGGCCCGCGCGCGCGCTGCGCCCGCCGCACCCCGCCGCCGTGCGCGCGCTGCCGCCGCCCGGGGACATACTCGCCACCTTCTACAGGTAACGAGTATACTGTATACCATACCAAATTACTCGTGTGCCCGAGTTAGTGGGAACGCCCCACGCGCCCCTATATCCCATCAATACCAGAATCTAACTTGCAGACAACTGACCGAGCTAGCGTTCCCGAACGAGAGCCAAGGCGTGAGCATCAAGGAGCTGATCTGCATCCACCTGGGCCTGCTGCCCGCGTCCACGGCGGTGCAGCAGGCGCGGCGCCTGGCGCACGCGGTGCACGAGCGCGCCGACAACCCCGCGCTGCACGCCGACTTGTTGTAGGCAGCTGCAGTCACTGTGATTACCATTCGTTGATTTAGTAATCATAAGGTCCCGCCTTTTGCGAACATCTGAAAGTTCTATAACTAGCGTTCTTGGACGACTTGTTGTCACTATGGGCGCAGTTATAGCTTTGTCGAAGGTAGTTTTGGTGACTTCAATGTGTTCCTCAAATTGCATTTTTTCCAATGCTAAGAGAGGGCATTTTAGCATCCTGATCCTCATTCGTCAAATCAATAATGGAGAATATTTTAATAGTTTTCCAGTATTCCGTAATGAGATAAGTAAATAAATCAAGTATCATTAAATCGGTCGTTCAGCCGTTCTTGAGTTATAAATAAACCATCGAAATAAGAATCACACCATGCTTATTTTATTATGATGTATTTTTAGACTTCAATGTGTAGCCCCACTGTCGAGTATTATGTATTATATTCCAATGTACCGAAGAACCAATCTTGCCAACTTTTGCCAACATATTGTTAGTGGAGTAAGTTTTTTCTTGTTGCAATATAGTTTTGTAAGTTTTATTATTCCTTGACAATCAATGCATTCCAAATAAGACTAATATGAATTGTAGAACATGGATTTATTGTCTGATAGCTTTAAAAATGTTTTGTTAGTTGAGTTTATTTGTTGATATTTTTAATCATTAAAACACAATATTGAATCTTTATTTTTATTATAGAAATATGTTTTGTTTTTGTACAAGTTATTCATACTTAACTAATAAAGAAAGTAACTAAAAGTAGAAGTGTGCCATTAATAAATATTTAAACTTAACAAACTGTTTTATTTAGTAACGAAGAAGAGTATGAGGCTTATGTGTAAAGGTAGGTACATGGAGTACAACATACATAGTAAATGGCTTAGTAAATGGATTATTTTCCCACTGTTTATGTCCACATGTGGGAAACAGATATCGTCACAAGACAGCATTACATAAGTACCTAGTACTAGCAATAATGATTATAGAAAACTTAAGTTGTGTCTAACATTAATATTCAGTTTTTTAAGAAAGCAAATCTTAGTTTTAGCTGTGATATGTGATATGAAGAAATAAATCATAAACGCGCTTGGATACAAAATGTATGCTAATATAATAAAGATTAAGAGTTTGTTTTTTATTTGAATGTAATCATTTCAGAATCTGATTTGAATAATTATTTTTGGTATGGATAGTGACATTCAATGAGAAGGTTATAACTATGTTTCATCCTAAAATTCCCACACGACTAGGCAAAACCACGGAGCGCTGCTAAATGAGTGAAAAAATTAGTATTCAATAGTAATGATTGAAATGTAATGATAATGGTAACTTATACTTATTACACTTAATTGAGAAGGCACTCAGTATTCAGGTGAACTGTCTCCTAAACATTTCACATTGTTAACTTTAATAGATTTTTTAGCACATTTGTCTTCTTCATCAAAAGAAATAAGGTCCTCAGTGTAGTTGTTTAGTTTCTGAAATGATAATACAAATTATTTGTTAGTGATAATTGTAATAGAGATGAGGGTGTTTCTCTTGCAATGGAATACAAAGGAACAATAATAAAGTAGCACTCTTGACACTTCTTCTAAAAATATGTAATATAATTAGTTATGGGTTATTTTTAGCTAATTGGTATGATTTAAACAGAAACTCATTTAGAAATCAAACATTATATTGAATAACATTGTGTAATTATAAAAAATGATCACATAATAATAGTTTTAGAAGCTAATTTAATATAATTTATAGAAATATAATAAGTTTTATATTTGTATAATAATATTTTATAGTTCTATACAAATCCATGCCAAGCTTTTGTAAAATTAAAAATGTAAATCTTAAACACACAAAGTTATAATCACTTTCTACTCACACTTGTGGATGCAATGTCTGCATTATTTTTTAAAGCAGCTGCATAATTGAGGGTTGGCCTGGACACAGCAGAGGATATCAGAATGGGGCTTGATCTACTTTCATCATTCTCTATGATTTGCACAGAGCCACTATCCGAGAAGTTATTTGTAACCACAGCATTTGGACTGGACAGTATATCTACTTGCATGGGAGTTTTCAAAGCTTCCACACAAGCCTGAGCCATTTCTATGTCCTGTTTCATCAACTTCTCTTCAGCTATCCTATTGTATTCTGTGTGTAGGTCTGAAGAAAGTTTATCAGAGAGGATAGTTCCCATTTGTTTGATTTCCGCTTCCAACTCTCTGATAGTATTCTCATTCTTAGCAGCAATCTCGGCTTCTTTAATAAGTCTCCGGTCAACGGCTTCTTGAATGCGCAGAATAGCATCATTTGTGTTGTTATTCTGCACATTACTTTCTTTTATGATCTTATTGAATATACTGTGCGGTGAAGTTCTGTGACCTTTTTTGTAGCCAGTCAGCTTTTCACCCAAGTTAGCAGTAACATCATCTATGTATTCATACATGTCAAAACAGTTGATTTTACCAAATCTATAAATAAATGTGTGGGTGGACCCTGATGATGAAACTTTGTTTGATAAATTACAGGACACAAATGTTTTCTTTCCATAATGTCTGTCAAAATACTTTTGTAGCCCTTTTGATATTAGCCTGTCCCTGAAGGTAGGTTTGATGCCAGAATTTTTTCTATATTTGAACCAACCCACAACTTCATTAGCCGAGTTTGACAGAAGATCAGACAGAACATCCTCTTTGATGCGACCCGTAGGAAGGTAAAATAGAGACACTGAAGGCAAAGGAAGTACAGTTCTTATAAGTACTTGAGTGTCAAGACGAGCGTTATCGCTCTGTGAGTCCGATATATGATTAGTTATTTCTGAAGTTACTTCTCCTATGAGGAACCCCTCCTGAAAACAAACGAAATGTTGATTTGATTAGGTATGCAACTTACACAATTTAGGGTAAATTCATGTTTTAGTGAAATAAAAGTATTACCTGACTACTTGAGGAATTAACACACTCGTACAATAAAAACGATAAAGCCGTGCCACTAAGCGATACTTTTTCGGTGTAAGCCATCACGACACGAAATGTATTCCATTCATTGCCATACAACCAATAGCAGTAGTGTTAATTCCTTGCACATTGAAAATAAATAAAAGGCGTTATATTTATTAAGTTTGTCTGGATTACTGGTTATCTTCAATATTTTATCTAACACATACACAAGCTTTCTTTAAATATTTTTTTCAATCACATCAAGCTGAGTTGGTTGAGCTGAGAATTTATTTTATTGAATGAATGAATGAATGAAATTCACATGAAATTGAGCAAAAACCACAGACAAACAAACTTAAATGCCGAGCATCATGTACATCAATGTCAAGTTGTAATTTGTTGTCATCATGAAAGATGAAGTTGTCAAAATGTTGTACAATTGTCGTTCTTTTCGTTCGTTTATCTTATTCATTCATTCATTTAATGTGCTGTGATGTGTATTGTGTATCAATCAATTTTTCGTGGAAGATCAAAAATTTAAAATTTGGATGAATAGAAATTGAATTAGATATAAAAATACGGCTACCTACTGAGACAATTTCTCACAAATTTAAGCATATTGGTGAGTAGTTTCTATTTATAAGTTTTTACAAATTTTGGTTTTACGGCTAACGTAATCCATTTTAAATTCGGCTCCAATGGCTAATTTTAGTATTTGGCACCAGACTACTTTTTCTTTGTGAGAGTTCAATAGGAATAAATGCTAAATAAGGTAAGCGGAATAAACCAATTTATCAAATTTATATCTAAAAAATATGTTTTTATAATAATACGCTATCATCATATCCAGCTCTGCATGAGAATTATTTATTTTATTTCTTCCGGATCCATAGGCGTGTAATTATTGTATTGTGCGTTTAGATTAATCTGCAAGGTGCAAGCTAAACATAATTCATGACGCTTACTTAATTTTTCATCTAAATTAAATTATGTTAAGATTGATGTTCAAGATCATAACTTAAAACATGAAACCTTTTATTACTTTCCCATAGGTCCAGAGTATATTAATATAATTATTTAAATTACTGTTATATTATTATTTGAAGAGTAAATGTTAAAAATACAACACTACACAACAGAATGCATGGGAACCCGATTTAACAGTTTTAAAATAAACATTCCAATGCTCCAGCTGTAAACTGTAAATACCACTTTATTTTTATACACCAATGCTGGAGTGAGACTGAGAATATTTTCGCAATTGTATTTAGTTATGATATGATAATAATGCTTTAGACATTATTTATGCAGTCTTATAAAAATCTGAATCCTATTTAATTATAAGGTACCAATAGATAACTGTTCTGAATAAATTAATAGTATGATGGTTATGAGACTAATAGCTAAACATCGTCAATGAAAGTGGAATTTTCCATTGGTAAAATATAATTGTTTGGTTGGTAACATTGATTGCAATACTTATCTCAACCTCAAGCAAATTGTACTTGATAAGGCGGTTTATTACTTATAAATATTTTGTTTCAGAATCATACTAGCTGAGAGTGAACTGTTGCATGTTCAGAACGCAATCTCCTCTGTTTAGGCTTAAAATATACCAAAGATTATTTTGCAGCAAAATCAAAACCATAATGGAGTCTTGTGTTGCAAATGAATGTTTGTTATCTGGCAAGAAACAAACTTACAACAAAAAATACTATCGGCAAGCTGAACACAGGTAAGATTATATCTAATTTTTCAAATTATTATCATTTTACATCATTTTCTTCTTCTTCATCTAGTGGATGGTCAATCAGACCAATCCTGGTGTCAGAATTATTGAGCCCCCAAAGGCCTCTGACATGGCTCATGTAACGACTACTATCCGTAGAAAGTAATCGGGACCGACAGATTAATGTGCCCTACGAAACACGGAATCGTCTTACTTTTTAAATTTACATAATTTTCTAAGAATAAGTAAGTGGAGGTTCTTATTTTAATATATTTTTATTTTCATTTTGCAAGAGAAATGAAGACTTTTCTTCATCAAAACAAATTATATGAAGTACTTTAATTTATATTTAATCTAATCATATATACAATCAATGAACAATCCATAACCAAGAATAAATATTTCGAAAAAACATTGTTAACTTGGGGCACATAACCATCTATTTAAAAAATAAATATCTTGTTTTCCACTAATTATATTACGTAATAGATTATTTTTGTTTTACCATCTTTATTACATTATATGTACATACTTAGTAAATGTAAAAAATGGCCTGTTGTTTTGCGATCCTTGATTAGTTACTATTTCTGATATAACTTATCTTGTTATAATGGGCTTCATGTTTGTTGATTAGAACGTATAATAAATATAAGATACGTATTTACATTAACGCCTAGTTGGTCTGTTGACTGGTATACTTGCACACCGGGACAGGTGTGGTACAACTAAAGCAAAAAAAAGAACTATCACATTGTTGAGCGAAGCGAAGGCCACTACTTTTCCCCGTAATTCTCGAGTAGTTATGAAAAGACCTTACCTATATAGATAGTTACGGGTCTTAACTATTTTTACGTCTTTACCGTCAAGGTTGTATTTGTTGAGCTAAGTTGAGATAAAATTGAAGCCAACGTTACATTTGCTTGTTAATCTGTTATCTGGTTAACACTATTCGGAAGAAGCGTGAATGGTAGCAGTACGGGGTAGGTTTAATTTACTAGTTTGTTTACATCATGCAGTGACCCAGCCAAAAGTTATCACTCTGAAAATGGGGTCACCATTATCGCCACATTACTACGCTACTTAATTAGAATCATTTGTAACGGACCCTCAGTTGTTTTCGTCAACTATAACTGAACGGTCAACAAATAAAGTTACTTTAAAAAGAATCTCAATATGCCTGACGATATGTATCCCCTTACGCCGTCGTTGAATCCGCAAGATATTCGCGCACGCGCAAATTCGTCTTCTAAAAAAAAGCGGCCGGTAATTAGATTCTTGGCGGGCGACGAAGCCTTGGAAATACCAGACAAGTCGGAGGCCGGCGTGGACAAGCCGCTGTCTAGAGCTGACCGTAGTAGTGAAGTAGAGTTGGACAGTTTTGCCGAGTGTCTCACCACCATGCACAGCACCTGGTTTGATAAGAGAGTGCTAGAGCACAGGTTTGTACCTATACTATGTTAACTATCGCGATATGAACAAGTTTTAAATTATACAAGAATACGTAAACATAATATGTGAACACAGAATTTACTAGTCGCAAACTTAAAACATTTTATTACCTCTACGTTTCGATCGTCAGCTAATAGTGTTATACGTAAGAAGGTTTTTACCTTGAGACTTTGATACACTACTGTAAATAGGTTTAGTGCCTCGATCCTTACCTAGCTAGCTCCATATCTATACAGTTTGAACTAAATCCCATATATATATTTATTTATAAAATGTCTTGTAAAATTAAATGTGAAATTAACAGTAGTGTATCGCTAATGACGCGCCGTAATAGATTTGAGCTAATTCTTGGCAAAACAGGTGTACATAGGACAGGACAGGTACCTATTTATTTATTAAAACAACTCATCTTTGAAATTTAGAACACTTCATTTACCTTGGTTACTGCTTGTTAATCGTATTAATCTATATATATAAAAGAAAGTCGTGTTAGTTACACTATTTATAACTCGAGAAGGGCTGAACTGATTTGGCTGAAAATTGGTGGGGAGGTAGCTTAGAACCAGGAGACGGATATAGGATACTATTTATCCCGTATTTCCTACGGGAACGGGTGCGCTGTGGGTGAAACCGTGGGGCACAGCTAGTACGTGATATTTACAACGTTTAGTTTACCTCAGCGCAACGACAACAATACATTGCGAAACGTCTATTCAATGCCGATTGTTTTTCAAATGATATGCATTGCTAGATTTTTGTAATAAGTTTTATAATCTTTTGAATGTTACTATGTTACGCGGTCAATAATACTTACGTACCGGCACATTATCTTGGTGTAACGTTCTGTTATCAATGTATTGTATATTTAACAACAACTATGTTGTTTGCCGTTGAAGGTTAATTATTTTCCAACGCATTTCGGTATAATGAACCTGATTAAAGTTCATTATAATTTATAAGTAATCAGCTAAGAAATTCGGATAACATTATGAAACACTTAATTAGTAAATGTTTCAATTGTAAGAACTGTTTATATCTTATCAGTTGTGATAAGATGTTTGTTTCCGTAGTAAGTAATTGAGTTAGCATTGTTTTATGGCGTGGGTGTGAATCAGCTGTTTGGTGAGGGGGCAGTGGGAGACTGTTCTCGCAGCGGCACGTCAGTTACCGCGGCGCCTTCGCCCTAGCAAGTCCACACCAAAACGCACCGCGATTTACAATCTAATACATTACTTAAAACGTACGTTACACTTAAATAGTGTTTAAATATATCTAATCAGTGGTAAATTGGAAGCGTTAGTAACAATGTGTTCCGTGTTAATTAAGGTTGAGAAATTGGGAACACAAAGACGTGTAATACGTATTTTATTTGATATCTTTGACAGTAACATAAGCGTATGTTTTAGTTGAGTTCTTTTCAAATCGTTATTGCGCATATTATGTTTTTCTTTCATATCGTAGCGTCTGTTGTTTTTTGCGCAAAGCAGAGACTTATTTCGGTAACATAAGTCAATTTATTACGATCTTTAATTAAACTACCCGTGAAACTGCACCTAACTTTTGAAATGCATCAATTAAATAATTTTGTTTTTGTTGTTGTTCTGACTCATGATTTCTGCACTGATTGATTTCCTTTGTTCGATCATAATTTGTATCGCAGCGCAGTGCATATAGTTAAGTACAATATATTACGATGACGAGGGATAATTTAACTTTTACTTTCGCTTTTCTGGAAATATTTTCGATATGACCACATTGAGGTTATGTTGATAATGCCGAAATCCCGGGACTTGAAAAATCGACCGGGATCGAATAGTCTAGTTACACGTCACACGAACATAAGACTATTGTGTTAACGGTGAAAATATTAAAATATCAAACTGTGTTTACCTTTTCTATTTTTGGTTATTCAAATCTTTCGTGTTCGTAAAAAGAACGAGTTTCGAATCGAATCGTTCACCTTTGAGTAATACGACAGGACAAATCTACTGTTGATATCGTTGGTGGCTATTATAGTGAAAGTTATAAGGCCTACCGTGTACGGAATGATATTAGGTATCGATTGGGCCGGTTCCTGGCAAACTCTCCCCCATGCGCGTCGCTGCATCCCATTTCAAACATCTATATCTACCTATAGGGAGAGAAAGCGACAAAGACCGTACGATTGTATATCTAACCACGGTAATATAAATACAGTGATATATATGGTTTAAGAATATATAAGTAGTTATCATAAATTTTTCATGATGAGAGTTCGGTAAAATAACTATTTAGTACTCTACGTAGAGATCCAATTATATAGTAAACAATACTATAGTGCATTGCATTGGTGTACCTGTATGTAACTTTCGCACAAGTTAATTACCAATTGTAATGACATTTTAACATTCTTTATGATAAAATTCGGGATCAAAATATAAAATCATAAAGCTCTTCCTAGCGCGCTTCTCAAGCGCTATATAACGTTTTCACTAAATCCATATAAAAATCCTTCTTTATAAGAATATTGGTTAATTTTTAGACAAAATAAGTTTATGGCTTTTCCAGACATGAACTATTTATCCATTTCCCTCGACTAAAACAAATGATTCTAATCAACGAATCGATTCAGTCTAACAATCTGTTATTCAGTTCATGTTATTATGTAGGCCATTGACTAAAATGTGACTGTTGCGAAATCCCCGATTCCTACATGTTCGCTGCACATTAATATTTCCAAAAACATTTTCATATTTAATCGTACTCTCACACAATATTTTCGGAATACGGATTTAGGTTAATTCGTTCGTTATAATTTAACCGCTCAACCGCGGTTCGGGTTATGTAGTACTAACGTTTTTATAAAGTACTAGCTGACACAGCAAACGTTTTTTTGCAATATTATATATATTTTTGAATATTAAGGGACAATTCTTAATATTTAGAGGTATGAAAAATTGATGTTGACGATTCTCAGACTTGCCCGATATGCACACAAAATTTCATGAAAATGAAGCGCCGGTATAAAATATGCCAGTTCTACATACACAATCTGTTATACATGTTGTCGTTTTGGATTAGTTTGATTAGTTGTTTACTGAGTCTTAAAATAGTTCAGTAACGAATATTATTTACTAGCGGCTCACCCTTCCATCGAAATCGAGACTTTTGGAGAACTTATTTGAGACGATATTGATTATTGGACCTAAATTAATTTAATGCTTGTACATACTGTTTAGAATTACTCTGGATCTTGTGTGATAATGTTTTTTTTAAATTGTTTTGTTCTATTAGTGTATTCTAATAGTAGTTTATGCAACTGTCATATAAGGAAGGGTATTAAAACACGAGTGTGAGTTTATGAAACGAGCGCAGCGAGTTTCATAATAGTAACGAGTGTTTTAATACCCGTGTTATATGCAGTTGCATACACTACTTTATCTTCACTAATGCAATTAATCAAACAACAAGAGTAAAAGCTGACAATAGTTTTTCACGCGTACGTGTATTGTCACAGTGAACTTGCCGCCATTAAAATCTAACCAATGAGAGCGCAGCTGCGCGTAGGGCCAATCAGGAGCGAGCGAGATCTTACCAAAGAGTTTTGTGTATGTAGTTTCGACGAAGTTTTCACGTATAACCCAACTGTTTTCAAAAGCCAGCCTAATATCAAAATTTGATACAACTTGTATGAGGATTTTGACATAAGGCTCGCCAGGTTAATTGGTCGCGTTTTATTGATGTTATAATGAGATTTTACGATATCGATATCGATGTTTTAGGATATTATACCATCATGTGAAATTGCTTAAATTGATTGTTTTGTTGTCTGCGCTATAACAGTAGTAATTATAAGTCAAGTATTGGAAACATAAGTAGAATGTTACAACATTAGTGTAGATAAAGTCCATTTAAAATACCGGTCTTTCATTTAATAACATTTTTGAAGTGACATCACCTTGCCATAACTTTTGTTTCAACGATCACATGTAAACTACCTCCTTATATTATAAGTGTTACACAAGACTGATTTATTGATGTATCGCTTTATCAGGATGGATTGTTAAACCTAGCGCCAATTTAGACCGGTAATTTGACCTTGTTACTGTCAAGGATATCAAGTCTACTGCTTCCTTTGTACCACTGGCGCGAGTGTGTGTCATGACACGTTCGTGTGTCCATCATGATACGAGTGTGTTCGTGCCATCAATCTTGTTATTAAACTATCAGTGTTCTCAGCGAAATCATAGAAAACTCATAGTTGAAATTATAGAGTCAGACTTCAGTGACCTTTCTAAAGTAGAGTACTAAAGAGACAAAGTTCTATTGTTCAGTGATTTATGCATGTGATTTAAAATGAAGGACTTAATCACTCCAAATGGAAAGGCAGTTATCGGTGTAGCCAACAGCTCGTCTTATGGAAAAGGTGATAGATACACGGCAGCGCCTAATGAGTAAGTATCTGTATAAAACAACAATTTGAATATTATTTAGCGGGCGAGTGCGAATTGTACGGAAAATTATAATAAGACGGAATTTTCTGAACAAAAACCGCTACTACAATTAGTTATGTAAGAAGTTTTGTTTACTGTATTCATCATTAGTTTACAGTTTAAAATTTAAAATGCATTTTCACATAAATTGTACAATCAATCACGTCAAATCTGAATAAATTGGACGCAAATCTTATCTCATAGATCTTTTAATTTGATTATGCTAAATTAACGAAATTTACGTAAAGTACGTACGATATAGTAATCTTAAAACCATATTAAGGTAATAAGTAAAATCCCAAATAAGTGTGACTTAAGCTGTAATGACGAGAACATTATATGGCTACCAGTGTATAAAAGTTATTGGATCTCATGTAGAGCCAAGTTTCTTACTCTACGGACGTGTTGACTTGTAACGTTGCAAGCCCTTAGGTCAAAGTTCAAAATGCATACCTTGACCAATTTCCTTGCAAAAAAAACGCTACGCTTGTAGTTTTCGTTGCTGTTTTTAAAAATCTGAGAACTCACGTAGATTAGCATACATTTTCTTTTTAACCAAACCGAATATAAAATTAAGAGAATTATTTTTGATTACATCATAAGAAAACCAGTCAAACGTTGACCTAACAAGCCTAATTGGTTTCAACAACTTAAAGCTAATTTTTTAAAACGTCAGATAATTATTACTCCACCTAAATGCAGCATGTATTTAAACGCTAGAACATTTATCTACCTTGCTGCAGAGCCTATCAGGTCAAGGTTATCAGATAACGTGTTTCCATCGGCTTTCCATGTGTAGAATGTTAATTAGTTTCAAGCTGTTTAATTCCAAATAGTTCCATTCTCGAAGTCTTTGCGCTTTCTTCAAAGTACCATTTTCGATTGATACCACTTGTCGATTCGTCTCTTTGCCTACATATTCCATTTTCTAATTGGTCCTTAGACAAAATGAGCTTAAATACTTTGTTTTCTGAAAAGGGGTCAAGTTGAATTATGATCAAATGGGGATAGGACCAATTGGACCCAAGGAAACAAGGACCGTTTTGAAGGAAACCTTTAAGCATTTTTGGAAGTTCTGAATGTAGCGCTTGTCGCACTCCATTCAATTACCAGAAACTATTGATAGTAGTTTATTCAATGTAGAGATTGTGATGAGTAACATTTAAAAGTAATTCTACATAAGTACGTTACAATGTTGCTAAATAACTTGAAATGCTAAAAGCAATTTTCTTCTATTATCCGTAACTAAACGCTAAATGTAATTTGCTACGTCTACAGTTGAGTTTGTTGCACGTTGAGTTGAGTGAAAACTATGATTCCATGCTGGTCGTTTGACGTGGGCGAGAGTCTGCGTGTCGTCGCAAAATTTGTTATAATTTACAACTGGACATTGCATCGATCGGCGCCAAACTCTAAATCTGGAATCGCACCTGACATACTATGTACCAATCCAATGTCATCGATCATTTAGGATCAAGGAAGTTATGCTCTCGGTTATCCAATGATTAATTAGAATGGCAGACCAGAACTGTTTTTTAAACTGTTTATTGAACCAAGGTTGCACCATACTTGCTCATAACGTTTTATGTTCATTTATATATTTATATATCTCTGTCTAGACTTCCTTAGTACCACAGATAAAAGTGCATAGCTACTCAAATGCATCTTAGAATATTGATGCTGATCAAAGTCCTATTTCCTTTGTTTTAAAATCATTATGAGCGGATGTACGCTAGGAATTATTTGTAATTGATGAATAAACATTAGTCAATGGATGTGTTATAGTCATTTCTTAGTAATCATCGTAAGCACATCGCGTTATCACATGATTAATGTTTTTATTTGTTGAGTGGACGATCTACGGGAAGTGGTTTATCAACTGCAAAATAAGAGAGCAGACTTTACGATTAATATTCTCGGAATGACATCTCTACAAAACAAACAGATTTTAAAAACCCACAGCTAAATATCCTCCTTAATGTATCCCGAACATATGAAATTATTAAACTACAATCGGACATTGGAAAGTGCAGCACTAACAACCTCTTAACCTAACCTCATAACTACTTTCCTTTCTGTCGTGGTTAAAAATACGAAAATATAGGATTGAAATAGGAACATAAATATTTATTTTCTGAATATCAAATTACAAGTTTTCGCAGAAAACAGGGCCTTTGATCTTTTAATTTGTAGCTCGTGTACATTGCTGGATTAGGTTTCCACTTATAACTTTAACATCTCAAAGCATTTTTGTCAGAACGTTTAAATTGAAATAAGAAAAGGCCTCCTTTGTTTCGGTCTTCGTAATGTTTCGTTCGCGTGTTAGCTTTGATTATCGAGTGCTACGCAAGTTAAGTGTTGGCAATTTTAACTTGTTCACGTCTTCAATGTCTAAACAATAGATTACTTCGCCCACGTCCATTCCACTAATCGATATTTGATACTTAACTCGGCTTAAAAGTTAAACGGTAAAGATTTCCTTTCAAGTTTTCACTTCTTAGGGTTCAGTAAACAAAACCCCTCTGGAATTGTTGGTAGCTTTTCTCGGACTTGAGGAAAGAATAAATGAATAAGTAATAACTTGATCATTTGTATAATAACATCTTTTGTACAACTCGAGATGGTATTACGTAGGTAGGCCGTGTTTTGGAACAGCGTAACATTATAAAACAGTTCAAATATTTTTTATTGCGACACACCTTTATCTATTCTGGTTAGGAGGTCAAATTTGAATTGGTAATGTATAGAATCAACTTTCGCCGGGAGAGTTGCACCGAGACCCGCTTGCACCGTGGGCGCC
Organism: Cyclophora punctaria; assembly: GCA_951394245.1. Classification (NCBI taxonomy): domain Eukaryota; kingdom Metazoa; phylum Arthropoda; class Insecta; order Lepidoptera; family Geometridae; genus Cyclophora; species Cyclophora punctaria. The sequence continues at coordinate 5,176,272 of OX596177.1, forward strand.
CAATGGGCGTAATGTTACGTTTATTGATAAATTCTTGTCAGATTTGCATTTCATTGTATTGTTCCTAAACAACCGCAGGATGTTTGCGAATACAGTCACTAATTTCAATGCAATGGTAATGTTTAATTCGAATCTCTGGACGATTGAAACCGATACAATAAAACGTACGAGTTCACTTTATGATTCTTCTCTGCTGATGGTATTCTGAATGCGAAAGTTATAGATACTTTAACAAACACCCAAATTTTTGATTGCAAATAATTGAAATAAATATTGCTTTCAAGTATTGTGAACTATTTAATTGTTAGGGCTGTGACATTGGAGATGTGTCTAAACGGTTTCCGAGGACAAGGGACAAAGTTTGAGTTTCAATAAATTAAACTCTCCGTGCTCGAATGTTTATTATTTTGGAATACTTTTAACTAAGTACGTTTTAAGTTTTAACCTACCTGCTGTTACATGATCACATTTAACGGTACATTTACACATACGAAATTAACTTTTAAGGATTCACTTGTGCAAATATGGATTGCAAAATTAGTATCATGTACTTTCATTTGACCCACATTCAGGTACCTACCGAGCCGCGGCACTATCGATTATAAATATTATATTAAACGTTATGATTGTCTTTGTTTCAGAATCTTCGTAAATAGGTCGTTGCATTTAGAAAATGTCAAGTTCTACGGATTTGATATGGACTACACATTGGCAGGTAAATAAGTTAATTTATACTTATTTATTCATTAATTAATTAATTCATATCGAATAGGTTAATGGCCAACCCTGGAGTCGGAGTTTTTAGACCGCCTAAAGGACTGCGAAATGGTCTAACGATTGAAACAACCGGGAAGCACGGTAGCGCTCAGATATAAATTCTAGTATCGGCCACCCCGAGATGAAAATAATGTAATTAATTTAACGATAATATCGATAAGAGCGACTTGTCTTGTTGCATCATTTAGCTTAAATAACTTATGATTGTTCCAACCTTTTCTTATACTTTGTTTATTTTTTTAGAGTACAAATCACCGCAATATGAAAACTTAGGATTTAATTTAACCAAAGAAAGATTAGTTCATAAGGGTTACCCGCGCGAGATTTTGGAATTTGAATACGACCCATCCTTCCCAGTCAGGTATGTATTGAGATTTTACATTTGATTTACTAATTTAAGTACTTATATTCTTACTCAAAATTTCGATGATGATCTAACATATCGTTAACCGTAAACCAAAAATAATGCTTATTCATAGTGCAGTGCAAGTGAAAGAACATTCAATTTAATTTCTCTCAATAAGAAGCAACAGTAGAAACTTCAAATCACTGCACGGAACTTTGTGTTTTTTAAGAACTTTTTTACTATATTACAAACTTTGAACGTATTAGTTTGTTCGAGTCTTAAAACCATAATGTGAATTAGTATAACTCTGACATTAAATACTTTACTTACTAATTTTTCAAATGAGTTTCAAAACAATGAAGCTTTATTAAATTGTGTTGTAATAATTATAATTGTCTTTGAACACCTATTAACTGCTATTGTAACTCTTCAATGATACCTTATATTTTCAGAGGCCTATGGTTCGACACACTGTATGGGAACTTATTGAAAGTCGACGCTTATGGAAATATCTTAGTTTGTGTACATGGATTTGAATTCTTGAAACAGTAAGTACTAGGTTAATCTATTTAATTATAATATGTAACAGAATCGATATTATACAAACATAGAGTTTTATAACTTTGTGTCATAAATTCATTTAGATAACAAAAGGATGACTGGCTAAATGGTGATGAACTAGCGTCTAGCCCTCCTTTGATCCGGTACTGGATAGAACATGGATATGGAAAATTGATATTTGAGGATTTTTGTACTATACATATTTTTTACTCTGTCACAAGGCTATTTCCAAAACCATAGGCATTAATGACACCTGACAGCCTGCGTCATCTTTGCGTTCAGCCTCCACTCGAAGAGAATGTAATCGCGCAAACATTTGAATAATTTAATTTACATAATCCCGCGTGTCGCCACCCGCTCCCTTATCAACAACTTAACGTCACTGATAAATCAATGATAAACCTGATTACACGTTTGGTGTTGCACAAGGATTTCGAGATCGGTTCGGTAATTATTTTTACGTAATTGAAATGGTGGAGATGTTAATTACTGGGTTATATTTGCTTCAAGTTTAACGAAAGTACATTTTGTATGTCAGCTTATACGAACTTAACAATGGACGGCTATTGGGCAATGGGTTAAGAATTTGCGAAGCTGGAATTGTTCTTCAGTTTTAGTTTATAAATAGAAGGAAATGATGACTGGAATAAGAATAACTTGGTCTTGTGGTATTACTCTATCAGTCTGCCTATCTCTCACATCAGTTAAATAGTACAATTGTGTCATATAACACAAAAAAGCGCATACAATGTAATTCATGTGTATTAATTTCGACGGATATAGATAAATTCTTTGGCTAACCAATGTGCGTAGGCAACAAACTAAGTGTTTACAACTATAAATATTTGAATATAATATTTTCAAAAGACGTTTAGAATACTTCGTTGTTTAAGTAAAATATTTGATCTAGTGAAATCTCTGTTAACTATATGCGCATGTCTTATTATATGCACTCGTAAAGCGAAAGTATGCTCCGAAGAATGTATGCAGTATAATCACCTAGCGTTTGTTTACAAGCTGTTGTGACGTATGGTATATTATTTTTATTGTCTGTTTGTGAATGCACCGAGTTATTTTTATTGTTCCACACATACGGTTGTAATGATAAAGGTGAACAATTGAACATACTTTAAATTATAAGTATTTCTAAATGTAATTATAAATCAAAGTTCACAAACGCTGTCTGTTTGTATGATACCGATTTCCCTAAAAACTACTGAACGGGTTTTGATGCGGTGTTTACCAATATACATAGTGATTGTGACATGTCAAGCTCGCGTCTCGCTATCTCCGTTTTGGTCTGCCGCGGCGTCTTCTGCTAGAGTCTGGGTTCCACATGGTAGCAATTTTTGCCCAAAACTTATCAGGCTTACGGCATTCCAGCAAAAAAAGTTGTTCTTTTTTGCTTACACCTAAAAAAGTAAAGTAAAAAAGTCTAATTAAGTGAGTGAGTTAAGTGTAACATTTTAGTTGCAAGAACATATCAGTACAAAATCATGCATGATCTCCGTTTATTTCAGTTCCCAAGTGTACGAGCTGTACCCGAACAAGTTCCTGACGCTGGACGAGAGCCGCGTGTACGTGCTCAACACGCTCTTCAACCTGCCCGAGACCTACCTGATCGCGTGCCTCATAGACTTCTTCACCAACTCGCCGCAGTATACCAGGTAATCTATTTTTACATGATTAAGTATTTTTTATGATTTATTATTTTGCGATGCCTCAGTGGTCTAGTGGTATGTGCATTCACCTGCTAAGGCTGAGGTCTCGGGTTTAATTCCCGGGTCGAGCGGAAACATGTTTCCTACTTTTCATGGGTCGAGTTTGAGATCACCAACCCTCATTAGGCAAGCGTGGTGATTACGCCTAATCTTCCTCACTGTACTGATATCTTCAGTGGGATGAGAGGCCTTTGCCCACCCGTGGGACATTCGACGTAGTGGCAATGAAGTAAATTGACGATAAATGTGTTAGTGTTATTTACCTTTTGTTCGATGTCTTTTATTGGTTGCTTAAAATTCATTTATAGAAAAATTTATAACTTACAATGGTTTCTTTGTGGCAAATTTACCTTTGAAATAAAAGGGGACATTTTTATTATATTTATAAATAAAACCTAATATATGTTTTTAAGAATCATCCTACTACAAACAAAAGCCTTTATAACTCCAGCGCTTCTCGAAAGTTCTTGAGATCTGTTCTGAGAAGGATTACACATAATACCGCTAAAATATAGTTATATTAAGGCCAGCCCCAGTAGCCTATCCCTACTGTCAATCTCAGATAGCAATTTAAGTTTAAGCCAGATTAACTTTACTGTTCTTTAATTGAAATTGCCTATCTGGTAGATATAGCTTATTAGGATCGGATTGCCAATCTGGTAGATAGCATATTAGGAATGGAATGCGAATTTGGTAGAGATAGCTTATATGAAGACCGGATTGCCAAAATGTTACAGATAGCTTAGGTATTAGGTTCGGCTGCAAGAGTGTTTAGATTATTCGAGCTTTATTTAACACTAGCAGCGCCCCGCGGTTTTACCCGCGTTGTACCCGTTCCCGTAGGAATTTCGGGATGAAAAATAGCCTATAACCTTCCCGTTGAATGTGGCTATCTATTACAAAAAGAATTATTCAAATCGGTTCAGTAGTTTCTGAGATTAGCGCGTTTAAACAAACAAACAAACAAAACAAACTCTTCAGCTTTATAATATTAGTATAGATTTCTATGGAATCGAATGTAAAACACGACGATTCTGTGAAGTAAACACGTAAGATATTCAACTTTTTGTTTACATCATATCTGAATATCAAAGCGTATTTATATCTCGGGATATTTCTGTAAAACGGTACATATGTAAATCATTTATTTAATGTAGTGGCTCTTTATTTATACCCCGTCTATTATTATTAATATGACGCGTGTTCCTGCGGATGTAAATCGATATTAATAAAAATGGCTAGTTATGTTGTTATGTTAGTGGTGTGTATTAAAATGTATCCGGTACGAGTTATTTCTTTAAACATGATTAGTATTTTTGTCAGTTATACAAATTCATTGATGTATGTCAGTGAAATCTATTTCTTCTTATGTCTCCTAAAAGGTTAACATAAAATGCCGATATACCAACCAAAGATAATTCCTTCTATAGATTAATGACAATATTGAAGGAATTGTCTATGGTTCGAAACAATATATTTTCATATTAGGACTCGTAAGAAGAAAGAGATTGTACATACCTTTTACATCACGTACAAAGTACCCAATAAGTAAATACGTAGTTATTTTTATCATGTTTTCTCAAGATTCGCTGTATTGTTTTATATGAGTCATTGGAAGTCAATGAATATCTATTTCTGATGTGTCCCATAATGTTTTTATTATTTGCGACTCACGCTATATTTCATGCCAATGAACTTGTTATTTACGACTATAAATAGACTGATAAGTGCGTGCGTATGACATGCATACGAAAACATACCTACGCAATAATCACTGTATATTGCTATAGTCTATTCCCAGATCCCAGATCAAATTTGTAAACAAAGTTATGTCAAGATTTTGTCACTGTCAATGTTAAATTACCCGAAGGTCAGATGTGTCGAACCTTCGGGTAATTTCATTTAAAAATAATAATATTATAAAATTATAAAAAATATTAAATATTTCTGTATGAACTTATAAGGCTTGTTTTTATTATTTACTACAACAAGAAAACATATTTTATTCGAAATTAGGACATTTAAAACACTGCAAGTTCATTACATACATTTATTCACTATCCGAAGAGATATTCAGTTAAGGTTCTGCATCTGAGTAATTCACATTTTATAATAAAACTATCACTAAATTAAAAAGAAAGAGATTAAAAAAATTAGTTTTTCACGATTTTCAGCGAAACGGTAAGTTTTATCATAAAAATATCTGAGACAAAATTGTTGATAGTAAAATTATCTACAAAAAATGTTTCATACTTTTTTTTCCACGAGTCACTCTTTTTGAGATATAACGATTTAAAAAGTTGTAAAAGTTGTAATGGTCAATTATGACCAACGTGTGCATAATGATGCACACGTTTCCACGCCACGTATGAGGTAGTGTACTTAGCGCTTTTTTTTGAGTCCGAAATACGAACCACGATAAAATAAAATGTCGACTCTAAAAAATGTTCTGCGTCTCTGTAGTGTTCCAAGTATACATAAATAAACTGCACAAAAAAAGCTTTTGATAATTTTAATTTTCTTCAGAATAACAATCGTATAAAAGTCAATACTGCATAATCGTTTGAATAACTATAGCTATCCCGGTATTTTTATAAGATAAATAAATACCGTGAAATCGTCAAATTAACAACTGCACGATTTTCGTGCAGGTTTTGTGCACTGGTATCACATTTGTTTACAAATTTGATCTAGGATCTGGGAATAGACCATAGTATATTATATATTATGTTTTTAGGTGAAAACCCACTTTAAACACGGTTTTAATAAAAACTACAAACTTTTTTTAGAACCGATTGTAAGCAAGGATATTTCATATAACATACCGAATAGAATTTTATCATAGAATTTTCGAAATCGGTTCGTTGACGACGTAGATATGAGGTGACAAATATATCCAAGAAACACACGACTTTTACATTCGATTTTTGAACTATGTATGTTAAAAATAATATACGTATCTTTACAGAGAAAAGACGAGAGTAAGATGCGGCGACTTGGCAATGTCATTCAAATCGATATTCCAAGACGTTCGAAATGCCGTAGACTACGTGCACATACACGGAGATCTAAAGAAGAACACCATAGATAATCTCGACCTGTATCTGAAGAAGGATGAACGCCTGCCCATGTTCCTCTCCCGGATAGCAGAGAGCGGGGGCAAGTTGTTCATCCTCACGAACAGTGATTACAACTTCACCGACAAAATTATGAGTTATCTGTTCGATTTCCCACACGGCGCTAAGGTGAGATTTGGTTCCTTTTATATTATCAACAGTTAAGTAATTATGTTAGTTTTACGTATAAATATAATGTTGAATCTAAAATGAATTTATAGAAGTTAAATATTTTAACACAATCGAAATCAATATTTCATATGGGTTTAGATTATCCTAAGCATTTGATTGCAGGGCCCAACTAAGGATTCACACTATGTGGGTGTACAGAATACACATACATACTATTTAAGGCAGGAATACACATGCTTGTAACAGTCACATGCGACTGTTAAATACAAGTGCCTTTTACTTTCATGTGTACACGGTAACTGGCATGCCTGTAACTGAATTTGTATTTTGACTAGCATGCAAATTACTGACCCGTTTTACAGGCGCGTGTATTCTTGCATTTCAAGTTTTGGTTAGCTATAGTAATATAGTGAGCTGTTGATGTTTTGTAAAGATTCACGAATACAAAGGGTGATATTGATATATTGTGCTCATGGACTTCTGGAGGAAGATAGTTGGCTAGTTTCGACTTCACACAGCATTATTCCTTTTCCTTTCACAAGATTTTCGCCAAGAAAAATGGTTTTCTTTCGATCATATATATAGAAACACTCTCTCTTTCACTCACTCGCTCTCTTGTATATTTACCTCTGTTACTATATGAAGAGAAAAGTTAAAAAAGATCTGACATTGATTTGTGTATCATTTAATTAAATTTTATAATACAAGCTAAGAACTTAATTTGGGTCTAATTATCCGTGTGCCAATTTATTCGGGTATATCTATTTATCTTCTCTTGGCGAGCATCTTCCCCCTGGAGTGATAGAGAACACTATACAAAACCGAACCTATCTTTCAATTACTCCCCGTCATTAGCAAGTAAAGTAACCCCCCATTTGTACAAAATAATATGTTTTGTAACAATCCGTGTGCTCACCCCCAGCCCGGTGAGCCGCACCGCAACTGGAAGACGTACTTCGACTGGATCGTGGTGGACGCGAAGAAGCCTCTGTTCTTCGGCGAGGGCACTACGCTGCGACAGGTGGACACCCGGACGGGCGCGCTGAAGATGGGACACCATGTCGGCCCGCTGCATGAGAAACTTGTGTACTCGGGCGGTAAGTTATTTCCTTACCTTACTATGGTTTACAAGATTGAATATCAGATGCTGACATTTCATCAAAAGAATGACCATTGCTTACAATACAGTGAAACATACAAAACCGCATCGAAATCGGTTCATCCGTTTGTGAGTTACACCGTCACAGACAGACATAATATGAACAGATCACACACACACTCTCAGACATCCTCGTCAAACTTATGTTGCACAACACCCCTGTTTTGCGGCGGGAGTAATAAGTTTGATATGGTTGAGTCCAGGTTCGTGCGACGTGTTCACGGAGCTGATCGGCGCCAAGGGCAAGGACGTGCTGTACATCGGCGACCACATCTTCGGGGACATCCTGAAGTCCAAGAAGATCGGCGGCTGGCGCACGTTCCTCATCGTGCCCGAGCTGGTGCAGGAGCTGCACGTGTGGACCGACAAGTGCACGCTGTTCGCGCAGCTGCAGGCGCTCGACGTGCAGCTCGGCGACATGTACAAGTTAGTCATCGCGCACCTGCCATTATTAATTAACTTATTGTGAACAAGCAGCGCCCCGCGTTTTTACCCGCGTTGTGCTCGATCCCATGGGGATTCCGGGATGAACAATAGCCTACAACCTTCCCGTTGAATGTGGCTATCTTTTACAAAAATAATTATTCAAATCGGACTGGTAATTCTTGAGATTAGCTCGACAAACAAACTTAAAAAAATTCCCTCTTTATAATATTAGTCTATATTGTTGTACTCTAACTGGTAAATTGTTTTTGGTTATTTATTTATGTATAGAGTGACATAATTTCATCATACAGTGACATCGGTACTAATATAATAAAGCCGAAGAGTTTGATTTTTTGTTTGTTTGAACGCACGTATCTCAGACTACCAAACCAATCCGATGTGTATTATTATTTTCGTAACGGTAAAACCGCGGGGCGCTAACTTACAAAGTTACTTGTAAATTGGTGTACTCTAACTGGTTGTCTGTGGTTATGTGTAGTGTAACATGATTGTTTTTAATTTCATCATAGAGTGACATGTAGGAATAAAATAAAATACTTCACAAAGAGTAACAATTCTTATCGAAGATCTACAAACGATGGTAGATTTATTTGCACAGGTTTCCATGTTCCTCTTAAGTTTGCATGTGTCACAATTGCAAAATCCCCCTGTATCTTTAACATTCCCTAATTAATATAATTTCATCCAAAACATTAATCTCTAGCTATTGATTTACATAATTTTGTTTGCAGAGACTTGGACTCGAGCACAAAGGAAAAGCCGGATATATCGAAGTTGCGTATGTCGATACGAGACGTGACTCACAAAATGGACCTCGCTTACGGCATGTTGGGGTCCCTCTTCAGGTCCGGCTCGAGGCAGACGTTCTTCTCCTCACAGGTATGTTTTCATGAAGTAAAGGGTTATTTTCTCCAAGATTTTTTTAAATCTATACTAATATTATAAAGAGGAATGGTTTGATTTTTTGTTTGTTTGTTTGTTTGTTTGTTTGTTTGTATCGAATAGGCTCTGAAACTACTGCACCGAATTAAAAAATTCTGTCACCATTCGAAAGCTACACTATCCCTGAGTGACATAGGCTATATTTATTCCCGAAATTCCCACGGGAACGGGCACAACGCGGGTATATGTAACCCAAGGTATGAAAAACATACCTAAAAAAATGGTTATTGGCGTGCGCTACTAAATCTATTGATGATACACAAAAACAATGTTCTACACAATCAAAGTACATATCATTGCGAACAAATAAGTTCGCGAGGGCATATGTCTAACTATTATAGTTAAGACACAATAACCGTTTTAAGTTAAAATTAATTAGTTAAAAAAGGAGTGTAATTTTAAGTTGATGATATTCATATGATGATATGAATCTACATCAAAATAAATGGCTCTAAAATCAAGGTTAATTATGTTTCTTTGTGTACCTCTTTAAATTATTAAAATCGGACAGTTAGTTTCAGAGTTATGATGAGAAATATCACTACATAGTATAAAATAAAGTCGTCTCTGTTTCGTGTCTGTTTGTCTGTATGCTTAAATCTTTAAAATTACGCAACGGATTTTGATGCGGTTTTTTTGTAATAGGTAGAGTGATTCAAGAGGAAGGTTTTTATGTAAAAAAATTCCCGAAATTCCCACGGGAACGGCCACAACGCGGGTAAAACCGCGGGGCGCTGCTTACAAAATAGTAATGCTCGATGGCGGGTCTCTTATGGCTACTTACTGTTTCGTGCGGTCAAAGCGCGCGGGGATATACCTACCTACGAACGACGAAGACGTGCTATGTAGGTATTATCCCGAATTCTTCCTCACATGAAATCTTGATTGTGTATACATATATACTCGCGCGAGACATGTAATATTTTATCCCCAATTTCCCACTTGAAATTTTGATTGTGTATATTCCTGCGGGAGACACGCAATGTTTTATCCCGATTTTCCTACATGAAATCTTGATTACCCGAAGCGAAGCGAGGGCGGGTCGCTATATAAAATAAAGTCGTCTCCGTTTCGTGTCTGTTTGTCTGTTTGTCTGTATGCTTAAATCTTTAAAATTACGCAACGGATTTTGGATACGGTTTTTTGTAATAGGTAGAGTGATTCAAGAGGATGGTTTTTATGTAAAAAAATTCCCGAAATTCCCACGGGAACGGGCACAACGCGGGTAAAACCGCGGGGCGCTGCTTACAAAATAATAATGCTCGATGGCGGGTCTCTTATGGCTACTTACTGTTTCGTGCGGTCAAAGCGCGCGGGGATATACCTACCTACGAACTACGAACGACGAAGACGCGCTATGTAGGTATTATCCCGAATTTTTCCTCACATGAAATCTTGATTGTGTATACATAATATACTCGCGCGAGACATGTAATATTTTATCCCCAATTTCCCACTTGAAATTTTGATTGTGTATATTCCTGCGGGAGACACTTGATCTTGATTACCCGAAGCGAAGCGAGGGCGGGTCGCTAGTAATACTATATTCCTGTATCCTGTTCGAATTTCAAAATGATGCTCAATACTTTTTTCAACACAACATACCTATAATCTATTTTTTTTTGGATTGGCACAAAATGTGGTAAAATGTCGTAAATTTTCCAGTCGAAGACGATTGCTTCTGAAGAGGAAAAAGGTTTAGGATAGGGTAAGAATTAAATAAAATCACTAAACCTTTTTCCTCTTCAGGAGCAATCGTCTTCGGCTGGCAAATTGACGACATTTGTCCACATTTTGTGCCAATCCAAAAAAAATTGAGTATACATTCCCAACGCAGGCACCCCATTCACATTTCTTCGATTTTTATTTTAACCAAAGTCAAATCCGCCGCAAAGAAAATTTTGTAACTAAATTAGAACTGGAACTCTTGTCGAGTGAAGCAAAAGGTTGCTATTTTGTTTGCTACAAATTCAACACACAAGACTTCATTCTTCTTATTTTTATCGTACAACTGCGCCGCGTGGTTTCACTCGCGTTGTACCCGTTCCCGCGGGAATTTTGTGATAAAATGTATCTCATGTGTTATTCTGATGTATAACCTATATTACTGTAAAGTTTCATGCAAATCCGTCCAGTAGTTTTTTGCTTGAAAGAGTAACAAACATACATACACTAGTAGTATTGCAATGATAGTTGTGTGTGTGCGCAGGTGGTGCGCTACGCCGACCTGTACGCGGCGTCGTTCCTGAACCTGATGTACTACCCGTTCTGCTACATGTTCCGCGCGCCCGCCATGCTCATGCCGCACGAGTCCACGGTGGCGCACGAGCAGCGCTTCACCGTCGACACGCCCACCATCGACCGGTAACAAACACTACTCCTTCACTATTCAATCAAACTACCTTCACGGATACACTTCTCTTTTATTTTACATTTTTATCGGAGGGCACGTTAAGCCCGGTTACTTTCTACGGATAGTAGTCGTTACATGAGCCATGTCAGAGGTATTTAGCGGCTCAATAACTCTGACACCAGGATTGGTCTGGTTGACCATCCACTCGATGGAGAAGAAGATCTGACGTTTCGGCCCCTTCACAGGAACTGTGGTCGCAGTGTATCCGTAAATGTTGTTTCAATTCTAAACCACCTATCTTGTCAACTCAACTAATCTAGACGGAACTTAGTCTCGAATCACGAGACGTCTTATTAAAATTCCCCCCGGAACAGGTCCATTTTCGACCTTTATCTATTTGTCTCACTCGTTGCCGTTTCACCGGCAGCGTTGTATGAAAGAGACAGGAAAAGGTCGAAATTCTCCCGTTTAACGCCCTGTTTTACCCATACACTACTTCGCCGATGCCGATGTCCTACTACCAGTTTCAACATCACTAAACTACTGACTGCGCCTACTTTAGTACACATGGCCCCCATGGCGCCAAGCTGGTACCATTAATCCATATATATGGTCCTAAATCGCATACCTATGAAAAGGGTCCCAAAGTTGCCCATATTCCTCCAGCAACAAAGTAGTACTGCTGCTCGCAGCGCGCTTATCATTCGAATTTACCGCTTTTACAAACTTTTGTACATTAACGTTGATTAATGTTGATTTTCAGGTCAAGGCATTCTAGCACTCCGCGAACCAATGTGGTTACCATAGCAGAGGACTCTATAGACCATACCGTCACTTTGGAAAACGTTGACAATAGGGTAAGTTCAACGTTCGAAAACAGACCTGTGACTACAATAATTTTATTAAGTCAAATCACTACTTTAATTTTTTTATAAGAAATATCACTCAGTAAACATACATTACATATAGCCGGGTCATTTTAGACATAAAAATAGTGATCAAATAAAGAAAATTCCGACAGAGCCAAATCTTCGTAGAGACCTTAGGTTTACCACAAGGAATAAAGTGTCAAAAGTCCCCATCAATCCCATGTGAGCTTCGGGACTTATTCGGGGCCCAATGTCAAAATTATAGGTTTTTTGGATTTTTCTCGAAAACGGTAAGTTTTATCGAAAAAGTACCTGAGAAAATAAAAAAGCTTATAAAATTCTCTATAACTTTAACTCTATCCACTTTTTCCATATTCCCAACCGTTATTGAACTACACGCTCCAGAAATGTAAAAATTAAGGACCTCGGGCAGGTACTATGGAGCCTGCCCCAATGCTCAACAGTGACATGACCTATGTCATTTGAAAGGTCTTGAAGAGTTGTACAAGTTACTCCTAGACAGTTATATCGAATTCGATGGCCAACTCGGTGTTTTCGACCACCGAACAATTACCACTGGAGGTGCTGTGGAGCCTGGACGGAATGCTCAACAGTGACATGACTTACGCATTTGAAAGCTCTTACAAGTCACTTTTTGATAGTTATGTCGAAATCGACGCCAAACTCGGTGTTTTCGACCACCGAAGAAAAAACACTAGGTGTATGTGCACTAATGTGCAGTTGACACTGATCGTATTGCTCAACAGTGACATGACTAATGTCATTTGAAAGCTCTCACAAGGCACTCCTTGACAGTTATATCGAAATCGACGGCCAACTCGGTGTTTTCGACCACCGAAGTATCGACACTGATCGTATTGCTCAACAGTGACATGACACATATCATTTGAAAGCTCATAAAAAGTTTTATAAGTCACTCTTTGATAGCTATATCGAAATCGCCGTCCAACTTAGTGTTTTCGACCACGGAAGAATGGAGTTGGGCAATGCTATACCGAAGTATCGACCCTGATCCTAATGCTCAACAGTGACATGACCTATGTCATTTGAAAGCTCTTGAAGAGTTGTACGAGTCACTCTTTGACAGTTATATCGAAATCGACCGCCAACGCGGTGTTTTCGACCACCGAAGATCGACACTAGGTGTATGTGCAGTTGATCTTGATGGTATTGCTCAACAGTGACATAACTTATGTCATTTGAAAGCCCCTGAAGAGTTGTCCAAGTCACTCCTTGACATTTATATCGAAATCGACCGCCAATTCGGTGTTTTCGACCACCGAAGAATGGAATTTTCTCAAGGTCCTTTATTAACTAATGTGTACATATATTTTTTTATTTTTGGTCAAAAACACCGAGTTAGCCGTCGATTTCGATATAAATGTCAAGGAGTGACTTGGACAACTCTTCAAGGGCTTTCAAATGACATAAGTTATGTTACTGTTGAGCAATACCATCAGGGTCAACTGCACATACACCCAGTGTCGATTCTTCGATGGTCGAAAACACCGCGTTGGCGGTCGATTTCGATATAAATGTCAAGGAGTGACTTGGACAACTCTTCAGGGGCTTTCAAATGACATAAGTTATGTCACTGTTGAGCAATACCATCAAGGTCAACTGCACATACACCTAGTGTCGATCTTCGATGGTCGAAAACACCGCGTTGGCGGTCGATTTCGATATAAGTGTCAAAGAGTGACTTGTACAACTCTTCAAGAGCTTTCAAATGACATAGATCATGTCACTTTTGAGCATTAGGATCAGCGCCGATACTTCGGTATAGCATAGCCCAACTCCATTCTTCGGTGGTCGAAAACACTAAGTTGGACGGCGATTTCGATGTAACTATCAAAGAGTGACTTATAAAACTCTTTATGAGCTTTCAAATGATATGTGTCATGTCACTGTTGAGCAATACGATCAGTGTGGATACTTCGGTGGTCGAAAACACCGAGTTGGCCGTCGATTTCGATATAACTGTCAAGAAGTGCCTTGTGAGAGCTTTCAAATGACATTAGTCATGTCACTGTTGAGCAATACGATCAGTGTCAACTGCACATTAGTGCACATACACCTAGTGTTTTTTCTTCGGTGGTCGAAAACACCGAGTTTGGCGTCGATTTCGACATAACTATCAAAAAGTGACTTGTAAGAGCTTTCAAATGCGTAAGTCATGTCACTGTTGAGCATTCCGTCCAGGCTCCACAGCACCTCCAGTGGTAATTCTTCGGTGGTCGAAAACACCGAGTTGGCCATCGAATTCGATATAACTGTCTAGGAGTAACTTGTACAACTCTTCAAGACCTTTCAAATGACATAGGTCATGTCACTGTTGAGCATTGGGGCAGGCTCCATAGTTACCTGCCCGAGGTCCTTAATTTTTACATTTCTGGAGCGTGTAGTTCAATAACGGTTGGGAATATGGAAAAAGTGGATAGAGTTAAAGTTATAGAGAATTTTATAAGCTTTTTTATTTTCTCAGGTACTTTTTCGATAAAACTTACCGTTTTCGAGAAAAATCCAAAAAACCTAAAATTTTGACCTTGGGACCCGAATAAGTCCCGAAGCTCACATGGGATTGATGGGGACTTTTGACACTTTATTCCTTGTGGTAAACCTAAGGTCTCTACGAAGATTTGGCTCTGTCGGAATTTTCTTTATTTCAATTGTCTAAAATGACCCGGCTAATATACCGAACTTCCGTATACCGAAAGAATTTTCGAAATCGGTTCATACACAAACAACGATAATATCAGTAACATACCAGTAAAAAACTCCTAAACTTACTTTAATATTTTAAATTATCAGTAAGTAAGCAAGTTCGTGTAGGTTAGTGGCCAATCCTGCACGGGTAGCATGACAAGTAGACATAAAATATGTCTACCATCTATGGCGCAAGTATGACGTCATCGCGATTTTGTCTACAGTAGCTACCACGAGCATCGCGCGACATAGGTAGATTTGTCTTGTCTCGTACGTCATTTGTATACAAATGTCTACGCCCTTGAGCATGACGACCATATTATGTCTACGTCAGAGACTAATTTGACATTTCAAAGTATACAAATATGTATGCTACCCTCCAAGGTGCATACAAAGCTTGTCTTCGACTATTGGTGCTCTTGATTTAGTGATTTCGAAGCCGAAAAAATGTCCCGGGCGTATAGAAATTATTTATTGAGCATTTGAATTTGAATCCGTAAACGTAGTTTCAATTCAAAATGAGAAGTGTTCGCTTAAACATAAGAAACCAGTAAATTTTTTATTATAGAATTAAATAAAAATATATTTTTCAACATGTGTGAATAAAACAATTGTTAAAATTAAAAATCAGTCTTCTTATTGTTTTTTTCTTATTACACATTATTATTACACATTAATATTACAAAATACAATATTTTTGAAACAAAAACGAAAACATAATGAAGTTTGGTGGAGTAGATTCATCGGCCATCCCAAAGAGATCGTTTTCCGACATTGACTTGTTTAAATTGCTCATTATTATTGTTAAGTCGCCGCCTGAGTTCAAATCTTCGCGCCAGTCTTATGTTGCGCGAGATAGCAATTATGGCAACCGTCTCGTTCTGGCTCCGCTGATTGCGTTCGCGAACGCAGCAAGCGATGCGGGAAAGAGACAGGTAGTCACTTCGTCACAAATTTACACTAGCGGGGGAGGATTTTAAGTAAAGATTATACGATTATGAACCTTATAGCTGGTCGAACGCACACACCGCGCCATAACCCGTAGACAAGACAAAAGTTTAAACCCTATAGAGATATATGACTACCAAGAGATATATGTCTACCAGTGTTCATGCTACCCGTGCTGGTGTCGGTAGTTTTTAGACCGCCTAAAGACCTCCGACTTAGTCTATGGATTAAAGCAACCGGGACCGAGAATGTTTGTACAGTCGGAGGGTACAATGCAATGAGCTAACATCGCTTAGTGAAACCACGCCACTAGCACTACATTAAGTAAAAAGAAACATTTTGATAATCCAAACAGAGACACACATTTCAATTGATTATACATAAGTAAGTAACCACCGTATCTCCAGGTAACGGCGTCAGTGCCGCACGTGCGGCCCGAGACGCCGCGCCAGCTCACGCACACGCACGACGACGACTGCTCCGACGATGACGACATCAAGACGCACAACAAATAGATAACACCAGCTGTGTTACACAACCACACAACCAACGGACAACTACACCTGTTCATCAAGGGGAAAGGGGGCCGACACTAATTACACAGGCCAGGCTCATCAACGAGTTAATGGTCTGTCAAGTTAAAGCTGTTAAATAATTGTCGTTTAGTATTTTCGGTCTAACTCCGATACTAATTTACTTGAACTTATATTTAAAATTTAGATTTAAAGTTTCTGAAGGTGTTAAAATGTTGTTATCACCCCCTAAACACCTCGATCAATCACTCGAGACCGAGATCCATTAGTGTTGTGATTATTGTGATCTGTTCGAAGAACGAACGAACTATTGTCTATCCAGTCAGTTATTTAATGTTTATTCATTCATTATGGTTTCTGGTCATTCATTATGGCGGCAGATATGGAGTCGAAATACTTTTACGGATATATTTTGCTTTAATATTTTTAATTATATTTAAACTAATTATGGATATAGAGTCTGTCTATAAAATGAAAAGTTTAAATATCTAACTGTCTATCTATATTATTGTTAAAACTATAAAGATAGACGGGTCGACGTTAAATGGAAGCCAAATGGAAGGCCTCTCGCTCACTGAAGTCATTAGCATAGTTAGGTAGTATATCACTGCGCTTCCCTAATGTGAAGTATATCCTTATCATGATTTCATTGAAATTGTAATTCGTTAATTAACGCCAGTTTTCTGAAGGAACGGTGAGATTTACGTGAAGTAGATACGTAACCGAACGTAAAATATATTTTAATATTTTTGTTGTCTATAAATGCTTATATTTTTTAATGAATATGTATGTGTGAATACATTTATTTATACCTTCGTTATATTGTTGCGTATATTTTTAGTTGACTAAGAGTTTATTTTGTGATATATTCGTTATTATCGACTATTTTTCATGAGAAATTATGTGAACGTTTTTTTATTAATAGGCATTCCATTGCGAATATTCTTTCGAATAACAACTGAATTCGTGTATAATTCTGAATATCCGTTTTGTAAGTACACAACCTATATAAATGCTTGGAACTAATTTGATTGTTGATTGAATAATTTCATTGTAAGCGAAGTATTGGAAACTAAGCAATGTTTTGATATTATTGTTCGGGCCGGTGTTTCCGACGCCCGCGTGATTGTTATTTTAATGTAGGTGGAACTAGATGTACCGAGATTAATTATCAGACGTGTCAATACAAATTGATTTGGACGTGATCAGGATACGATTAAATAGTTATATTTTACGTAAACACAAATTTATGAATGTAATAGAACTCAATAAAAGTTGTTTTAAACGATATATTTTGCTTTTTATTTAAAAAATATATATCTTACTTACATTAGCAATAAGTATTCTTAGCTTCTTTTATCTATATTTTTATAACACTAGCAACCCATTTCTGGATGAATATAATATAGGCAACTAGTACTAAATGTTACTACCAACATTAGGTATGTTATTAGATATACCTATAAGGCTTGGTTTATCATTAGTACACCCTTGGCATGGTTACACTATCGTGACTTGAAATTGTTATCTTGAAAAAGGTTTGGCAAACTTTTTCAAGTGTTAAAGCAAAGAGCTTATAATTATAAACAGTATTTTGCTATCACTTTCTCTGCCCTTTCGCAACATTGACTAGAGAAAGATATTTGTCATGAATAAACTCATGTTAATATGGATGATTATTTTCTGTATCACTATAACATTTGATGGGATAATTCACAGTGTCGATTGTGAATACCTACCGCAAACAATAATTAAATATTGTGAGAAAATAACTTAAATAACTTCATAGTATTACTGTCCTCGATAAATGGAATGTTGAGTTTTCGCTACAATAATAAATCTTCCAGATATTCTTCAAACTCCTCTTCTCTAGATTTTTCTTCGGCTTCAGGTACGCCTGAAAAGGTAAATAAGTATGTTTAAGCACTTTCAGATATTTGCATTTTAATATTGAGTACCTACGACTAAAAATATTTTTTTACTAAAATGGGGTAAATTTTACTAAAATTATTAAATTTTTAGAGATATTATGTTGATACAAAAAGTGCCACTCGCGGCTGAACTTCTTTCGACTCGTTCGAAACTCGTGAGCGTATGTCCGTATTGAAGCCTTGGTCCTAATTGGCCTCTTGGGTGTTCTGTATATTGTGGTGGTATATACCTTTCTTCCACAAACTTTCATCGTTTTCAGCACTCGTTTGCGGGACTTCATTGGACGTGGAAGGTCCTTCTCCGTCACTTTCCGGAGTGTGCGGTCGGAGGTTTTCATCGCTTCCCTCATCCCCACTGCCGTCACGTTCTTTATTCTTCTTCTGTCTTTTGTGCACCTTTTTCAGTCTTTTAACTTCACGTTTTTTGGACTTGTAATTTAATTTGTTGGAACATTCTGGACATAATCCTATGAAAAGAAACAATACTACAGGTAAACTATTTTGTAGGTATTCGGTGAATTATTAATTCATAGATTGGGAAAGATATAATTATTTCAGCGTCTGCTAAGAAAGTGATCACAGGTTCGTAAAAAGAAACTGCTCTGTTACTAAATCTCAACGTAAGTTACTTATCACTACATCAGAATGAGGTTTTTTGAGTAGGCTTTTGCTTCTATAAAACGAATTAATGATTCATGAGATTCAAATAGCAACACGCGATCCAACTTGCGTCGCCTTGCTTGACTTGGTACGGGAGAGATTATAAAGAGCACTTACTTATAGGTAAGTACTTGTAATGTAAAGCTAATGTACAATTATATACGCCTTACGGTACACTGCAGTCAGCAGCGGCACCAGTTTATTTCATTTCCTTAGGAATTTCGGGGTTAAAGTACAGTAAAAGATTGTTTTTTTGTTGAATTGCAATCGGAACAGTGGCTAAGGCGGAAAAGCGTAACAGACAAACAGACATTAGTTACCTCCTTTCGCATTCATAACTAGCAGCGGCCCGCGGTTTTACTTGTTTTGTATTGGTTCCTGTGAGAATTTTAAAATGGAAATAGCCGACTACGGTAGGTACTCTACTTAACGGTGAAACCCGCTAGCAAATCCGTTGAGTAGTTTCTTGGTTTATCGGGAACAGATAGTTTATAATATGTAAGGAAGTAGGTAAGGATAAGTCTATTGCATTGCAATATGTAGTTACTTCTATACCACAGAAGGAACCTAGTATCTATTCAGATGTACCTATTTATTTCCTTATATAGGTACTCATAACTATAAGTGGGTTCCCCAAACAATATATTTTATAAGTACTTCATAGGTTCTGGGTTCTGAAAACCTAGTTTAAGGTCAGTTAGTAAAGTCTAGTCTAGTGTTACTTACTCAATTTAATCAAGGCATTTTTTCGTTCATTGTCCTCAATGTAAGCAAAGTTTACCTCCCACGACTTGAGTCTTTGATCGCTGTAACACTTTTTATTGCCGCATTGAAATTGTCCTTTGCCCATTACAACTTCCTTTTCTATTCGCCATCTTAACGCGACCTAAGTAGGTACACAATTACTACGTTTTATTATTTGCGTAGTATAGGAACCTCGCTTGAGTCTTATCTTTCAAGAGGACTTATAGGTAGGCAAGTACCTAACTATTTGTTCAGATATCAACATACAAACGTAGGCAATATTGAATTATACTGCCATTATTAAATTATCTCTGATGCATAAACGCGTAGGATGTAAGTAAGCAGCGGTTGTTACATTTTTACGAACCCTAACTGTACATCTGATACCAAAATCTCTAATAATAATAATCTTTACAAAGGCAGTGAATCAGTGATGCATCCTTAGCGTTGGGTAGGGAACGCGTGTGGGACTTGCCGACAGATGTGCGATACTGTAGCCGCGCGGGTGAATGCATGATTCTATATTTAGCTAGCCTACAAAGCCAGCGCGGCCTTTGTTACTCTCCCCAGTACGTTACACAACACAAAGGAAGGTCTCTCTGCCAAAAAAAGGCAATTGAATATCATAGGGGACGGTCCCCATCTGAGCCTTAATAGCGCGAAAGGGGCATTATACAAAGTTTATATAGAGGTTTAATACAACACAAAGCAATTACTAAGGAGCTTTATAAATACGTTAACTTTATTATTACTTCGCGAGCAATGAAAAACGGTTATGTATGGATGGTATTGCTGCTCTAAGTACATAATAAAACTTACTAGCTAGGTACTACTTACTTATACATTTATGTAGGTCGTTAGCTAAAATACATTTTGTTTACAAAGTAACTAATGAAATGACGTTTAATAAGTTAAATAATTTACAAATAAAATGGATAAATACACATTAAAATATAACGACTTACTTTGTTTTCTTTGTATCTGCTCAGGTCACAAATGCAGTATTCTTTGAATAGTTTGTCGTAATATTTTTTCGCTAACTGCTTTTCCCAAGTATCGGCGACGTCATCCTCTTCCCAAAGGAACTTGTGGTTCTCTCTGATGACGTCGAAGTCGGTCTTATCGTTAGAGGTGTCTCGTTTCAGGAGCTCCGTAGAGCCCTTCTTGTTCAAACAATACACATTAACTAAATACTTATGCAACTCATACGGATTAAGATTACGCAACCTTGCAGACATCGTTACAACTAGCCGTAACCTAGAACAAAGGGAAAATGACTTATTTAATAATTAAATAAAAGATGATTTGAAACAAACAACTCTTTAATAAAATCCAAAATTATTATTACAGTTTCCATAAAATATAATATATTAAACTAATTGTCATGTTGAATGTATAACAAGGTGCATTATTTTTCATATAAATTACTACAAAATTAATTGTTCATCAATTCAATAAATAAGTTGTATAACTTTGTGCTGATTAATATCTACTCTGAATATTTATTGTCAGTCTTGTAGATTTTATGTTTGTGATTTTTCTAATTTGGCTCAATATTGTATAGTCATGCATTACAATAATTAATCTAATTATTTAAATAAATATAATATACTGCCTACATCAATATGATAAAATTATGTAGAAAATCTATTTTCTAACACATAACAACCAGTAAAATCGAAATGTGGCACAGTCGAAGTTGTAAGTATACCTTTGGTTTCATTAAACATTAGCCAATTGTAATATCCGATAGTCAATATACATTATTAAAAAGTATTTAAACATTATACAATAAATATCTTTGGAAGTTTAGTGCCTAATTTTTTATCTGATAAAAATTACGTTTCATAATCTTTATGTGTGTACATTGAAAAGCTTATCAAAATAGTTGACAAAATATTGGAGTCAATTAGGTATTACAATAAATTACTGAATGTCTACATCTCTCATTGCCTAAAATATTAAATATCATACAACTATCTACAAATATTTGGTATACTAATAGTGAATATTATAGAATAGGCACATTAAGAATTACATTATTGCTTTGGTTTTAACACAGTACATAGAGTAAGAATCACTTGAGACTTATCTAAAATTTGGCAAAGTTCATAACTGGTACAAATACCTTGTAAAGTATTACAAAAATATAATATTTAAAGCTCTTATTTGAAGGAGGAACATGTTCTACAATTTATGTGAAAGGCCTCAATTGGTATTAGATATAATATTATTATCTAGAGTAAACAATTCAATAAGGCTATCTGAATCTTTGGACATTTGACCCATATCCCAAAGTAAAATATATCACTTTATCATATCTAAAGGCAACTTTGTTTGAGATATGTCTGACGTTAGTGTAGAGCACCTGTATAGGTATTTTCCTAAGCTACTTTTACAATTAGTCCCGAACATGCATATTGAAAACATAATTAGATATAAATAATATTCTTAACTAAAAAGCAAATACAGCAGCACACATGAGTGAGAACACTCGCATAAACACAATAAACACACCATAATGACTAAATTATGAACTAGATCATATTTTGGTATAAAATTAACAAACATACAGCTAAATTTTTGGCAATTAGAGAATCTGATATCATCATAGCTATATAAAACGAAAAGCCTTGAAACAGTATGTATAGGCGTTTAAAAATGAGTTATAATTCAGAGTACACTCCAGGTGTACTATTAGTATTTGTGACATGTGATCAACCGTGAGTTTTTTCATGTTTCTTCATATTGTCCGATCTGGTGAAGGCCTTGTCGCAGACTCCACAGTAGTAAGACTTCTGTTTAGTGTGGACAGTCATGTGGCGGGAGAGTTCACTTTTGGTCACAAACTTCTTTTCACACACAGTGCAGGCGTGTTTACGCACATTCAAGTGGAACTTCATGTGTATTGACAGCGAGCTTGACTGTGAGAAGGCTTTGTGACAAAGTTCACAGACAAATGGTCTTTCCCCGGTATGTTTACGTAAATGATTCATAAAACCAGTCTTAGTGTAGTCTTTCTGACATAGATGGCAGAAGCTTGACTTTGAATCCAGCATGCCAGGGAAGTGACTGTTGATATGCTTCCTGAGCTCCCAGTAACTGGGAAACTTCTCTGAACAAACATGACAGGGGTACTTTCGTTCCTCGGTGGGTTTAGCAGTGCAGTGGTGCGAGGCAAGTAACTGTTCACTAGTAAACATCTGATTGCACTGGCTGCATGTGTGACTAGCCTCGGGGTCAGTTGATAGCGTCACCTCCAAATAGTTCTCTATCGACATGACATTCCCATTGGAACTGTCTGCATCATCCATTTGAAGTGCATTCTTGTCCAAAATATCTTTGGTATCAACTTTATCAATAAAATCTTTGTAATCTAACGAGTCTTTGCCAGTGTTGTTGTTGTCTGGTTCCACGAGATGTAGAATGGGCGACTCGCTTAGTTCCCTATCAGGAGTCGTGATTTTCTCATTGTCAGAGTATTCAGGTCGAGATGAGACGTTATTATCTGATTCACTTTCATTTTCAACTATTTCTACGTCTGAATCCGACTCGTCTACATCGAATTCAATATCGTCGAACCGTAATACGGATGACGGGAGTTTCACCCCAACAATAGCCTGAATCGCCTGCCATGAGAGCTCCTGGGGGTTGTTCTGCATATTAGATCGCACTACTCTAACCTATAAACGATTTCACTGATTACAATATGAAAACACTGTAAAAAAAAATGTGTGAGATAAGAATATGGATATTTACCTTTATTGTGCAGACCAGAAACAGATTTTATAGCAAATATTATGATGACACTCTTGATTTCTACATCTAAAAATATTATGCTGCCATTGCCATTGGCATTTTCCAATTTACAATCGAATGAATGAAATGAGTGAAACGAATGAATTAAATTTAAAAAGACACTTCGTTGCCATCTATGACTGGTAAGTCAATGTCAAAACCGACAATTTTGTCAAAGTCAAAACATAGGTGTAAACCAATTTAATCATAGGGATGGGTGTAGTGATCACAAACTATCGATCACGAAAGGGATACGATTATTTATATACCTAACGCTTTCAATTATTTGGACAAATAAACATATTTAAATATAACAATTAGTCCGGTCTGGTAAAATATACCAAAATGCCCTTAAATATTCAAATCCTTTTTGCTTTGCTTCTTCTTCTTCTTCGTGTCGATGGCACAAAAATTAACTTTTTTTTTATGAGACCGCTCCAGTGCTTCGCTGCCCCTATGCCCAAATTACATTATACTATAATTATATAAGATTTTGTCAAAACTATTGGGATGTAAAATTTTGTCGTATTTTTTTACTAGGGTATAATTTATTAATAGCTTAATATTATTTTGACCTATAGATCAAATTTTACTTATACTTTCGTATCATTTGAAAATAGAATGAATGCTGAATGCATTGTATCGCATAATCCACGATACGTACGACACGGAAGATTTTTAATCGGATTGGATTGGCACATCGCAATCGAGATCTGTGATCGAGAATCGAGTAGAGATGAGATTTATTTATTTCAACTTGATTGACAAAAACAGAAACATTCAAACTCTGTTTACAATTAATTTTATTTCCTTTCATTATTTACGAGTTTGCAATTTTAATTTACTATTATAAATCGTGAAATCTTGTATTAATATCTGTAAGAGAAGTGATAGTACCTTATTTACTAAACGTGAAGTATGAATTCGCTGGAAGATTTGCAAGAATTTATAAAAACTAAAGACAACTCCAAAAACTATGTAAATAGTTCTGAAATACCTGCAATATGTAAAACAGAAGTTTGTATACTAGGCGTAGATGAAGCTGGGCGAGGCCCTGTATTAGGTATATTTATTTTTATTAGGTATGATAATTATGATTTAAACAGATCAAACTAGTTCCCGCCAAGACGAAATGTTGGTAATTAATAATTTTAGGTCCAATGGTGTATGGAATTGCATATTGTCCAAAAATAAAAGACGATATTCTCAAAACTCTTGGCTGTGCCGATTCAAAAGCATTAACAGAAGCGAAGAGAGATGAAATCTTTACTAAAATGCTTTCTGAAGAAGAATCTGTGAACAATGTTGGGTGGTCATGTGAAGTTATATCACCTAATTACATTTCAAATTCAATGTATAAGAGAGCTAAACGATCCTTGAATGAGGTCAGTTCATTATTGATACACTAATTTATTGAATTATCATACAAAATAACATAAAGTAATAAAATAATGTAAAGAAATTCTAAGCTTATGGTTCCAGGTATCAATGAACTCAGCAATAGATCTAATAAAGAATGTGGCTGCAAGGGGCGTCAATATAACAGAGGTTTACGTGGATACGGTGGGACCTCCCGAGAAATATCAAGCAAAGCTCTCAGAAATATTTCCTGATTATAAGATTACTGTAACTAAAATTATTTGAACTTATTGAAAGTTTTAAAGTGAAAGGATAGTTGATTTATGGACCATTAATGTCCAGCTCCTAACAATGGCTTTTGGATATTCATAAGTAATGTGAAAGTTATTCAATCAGATAAGTCTTCCACAGGCAAAATTTATCAGTTTTAATAGACTTGGTATAGAATCTATTAGAATTGGTGAAGCCTTATAAATGATACTTAACCTTTTGTTTACCGAGATTCTAGACACAATAGAAAACTAGTGTGTCTGGCTTGGATCTGCGTTCCGGCATATGAGGACTTAACCCTTCAAATGTTTACTGCACACACACTCTCGCTCGGTGTTCCCAGAAGTCTTTCCCTTTTCACTGTGCTATCTCAAGTGAGATTTTGCTAAGTAATGGGATATAACTTCTATATTTGTAACATTTTAGGTTGCCAAGAAAGCTGATTCTATATACCCGATAGTGTCTGCAGCCAGTATAGTGGCCAAGGTGACCAGGGATCATGCCCTCAAGGTATGGAAGTTTCCCGAAGGGCTGGAAATGGATCATACTGAATTTGGAAGTGGATACCCTGGAGGTAATATGAATTTTAGACTATCTTGGGTTCTGTCAGGGTGCTAAATTGTTAATGTTTAAAGCCCTTAGCATCCATACTATTATAATATGGGTATAAAGAATAACAAGTATGTTTGTTAATTTCGTAACTAACATCTTCATTAAGATACCAAATATGGATATAAATAAAGTCTATATACTCCAAAATGTTTATATCAATTTCATGATCAATTTATAGTCACTCACTCACTCTCACTCAAAAGTCTAAAGATTGAACAAAAGCTATAGACATGTAGTGTAAGAATAGATCAAAGATTAACTCTTAACTACATCAAAACTGTTACCTCTTTATTGAATTAGTATAGATATTAAAATGAAAGTGTGGGATTTCCTTTCACTGATTTATTTTACCTAAAGAGAGAATCACAATACCTAACAATAGTATACAATACATAATCGCGCATAATATTCGGAGAACTTGATTGTTGATTATTTTTTGCACAAAATGTAATAATAATTTTGTTTCACCTTCACTTCCACTGTATACAACTAAATCGTCGGTCCCGTTTGTTTCAATCGTTAGACCATGTCGGAGGCCTTTAGGCGGTCTAAAAACTCCGACACCAGGTTTGGCCAAACTACTCAAACTTACTTTTATTATAATTAAATTGTATTTGTTTCTCTTTTTTCAGACCCTCTTACAAAGAAGTTTATCCGAGACCAGGTGGATCGTGTCTTCGGGTATCCACTGCTGGTCAGATTCAGTTGGTCTACTGCCGAAGTGATGCTTCAAGAAAAAGCAGCGTCCTGCACCTTTGAAGAAGTGGAAGACGATGGAACGTCCAAGAAACCAACCAAGACTATCAGTTCATTCTTCACAAAGTCCGAGAATAACGAAAAGACTAGAAAACGACATAAGTTCTTTGAAGAAAGATGTCTGACTATAGGTAATGCTTTCGAGTAAGTTTTAATTAAGAATCAAAATTATGTTTTAAGCATTAAAATCAGTTTCAATTTATTTTTGGTATTATTCAAAATTCTTGTTAAATTAATGTGAAAATCAAAACCTTTATTAATTAATTATAACAAAACCATACTTCTAGTTTAGTCTAGTAGAAAGTCTAGTTTTACCTTAAGCTGTGTAAAAGCCGAAAAAAGTCAAAAGTCCAACCTTTAAAACTAAATAAAATGTATGTATTTATGTATATATGTATAAATAATGTATTGCTTCAAAATATCTTCATAACATTGAACTACTTGAAAAATTATCAAAATCGGTTCAGCAATTCAATCGTGTAAAGGTTGGTAAGATATTATAAAACACGTAATATTGATTTCAAGACTACTTCAAGATCAGTAACAAATATTTTTGCACAAGTACGAGTAAGTGCAATAAACACTATTGTAAGATCGATTAGCTAGTTTATCCATTCAAATTGACCATTTAGAAACACATTTGACTCGGCTGTTTTCTTTAGCGAATACAAATAGTCCTTTAACAGTGTGTTAGGGTACTTTATTGCTTCTTGTAGTTATTATATTAGAACAACTTGCCTTAACTTTTATTCTTCGTTTCGCCTCATTAGATATTTGTACCGAATTTGACAATATACTCGTATTGTATGACTAATCGGTTCGAAATTCAATCGGTGTTGAATTTATCGATTGAGATTAGTATTATTTTAAAGCCAAAGTGAAAATGTATTGTCTCCGCATTCCTGATCAGTAGAAATCGGCAACAATTTAAATACAATTTATTTATACATTCGTCCCCTGTTTTATATTTACCATACAACTTCCATACATTGTATATTTTACTGTATTGGAGTGTCTCCAAATGATTTTATAATTTGGCCCGTCTTTGAACAAGTGCATAAGAAACTGAATAGTTAACCTTGATTATCGTTTTTCACTATAATGTGTGGTTTTCATTGAATAGTAAACAATACAATAGTGTCCGTGTGCCTTTTGTGCCGGAGCATCTGCGGTCGCCTAATATATGAAATGGCTCATTATGACATGACCGATAAAGGTAGCGATAAAACTTTCACGGACAAATGAGTGTCTATAAAAGATTTCTTTGCCGATGAAATGTCCCGATGTCGGGGGCAGGTGATCCAAGAAGGCGAGTGGAAGCCGCGCGGGGTCTCGGCTAACGATTAGCATGCGAGCCGCGACGCGCGCGCGCCTACTTACCATGAGCAATGCGGAACGTACGGACCTCACTCTGAGAATTTAATTGTGTTCCATTATCATATTTAGGCTCTTTTACGGTAAGTCAAAAGTGAAAACTGAATGAGAGCCAACGTCGCTTGTCATTCGTCAGTCGCGATCGATGGCGACAACTGGTTTCTGAAGCCGAGGATCATCAAGCAATATGTCGGTGCTCAAGTTCTTAATTCCTGTGCTCGCTTTAGGCGCGTGTGTTTCTGCTATAGTAGGGCCTTCGGAGAACGGGACGAAGAGAATCGAGTCTTCAATGAAAACGGACACTTATTTAGAAGCTTATTCCAAATCGCGTATTGAAGCAGAGAAAGCAAAGCAAGGAGTTATCATAGTGACAGCCAAAGATGGTGAGAAGAAGATAGCGAACCGCGACGACACCTTCACTTCGGGATACGACTACACTCCCTCGTATTCTGGTGACAGCTACAGTTCATCAGGATCTTCCAGTTTTTCGGCGCCATCAAGCAGCTATTTACCATCCTCGAACTACGGTTCTCCTGTGAAGTTCGAGCCAGAGATTACGTACAATGCTCCGCCTAACAGTTACGGCCCGCCCGCCCAAAGTTATGGGCCTCCAGTTCAAAGTTACGGTCCTCCCGCGCATAGTTATGGCCCACCAGCAGTGTCTTACGGGCCTCCCATTCAGAAGCCTTTAGCTCCCGTCTACGGACCCCCTCTGAAACCAACTTATGGGGTGCCTTATACAGCACCGTCTTGGGGAATGGGCTTGTTGGAAAAACTGCACCTGAAGCTCGATATTATAACCGTGGCGAAACTACTGCTCAAGTTCTTCATATTTAAGAAGATCGTGACTATGCTGGCTGTTGTGTGCTTGCTACTCGTTATTCCTAAACTGATCAGCTTCAAGAAAGATGGAATCAACAAAGAAGATGAGGATAGGAAGTTTGGGAATAATAATGGTAAGTGGCTTTTTTGTTGTTAGTATCAACTAAGTCGGTTTTTTAACCCCCGTCGCAAAAAGTACGGTGTTAAAGTTTGGCGGGCGTGTCTGTGTGAAACTATCATCATAGCTCTGACTGATGTTAATAAAGATTTTTAGTTGATCATTTCGTACTGATATAGCAAAATTCTTACGTTAAATTGGTGAATTATTTCACGTTAGTGAGGTAAATAAATATCTCATATTAAGTTATTGATAAACAAACACTTCAATAGAGAAGTATTTTATCAGTGCGTATAATTTAGATATCGAAATATGCACATACTCGTAATAGATTGCTCACTTATCGTCATATAATATTGGTTTATTGTTTTTGGGTTTGAATGAATAGGTATAACGTGAAATTAAAGCTGTTACCGGTTGCTCATTTAGATAATTATTAAATTGTAACATATCCCATTGGTAAAATATTTTTTACGTGACGAACTATGTCAGGGCTTTCCAACCTTAGGAAAATCCGCCCAAAAGGGGCAATTATCCTATTATCGGATAAAAGAAAATTATTATATTAATTCTAAACACTTTCTTACTCTCTTGTCATATATATCATCAAAAGACAGAGCTTATGTGCAGTCTGAAATTATCATAAGAAAACTAGTTATTTGGTTCGTCATTTACAAAAAAATTATGGGAATGTCACGGCTAAATTAGTTAAGAGGGCCAGAGAAGGAAGCAGTGGTAAGTTGGTGCTAGGAGGTGGGTATCTAGGCAGGTACAAGTTATGTTATGTTGCGTTCACGAATTTATCGTTTGTTTTCCAATCAATTTGTTTGTGATGTGATATCCGTAATGCATTATTCCTACTAGACTAGGCCATTATACTTCATGTAGGTTCGTAGTCACCACAATGAATTATGTTTTTAGTGTTTGGTTAAAATACTTAATATAACATATTAATGAAGGCTAAATCGCTGTCTACAGATGAGCCTAAGTCTATCTACAACTCAACTGGTTTTTTTATGGCCTGTAAGACCAGGCAAACGGGGTTAAATTCTTGACCTTGCCTATTAAAGTACACGCAAGCACCGATCTATACTATACTAATATTATAAAGCTGAAGAGTTTGTTTTGTTTGTTTGTTTGTTTGTTTAAACGCGCTAATCTCAGAAACTACTGAACCGATTTGAATAACTATTTTTGTAATAGATAGCCACATTCAACGGGAAGGTTATAGGCTATTTTTCATCCCGAAATTCCTACGGGAACGGGTACAACGCGGGTAAAACCGCGGGGCGCTGCTAGTCGTGTATATTGCGTGATTGATTGCGTTAATCAAAGGCACGCATCAAAGTGAATTCGCGAGCGATCGTGGGGGTGAAAAACGATCACAGACGATCTTACGCGTAACGATCATCACTATGTACGCTTTATAGGTACTTGTTAACAAGTTATTATTTTTTCAGTGACTGAATTAACAACAGTCCAGCAGTTGTTGGAGCGCGCGATCTCAGTGTACGGCAGACAAGAGCCCTCCTGTGGCGTGACGTGCCGCGTGCGCAGGGTTATCGACGACGTGTACGAGTTCCAGCCGTATTTCACGTGAGTGATGTGATGAGTGCCATACCTATTTTAACCGTAGCTCCTAGTTATTTTAATTAAGCTTGTTTTGTATGTTACATTTTCAGTAGATTTTAATCACACTGAAGTGGTGTTTGCCTGAACTGAACCTTAATTTTTTTAAAAGTGTTCCGCATATTACAATTTTGTCTAGACCTCCAAATCATTCCCTTATACGCCACCCAGGGGTCTGTTACCTACCCTTACTTACTTACCTACTATATTTAGTTCCGTACCTGTCGCTACTAAAATCCCGAGGACGCGATTAGTCCTTGTTATTACTTCTTCGGAGGGAACGTTCAATTGTCGGTCCCGGTTGTTTCAATCTATAGACCATGTCGGAGGCCTTGAGATGATCTAAAAACTCCTACACTATTCTTAGGTTTTTATAGCAATTATATAAAAAAATAATATTCCATTTCAGGGGCGATACCTCAAGCATATTCGGCTCATAAAGAAGTTGGGTGCCATGAAGTAGTCTACGGTTTAGTCACGCGTACCTACCAATAAGTATTTATTATATTAATTCTAAATTATTGCAACTTAGAGGTAAAGTAGTTAGTTTATTTATTGCGATGTAAAATTAATTAGTGTAAATAAATTATTTATATTGTTTATATTTTTTTATTAGAGATTGCTTAGTTAATGTAACCTAACATATTATCTAGTTAGTAGGTAGATATTATGTTATTTAGGTGTTAATAATGTAGTGTTGCTTCATAATTAGGACAATTAATTATCTGGGTCTATTAAAAGACGTTGACGGCAAAAATAGGGTAACCATTTAAAGTAAAAGTATTAGCCTGTAAGTATGTCCCACTGCTGGGCAATACCCTCTCATCTCACTGAAGATATCAGTACAGTGAGGAGGAGGGTAACCATTAAACTGAAAAAAAAAGTTAAAAACGTATAAATGCATAAATACCACTTCTTTGATCCCGTTTGAAACAAGCAAATAGTGATTTGTTCCTATAATATATGTATCCTCTGACTTACCTTACCCAATCTTTGTTTACGTTTTTCATCTAAACAAAGCAAATTTAAATATTGACGCAACATTTACGAATTCCTCGTAACACGAAAAAATTCGAGTGAAATCATACTTTCTCTGCCTTTTAGGAGTAAGGACCTAAGACCTGTGTCAAGGTATTCTACGCACGGATCAAGACACTGCTTGAATACTAATTCTCTATGCCACATTGTTCACAATTAAAGAATTAGGTGACAGAAAGTAAACCACAGAGTAAAGTCGTGATGGAAAGTGGGAAACATGCATTTTGTTTGAATATGGATTTATTCGATGCACAAAGTTGCATTCAAAATGGTGTTACATAAAGGATGAGTGAAGATCTTCTAAAATATACAATTTAATTCATTGCACGTTTGTTCTTTGGACTTGCATTTACAATGATATTATTTAAGGTATAAGAGATCTTGAGAATGTTAAGATACAAAGTAAATTTCTTAATGTTGAAGATTCATCTTGTCTGCCAAAGTGAACTTTGTGAGTAAGTTTCGCTATAGTTGTTTTATTTCATGAGCGCCCCTGAGTCATACTTGTAGTTGCAACTGTCGGTATCGTCGGCAAGATCATTGTTTATATTCACTTGACTCTTTTATATGAATTACTTTTCTACGTTTATTCAAATCTAAAATGTTGTAGCTACTTCAAAGACAATTTTGACTGTTATTTAAAAAAAATACTTTTATAGTTAGGATACTTATTGAGCTGAGCTTTAGTTATTTTTAACGAGTAGTAAATCTAGCCGGAGAATGTATTATCTGTTTGTAAACTCGTCCAGCATAATCTTTGCTTTTTGTTTGAGCTTTGGTACGTGATATGTGAATTTTTCGCCTACTGCCTACTAAACTGACTTAGAGCGGTCACAGACTTGCGTTTTTTTCGTATATAGGTCGCTCGGTTCACGCGCTGGATCTGCAAACACGAGGTTATTCGGGCATTAATTCGTACCGGTATTGGTATTCTCTTACGACTTGCGCTTATGAGAGCTTATAAGCGTACAACGGTCGTATGAGTAGCGCGTGGGTCAGGAAGGCGAGCGTATGCGCTTCCAAAAACGAGCGTATACTCGCTTACAAAACGCTTGGTCTGAAGCTATCTTTATTGTGATTGAGGTCTAAGAATAGAATGAGTAAATTGGGTTATCTGACTTTAGTATTTTTAATGTCTTGCTTGTTACCGATGCAAAATGTTTGGAAAATTTTAGGTTATCGAAAACGTTCCGTTATTTTTCAAGGTTACGTCATTTCCACACCACATCACAACCACTTTATTGGTGCGTTTTCCTTATTAATTTTTATGAGATGTTATTCCCTTGTGCAACTCTTTATAATTAGGTCAAGAAGTTCATGCAGATTGCAATCACGAGGGACAGATATAGAATCCCGTGGCGTTATATTCTGCAATTTTCTTGGTCCAGAACAATTAGATGGAATGATATGATAGGTACTCTTTGCCTGTTTACCATAGCGTTGCGTAATTCCTAGCATTGGTCCGATCTTAATCAACGTTCCAAGAACCCAGTAGATACTCATATGGGGTGTCGAGTTTTTATCCTTATTTAAATTGGATCCTGTCCAGTCTTGTGAACTAATTTAACTCAATTCAACCAATTGAGATATCCAGAGAGTGGATTTAGTGAGGGTCATTTACCTTGTATCAGTCTTGAACTAAAGGTTGAAATGTGCAGATTATCAATAATATTAATGTTTGGAAACATGACCCTAGATAAATTAAGACATAAATTAACTGTGACAGTGAAATAACCTTGTTAATAATCAAGTGTTGACGGTAATATTATATTGACCTTATTATGAGATAGGGTTTAAATTTAGCGTTAATTCGTCGATATCGAGATGATTGAGTGGTCCCATAGAGGCAGTGACGCGATTCGGTGCAAGGTCGTTCTATAATAACCACAGTACCTAACTACGAGTACGGTTCCTAATAATACGCAGCGGCTATGGTGTTTATCTAGACGGCTGGATTAATGGGCATCCTACGTGAGTGTTTTGTGTCAGTTCCAGTATTCCATTAGGCTCTAGGTCGTTACATTACTACATATAAGTACTTACATAATGATCGATCTTTTTATTGAGAACTAGCTGTGCCCCGCGGTCTCACCCGCAGCGCCCCCGTTCCCGTGGGAATTTTGAGATTTTTATTCCAAGTTTTCATTGTTTTTAAAATGTATTCTGCTATTCAGGACGGAGACAAATCCAACGAAACAAAAACCATGAAAATTGATCCAGCCGATCTCGAGTTATAAGTGTTGTAACAAACCCGTCTTTGTTTTATATATATAGAAATGTATTCTGCTATTCAGGACGGAGACAAATCCAACGAAACAAAAACCATGAAAATTGATCCAGCCGATCTCGAGTTATAAGTGTTGTAACAAACCCGTCTTTGTTTTATATATATAGATATTCCAAGTTTTCATTGTTTTTAAAATGTATTCTGCTATTCAGGACGGAGACAAATCCAACGAAACAAAAACCATGAAAATTGATCCAGCCGATCTCGAGTTATAAGTGTTGTAACAAACCCGTCTTTGTTTTATATATATAGAAATGTATTCTGCTATTCAGGACGGAGACAAATCCAACGAAACAAAAACCATGAAAATTGATCCAGCCGATCTCGAGTTATAAGTGTTGTAACAAACCCGTCTTTGTTTTATATATATAGATTATCCAATTATATTTATCTACGCTTTCCTTAGGGAAACCAGAGCATGTTTCTCTGCCTATGTTTGTTTGCATTTTACACATCTTTATACAATGACATGACACACTTTTCCTCATAAAAATACAAACTAATTGAGAGCTTCCGCTTTTAGGCACTTAAAAAGTGAAGCTCTGAAATCTAGACTTATAAACTAGGTAAGTAAACTAAACAGACACTTAGTTAATTCAGGAAACTTAGTAGTAAAGTAGACCAATAACAGTAAAATAATGAAAAGTGTATGTAAAGGTTACGGCAGGTCACGAATGCGCCGAGCCAACATTGACACTAATGGTAATACAATACAATGAACTTGACGGAAGTACTTGTCACGCTTGCACTCGTAATCAGCGCTCGAACAATGTCCCTTGCTAGAAACAATTGATTTTAATAGAATTAAGGTTATTTTTAGTCTGTCTGCTTAAGACCTAAATGTTAGCAAGTAGCAATACCCTGCGGTTTTACCCGCATTGTACCTATTCCTGTGGGAATTTCGGGATAAAACATAGGCATATAACCTTGATCTTGAATATACATAGTTACACAATACAGAAATAATTATTAGAATCGGACTGGTAATTCCGGAAAAGCCCGAATATACAAATTTTACCTCTTCCTCTTCTTCATCGAGTGGATGGTCAACCTGACCAATCCTGATGTCAGAGTTATTGAGCCGCCAAAGGCCTGTGACATGGCTCATGTAACGACTACTATCCGTAGAAAGTAACCGGGACCGACGGCTTAACGTGCCCTCGAAGCACGGAATCGTCTTACTCTAATAATATTTGTTTAGGCAGTAACTAGTACCACCTGCCATCTACCCACTTTGCATCCCGTACTGTGCCCGTAGGAACTTTGGTGTGAACCTTTCTCATGAATCAAACTGTCCGTTGCTAAAACCCGCATGGAAATCGGTTGGGATAGTTATTAAGTCTATCGAAAACGGACACAGACGCGGCGGGGATTCTTTTATACATATTGTCCTCATTACATATGTTGGTATAGAATCTATCTTTGAAAATATCATTATCATTTTTAATTCGTTCGGTAATTACCAAGTACATAGTTACTTTACTAAGCGTTATCGACTAGCTGTATATTATGATCAATTCAAACAGTTATAATTGTTGCGAAACCATTTCCTAAACAAATTACTAGGAAACAGTCGTTACAAGTTGGTAGGATGTAGGTATTTGTAGTGTTATAACAGTGATTTAAGTATTAATATATCATTATCACTACCTATTATAAAACAAAGTCCCCGGCCGCGTCTGTCTGTCTGTCTGTTCGCGGTAAACTCAAATACTACTGCCGGATTTTGACGCGGTTTTTTTAAATAGATTGAGTGATTCAAGAGGAAGGTTAATATGTATAAAAATTCCCGAATATCCCACGGGAACGGGCACGATGCGGGTAAAACCGCGGGGCGCTGATAGTGGTTTATAACTCATATCTTGTCTCTTGCATATCTATTCGCTAATGCAAACATTACGAAACCATATTTCAAAACATATCCTACGAAGACAGGTACTTACGCATAAGTTCCTACCTTAAGTTGTAAGTAAATTGTTAGCTTGTGATGTCCCACTGCAGAGTAAAAGCCTCATATGAAAATATCAATACGGTAAAAAAGATCAGCATTTATTTAGTTGGGGCCATTCAATACATATATACGCAAACAAGCATCCTCTTTATGATCTTACACATTTACATCTAGATATCTAGCACATTACCTTATTACTCATCACGACCTACCTTCTCAACTTTAATTAAATACCACCAAACTATTATACTCTATTATACAAACAGCCTCGAACACAAATCGACAATACAGGTTGATATTCTATTCTACGTATTGTGATATCCAGGATGGGTTTAGGTGCAGGAGCAGTCGGGTGGAACGATGCCAGTACATCATTGTGGGCTTAACACGTGAAGAGTGCACACGTGTCAGCATCATAACATCGCGAATGCCGTAGACTTCCGTCACCCTACGATAGTGTATAGTTTGTGCTTGCCCTTAGAAGATCGTGTGTTGGAAAAATGTGACTTGTGCTTTGTTTGTGAAAGGTAAGGGTCCTTTGTTTTGTTTTGTTTCGTAGGAGTGCTTTAGTGTTTTCGTGGAGGAATAGGGATATTATTAGTAAGATGTTATGGTAAGTTTGTTTTAATTAGTTTAGTAAAGAAAGCAATTAGATTTGATTTTAAATTGATCATGTTGGGTTAGATTGTAAAGTGTCATATGCTTGTGTTTGATTAAATAGTTAGCGTCTTTAACAATGAATTATATTGTAATACCTCGTTAATTAGTGCTATATCTAATTACTTATTCCAGTGTATATCACAAAGGTTCATTACCACATCTCAACATCCATAAATTAACAGAAAATGCGTAAAACAATAGTGTTTCAATTCATTGTGAGGATTTAATCATCTAATTTCTATCGTGTATAATAGACCTACATGCTCACTGGCAGAGAAAATTACGTAACATTGATAACAATTGTAAATACGCCTGTTGGATCCGGCGAGCACCTGTGTGACTCATGTGGGTCCTATTTAATGGGTCATAAATCCCTATGTGGAATGAATGAATATATAAATGCGGAAAGTAAAGTATTAATTTCCCTAAAAGAAAAGTAAGTAAATAAAACCTGTAATTTTCAATAGCCGGGCAAGACCCTCTCTCTCTCTCTCTAGCTGTATCTCATCTTACTAGTAAAAAGCGGCCAAGTGCGAGTCGGACTCGCCCATGAAGGGTTCCGTAGCAGCGAGTAACATAATAAAGAAGTTCTTGAAATAAATGTTTTTTTATTTACATTTGAGTTATTGAATGAATAATCAGTATTTTTTTGCGGTTTACGATTTATGTCGTAAAAAAAAAACTACTAACTAGACCTCGTTCAAACCAATTTTCGGTGTTAGATTACATTGTTATGTACATCATATATTTTTTTTAGTTTTATCATTCTCTTATTTTAGAAGTTACAGGGGGGGGGGACACACATTTTACCACTTTGGAAGAGTCTCTCGCGCAAACTATTCAGTTTAGAAAAAAATGATATTAGAAACCTCAATACCATTTTTGAAGACCTACCCATAGATACCCCACACGTATGGGTTTGATGAAAAAAAAAATATTTTTTTCATTTCTATGTATGGGAGACCCCCCTAAAATTTTATTTTTTTTCTATTTTAGTGTGAAAATATT
The DNA here is from genome assembly GCA_951394245.1 of Cyclophora punctaria. Taxonomy (NCBI): domain Eukaryota; kingdom Metazoa; phylum Arthropoda; class Insecta; order Lepidoptera; family Geometridae; genus Cyclophora; species Cyclophora punctaria. The sequence continues at coordinate 5,213,920 of OX596177.1, forward strand.
AATGCGGTTCACAGAATACATCTACACACTAAGTTTCAACAACATAGCTCTTATAGTTTCGGAGAAAAAAGGCTGTGACATACGGACAGACAGACGGACAGACGGACGGACAGACAGACAGACAGACAGACAGACATGACGAATCTATAAGGGTTCCGTTTTTGCCATTTGGCTACGGAACCCTAAAAATTGCAAAAAAGTTGAACCATGGAGATATAAACTGGTAGAACATAATCTGTAAAGTTCTTTAGAGTTATAAGTAGACGATTTAAAAAAACTCTCGTTTTCCTTACAATGAACCTTCGAGAATTTTTACTTCTATGGGAGCCTTGGAAAAAATTGTGTGAAACAATACCTCGTGTCCTTGAATGTTTTGCCTATCAGAATTAATACGTCTTTTGGCATTTTAGTGACTCATATTCATATTTTTATTTTAAGCCCTGTATCTATCACATAGATAGGTCGATTTTTATTTATCATCCCGTTATTTTTTAACTTTATCTCATAATGTTTTTCGTTATCATTTATCAACCACCTATCTCGTTAGTTGTGTAGACTCTACCTTGGCGTACACTTCAGTTACTTTATAGTGTAAAGTGGATCGCATATCTCTCGTTTTGGAAGTGTTTTCTTTTGTTCGCATCATTTGAACCGTGAAAACAGTTGGGATAGTGTTTTTAAGTCTTAACCGACTTGTGTAAGTGATTACAACAAGTATTAACAATAAGTGAAATAGGTTACGTGTGTAGTTATTTGAGAACCAGTTAAACGGTTTCGTTTTGTAGGAAAAAGCGGTAAATCAATTGAAGTGTCTATTAATAGGTGAGCTGGAACTGTGGCTTGTTGTTTACTTTATCTACGTAAGTGTTAAATCATACGTCTATACTAATACTATAAAAAGGTGAAATTTGTAAGTTTGTTTGTTTGTTTGTATGTTCGAGGTAATCTCAGAAATTATCAGTCCGATTTGAATAATTCTTTTTGTAATAGATTCCACATTCAACGGAAAGGTAAAACCGCAGGGCGCTGCTATATCTTATAAGTACGTAAAACTGACCAAACATACTTACACTTACTTACTTACTTTAAACTTACTTAATATGAACGTTATTTTTTTATTATATTTCCTTCTTTATCTAAAAGAAACTAAAGGTAATCCTTGAGCTTCACCTCACCCAGGCCTCCAAGGGACAGGCTACAGCAATCTATTGGCTTGAGACCTCTGTGAATCTCGAGAATTCGTCCCTTGTATACCTACCCTGTTATGTAATTCCAGTTAAGTAAAACATCGATATAATCTTTTTCGTAATTTCTAATCTTATACGTATACCTTCCCATAAGTACTATGTATTGATTGTGTACCAAAAACCTTGGTAAAGTACATAGAATAGTCCCAACACTCGTTACTAATTCAAGGTAGTGATTGATATTATTTATTCAGTAAAGTCTACCCCAGCAAATTTCGATCTAGAAATACCTGTAATGTAGAAAAATCTGGTAAGGTTCCTATTATTAGATATTTTCGAAAATCCATATACCTATACCTCACAAATAAATCCACAATGCTTCTAGAAAAAACTTCAAACAATATTTGTACAGCATCAAACTGTTATTACATTCATAACATCAAAGTAGTCATGAAATAATAGTTGTCTGCCGGTAACACACGGTTGTAGGATGTGGAGGTTGGTTCTTTTATCGGAAGGACGTCGGTCTTTCGCTGTAGGTACTCGAGGTTGGAAATCGGTGCTTCCTTCACTAGTTAATATTCAATTAAATCGACTTAGGAATACTGACCTATTCCTAAGTTCATTTAATTTAATATTCGAAGCACGGTAGCGCTCAGATAGAAATGCCACTACCGTCCACCCATCCAAGTAGGGCCGAGCTATACGTTGCTTAACAATAACAATGAGTTAACATCTCTTAACTTAACTACGCTACGGGCGCTATGATGGTGCGCTAAGATGATGTGCAATGCAAAGGCGCCCACCGATTCACCGCCCACCGACTCTGCTGATAATACTTTCTACGAAGTAATACGTTATTGTTATTTAATATGTATGTGTTCTTTGGGGTCACACTGCGTAATAGGAGGCCGGGCACTGCTATCTACAAAGAAATTTAGTTTAGGTAAATGTGACGACTAAGTGGGTAATCAAGTTGATACCAATTTTTACTTGGAACTTGATAATGTTGCTTGGAACCATTTGTAAACCAGGGCTGTTTGATTCGTAGAAAATTGCAAGTAAATAGAACATCGGAGACTGCTTCAAATATGCTCCAGAGATTGCACAATTCACTTGATGAGTAACGTAATGACGCAATTAGGACGTTTTAATCTCCGTTTTGATTAATCAAAGACATGCTGCCCAGTCTCCAATGCTTGTCGGTGCGTTGCAAGTTCTATGAAGTGTTAACAGGATGTTACACAGTTCTATGGGAAATAGATTAAAGATTGAATGATGTTATTTAACTGTTTCAGGGAGTGGCCGAGTTTCTCCACTTTGCCAAAGAAGTTGCCAAAAAATATACCAAAAAGGTGTTAGTAATAAGGCAAAATGCCCGAACTAGGCCCAATGATGCGCGCCCTAGAGCTTCAGCGTGTGATAGAAGACAAAGTGACAGAATGGCGCGAGAGGTCAGCGCGGGTCGCGGGCGCAACTGTGGCCGACTCTTATCAGCAGCCACTCAACTTCAAGCGGCGCGCACATCGACGCAAAAACAGCGCTGAAATAAACAGAATTATCGCAAAGTACTCCCGACCCGTCAAGACAGCGGACGGGCCAGTCGTCCCGCCGCGCAGCACCCGCGGAACACCCCCCAAACGACCCCCGCGGGCTAAAAAATTCACACCCTCGTACTTCTCCAAAAGTGAAGACAACCTCGCCAACATGAGCGACATCGACTCCCACCCCGACCCAGAACAGACGACCTTCAGCATATCCAAATACACCACCAAAAGCTGCGAAGATGTCACAGCATTCGTCGACGTGCACCAAGTCAGAAAGAGCAGGAACTTCGACCAAACAAGCATATTGAACGCCAAAGATATAAAGAAGAACAGAAGGAAACTACACAGCATAACTGAGGATCTAACATGTTCGCCGTCAAAATCCGAAGACAGTGGCTGTGATTTACGTGAAAAATCTGACTTCGCGACCTCGACACCGGTGTCGAACAGAAGGACATGTCCGGCAGAAAGTTCCAATATATCTTTATTCGATAAGTGCAGTAATTACTCCAGTGCTAGTGATTTGAGGAAGGGTAGTTCTGAGCCGGATATTCTCAGTATAAGTACTATACATTCTGTGGATTCGGCTAAGACTATTGACTACAAGAAAAAGTGGAAGTTACTAAAACCAAGGAAAGGGGCATTTGATTGCCTTTTGCTGTGGCGACCCAAGAAAACGCAACAAACGGAAATTTCTACACGGTAAGTTTTTAAATAAATGTGTACTCATCGTTCAAATAAGTCAGCACTGATAATGTCCATACTTTGCCCCGTTCGCACAATGAGTAATTAACTAATTAATCATGCTTGTATCATATGCATATATATCAACGTAGGCATACAATTATCTACAAAGACATACCTACAATTAATTATTATAGATTTCTCAATATCGAATCTACAATCACAACATCTGTATTCCAATTAAATTAATTGTTGCTAATAAGTCTATCATTCGTAATTTATTGCTATTTCAATTATATGAAGTATAGATATTGTAATTTTCCTATACATCGATAATACAGTATGTTTCTTAGGTTTTAGTAAACAGCTCCATTTCCGTTGAATCCTTTAATTTTGCATACTAGCATATAGAGAAAAAGAGATAGGCAAAACCTAATGCTGAACGAATACATTTTATCCCAAATTTCCCACGAAAATGGATACAACAACGTTGAATCGCGGTTAACTTAGTTATGTTTATACCTACACTAAGAGTAGGTTAGTTAGTCAATCTTAACTTCCTCTTAAGATAAATACACAAACATGATAAACAAGCCATCACACATGTGCAGATGTTTACAGTGAATCAGTCGTTAAGTATCTCGGAAATTAACTGACCATGTGCAAGAGTTATTGCTGAGACTAGATCATACAGACCTTCGTAATATCGGTTAATACGTACTTAACCCTTATTTACTAATTACAACTGCTAGCCACTAGCTAGCGAATTTACTGGTCGCTAAGTTATCGCAATAGCTAAGTGCAATTACTAGTTAGTGAATTTTTTACTGAGTACATCTGTGGTACATTGAGAGACATTTGGAGAGTTCATTCGCCAGCCAGTAGTTAGTAAAATCGCTTTACTTATTCAAGGATTAACTTTACAGTGAGCGTTATCCCATTGCTGGGCAAAGGCCTGCCATGGTATCATAGCAATCTAATATTCTACTTAATATCTAGTCGCCTTATTCATAAACCATGTTTAACTTAAACAGTGATATAAAGTGTTTTGTCTCTTTCGCTCTTTGACAAATAGCGTATGTAGAAAAGGGACAAACCATTTGAAAGCGAAAGTGCGTTTATGAATAAGTCCCTCGGTGTTTACACTTTGACACATACTTGCTTACCAGGCCACTGATAAAGGTGACATTACCATCGGTCAAATCTATTTGGGATTATAGTATTGGAACCAACTACCCTGAACGTAGATTGCACTATTTAAGTCATCCTGATTCTCCCATTAATAAAATGGCTGTTTGCTGCGGTTTCACCCTTATTCAACAGATGGCGCTAGGATGTATATTTATTGTGAAAACATTGTTATTTTCTAAAACTTGTGTTTAGTAGGTCGAATAAAATCGTTCAAAATTCGGAGTCAAATTGAACTAGGTAAGTATCCTAAAATGTTTTTAAACTTAGACATGCTATTAGATACGCCAATTTTCATAAGAAATGCTAGAATGCGAAGATAACAGTTATGCTCTCATTGTATGAAGTGTACTTAAATGAGGTTCTTAACAACTTTTCGTTATTATTAACCTACTTTAAATCTATACTAATATTATAAAGCTGAAGAGTTTGTTTTGTTTGTTTGTTTGTTTGTTTAAACGCGCTAATCTCAGAAACTACTGAACCGATTTGAAAAATTCTTTTTGTAATGGATAGCCACATTCAACGGGAAGGTTATAGGCTACTTTTCATTCCGAAATTCCCACGGGAACGGGAACAACGCGGGTAATACCGCGGGGCGCTGCTAGTAGTAATATATTAATTAAAATTATTTGTGTGGTTATGACAATAATTCAAAAGGGTGGGTCTAATTTGACGTTTGTTACTCTTTGTGTATTTGTTGTACTATGAAACAGGATACAACCTATTATTTTTTTATTGGTTTCATTGTTTATTTATTTAACCGTACTGATATATTCAGTGAGATGAGGTCTGCAATTCGAAAGTTTTATAAGAATTTTCTTACCTGTAAATCAAAATATGATTATACTAGTCAAATTCAGTCTTCCAGTAAATCACTACATACAATAAAACAAAGTCGCTTTCCGCTGTCTGCCTGTCTGTCCCTATGTATGCTTAGATCTTGAAAATGCAATGGATTTTAACGCGTTTTTTAGATATAGTGAATAGATAGAGTGATTCAAGAGGAAGGTTTATATGTGTATAAAACATCCCAAAATTCCCACAGGAACGTGCACAACTTGGGTAAAACCGCGGAGCGGTCCTAGTATTCGTATATAAAGTTTACGCGATACGTGATTGGTTTGGATCTAAAACTTGGACTGGACATTCCAACACGATGGTTCAAGTTTAATGCTTATAAATAGTTCCATGCTATTTGTGTAGATGGCGCTCTGTGTAGTTTGTATCAAGTATTAAAATAAAATACCGTAGTACTAAATTAAAATTCCGTTTTATCTTATGATATGTAAAGTTATGTAACTTGAACATCTTTTACTGGTGTCATTTTCGCATTTGTTATTTAATATTTAGGTAACAAGTCCAATTTGACGAGAGGTTGAAATATTAGAGTTTTATTCGTTACTGAGTTTTTAGTAACGATGTGGGTTTTTAAATTCTATTCAGCAAACATGATGTACTTATTTTGATATTTTCATTTTAAAAGATTTCAATATGAGTACAATTTTGTATGAGATACAATGTGTTTGTTGTTAAAAGTTGCATAACACCTCAAACACGATAGCCTAGTCCTTGAAGATAGATTAATAGCTTAGAAGCTAAAAGTGCAATGAACGGTTACCCATCCTATTCCGCGTCGTCGTCGAGGAAACTTGTATTTAATTGACGTAACAGTGACGTATTTTGTCTCACTATATGACTATGTAAGATTTTCGTGCCATGATGTTAGTAGAATTTAGAGTCTGATTTTTGATGATTAAATGTTTAGTAATTAATGTATATTCATGAGGTTAGTTTTTAAGACTCCGTAGTTACCGCTGACGAGGGACACAGTACGAGTTTTAGCGGGTATTTCCTGGCCCGAAATTATCAAAAATAAAATATAGTGTGGTAATAGGGTGATCGGAAATGCATAAAGCGAGAGCGAGCGTTGTAATTCTATGCATAAAGGCATTACGAAACCAGAAAAAGGCTCTGCAGTTCTACTATCTTCTAAGTTCAGTCTAAGGCCTCTTACACATTAATGATGGAAAATTCAGTGGTGGGCGTGTTAGGGTGCCGGACCAAATGAGGCACTACCGATACTTTATTTATCGCACTGCAAGTAAAGGCGAGTAAAGGCATGCATAATAGGCTAAGCTAGGTCGTCAGCCTATGGTGTCGCGGCCTTTACTGAGGGGATGCCCCCTAAGAACACAAACATCGAATAATAACATAACCAGCCGTATGAAGGCGCTCGTTGGCTACAGGTGTAGAGGTACATAAAACAGTACACTATATTATATACATAGGTATAATGATTTCTTAGTAAACAACAGCACATGAGCATCCTATGCATTCTGAGTAATATAGTTTCGGAATTCTGAAATCGACGGTTGCACTAACGTGTTTTGCTGACTGTACCATGTTACTGTTAACAGCGTTGGTTACTAACCTACACGAACTTTACTAGTGTTAAAAATAGCTACCTAGGAAAATATAAATATAATATTACGTTGAGTTGTAAGTAGGTAAATATATATGATACCAGTGTTATGTATCTAGTTCAGTGTACAATTTCCATACGGTCAAATTTTGATTGTTTTCGAGTCTAGCCTTGACGAACGAGTTGAATAATTATCTGTTAGTCATCATCATCACGCTGGTCTAATTTACTAATTTAACGTTTTTGTCTCGTGACAGAGTATCATTTAGTTTGCTATTTTTAACAATAGTGGTACATTTCTTGTTGCAAAGGTTGCAATAAGTTTGTTATATTATGGGCAGATAGAGTTAGTTGAAACGTAATATTCTGATACTGATACCGACTGGTACAACTAAGGATCAAATTGAGGATAAAAATAGGATTCATAGAATACAATTTTACTAACAAAAGCTGGGTACCTTACTATTGCAGGGCAAAAATATCTTATCCAACTGAAGGTGTAAGTCACAAGTACAGTGGGCAGGATTAAGCATAATCACTTAAACTTAAGCTATCGCTTGCCTAAGTTAGGTACCTACTAGAAAACTACAACGATTAACCACACTTTGGTAGTTACTAAAAGGAAAAAAATATTTGCATGTAAACAAACAATTATTAGCCAGGCATTAAGCATATCATAATAAAACTTTGTTGTTCAATAGGCATCTAGGTTCCTAAATATCACAAGTAATCCAGTAAAAAGAATTAATTCGCTACGATATAAGGATAAAAATAACACCGTATAAATATAACCTGTAATGTAGAACTAGCAATTACCTGGTGATATAAATATACTTTATCCGATTCTTATTATTATTTATATCGAAAATTGGGATTCAAAGCCATATTTCATAATCTCAATTGTGACTTTTACCTTATAGTATACTAGCAGCGCCCCGCGGTTTTACCCGCGTTGTGCCCGTTCCCGTGGGAATATCGGGAATTTTTATACATAAAAACCTTCCTCTTGAATCACTCTACCTATTACAAAAAAAGCGGCCAAGTGCGAGTCGGACTCGCCCATGAAGGGTTCCGTAGCAGCGAGTAACATAATAAAGAAGTTCTTGAAATAAATGTTTTTTTATTTACATTTGAGTTATTGAATGAATAATCAGTATTTTTTTGCGGTTTACGATTTATGTCGTAAAAAAAAAACTACTAACTAGACCTCGTTCAAACCAATTTTCGGTGTTAGATTACATTGTTATGTACATCATATATTTTTTTTAGTTTTATCATTCTCTTATTTTAGAAGTTACAGGGGGGGGGGGACACACATTTTACCACTTTGGAAGAGTCTCTCGCGCAAACTATTCAGTTTAGAAAAAAATGATATTAGAAACCTCAATACCATTTTTGAAGACCTATCCATAGATACCCCACACGTATGGGTTTGATGAAAAAAAAAATATTTTTTTCATTTCTAAGTATGGGAGACCCCCCTAAAATTTTATTTTTTTTCTATTTTAGTGTGAAAATATTAATGCGGTTCACAGAATACATCTACACACTAAGTTTCAACAACATAGCTCTTATAGTTTCGGAGAAAAAAGGCTGTGACATACGGACAGACAGACAGACAGACGGACGGACAGACAGACAGACAGACATGACGAATCTATAAGGGTTCCGTTTTTGCCATTTGGCTACGGAACCCTAAAAACCGCATCAAAATCCGTTGCGTAATTTTAAAGATTTAAGCATACAGACAAACAGACAAACAAACAGACAAAAATAGCGACTTTGTTTTATACTATGTAGCGACTAATCAACCCTTACCATGTTTTTAAACCCGATTGTAATTGTATTTGACCATCCGAACGTTATTTCAATCCATTTTGGTTTGCCTTAAAGATCGTTAAACATCTTTCCGACCCACCCTACACCCTTCTTACAAATATTCCTATCGAATCAAATTTGAGATTAAAAATGTTGAGATTGTAAAACAAAACAGGATTTAAGTAAAGCCCTTTCATTGTTGTGCCCATACTTGAACTTGTTTCAGTTATTTATTACTCAAACATAGATTTTCCATAAATGATGAGTCTTATGTATTTACACAATACGTTCGTGGCATGCCTTGTTTACTGTAAAACATTACCTAGTACAATACTTTACTAATGAGTATCATAATATCTAGATTTACTTCAGCGAGGCTTTTCTTTACATTACGTCAAGTAATCTCGATAAATATTCGTTGTGGTTCCGTATATATTTGTGGAGTGCAAAAATGGCAGAATATAAAGATATTATATCACTAAAGAGTGATATAATAAAGCTCTACAGTTAGATTCGTTGTTTGTTTGAAAGCACCAATCTCTGAAACTTCCAGTCGGGTTTGAAAACATTTTTTGTGTATGATAGCATCATTCAAAAGGAAAATATTGGCTACTTTTATTTAGATAATCCCACAGAAACCAGTGAAAACCGGATAAAACCGCAGAGCGCTGCCCATATTAATATGCTTTAAATTCTCTAAAATCAGTTGGATTCCACAAGTCTGAAGCTTACTTAATTTGTCGCCAATTAAAATTAACCTAATTGTGTTTATTCTTACGTCTTTAATAACATAATTAATATTTTAAAGATAATGCAAAATTACCAGAATAGCAAATAATTAATCCTTACGGTTAAACTACTTACGGAATGACGAATAACAATTTCGAGCATCATAATACAATGGAGGCTTATTAAAAGGTTCACACGTCTAGCCTTGGATCTCTAAACTGGAGTAGGTAAACCCCAAGTCAATAGAGCTTACTTATGGCAGAGTGGTGTGCATTTCAGTGAACCAGTCGTTGGCAAACCAACGCCGCGCACGGAGCCTGAAAAAAATACTATTTCATACTTCTAGAGGCCAAACACTTACTATTTTTTACTTAAACGTAATATTTAAAAATGTATTTGATTTTGTGATTAATACTTAATATAGTGATTGGCTTTTTAGCAAAATTTGTTTTTACATTTTAAACGAAATTGGCTTAGAAAGTTTGAAGTGATAAAAAGTTTAAGTTGTGCTGTCAAATGAATTGAGTGATAATGCAGACGAAAGCGTCCCATTTTCCAAGTGATCCGTGGAAGTTTGTGTATAAGAAGTTGCAAGAAAAAGATGTTATTAGCAAAACTCAGTAAGATGTCTTGTCATAATTACTTATGTGCTAAGAATAAGTTCCGAGTTAAACTTAACATTTTCCTTAAATGCCAACTTAATTCACTCAAAAGGACTGAATTTCTTTAGTGCTTAATTTTCTATAATACCAAAAGAATTTTTGGTTTCCAGCTACTTGAATTTTTCTATAGCTTAAGTTTTCCTAGAAATATTTGTTAGGATACTTATTATCTATAGTCTTTTTCGGAATTCATAGAAAATACTTTATGTCTTCCGTTCCCACGACTACGAACTACTAGATGATCTTAGGGCTGATTAAATAAGTGGTAGCAAAAGTTTAATTTGGTTTTTATTAATTGGTTTGGCAATGTGTGTCTCGCTTCGATCTTAACGATGTGGGTTTAATCAAATGATTAGTGTTTCCGCACCAAATATAGCTTGGTAGATACACATTTTCGAATCTAAGGTCATTGCATTAATGTATCAATTAAAGTGCAATGCTTTGTGAATGTTGTGACTGCAGAATCGCCAGAATTGCTAGTAGATGGGAGCCTCAAAGTGCCCAATGGGGGCCCCGAGTAGGCCCAAAGTGGCCGCACATGATTATGGTGTTCGTATCCCTAATGATTCGTAAAAGTTGAACTAGAATCCTCTTTTAAAATTCTACAATACAACGCTTGTTTGGTGATCCTGATCTGTCTTTCTGGGTCATCAACTCCGATATAAGTTAACTGACTTGATTTATTTTGTCTTAAGAAAAGTAAGAAGGAGTGTTTTGTATAATTCAAGGTATTTCTTTTCATTTTTGCGGTTGAGAATTAAATGATCTTTATAGAATAAGCGAAAGTAGTATTTAGTGATATTATTAGCAAAAGCAAAAGTGAGTAGATGCGAGTGATATAATGTTTTATCTTCTGACATCGTGACAATATATTTCCATTAAACTAGAAGTAGAAGAAACCAATTTACTTAAAACTAGACGAAGACCGGATACTTGTAATGACCGATGTACAATGGCTTGAATGGGAGGTCACGGTAAACTAAGACGTTTTACAAACCGTGAAGTTTCTTTGTAATGACTAATGAAGTATACCGCAGTTCTACTGTAAAACAAACCGTAAATCCTACAAAAATAAATGTCCGGCTTTGCTCAAACAAATATTAACCGTACCACTTTTATAGAATAGTAACGGCTCGCGGTTTTACCCACGTTGTACTTATTGCAGTGGGAATTTTGGGATAAAAATACCCAATAAACTTCCACTCGGATGTAAGTAGTTATTGTATGCAGAAAGCCATCATCAATCTTAATATTGGTATCAAATCAGACTACTGATGAGAAATATGATCTCACACGCGAAGGCGCTCAAAAAAAACCAATTGATTTAAATTAATTTATTTAAAAAATGAAAAATTACAATTAAACTATAATTAATTATTGCCTAAGAGATGTAATAGTGATCGAGGTTGGATCAAGATTGCCCCTCCTTCGGTTGCGTAGTCTGACGATGCCTCGTGTGCAGCGTCAGTCTTCTTCCACGTAGAAGACTTGTCCTAGATTCGTGTGCAGCGTCGGTGTTCTTACTCGTGGAAGGCTTGTTCTAGTTTTCGGGCGGAGTTGGCGTTCTACGTATAGCCGTATGTAACACCTCCCCCATCAAATCAGCGACTATTTTTGAAGATTGTGAGAAAATGTCGCTGTCAGGTTCTTGTTATCTCGGGGAGTTCTTGATTTAGCCTCTTGTGGTGCAGAGGTCACAGCGTAGACATGCTGACCCTCGGTTACTTCCTCTGGTTGTCTGGATTGCACGAACTTGCGCCATAGTATGAGGCTGCAAAGTATGAGTGCACCGATTAATATACTATAAAATGGGATGGTGGTATGGTATATAGTAGAGTGATCCTTTATAGAGGGTTGTATAATCCTGTCCTGGATGTTGTGCAGCTTCCGCAGGTCTATAGTATCTATCTGCAGATGCGGAGTAGGTGAAGTCTGGATAATGGTGTCCGTTATATTGGTTATCTTCATAGGCTGTCCCTCTATGCGGTCGTTCGCGTTGATTATAGTGAATTGGCTGGTTTTTAATTTGCAGTTATGTGGTATGGTGACGAGGTAGCTACCGGTGAGAGTAATGGCTTCATCTCGTTCGCATGTGAGTCTTATTTGAGTCGGCTTCGGCAGGACGATGGCGTAGTGGCGGTCATCTAGTTTCTCCATGGCTGGTCGCGTCAGATGGATGCTGGTTCTCTCGCAGGATGTCGACTCCGGCTTGCCTTCGATGATGTCGCATATGCAGTCTGTTTGTTCACGCAGGTGGTTGTTGTACCTTTCTTCACAGATGTACCGCGTGTCAAACTTCGGGCATTCAGCCGCAATGTACAAATGAAAATTCTCAGTGATTGCTAGGAAGGGTGAAGGGGGTAGGATAGTTTGGTCATTCCTATTAGGTACTACTGTTAATCTATACAAGGAGAAAGTGAGTGGGGACACCACAGGAAAACGAAAGACAAATACTAACTGGTTATCATTAAAGTATGACGCTGGTTTTATAATATTATAATATTCTCTGAGTTCTAAATCGATAATATGTTCTTTACCATAAAGTGTTGTCAGTTTATTTAACATATTGGCTAATACTTTAGTACCTATCATAGAGTGATGGGTGCGCATGTCGTTACAAAATGTTATTGCGTTTTCTAACCTGGTTAATTCGCCTAATATGTCATTTACGTTATTATTAATTATGGCTAATATCTGAGCGAATTTAGCATATTTCAAAAGTGCTGTTTCAGCGTATGCATTTGCATTAAGTAATATATTTAAAGTTTTATTAAATTTTATTTGATTATCTACTATTTGTGCAATAATTTTTGTATGCTCATTATTTAGCTCTTTACTAAGGCTAATATGATGATTTTGTTCTGAAATAATTTGTTCTTGATTAGTTTTTAATATACTAAGGGCTTTATTATATCTAAGTGCATCGTTATAATCTAAGTTACCTGTAATGCCTTTAATAACAGATCCGAGTCCGTTAACCAGACCTCTTTTGAAACGATTAGGCTCTAAACTCCTTAACATAGATGAAGCTTCGGTTAGATGGTTATTTAGTTGATAAATCTGTAATTCGTAAAGTGCAAAGGTGTTATTGTCTAATCTAGTCTCCAACTCAGTTAGTTGAGTTCTCACGGAATTAATATTGTCATTGATTGGTTTTAGTTCAATGTATTGTAGGAAGGAATGGTATTGGGTAGTAAGTCGCATAGGTCCTAGTTTAAAAGGTAAAAGTCCCGGTCCATCTTGTAGTCCTTCAAGTTTTATCTCTTGAGCTTGTGCCAGGCTGATCGTCAGAGTCCATATTCCCCTGTAACAATTTGGGAGTCCGTTTAAGTCTGGATTTAGCTACAGGACCTTTCTTTTTGGAAGTGTAGATATGTATTGGTAGGTCAGCTAAAACGGTGTCATGTGTGTATCGGGGAGCGAGCTTAGATCTGCTAGCGCAAGGGTTTTTAATAAAAACCTGCTGTTGGGGTTGGTATTCCACTTCCGGTTCGCGGGATTTATTGCGGTTTTCAATTATAGAGGTTCTATTAGCAAGCGAGGTCTCATTGATAAGTTCGTATACCCTTTTCATGCGATCTCTGTGTGTATCTGCGTATTGTTGTAACAAATGTTTCGTAAGGTCAATGTCGGTGGAATCGCGTGGGTCGGTATGTCCTATTATAAGGTCGTAAGGTCTGCACTTTGTGAATGAATGGACTGAACTGTTATATGCGATAATAGCATAAGGCATTAAGTTAGAGACAGGTTCGCCTTTTTGGGTTAGTCTTAAAATACGGAGATGTTCCAAGATGGTGGAGTGAAAGCGTTCTATATTACCGTTAGCATTGGGTGAGTGGGCTAGTGTTTGGTGATGAATTATTTTATGAGTTTTACAAAATTCCAAAAAGATTTGATTAGTAAATTCGGTGCCCTGGTCGGTTATTATGGTTAAGGGCAACCCATGATGTGTACTAAAAGTTAATAATGATTGTACTATGCTTATGGCAGTTCCATCTCGTAGCAGATATGCTTGACCGTATTTTGAGAAAACGTCAATGATGGTGACATATTTCTCGCTGTTGACAGTGAAGCTGTCCATATGCACTATCTCAAAGGGTCTTGTAGCAGGCGGTACAATGTTGAATTTAGGCCGTATAGGGTGTCTGTCGTATTTGGCTTGGCCGCAGATAGTACATTCATTGATGAACTTTGTGATCTGCTCCTTCATCTTAGGCCAATAGTACTTCTGAGATAAGGACAGATGGCATTCGTTAATACCACGATGGTTGGTTCTTCCCTCGTGATAATGGCGGATAATGTCCTGTTGTTTAAGGTATTCTTTAACATTCTCTAGTTCCTTTTTACACATTACCAGATTCATAGATGAACTTACAAACTTATTTTGAATGATGGGAATGATCTTATAGAAAGCAAGGGGTGGATGAATGAGAATAGCAGTTTTAATTTTAGGGTTCACATATTCTTTTATAGCATTAACTACTTCCTTTTTTAAATCTGTACTTGACAACTGAATGGATGTTCGAGTGTGAGTTTCAAACGGTTTACTGACTGTGGGTCGTTTCTTTAATTCACCAACTACTGTCAAAACTAATTGTCTGTGGAACTTGTTGAGAGGGTCATCTGTTATAGGAATTTCAAGTATTGGGTGTTCGGTCGCAGTATGTGCAGTCTGAGTGTCTGAATTGTCAGGGGTGTCCGGTTTTTCACTGTCTAAATTAACAATCATAGAGTCAGCTTCCTCATTGTTGATCTCGATACGGGAGAGGGCATCAGCGTTTGTATTAATTTTCCCTTTTTTATAAAGAACTTCAAAATCATACTCGCTGAGTTTTAATCTCCATCTGGTTAACCTTGAACTGGGTTCTTTGAGACTCATAACCCATTGGAGTGGTTTATGGTCAGTTACGATTTTGAATTTCCTTCCAAAAAGGTAAGGGCGGAAGTACTTAGTCGCCCATACGATAGCCAGTAGCTCTTTCTCGATAGTGCTGTAATTAACCTCGCTCTCATTAAGTGTACGAGAAGCGAACGCTATAGGTTTATCCGCACCAATTATACCCTGAGAAAGAACTGCTCCTATTGCAAAGTTGGATGCGTCAGTGGTTAGGACAAATTCCTTGGTAAAGTCTGGGTATTTTAATATCGGGTCATTAGTTAACAGAGTCTTACATTTTTCAAAGCAGTCTATATAAGTCGAGTCAAAGTTAATACGTTTTCCTTTCTTTAGGCATTGTGTCAAGGGCTTTGTTATTCGAGCAAAATCGGGTATGAATTTCCGGTAATAGCCAAGAAGGCCTAAAAATTGTTTTATCTCTTTTGGAGTCTTTGGTAAAGGGTATTTTTGTATGGCAACTATTTTATCTGGATTAGGTTTGATACCTTCAGTGCTGATAATGTGACCTAAGTATGCTGTCTCGAGTTTGAGGAACTCTGACTTATCTAACTGGATTTTGAAGTTAGATTCGCGAAGTCTTTGGAACACTTTCTCTAAATTAATCATATGTTCTTGTAGAGATGTTGAGAATATGATAATATCATCCAAATAGACAAGACAGATGACATTTTGGAGCCCTTTCAGCACGTTATCCATCACTCTTTGAAAGGTTGATGGTGAGTTTTTGAGTCCCATCGGCATTCTCAAAAATTCAAAGTGTCCATGTTCCACATTAAAAGCTGTTTTTGGGATGTCTTCAGGGTCCATCTCTACCTGGTAAAATCCAGATGCAAGGTCTAAAGTCGTGAAGTATTGACACTTGCCTAATTTGTCGAGAACGTCTGTTATGTTAGGTATGGGGTATTTGTCGTTGATAGTCTTTTCATTAAGTTTCCTAAAGTCAACGACTAGACGCCATTTTTGCTTTCCGGATGCGTCTACCTTCTTTGGGACGACCCAAATAGGAGAGCTCCATGCAGACTCCGAAGGTCTGATTATACCCTGTTCCAACATCTTATCAATTTGGCTACTAACTTCCTCCCGATGGATGAAAGGATACCGATAACTTTTGGTGTAAATTGGTATGGTATCGGTTGTTCTGATTCGGTGTTTTATTCTATTCGTAAAAGTTAATGGTTCGCCCTCTATATAAAAAACGTCAGAATATTTAGAACAAAGTGTAACTAAGTTACCTTTTTCCTCTTCGTTAAGATGGTCTGTGCGTAAACGGGAGATAACATCTGCAGTACGCGGGGACAAGTAATCATCGTGCCTGCATTCCGCGTTAAACATAATAGCTTGGGTAGTTTGATCTAAAGAAAATATTACGTCATTCTCAGAGGGGTTAACAACTTCGACTATACCTCGACCATTTCTGACAGTGGTTAAACATTCGACAATAGAGCAATTGCAAAGGATTTGTTCTTCTACTATGACCTCGCCATCCGGGGCGTTAATTGGAATATTAATTAATTTAGAGCTTTTCGCAGGCAGGACGTCTTCGTAAAAGTTTAGGTTTCTAGAGTTGTACATAAGGATGTCGTTAATTGAATGTTTAGTTATAAGTTTTAAATTCTTGAGGTCTAATTTAGCCTCCCATCTAGTAAGCAAGTCCATGCCAATCAAACCATCAAATCTATCATGAAATTTATATACGAAAAGTTTCAAATGTTCTGGATCGTTAAACTCCTCAAAGCAGGGTAAATTAACCGAATAGTCATTTCTGCTTGTAGCGTGGACATTAGTGACCTCAAAGGGGTCATAATTGAGGGGTATGTCGGGAAAGAATTTACTTATTGCTTCCGGACTAATAAACGACTGATTCGCGCCAGTATCTACAAGTAAATTTAAAGGAGGATTTGAAATTCTAATGTACGGCAATTGGCGTTGAGTTTGAAGGTTAACTTCTATTTTGATCTGTTTAACTTCGATCCCGGGGGAAAATCCTGACTGGTGGAAGGCATTTGGTCGTTGTCAGTCGAGGTCCTTACATCTGGGATAATTTCGGTGTCCGTTCCGTCGGGGACCGGACAGTCGTAGTAACCTACAGGTTCATTGTAAGCTACAGAGTCATTGATGTACTCTAGACACTGATAAGGGTCGTAATACTCATAGTCATAAGTAAAGTCAGGTTGGTAATAGTAATCGTAAGGCGCACACTCGTTTACGTTAACATCGCGTTGCCTAAAGTAGTTCGAGGGTGGAGGATTGCCTTGTTTAGCCCAATTCCATGTGTTAGTACCCATTAATGGTTTCGCAACAAAGTTACTTACCCCGCTCATAGGCTTTGGGCCTTGGTGAGCTGGTTGTTCCCCGGGTGGCTTCCGGAATGGTCCATCGCGTTGAGCGTAACCCGGCGGGGGTGCAGAGAACATCTGCTGGGTGCGTGACGGCGTGCGGGGGTGGTTGAAAGCTAGTGGTGGCCTAAATTGTGTCGGCGGCGGCCGATACAGTACCTGTTGTCGGGCGGGGCCCGGCGTGCTGGGCATAGTAAACGGCTTAAAGGCTGGTACCTGCATTTTAAACCCTTGAGGAAGTCGGTCCGGTAGTTGAGGTCTAACATTGTCGTTGCGTCCTTGCAGATACAGAGTATTCATTTCTTCATGAACAAACTCTAATGCCTTTTCGATAGTCTCGGGGCGCATGCATCGAATACGTGATCCCAAGGGATCTTTTAGCCCGCGCAGATAAGCTTGGAGTGTTAGTTTTTTATAAAGGTCCCGCTTAGCGTCTATGGTGGTCTGTAAGCTTTCGTGTAGTGCGACGTATGTCATGATGGTGCTGAATAAATTTTGACAACGCTCGTAAAATTCTTGGGGCGTGCCTGGGCCCTGGGTGAGTAGAGCCAGATCGTTATACAGAGCGGTCTCGTTTCTCTGGTCGGCAAAGTTATTAATAAGAGCATTACGAATGCCTATCCAATCGTTAGGGATGCCGTTCGCATTGATAAGGCGAGCAGCGGGTCCCGTGACCTTATTCAAAATCCCGTTTAGTAGCCCTAAGTTAACGAGGTCGTTTCCCTCTTGTGCATATTGTGAAACTAACTCGTCACATAAACGAATAAATCGTGGTAACACATTACAGTTCCCGTCAAAGTCGGGGACTAGGCGGAGGGCCTTACAAATGTTATCTAGTTCACTCATTTTGTCTTGTTCGCTCACTAATCTACGTGTACTATCTAAAGCTATTTGTCTATTACTTATTTTAGAATAACTAGATTTCCTTTTTTGAAAAATCTTGGAATATTACACTTACAATGACACCAAAATTGACCCACGAAAGGGTTGGGAAATACAATTAGATAATTAATGATTACAGGATTAAGGAAAGCAAGCGATCACTAGAAAATTCAGTGTACTTACAGTATTTTCCACATTGGTTCCCGTTGAGCGGTATCTATGTTCGGATAGTAACGCGCGGAGTCCGTTGAGGTCCAGAGTTTTCCCGGTGAGACGTTGAAGGTCGATCGGAGCGCGACGCGACGCGATTTTGGCGATATGCGTATCGCGATCCAACCCAGGAAATCCTACCGACTGCGCCAAATATGATCTCACACGCGAAGGCGCTCAAAAAAAACCAATTGATTTAAATTAATTTATTTAAAAAATGAAAAATTACAATTAAACTATAATTAATTATTGCCTAAGAGATGTAATAGTGATCGAGGTTGGATCAAGATTGCCCCTCCTTCGGTTGCGTAGTCTGACGATGCCTCGTGTGCAGCGTCAGTCTTCTTCCACGTAGAAGACTTGTCCTAGATTCGTGTGCAGCGTCGGTGTTCTTACTCGTGGAAGGCTTGTTCTAGTTTTCGGGCGGAGTTGGCGTTCTACGTATAGCCGTATGTAACATGAGTGATGAGATCAAACATAAACCAAACGTAAGCTTAAATACTATTCTTGAATTTAATTAAATCCGTAAAAAATGTTTGTTTGCAACCAAGGAACCACTATCGACCAAATAAATTTAAGCACGTCTTGTCGCAGTACCTATCTAAGAAATTAATTGAAATAACAACCTTGTCTTTTTTGTCTGCAAAAACTTACATTTCTACCAGTATCAACAAACTATATAGATCAAACGCATACCTACCCAATATTAATTTCCTACATTTTTTATCGCCTCTGTATACTGTTAGTTGTATAATAACAAGTTCAGCCGCCTACAACGACTGACTTTGGTCATGCATGCTTAGTTCTTCAGAAAAACCTTTACGCTTGTTGCGTGCTTTCTCTAATGTACTGGGTTAAACAAGGACGCACATAGTTTGGTAGGTGGTGGTTCGGATAGTGGTGTGATGATGTCATTCGTGAATATTCTGCATGTTCAAGCTCTTTGTTTTTGTTAATGAAAAGACTACTTAATCTATTTTATCTGACATTGTACACAATTTAGATCATCATGTAAGTGATACTACCAAATTTTTTTATTTGTAGGTACTTACGGTTTTTGTTTTGAAATTATCTATGTATTTATGTACTATGTGTCATTATAGGATATAAATTGAGTGCCTAATTTCATAGAAATCGGTCCCGTTGATTCACTATGAAATAGCAGACTATGTCCATAGAACCACACGCTACATTTCATCCCCACAAACTATGTATCCCACTTATAAATTAGTAAGGAAGTTAAAATTAGTAACAAAGATTAGAAGTGTCTGTCTGGTCTGTTATGTTATTTGTTATTTTATTATGATAATTACTGTAAAATAAGCGTCGAAATACATAATTATTAGTAACTGATGAATTATTCAGTAATACGGTCTAGACTAGTTTATTTTCGCATCACACATACATCTGGTTTTCCTGCCCTTCATTGACTGACATAATGAGAGTAATAAGATACTTAATTATAAGTACAATATTCATTATATTTAATCGACTTTAAATAATGAGGTTCTGTATTTGATCCATATAAATGCTTATGCTGATGTTTTGTTCAGTTTTTTAATGTTCTAGAAGTTGATTAAAGTAAAATAAGCCATTTTTAGGTACTTAGTGATTTCCTTATATTACTAAGTGATGTTTTGACCCGTTACGAACAAGGTTAAAATAAAAAGATAAGAATCTGTTTTTGATGGATGATGTAAGCGAGTTTAACGGTTTTCGAATTACTTATTACTTCTCACTAGATTTCTATATTAGGTTTACATTGAAAAAGACAACATTAATTGTTTAAATCACTAGACCAATCGGTGTCCAGGGGTCCAGGATTTACCAACAACTTACGCGAACTTAATTTTAAAAAAAGTAAAGAACCATTTGAACGGAAGAAGTTCCCCCTTTTGATGCCAATTTTAGGTATTAGACTGAATTAAGTAACATTCTACATAGCTAACTTATTTCCCTGTTAGGGAATATAAGTGTTTAAACCTATTTCAAAATTAAGACGGCCTATCTAACGTTTAAGTACCGACCTATTTAGTTTAATTAGTAAAATAAATGAGTTATGTTACGAGGTTAATAAGCGGTAAACTACATAGATAAGTGCAGTTAATTTAAAATAACTTTGTGACGTAGCCAAAGAAGATTTAGTACTTTCTGCTATCTGCGTAAAGAAGGAATAATGTACCAAGGATAGGCAGGAAGTATCTACTTAACTAATGTGTACCAATAAAGAGCCAACTACGGTGCTTTGCCTGTTTGTTTATGTATGCAGTTTGTTAGCAATAAGTTATTTTTAGTACATGATGTGCCGAATATCATTAAGCAAATGTTTAGACTATGATTAATAATGTCGTAAGAAAAGCACGTGCTGTGTTGCACTTCGTTTAGTTAGCGTAGAGTCGCGAGCGACTAGGGCTGTGTACTCGTATAACGTAGAGTTTATAGCACGTTTATATTCTCTTTGGGGCTGTGTGAACGCCGACATTGCCTTGAATCTTGGATTACGTCAGTCTCACATTGCCGGCCAGCCGTACAACCAAAACAAATGAAAACGCGTTCTGTAATTCGACAAAAACGACCAAAACAGTGGCAATACTTCGGCCAGGAATACTTACCGACTCAAGTGTATACAGAAAGTGATCGCATATCGTGTCGGTGACCTTAAATTAGCGGTAAGAGCAAGATTGCTCCACCATACCGGTGGATACATCTCCGTAACTGGCAGTCCTAAGAGTTTGCGGTTCATGTTTACGTCACGAGCCAACAAAGCAGTGACTCCTCTGTGTGTATTATTCCAGTGATTCATTTGTAAGCAAGCTGATGGATGTGGGTATCTGCAGTTTGTTAAAGACTTCTAAGTGAATAATAATATTGATGTGAATGGACGTGTTTTTTTAAAAGTGCTTGTTTACTTTAACGTTACCTATCTAAATTATTCGAAAGTTATTCAAGTTTTTTCCGCTAACTGAAAATTTAATAAGAGTTTAAAATGGATGAAGAATCTATGTGGAAAGGTTTTTATGACAAATTGCAACAGCAAAAATCGGTTGAACAACAGGACCATGATAACAGGTACGAACTAATTAATTATATTGATTACTAAAATATACTAAGTAGGTATGTGTGGATGTATCTAATATCTACTTAATATATGATAATGTCTTAAACATAGGTTAAAACCGAACAGGTTACTGGTAGTTGGTAGGTACCTACACTTACATTTTACCTATAGGTAAACGAAAGACTTCGGTAGGTATTTCAATTAGTTCCGCAAGCATTCTAATTGCTATTTCCAGTTTCCCCCTTTATCTACCATTGTTATGAAAAGTAAAGTTATTAATTCACTTAACTCTAATCAATGAAAACTGCGATAGACCTTCAGAGTTTGCGCAAATCGTGACTAAATGTTTAGCTAGCTATTAATTTAACTTCCTAAGCTCACGGTTTTGTATGGGAATGAAAAGGACTGCTGTTGTTGACTTTGGTGTTATACTCCGAAATACTTTCTTTTTTATAAAACGTTAGATAGTTAGGTACCTAAATTTCTATAAAAGTATTTCGTATAAGTGAACAGTCCATAGGTTCTAAAGAGAAACTAAATACCATAGTCAAACACTGGGCACACCCTAGGTAGGCACACCCACTGCGTAACCTCTATTTTATCAGAATTCTGAATGTTTGGCAAACAGCCAATATCAGGCATGCAGGGTATAGTCACAAAAATATGAATAACCTAATAGGTATCTATTAACAGATATTTTAATTTGGGACTATCTATAACAGGCGTGTTTGAAACATCTCACTCGTATTGTGTTCTCAGTCACTATTTTTTGTAGTCCCCGGTTACCAAGTTCTTCAAAATTAGGTAGGTAAGGTAATCCTTGTAAATTAAGAAAAACAAACGCCTAAAACACAGAAGTATCTGATATCTTATCTGTGGCCTACGCTTCATTATTATATTTTAGATCCATGTTTCATATTGGAACCGAGAGCTGTCACTGTCAATTTAACAGTTAATCGAGACACTGACATTGACACAATATAATTTATTTTACTAATCGGTCGAGTTTCAATTTAAACACTCGAATTAATTTGTAATTTATTTTGATTCCATACCAGTTTAAAACATGTGTGACGTGTATTGTTCCTCTAAAAGTAAATAGAATGGAAATTAAACTATTTAGCGGCGTCTCTAGAAGATTCTTGTCGTAATATCACTTTGAGTCCGTGTTCGCGAGTGATCAGACGTTACCAGAGGATTACCGGATAAATAAAAAGACAAGTTGTTCCTAAAATTAAATTATTCAAGTTCGAATTTCTGCGAGATGATAATTTTGTTATCGAAGGCGAAGTAACCCTTTACGCACTCTTTCTTGACTTTGAGTTAATACTGTGTTCTTTATGAAGTATAGTGAAAAGATTTCTGCTACCCTCATGGATATTCTTCGAGCTCGAGCCGCTGGTCGTGTTCACCAGTTTATTACGCAATACAGGAGTATGCACTTGCTAAAATCTCAAGGTTATATTAATGGTGAATGGGTGAAATCGGTCAGTAATGAGGTGTTTCCTGTCCAGAACCCGGCCGACGATAGTGTCATCACAGAATTACCCGAAATGAACGTAGAGGACACCAACAAAGCAATAGAAGCAGCCCATAACGCTTTCAGCACTTGGAAGGAATCTACAGCGAAAGAACGATCGAAAATACTTAGAAAATGGTTTAATCTTTGCGAGAAGAATAAGGAAGAGTTAGCTAAAATCGTGACAGCTGAAGCAGGGAAACCATTGGCCGAGTCGAAGAGTGAAGTTACTTACGGAAGTTCATTTATCGAATGGTTTGCAGACACTGCTCGGCATAATGATGGTGAAATTATACCGAGCCCATGGCCAAACAAGCAGATATTAGTCACTAGGCACCCTGTTGGAGTTGTGTCTGTAATTACTCCCTGGAACTTTCCAAATGCCATGATAACTCGTAAAGTGGCTGCACTGATGGCAGCGGGCTGCACTTGTGTGGTTAAACCGTCTGACGAGACACCCTTATCTGCCCTGGCTTTAACCCAGCTAGCTGAAGAAGCCGGTGTGCCAAAGGGAGTCATCAATGTTGTTACAGGCTCGAGTAAAAATATTGCAGATGTTGGCCGAGTATTATGTGACCATGACAAGATTGCCTGTATAACTTTCACTGGTTCCAACAATGTTGGAAAACTTCTCTATGGAATAGCGGCAAAAGGAATCAAAAGGGTTGCTTTAGAGTTAGGAGGTAATGCTCCATTTATTGTCTTCCCAAGTGCCGACCTCGAACGTGCTATAAACATGGCTGTGGTAGCTAAATTCAGAAACTCTGGTCAAGCTTGCGTCGCTGCCAATAGATTCTTCATTCATGAAAGTATTTATGATAAATTTGTTGAAGGCATAAAATCTGTTATCACTAAAAAATGTGTTCTTGGATATGGAGATAAACAAGGCACCACAATGGGCCCATTAATCAATTTGAAACAAACGAAAACTGTCTCCAAACTGGTGCAGGATTCTGTGGATAAAGGAGCTAAGGTAGTGTTGGGTGGAAAAGTAAAGACGGAACTGGGCAATAAGTTTTATGAGCCAACTGTAGTAGTTGATGTCAACCCAAGCATGCCATTATACTTAGAGGAGATATTTGGTCCTGTTGTTTCTTGTTTGAAATTCACAAGTGAAGAGGAGGTGACTAAGTTAGCCAATGATAATAAAAATGGACTAGCTTCATATGTTTTCACTAAAGAGCTTGGCCAAGCATTCAGAATGTCTAAAAAACTTGAATACGGCATGGTCGCTATAAATGATGGGGAAATATCTGCAGCCGAACCACCTTTTGGAGGTGTCAAGGAGGCAGGCATCGGAAGAGAGGGCAGCAAACATGGAATAGCAGAGTTTACTGACATCAAATACACTCTTATGTCAAACTTAGATAAATAAGTGTATGCATTTTTTCTTG
Organism: Cyclophora punctaria; assembly: GCA_951394245.1. Taxonomy (NCBI): domain Eukaryota; kingdom Metazoa; phylum Arthropoda; class Insecta; order Lepidoptera; family Geometridae; genus Cyclophora; species Cyclophora punctaria. Next base: position 5,238,456 of record OX596177.1, read on the forward strand.
TTATTATATAAGTACATTGAGTTAAATGTATTAACGTACATACTAGAGAAGTCACTTCAAACAAGCTTCGTGAGAGATTCGCACCGGTGTGTGATCCGGTGTTCACTTAGTCGATGGCGAGATCTGGCCAGAACTACGAGTACATGTGTTTAAGCTATTGATTTTTTGATAAAATATGCCTTCATGTGTATTGCGTTATTGCAAAAACACTTCTAAAAACACAAATAGTATGTAAAGGAGTGACCTTTCAATTAATTAGTAATATTCTACTTCGAAAACAATTTATATCAATATTGAAAAATTATATATTTTTACATCAACAAACGGCCATATTCCAAAGAGTATATGGGATATGAGATACAGAGTGGACACCAAAGTGGACAATATCGAGATAAGACGAAGATAAACTCCTAATTCCTGTTGATATTATTATATCAATCATCTTTTTATATTAACCGACTTCAAAAAGGATGTTTTGTGACCCTAAGTTTTTAAAACAATTTACTATTTTATGTCTGCGATTTCTCGGACACTATTAATCTGATTTGGGCGGGATTCCTGTTACGGGGTTTTTGGGTTTTTGATTTTCGAAAGATTCCCTCGATTTCACTGGGATGCCATCATCAGATCCCTAAAATATCTTCTTCCCAACAAAAAAAAAACATGAAAATTGGTTCATATACCTACAACGAAGTAATCCGCGAACACACAAAAAAAAACATAATGGTCGAATTGAGAAACCTCCTCCCTTTTTTAAGTAGGCTAAAAAACCTCTTGCTATTATTCTAAAAATTCTACTTATAAAAATATAATTTACATTTGTAATTCATTGAAAAAAAAACTAGGTAGGTACATATTTGTAATAAGAGTCCGGTCTATTATGATTTTTATAATCTCTATTTTGAAATCCCAGTAATTTCATTTAACTAAACGTGTAAACATGGCGTAAGCGGCATACAATTTCATGGCGCTTGAGACCTTTCAGAATTGTACTCTGGAAATGTGTGGACCTGCCCGTTAATGTCCTAAAAAAAATCTTCACGATTTTTGTTCGACGTAGGCCCTCTAGTACGTTAGTACATATAACTAAATGATTATATAGGTATACTAGCTGCGCCCCGCGGTTTCACCCGCGTTGTACCCGTTCCCGCGGGAATTTCGGGATGAAAAATAGATGTTGGCCGATTCTCATAGATACCGGATAAGCACAAAAAATTTCATCAAAATCGCTCAAGCCGTTTCGGAGGAGTATGGCAACGAAAACTGTGACACGAGAATTTTATATCTATACTAATATTATAAAGCTGAAGAGTTTGTTTTGTTTGTTTGTTTGTTTGTTTGTTTGTTTGTTTGTTTGTTTGTTTAAACGCGCTAATCTCAGAAACTACTGAACCGATTTGAATAATTCTTTCACTGTTAGATAGTCTATTTATCGAGGAAGGTTATAGGCTATTTTTCATCCCGAAATTCCCACGGGAACGGGTACAGCGCGGGTAAAACCGCGGGGCGCTGCTAGTATTAGATATACAGGATGCCCCAAAATTCAACGATAATTGGGAGGCAATCGGTTGCCCAATTTGAACCTACCTCGTTAAAAAAAATTGGAGAAAAAAAAAAACATACTTTTTCAGATATGCCCTGTTTTCGAAAAAATAATATTTATTGCACCCAGTTTTAAAATTTTTGGCACTGTTGACAATTGTTACAATTTTTGGCACTATGCACAATTATCGTTGAATTTTGGGACATCCTGTATATGTTTTTTTTGCGGCTGTAATTAGATGTTATGGTTCTTGCCAAAGTTGCCATGTTAATATTTTTATTTTACCTACATGTGTAAATTATCAAAATCTTTAATTATGTACTTAAAGTAAGTCTAAAATATATCAATCATTCCAGTCTTCCACTAGATATGCAAAGCTTTATAAGCAACTTGGTCTTAAAAGTTAGTTTTATGTATGTATGGTATATATTATTATGTATTTTAATTATAAGAATAACTATGAGAGCCCCGTGTTTTACCCGCGTTGACCACGTTCCTGTGGGAATTTCGGGATAGAATCTTGAATGTACCTATCCAATGAATAAAATAAACAAAAAATCTTTTCAGCTTTATTATTAACTAGCAGCGCCTCGCGGTTTTACCCGCGTTGTACCCGTTCCCGTGGGAATTTCGGGATGAAAAATAGCCTATAACCTTCCCGTTGAATGTGGCTATCTATAACAAAAATAATTATTCAAATCGGCCTGATCATTCCTGAGATTACCTCCAACATACAACAAACAAACAAACAAACTTGCAAGTTTTACCTCTATAATATTGGTATAGATCAGAAAAAAATACGCCTTAAACACAGAAGTGTGCACAGAAGTATCTGATATCTTATCTGTGGCCTACGCTTCATTATTATATTTTAGATCCATGTTTCATATTGGAACCGAAAGCTGTCACTGTCAATTTGATGGTTAATCGAGACACTGACAATTGACATTGACACAATATATTTTATTTCAATAATCGGCCGAGTTTCAATTTATACACTCGAATTAATTTGCAATTTATTTTGATTCCATACCAGTTTATAACATGTGTGACGTGTAATAATCCTCTAAAATTAAATAGAATGTAAATTACACTATTGAGCGGCGTCTCTAGAAGATTCTTATCGTAATATCACTTTGAGTCAGTGTTCGCGAGTGATCTGACGTTACCGGAGTATTACCGGATAAATCAATAAACAAGTTGTTCCCAACATTAAATTATTCAAGTTCGAATTTGTGCGAGATGATAATTTTGTTATCGAAGGCGAAGTAACCCTGTACGCACTCTTGACATTGAGATAATACTGTGTTCTCTAAGAAGTATTGTGAAGAGATTTCTGCTACCATCATGGATATTCTTCGAGCTCGAGCCGCTGGTCGTGTACACCAGTTTATTACGCAATACAGGAGTATGCACTTGCTAAGATCTCAAGGTTATATTAATGGTGAATGGGTGAAATCGGTCAGTAATGAGGTGTTTCCTGTCCAGAACCCGGCCGACGATAGTGTCATCACAGAATTACCCGATATGAACGTAGAGGACACCAACAAAGCAATAGAAGCAGCCCATAACGCTTTGAGCACTTGGAAGGAATATACAGCGAAAGAACGATCGAAAATACTTAGAAAATGGTTTAATCTTTGCGAGGAGAATAATGAAGAGTTAGCTAAAATCGTGACAGCTGAAGCAGGAAAACCATTGGCCGAGTCGAGGGGTGAAGTTACTTACGGAAGTTCATTTATCGAATGGTTTGCAGACACTGCCCGGCATATTGATGGTGAAATTACACAGAGCCCATGGCCAAACAAGCAGATATTAGTCACTCGGCACCCTGTTGGAGTTGTGTCTGTAATTACTCCCTGGAACTTTCCAAATGCCATGATAACTCGTAAAGTGGCTGCACTGATGGCAGCGGGCTGCACTTGTGTGGTTAAACCGTCTGACGACACACCCCTATCTGCCCTGGCTTTAACCCAGCTAGCTGAAGATGCCGGTGTGCCAAAGGGAGTCATCAATGTTATTACAGGCTCCAGAAAAAATATTGCAGAAGTTGGCCGAGTATTATGTGAACATGACAAGATTGCCTGTATATCTTTCACTGGTTCCAACAATGTTGGAAAACTTCTCTATGGAATAGCGGCAAAAGGAGTCAAAAGGGTTGCTTTAGAGTTAGGAGGTAACGCTCCATTTATTGTCTTCCCAAGTGCCGACCTCAAACTTGCTATAGACATGGCCATGTCAGCTAAGTTTAGAAATACTGGTCAAGCTTGCATCGCTCCTAATAGATTCTTCATTCATGAAAGTATTTATGATAAATTTGTTGAAGGCATAAAATCTGTTATCACTAAAAACTGTGTTCTTGGATATGGAGATAAAGAAGGAACCACATTGGGCCCATTAATCAATTTGAAACAAACTCAAACTGTCTCCAAACTGGTGCAGGATTCTGTGGGTAAAGGAGCTAAGGTAGTGTTGGGTGGAAAAGTTAAGACGGAACTGGGAAATAAGTTTTATGAGCCAACTGTAGTAGTTGATGTCAACCCAAGCATGCCATTATACTCGGAGGAGATATTTGGTCCTGTTGTTTCTTGTTTGAAATTCACAAGTGAAGAGGAGGTGACTAAGATTGCCAATGAAAATAAAAATGCACTTGCTGCATATGTTTTCACTAAAGAGCTTGGCCAAGCATTCAGAATGTCTAAAAACCTTGAATACGGCATGGTCGCTATAAATGATGGGAATATGTCCGCACCCGAACCACCTTTTGGAGGTATCAAGGAGGCAGGCATCGGAAGAGAGGGCAGCAAACATGGAGTAGAAGAGTTCACCGATATCAAATACACACTAATGTCAAACTTAGATAAATAGGTGTATGCACTTATTCTTGTTATTATAAATATGTTTTTTGCTGCTGTATTTAGATGTTATGGTTTTTGCCAAAGTTGCCATATTAATATTTTTAATTTACCTACATGTGTAAGTCTAAATAGTAATCATTCCAGTCTTCCACTAGATATGCAAAGCATTTATAAGCAACTTGTTCTTAAAAGTTAGTTTTATGTATGTATTTTAATTATAAGAATAACTATGTGAGCCCCGTGTTTTACCCGCGTTGACCACGTTCCTGTAGGAATTTCGGGATAGAATCTTGAATGTACCTATCCAATGAATTCAAATAATCAATAAATCTTTTTTAGCTTTATTATATAGTGTCTGTATAATCATATATTGTTTCTGAGTAAGTTTTTATTTTAAAATAAATAATAATAACACTTAATTGTAGTTTCTTTATTTACTTAACAACAATGCGGTTCCCAAAATACCAACAATTAAAAAATAATGGTAGGTAACTATCTGATTTAGTTTGAAGCTTTCCATATGTCCTGTAGTAGTAATGTTATTAACATAGCACTATTTTGTCAACAGAGTACAGGAAGTTGATAATGGATTCTTCGAGAAATTCGGTTCAATATTGAAGCAAGCATCCCAAAGAGCTGCTTTAGAGGAATCAACACCGTTAGCTCCTTTGAAAGAGGTGGAAGAGCAAGATGGCGAACAGAAGTTGGAAACTGATCTCCAGTCAGAACGGAGTGTCATCCGAGACTCCGATAGTGGAAACGAGACACTTCTCGATACTGACTCCGAACCAGACGAGCATGAAAAACTAGATCGTATCATAGAAGCAGTCGGATGGAATGTAAGTTATTGCCATTTTTATTACACCTCAACATGTGCCTGACTGGAAGATTTTATGCTAATCTTACGTCATACCTTAAGATTGGGTAAATGGAAATGTATATTTTATTGGTCTATAATTTACCTCTCTCATTCCGTTGTATTTCATCGGAAAATAGATTTTATTTTGTTTTTGACCTGTTTATTTAGAACTTATCTGTGCAATTGGAGTAGAAACATTATAATGTTAGATCCTCATCATTCATGCCTGTTTCGTTGTACGCAACTGATTAATAGATGGTTACGTCTAATAAATATTTCATCACGCCACTCAAGGCCAATTGAATCATCTTTTTCAATCGAAGGGCTGTGGGCAGAATTTTATCCTCAAATCAACGTAGTATTTTCAGTCTTTTGTAAACAATCCAGTCCCGAAATATCGATCCGCTATACCTGTGAACTAGACATTGACTGATGTCTTCCATCGAAACTAGGTCGACTTTATCGACTATGAATACTAACGTAGTTACCTTGTTTATCTTTCCTGGTTATTTACATGTTTTATTCAATGGGGCGACCGTAAGGCGTGAGCTAATGTTAATCGATTCAAAAAACGTTTGTACGTACTTATTTAACAATAGACTCTTTGTACTTTAATTGTAGTTCGTTAATTCGTAGATAATATACTACTGTATGTTTTTGTGTATGTGGATTCCGAGTTAAACCGGTGACGTAGCATTGCCAATGTCTTGTGGTGGGCGATTTGTCTCGTCGTATCTAGTCACTGTGGCGCTGTGCCAGAGATTCTTTTCACTTTTCCCCGCTCAGTTGTCATCTTATGCCGACAAGGTTACCCTCAATGGCTGTTAAAAATGTTAAAATCTTATTATGTTGCCGTGTCATTACCCTTGGGTAAAGCAGATGTTTTTCCCTTGAGACTGTGCTCTTCATGTATCATAATGTTCCGTTCGAATTTGGAATCCTAATTGGAGTGTAGGAGGTTTGTTATTGTTACTTCTCAACCTCGAAGTACTTGTGTAATCTAGACATTTGCAGCAATGTGTACCTATCATGTGCATTAGTGTTCCACATTGAACCTACATCTTAATCAATTGAAGCTATAATAATAAATCAGTCTAAGTAGCCAAGAATTATAAAGTGATACATGTTATCTCTTCTGTAGCGAGATTTAGATCACTTACTAACGTCTATTTTCACATAATTGTTGCTATCAATGGTGAGTTCAAAGTGCTCCGAGATTAAAGTGGTGTAATGTAAATAAATGGTATTATGTTTGCGCGGTTTCCGTTCTTGGCGAATATAAACGCACGTGGTTCGTAAAATAAATATATCGTTCAGCACGCGTGCCTGTTGCCGAGCCCTGAAACCTTGGTTTTACCTACGTGCTCAGCCACTTGAAGTTATGATAAACAATCTCTAAATACCTGTTTCAACCAAACCGGTTACTTGTTGCGGAGTGGATTTTCATTGATGAAGATTAAGTTCATTCAAATCGCTCAGACGTGACGGAATTAATGAGCAGCCGCTGTAAATTACGAAAACTCCAGTCTAAATAATGAACAATGTAAATAGAAGTCGGAATTCGAAGTGATGCACAGTTTTCACAATCGATAAAAGCTTGGGCATTGCGAAAAATAAACATTACGTTAGTTAGTATATCAACTCAAGTGCACCATATTTTATAGACCTATAACTCCCTATGCCAAACCTAGAACATAAAAATTAATTACTTATTTTATATTTTATTTTTATGTGCACTGAAGAGGACCATAAATAAGATATTATCCATTACTAAAGACGTTAACTGTGCATTAACGTAGATTGAATTTAAAGTTAGGGGCAGTTATTGAGGCTCAGGAGATTTAAACCTTTTCATAATCTCCGCAGCTACATATCTCCTCCGACGCTTCGTTTTGTTCAGTCGAAGTTCTAATTTAAAAAGTGTCGTAAACCTAAAAAGAGCAGGAAATGCATGAATACCATTCTAAAAATGCTTCCTCGTCGAAGGTGTTCGAAAAATATTTTGGACAATTTTTTTTTATTTAGTTGAGTTCGCATTCGTCTTCGTTGTCGGCGCTTTGCAAAAATAGAATTTGGCGGCAGAGGCGGTTCATTCCCGATTCCCGGCCGAACTGCCAGTGCACCGACAGCTCCCAACACATACAATTCAGTCTCGAATCGTACTTATAGCTTTCAAGTTAATTGTTAGCTCGCAATGGGACCGCGGATGACCTTGCTACTTTCCGTGAATTAGTGTTAGTGCTAGTGGTTTGTAAATAGTGCTGGCGTGTAATCAATATGAATGGGACGGCGACACTTCGGACGAAGTTCAGGGGCATCAAGAAAGAGCTGCTCGAAAGACAGACGAGTATGCTGATACAGTCCATGACAGTAGGTGCTCCAACGGTCTCATGAGGGTATCTTAGCATAATAATACGGTGTAACGAAACTCATCTTTGAACTTTTGGTTGTAACATTATTATCTCAACGTTCTTTGTCATGAGATCAAAATTGTTGTGTTATCATTATCTTTTATGTTTCTGTCTCGTACTGACTCGAATACCGGAGATGATATTTTAATAATATGCTAGACACATGCCTGTCTATCTAGCCGATGTTATCTCATATTACCTGCATTGCAGCAAAATTTTAATTATCGTCTTGACGTAGGTTTTTGGAAACTGAGCTTCTGAGAAATATTTTTCTGACGTGTATATTTTATGAATCAGATTTTTTGTGTGTGAACAGATTTTATGTGCAAATTAAGAACGTTTTTCTAATTATTTACAATTTTCCTCCTCGCAACAAGTGAATATGTCATTATTAAATAAGTATTCATTCATTCATATTATTTATATGAAGAGCTATTTATCAACAGACGACTTTCGAAAAATGTTTTATACATTTCGATGACATAAAAGGTCTGACTTAGCCTCGTTGAATCACTTCTTTGTTTACATATGTAAACAAGAGGCACTTAGTGGTTTTTACGCCTGTTCTGAAAACAAGCTAGTGCAGTGATTGCAAGCGTTGACCCGGAAAATCCACTACACTTGGAACCAACTTTCTGGTTGGTTGTAACTTTTCGATCAGATCGATAGCTGGTTTCCCACGATGCGACGGCGCGGTAACCCGCCTGCATTCGGAGGGTCAACGAAACTATGGTAGTTGTGCTTTTGGAAGCGACGCCATAACTCGGTCGCGTGTTAGGGGGTCATGGTGTGTTCCGCTGGTTACCACGACACAGTCATTACCAGTGGATGAATCATTTCAACCAGTTTTGTTTGTTACCTCGACTTGTACTGTCGGGTTTTGAATTTGGAGTTTTCTGTTTTATGAAATTGAGATATTACTATGATTCGTCGGTTCGTATGACGTATGACGTATATTTTTAAATATGTGATTACCCTCAATGGTTATTGTGTGTCATTAAGTTGTAGCTTGTTTCTAAGTGTTGTTTTTACCTGTAATGGAATGGTTTGTTTGTTTACAATAGCGGTTATAGTTATACAATACTGCGGTGTTCCTAATTAAGTGCATTGTAAATAGTTATTGCGTGAATAGTGTCTCACTTGAGAAGATGTCTCGCGAATGAATCACTATGCGATCACCTTTATTTGTTGCCTACACAATAAAATCCTGTGACACAGAATACATAGTTACTACTACGTGCTAGTATTGTATTTCTGATTTCTCTAAGATTCCAGGTCTTGTCTGTCATTTATTTTAGCACGCGGGAAAATGAAAATAAGTCCTTTAATAAATATTTTAGGACTTATACATATATACTTAATTCTGTGTATACGACTTAATTGTCAAGCTGACCTGGGCAACAATTAGTACTGTGAGCATTAAAACAATTAACATTTCAGATCGATGAACTATACCTGGAAATCCTTTATGAGATACTACACAATGTGGGGGGATGCGACGGGGGGTGTGAGGTAGGACAGTTAGTCAAACTTTCATACATCCAAGAAGCGTTCAAGATCTCCAACGACAAGCACAATGAACTCCTTACGAAAGCTGAAGCTAAGGAGCCTCCAGAGCTCATGCTTAACGTGGAAGTCGTGGAGGCGAAAGATTTGGTCCCTAAGGACCCGAACGGCCTTAGTGACCCGTTCGTGACGATCTATATGATGTCAAACTCTTCACACAGATATAACTCCTCGGTGAAGCAGTCCACTCTCAACCCTTCATGGGAGGAACATTTCTCATTGTAAGTATTTATTTTAAGCTTTGTGTTTGGGAAATACTTCAGTCACAGAATACTAAATAGTTTCAGTGAGTGAATGGCTTCTGCCTTGCAGAATGTTCTTAGTTTTACCTTTACATAAAAAAAATATTAATTATATATTACTTTAGTATTTGTGAAATTGTGCATAGAATAAATTTAAAAACCATCATAATGTTATAACTCAAAATAATAATATTTTTTCAAGAGACATAAATAAAACTATAGAAACTGATTAAAAAATACAGTTTTTCCTGGATAATCTCATAGTTACAAACAACCCAAAGCATGTTACCTCCGGTAGTTAACACAACAATTTGTTTCAGGCCAATGTCTGGTAATTATCACGAAGATTCTTTATGCTTGGAAGTATGGTAAGTGTCAGTTGTTATGATCTGCCTTCCACGTAATATTAACACACTCTATTATACTATACTACGAGTACTAAATATACTAAACCTGCACACTTTATTTTTTGTACCTTTGAACGAGCTAATCTCTGAAACTACTAATCTGATTTGAATAATTATTTTTTTAATAGAAAACCACATTCAACGCGAAGGTTAGTTTAGGCAATATTAATCCCCAAATTCCCACGGGAACGGGAACAACGCGGCGCGTTATTAGTTTGATTCCTAATTGCTATTAGAGCACTATGCAAGCAATCGTTCCGTTATAACATATGCCATTTTTTATTAGTAAGTAGGTCTTAAAATCTATACGTATCACGATGTAGGCATGTAATTATAGACAATAGACGTGAACATAAATCAAACTTTTATGTGTCACAAAATACCGTTAGATCCGGTTACATTTATTAAGATTTCGATTGCAGAGACTTAGGTCTGTCCCAATAACTCTTCTAATTAGACTTAAATATAAATTATTTACTTACGAAAAATATTACACATTTGTTGCATATGTTGAACTTAAATCACTAAAACAGAAGTAGAGGGCATTTTAGGTATACAATGAACGAATTCTCGAGAGTGATCATCCTAGGCCACAACCAAAAATATGACATTTATTTATATGTCAAAACTTTGTCCCCTATCTTCTTACTATCTTAGGTTATTGGGGTCGAGCTAACACAGCCAGTCTTTCTATAAGTATAATTTTCTCAAGCATTCAGACACAATTTCATTCCATTGTACCGTACAAGGACATTAATGTTGATCTTACAATGCATCGACGTGTATTGTTCGTCTATTTACTTATGTGTATGACTGTGTGATATAAGTGGACAAGATTGTGAATGTATTTCATACAATATGTATGTTTCTAAAATTAAATGTTATGTTTGAAATGGGGTGTGAGAATATTAAGTAGGGTACCTATAATATAGTTATAGTAGCGATTTTACACGACAATTTAGTACGTTTAGCAAAGTTATTGGTTAACCACTTTTAGGTGACGTTTTTGACTGTCGAACTATGATTTAATGAATACCATTATTTGCTACTTTGGTATTGGGATCGATTTCGTAGATATCGAGATTTTCGCTTAAAACTAGTAATTGCTAAGTAACGATTGCTTATTTATTCAATCATACATACTTATTAGACGAACTTAAGTGCAGAACGACATAAGATAAAGTTAGAAAACATACATAGTTACCAATTAACATAAAATATTCAGTACAATACATTTATAACTGTAACTAAATTAAGACATAAAAGATGAAATAGTTTTACGTGCCGTTAATAATTGGTTAACGATTGCGACGTAATCAGAAACAATTTAATTTAATTTATGCAAGCAGTGCGACAGACATTCTTGTTAGTACTAATTGATAAATAAACAAGAGCCCACTTAGGAACGTTGCAAGGTCGTTCTAGAATACCTTTGAATTACTGCACTTAGAGTGGGCTCATTGAAATTGTAATTAGGAGATTTGTTTGTGTATTATTACTGGCAGAAAATGTCAAATAGATCGAATTGACAAACGAATTGATTTACTAAATTAGACTCAAATAAAGTGAAAAGCCGTTTTTACTAGTATTTAATGGATTTGCAAAAAAATATTTTTTTTTTAATGCTTTACAGATGGAAACAGCTCCAAAATGGGCCATAAACTAAAACATAAGATGAAAAAATACATAACTATACTAAAAATTTTAATTAGATTCCAGATTTGACAATTTCAGTGTTGCAACATTATGACAAATACTAAATAGTGACGTTGCGAAATTATTCGATATGGAAATGGAATATTTCCGGATCGATTCTTCTCGTTTATAATTTTACTCTCGTAAACTAAGTATATCAGGAAATTAAATATTTCTGAACCGATAATTTAGTTTTGACGATTAATTAACGATCTGAGACTTTTCTTTTATAATTGTGTGTGAAATAAATAAAAAAATTTGATCTTGAAGGAACATGACAAATAAAACAGAAAAAAAACGTTGTTTGTTTTGGTTAATGTGCTAGACTGTTCATTCCAAGTAAGGTGTCAAAAAATATCTAGTTTAATAATAAGTAAAAAACAATGAGAAAATACATCGGATACATCTCGGATACAAAATATCGATTCGCAATGAAATAAGATATTCGTATCACTACACTACACTAATAAATGTGGTATCATTATTTCACAAAATGACAGTAGCTAATGTCAAATCTGGAATCTAATAAAAATTCCGAGTATAGTCAAATACACCCATTTTGAATTGAAACTACGTTTACGGATACACTTCACGAAGTACACAAAGCGTAGTGTATCCGTAAACGTAGTTTCAATTCTAAATGAGTAGTGTTCGCTTAAACTTAAGAAACCAGTCTTCAAATACATTTTGAGTTCGAAATTCGAATGAAAATATATACCGTCAGTCCTGCGGACAACGTAAATAATGCTTTAAACCCATGGTACTCAATGATTGGCACAAAATCAACTCCATAATAAGATAATGTTATACTTAACAAGTTCGTAGTTACCTACTCCAGACACTTAGCAACACTTCTCGAACACACAAGGCGAAGAAAAGTTTATAAACATACACCAAACATTATTATTTAACTTTATCGATTGTAGCGTTGTTCAACCATACATTATTTTGTAGTTTAATAAAGTGATGGTGATATTGAATGTTAAGCCACGTTAAGTTCGAACACCTAGACAATAGGAAGGTGTCATCTGAACGCGGATGTGCTGAGGACACGTTGAAATGTCAATAGCGCCCCTATATTTTACCCGTTCCCTCGTAAATTTCGAAAATACCAGTAAACTTTCCTTGAATGTGGTTACAATATAAAAAATATAGGTCTAAATTAGTTCAATCGTCAGGCTATGTTATGGTATGACGAAGTTCTTTTAGGTGGTAATTCCAACACTGATTATGCTAAAATTCACGCTTACTTATTATTATGACTTCCAATTTTTATCTCTTTTTTTCATATAGACAAATAGTTGTGAGATTCTTAGCAACTTTTATAAAGATACTAACAGTACTAACAGTATCCCGCTGTTTACCCATGTTGTACCCCTCAGTGCAGACATTTTGCCATGGAAAGTATAGTCACAAACCTTCCTTTTGAATCACTCTGTATGTTTTTGATAACAGCATCAAAATTCGTTCAGTACTTTTGGAGACATCCAGACAGATAACTTTAAGGGACTTTGTTTTATAATAAGTCCAACCGTTTTCAGGGATTTCGATCCAGCGGAATCAGTGAAAGAGAAATTCACAAAAATCTTTGACGTCAAAGGCGTTAAAGGTTTGAGAAGATTAATGAAAGAAATCGCCATCACAGCATCAACAGGAAAACATGATAATGAACTCATCGGCACTGCTAACATACCGTTGAAAGTAAGTGACGTAGTGTTACGTTTACCTACCGAGAATCTTGGATTCAAATTGTTTGTAGCATACCGACGTCATTCTATAGGGAAATTATGCGGTTTTGTAGGAGGAGTAAAAACTAATTGTTGTTGAGGTAAGAAACTTGAGGTTATAGCTCATTCATGTATTGGTTTTTGAGTTGTGCGGTCTAAAGTTATTAGTTTCATTTTCCTCTTTATTGTAAAGCTTAGAATTTTATTCGAGCTTTATTCGAATATTAGTTTTTAACTGCAATCAATTAATTTCGCTGTTGTGTTGTTTATTTTCGAAATGTGGAAGGAGTTAAAACTTTTGAAGAAAAATTGGCGGGATTTGCATGTGGTTAGAAACAAAAGTGTTATATTTCTCCAAAACTCATTAATTTAACTGTTACTTAACTAATCAAAACTTCAATCCGTACTATTTTTTAATCAATGTTTAAATTAGTTTACCCTTTCCGCTATTGTTCATTAATTTCTAAATACAAATATTGGTACAATTTTGTCAGTTCAAATATTACTCTAAAATTGTATTAGCCACTAAAGCCCTAATGCTAGGCTGGGTCTCGCACTTACGATATCAGTACAGTGATGCGTAATTGCACTTGCCTACTGCGGTTTTCAAGAAGGAAACTAAAGTTATCATCATATTCAATTCAATAATCAATTCCCTACAGTCAATCCCAGCTGGCGGTATGACGATGTGGTTCAGTCTTAGCAAGAAAAGCAAGCTTCGTCGCCAAGGAGTAGTGAAAGTGCGACTCAACTTCTCTGCAGAGAAGAACTCGCAAGTCGCGGCGCAGGAGCATAGACATCTGCTGAGGATACTCTTGTTACACGAACTTGAGAATTCCAAGGTAAGGAAAACATAGCTTTTGTTTAGTTCCACTTGTTCTAATCTGTCTGTAATCAAATCGTGCAAGTAAAAGATCCACCTCCCAGTTTCCGATTGTACGTTTTACTAGAATTTATGACAATGTACGATAATAACAAGTTTCTTCTGTTTACTATTTTTCGTTCATCCCGTTTCCGAGTCGTTCACCAATACAATGGTTTTGTCCCGCTGATGTCCAGAGGCACTTCGACCTAATGTGATTTTGGATTTATCCCACTACCATTTATACCGAGACCCTCGCCAATACAATTCTGATCCTACTGTTTGAAGTCCAAAGGCACTTGGACCCAATATGATCTGCTGTGCCTGTCACTATAAGCTGCGTACGCGCAGGTGGCCCCGTTCTGGTGGTGCGGTAACTTCAGCGCGGCGGCCGAGGCTATCATCACGCAGCACGCGGCGCAGTCCGGCCTCGGCGCGCTCGACAACACGCTGGCGCAGTGGGCCGTCTACTGCGCCATCACCGCCGACCACCCGCTGAGCTTCGCACTCTTCAACACCCTGCTGGATAAGATATCCAAGCCGGTGAAATCTGGTGAGTACCTTACCGGATTACTACTACATATTGACAACAGCCTGACGCAGTGGGCCGCCGCAGTAGACGGGTGGTCAAATCTAGTGAGTAAATTTTACAGCCACTTTTAATTATGTATACACTCATTCGATCACATAAGAACACCGACTTTGGTCAAGATAATGAAGTATTATAACATGGGATCAATTAATCACTGTTAAAGCGTTGTTAATCAAACTAGACACCACGATGATGGACTTAGTATATACACCAGGAAGTGCAAGGAAGATCCACATTTAATTTTTATGTGATTTTTATTTACCTATTCTTTTCAGGTTCACTAAGTGAAGAGGACGTAAAGCTGTTCTGGGATGGCGCTAAGAAGTTACTGCCTTCATGTTACAGTCACATCAGAAAACTAAGGAAAAAGACTGCGGGTGACAAGACCGTCATGAAAACCCTTAGAGAAGTACTGAAGATACTGTACAAGTTATCTGTATTGGACGTTCCTGATAATATAGAATTATTCCCTGAGAATTTGTACGGTTGGCTTCGATATGATGAAAAGAAGTTAACTGTTCATGAAGTTTTACATCAAGCTGTTATACAGGGTGCTTCTGATTGGTTCGTCCATATTCTAGACAATAATGAGTGTAAAGACAAGACAGAGGAATCTAGACTGCAGCATTTAATAAGAGTTATACAACTAGTGCGGTCGGACTTGCAAAGAGCCATGGAGTACTATGACAGGGTGTTTATTGAGTGAGTGTTGAATTTTCTTTACATATTTCTTATGTGCCTATGTAGTTACTACAAATTAAAATAAAAGGTGATTCTCTTCTTCTTCTTCATCGAGTGGATGGTCAACCTGACCAATCCTGGTGTCAGAGTTATTGAGCCGCCAAAGGTATATGATTGCCCGTACTATATGTCGGTTAAGTACTTTATATTTTTACTTACCCTCCTTTGAGTTGCCTTTGCAGTTCCAAATTTGACGTTTGTAGTTGTTTGCATATCTGTGGTATCTTAGTTTACAAACGGGTCAACTGATTTTGATTAAGTTTTTTTATCAATGAAAGCGAATTCGATCGAGACTGTTCTGAACTATAATTAAGAAAATATTTCCATGGGTTAAGCTTAAAATGTACTTCTTATAATGACTTGATTTGTTGTTTTCCATTACTCAAGTAATACTTACTTAAATCATATCTGTGGTTATTTTGCAAATATGTGCACGAGATATTTTTAACTTTATCAGTATCTCTATAAAGTGCACATTTCATAACATGTTGTCAAGTGATTAATGTTCAAGTAAGGCATGAGGTAAATAGTGACATAATTATCTTGCCATTATCACGAGTAATTATTGTCTTAAACGCTAATGAGATGTTTCCGTTCTAGTTGATTATGCAGGATTATGATTCACTAGCAACACTCGCGGCTTTGCCCGCGTTATGCCTGTTCCTGTAGGAATTTCGGGATGAAAAATAGCCAATAACTTTCCCATTGAATTCCCAAAAACATTATTTGAATCGGATTTGTAGTCCCATACAAACAAACAAAGTTAGAAACTGTACCTTTTTATAATATTAGTGATTTATAATTTTGCTTTGAATGCAGTTTTTAGAACATTGTGTAGGAAAATTAGAATCGATCCTGAAATATAATACTCTGAATCGGTCACTCATCCTTAAACATATTTTGTAATAACCCAATCTGAACGAAAAGTGTTTGTTATTAAAAAAAACCCTATCTGTTATGTTAACCATGACCACAGGTCAAACCATATCATTCGTATTATATCAAATATGATGTAAGTCGATTCAAGACACAATTATTAACAGTGACTTTAACGTAACAAATCTATACTTAAATTATAAAGTTTGATTTTTCTTTTTTGTTTCTTTGAACGTGCTAATCTCACTAACTACCATTCCGATTTAAATAATGGATAGCGACATTCAACAGAAAGGTTATAGGCTATTTTTCATCCCGAAGTTCCCATGGGAACGGCTACAACGCGGGTAAAACCGCGGGGCGCTATTAATAAAATAATTTCCACATTAACTCACAATCTTTCTTTTTTTTCTAGTGTTATGTCCTTCCCTTACCCAAAAACGCTATACGGGTTATACGAGTCGAAAATCGCTCTACTAGTCGAGCCAGAGGTTCTAGAAGTTTGCAAAAGCTTAAAGCGATTACAATACAACGAAGGCTCGACCAATAGCGTGCATTTAGCCGGAGGACTCAACGGGGAGACCACGTATGGAGCGCCGAGTGTCGAGAATGAACCCTTGGCAATGGGAACTACCTTGTTTGAGCTGTATTTGGCCTTGCAGAGGTTTTTGTTGTAAGTATTTCATAGTTTCTGTTATTTGGTTGACGTAGCGTAGCCTTTGATATTATTGAACCAGTGTCAATGACATTAAATTCATACTGGCATGACAATTTGGTAATTTACGTATACCTACATGGAATTATACATAGTCTTATGAACTAGTATATGAATATGTACTATGGCAGAAACTCTTTTTTTGTACTTGTTATTTTGTATAATATGGAGTCTATATTACTGTTGTTATTAGCCTGTATCATCCCATTGATGGGCAAAAGATATCGTTTTTAAGCCACTAATTGTCAGTTCCTGTGTATTATGGAATGAATATTATAGATTCCATTAGTCCAATAAGACACAAAACAGGTTAATAACACGTTCTTATGGCATACAGAATCCATTTGGTTATTAATGAGTAATCCAGATGTTTCTACGTTTTAAATAAATTATTATATAATCACCCCTATTCTTATAATAATAAAGCACATCAAATTAGGTAAACTTAGAAAGAATATCTATTGAACCAATGTTCTCTTTGTCATGTAAATCAAAACATAACAAGCTGTTAAAATATTGTTGGCCTATTATGTACTTTGTACACATTAACATAAAGGGCGTTATTGTTTGTCAATTCAATATTGACTTAGTAAACACCCAAAATGTTATGCTAATTCATTACCAAAGAGTTAAAGACCTTATTTGGTTTGTCTGGAGACATGTCTGGTCGAATAGACTATGCTTCAAATAAAATGTATTTTTTTGTTTAAAGTTGAAAATGAATGTCAAATAATATAGTAAGAAGTTTTGTTTTCCACTCTAACCTCAATAATTTTCTCATTACAGACTAGGCCAAGGTCTGAACGAGACAGACTGGAACTCCTACTCCATATCCACCTTCCACTCTTGGTTCTTCGGCGGAGTCGCCCAGTGGCTCGATATCGCCGCCTACAAAGCACTAACCCGTATAGAAAAGGCGGTGGATCTTGACTCTTTGACGCCAGTTGACACAAATGTCAAATACAGTAGTTCAGGAGTAGACACGTTGGCGATATTCTATCAGATTAAGACATTTTGGCAGCAATTGGCGTGGCCTGACGTGGAAGGATGTTACACATTTGTGGCTAAGATTGTTGATGTAAGTTTTTAATTTTTTTTAAAATAAAATGTGTTTTGTGTTGCTTAGAATTAATTGAAAATGTAAAGAAACTTTTATAATAGCAATTTGTATCTCATAATTATTTACTTTATTAATTAATATTAATTATTATTAGCGATGCCAGTTTAAAAAATAAAATTAAAATGTTCGATGTGTTGATAAATTGGAATCATTGGTACGTGCTTTATAACCAAAAAAATAAATATCACGGAAGTCCCACAGTACAGATAAATTGAAATATATTTTCTACATTATCTTTAAACTTAATACTTTAAATTATTTTAAATCTACATTGCCTACAACACAAACAATAATCCACAGGACATCTGCCGCTGCTGCGTGTTCTTTTCCGACAAGATGGCGAGTCGCGTGGAGTCGATCGGCACCGTGTCGACCATGTACGAGGAGCGGTTCGAGGTGACGACGGAGTGGTGCGCCGCCATCAACAACATCGACTACGTGCGCCAGAGCCTCGCGCCCTTCGTGCTCGAGCTCGGCATGGACGACATCGTGGCGAGGCTGGCCGAGGCAAGGTCGCCGGTCGAGGCGCAGAGGTAAGCAGCATTTTTGGTTTAATATATCTATATATATAAATAATAAACCTTTTTAAACTTCTTCAATTTATTTACATTTTTGTATGATATCACAATGAAGATCTCGATGAATCAATAAATACAATTCTCAAAAAACTGACATTCTTTCTCCTTAAACGCTAGTTAATGGAAGGCTTTTAATTTAAATGCAATGCCATTTAAACATTTTTCAGGGTTATTTATAACATTTACATTATAATTAAAATATTCTTTTCAGATGTAAGGAGACAATGCAAAATGTGGTCGAAAACGCCATCGACACAGTTAGAAACAAAATTGTTGATCTCCTGCTAGTCCTTGTTAAAAAGGTAAGTGAATTATATGACATTTCAATTAACCTCATTTCAAAGACCCCTAAAATTAGGAGGGGTTTTGACCCACTTTTACAATTGATTGGAATAGCCGGCTGCTTAATTTGATTGGCGTTTGATATATAGGTCATACATCCAAAACAATTTATCTATTCATGTTGAATTACTAAAATTAATTTCCACACTTCCAGATGATGCCCTCCATCACTCGTTTCCTCATCGAAGGTGCTGAGTTACTCCACCAAGACAACTCGACCATGAATCGCGTCATGAGATACTTGGAAGCCAACTTAGATACTTTGTACCAACACTTAAACAATGAGAACTTTTCTCGCACTCTCGATATAGTGTGGGACCAATTAGGAGAAGTGTTGTACGAACTCATCCAGGCTAATCTAGAGGTACGTACTGTTTGTCTGTGGTTTCTAGCTGTATAACGCGTAGCTAGGTTTTGATTAACATTTTTTTTATTAATTATTTGTGTTTTTGATTAATTATGTCATTTTTGAGGGCCAGTGAAATTGTTGTTAGTATAAATGTTTTATTAAGTTGGGGTATATATTTTTTCATTATCTATGGTTTGGTTATCTATTTATTTATTGGTATTTAATTGTAATATAATTATATTATATTCTATGTAGTGATTTTAAATATTTTTAATTGTATCTTTTCACTGGACCATAATATCACCAAAATCCATATTATGACTAACTATTCTAATTTTGATTTTTAGAAAGAGAAACTCGTCACCCGTATCCGCTTGTTTAGGCGTAGATATTTTGGAAAAAATAAAGTTTCCCCAAACCCCGTCCATGTGTCGTTTCCGGTAAATAATGTTGCCATAGCCGCACGCTCTCGCAATGTTATTGAAATTTAGCAAAATTTTAGAGCAGTTTAATGCACATCCTTTGTTATTTTTGGTTTTTTCTAAATTAAACTATTCCATTGAGAATAGACACTCCATTGGACATTCAACTGTCAAAAATTGGCGCCAGTTTTGTTTTTTCATAGTGGTCACATCAATAAAGCAACACTTGTTTTTCTCAGTGTCTACACCAATCTAACAATTCTATATTGTTAATGTCATCAACTCTATAGTGTTTAATGTCGGCACTTGTTTTTTCGAATAGCGACACAGTGTGATTAAACGTTTGTTTTTGTTTATTCTTAGCACCGAAGGGCAAAGATAACTCGCTATTTGAACCCGAGGCGATTGAGCAAATCGGCCGCCGCCCGTTTAGAAGCGGTAATACACACCACCTTGGCTTATGTTATGTGGCTGTGACGTTTTAGTTCCAATATGTACTAGTATCGACTCGGAAACTTGCACGAATATATAGTTTAATGTGATGATGTTATATGTAGTTAAAGTCCCGTATATACATCGGCCCTTACCCTATAAAGTATATATATTGCTTTATAGTATCTTAACTGTAATTACTCAAAAGCCACTTTATACACATTCTTTATTTCATACATTTTTGACAACTTACTGTCAAAGTTGTATGGAATTGAGAGATGTCTATTTTGATTGGCTATAATTAAAAAAAATATCAAGAAACCTATTATTTTTTATTTTCAATTTGGAACAAATAATTCTGCATGTCTTAAATATTGTTTATCATCGTTTTTATAGTGAGTGAAAGAAGCATGATTAGTCAACATAGAATCCTTGACATGGCTTTTGTTTGACATAATATATTTGTTTGACATATGACATTTAATTCGTGTGTAAATGTATAGTTATTAAACGTTCCTATATTCTGCTTTACTGCATATACCTGAATGTTTAATATAGCTTAAGTTTTTAGCAATTGGTATCCAAATTCCATATTGTCAAAAAAGAAGTCGTCTTTAAGAAAAGTCGTTTATTTAAAAAAAGCCATACAGACCTATTAGATTCAATGACATTCGTGAAAGAATACATATAAATAATTATGAAAATCAACTAGTTTCCGAGTCGATAGACATTTAGTTTCACTTGTCCGTTGTGAAAGGAAAATTCAAAATTGCAATGAACACGTATTCTCAAATCCTTAGTACTTTCACCGTTGTGTGGTTTGTCTCCTCGTCCAACATGTGGTTTTGTGATTTCGTGTGTTGGCATCATTGATCTTTGGTCAAAGTAATCCATAACCATTGCATGATTAGATGTTAATGATTTTTTAGGTTTAAAATTACACAACACTATCTTTAAAATCTTTAATTATTACTAATTGCATGATTTTTGTGCTTTTTACAAATGCGTTAAACCAATGCGGTGCACGTTAAAAATATTGATTTAAAAAAATATACCGACTTCCAAATAAAGGGGGAGGTTCACAATTCGTCGGAATCTCTATTCTTCATGAAGTGAATCAATCATTAATGGTAATATAACGTGCTCCGCAATGGGAAAATGTTCTGTCTCTTTCTTACATTTTCTATATGAACTTGAAATAAGTAAGTATAAAGATCTTTATGCATGTTTGGTGAAGGATATCATTAATTATATTTGTGTTGGTGATGGTATAGTAACTTGTATTATTCAATTACATACATATACATATGTTTTAAAATATTTGTTCGTGAGGTAGCGTAATGTTCTCTCTTTTTATGTGGTTAATATATAAATCATTTCTAACATTAATAGGAATATTGATTTAAAAATAGTTCAGTCTATCATTTTAATGTACTCTACTTAGTGGTTCATAAACTGAATATTTTCATTAGACGCAATAGTTATGAAACATTTCATACAATCGAAAAGAAACCACAATTGTGGTAACATAACTGATTTCTAAACATATTTAATTGACCAATTACAGAAACGCCGTCCACCTTCTTTCTTCGCCAACTTACACGAATGCGTTAAAATTATGAAGCAGTCTTTCCGACAAGAAAACAAAGAGTTTAACACTACAGAGACTTTAAGAAGGGTCGAATACTTACTCAAAATCCATGGTATGGAGACCAGGGAGTTGATCCATCAGTACCATTTGGAGAGGCTGCAGGAACAGCTGGCGATTGAAGAGCCAAAGATGGGCATTTTGACTGTACGAGCTCAGTTCATTGGAGACAACCTGAAGGTGGAGATTATGAACGCGAGGAACTTGATGCCAGCGGATTCTAATGGTTAACATCATTTTTATTATTAGTCATTACTTTACCCAAGTCGAGCGAAAACATGTTTCTTACAGCAAGCGTGGTGATTACGCCTAATCCTCCTCACTGTACTGATATCTTCAGTGAGATGAAGAGGGCTTTGCCCAGCAGTGGGACATTACAGGCAGATACTACTACATAGTATAACTTTTTTTTCTACTGGTCACAAATAGTTATGTAATCTAATTTGACCACTCTATCTAGAAATGTCTAAACTGGTTAAGTCATTTTACACTGATGATTTTGTCTTATTCCTATAAAGGAATAAGTCTTATTTTATCATGTGTCGATTTATGGATTTGAGACTTTAGGAACCATATTAACAAATGCGTTCTAAGAACATTTAAGCTATCAAATGGTTTATCACTTTCTGACATACGCAATTTTCCGAAGAGCAAAAGAGACGAAACACTATAACAGTGTTTTACTTGAGGCGGTGGATGTATGACATGTTTAACTGTAATATTATTGTTTCAGGACTATGTGACTCATACGTGCGAGCGGGATTGCTCCCAGAGGACACGTTCGCTAACATCGTCAAACCGAAGACTCAGACGCACACCAAGAACTTGTTCCCGCTGTATGACGAAATGTTTTTAATGTAAGTAGAACACTTTTTAGCCTGAATTATTTGCCTACTCGGTAATTTTCTTGTCTTGTACAAAAATCATCGTCTGAGCGCTAAGAAGATGAGTTAATAAAGTAATATCAATTTTCACAAGCTAAGTAGTTAGTCATATTTTAAGCTTATGCCTCGTTCAGACTGAGCGAGCAAAACCATCCTACACGGTCGCGCAAACGCTTCGCAATGTTCGAGTTCGTTGCCATGCGTAATCTGGACAAGGTCTAAATCAGAACTTGGAAGTTTTCTTTGTCTTTCTTCAAAACTCTTAAAAACTAATTTTCATACTTCCCCAGCCCCCTATCCCACGCGCAACGCATGACCTCCGACGGGCTCATCCACTTCGTGATCAAGGACAAGGACATGTTCAGCAACATGTTCGTGGGCGAGGCGTACCTCCCCTTCGCCGACATCCCCGACACGCCGGCGCCCATCACCAGCCTGCCGCAGCAGCTGCTTACCCTCACCAGGCCTACTACTATAGGTAACATATGTTCTTATGGTGTAGGTAACTTTGTTTTCATAGTGTAGGTACTTATTGTTAGGTAACACTTGATTTTATAGTTTAAAAACCACTGGTTCTTGTAATGTAGGTAACTCTGTTGGTGTACACATAAAGGTTAGGTTAAGACAAGTTCAGTAATGTTCAGCCACATGTTCGTAGGCTCAATAGGTTAGTTTTATTGATGTTATCGATTGCTATAGATAGATGACCCCGGAAAGCGACAATGGCAGACGAAAATAGCCAGTAAATAACGATCATGACAAGTGATCGCAGTTAGAGATGCTGATAGCAATCTGCGCTTGCGACTTAAAATTGTTGTAACTTTCTTAATTTGTTTCTAAAGTCTCTTGGTAATTGTTTTTTTATATATAATTGTGTTATCTTACCAACAGATGGCGACGCTATCAAAGCCCTAGAAAGCCGCCAGGGAGACAAGCAGGCGCGGGACTTCATCAAGAAACAGAGACAGAAGATACCAAACAAACAGCAGTTCTTCTCTCTCGGTTGAAATTGATCATGGAAATTAATCATTTGGTACAACTAATTTACTATGAGATTAATGTTATTAGGCTGTCTTGTGAAATATTGTAAAGTTTACTTAGTTATGTCTTCCTCACTGTTCTGTACTTCAGTGAGAGGCCTGTGCCTTCAGCGGGTATTTCAGGCAGTTACTGTACTGTAGAAAAATCTAAATTAGTGAGCCTACAATACCTAACTTAGTAAGGCCAAAAACTTGTGTAGAGGAAAGTTAAATAATATTCTTGTCTCTTTCTCGCAACTTACTTTTAATCGTGTGAGAATGAGACGAAAATACAATCGTTAACTGGCGATATAGATGGCAATAAAACAGTTTTCTTATACTTCTGTATATTAATTTAAATAAAATTTGTAGTATCGTCTAAAAGTATATGAATCTCGTTAGGATTGTTTTGATTGAGGCATATTAGTATGGTTTTGGCGTTTAGATCTCATCTCTATATACATATAAAAATCAATGCCACTTTTCGTTGTTATTTTATAACTCAAGAACGGCCTCCCCTATCCAAACCAAATGGCTTTGTCAGACTATTTAGTAGAAGGCTTATGTGAAGATTGGATAAAATAGGTCTAGCGGTTCTTAAATTCCCACGGGGACGGGCATAACGCGGGCAAAACCGCGGTACGCAGCTACTAACATTAAAAAAACAACTTCTGCTGTCCTGCGATGGCCCAGTGTTTATCAAAGACAATAAAACTGACAGTTTTTCACAACTGATGATTGCAATATCAAACTAATAAATAAAATTAAAATAGTAGTTATATAATATCTAACTACACTATGACTGCCTTGCATAACATCTCTTAATTATTTATTTCAAGTTAATTTGGCTAGCGATACGCTGTTTCAATTTGGATTTTTATACTATCCAAAGAATCTTATTGGAACGTCGGGATAAAACATAATAATCTATGTACACACCCTGAATTTTTTTTTTTTTAAACCAATATTTTTTGTTATCCTGAGTATATATCCAGTGGCCTTTCAGGATAGACAAACTATCGTTATATCGTCACTTTCCTTTAGGATGTCTTAGTTCAAAGCAAAGTATGTAGGTGGAACTCTAATAAATAAAAAGAGTCCTTATTATCCCTTAGTAAATAAAAAGAGAAGCTATGCAACAACCCTGAATGTAATATAATGTAAAACACTATGAATGTCGCATTAATAAGTTACTAAGCGAAAGATATAGTTGTATATGTACATGAATGAGTACATACGTAGTAGGTAAATGTTAGTAATATATATTTTGTATGTCAGTTGGAGTGTTTAGGTATTTTTATATATACAATGTGTGTGCAGATGTTTTACTGTGATAAGATAAGTGCCTTATTTATTTTTATGTCATTTTTCTTTCTCTTTCGCGCCTTAACTATTCTTTAGTAATCTTATGTTTTAAGTTTTTTATATAATTTAGGGTCGTAGCGAACATAATACTGGTAAACCTCAAGCGATTTCATAATAAGATTAAACGAATATTTAATTTTCTGGCTATTATTATTTTTATAGTGCTAAAATATTTACTATAAAATGTTCGTTCTTTCTGTACTCTGTGGTAAGTGCATATTAAGACAATATTGTGTCACCATAGCCATAGATATTATATTATTTTAAAGATCCAACATCTAAAGTAATTTTATTAAATGATATTTCGCTTTTGGTAATGTATTTATTTGCTAAAGACTTTAGCAGACTGAAGGAGTTTTATTATTGTTTTATGAAATACCTACTTTGTGGGTGGCGCGTTAGATTTTTAATAAATTAACCTTTTTTCTGTTTGTCAACTATTTTTAGGTTCCATAGATTAATTTTTCATTGATTTTCTTTTGTTTTACTTTACGCCGTTGTAATCTTGTAAAGATTAAAGTCATATTTTTATAATATGTATGCCAATAAACTGTATAAACATATTCTACATTGTTTTTATTGACTAATATTTGTAATTAACCCAGGCTTTGGAGTTAAGACCGCCTTAAGACCTCTGAAATGGTCTAATGATTGAAACATCCGGGACCGACAGTTTAACGTGCTGTCCGAAGCACGGCAGTACGCTGATAAAATGCTACTATTGTCAACCCATTCAAGTTGAGTCGTGGAGTTGTACGTTGATTAGAAATCGTGATGAATAAGGCCTCCACCCATTACACCTTATCATACCATGACCGTGCTATGAACGTGTCAGGCAAAAAAGTATTCTTTGTATTGAAAAGTATGAGACTATGCTCACTAGACCGTTCCGTCACCAACCAACAACGTCGACTATTCTCACCTAATATTTTGCCGGTGCTGACACGTTCATAGCACGGTCATGGAGCGACGGACTCGTGGTCACACCGTTTTGCTACACCAGTGTGACTACGAGTAATTTATTTTCCTCGTGGTCACACTACTCTGAAATTGACTGAATAGTAGGTATGTAGTGAAGTGCCCGATAGATAAATTAATTACGATAGACAACCGTAGGTTAACAGTAGGTTAGGTTAAGTTTTTTTTTTTTTGTGAATGTTTCATTAATTATTATATTTTAATTATATTTTCATTGCGGTGTGACCACGAGGAAAATAAATTACTCGTAGTCACACTGGTGTAACAAAACGGTGTGACCACGAGTCCGTCATCGGTCATGGTATGATACGGTGTAATGGGTAGAAACCTTTAACATCGCTTATACTATGCGAGCGTTAAGTTAACAAGTAACCTATCTGCCGCACTCAGAGACGTTCATTAAAGCGATAACATAATTGACGTTATTTTACATACATTACATGTCAAAATTTCACAAGGAAAACATTTGACGTCTCTGAGTATGGGGCGTATATTTTATTGTTTTGAAGCACATTTTAAAACCAACAAACTATACCTACGACTTCCTACTGCTTTGGTATTACTTTGACCAAATTTCAAACGAATGTTTCTTATTTCATTTACTGTACCATCTGGCTGATACAATGAACGTAATTCGGTTCGTAAATAAACTTTATCTAAATGAACTATCTATGTCTATTTATCTATATGTGACTAATCAAATCATAAAGCGTGATCTAAGATTGAAACTAAATAGCGTTCCGACATGCGACGGTCCTTTGATCGTTTTTATAAGTAGCCGATTAAGAATAGGTGGTCGATAGTGGTATTCAGTCCTGCTAAATCAACTGATAGTTTGACAGGACACGTTTGGTATTCTGCTAGGAACAAAATATGTCAAGCAATTGTATCGACGGAAATACAATTGACAAGCATTTTGGGCCCCTGAGTGCTACCCAAGTGATACCGTATTTTAGACTGAAGTAAAGATATGTTCAGACTAGTTGACATAATATTTGGTAAACCGCTGTTGTATTGTAACTTGTTCCATACAGTTGCTCTTGTTGTAAAAATAATGGTTATATGGAAGTGTTATAGCAAAAGTTATATCACATATTACGCATCTTAATAAAATGACTTTTAAAAAAGACGATTCTAAAATACTTTCGTTCCATTGTGTAGTTTTGATCCGTAGATAATTCATATCAATAGGTTCGCATGGGCGTATATTTACGCGTCAAAAAACTTAAAAATTTAATGCGTTTTTCTTCTATGTCGAATACGCCAGAAGATAAAAATTTTCTACGTTCCATTTCCAAAATTATTAATTATGCGAATGAGGTCTTCAAAAACTCGATTACCCTACCCTATTTATTAATTAACTTAGGGAATTAATTAATTCAGATTAAAGTTACAAGTGTATAAAGAATACTGTAAAGTGCTGTTGGAATAATGACAGAGACTCCAGTAGCTACGTTATTGCTTCACGGGTATAAAGTAATAACTACTACAATCTCGGTGCTGTTAACTATTATAACTGTTTCCATTGATTACAATACGGAAATTACATTTTTAATATTAATTTATTTTGCGAATAAAGGTACGATAAATGTACGTGGCTGTTACTGCTATAACTATAACAACTTGTAAATACCCTTGTACCCATGTTTATTGAACAATAAATTGAATTGAATTGCATTGTATTGATTACAACACGGAAATTACATTTTTCAAATTCATTTATTTTACGAATAAAGGTGTTGCATTGTAAGTGAAGTTTCTCTTTATCCGGCCTATATAGGCACTGTACTGGATATCTTGAGTGAGATGAGATTTGCCCAACAGTGGGATATTAAAGGCTATTTCTTTTTTACTTGCCGTAAACTTGGGTAAAAAGTGAAGTGCTTTTTTGGTTGGCGGTATCTACAATACAAGGTAATGTTATTCGTAACACATATTCTACTCCTCATATTCAGATATTCATTTATCTTATACTTATTAAAAAGTGCAACCTAAACGCTATGTCTGCAAATAATACAGTGCAGTATACCATATTTCACCTTCACGTTAGTTTTAAGATGTTTAAAAAAGCAGCTCCAAGACAGATCTCCATATGGATTTTTTATTAATTCCGAGTTTATATATATGCGAAATAAAGCTATACAAAATAATGACTAAGCATTCGTAATTTAGAATGTAACCAAACCTACTACATACATACAACATATTATCCTTAATTCATAATCGCGTTACGGCTCACATTATACGCTATCAGAGCCTCTGCCCTCCGTCAAAGTCTATACAACCGTACTTTAATCATTTGGAAACGACGAGGGCGTTGTTATGTGAATTAATTAATATGTCATGGAACAAAGATGTAAAGCTGGGAACGTTATTACGGATGCGTCTATAAGCCGCGGCTGACAGTCGCGACTGAGGAGTCGTTTGGTAAAACGTAAATAGCAGATCTATTGGATCTATCATAACATACGTACTTCCCCACTGACGTTGTAGTTGTTTGACGTCCCAACGCATAAAGACTGCCTAAAATTACGTCCGCAATTTCCGTCTTAAGTTATGTAATGTTACTACATTAAAGTAACTATGACACCATAATAGTAACTTTGACTATAACTCTGACTCCAGGATTGGTCAGGTTTACCATCCACTCGATGAAGAAGAAGTAGGTAACTATTCAGACATATATCATGGTATCATCAGCAAACCAAAGCCGCGTCCGTTCACTCGTATCCGATAGTACATCTCCGTCCTAACCAAGGGTAAGTGACGTCAATTTTGACGGCAACTGAGTGACGGTGGTTGTGGAAACGGACCGTGTTCCAAGTCGGCGGCACTTTTCAAGTCCTCCGCCGCTTTGATCACGCCGCGCCGACAATCCAACTACTTATCGAGTCAGATTTATTGTGATTTGGAGGCTGGGCCCTACAGGCAGTCGCATTCACGCACTACGCACAACTCGTACTAAAGCTATCGAGTTGTATGGAGAACATTATTATTGTAGTAAGTTTATTAATTAACTAGCTACGCCCCGCGAATTTACACGCGTTGTAGCAGTTCTAGTGGGAATTTCGGGATGAAAAATAGACAATAAGTTTTCCGTTGAATGTGGCTATCCATTACTAGAAGAATTATTCGTATTGGATCGGGTAGTTTCTGAGATTAACGCATTCGAACAAAGAAAAAAACCAATAATCAAATTCTCCACCTTTATTTATTACTAGCAGCGCCCCGCGGTTTTACCCGCGTTGTACCCGTTCCCGTAGGAATTTCGGGATGAAAAATAGCCTATAACCTTCCCGTTGAATGTGGCTATCTATTACAAAAAGAATTATTCAAATCGGTTCAGTAGTTTCTGAGATTAGCGCGTTTAAACAAACAAACAAACAAACAAACAAACAAACAAACAAACAAACAAACAAACAAACAAAACAAACTCTTCAGCTTTATAATATTATTATTTATATTATTTATTATATTTGTATCGATAGATTAATAACTAGTAAGTAGGTTCGAGTAGGCTAGTGGCCACTACTAGTGATAACTCATTTACTTGTATTATGTATTTTATGTAGGTTGAAGTTCATTAGTTATTCTTTTAATTTAGTGTAATTAGGTTAGGCTATTGTATTATCAAGAAGCTTTATGCTGGTTGTGATTTATGGTCGTCCTATTTAAGTAACCTACTACATATTAAGTCGACTTATCACTACATAGTATAAAACAAAGTCGCTTTCCGCTGTCTGTCTTTCTGTCCCTATGTATGCTCAGATCTTTAAAACTAAGCAACGGATTTTGATGCGGTTTTTTTAAAATAGAGTGATTCAAGAGGTTGGTTTTTATGTATAAAAATTCCCGAAATTCCCACGGGAACGCGTACAACGCGGGTGAAACTGCGGGGCGCTGCTAGTTATATTAATAACTATCGTACACTGGAGACGTCAAATGCTTCCTTAGTAGCGATTTAACGAGCGATTTTTACACACTTAAATATAAAAAATAACGTCAATTAGTTAATTGTCAATTTAATGAACGTATCTGACTGCGGCAGTATACTCGTAAGTATCTACCTTAAATGCTTAAAACCATGTAGTAAATAAACAAGCAAAGACAATTTGATTTATATATTATGTACATCATTGTAATGGTACCTAGGTAACTAAACCTTAAAGCCCTGTAATGTATGCAAAGACTATATAAGATACTTAGCAACTTTAAGTAATAAGTATTAGTGAGGTCCGTCCGTCGGCATTAGAGGGAAAAGCTTACCTTTAAGTACACATAAGGACTTCTTATGAATAGGTAGGAACTACTTAATAGTATACAGACTTTTTTACCAGTTCTTTTGAATAAGTCCGACTTCGTACCGTTATTATTCCGCTATTATATTCTACTAGCAACGCCCCGCGATTTTACCCGCATTGTGCCCGTTCCCGTGGGAATTTTGGGATTTTTTATGCATATAAACCTTCCTCTCGAATCACTCTATCTATTTATAAAAAATGCTTTTAAATCCGTTGCGTAATTTTAAAGATCTAAGCATATTTAGGGACAGACAGACAGACAGCGGAAAGCGACTGTTGTATACTATGTAGTGATACGGAAGTCTCTGTGTTATAGTAAAGTACTTATTAGCGTCAAATGTCCCACTGCTGAGCAAAAGAAAAGTCTCACCTGACTAAAGATATCAATATATCAATACATATTATAAAACAAGTCCCCGGCCGCGTATGTCTGTCTGTTCGCGATAAATTCAAATACTACTACACGGATTTTGACGCGGTTTTTAAAAATAGATAGAGTGATTCAAGATGAAGGTTTATATGTATAAAAAATCTCGACATTCCCACGGGAACGGGCACAACGCGGGAAAAAAATAAAATCTTTATTAAAATCGCAACAGAACATTTCACAAATTGAAAGTTAGGTACATACGTTAGGTAAGATATACATTCGGACCAAATAAAGAACCTACTTTTTTGAAAATAGATTGCTATTTTAGATACCTAAGTCAGATTTAAATTTACAACTCTGGGGGCCTTATTAATAAACGTGTATTAAGAACATTTTAGCTACCAAATGTTTTGTCACTTTCTGACATACGCAATTTTCCGATGAGCAAAAGAGACAAAACACAGTGTAACAGTGTTTTAGTTACTCCGCGTTTAATATTATTAATAAGGGCCTGGTAGTTTCCATAAACTGTTCAAGTTTAGTAATAAGTAATATCAAGAATGACCGCAGTATTTTTTGTGGCATATCCATTGCCGGTAGCTAATGAACTACCGAGTTGCTTTCATAAAAACTTTGGTTATTGTTCCAATACAATGGACTCTTAACAATAACGTCTAATGTGTTTTATATCATTTCGGAGATTAGATTATTTATTTATTTAGGCACCTATCATCTAGGAAGGTATGTGTGTGTTTGAAAGTAGATCACTACATAGTATAAAACAAAGTCACTTTCCGCTGTCTGTCTGTCTGTCCCTATGTATGCTATTACATTCTTAAAGTACTCTATCACTTAGGCACCACAATAATTGGTTATCTATACTTTTTATATTTTTTTATTTACCTATCTATACTTATATTATAAAGAGGTACAATTTGTAAGTTTGTTTGTTTGTATGTTCGAGGTAAAGTTGATTATCAGACCGATTTGAATAATTCTTTTTGCAATGGATAGCCACATTCAACGGGAAGGTAAGGTATATCTTATTTTTCATTCTGAAATTCCCACGGAAACGGGCACAACGCGGGTAAAACCGCGGGGCGATGATAAATACATACTATTCCGTATAAGTAAAAGTATCAGCAGATTGGTATTTTCTCTGATTGTAGAAGTGAGAGAAGATCAAGAAGTTATAAATATTTGGATACCATAAAATGAAATGTTGAACTATAATTATCATCTACGCTGCAAGAGAAAACGTCAAGATTGAAATATTTACCTGATTTCCTTATAAAAATATAAACGAAGGGTATTTCGATGCTCTAAAACCCTTTGAAGTATTTAATAATTTCATATCTCATTTTCCGGTGTAACCACCTATTTACCGAAGCCTGTTAATTTGTTTACATTGTGGAACGAGACTCCTTGAAGGTAAAATAAAAAATAAGCACCCTTTTAGCATTTAGATTTGAGAATCTCTAACTAAAACAAGGCTGCGTAACTGATGAGTAGGACTATAAGAATATACCACGGCCATTCGGAGATCCTAACAGCTGGTATGATAAACAATACCCTAAGCCGCAGGTTTTTTCGGAAATTCCTTTTACTGCCTATAATATTTTAATAATCCGCGATATAACGACCACATTGAACGAAAAAATATTATGTTCATTGTTATGGAAAATGGGCTTTATAATGGTCTTTTATATTAAGAGCGCTTTTAAAAAGGCCGTCCCGCTAAGTCTTTAATGGGATTGAATAATAAGCCATAAAGATTTTGAATGGTCTAACAAAATGGTTTATTCTTTCCGCCCTGTTTGTAGCGCGGCAGTAGCTTGTATTTCTTTGAGATGTCTCAATTTATAATCGGGATGCTAGATGTTGTATCTGAAGTCGATAAAATAAGTTTAATGAGATGGGCTCGTATATCAGCGTCGGCATCATAAAGGTACAAACTGTCAAAGAGTTCATTGTGGCGGCGTGGTTTGATTATGGCATTTTTACAAGCAGGTACGGCCTTTGAACGACGCCGCCCCGCACGCCAATTATATTCTACTTAGCTGTGTCCAGCGACCACCATCTGGCCCCAGGATGCTCTCCTCAAATTGTTACTTACAAATACTTATCTAGTACTTAAAGCTGACGCTGTCCAATTCTGTTGAATTGGAAACTGACGGCTTGCCTGTAATAAAAGTCTTGTGTTGTTGCCATTATTTTGAAATCATCCATGTTTTTAAATTAAACGTTATAATGAAAATGGAACACAAAATCTTTCATATTATTTAGTCTCGTAAAAGATAGGTATTTTGTTCTATTCGTTTCCTTCGCTGGAGTTCTAATTAAAAGACAATAGGCTCGACAATCCTTTGTTGTCCGCGCACTGGTTTTCCACGGTCGATTGACCTGACGGACGCGTCAAATTAAATATTTGCCTAAGCTTTTCATTGTTAAGTGTACTTTGTCGGCGCGGTACTTAGCACTAACTTATTTAAGTAGTGTTTTGTTTATTTATGTCTGTTTATTCAGTAGCTATAACTTAGGAACAGCTCGTAAAGTACAAAATTAAACTTGTTACAAAGTTCGCACAACAAAAGTGTACAATTAAATTGACCGAGGTAATGACCGTCTAAGTTACTTACCTCGGTCAATGATGCCATAAGTAACCTTAATCAGCATCTATTTTATTACTCATATCAGGCTGAGAACTCATTAGCGTTAAACGCGGCTAAATGTTAAGTGTGAACCGACTGGTTTAAAGGTAGTAGTTAATCTCGTGTGGCAAATTGGATATAGTGAGGACTCAGGCGCAGGATCGTTGTTAAAGGAAGATTGCGTATCGAGTAGCTAATTCGAGTGTTGTCTCGGGCGGGGGGCGGGGTCGGGTGTCCGCTGACAGCTGGGGGTGTGCGCGGGCGCCGCTCGCGTGGCCGCCCGAGTCACGCGCGCCTCGTAATGCTTGCATAATAATAATGACGGATGCCGATCGCGCGGCGGCCCCTTTGATCTGCGCCGCGTTTGATCTCGCCGAGCCGGTCCCGCCGCCCCTGCCGCACAAACGAGCCGCCCGCTCACCTTTATTCGGTCCGACGCCGCTTCGCCAGTCGTTCGGCCCTTCGCCCTCGCTCTAAATAGAGGCTTTTATTTAGTAAACAGCGGAATCGCTACCGTGCGTGGTGTGGCGTGGTGTGGTGTGGAGTGGAGTGGTGCAGTGAGCCAGTGGTGCCTGTCGGGATGGGGTGTGTGGAGAGAGCGCGCGCGCCTGCGCCAGCCCCGCGCCTGCGATGACGCCGTCGCCCCGCGGCTCCGCCTGCCGCATTTACTGCACGATCCTCACACACGCACTCAGTGTACGCAAAACATTTATTATTATTATTGTTTTGTATATTTTATGCAGTTTGATAGTGAGTAGGAACTGCGAGGGCCAAAGTCATGGCACAGTGTTACGAAAGATGACAGTGGAAACTTTTAGTAGTTTTACTTAAATTGTGTTTGCAAACAAATCTTAAAAAGTAAGTTTTTGCTTAGTAATACTATAACGTGCGCCAACATTAGCTAGTAGCTTAGGATCCAACAATCAAATGAGTCGATTTGCAATTAATTTAATCATGAAAATTTCACTTTTCCATACTTAAAGTGACCATTTATAGAAATTATCAGCAATTAACGTTTTATTTAGAGTTAAATTTCCCGACGAGCAGCCGCGAACAAACATGTATGATCAACAAACCCGTGGCTCGTAACTTGTTATTGTATCAATATCGGAAAACCGACTTTGTTTTCACAAAAATATACATTGAATTAACATTTGCCATTACGGAAATAGCTGTACGATTTTAAGTTCAATGCATTCATTTACTTTTAGCGTCATTGAGTATTCTAATTATATTAATATCTTATTATTGAGTAGGTACCTGTAATGATTTGATATGACATTTACGATTTAATTAAGAATAATATTTTTTAATTGGGAGCATGGATTTATGGAAAGACGAGCAGGGTGTATGTATGTAATTACAGTATGGCAAATAAATAAATTTGATTTTGAAAGATAGCTAGAATAGACTAACAATTACAATACTAACACGGTTTGACTTACCTACATAGTTTATTGCACTGAAGAGCGAAGCACTTACTGCGTGATATAGAAGTAGGAAATCTGACAGATTTTACAACTTGTAATCAGAGATAGCCAATTATAGGATATCACAACATAGTGACTAGGTAATTAAGGTAATAGGTAAGGTAAATAACATTAGTCACCTACTTTACAGTAGCTTCGAGTTAATTAATAAGTTTTTCTCATCTATACTAATATTATTAAGAAGTAAAATTTGTAAGTTTATTTGTATGTTAAGAATTATCAGTCCGATTTGAATAATTATTTTTTACAATAAACGATAAAATATAATACGTGTAAAAGTTAATGAGTCGTTTAGAGCGAGTTTACTAGTTAGCTAGTTCATTACCGTGGACGTGTCTGAGTGCGACGTTAAGTACTTACTGCTTACACTTTTTTGTGTGCTTTCTTGTTGGGCAAATTTTTTAGAGGGTTTTTTAAGGGTAAAGTAGATTGGATCAAGGAATGATGTTCAGTCCCATACTTTGCCCCCCTATTTCACCGTTTAAGGGGAAGAATTTCGGGAAATCCTTTTTTATTGGATGCCTACATCATACTCTAAGTTTCAGGTTTAGGCCGTTGATCCGTCAGTTACAGTTATAAAGCATTTCATACAAGTTATAAAGCCATGATTGGCTTTGATGACGGATATATAGTAATTAAAGAAAAAACTTTGTATGGAATATAATAAAGCTTTAATTTTTTTTGGTCTCCTAGCGTAGGACACATTTCTTATACAGCTGCAATATTCAGGACGCTTGTAACAAGATATATTTTGCAGAACTAAAATGTGACGCATCAGATTGGTACCTTCACGTACTTATTATAAATAGAAGCATCATTGTGAATGTCCTCTTTGATGTGCAGATCAAAGTGATCGTGTTCTTCGTACACTTCGCAGTAAATTCTTGTACTTGGTGATTAGCTACTTGCCAACTATTTTTATAGAACTCCCATCCTTTTGATATATACTTTATGAGATTGTTTTATTTGCATGTCTATTTATTTACTGCTTTGTTCTTTACAGGTGGTATTGACTCTAGCCTCGGAGATCGTAGCTCCACCGCCCTCCGACAGTCTGCGGCTGGTGTGGCTGAAGAATTCTTCTCTTACATGCAATGATGGAACGCCTGCCGGGTACGATTTGATTTGTACGATCTTTTTACTCGGCAATGGTCAAAGAAACCCAATTTCATCAAACGACATTTTCGATTTATTTGCTGAAATTCGTGTTCATGTTTCAGATACTACTTCCGCGAGGGCAGCAACAGCGAGCACTGGGTGGTGTACCTGGAGGGCGGCGGGTACTGCTGGGACGCGGGCTCGTGCGGCGCGCGCTGGCGGCGCCGGCCCGCGCTCATGTCCTCGTCGCGCTGGGCGGCGCGGCGCCGCGCGCCCGCGTTGCTGTCCGCCGACCACGCAGCCAACCCGCTGTGGCACGCTTCCAGCCACGTGCTGCTGCCCTACTGCACCAGCGACATGTGGGCGGGCACGCGCGCGCCGCACGCCGGCGCCCGGTTCTCCTTCGCCGGCAAACTCATCGTGCAGGCCGTGCTCGAGGAGCTGGTGCGGCGCGGCCTGCGCGGGCGCCTCGTGCTGGCGGGCTCCAGCGCGGGCGGCGCGGGCGTGATGCTGCACGCGGACGCGGCGCGCCGCGCGCTACGCCCGCACCGGGTGTCCGTCGCCGCCGTCGCCGACTCGGGCTGGTTCCTGGACCGGCCGGCGCGCGCGCGCCGCCCGCCTACCGCCGCCGTGGCACGCCTTGGCCACTCGCTGTGGCGCGGCGGCCCGCCGACAGCCTGCACGCGCGACCACGCCGCCGAGCCTTGGCTCTGCTACTTCGGCTACCGGCTGTACCCGTACATTCGCACCCCCCTGTTCGTCATCCAGTACCTGTTCGACTCGGCGCAGCTGGCGGCGGAAGGCGTGCGGGCGCCGCGCACGCGCGCTCAGTGGGACAGCGTACACTCGACGGGCGCGGCGATGCGCGCGAGCCTGTCGGCGGTGCGCGCGGTGTTCGCGCCGGCGTGCTTGGCGCACGGCACGCTGGCGCGGCCCGAGTGGGCGGCGCTGGCGGTGTCGGGCGTGGCGCTGCCGCGCGCGCTGGCGTGCTGGGAGCGGCGCGTGGGCGCGCACGGGCGGGCGCGGGGCTGCGCGCGCCGCCGGCTGGTGGAGCGCTGCTCGTGGCCGCAGTGTAATGGCTCGTGCCCGCGCCTGCGCGACCCGCGCACGGGCGAGGAGGTGGCGCTGCCCGCGCTGCTGCAGAGCTTCGGCCTGGACGTGCGCGGCGCCGCCGCCGCCATGGGGCTCGACGCGCGCTCGCTCGCGCGCATGACTCAGGCGGAGCTGCTCTCGCTTCTGGCACCGCACACGCGATGACACTTGTCATAGACTGTTCTTGTATAGTGCATAAGCACGACCGATCTACCTCGTAATTAATAGCGCAAGTACAATTTAGTTCGTAGCATTAGGATTTAAGATTATTTATTATAGTGAGCGGAGTGACTTGTGTACTTATGTTTAGGTATTATATTAAAGTATAACGATGTGAAAATTCGTACTACGTTTATTTAATTCAATACATAGATATAATTTTGTTCATAACACAATATTTATCACTTTGGCACTTCTAGATAATCATTAATTTATAAGTATTATGTACAAATGGCCTCTTTCAAAGAAGCTTTATGGACTAGTCAATGCCTATATCTATTTAAAGTTAATACTAAAAGTATCTCACTAAACGTTTCGGGTAGTAATCGGCAGACGGCAGACGGCCGATCAGTCGGGGGTCCAGGGAGGTAGCTTGCGTCGCAGCGGGGCGGTGTGGTTCCTCCGGCGCGGCAGCCAGGGCGAGCGGGGTGCGGCCGCGTGCACGCGCCGCGACCGGCTCAGGTAGAGCCCTCCGTGTCGAGCAACGCGACGACGTCATAACCTGCTGCCACGTTCCGTACTGAGCACAATCGACTGGTCTACCACATTGTTCCCTAAGAAGAAGTCTGAGGATACTATATTAGCTTGATTCCTCCAGGTTGTTGCTAGACGTGCTGTCACGTTTCTATTGACGTCATCTGCATTTTCTCTGAGGGATCCTTGCAGGAAGACTATGTCTAGAACTGTTGGTGTAGTTTGAGCCATAGCGGAGAACAGGGGGGATCTTGCGGACGGCTGCGGGGAGGACGCGATGGTTAGGTCTAAGTACTGTAGCAGATATACTGGGTCGTTCGTGTTGGCCCATAGGTGAGGAAGGATTGGCCATAGCCAGCTGTTGACTGTAAGAGGAAAACATTATTTAGTAAGCCTATAGCATTATCTTTTTGTATTGACTCTTTGTATTAATCAACCCAAGTATACACAGTGTAATTGCAGAACTTTATGATTGGCAAATAATTTTCAATAGTATAGGATAAGTTTCGGTAAATAAATGTCCACCTAGACTACGAGTATGACTTACAGCAGTGTGTCAGATCATGGTCATACCTCATTTAGATCAGTCTTCAAGGCAATGCTTCAGCAAGAATGGCCTCCTATCTTTTTACATACACATAAGCTGACAACTATATTACCTGACACAATAGTATTATCCACATAGCTGAACAGCAATCGCTTCTTGGCATTTATCAGTGTCTGCATAGTCGGTCCTTTAGTTCCCACTCCTGTGCCGAATTCATTAGCTGGAGCCAGATGAGGTCCCAGCTCTCTTTGGACCAACTCCAGGAGTCCAGCGTGGACACGCCATATTGGGGAGCCATCGTTGTTGTAAAAGCCAACGGGGAAATGATGGGCGTCCAGGAATATTACCTGTTGGAAGGATTGTTGTAAGTTATTAAATGAGTAGAAATGTGTTTATTATTTTTAGTCGCTTGGCAATCATATGCCATCTAGGCGAACAGAGCCCGTATTAAGAGATTATGTTAAGTCATTAAAACGCAGGATTTGCAGATTTCTGTTTATCATCCAATGTAGATATCATTTTTATTTTACAGACTAGTAATACAAGTTTGTAATATATGTACCTACAAGGTGAATACTGTTAAAAAATACTCCATTTCATCTGCTGGTGACAAAAAGATTTCAGCCCATTACATTATTTAGGTCCACTGAAGTAGTGGCGTTAAGTGGTAGCGTATAATGTCAGTTGCTTGGAAACCGGTAATTCTTAATCTGCTTAAAATAATATATAAATAAGCTTACTTCATTTGTAGCATCCAAGAACATCCTAATTTCTCTTAGTAGCGGTACGAGGGGACGGATTCGTATTAAGTTGTGATTGAGCCAATATCTGTAACAAAGGTAATTCTATCAGTTCCTAAACCTAAGATCCTAAAGAAAACTAAGTAACGTAGATCTATTTCTATCTGTACATGGAATTGACATAACGCATTTGAATTTAGAAAAAGCAATCACCATTTTTTTTAAATTAGAAGTTTTTAAGTAGATGCTGTTCTTATGGTAAGTACAGAACCTTTTACCTACCAGGAAGGAAAAAACCTGAACTTTCCTTTTAAAAAGTCAGCTAAAGTGAGTAGTTACATATTTTTTCTCAGACAAGTTTTCTAGTAGTTTATAAAGAATTGAATCCATTAGAGAATTGTTTAAAAAGTTATCTATACCTTTTAAACTTTTCCTAATCCCTAGTTTTAAAAGTCCGCGAGTGTATTTAGACCGAACTACATATATTTTTACTAGTTGGATTACAAAGAGATTCTCTCGCATGAATAAACTTTTTCAGCGGAATAACTTCACTAAGTCTGGAGCTAATTTTCTGAAAGAAAAGTATTTTCTGCCTTTCTTTATTAATCGAAACTCGTGGTGCAAATATTTTTTTTTATATAAATACAACATATTTTTTATTACAAAAGTTAAAGGTCACATGTGTCATTTAGATAAGGCCACTAAAGTTGCGAGTTCAATTCAAACTTGCAAACAGCCGACTCACAGCTTGTTGAGGTCATTAAGACTGAGTGAGTCTCAGTTAAGTTTGGCATTAAGAACTTTATACACATGCCTAAAGTAAATATTCTAGACTATGAAAACATATGAAAGAGCGCAAACAGGACGTAAGATGTGTAACAGACTTTATATCCATCACAGACTATTTTATCTGTTGGACTATCAACTTTAATCAACAACTGTTCTTATACACATTAAAGATATAATTTATCTATAGTCGTAAAAGAAATGACAGAACAGGGAGAGATGGAAGCGTTTGGGGGAGGCCTTTGCCTAGCAATGGGACGATATAGGTTAAGGAAAAAAAAATACAAAGTAAGTGTTTTTACCTACTACAACAACCTTCTGGGACGCGGAAAAACCCATAGTAATACGTTAATAACTTACTTATCCTCTTCCTTGTCATACAAAGCATCATAATAAGCGACTCTGAAGTCGAAGTATCTGATGCCGAAGACGAGCTGGGCCCACAGCGACTGATCCTGGCACAGGACGAACCTGTCGCGGCTCACTTGACTCAGCTCTGTGTCGAACTTCCACGCGCCGGCGTTGTGAGTGCCTGCGATCACCAGCTCACCAATGCGCAAACCGTTGATTTTGGCGCTGGAATTTAAAGGCGTTATTTAATACTTACAAAGTTTATAGAAACTTGTACCTAAAACATGGCATTCACTTAATTAAA
This sequence comes from Cyclophora punctaria, assembly GCA_951394245.1. Classification (NCBI taxonomy): domain Eukaryota; kingdom Metazoa; phylum Arthropoda; class Insecta; order Lepidoptera; family Geometridae; genus Cyclophora; species Cyclophora punctaria. Next base: position 5,279,110 of record OX596177.1, read on the forward strand.
CTCTTTTCGTATCAACGCTTTAGAGTGCGTTTCTAGCGGTACACGATTCACCAATTACAGGACAATAGGTGATTGGTGAATCGTGCTCCGTGCTATTGGCTTGCAAATCGTTAAACTATCTCTATATTTAAATTTTGACGCCTGTCACCACTTGACAGGATTTTGATATTTTTTTAAATAAGAACGAAGATCTTCTGAAACAATTTTGATAGTAAGTAAAAGGTAAGTAAGGTAGTGAAATTGTTTTCGAGGTAATAATATTCCGAAATATCGAACGCGTTTTCCAGTGAATCGCTGGTACTGATTAATTAATAATTGTAGGCACTCGTAGTACTCAATAGTTTGGTGGCTTGATTGAATGTTTGCTGTTGTTGATTTACTTATCAGCTAAGTAGGCTCCATCAAATTAGGCCATATTTAGAAAGCAATTCACTTGGAAAATAAACTGTTTACATTGGAAAATGGTTCGAGTATTTTTTAAATTCGTCGTTAGTCATAGTAATATTCGTTAGTAGTGAATAGGTAGCACTAGCACTGACTACTTCAACGTTTTATTAACAAGGAGGTACAGGTCATTTATTGAAGTTGGGAACATTAATTATAATAAATCTGCTGTACGTATTACGTGACTTCATCACCTATAATCTTTCATGATGACTCGTCTTTATTGAACAGGTAAATTAGTGCTTAGTTTACGTCATAACGTCAGAACTTTCTCTTCCTATAGATCATTTACACCATCAATACCTATACCTACAGAAAATAATACTAATTTCCGCAATTAGAGATGGCCACTATCGACATAATCGCTAGCGCCAAAAGTTTAAGCTGTCTAAAAACTCCGAGGGTTGGCTACCAATCTACTCGAACTGAATGAAATGAATGAATGAATGAATGAATGAATGAATGAATACTCTTCCAAGTTTAAACTCACCCATTATCCTCCATCCACGTAGGTTGTATCTTCAAACAATTGTAGGCGTCCACCGCCTGGTCTCCAGCACCCACCCAGGGCCACAGACAATGAGGGCCGCTGTACCCAACGCCTCGCTCCCAGCCAGCGGGGAGACCACCTCCTCCTAAGGGTACGTTAGTCACGATGTGACCTTCCGCTGAATGGATGGCGTAAATCGCGAGCGCATGGTTCCAGGAAGCTGGGCGGTCGTCAAATAATCCTATCTGGAAGAAGGATGAATAAAGTAAGATTTTGAGTACAATATAGTCAAGACTGTAGTTAGACAGTCTGCTCTATGAAGACATATGAAAGACGGCACTCTAGAGACAAGAAGTCTAACAGACTTTTCGTCTAAGGATCTTGGATAGAGTCAGACTTACTATAGATAGACTGACAGAGACAATTTTGTTCACGTCAAACAAGACAGTCTAACTGTGAGTGGGCTCCGGTTAGTTCACGTTAGTAAGTAGGTTAGTAGGTTATTTTATAAGAATTATAATAACGTCATCAATTTTACGATATATTTCCTTTATTGCAAAGCAAACTTTATTTGTACAATAAAACGAGCGATATTTGCAATATAGAGGTTTATAGAGGCGAAAAATCGATCTAGTTGTGTCCCGTATCGGGGAAAATTAGTTTTCTTTCTCCGTAGTTTCACACGGCCAAGGCAAACAACATAATCTTTATCTATCTTCTAATATATAAAATTCTCGTGTTACGGGGTGCGTGGTTGAACTCCTCTGAAACGGCTCGACCGATTCTCATGAAATTTTGTGCGCATATCGGGTAGGTCTGAGAATCGGACAACATCTATTTTTCATCCCGAAATTCCCGCGGGATCGGGTATAACGCGAGTGAAACCGCGGGGAGCAGCTAGTATCTACTGTAAGTGTGTATGTTACTGAACTCCTAAACGGCTGGACAGATTTGAATGATTTTTTTTGTATGCGTTTGGGTGGCACCCTGGATGGTTTAGATGCACACTAGCGACCTCTATTGGCTCGCGGAAGGAACCACCACGCAGGACAGCTAGTACAAGTATAGATTAGGTTTATGACCACTGTCTAATAAGTGTAAGATCGTTTTAAGGTTAACTTTAGAACAAAATTTTCATACAAATGTGCAATCCACTAATTGCTCGTTCTATCCGTGCTATTGGACTTGCAGGTTCGTAACTTATTAACTCGCTCAATCTAAGCTAAGCTACGAACGTACATGCAGCTTGCTTGTCGCTTATCGTCTAGTGGCTTGCATCTAGCTAGGCACTAAGCGCGCGCGAACGTTGCTACATAAACTGCAAGCCACTAAGCAAGCAAGCCACTTGTGCGTCCGTAGCCTTAGTTCTAAACGCGAGTTTTTGCTCCCATAGTGAAAAGTATACAAACCATTATTTTAACTTTAATACTCCGCAGAGAATTCGTTCATTCTACGTGGTTTGTTTTTCAAAACTTTTTCCTTATAGCCAGTAATCTGTGAAAAGTAATTTACTCCAATATGAACTAAAATCTCCTTTTATTGATTACTACTTATCTTAATTCTTTATTAGATAAAGCAGATTTGGCGAAGGTAATGTAATGATCGTCATTGGCATTCCTTTGAATGAAACTCCTTGAATTCTTAATCGGCCGAGATTGTTATCAAAGGAAACCAATCATTAGATTAGGCCAAACCCCGGGAGGACTTTCTGTGTAACAAAAGTTAGAAAAGCAACCACGATAAAGGAATTTTCTTTATTTTTAACCGACGTTACGAACAAGGAGGATATGCGATTGGAATGAAATATTTTTACAATATGCAATTGGTCATACTTATTTTAATCACTTCTTATCAAAAACTATGCAGTTTAATAAAAGTCATTCATCGCTAAACCATAAATCATAGAACATAACTTTACAAATGACATTGACCTTAAATCGTGGAATAGATTAGCCTACATAAACAAGTATTAGAAATGTGCTCTTCATACCTTGTTGTGGTCGGCACGCAACTTTAGACGCATCCATTAATTCATTGAGTAACGACGCTTTAGTTACTGTGGTAACTATAGATATGTATACTTACATACAACACTAAGTAATTAGATTTACGTTATAGAAAGTGAGCAGTTAATGGTTATATTTAAGTAAATGTGGGTGTAAGTATATTCCTGTGTTGAAATTATGTAAATTAACAACACGGAAATTATGTGTGGATCCGGTTACTGTATCGTTGTAGCGTTTCCTCGTAAGCAATATGATAGAAGCATGTCAGACATTGATAGCTATGTTTCATATTCATCTAGTGATGATATGTGAGATGTATGTGTCATTTAATTATGTGAGGTGTTGTATTATTAGTAGGTACTAAGTTTTCATTAGTAGAGTTAAGTTGTTCAGTGATAGAGTTAGTACTAGATGTATTCAGTAACTCTACTTGGTAGAGTATCTAAATCTACAATTAAATTTTCTTTTTAGTGACTTTTTAACCAACTTTCAAAGAAGGAGGAGGTTTCTCAATTGAACTTATGTTTAAACTTAATAAAGGTAAATAGTCAGTTTTTTATATTTTACAACCGGTACCGATTATTTAACGTACACTCCGAAGCACGGTAGCACTCAGATAGAAATGCCGCTATCAGCCACCCAACCAAGTAGGCGCTGAAATGCACGTTGATTTATAATAGCAATGAGCTAACATCACTTAGTAAAACAACTCCACGACCGCATCCAAAATAAATCTAGAGTCTAATAGACGATCATAGGTTCTGGTTAATACTAGTTCACAAGGTTAATAGACATCTTTCTAAAGTAATAAAATGAGTCTATTGTCACTTGTTTTAAAGGTGATTATGTTAAAGATAGTGTAAAGAGATATAGTAAACTAGCTGTCCCGGTTCCACCGGCGACCCAATAGATGTCACTAGTGTGAATCTAAACCATCCAGTGTGCCATCCAAACGCATACAAAGAAATAATTCAAATCGGTCCAGCCGTTTAGGAGGAGTTCAGTGACATACACACGTATAGTAGAATTATACATATATAAAAGATAGAGATGGAACTATAGTCATTGATGGGTGGATCTTTTAAATTGGTCAGTGTGGGCAAGTCTGATACAATAAGTCATACGAAGATGTTTTCTTAGCAACACAGGTCACCGATATCAGAGACTAGCAGTGACTCTTCGTTTCACCTGTATTGTGACCGTTCCCGTGGGAATTACGGGATGGATGAAGGAAAAATAGCTTATTACCTTTCTGTGGAACGTGGCTACGTCACTTCAGCTTTATTATATTATTTTTGATTAAAATAACTGTATATTTTATTTAAAAACTATTTTTAAATATTTTTGTAGGGACTAATGCAGACATAACCTAAAAGAAGTCGTTTCTTAATAAAATTATTACGTGAGTAAGTTATAGAAGTCGCAAGCAAAACGTATAGAACAAAACAGTGGTACCATAGTGGTACCACTCATTGATTGATGTCACGTACGGCTGTTATGTAAGAAGGAAATAGTGTTGTCATGCTGTTCGTAACAAATGAGTAATGACAGTTAAATAAGAACGCGCTAAATCACGAAGTGTCATTTGAAAATGTGCAATAACTTTATGGGGGTGTGACGGTGCAATGTCGGAGATGACTAGCGTTTTTTTAAAAGTAGAACAAAAAAAATTTAGTTTTCAAAGGTGACGTTTTTGTCATCGAATGTAAATAAATTGTATCCGTAAATGAAGTTTAAGTTCAAAAGGCTAAGGCCCATTTAGACGGGGAGAGTTTCTCGTACGTTTCCTTACGAGAAACCATACGCTATTATCACAAGCAATAATCGCCATAACACAATCGTATCAAAATGTTTACATACAGGCAAGAACTAAAATCTCGCCTACGATTTTGTCATACGAGATTCGCATATGACTTATCGCTAGGCGATAATTGCCTATGTTTGTTTACACAACAAAAGTATAGTAAGCAGATTCTTGCTTATGAGAGTCTCGACTTGTCTAAACACGATCTCGTGTGACATATTTTCAAGTTGATACGAGTATCGTACAAATCAGTTTGAATCGTTTTAATAAAATCTCGAATACGATTATTGCTTTGAAATTCTGTTTACACGGACATAAAAATATTCCATTGCAAGGCAATTGTCGCCCAAGGCAACGAGCGAGGAGAGCGATTGTTTAGACGAAAAAAATGTTTTATATTCCTTCGATAATCGTATCTTCGAGACGAGAAACTCTCCTCGTCTAAATGGGGCTTTATAGAGATTTAGAGAATTCGAAATGAGTAGTGTCAGTTTGCTAAGCCTATTGTATTTTTCACTAATTATTGCTGCTGCTATTTACAGGGTGCCTTTTTTTACTGTGAAAGACGCAAAATAGTTTGAGAGCTAATACAAATCTTCCCAATGTTCTTTTATCATTATTGGCCGGAATAAAGTTATGAAGAAATTGCCGCAAAACCACAAGAAACTACGATCAAAAAGTTGTGTCGTAACTTATTGGTAATTTACAAACTATTACCTCTATTACTAGATATTCCTTATTGAATATCACGTAACTCAAATAGTTAGACCACTTACTATACGGAGACATAAATAAGCTTTCCTAATAATTACATTTTAAGGGTATAATTTATCAACACATGAAAATAAACTAAAATGTCGACCTGAAAGTATCCACTGGGAAAAAAGGTTTTCCGTTTTAACTTGCAGATTTCTACAAGTACTATAAAAATACATAAGTAACTTTATTTAAACCAAAAATAACATTCAAAAAAAAAGCTAGCTGTATATTGCAATGAGCAGCCACATGGCATGTGCGACGGCGACTAAGAAAATTAAAACAATTACTTTGTTAGAAAAACTCGCCTAACTCTGCACCCTAACACTATCACCAAAATCAAACAACTCTATCTTCTTCCTCTTCATCACTTCAATGACTCTTCACGACAAACAATTCTATATCTGTAACACGCCCATCAATACCCACATCCAAACCCCGATAATGATCAATGAGGAGAATCCAATTGAGCCATATTCAAAGTCAACAACACAGGGGTTAAGTACTTAAACAGTTAAGGACATATCACTAACAGTATAATACGATTGGATTCTGTCCCTCATGTAACAGTCTATACTGGTTCAAACTGCTACTTGTATGTTCTGATAACTGTTGTGAGAAAAATATTGATACGTCTATTTTAAACGATTTTTATCGCCCGTACTGAGATACATTAAATGCTTACTTAGTAGAGATTTGATTAGTGATTTCGATATGTAATGTATGAAAAATAACGTCAATTAGTTGAGTGTCGATTTAATGGGAGTGTCTGAGTGCGGCAGTTAGTAATCTAAGTTTAAAAAAGTGGATGTTTTTGTCTGTGTCTGATATTTTTGGTATAAAATGGGATATTAATAAAACTATTGAATTGATAGTGACAGGACTTTTAATAATAGCAAGCCCGTTGGCACAGTGGCAGTGAGAGCGCTTACTGTGTCGGGGGTTGCGGGTTCGATTCCCGCCCGGAGTCAACAATATGTGCAGACATAGCTGTTGGCGACGACGTCTGGGTGTCAATTATATATTCTTATAAAGTATTTGTGTATGTATAAGTAGTAGTATCAGTTAATTAGATTCCATAACACAAGCTTGGAGCTTACTTTGGGTCTAATTAACCGTGTGTGAATTTAGCCAGGTATAGGTATAATAGATAGAATCAGATAGCTGACGTCTCAGTGATATTTTTGGTGTGAAATTCTCATTGTATTATACGTTTGACGCATATGAACATACGAGAGGAATACTAGTATAGCAATATGAATAGAATCGTCTCGTAAATTATGTCTTTTGTACGCGTATTAAAGATTTATATCCGCGTAGGACAAATATAAACTATGTGACGTAGTCACGAAGTCAAAGGTCTTATTCAAAGGAAATATATTATGATATCAGTCTGAAAGCGCGAAGTCTTGATAAAACTGAAACGGAGCAAAATAACTTTGAACTTAAAATTATTCTAATCTATGCTTACTTCTACACTAATATTATAAAGAGGAAAACTTTGTTTCTTTGGTTGTAATTAATAGGCTCAAAAACTATGGGACCGTTTTTAAAAATTCTTTCACCATTCGAAAGCTACATTATCCACGAGTAACATAGGCTATTTTTCATCCCAAAATTCCCACAGGAATGGACACAACGCCCCGCGGTTTTACCCGCGTTTACTTTATAATATTAGTGTAGAAGTGTAGATATCCGTAACCGTGTCCATATCCGAAATTCAATATCCTCATGACTGCAATAGAGGGTGTACCCATAATGTACAATATGTACACTAATTAGCAAATTTTCTACAATTAAGCAATATCAGATAACAATTTCATATCGAAGTACACAACAGTACAGACATTAGGAAGTAACTCTGCCCGCTGTGTTTACATTATGTAAACGAGATCGTGAGCTAGCGCCGTTTACCTCTTTATGCAAATATCGCTGCGATAACACCCTATAGACGGCTACACAATGCATCTACAAATGGTTATGGCTATATTAAAAATTATAGCTTGGATTACACTTGTTTACAGCTGTCAATGACTTCTTTACCATAATATATAAAACAACGTCTCCATAAGCTGTCTGTACGAAATTGATTTTCTCAAAAACTGCTGAACGGATTTTCATGCGGTTGTCATCAACGTACAGAGTGATTCAAGAGGAAGGTTTGCAATTAATTTTCATCATGAAATTCCTACAGGAACGGGTACAACGCGGGTAAAAGTATGGGGCGAGACAGTAAGTTAAAGAGATGAAGATGAGTTATAAAAGATGGCCACTTGTCTATAGGTAACTGTTCTGATCTGCTGTGACTGATCTTTTTTTGCCTCGAAAAAACCCGCATGTTAGTAATGTGTAAAACGTTAAATAATAAGTTAAAAAGTTCGAAAATATTATTTATTAGCCGCGCCCCGCGATGTTACCCGCGTTGTACCCGGTCCCACAGGAATTTCGGGATAAAATGTATCCCATATGTCATTCTGATGTATAACCTACATTACTGTAAAGTTTCATCCAAATCCATTCAGTAGTTTTTGCGTGAAAGAGCAACAAACATACATCCATCCTCACAAACTTTCGCATTTATAAGATTAGTAGGAAGTAGGATTACTTGACTGTTGTTAATATAAACATTGAGTCATAGCATTTTTGAGTGATGTAAAATAATATAAAGGCAAACTAAATTACCCCATTATAATCTGGGTTAAGTTGAAATCATCATAAAAATTGCGCGATGAAATAAACGTTAAATGTACTAGATACGGAAAACATTTGTATGTCAAGAACTATGAAGTACCATGCATAAGTGCATAGCAGTTTATACAGTTTTTACCTATGTTGATGCGCCATGCAAACATTGCCATGCTATTGCGTAACTTCAACTTCGTAATAGAAAAACGCATTACCCTCCTTGGCTTGCACAGTCAGGTGGGAATCTCGTTTAGGTTAGAGCTCATTTTTGTTTGGAAATCGGTAGACCTTCAAAATGTTCTGGCAATGAAACGATTACTCGTATATTCTTTCAACAGGAGAGCCTAGAAATGCCCCTATCGCTATAGATATGGCACCATCGGTCTATCAAACTACGAATTAGCCGCTATTGGCCTAAAACGCCGTTCGTATATGTATATTATTAGCACCCCCACGCGGTTTTACCCTTGTTCCTGTTCCTGTAGGAATTTCGAAGAAATACATATATCCTTCCTCTTGCAAATGGCTATCTAATAAAAAAAGAATCATTCAAATCCATCAGGTAGTTCAGAAATCAAATAAACAAAACACACAAACAAACACACTAGCCTTAATTTTTATGTTAGTTCTAGTAGCGCTTAGCTATCGTAGGTATCCGCTTTATACCGGTTTCCGCGGGAATTTCGTGATAAAATATATCCTAATGTATTATTCTAAAATAAAAATAATTCCGATAATGTTTTATCTAAATCCATCCGGTACTTTTTGTGTAACAAAATAACATGAAAATTAGTAGGGTACACGGAAGAGCGAAGCGTTACTGCATAACTCTATTTCGTGGTAGGATAGATAAGTACTTACTTGTTTGGGCACCGCAGAGCATCCGCTGAAGTTCCAATTGAGCTCCAAAGCGTCGAGGACAGTGTTTCCCCCCAAGGAGCGCTCAGGGGAGTGCACCGTCACCCACACGCTTCCGCATGATGACTTCTCCAGGACTTGCTTTTCCGCTGTCAAAATTATTACACAAATATTATTCAACGTACAGGAAAATAGATAATTTATTGTTTTCCTCATTCACCCTTATTTTGGCTGGTTAGGCGGTTTATTGAACTAATAAAGTCTTTGCTATGATTTTGAAAGCTTCCCAATTTTCCTTAATATATCATGTTGCAAATTGATTTGTTGTATCTTAACGGCGCGGCGTGAAGTCTTTTTTGAGGAAAAAGTTAGTGGTAAGTAAGTTGACAAACAAAAGAAAAGCGATCATACAACACAATTTTTTACACTCTTATGTACAGTAGGTTATATTTGAAATGAAAACATGATGTGAAGTCTAATATATTAAATATAGTGAGAGACTGGCCATTAAGTTTCAATCGAGCAGTAATTATGTCAGTTGACCTTGTGTGTCCGTAGTTACGCGTTTCTTGCCATAGAAAACGGTAAATGCAGGGAAATGAATGCCACAGTACTGCCATGGCGACGATGACTGGCGATATTATTAAAGATAAGAACACAATAGTATATTTTGTTAGAACTGTTTTTAAATTTAGAAAGAAGATTCAGAAGAAAAAATAATTACATAAAACGTAAGAAATAAAGTTTGATATTCTTTGATGTCTCCAGTATAGGATAGTATAGGATATATTGTTGTAGGTACTGAGAGGCCTTTGCCCAGCAGTGGGACAAAACAGGCTATTACTTTTTTATCGCTTGTCGCCGACGCTGTCGCTACACCGTGGCCCAAGTCTTTTATTACATCACGTGTACTTATATTTTAATAACAACGAAGTTAGAAAACTCATCAACGTTTTGGAAGTTAGTGAAGTATTTGATTAGTTTTTGATAAAGCGGGAAGGAGGTAATTTTACATAGGAGTTGTGTTATGTGGTTAGGAGTGGAGTAGGTATATGTAGGCGTAATTATCTTTAGCATCCAAGTACCAAATATGGTTATTGTTTTATGTGCAAACACATACTTTTTAATTAACATTATGTCGATACCAATATACGTATTATGTACAGTAAACCATAAATAAGTTTAAAATTAATGTTTAGGCAAAAATAAAGATGAACTTTATAAATAATTGAATTCCAACACCTGTACCTATTTGCTTTTGTAGTTAACATTAATGTCATCTGTTAAAATAATAGGTACATTAATACATTATTTATTGAGCAATATATACAGGGTGCTACCACGTCCCATTGTGTTTACAAGATCCGTACTTTACGTACATACACGGCTTAGAGTCCGTATGATACGACTCATTCTTACGTCTGTCGCCCGCGATGGCGGAGGCCGAGGCAAGAATGACACTGAAAATATGATCAAAATAAAGCATAAGTATGTTGTCTCCTGAAATAAATAATTGTTATACAAAAAAAGAATAACTGCCGCACTCAGAGTTGTACATTAAATCGACACTTGATTGAACTAATTGACTGACGTAAGTTTTCATACATTACATGTCAAAATAAGTCATTAAATCGCTACTAAGGTAGCATTTGACGTCTCTGAGTACGGGCGTTAAGTAAATAAGCGTAGGTGAAACATCTAACATTGATATTCTGAAATCGCCTATGTGAGATGGAAGCACTGAGTCTTCAGGTCCAATCAACTATTAAAGTAAGTATATGATTTGTCACCGTAATATTGTAAAAACTCCTTGGTTTATAATCAGACTAGTAAGATGAATTGTCGACAGATCTTTTAATATATATATATCCTGTCCATAGCAAACTGTAACTACCAAATGTGTGATGCTATGAATGCTCTACGGTCAATTGTCGCTACAGTCAAGCAGTTCCATGCGTGTAAAGGACTTATGGTTCAAATTCAGAATGTAGTTAATTAATATATGGTTACAAACGTAAGTAGAGAATTCCCACAAATATATCCTTCTTGCAAAATTGTGAATAGATTACTGTAAAAACTATGTGGGAATTAAGTTGATATAACTTTTGCGTAACAATTAATACGACTTACACAACAATGCGAGTATTGGCGTAGGTATTTCATCGTATCAAAATATAATAATCGGAAGATAAAACAAAATCTCGTATGTAATTAATTTTATCTTATTGTGAATTAAATATTTTATCTACTGTATAAACTTGTTTGTTACGCTTATCTTTCAGATTAATAATTGCTTAAATCTTTTGTTTTTATAGTTGATTAAAAAAAGTAATTAATGAAAGTCATGTGGGTTTAGATATCGGTTAATACTATCGATGAAGTTCGTGTTACCAAACTAAGAGTACGTTACGACCTTTTTGACTTTTAGCAGTAATCACTGCTTTTAATCATTGTTTATTTTTTATCATCATTCACTGCACATAATTATAAATATCTATCTGATTATGAGGTGTTTTTAATAGACTGATAATACATTTTGAAATGTAATTCTCGTATAGTTGCAAAAACGTTAATGTATGTAAAGAGAACAAAGAGAGTGATTATTACTAATTACCGTGCTTCGGAGGGCACGTTAAGCCGTCGGTCCTGGTTACTAGTCTACGGATAGTAGTCGTTACATGAGCCATGTCAGAGGCCTTTGGCGGCTCAATAACTCTGACACCAGGATTGGTCAGGTTGACCATCCACTCGATGAAGAAGACTAAGTAGTCCATGTTAGCACAAAATATGAAACACTTTATACTGCACTTAAATGTATCTGTAGTAGTTAGTTTTATTTCAATAGCGTATTATGTAGTTACGCGACGTAAAAACACCCCTGGGTCATACTTGTAGTCGTCACACAAAATATAGAACACTTGTTTGTGTGAACTTTCGGTACAGTTGTCAAGATCATTGTTTAGGTGCATTTGACATTACTCACTACGAACAACTTTTCTCCGCTCACTCATACCTACCTGCTGCTGTCATTACTTTAAAGTAATTTTTGAAGCGGACTATAAAATTCATTAAATCGACACTTTACTAATTAACATAATTTTTCATACATTAATGTCAAAATCATTCATAAAATTTTTACTAAGGAAGCATTTTTCATCAAGCATTCTCTGAGTACCGGCGTAAGACATTGTGCATGTACATTCGCCAACAAATATGGCCCAGGGGCGCTTTTAATAATGGCATTTGCCCTTGTCATATTCTGTCTAAGGTCACAACTTAAAGGTGCGCGTTGTTCGGAGGCGATATTGTGGTTGTGGTATGAAACTTCTGATTGTCATTTGTTCGTCTTCCATATCATATTGACACTAGAGTGATTTCTGTTCGTCTTCCATATCATATTGACACTAGAGTGATTTCTTCAATGAGCTTGGAGTCTGTTGCCCTGCATAGTAGTACGTAGTACCTACATTACATAAAACGTATCGCCTACCTTTCACATAAAAACAGTGCTACTGTGACGAGTACGTCACTAAAGAGTTGTTGACAAATGAAATACATATTACAAGCCGGTTACAATCTGAATGTCTCAATATTTGCTTAAGGTTATTGTGTACGTTTTGGCGATGGGTCTAATGTGATTGAGTTATTATTTGGTACCATCACATTACGTGCAGAGCGCGCGGCGAGCACTCTTATTGGCAACATGCATCGTTACGCAAGGCGAATCGCACGCAATACCTTGCCCACTTACTTACTTTTCCTTTCTATGTATTCCTGTGTTTAATGTTTACTGACCCAGTCTCTGAGTACAAGGGTTAGTGTAATTTAACAATGATTTAACCCCCGATTACATAATGCAGTCGATTTACATTATTTTTTATATTGTAAAAGGATTGTATAATAGAGGAAGTTGAACTTTGTTCTCACGATTAGTTATTTTTAACAATAACATTTTTTCCAATTTTGTCTCTAATGAGGTGTCAAATAATTGATCTAAATATTTTTAAGCTATTGTCGGCTTAAATATCAGAAGGTACCATAAAAATATCACGTAAAATGAATCTTGTTATATTTGCTGAAGATAAGAAAACTAGGTTAGGTCGAAGTTTTTCGACTGCCTTAAAAGGTCTTCAAGCCTTAGTTAGTTAGTTTATCTGTAACTAGCAGCGCCCCGCGGTTTTACCCGCGTTGTACCCGTTCCCGTAGGAATTTCGGGATGAAAAATAGCCTATAACCTTTCCGTTGAATGTGGCTATCTATTACAAAAAGAATTATTCAAATCGGTTCAGTAGTTTCTGAGATTAGCGCGTTTAAACAAACAAACAAACAAAACAAACTCTTCAGCTTTATAATATTAGTATAGATTAGGTACCTTATCAGTTATGTCCGGAAAACAACAGCTTCCTTTTTTAATAAAAACAATGTTTAAGGAGACTTATTTCCCTTTTTATTACTTTACATACGAGTATATTCTTCTCGGTTTGAGGTGGTTATTTTAATTTTATATTTGTTTAGTTCAGATTTTGGACAAGTCTACTGTGTTTGTCATCTACGTATATTGAACTTAATGTTTCCAACGGTTAGACCTGTATTGCAATTTACACCCTTTCTCATAGCATTTTAGGACTATAATTAACCTATATAAAACTTCAAATATTCAATTTATTCATCTAAATAATGAATGAATTTGAAATATTTGTTGCAGAAATACATTACACCATTCTTCAGATAGTTAATGACGTCTCATTTTATTTGGTATCATTTTATCTAGAGAATACGCAAATGCTTGACCCTACTAGATTTGTTTCGTCTGCTACTGATAAACTGTGCGTAAAGATCTTCATCATATCTCATATTATAAGTATAATATGGTAAGTGGCATGTTTAAAATTGTCTTGTGTTTTCGGACATGGCTAGAACTTTGTCTTATTAATTTTTTTGAGATATCAATTGATTCTTTATAAATTATCTTAATGTGACAGTTTTAAAGTGCTTATCACTTTTATTGTACCTATAGATGAAAAATGAAATCTATTATTTACTTTATCTGTGCCTACGTGCAAATCTTGTAATTGATACGAAGCTCGTGCTATTGGTAATTAGGTAGCATATTTCAATGTACTGATATTATATATTAGAAATTAGATGTTATCAATTTAATAGTATTAGGTATTCTAATACTTGATAACTCAAAGTATTTCATGTCATGGGTTTAGGATGAAAGCGTTTTTGTTAAGCCGTTAGAACACTACAATCTATTTCGTCTTAATGTCTGTAAGACAATGTCGGAGGCCTTTAGGCAGTCTAAAAAGTAAATTAAAAAATCTCCCACGCAAAAACCGCGCGGCAATTCCACAAGGAAATTTGCTTTAACATGAAAAAGAAACCGCATCAAAATCGGTCCATCCGTTTGAGGGCTACGGCCCCACAGGCAAACAGACACACACACACACACAGACATGGACGTCAAACTTATAACATAACTTATAACAATCTTTTTCTTGTTTTGGGATAAAAATTACGACACCATTAACCTATTCAAACTTGGTTTAAAAAATGTAAACTCATATGGCCGATTTGTCAAACTAAGGCAGTTACTTCTTTGCAGGAAAAAAGTTTGGTGAATAGTTTAGTAAGAATAACATTTGGTCAATCAAGGGGTTCAAATACGAGTGACTCTGAGTAAGATTTGTCTATTATTAGTTTTAAGTTGGAATACTAGAGAGATAGAAGTGAAGTGACGGAATGTTTTATTGACTGAATGATTTTATGACACGACTACACACAAAGGATTTCTAAGAAAAATATTCTGCAGTTGTTTGCTTGTTGACAGAAAACATGGTGTCAATACGCTTGTGAAAACAAATATAACGCACTTCCTTTGAACATAGAGTTCATTCATTTGGCAAATATTATACCGATTGATAGTTCACATCTATGAGACAAGTAGATAATCTTGACTAAGGCTTCCTTTCCACTTGAGCGGGTCAACAAATTGTGGATCGGTTGATATTAAAGAGATTTTTTTGAATCTAGTGATCGAATTCTGATTAAAATTTTCGTTCTATTTCCAACTTTGAATTGAAACTAACCGGCTCGCAGGTAATACATTCAAGAAACAGCTTTATATAAAACAAATATTACTATCGACAAATTAATTATCCTATACATATAAGGAATACAAAGAAAAAATCTTTGAAAATTATATGAACTTAGAAGCACCCAGTAACATTACGATAACATCAGCACGTTGACATGTAAACAAATAACTTACGAGTTATTGAAGCCCCGAGAACAGTCGCTGCTAGAGCCACCACAGCGAACCAAGACACGGCCATCCCGCACGGTGGCTACCAAGCCACTGATATCAAATCCTTTAGCACTCATTCGCCGCTATAATTGCGCGGAAGCACAACAAACATTACACTGATCCGTCATACATTACAGCGTATGTTGATCTCTCCTTTCATGTAGTGTCTACGAACTCGTCAATGGAAAACATCAGTGGAATAATATCGTGTATGTGTTAATGCTACTGGCAGTGCGGGCTTCCGATAGTTCCCTCATATCCGATAGAGTCGCGTGCGTTAGGATCGATCTGTGAAGCACGTGCAATGCACAGGATGTAACTGATCAGAGCAGTGTATGGCTTTCAGAGATTCCTTTCATCCAATTCATTGCGAAACTGTAGTGATTCAATTAGTATGTAAATTGTGCGTTGCGTTAGTCTGGCGTGGTTCGTATTAATTGAGAAAGGGAATTTACGCTACATACTCATACACATATTTTAGATATCTAGTGATATTTTTCGTTTTGTATTTACATCAAAAGGGTAGTTAAGAATTTAAAAACTCAAAAACAAAAAATTCTAAAACAAATAACAACTGAAGTATGAAAACAAAACAAGGTAAAATAAATATTTATATTTTACTAAGCAATTTTATTTGACTAGGTAATCTACGTTTGTAACTACAATATCCTCTTTATTAATAAGAATTGAAAGTTACATAAATTATAATCTAAACTAAAAGATACATTAGAAGATTCGCTATCCAGATTTCATTTACTTTTCTTATCTAAATAAACTTCTTTTTTAATTCCAAATACTCGTAGTTTATGTTTCTCCAGTTTTAAATTTCGAATGTTATTTTATTGAACCTCTTTTTCAAAATCCAAGAAGTTCTGTATGACGGCGGCCTTTTTTTCTTGTTTTTCTGAGTTGTTTGTTTCTAAGGAGGCTGCGATAGAAGGCGCTCTACTCGGATTTCTTAGCACTGGCTTTTGTAACTGGAAAAAGTTGAGCGACGATTTCAACTCTTTGATGATAACCTCTTTGTGAGTAACCTGGAAATAAAAACAAAATCTATTTAGACTCCGGCTACGATTTTGGATGATGTAAAGTTTCTTACGTCACACAAGCTACGTGTAATTATTGTGTTCTTTCATTCTCATTATTTTTTAAATTATCAGTACAAAATTGAATTTCTGAGTTAGGTAGGTAGATTTAGGAAATCATTTACGCTTAATTTCACTGCTTGGTACCTGTTCTCGGATGACAATATTCCTGACTTCATTCATGAACTCTGCCGCCGTAATGATCAGCGAGAGCACCAGCCCAGCTATCAGCACTATGAAAGCTCCTGAAAGATTTCGCAGCTCGAGATCACCTTCGACGTCGTTTTCATTTGTTTTTGGCTGAAACCACATAATATATAATACACATAAGTAAAAAGATGAGCATCCATCTAAAACTGTTATGAATGCCACAAGCTGAACATAAAAGGTTAAAAAAAATCTTTGCAATTTGGCCTCAAACTCACCAAACACTCTTTAGCTCCATACTTTTGAGTCCACCACTTCTTTCTAATTTCATCCAATGTTGTGAGTTCTTTTAATCGCAATATTGCTCTGTTTATTTGAGACCTGAATGGAGAATCTGAAATATCAAACAGAGCACGAAGTCTTTTAAAACAACATGTTGAAACTCGTATTTCAAATTCGTTATTCGAATCAGATTTCGATACTCTTTTGTTTTGTTTATTTGCGACACTCGGCCAACTTGGCGTAAACATTGAATGAATAAAACAAAAGAATTAAACAGTGTAATTTAGACAAAACAAGAGTAACATTTCGTTAATTAAATGTTGGTTGTATTAAATGAAACATTTGTTGCGGCGTCTGGCACTCACTTGCAGGCATTGCAATGCCGTAATCTTTGGAATCCAATTCCCCTCCGACTTGCTGTAGGTTGCAGTTTCTCCTCAACTTGTACTCTATGGTGGAGGATTCCATAAAGAAGGCGTATTTATGGCGTCCTTTCAGAACCCTTCGCTCGCCCTCGTCTTGAGAATCGACGAGAACAACAGGGTTCGATATCATAGTCTCATACATGTTTCTATACATTTTGTCTTTTGATGACTGGAAACGAAACACCTTAATGAATTAGCTGTCGGACTCAGAGACGTCCGTTAAATCGACATTTAACTAATTGATGTAATTTTTCATATATTACATGTCAAAATCACTCATTAAAACTCTACTGAGGTATTTTGTTTTGGGGTTGGTATATTAATAGTTGGGATTCTAAGTGGGTTATTGACATTGATTTTACGAGCTGCGAGCTGGCTAATTCTAGAGGTACAGTATGATACCCGCTTTCTATTAAAATCGCTTTCTCGCAGATTGATCTCTCGAGATCTCGTTAAATGCTAAAGACGCTTCTTCAATAAGATAAATGACAGTCGCGTGAGTTTTTTGCCCATAACTATAGGTATTACAAAAGTGTTCAGTTTGTGTGATAAAATACAAATCAGAGTTTATCATTACATTTTTTTAGTAAGTATTTTTAGTTTTATTGTTTTATTATAAAGGTGCCGAAACAAAGTCATATCCGACAGCCAACAAGTAAGAAGTCAGTTCTTAACTGTTTGGGCAACATAATCGAGATATTAGAAATGGATAAATTGTATCTCACCCTAAAGAATTCCAAAGTAGACCCATCTTTGTAAGCCCCGTACAGTATCTTGGACTGCTTAGCCAGGTCCTCGACGCTGTTGATCGGTTCCTCTGCCAGCGCTGACGTCATGGACGCTGACAGCTGAGCGATGTACGTCTGACAGACGATGACAGCGAAGAACCACCACATACCACACACCCATCTGGTGCCTATAGCTCTGAAATACGTAGGTAAGTCTGTGAATAAATATAAATAGCAATTGAGCGTTAAAACGTATTTAATATCGCATTTTTAGTGTTGCTATATAAAGTGTGTGCTGCTTGACAAAATGTAGTCATGCTATATACCAAAAAATGTATTTTGTTTGGTTTAGGCCCATCTCGTAGCCAGATTTGGTAGCTAGCTTCCAAATGGGAGAAATAATCCCGATTCGAAGCTGGCTACGAAATAGGAATTCGAAAGTCCAAGATTTAGGAAAAAGAACTAGTAAAACAAAAATAACCCTAACCTACCGAAGAGATCGTTCCCATTTAGTAGCTAGCTACAAGATGGGAAAACACTTTTCTCATTTCGTAGCTACCAAATCTGGCTACGAGATGGGCCTAAAGTTTTTGTTTAAGTTTAAAATATAAAAAGTATAAAATACTTCGGCAAGATATCGCATCCTTGAGTCATAATGGATCCCATTGTCAGCCAAACGCAGTTTTTGAACGTCCAGATATTCTCCAGCTCCTCAGGATCCTTATCACAAGGCTCCGGGTTTTCCCAATCCGCTGGTGATATCCTAAATAATGATAATGTTCATTGAGACGTCATTACGTTATCATAATCAGCATTATCACAACAGGCAATCTAAAAAAAATTTACGTAAATAATTATTGGCTTACCTAGCACAGATGTATAGAACAATAGATACGACGCAGTATGCTGTAGCAATGTATGTCCAAACAACGAAAGAGTAAGGATTTAGGAATGAAAATATTCCGGGAACGATTTTTTCGTCCTGTAAATAAAGTATGCTGATACCCAACGTCATGAAGGGAACGGAGAAATCGACTACTTTTTTTCGTTCCTCCGTGATTGTGAAGTCACACACAGCTAAATCGGCTTTCTGAAACAACATATTTGATAGTAACAGCATTTGTTTCTTTTTTCTTTTTGTTATTAATAATTAGCAAGTAATGTCCCATTGCTGGGAAAAGCTACTTATTTCAATCTACATCTACACTAATATTATAAAGAGGAAAACTTTGTTTGTTTGGTTGTAATGAATAGGCTCAAAAACTACTGGACCGTTTTTACATTATCCACGAGTAACATAGGCTATTTTTCATCCCGAAATTCCCACAGGAATGGACACAACGCGGGTAAAACCGCGGGGCGCTGCTAGTAGCAGATATATTGGTGTAGGTAAGTGGGGCCAACCCTAGTCGGGGTTTTTAGACCGCCTAAAGGCTTTCGGCACCTTCTGTTGAAACAACCGCGACCGACAATTATACATACCCTCCGAAACACGGTAGTGTTCAGATAGAAATGCCATTATCGGCCACTGTCGCGTTACCACGCCTATCATTAATCCTGCTTGCCATGTTCAAAAAAGCAATTGGTAATATGATTCGCTTGATTAGGGAATCGAACTTTATACCCCAGGATTGGCAGCTAAAAGAATATGCCACTTAACCACCGAGGCGAAGGTTTATTATTTGTTGCTTTATTATGAGAAACCTCTACAAAACAAAAGTGAATGAGCAATTTATATAATCCTATTTTTGTTCCGGGCATATTTTGAGAAAATTTCAATTATTATATTAGTTACATAAACTGTGTCTTTCTACGTTTACCGTATTACCACATGATGACAGATTCAGGTCAGAAAAATTACTCATGGTTTGCCAGCGGTATCAATATTAGGATCATTCATATCAACAAGTGTATAGGTATAGGCGAAATGTATTGCTCGTCGATTTCTTAAAGGGGACGTCTCGCGGCTCTTTGTAGCGGTTTCGTAGAGTAACTATCACAATCACTATCAGTTTCATTCAAGTTAATCGTTATTTTTCCATGAAGTAGTTAGGAAGTCAAACATTACATAGCGTGTGACAGAGATAACGCTCTACAAAATCGACAGTTATATATCCCTCTCCCTCCAAAAGTCGACGGGTAAGACTTTTCTGATTCCACCCTTGAGGTATTAGGAGTACAATAGAGGAAACAGATGATAGAAAGTCAATCTATTGTATTTGGTACCTCACAAGCGAACAATCTATCTAGAACGAGCAAGATATATCATCCATCCCTTTTCATTGTACCTTACAAACGTAAATACCTTATCTAATAAATACCCGATCATCCCGTTCCATTTCTTTATTTTCTTCTCATATTTTCCGTAAGGCTCGTCCGTCTGATTGATGAAAGTGTAGGTATAATTAAACCCTTCTTCCTGGAGTAATCGGAATATGTTTCTCACGAGGTCGACGGCGAAACCTTCATACATTATTGTGGGGTCGTCGTCGGGATCACATTCTTCGCCCGTACATTCTTTTTTATCGTAGAAATAAGGCTTGGCTCTCCTTGATATTATCTGTAAAATAGAAAGATATCTAATTGACTAAGTACACAAGTTATAAATAATTAAATGTATATTAAAATAAATGATATGAGAGGCCTTTGCCTAACAGTGGGATATTACAGGCTTTACTAAAATAAATTAAGTCTTTTAAACCTAACAGATCACAAACATCTATGCGATACCTAATCCTAAGTTAATGTTCAATTAAATTGTACGGTAACACGATTCTAAACCTTTAATTTGAATCTTTCAGTTTAATAAACTTAGTTCTAAAATAAGAATCACTATATGGATAAAATGTATCCCATGTGTTATTCTGATGTATGACTTATATTACTGTAAAGTTTCATAAAAATCCGTTGAGTAGTTTTTGCGTGAAAGAGTAACACACATACGTACGTTCATCCTTACAAATATCGCATTTATAATATTAGGATATGATTTACTGGTTATATTATTAAACAAACCTTGAATTCTTTGCTCGTTTGCTGCTTAGCAATGGCCTCTGTATAATAATTTTTGCTCGGAATAATTTCAGTTCCATTTGCGGAATCCCAAGTCCCAATTGTGTGTCTCTTTTTTACGTTTATTTCATTTACGTGTAGCGTGTAATTAATTCGGCGTCCGTTGTCGTCGAACTCAATATTTCCAGAAACTCCGTCGGTTTTTGTCTGAAAAAATGTTATTAATTTTTCAAAAGGACAAAACAAAATAGTCAAACTCATCGTTAGCAAGTTCTTACGTAAAAAATCAGGCATTTTTGGACAAATCGAATACTGGATATATAGTTTTAGGTACCGTTAGTATTTTGTTTTGTAGTTGCGCTCCGTACGCCCAGGGCATGGCGTCATTATCACAGATGGAGTTGCGAGGCCTTTTGATTTTCTCTATTGACGTCACTATGTGCATCGCAATGTCGTCCATGATCAACGAATCGAGCTGAAGTTAAATCAAAAAACGATTTCATTGTAATTAAAACCTTAGAGTATTAAAAATAGAGTCCTATTAAAACTTAAACTTATTCAAGCTTAAAGTTTTTATGCAAATGAACTTAATTTAACGATCAATTACTTAACTTCAATAATTTTAATATTAAGCATTAGGGACTTGAATGTTAATTTGGGTAAGCTACTCCATAAATCTTATAGTTATCACTTTACAACTTGGTACGTCATTAAAACACTTTTTAACGATTTGCACTCATTATACTAAATGAAACGGGTCTGTACAGCGTTAGAATATATGTATAACTTATTTATTAAAATACGTGCGACGTTTCGAGCGAATTACACCGCTCGTGGTCACGGGATGAACATCGGCACGTATTTTAATAAATACGACATATATTCTAACGCGTTGGAAAGTTTAACTCGTTTCATTAATATATCGTCATTAAAACGTTCCTATTTTGAATTAGCGTCTTTATTAATGGCTATTTCAATTGGTCTGACTTCTAGATATTTACTTCGAACTGAGTAACCGAATACGTCATAGGGGCACTCCATTTCCCGACTCTCGGCACCAACGGATGCTGCGAGCCCTTCAGTTTATCGAATTCGGTGAGACTTAGCCACGTCGTGTTGCACTGAAGTTGCTCCAAATTGTCTGCTATAGTGGCTGCGTCCATCGAAACTAAGATATAATGCTGAAATGATTGAGTGGATATTAAGGATTTGTTGTAACTTTTCTACATGTACATATTGTGAAGAATTTGTTGTTTATTGAGAAGATATTAAAACTGGCTTTGAGAGTAATATATGTAATTTGATGATTATGATCGGAAAAATGGCGGTTGACAAGTTTTAATTGTTTTATTATTTTTAATTCTGACATTAATCGCATGTTTATCGACTGTACTAAATTGCATACATATTGTATTATGTCCGATACTCAACAACGTGTTGATACATTCATACAGTCATTAACAACCCTTTAGTG
This sequence comes from Cyclophora punctaria, assembly GCA_951394245.1. Classification (NCBI taxonomy): domain Eukaryota; kingdom Metazoa; phylum Arthropoda; class Insecta; order Lepidoptera; family Geometridae; genus Cyclophora; species Cyclophora punctaria. The sequence goes on from OX596177.1 coordinate 5,301,616, forward strand.
TTTAATATAGGGCTGACTCTTAGAATATATACGGCTGACTATTCCCTTCCCAAGATTCGCGCTCTTATATATCTGTCAAGTTCGTATCAATCTGTCAAAAACCTATCAAGGTCATCGCATAGAGAATTTATTTAATTAAATGATCATTAAATTTCTCACCTGATAATAATCAACCATGTTCAATTCAGCGGCTTCATCCAAATATTTTAATATATTGTCCACGTGACAGTCAAGTAGAATACGACTTTCAGGGTAAGCGCTCAGTTCCTTGAAAATCTAAAAATAGATTTAAATTTGGGTCAACCACGAGAATACACCAATAGAGAAAATAAATTCAATATCCAATTTATATTTTTACCTTATGATTGCTCGCGTCGGGATTCAATCTACGCACAAAGATGTTACTTTTTTTGCTGTATTCTGCTAAAATCTTTTGGACTCTCATAAGACCTGAAAATAAGAGCATTCATAATAACTCGTATAGCAATATCCCTGTCTATGAGAATATTATGCAAGTTTATGAAACATGTATACAAATATAAGTGTTAATAAAGAGATATCATCTAGTTAATACATGAATTGATGCTTAAACATTTTGAATTGAAACTACGTTTACGGATACACATCGCTTTTAATTTAAATTTTTATCTGCCGTTTCGGCCCCTTTACAGGAACCGTGGTCACAAAACACTAAACATTTGATGCTAAACATTTCGTTGTATTCAGAAATTGTTCGGGAAACCATATTATTATAATATAGGTTCAAGATCCAATAAAAAAAATTCATTATGATTTATGTATCAAGTGTTTTCTGGAATAATATATTCAGTATTTATTTTCCCAGAATTAAATTATTCAGAAAATAAAAATGAATACCTACCATTGTCATCTTCATATAAAACCGAAAAGCTATCCCATCCATAGAACTTTAACAGCTTCGCATACGCTACAGATATTTCATCTGGATTCGGATAAAAATTTATAGATATCTTCTTGTATTCTAATTTTTCTTCACTGCCCTCCGTTTCTTCTTCTGTGTTTTCTTCTTCTTCTTCGCCTAATTCTTCTTCACCTATTTCTTCTTCGTCTTCTTCTAATTCCGTTTCTGGGTCTAAATATTTCCAAGCTGCTTGTACATGGGGTATGTTCGCGATCGCACATTGGTTCCGTACGGCGCTATCGGTTACCGTGTTTTGTGGTCCAATCACGGCTATCGGATAGATTTTATTTGCACACACTGAAATATAGAGAGGTTTATTGGATTGAATCGTTTGTCTGATCACGCTTTGTGCGGGGAAAAAAGTCATGATGAGGATCGCTTTGAAATTGTTCAATTTGTTTGAAAATAGAATATTCGAGGTATCTCTGTCAGAATGGCAAAAAAGATTTAACAAATAGGTTATTAGATAGATTCTACGGATCCTATGGGAGACTATATGGTACTAAAAATTGTGAAAGAATAATTTTAAAATTGCTCTACATAGCAATTTTAAATCAGTATGCATACATATTGACTGTACATTCGCCCCATGAACATTCTAAGCTCTTATGAAAATGTGAATTTAAGAACAATATCATTTTCAAACTTCTATAATCCCTGCAATCATATCAATGATAATAACATCATAATGTGACAAAGTACTATTTATAACAAAAACTGTTTCAAAAACAATTTCATGTACTCTAAGTACTTATGAAATACACTATATAAGTCAGGTACATACTATCTCTCCAAATACTGTAGCTATCCTTCCTGGTTGGCAGCAACAGGATCGGTTCCATCTTGTACTCCCCGTGATGGGCATTGCGCATACTCTCATTAAACGCTTGCTGTTGGATGCGGGCTGATTTATCGAATATTCCCACTGCAAATAGAAATCCAATATTGTAAGACATCGTTCAGATTGAGCAAAAAAAAAAGAAAGATGACAATTTTGTTAGGAATTGTCACAGTATAGTTGTATAGTAGATTGACCAAAACAAAAGACGAATTGTAAAAAAAATGTTTGTAATTGGAATTGTGTGACGTAGTCGGTACCAGCTCACAGCTTTTATATTATGTTTCTATTACAAAAAACTATTCAACGATTACGAATTTAAAAACAAAAGGCGTTCGTAATTTAAAAATATTCGAAAGACAATAAAACAGAAATAAAATAAGATTCTGAAATTCTAAAACAGGTTCGCATAAACAAGATCGCATTTATTAACAGCGTTTCTTAGAACCTAACCGTTTAATAAAGCTCCAACATTAGGCACAGCTTTTTCAGCTACAATACAATAACACGTTGCTTAACACGTGACAACAAAACATTAGATATTAAACTTACCTATATCATATGACGTCACTTTGATCTCCGAATAAACGAACTCTGGAGTACATTTTTGTATAATTAAAGTCAGCAGTAAGAAGCACCACATTTTGAATTAATAAATACTCATATTCGTACGGAAGCCAGTCGACTCTCAAACGGAGAACTATCGCCCGGTTAGCCGCTCTCTTGAATAAAATTAACCTGCAGTAGAACTGGGAATGCATGGAGTAGACAGAATGAGTTGTTTTGATAATTTATTTCATTGAACTTGTAGAATTTGCTTTATGGTTCCTGAATAGATGAGGTATTCGTCGATTATTCTAAATATTGCAATTAGGTATTTTCATGTATAAAATAGGGTTTAAATTTTTTTTTTTGTTAATATTCATAAATAAGAATAATTAGCTCGTTTATCTATTTTTTTTTTCAACTGTAGTTATTAACTGAATTTAATAAACACAATATTTTTCTCAAATAGATTTACTAAATTGACACCAAAAAGTTTCCAACCCAATGTTTTTCCATAAGTTTGTCAATGGCGGGCAGACATAACAGTGTGTGACGGCGGCGTGTTGTGTGTGACCTAAAATTGTTTTCTAAAAATACCTATTTCAGACAGTGTAGGCACGGCGATCACGTCGCAAGCCCATTCCGACATTCATCTGCATTAACTGCACGAAATGTTTAGAAAATGTGGCCCAAAACTTTGATATTATTGTCAATATGTTTATTTATACCTTCCACTTACCAAGCTAGAACGAAAATTCAAAGTACACAATATCCTATAGGTATGTTTTTGTTTCTTTTTGTTTATGGTTTTATTTATGTTCGTTACGGCTTTTGCTAACTATACCTCTTTGGTGTTTTTAACTGTTTAGATGCTGCTTAACGTCTAATGAGATTATTCGCTGAGTTTAAGCTCATTATTTCTGCATGCGACTAGACTAGAGCAACTCATAAACTAAAATACCGCTTGCATTTAGTTAAAATTAAATACTTAATTGTTGATGTAGAATTTAAATAAAGAATCATAATTTTAATATTAACCAACGAAATATCATTTGTCTTACACATACATAAGAATAGCGTAGAATAAAATACTAGCTGCGCCCGCGGTTTTACCCGCGTTGTGCCCGTTCCCGTGGGAATTTAAGAACCGCTCAACCGATTTTGTGCAAACTTCACATAAACCATCTACTAAATAGTCCGAACAAAGCCTAAACATTTGGTTTGGATAGGTGAGCCCGTTCTTGAGTTTTTAAATTACAACGAAAAGTGGCATTGATTTTTAAATATATAGATTAACCAAAAATAATACCTATTTGTAACACGTTACAAACCAGTATACAATAACACAAACAGTAGAAAGAATAAATATTTGCGACTATTGCAGGTGGTCTTTTCAACTTACTGACGCAGCGTAGCTCTCTGAAGGCTTTTGAAAACATAATACAGGTTACAGGGACGAGGATTTATCATGGACGGTTCCTCGACTCAAAGCACAGCGACAGTTATTCTACAGCTTTAGATTGTAAGTTTTGAGACCACAAAGACGCTTTCAAAATTGACAATAACGACACGCCTGGGTGTAAGTAGTATCTTGTAAATGAGTAGGACATTTTGTTGTCTAAATACTTCGAGTTAAAGTTTGTTTCCTTTTTTGTATATTCTAAGTTGGTCTGTTTTTTTAATGTATAGGTACTTATTTTAATATTGAAATAGTATAAAGTATTTATTTAAAATGAATAATCGATTCGTAATTGTCGGTGCTGTCTAAAATGTTTAAATATATTCGTCCATATCCATCAATCTACGCGGGGGTGTCTGATTCAATTTCAATTTGGGGCGAGGGTGGGATTAACTCCCACTTGTGGGAACGGATGGGGTTGGAGATAGATGTTTCCTTGCGAACTTTCTGTTTACAGTGTGTCCTTTCACGTCGAACTCCAAAAGTTTCGTAGCATTGATTGATGTCCGCCCAACGTTTGGGATTTGCGATACAATATGTTTACTCTGCAATAGATATAATGTAAGTATGTTATAAATATAAAACTCATTATATAAGTATATTTCAGCAATGTCATTTCTTTCCAATTTTGTTTATATTTTGTTGGAATAACTGAACTTAAGACATAATCTTTGTTCCAATAGGTATCAAACTGTGACACTCATATGATTCCAAATATTGTATGCCTATACTGAGATACCATAACAGGTCATTAAAATTTCTCAGTTATTACTAAAATCCAGATCTAATTTAAAACGGGAGGCTGCTCATTACTTAGAGGCGCTAAAAAATCGGAGCCCAAAAAGTGTGCGTAGCTTGATGTAAAATGCTCTGCGACTGAGGAGTCTAGATATAATCGTCACCTAGGAACGTGCTTCTGTATTCTCGAGTAGATAGGACATATCGAGTACTTATCATTTGTAATGCATCTCTTTCGATTACCAGATAACCCACCTGTCCATCGGTTGGCAGCCGATGGAAACGATGAATGAGGACGCCTTCACCTTCGCCTACCACCCGCCACCAGACATCGTGTCCAAAGCCTTCACAGCACTCATCAAGTACTTGGAGTGGGACAAGTTTACTATATTCTACGAGAATGATGATTGTGAGTTGGATCTATTGCTGGTATTATGGCTTCTTAAGATTTTGTTTTTCTTGTTCTCAAGCCGTTCTTCTTTGAGTGAGTTTGTAAGCTGCAAGCCGGTGAGTTGAAAAGAACGAGTAAGATTTGACATGTGTCAAGTTAAACTTGCTCTATCTATTATATGAGATGTTTATATGCGAGTTTTTACTTTTTGTGAGGCATCTTATATATGATATTTAAATTATATATTTACATATATACGAGTACATACAAACAAACCGTGCGGCGTGCGTTGCTCTGAGCCATATTTCTTTTTGTCGCACTTGTTATTTCCAGAAACCTGAAGTGGGAAACAACTTCCCACTTCAAAAGCTCTCTCTAGTTAATAAATTAAACTTTTTTTATAACTTTTTTATTTTTATTACAGGTTTTTACCGACTCCAAGACATAATAAACTCATTTTCTAGTCAAACGGAGTCTATAATATTCAGGAAACTGGATCCGAAGAGTGATAACAAAGAGATATTCAAGTATATATTCAAAGTAGAACATATGAGTTATCACATCATCGACTGTGAAGTTAACAATATTGTTAAATATTTCAATGAAATTACGGAAGTTGATAATGCTACTGAGTATCAGGTTTGATTGCCAATAATTATTAATTAATAGCTAATTTGTTTCTAACCTATAAGGTTTTAAAGGGAATATATGTAAGCCTGGCTAGCAAAGTGTCACCAATCAACAATCAGTATTAATCATATCATGTCTTGCGCTTTGTGTGAAACCGCTTGAAAATCCATTGAGTAATAACATTAATATAATACATGTTCCATAAGTATTGAATTTGTAAACCCCAAAAAAAATTGAGTATGGCTGAATAAACACTTTTATCTGAACTAAGTAATGGCATTTTCAGCATCGCACACATCATGATTATAAAGGAATATGAATTAAGATCCCAATAGTTGCCTTCAAAATCCTCACTTGACAGCTGAAATGCCGGTATCTTGGCATACACTATCTCGAAAGAAATAGCTCATGTCTTACTTTTCCTTTTCAGAGTTTCATCCTAAGTAATCTCGACGCATACAAGCTGAACCTCGACGTGGTGCCCGACTTGATGGCAAACGTTTCCACTTTACATATAACAGCGCCAAATGATGACAAATGGAGAGACGCGGGCTTTGAAAATGGAAGTTCTATACATGTAAGTAAAGTTAAAGTGGGACCCTAATACACCCAAGGGCAAACACCTTTATTTCCTTAACGGATACTAGTAACTGTAATAGTCGCAATGAGCTTTACTGAATGGTCATTGCTCATTGAACGCCCTGCACTTGACCAGCCCCATAGACGAGTGGCAATAGGTTGGCATTCTAGTGGTGTAACAGGTATAGGTAAGTTTCATGATCATTACACAATCCGAGACATTTTAACAGTAGATAATAATAGAATGTATGGCATAACCGATTGCCATTTGTCTAAGGGCCAGCACTGTCTGGCGTGACGTCATAGTATCTTTTTATTTTCTAGTCTTTATCTCTTATCTCTTTTCACGTATGTCCCACGGGCGATATTGTTCGGCGCGTTTAATAAGCGATGATTTTAAGTCGTAATAAACGGATGACAAATGCGGATTGTATGCCATATTAAATAATTCAATGTATGGTTTCGTCCGTCAATCCAAATGTAACGGAGAGTGTAATGTTTAATGTAAATAAACAAACCGATCCCAGCAGCGGTCGTGATGTAATGAAATTTAGAATTGATGGTGCTTCTAAATATCAAATGCTGTGTTAGCTTAACAACCCTCGCACAGAGATCGCAATTTCGATTTTTTTTCTCGCTAACCTTTTGTTTTGCTTTAATAAAGGCAAAATTTGTTTGTACAGACTAATCAGAGTTTGTTGAGCTGATATTTTGTTTCGATTATATCAGTTGATTATACTCTTTAATGTAATGATAAAGTTTTTACAACGTGTTCAAAGATATTTGGCGAAATTAAATGCCTAGTTAAATCTAACACTAAAATAAGCAAATGCTTTGACAGAATTACAAAATGTGAAGATTCCTAATTGTTTTTGTATTTTACCCCTCCTCACCCCTATTTAGGCAGACAATCGACTTTAAAAATAGGGTTCTCAGTTCGTTATATTTTTCTACGTTTCAGCTCGAAACAGCTTTAACAGCAGATGCACTAAACCATCTTGAGAAAGCGATAACCAAAATGCAAAGTCTTGGGGAAGAATTTCTGCATCATATTGATGAGCCTCCGGCCATGTGCTACCAGGACACCAGGTCCGATTATGAAAGTCTCGCGTGGGCGTTAGGCGACAAGCTACGAGAAGCTATACAAAATGTATGTGCTAGATACTTTTAGTTTTTAATTAAACATTGTAGTTTAACCCACAAACACAATAAACTTCTTCGGTATCAGAGTTTTTAGCCTGCTTAAAGGCCTCTGACATGGTCTAACGATTGAAACAACCGATACTGGGCCTTATTATTTATTTAAAACGGGAACTTACGTACGACGGAGACTACTGTCGAGAATTTAAATAAATAATAATGACATTAACGTACGTTTCAATTAATAGTAAAAAAGATACTGGGCCTGCTCAACGTGCTCTCCGAAGCACGGTTTAATCCACTTTTACTATATTTACAGAAAAATTATATAATGCCCATTTAGTTCAATGTTAGATTAACTTTCCACGGCAGTACTGAATTAAAATGGCTGTACTGAGTTTCGGACTTTATAAGAGACCACAAAAAATACTCTAGATTAACTTTTGTAGGTGTAGCAAAATTTTCCAAAAATATAAATAATAATAGCAATTTTAACTTTTTAGACTGAACACAACGGCTTTACCGGAAATATAAAGTTTGACGAGTATGGAAGAAGAACTAACTTAAGGTTACATTATTCTAAACTGAACAAAGACAGTCAATTCGTGTACACAGGCTACTGGGAGTCGAGGACCAATATCATATCGATGGAAAATGATTTCGAAGTCAGATCCGCGGCTATGAAATCTAACTCTAAAATCAGGGTAAGTGAAGGAACATCGTGATATGAATCTGCTTAAGTTTTAGTCATTTTATATAGACTGAGTTTTCCAGGAGTTTCAAGACTTATAGTTTGACTAGTTTTTTGAAAGAACTTTGAATAGATTTTAACACTTCGTGCCTCCGAGATGTTCAGCCTAGGAATACTAATGGTTGATGTCTCAATAATGAAACTATAAGAAACCCACTGCCCCCTACTCTTGTAAGACTACATTGGTGGTACATAATCAACTTCTGCATTCGTAAATTACAGATTGTTACCAAAAAAGGATTACCATATTTTGACATAAGAGAAACCGAAGAAGGACCTGAATACAGAGGCTACGCCGTGGACCTTGTGAAGGAAATATTCGACGTCATCAAAGCCAAAAAAGGCCTTAAATTTGACTATGAATTCTATAGAGTCGACGGAGATAAGTACGGGAACCTAATATCAGGAACTAAGAAGTGGGATGGAATTATCGGGGATTTGATTGATCATGTAAATTTATCATATATTTAAGTCTATTATTTTATTTCATTGCAAGTTGCTTGTTTGTCTACCAATCATCTTGATATTCAGTTTAAAACCATTGCCTGCTAGATTAAACATTCAGAACATTGATAAGATGTCTGTTACCAGTTCTCCAATGATTATAATTCTGGTCTACTTAACGTATAAAGATTTTTAAATTGATATGGTCTTTGTACTTAAAAAACTTTTGTCTTGCAGAAAGCAGACATGGGAGTTTGTGATATCACTATAACATCAGACAGAAATGCTGTTGTGGACTTTTCCATCCCGTTCATGAGTCTGGGAATCAGTATGTTGATGAGTAACCCAATTCCAGTTCCTCCGAAGATGTTCTCATTCTTCCTACCACTTTCTGCCGACGTGTGGTTATATCTAGCTACCACTTACATAGTAGTATCGTTTATTTTACTTATATGTGCAAGGTGGGTTACCCTGTAAGGCATAGCAAATTGGTATTCGATCATTTTTATCTCCCGACGCAAAAGAGGGGTGATATAAGTTTGACGCTAATGTATATATGTGTGTGCGTGTGTCTGTGGCATCGTAGCTCTAAACGCATGGACTGATTTCCATGCATTTATTTCATTTGAAAGCCAATGTCCTTGCGGAGATATTTGTGTGGAAATATTTGAGAATGACTATTTTACTTAGCGAGTCTCAATTAACAAGGATCGACTCCAAATTATATTATCTAAAGTGGAATGTAAATTTGGTTACTATAAAGGTTATTTTAATTTGAACCTTCTTGTTATTATTGTTATTTATCCGTTTCAGAATGAGTCAAGACGACTGGGTCAATCCTCACCCTTGTAACCAAAATCCGGAGAACTTACAAAATATATGGAGTCTGTATAACTGTATGTGGTTGACCATGGGCTCTATTATGTGTCAAGGATGTGATATATTGCCCAGGTGTGTACACTGACTGTACTATGTTGGAGAAAGCAAATTAGAAGGAAATCTACTATGCCCCCAAGTATTAACTGTACAGCACATATTTTATTATAAGCATAACTAATAATACGAGGTCATGTTATTGGTATCAAACTAAATCAGCCTAGTCTATCTGGTTGACATCAAAATCTTCCGATTAGAAATATTAGAGTAGATTGTTATTTTAAGGACTTTTCAAGAAAATTATTCATGTCTGTGACAAGCCCTTTAATACAGTCGCATTTAAGAGCGCTTACTGTTTTGGGGGTTGCGAATATTACACTCTATGATATGTTTGTTAGGGCGGCCGGCTCCCGCTGGATCTCCGGCATGTGGTGGTTTTTCGCCCTCATCATCACGTCATCATACACCGCCAACATGTCCACCTTCCTCTCAGACAACCGACGAAGCAACGAGATAAAAGACGTCAATGATTTGGCCAATCAAAACAAAATTTCGTATGGAGCTGTGCATAATGCGTCTACTTACAAATTCTTTCAGGTGTGAACACTTTTTTTGTTAATATGTGATAAAAAAATCCCCAGACCCAAAAGCCCTAATTGTCTGCGTAGTACTGCGAATGATGGTGTCTCGTAAACGGAAATATCGTTGGAGTTCAAGATGCAATTCATCATATAATTGAGTCACATACCGTCGTACATCACCTAAATAAAGCCATGACTACCAACGTTTTTGTTGTATTATACTCTTAATTTTTCAGTACTCAAATGAATCCATATATCAAAAGCTATGGACTGTAATGGAGTCTTCGAAACCAACGGTGTTTACTAAAAGCAATGACGAGGGTACCGACCGAGTGAACAGGAGCAAAGGACATTACGCATTCTTCATGGAGTCCACAGCTATTGACTATGTCATCAAAAGAAATTGTGACCTGAAGATGGTTGGATCGAAACTTGATTCTAAGGAATATGGTATAGCTATGGCAAAAAGTAAGTTGATATAAATTGTGCAATGGAATAGTTTGCTGATTAAATGACTTTAATATTCAAGGTATATTAGTATGATCTGTTTAATTAAGCTCTTAAGTAATTGGTACTTGCTGAGGTTAATAACTGATAGGCCTAACAGAAAAATCTTATTAAAAAGTTAACAAGTGTTCAGTAAAAACGAGTACAGTAGGTACCTAATTATTATTTTACAAGTAACAAACACTCTTCATTACATTTCAGAATTTCCTCGAAAAGGTTTGATCGATTTTGCGATACTATCATTACAAGAGTCTGGGAGATTAGAAGCATTGAAAACGAAATGGTGGGAAGACGAAGATAATGATGCTAAATGCTCGGTAAATTTTACACAATATTAAACATTATGTAAACCCTCTATAAGTTCCAATTTACATTGGAGACTATTCTACTTACCTACTGCTAGTTTAAAGCAAAATGCAGCATCATTCTTACTTGGGTGGGTGGCCGTTAATGGCCAGTCTTTCTGAGTGCTACCGCAACCACAACTGAGTGAGTTGAAACTGTGTGTCGGAGGGACTAAAATGACAGTCGACGGTCTAAAAACTCCTACACTTGGCATATGAAACTAACCTACTCGAAATTAAGAGCTAAACGTACACTGAATATTTTCTCTTTTACCCTACAGGATGACGTTACTGTAGAAGAGGACAATGGATCCTTACAGATGAAGAACACGAGTGGAATATTCTTGGTACTTGGTGTCGGAGGCATCGGAGGTCTGCTGGTGGCTATCGTAGACTTCATATTGCACTCGAGACAGATAAGCGTCAAAGAGAGGGTACGTTTGCAGCACATTGCAATTTATAATTTACAATCGACGTATAGGTTCAAAGCTTGGATGTGTAGTCTTTATGTCTGGGTGTGGATGTTTAGTCTATGAGATTGTAAGTAGGAAATGTTAGACAGGCTAATAGTGAATGTAGGTTTAATACGGAACCCTAAATTACTTATTTAGGTTATCATATATCTAAACGAATTTAATAAAAGCTTTTTTACTTTTTAATATTACAGTATACTTTTTCCTCCTCTGTATATTGTTGGATTTTTTTTCTTAACGGTAGCTTTTGATTTTAGTTTCGTAAACTTATCTTTAATAACTAGCGACTGAAGCAAATTCTACTGGACAAGGTTTTAAAAAGGTTTAATTTTTACAGATTACCTTCAAAGAAGCTCTCATCAGTGAATGGCGAGCGTCCCTAAACCCTAAGAACCTCCACAAGCCAGCTGTCCCGTCGAGGTCTGAGCCTCCGTCCACAGCCAGTCCTTCGCCACAGAGAGAACGGTCGCAGTCGAGAGCAGTATCTGTTCTAAGAGCTGCACAATCGTTTATAAACTTTGATGAAATATACTGAACCAGTAGCAATAGTACCTCTTACGTATTCAGTATATTGCGAAATAGTATTCGTGCGCGGAAGAACCACTGCTCTAGCAAAAGTATACTGGATACTCCTAAGAACACGTGATAAAGTGATAGTTTAACGGGGTTAATCGTATTTTCGAACTTAAAAACTTAAGTAAAGCGCAAGACACACATAGTGCTGGTGCAGGCCGGTTGCGGGCGGGGCTCGTAACTAATATTTATATTTTTAAGCTTGTATTTATATGAAAGGCGCTACACTGGCCTGCTGCAGGCCAATAAATACAAGGGACACCCGGTCCACATACACACTATGTGTGTCGTGCGCTTAACCGGTCTTGGAGCCTAGGCTCACTATAGTCGAAACAGTCTTTACTGACTGACTTGCTTGTCGCAGACTAAAAAAAGTTGTCTGTCTAAGACAACAATATCTGTAATTCGTCTAACCTCTAGTGTTTACTAGTGCACTTCTTTATGTTTTCATGGGCTACAATACTGTCTGTCACCATAATAATAGGAGTTTTAAAGAATATTCTTCTCGGTTAGCTGTTAAACTCGTTTTCATTTCTTCAACGAAAGTATCATTTTTTCATTAAGTTGGGTAAATCACAAAAATAAAAAGCATTTACGAAACTAGACACATTTTAATTTCCTGAAAACATTGAGGTTGCCCGTAATCACATTATTGACTAACATTCAATTGTGGTAATTATTGAGTTACTGAGTGAAACCATCCAACCCTACGTGGCTTGGATTATCAGAGGCAATTTATTCAATCCAATAATACTCAACAAATTGATGAATCACGAGCTGTAATGTGTGTGTATCTAATACACTACCTCTCATAGATATGGATCTACTACGACTTCGATTGTTTCGAAAATTAATGGTGTTTGAGCAAGATTAATAAATTCTAGACAATATTACAAAATTGATAATATAGCAAAAATTGTTTTCAACCAATTGCCTCACATAAAAAGAAGTAAAATAAAGTAATAAAGTAAATAAAGTTTGAACGAGGTTTATTCGGAAATGGTACCATGCCATATAAGCACTTGGCAAAAGCTTTTTATTTAAACAAATCAATATGGAACAGGTCTGCAGCAGATCTTAAGACTGATGATGCTCTGGATTCGTTAGAACTTGAAGCACTGGAAGGAGATCGAGAATGCTTGACAGGTTTCTCTGTCTCCCAAAAGCTGAGGGCAAATGTCAACTCGGCCCAAAATGCTTCGGATTGTGGTATCTGTGAAATATTTTGAATATTTAAAAAGGATTCGCAAAGTGCTGGAACCTTTTTTGTTTCAATAGCTTATAAATAAGTAAGAAAATCGGTGAACTAGTACACACATTAAAATATAGAATGAATAATGCTTGTCGCACTACACATAAATTTTATTATCATGGTTGTGCACCTGTCGTTGCACCACATTGTACATCAAGGGGTTAAGACTATTTAATTTATGTAGCCTAGGCACTAGGCTGGTCCCTGTAACTAATGTCAAACTTAATCTGCAATCCAAGATAACCGATTAAATCGAGAACCTGATCAATTATTTATTATTCACTTATAAGTGTCCGGACCAGAATTTCAACGGTGTCTAGAAAAGTGTCAACGTGTTAAAGTGCGGCAGTTAGTGTAGTACCTTTTGTTATTAAGATTAATGGATTAAGAACTAACCTTCTGCTCAATAGCAACTTCTCGTATGTGGTAGAGGAACTCCAGCATTCCCATCACCGCCGCGATGCCGCATCCGATCCCTAGCACCACGAACACTCCGCCGACGTTCTCCACTCCCAGTTCTGCTGCACTCGCCCCGTCATCACCTTCGGCTTCAGCCTGATTTAAAAGTTTGATCGGGAGGTTAAAGACAAAAGACTAAACATATAAATATATAAATAAAAGAAAGTCATGTTAGTTACATCAATTACAACTCGAGAACGGGTAGACCGATTTTGATAATCCATTTTTTATTTTATTTATCTTGGTCAGAAATAGGATAATAAATAATAAAAATCCCAAAGTTCCCACGGGAACGATTGCGCTGCGGGTGAAACCGCGGGGCACAGCTAGTAATTGATTACGACAAAAATCTTCATGCGGACAGTCCTTTGTTTTTAATGTGTATGAGATATACAGGTATTTTGTCTATGTACCTCACATGCCTCGCTTTCTGCAACTCTCCACCATCGATTTTTCAATTCCACTAATTTTCCACTCTCAGCCAATTTCAATACAGCGTTATCTACTGCAGTACGATATAGGGAATCTGAAAAAAATCGCAGTATTGCTCAGAAATTTTAACACTTCGGTACATTCAAACTGTAGTGATAGTAAACAAAATAGTAATATCAATAGTTGTAGTAATAGCAATAATTGGTTCATGATCTTACTAAATGGCATAGCTATTCCATATCCTTTCGAATCTAATAGTCCACCGACTTGCATCAAATCACAGTGTCTCTCCAGTTGGTACTCGATCGCCGTAGATTCCATTAAGAAAGCGAATCCTCTGTTGCTTTTCATTACTCTTTCGAGACCTTCATCATTATTCTTTGTAAACACCGGGGGTCGAGCCGATTCCATTGCTGACCACATTCGTTGGTAAGTGGAAACGTTGGACTTCTATAAAAAATATTTTAAAAATTGTGAGAATAACGTACGTAGAACAATGTAGGACGGGAGCTGATCCTTTCATAAAATTTTTACTTGTTTGATTAACATTGAACAGAAATAATAACAGTTAAACCCCTAAGCAGTGTATACATATAAAAATAGGGAAGTAAATAGTGAATTTACCTTGAAAAAAGAATACGTAGATCCCAATTTTACCGTGCCGTACTTAATCTTTGTTTGCATAGCAAGATCTTCGGCACTTTTTATAGAATCATCCATCGCGGCATTTGTCAAGAAAGCAGCAAGATTGGCAGTGTAGGAGGAGCACATAATAAGGGCAAAAAACCACCACATTCCGCACAACCACCGCGTAGAGTAACCCCTGTAAAACAATATTTCAATTTCCCATGCCTCGTAATGATTTATAGGGAAGTAGGGGCGGAACAAATATATTAGTACCATATGAAAGATTGCTCTCGTACTCACTTCGGCAATATATCTGAGCCCTGTGTCATGATCGAGCCCATTGTTAACCAGCAAGAGTTCTTAATGTGCCAAATATTTTCTAGTTCTTCAGGCGATTTGTCGCACGGATGAGGATTTTCCCAATCATTTGGAGCAAGTCTGAAATATTAGCAAAAAGCGTCTAGAAGTAAAAATGCTGATTTATTATGGTTCTTTAACAAAAAATTCAAAAGCATATAAAAGTGATACGTGCACACGAACCTCGCTAAAATATGAAGCAACAAGGAAACCATTAAGAAAGCGCCGGCCATGTATATCCACACGTCGACTGAGAAGGGTTTGAGAAATGAAAATAGTTCGGGCTCTGGTGGAGTTGCTTTTGAATACAGAATACTAATGCCCAAAGTCATAAAGGGTGTCGTGAAATCCACATAAGACCTTCGTTCGTAAGTGATAGTTAAATCGCATATCGCCAAGTCAGCTTTCTGCGGGTAAACTTATTGTTAGTTTCCAAGTTGTGAATAATTAATTTGAGTATTAAGTTTAACTACATGGAATGTTACGTACCCTCTCGAGGAGATGTCCGACGAGGCCGTCCCACTTCTTAGTCTCTTTATTGTAGGAGCCATAACCGTTCCCTGGCACGATTTCCAATTCATAGTTCAGTTTTAATGTTTCTTTCAATACTTCGTGTATTAAATCCTTGGAATAGCCCTCGTAGCGATCGTTTCCAGTCAGCACTTCCCCATCTTGAGGTACCCTTTCGACTAAATAAGGGGCACCGATGCGTGATACGACTTTGAACGTCTTATTTTGCCATTTTTCTGCCAACCGGTCGGAGACTTGGTCCGCAGACCGCGCGTATTCAAAGCCGGAGTCTGCGTTCCATTTGGCGATACTAATAAATCCAACATTGGACAGTTCCATTATTTCGACGTTGAAATCTGTGCGTTGGCCAGTCGTGTTGTCTAGTACGATTCTATCCGTAATACCTGTAATGGGATTCTGAAAACAAATATGGGACTTCAGTGAATTATGTAAGGTGTAGTTAATATTCTCTTCAAACGACATATATGTTATACTAACTGTCAAGAGATGGTTTGTGAGTTCCTCTCCGTTTTCCCATTTGTCTTCTGAACCGCACTTTATCTCTTGGGTATCGAGTTTGAATTCCGGAGGGGCTTTTTCCACTGCATCGGTAATAAGTTTCGCGGCGTCACTTGCTAATGCTGCTTCCACCTAATATTATACGGACATTTAACATTACAAACTAGCAGCGCCCCATGGTTTTACCCGCATTGTGCCTTTCCCGCGGGAACTTTGGGATGAAAAACAGCCCATAACATTTTTGTTGAATTTAACAAAAATATATAAACAAAAACATATTCAAATCGTATTGGCATAGATTACTGACTCGTACGTCTACAGGATGTTCCACAGCTATGAGTATGTGATATGAAGGGAAATTTAAAATTCTAAAATATTGTTCATAGGTTTAATTTGGCTTCAATTTCTTCAATAATACACTCTCCCTTGCATAAAGCTGTGAAACACCTTGTTTGTAAACTAGACTGACATTTTCAATAAGAATTCATGGTAATTTTATTGACACAAAGTTACTGGAAGATGAATAAAACGTGGGTAGGCATTTGTTTGGAAACAGTTTATCTTGGCGCCTACCTCTTCACGCCCACGTCACGTCTTCATTGTCTTCCTAGACTTCTTCAAATGAAAATATCGATTATTTATGCTAGTTTATGGTTCAATATTATGACATTGTTGCTTTCTACGAATTTAGACGAGTATTCAAGTAATATAATAAAGCAGAAGAGTTTAATTTTTTGTATTTCTAATCTCAGGAACTACCAGTCCGACTTGAAAGATGTTTTATGTAATGGATAGAACATTCATAGGAGTTCGTGTACAGGCACAACGAAGGTAAAACCGTGGACCGCTGCCAGTCCCTTAATACGGTAATGATCTCAATAGAGACAGTATACCTGGATCAGTGGCCGATAGTAGGTCTCTATTTGGTATACGGGGCGGGTATACGCTACCATGCTTCAGGAGGCACGTAAAACTGTCCTTTGTTTTAGTTAGACCGTGTCGGGGTCTTTAGGCCCATAGATAGAGTTGGGCACTAATCTATTCACAATGTTCATACAGTGGCATGTGAGAACGATTACTGTGTCGGGGATTGCGGATTCAATTCCCGCCCGGAGTCAATAATATGTGCAGACATAGTTGTTAGCGACGACGGCAGGACGTCAATTATATATTCATATAAAGTATTTGTGTATTTACATTTTATGAGTTAAATTCCTGATACAAGCGTAGAGCATAGTTTTGGTCTAATTAACCATATTGTGTTAATATGTCCGGGTGTATTATTATTATATATTTTATAATAATCTAAAAAATCATAAAATAAACACTTACGGTTATTTCACTAGTTTGTTTCGGCATTTTGTCGTCAGCCGATCCGCTAGCTTTCCAATCGGATAAGTAATGTAGTGTGTTTGAATGGTCAAATATTCGGAGACAAGTTACGTTTGCTAGACCGTATCCCAAGTCTTTTAGGTCCAGCGTTTGGGCGTCTAGAGACGTTAGAACGAAATTCTGGAATAAAGCGGTTTTAATATACTAGAAAAAATAGACTAAGACACGATATTATGCTCTAGGATCCTTGGAAAAGACCCATCGTTCTTTAAGTACATATATCCAGTTAAAGAGTATTTTAACTCTTTTTGTTGTTTGGCTAATTATTACTAACATGTTTTGATGGAGGAATTGAATCTAGGATTTTGTACTTCACTGGGCACTGCAAGTCCCACTAGGTCACTCCCCGTAGCGTTCAGGTTCAAATTTTTATTAGGTAAATCTAATATTCAGGATATAAAACGTGAACTTCCTTATGAAAATCATAAAAGCAGTCAAATGTATCCTTAAAACAAAGTAGCCGTATAAAGTCGCGAGCTAATCATACTGCTCATATAATCAGGACCATAAACTTGGCATACCTTCATATACAAAATGAAAACTTTATGGCAAGTAATTTAAACGACGTAAACTCCCGCACTCTTCGCGACCTTATACAACGACTTACTATATAATAAAGTAAAAGTAAAAGTAGCCTTTAATGTCCCACTGCTGAGCAAAGGCCTCTTGTCTCACCGAAGATATCAGTACAGTGAGAAGGATTAGGCGAATTCAACACGCTTGCTTATTGTGGATTGGTGTTTGTCCGCGATGGGCTCTTAAACTACTGACCCGATTTTAATTTGATTTGCACACCGTGTGCAATTTGATCCAACTTGAAAGATAGGACAGCTTACATCTCTATTTATAGTGATTAGGGTGGTCCACGCCTTAATTTTTTATAGAAAACAACGTGCTTGGTCAGCTAGTAAATAATAAAAATACCATATAGTCTTCAAAGAAATTAACTTCCAGTGCCTGACGAAGGTATCCTAATATTCGGTCTGGTGCGCAATCAAGGATGATACTGGTTTCCCCTGCGGCCTTCAATTGTTTGAGAAGCGGTCTGTTGTCCTCCCCGGGAGACAGCCTCCTTACTAACCATTTCGTCTCAGGCTCGGTGTATTTCAGTATTTCTTGTAATCTTATCAAACCTGAAATGAGGGACTAGCTTAAAAATGTTCTCAGAAAATAATTTAGGTTTTTAGTCACTTTAGTAAAGGTGCGTTATCATAGAAGGAGGATGATAGGAGCGGAGCTGTGTGGAACTAAATTATGATCGAATTGGTCATGACGTACTACGAAAATATTTTGACTATGTCGATGCGCGTTGGTAAGACAAGAAATAATAAGGTTGGTAAAGGAAATTATAGATAATGTATTGCTAAGTTATTGTAGTTAACATTAGCGTTTAGCGTTAAGCGTGCGCCCGTGACGTGCGCCGCGGCGGCGGCTCACTTTTGTATGTCACCGCACGCTACGGGCGCACGCGACGGTTCACTTTTGTATGAAACCGCGGCGTGCGCACGCTTAACGCAGTGTTGACCCTAAGTAACAAACTATTGGACCAAGAGCCCGTGGACCCCAGACCTTCGTCATTTTATAAAAGCTGAAAGTTTGTCAGCGCATGCTCCCAACACAGGTAAGAACGATGGACCATTATGAAGTTTGGGTTATCGTGGCTTTGGCAGGTAAACGGTACTAAAGGTCAATGGTCGAAAACACCAAGTTGGCCGTCGATTTCGATATCACCGTCAAAGGGTGACTTGTACAACTTGTCAAGAGCTTTCAAATGACATAGGTCATGTCACTGTTGAGCATTAGGATCAGCGTCTATAGCATAAGTCAACTCCAATCTTCAATGGTCGAAAACACCAAGTTGGCCGTTGATTTCGATATCACCGTCAAAGAGTGACTTGTACAACTCTTCAAGAGCTTTCAAATGACATATGTCATGTCACACAAATCACACTTTTTATTTGATGAATTTAGATCGGTATTTTACACACCTTTAGTACCGTTTACCTGCCAAAGCCACTGTAACCCAAACTTCATAATTGTCTATCGTTCTTACCTGTGTTGGGAGCATGCGCTGACAAACTTTCAGCTTTTATAAAATAACGAAGGTCTGGGGTTCACGGGCTCTAGGTCTATATACTCATAAATGACTGAAATCTATTCACAGAAAATTAATTGAACACACTCCTACACACAGAAATGGATCAATTTCTGTGCTCTTACAACACGCACACTATATTGATCATTACCATAGTTGTCGTCGTACAACAGAGTGTAAGAATTCCATCCGTTGCCCTTTATGAATAATGCTAGAGCCTTTGATAGTGCAACCGCCTCGGGGTACAAGTTTATCGACACAGGGGACGGTTGCTCTAGGCCCCTAGCGGGGGGTGGTCGCCATATTGCCTGGAATTCAATAAAAAAGTATAAGACTGTTATATCTCACTGCTGTCAAAAACTTCTCTCAGGATTTCAGTAGGAATTTTGATGTTTTTGAGAATTAAAACGAACATGTATGTATTACAAAAATGTACTGTCACAATTTTGTTTTATGTCAAAAAGCTTCCTCAGAATCCTCGGTGATTGGCCCACGCAAACCAAGCTCTAACAATGTTTTAATTGTATGAGAGACTAAGCTTTTGGGTACTCGTATGTTACGATACAATTATATTTTGTTTCAGTCTTTGAAAGATCAGATCACATATATATGCCATTGAACTTAATTACAAATTGTTTTTTGAAATTAAACTCTTTGAAATGGTCCAAAGTTGAACATTTAAAAGCTTATTTTTGCTTAAAGTTCAAAGTTCCGCGTCTTCCGGTTCATATGCTATACTTATTAATATGCATATTAAACGAAATGAGTTTCACAAAGAATGTTTGTTATCTCTGTAACTGCTTATAAACTTTGGGTCGCAATTTCAACATGCGCTTTTGTTTGGCCTTGTTGTTAAAATGGGGTTTAGAGGTCCATTAAGATGCAGTAATGGTTACTTTTGGGGTTCCAAATGACCTCTGTTTTTGAGGTTATGGGCAATGGCGAGGTCAGTAGTCACAAGTTTTCATTTATTACTGTATTTAAATACTAAGTTTGTCATAATACTAGCAGCGCTCCACGACTTAACACGCATTGTGCCCTTTCCCGTGGGAACTCCGGGAATAGCTAAGCTTGGCTTAGCTTAGCAGTGGCTTCCCATTGAATATGCCTATCCATTTCAAAAAGAATTATTCAAATCGGATTGGTAGTTCCTGAGAATAGGGCGTAAACAAACAAAAAAAAAACATAATCAGCTTCATTACCTATATTAGTATAGATTTTATTTGCCGAAATTACTGAATTACTGCGCGAATTTTTACGAGTATATGACGTTGAAACTGTGGGGAGTATAATCATTATTGTTACATTAAACAGAAATAACAATACATTTTCTGTATCTTAAATATTTTTCGTAAAACAATGACACGTTATTTCATTACACACTTTTCCTTATCTGAGAAAACGTTAGCTACTAAAACGATCAAATAAATACCCGGAAGTAATAATCACGTCCAGAAAATTCTCCGAACTCAATTTTATTATTTTACGGAAAATAAATACATTTTATGAATGGAAAATTTTTGTAATAAATATGCAAACATCGTTATCATCGTCTGTTTTCAGGTTAGCAGCGTAATTTATAAATAAACTAGCCGCGCCCCGCTGTGTTACCCGCGTTGTATCGGTACCCGCGGGAATTTTGGGATAAAATGTATCCCATGTATTATTCTGATGTATAACCTATATTACTGTAAAGTTTCATCCAAATCTGACTAGTAGTATTTTCGTGAAAGAGCAACAAACATACATACATCCATATATCCTTACATCCATACATACATCCATCTTCACAAACTTACGCAATTATATAAGTAGGAAGGATATTCTATTAAAACATTTGAATGGAAAACTAATTAAATTTGATAAAATAACTTGTATACATAGTTTGATAAGGGTCTCAGTTGTTGACTTGTCTTTAGAAAAAATAATTTAAGTTTCCCATTGATGGGAAGTACAAAGATATAAAACACAGCAATTATAAGTACCGAACAGAAATAGACGAATCATTGTAAACACAACAGTTGCACGGGAAGGTTACTTCAAACTGTTTGCTATCGTAACATACATACGTTTTTTATATTTATCTAATAAATACAAAGCATTCTTTCGTAACTTCACTGTTACTGTAACTTGTCTGTTAAAGTTATTATGGGCGATTAGTAGAAAGTCAAGATCTTATATTTTCCTACGTCTGTTCAGACCGACTAAAATAAAAGCGAAGTGTATCCGTAAACGTAGTTACAATTCAAAATGATTAGAGTCCGCTGAACATTCTGATATTTTACATTAACGTTTACTGATACGAGATCGTAAGCTGAAACAAGCCGCTCTAAAACCACTGGAACAAATCTTGTTTACCAATTAGAGATCCAAATGGAAGCTATGCTTTGTGAAGTGGATTATGAACTCACGTGTATGTGAGGAATCCTCGCAGCCCGGCATTGCGCTTCCACTGCAGACGCTGAGGCCGGATCGCCAGGACCGAATATTGCAATCACCCCACTTGATATCAGCTCGCATGCTACGGATATTTGCATTGATTAAACATCTCATAGGAGGTATTAAGCGGTATAGGTATTGAAAATCGGTTTATGCTCTATGGTATTTAGCATTCTGTTAGTGTTAACATTAACACTTGGTACGGTATTGGAATCTCTACCTACGAAAAAGACAAGTGTGAATAAGTAACTACTTTGCTCTAGCTATAGATTTAAAATATATTTAGAAAAACAAAGAACCAAATCCTTCAGCTTTATAATCTATACTAAGATAATAAAGCTGAAGAGTTTGTTTGTTTGAATCATTATTTTTGTAATTGATAGCCACATTCAACGGGAAGGTTATAGGTTATTTTTCATCCTGTAATTTCTTTGGGAAAGGGCACGTACCTATTACTAGTACATATTAGAATAGATAAGAAATCAATGCTTGATAAGTGCATTCGCCTGCCAAGACTGAGGTCCCGGGTCGAGCGAAATCATGATTCTTCACACATGGCTTAGTATGAGACCACCAACCGGCGTGATGACTACTCCTCATCCTCGTCAATGTATTGATGTCTTCAGTGAGATGAGACGCCATTTCCCAACAGTGAGACATTACAGGCTAATTTAAAATAACTTTACTTATACTTACTTTACTTTATAAACCAATCATAATCATTGTTAACATTGAAATTAATTTACATATCATAAAGCCACATGAAATTCTAATATCTACTATTAACGTGATTCGATATCATGAATGTACTGTAACCGGTATTCGTCGGTTAAATTCAATACAGTTGAGTGATATTTATTTACAGTACTCTATACAATATTTACATTAATCCTAATGAATTGTAAATAGCACCGAAGCTTTGTTCGAACGCGTTTATTGTTCCAACTGTGTTCATGCATTGGTGACTGAAATTATATTCCATTCAAGTTAATGTTATCCAATGCCTTCTGTTTGAACGTTACTTTTGAAAATTATGGTAAAGTTTTATTTTGAGAACAAATATGTTCGAATTAAAATGATATTGAGTGCTGAATAACAAGATAACAAATGAACTTTGGAGAATCAAAATGTTACTAGCCAATTGTATGAAACAAGGTTTTGGGAACAACATATACGTATTATTTTTATTTGAAAAGAACAAAAAAGCTGTATATTTTTAAATGTTATTTGGCAGACAGTTAGTTGGTGATCGAGACTTCCTAAAACTAAGAAAAACCGCGGTTAGTACATCGAAGCGTACACAGTTAGTACTGGGAATTAGTGGACAGTTGTATCGGTAACGTCACGAAATAGAGACACGAAATAGAGAAGTGTAACCAATATAGTGAAGTGTAATGTCATACCTCTAGGCCTCGTCTGAAAATCAGCGCTGCCAGGGTCACACGACCGTGGCGGCATTACGCTGAGACGAGGCCTGTTCAGACCTCACACAGTAGTTCTGTCCGTGTAATTGTTTAGTGTATGTAATATCTGTTGTTTTCTTTTTTTCTTTGTTTTGTTTTTTTCCTTTCTTGTTGTGTGATTCGTCTGAATAAAGGTTTTCTATTTCTATTCTATTTTCTAATAGCTTTGCTCTTCCGTGGCTAAAGTATTTGATAACGTCATATCGTAAACTAGGAAACTAAAAGGATTAAAATACAATTCATTGTTCTCTTTTGGATTATTAGTTCTTTTTAATATTCAAAAAATATAACGCAAAATAATCGTGGCAGCCATCGTGGCTAAAATCCGGTTAAAAATAACACATACACATACCTATTAGAACATTAATGATATTTGCTCTCTGCATTATGCAAATCCAAGTTAATCCATAATTAATAATATAATATTTACACTAGAATTCACCTGCTTTGGACGCGGCAAAGCTATCTCCGTACGGGGAATAAAGAGCTTTCATTACATAGTGATAGCGTTCACTTTCCATTGAAGCTCTAGCCAAAGCTGATGCGAAAGCTACCTCCTCAACTGTATTCGGTGGAAATATTGCACCTGAAATATTAAAACTCCTTTTTTTAAGTCGGTAATAAAATATATACAGGATTTCAAGGAAGTAGAAGTTTGGAGTGGAGATTTAAATTGTTCACTATTGTATGTTTTTGTGAGCTAGGCAAAGCAAGTTTTCTATTAAACGAAATATTTTTTCATCTCATATTAAAGAAACTAAAAGAAAGCAAATGGAGCGATTATTAAATAAATATATCATTGAAATTAACCTTTCTTCTCATGAATAAAATACTTTGAAAGAAACACACACGTGCATTGAAACCAAGACCATAATTATAATGAGTTAAGGACCTAATTAAAAGTAAATTATAGGCTCTTTAAAAGTATTTAACCCTTTTCATGAAGCTCATATTTTTTCCGCATAAAATTAGTACTCTTTATTAAGTTACGGAGGATCTTACCGATATTTATAGTCTCCTTTAGTGACTCAAACTTCCTGAGGACGCCCGCTGAGGTCCCAAATGTCAAAATTATCAAAAGAGTCACGTACTCGCCTGCAATCAAGCAATTTGTGTTGTCTTTACAAATATGATTAATTTAAGAGTTTAAAACGAGGGTGTTATATCATGGGTTTGGTTTCGGTTGTGTATTTTTGTACTGTTTTAGGAATAGAAACCGCAGATGTAATGGCTTTTAAAAAACCGCGTCAAAATCCGTTGCGTAGTTTTAAAGATTTAAGCAAGGACAGTAAGCGGAAATCGACTTTGTTTTATACTTTGTAGTGATTGGTAACAAGTACTTATTATAAAACAAGATAGGTGCCTAGTTATTATATAATGAAAGGGGACTATATCGCGTTAGAATATAAAACGTATTTATTAAAATACGACGTTTCTAGCGAATCACACCATTGTTAGTGACGGAAGACGGTGAGTCTTCTCGTGACCACGAAGTGGTATTAATTTTTTTTTAAAGTATATATTTAACGCGAAACAGTCCCGTTGTGTTTAGTATAATGAGTACAAATCGTTTAAATTTAAAAAGTTAATCTTAGTTTGCACATCTACCTATCGACTCATAGCTATATCAGCTCTAATACAAGCCAATCTACTCTAATCTACCAACATTCATTACACATAAACCAATAAAACAAACTAAAACAATTACTGACCCCATCTCCGTGACATTTTCAAACGTTCCTGAACAAGAGAAGCGAAATGGAACAATGAGATTCAGAACACAGCTGTCGCATTACAAGTTCGTCGTCTCTCGTTGTTTACTCGACACATCGCAAACAACAACCCGATTTAAGTGGTAAAGGAGCATTAAAGTGATACCACTTGACTTCGTCAGACTAGAGTACGTCTCGCGATCTCTGACTACAGTCATACTTCGTCTTAGAACAAATAAAATGTCAAAACTGATGCCAACGATACCGTGAACTGCACTGAACGCCAAAAGAAAGTAGTACCTACACTTTAAGATCGCAATTGCTCCTAAACTGCAGACGTTAGAGTTTTGAAATAAAAAGCATTTTGTAGACAATTTCAATAGCTTTGATTTAAACTATAGTTTGTTATACCTTGAATTTATTTTTCACTATAAAATAATAAAAACAAAAAAGGACCCATTTTTAAGGTAGTGTCAAAAATCAGAGGCGTTCAGTATATGTAAAACTACATCTTACGCCCAGTCATATGCATAAAATAATCTTATTACTGGTTTCTTAAGTTTAAGCGAACACTATCCATTTTGAATTGAAACTACGTTCACGTTTACCCTTTTCACTTTAAAGGGTACAGGAACCATGGTCACAGAAGACTGATTCGGTTCCTGTAAAGGGGCCAAAACGTCAGATAAAACGATGTTAAATAAAAGCGAAGCATATCCGTAAACGTAGTACCAATTCAAAATCTTATTAGGTAAGTAATTTAATATTTGTCTGTAATGTTCCACTGCTGAAGAAGGAATCTCACTGAAGATATCAGTCATATTAGAGGCATATAATATATTGCATTTTTAATCAATGGTATTTTCATATATTCAGCTTCTCGTGGCTTCACTTCGGTGTTGATAGTGTCTGTCTAAAGTTTTTATTGGGTTCGCGCTTTGTGCATTGACAAACCAGTCGCCAAGCCACGGCGCAGTATAAATAGAATTAGGGTAAATAGAACATCCAATGTGTAATTCCTCTCCCGTGCAAAATAATAACGATTCATTGGTTCCCGATAACTGATATGCTATGCATGTAAATGGGCGTGAATTAGATTTGCGTAATTTGGATCAGTTCAAATCACGGATTCTGAGTTATGTTAACGATTAGACGTAATATGAGCTTGCAGGGATGCGATAGCGAAGTAATATTATATATTGTGGTTTGAATTCATTTTATTATAAAGATTCAAATTAATTATAATAACTTTAAGTGGCGGTCGGTTTGTCCCACAGCTGGGCATAGGTTTTTCATATCACTGAAAATGTTAGGGAGGAAACTGAAGGATTTTGGCGTAATGGCCACGCTTACTGCAGGTTCAATCATAAACCCTTCCGATGTTTCAGTAGGAAACAATTTATACTCTTAATTAGTCCATTGATGCGGAGCGAGGCTGCGGAGCGGAGAAACGGACAAACATAAACCAATAGGATTGCATAAAATCTCCGGTCAGATATTTTATGCAATCCTATTGGTTAAACTGGAAAAGTCATCTTCATGACATTAATACGCATAGTTCATGACATTAGTACACATTAATGTTATAAGTTTATAACATAACGCTAGATTAGTATTCTGCCTGTACGTAGAGTGAACATCGTATACTGAAGCAGGTGCACCGGTTCCATACGTCATGCTTGGATTTGATCCAGCGCCCCAGTGCCACAGTTAACCGATATAATTGGGAACGAATCACTGCGCAGTTGTGGTTGATATATAACGTACCTGTATTTTTATTTATTTTACATATAAATACATTAGCAGCATCCCGTGATTTAACCTGCGTTTCCCTTGGGAATTTCGGGATGAAAAACAGCTTACAATCTTCCCGTTGAATGTGATTGTCCATTACAAAAAGAATTATTCGAATCGGACACATTTTACCTCTTTATAATATTAGTTTTTTTTTAGGACTTACTGGACGTCTCAGACGCTGCCCTCTCTCTTGTGAATTACTGGTCCGGGAAAATATAAATACTGAAAATTATTTTGCGCCATTGACTCGAAAGAAGAAGAAGAAGAAGAATATTAGTTTTGAAATAGATAATATCGATACCTTTGGGTAGAAAGGTCGTATAAACCAAAACCTGACTTTTCAGGAGAGCAGAAAAACAATT
Organism: Cyclophora punctaria; assembly: GCA_951394245.1. NCBI lineage: Eukaryota > Metazoa > Arthropoda > Insecta > Lepidoptera > Geometridae > Cyclophora > Cyclophora punctaria. The sequence goes on from OX596177.1 coordinate 5,328,842, forward strand.
TTTTTTTTACATAAACATTTATAACTTTTTTGTTTTTGAGGATATAAAAAAATGATCAATGAGAAAGGTTCTTACAATTTGCAAATGAAAAAGGTTAAATCATCAAAACATATCTATCTTCTTTTGTTTTAAAGTTAGCTTGGATTTACGTCTAAGAAAAAACCAATTCTTGGTTAATACACCCCATGAAAATGTACTTTAAAAAAACTGTATAGGTCGTATATCCATTTTTGGTAAGCTTATGGTCACATTTACTGTCGTAAAACCCATATAATGTAGTATTTTTTGTATTAAAAACCATTTTTAATCATAAATCAATTGAATTCTGACTAATAAATCAATCCTGTTACTCTCAGAATTAGTAGGAAATCAATTATTATTTTTCTTATACCCAATAATAGTCGATTCAAATAAAATAAAACTACCTGAAATACGAAATCAATAATTATTAAGTATTATACTACCTTCTATTCAACATTTACTTTTATTTCAATAATGTTACAACATGCCTAACAGGTTTATAACAATTTTAAATTGAAAAAAATATTATAGCAACTTAAACTGAAATGTGAAATCTACTTAATCATAAAAAAAGCCCAAAAAATATTCATACTTCTTCTAAATTAAAGTAATCAGGCATTTTAATCATTTATAAAATTATGGCTTTGACGGGTTCTTTGAATTGTTTTTTAATTTTTGTATACATTTAAATATATACAAAAATTAAAAAATGATTAAATACTAAATTCAATACATTATTTCATTAAAGCCTAGGTAAAATATTTAATAAAAAAACGATCAAGTACTAAACGTAACTAACTTTTGTACTAAAAAGTATAACTTATTTATGAATTATAAATTTATGAATTAAGTATTACCATAAATTATTTTAATTATTACTTTTAATTAAAATAATTTATAGTAATAATTCATAAATAATTAGAATTACATATACATATACAAATTTATAATTCATAATACAAATTTATAATTTATAATTCATAATTAAGAATTGAAAATACAATTTCAAAAAATAAATCTAAGTCTTGTTTTTTTTATATAATATTAATAAGGTAACGAACGAAATGTCAAATTACGTAAATACGAAAAGTTATTATTCTTTTATAATAATAATATTACGTTGAATTTAAACTAGGTTTAGGTAATGCATTTAACACGTTAGGGCGTATAAACCAAATTACAATAAACGACGGTTTTTACGCCCTGAGTTAATATAAATTATGGTCATTACATCATAACAAAAGTACCAAAAAAAAATATTCGGCTTTTACATTGAAAATTTACCTTTTTTAAGAGTCTATGACCGAAAATTTCTGGGTCGTATTAACCATTTTTGTGCGAATTTCTGCATTTCGTATATACAGATCGATAGAGAAAAAAAAACTGAGAAAAACTGTATATATAACTCAATTTGGCCAAAATGGTTTATACGACCTTTCTACCCAAAGGTATCGATATTTATTGCAGATCATCTTTTAGTTCGAACGAGTACCAATGTTATATGAAATATTGAACTGCATTGTATTTGATGTCTACAGGTCTATTTTTAGTTATTTATTTGTATAAAAATCTTTAATAGTTAAACTCTCTGATCTGATCGTAGCTGTGAATATATTTATACAAAATGTAAGGCATAATAACGCAGTTTATCGCACGTTTTATTGGAATTTCACTAAAAACCTTCATTTTAAACCAATTTCAAACAAACATTGTTTGAAATTGATCAATGTAAATCCCACGAAGCTAAAACAAAGAGGAGGTGTGGTAATTCAATTTCCCTATGAAACGACGCGTGATAGTTTGCGGGGTGAGGGGGCACTGAGGTGGTGTTAAGCTCCGCCCACTTCTCAATATTCCATCTATCGGCTAATAGCAAAACTACTAGTTTAGGTTGATGTTGATGTTACTACGTAGTTCAGCTACTTCACACTAGGTGTCAAAAGTCTTAATGTGATGGGACGTACTCAGAACTCAAAACTCAGCTTCAAAAAAATTTTATAGGGAAATAAATCAAATGAAAAGACTTTTTTTTAAAACAATCTCTTATTATTTGTTAATAAAATGAACTAAAATAATAAAATAATAATTAAAACAAGATAATAAATGTATGCACTGACATTGCAACCTTTAACGAAAAATTAAGCTTCTTTGTCTTCGTCACAATAATATCGTAGATACCTAATTATATAGATACCTAAGTATCTTTTACACCTTGTATTAAATCTTTGCGTTTTTATCACGTACCCAATTTTTGTTTTTTTTAATTTTTTTAGGCCTTTTTTAAAAATCTGAGTACGGCCCTGGATATTTCTGAAGTTTAAAATAGTTATTCTAGTTGATGGCGGCCCATTAATAATATAATAATAAAAACTATAAAAGTACTGTTTTAGCTACTAAAAGGTATTTAGGACTAAGTGTATAACAGTTTTTAGTATTTACGTATTATTATTACAATATAATACTGCAAAATTATACGTAAACTTATGTATTTTCTTCCGAAATGTGTCGCCATCTAGTGTCAAGTAGTAGAATTTTAACGCTGAAAGCTGAGAATGTTCTAGAACTTTTATATTTAATTGCGTATAAAATTACTTACACATGAAATGAGATGCCACTCATATTATCAGAACGTCTGTCTGAGTAACTTTGACATAGTAAAACACAACACTTCATCCTTTTCTTGTTAAAAACGCAAAAAACACACTTTTATTGCGAGTCTCGTCACATGTGCACCTGAGGAACGCTGATAGCATACTACAGCGTTCAGGTGGGCGGAGCCTAAGTGGCTCCGCCCACCATGATAACGTCAGGACCGAGTTGAATCCCAGTGCTACGTTGCTTAGGGCAACTCCTCTTTGTTCTAGCTTCGTGGTAAATCCCTTCTAATAAAATTATGACATTGATATTATATAATACTTGTAGCGCCCCACGGTGTTACCCGCCTTGTGCTCGTTCCCTTGGAAATTTCTTGGAAACTATCTTATAACACCCTCTGAATGTGTCTATCTACTACAAAAATAGTTATTCAAAAAACCAATAAATCAAAAAAATAAACTTCGGCTTTATAATATTAATATAGATAGATGTTGAATAATATAGTTACTTGAAGCAGTAATTATAATTTCACTTCTGTTAGTAAAATATAATAAATATCTGATTACGTACCAACTACATATTTAAATATTAAAGCATACAATTATGTAAAGCTGAGCTTTATATCCCATGGGACTATCATAAATTTCGACTCGTTACAATAGTTATGTTAAAGAGTATGGAAATCCCTCATTAAAATAAATTGGTAAAGAAACAAAGAGGGCTCCAAATTTTTACAACTTTTTCCACCAGTTGTAGCGAAATATACAAAAAAGGATTTAATGAACATCAGAAATCATGAACAGAATTTTATCTACGAATCAATGGTTTTAAGGATTTCCCATCATATCAATATTGAAATCCCTTCTCATAACACAGACCTGCTATTTTTTGTTAAAAGGTTTTACAAAACATCTAAGTATTGCACGTATCAAACGACCTTTTGTCTGTTTGTGAAACAAACTGAAGATAAATTAGTTTTCTTATATCTCTCCTTTGTTCGCCGAGTCTGTACCGATTGATGTATGAGTCCAATTTGATGTTGTTTTAGTGAATAATGTACGTTTATTTGCTGGGAGCAGGGTGTTTTTGAAAGTATCTTTACAGCAGGCCTATTCCCGGTCCAGTGTGCGCACTGAGATGACGTCATAGTGGCGTTCGTGATTGCCATTTAAGCGTTTGACAGCTCCGGTGCGCGCATTTTGACGTCGTCTCAGTGTTTAAACACTCAACGCCACTATGCTCATCAATGTACTAGAAAAAAAAACCGGTAAACTCAAATCGGTATTCACACGGCCATAGTGTTTTTAACCACCGGTCTTCGTTGATTGCAACTACTATCCAGTAGTGAGGAACAATAAATCACTATAACCCTACCATGTTGCGAATAACGAATAATGTATGAATCTATGAGTTATGATGAAACCTTTGTAAATTAGTAGGGTTGACTTTTTCTTCCCGCCAAATAATTCTAAGCATTAATTTCTTCTATTAGGTATTGATTTCTAATAATTACTATTAAAATGGTTCGTGCAATTATATTAGGTGCCGCGGAAGATATTCGCCAAAGACAGGCGCTCAGACTAGAACGGAGACGGCTGAGGGATTGCAGTAATCCATTGGATCTGCCGGAATCTCTTTTTATTCAACATTTTAGAGTGACAAGACAATTTTCCGGCAGATCCTACTAGAACACACGCCGTCTCTACCGCTCGTCACACTAAATACAACAATTGTGTTGAATGTGTAATGTGTAATTGAAGCTAGAGACTACAGTTATTTCTAAGTAAATAATGCAAAGAAACATTCACTTCAATTTAATTCATTTATTTATTTCAAATGTACCTAATTACATTATATTTGGCTCAGTTATCAAGACATCACCTCCCATACTAGTATAAACTGTCACGGAAAGGTGATACCTCTCAAACCAAGCAACAATAAAATATAGCTTACATTCTACTTTATATAAATACCTTACAAACTAACATATTATATACATTTATATAACTATAACTATGGTCAGGGTTGTTTATTCATCGATTTGCTTCCCTGAAGCGGCGATATACGACTCCTGTGGGCCAAAAGTCTGGAGAAAAACATTGTCTTGTACTTCGCAGGCACTTGAAGCATGCTTGAAGCACATACGACTTGAATGTCGTTATGAATTAGAATGTTTAGTTTAGTCGCTAATCTGCCCAGTAAACGAAAGACATTGATCGATCAATCACAGAATTATTTGCCGTTTGACATGCCAATTTACTTGCACTTTCCTTATTTCTTGCCATTAATTTCATAAAGTAATCTACAAACAAAGCACAACATGCACAAGTAAAGTTATCGTTATGAATTATTGTTCTAATCGCGAAAAAGAGTAAATAAATACCGCGGAATTTTGAAGGTTTCCAATCTGTTGAACCTGTCAATGTCAATGACAAGTGCGCGCCTAGCCACCACAGACAAATAATCTGTTACAAAACCCGGTCAAATTAAGAAGTTCAATTTTCGTTTAAAATTGTACGTACGTTGGATGATATTTAATTTTACAGCCTATTTATCGGTACTTACCGGTTTTTGTACATAATAATAGAGATGTCCAAAATTTTTAGTATGTTGGCAGCGTTAAGCACTGGGCACGAGATGCCGCGGGAATACCAATTGTTTCACGTCCTTCAAGCGCACTGAGCTTCAAGCACCGGTGCGCACACTGGACCGGGAATAGGGGGGCAGGATAGGTTATAAGATCTTTGAGTAATTCTTTCAGAAATTATAAAACAAGAAATACTAGGCTATTTCTTTATGTCTTTTTAAGCTCCTTTAAAACAGGAGGAGATTTCTCAATTGAACCATATGTATGATTTTCACTTCACCGTTTTCGTTATTATGATTTTTATGAATGTTTAAAATTGGTACACCTATTTCGGTTCTGATTTAACAATAAATCTTTAGTTAAAAATATTACATAATACTGTGATTCCAGTTCATTTTTAAATAACTAACTGCGTTATAAAGTTGTATTCTCATAGCGAGTTCAATATACAGTGTAGTCTATTAACAGTCAGAAGCGTTTCTTAACAGTTTCGTTTCCAGCTTAAAACTAACCAGCTAGGGACAAACTTCTATAAGAACGCCGAACAATTTAAAGTAGGTTAATCTGATAAACTGCACCCAGAACGAGTATTGGGTTATTTTTATACCGTTATTTATTACATACTAGCGCACTGCTTCTCTCTGTTTTGGGTAATAACTGTATCCTTTCGGAAAAGTGGTATAGAACATGAGTTGAACACATACTAAGTAGTTTTTTATATGTCTACTAGTGGTCCCGCGCGGCGGTTCCACCCGCGACCCAATAGATGTCGCTAGTGTGAATCTAAACCATCTAGATTGCTACCCAAACGCATACAAAAAAACGGCCGTTTAGGAGGATTTCGTGACATACACACGTACAGTAGAATTATATATATAAAGATTAAACATAGGCCAAAGTCATAGTAAATATCTTCACTTTGCTTGTTGTAGCACTTGTGGAGTAATTTGACTAAGCGATGTTGAGAGATCATTGCGATTGTCAAGTAACCTGCAGCTCGGCCCTTACTTGGATGGATGTCCTATAGTGACATTTCGGAGAGCCGTCAGTTCAGTTCGGTCAGTCGTTTCAGCAGTCAGTGTAGTAGTAGTTTCAATCTTTGGACCTTGTCGAAGACCTATAGGCAGGCTAACTTCGATACCAGGGTTGGCCGCTAAGTGTAGCGCCACATCTGCGGAACGTACGGCGCCGAACCTTCCGCTCTATGACACATCAGTCGAAATTACGCCGCGTACTGTGCCCTGAGTGTGAGTTTTTCTAACTTTACTACTGCGTTCACGTTGCGTAAAAATTGTATGAAAACCGAAAAAGCGCCTCTTGCGGACGAATTGTGAAACTCAGAATGCGAGTGTAAGTTTTAAACGCAAACTATATAGTTAGAATAAACGCAACGGGCGCGTAAATAGGGCGTTTTTGACACTTGGCGCGAGTGTGAGCACCCATTTTGACACTTCGTAATACTTCGTATAGTTAACTTGAGTTAACTAAAGTTGACGCGATAGTTATGTCACTCACCTTCAGTGATGCCAATTTAGCTCTTTTAGAGCTGTTTTTGGCTCTATTTTCAAGTAGTCAGCTCCAAAAATACGCTTTTAGCTCTTTAGCTCCTTTTTTTTCATATATTAGCTCCATTCTAAAACAGATTTTTTTTTCAATAATCGATCTTATGTACTCGAATTTCATGAAAACGAACGCGACAGAAAAAAGAGCTATGTTTAGTTTATGACTAGATGTACGGGGAACATAGGATGTACAACGGGGTTCATTGTTCATTCATTACCGTGTTGACTTTTGATCTTTACTCTTTAGCCGCTCGGTTGTCCCGGCCGCCATTTTTTGGCTAGTCAAGGTGTCCCATTTTGAATATAACTACCGCCCCGCCGCCCCGCGCGGCTCGGGTTTCACAAAAACATTAATTGTGACTCAATTTGTAACTAAAACACTATAAAGTGTTATGTTTATTATGTTAAGTATGAATGAAGCTGTTTATTTATGTATTTTGTTTATTAGTATTCAACTACTGTGTAGAATTACGAGTTATTTTATTTTAGCTCTTTTTTTCCCAAAAGTTTAGCTCTATTTTAGCTCTTTTATGAAGACGATCTGGCTCTCTTTAAAAAAATGAGTTGGCAACACTGCTCACCTTCATATTTAGTAGTGAATGTCAGCAAATCAAACTAAAAATTGAATTGAATTGAGAAGTAGTGTTCATTGAAGCCATATTGAAGCTCATTAAAGTTTAAATTAATAATGGCTAGTCGATTCAAAGAATATTACTACTCTCCCGAGAGTCGATTTTACCTGGCTTGGAGGATGTTATCTTTAGCTCGGACCCAAGAAGAACGCAATAATTTGCGGTCATTGCGGGTGAAGCAGCGAAATTTATTTAATCCTATTAATCTTCCGGACCATGAGAGACCAAGAATATATCTCAAAAGATGTGCAGTGTATATATTGATGAAGTGACCAAAGCTCTAATACATCCTCATATGTTGAATAAATATATTCATTTCCCTGATACTACTTACTTCAGCCTGGCAGGAAATTAGTCACAGGTAGGTGAAGTGTGATGTTAAATAGTTCAGAAAAAGGGCAATATAATTATTTTAAACTCATTTTTTATATATTTTTATATTTTATTCCTCTTATTGTAAACCAATTAAAAACTATTCCATAGAATCTATTTTGAAATAGCTGATTTTGGTTTGATTTGACCATATTTCAACAAAATAATTAATGTTGCTTATTGGTTTCAGGAGATTCTGGTTACCCACAGAGGCCGTGGTTGATGACTCCATTTCTGAATCCTGCTACAGGCTCACCAGAAGCCAATTATAATATGAAACATTCGGTGGCCAGAGTTAAAATAGAAAACACATTTGGCCATTTTAAGAACCGATGGCGCTGTTTAAGTAATGATTGTGTCCTTTATTACAAGCCAGCGAAGTGTGCCAAGATTATTCAAGCATGTTGTGTGCTGCACAACTTGGCACTTGATTTTAATTTGAATGATCCTGATGGAGATATTCAAACGGGTATGCTATATTTTTTTATTGGACTGATATTGACTGATAATTTTTATTTATTTGCATTTTTGTTTTAGAAGACTGTGATAATCAAATTTACTGCGAGCATGGAGGAAGTGCCACAACAGATTTTATCAGAGGTAGAGCTGTAAGAGATCAATTAGTACGGAGAATTATGTAAATAAAACTTTATTGAATCTTTAATTGCGTTTTATTACAAATAAAATCAAAATACAAAATACAAATAAAGGAAACCAGAGGTAGAGCTGTAAGAGATCAATTAGTACGTAGAATTATGTAAATAAAACTTTATTGAATCTTTAATTGCATTTTATTACAAATAAAATCAAAATACATAATATAAATATAAAAGGTGATGTAAAATATTAGGATAGGTGAAAAAACATGTATAAATACAACATCTGACTTTTAATTAAATAATTATATTATCAGTCATTACCGATAACATAATTAATTTGTTGTTTTAATCATTTTAATAGCTATGCTATGCATTATAAAAACAAATCTCAAGTACACTGAGTGAACAATAACTTAACTTTGTCTATAAAAGGCAATTTGCTTATTGGGTCTAACTTAACACAAAGTTTAAAACATTATCCACAAAATTTGATTTGTTTTGGTTATTTTCTGCTCGGCAAAACCACCATAAATGGTTGTATTTACCGTCTCCTCAATTGTGATTAGGTTTCATCTCTTGCATATTTGACAATTTTCTGGTATTCTACAAGCATTACAATGGAGGTGAATAGGCATCACATTGATATTTTTGAGAACGGGCTTGCTGGGGTGCTTGGTAGATAGATACAACTGCATGAGATCCGCTGGTAGGTGCATTGTTACCAACTGGGGGTCATTGGTGACTTGGTGACTGAGAACTATCAGTTCTGTGTGACTGAAAGAAAAGTAATACATATTAGAATATTATGACAGTAATAAACAAGAAATATTAATTTTAAACTATCAAAGGTAGCATCTATTATTGTAGATTCTACAAGTATTTTCGCCAATTGATTGACATGACAAGTTCATTCAGTATTTCTTGGATAGAAGGTAACTCATGTTTGTAGCTTCAACTAAAGCTTTGTTTATATTATTGTACTCTGTTTATAACCTCAAAGTACAAAGTAAACGACATTCAACATGGAATTCACAATATACTGAAACTTGTCACGTAATTAACAAATTGTAATTGTGATTGTACTTACAAATACTTCCTTCATTTGGTGCATTTCCGATAACTATCAAATCAAGCGCTTTTAGAATTATTATCTTGAAATATTGCATTGTTTGTTTATCATAATAAAAATTTTAATCGTTTTAAGCGCCATCTAGTATCGTCAGACAGCAACTTAGAGCCACAGATCACAGATATTACGATTGTGACAGGTGACAGATGACAGTGACAGACATATGAGGCATACAACCCGTCCGAATTAAAGTGAGATAGTGAACTATGTCGAGCTAAGCAAATGCTACACTTCTCACTCCGGTCGGGTTACCAAACGTCGCTACAAGAACGCCAACATAAGGAAAAAAGTTAACTATTGTTAACTATCGAGGGAGTGAGGGAACGAGCACGTCTAAGTAAAGATTCTTCGGACTCGCACTCGCACTTTTACACTTTACGAATAGATTGTCGTCAACTCGATTTACGCTGTAGTAGAGTTAACTCAATTTTTGAATGAAACTCGCACTCAGGCTACTGATGTGTCATAGATAACTTGAAATACACTACGAGCGTATTTAGCGGAAGGTTCGGCGCCGTACGTTCCGCAGATGTGGCCCTACACTAACCTACTCGAAATTAATGAATGAATTCTTGCAGATTACAACACTTTTGTTTAGTCCATCAGCGCTCTACCTATCGATACTTCCATGGATAGTTTGTAGATCAATTTACCGGTCATAATGCAATCGATACCTGAGTATCAATTTCTGTGTCCATTATAAATGCCTCTAATTGCATATACTAACCATGGGCTAATCGTATTGGGCTCTAAAGTGCATATTGTTGAGTACCTATACATAATACCTATAGGTACCTAATTGGTACATTGTTCTGTACGACCTATTTATAGTACAAATTTCAGAGCCAGCGTAGAGTCGCTAGATACTGTTGGATAGTTTTTAATTCTAATATTGATTAAAGACAGTTTTCATTTCTCTTTAGTCGTTATTTTGGTGGTTTTACCGACGTTGTTCCCGTTCCCGTGGGAATTACAGGATCAAAAGTAGCCTATAACTTTTCTATTCAATGTAGCTATACAATACGAAAAGTATAAATCGAATTGGACTGCTGGTTCCTTATATATGCGCGGTCAAACAAACAACAAAATGATATCTTCAACATTATACAATTATACTAGCTGCGCCCCGCGGTTTCACTCGCGTTGTACCCATTCCCGCGGGAATTTCGGGATGAAAAATAGATGTTGTCCGATTCTCAGGCCCACCCGATATGCACACAAAATTTCATGAGAATCGGTCGAGCCGTTTCAGAGGAGTTCAATTACGCAACCCGTGACACGAGAATTTTATATATTAGATTTATGTAGATAAAGTTTAGATATATGTAGATAGTAGATATAGATTAGTATAGATAAGTGGGTCTCCGTCGACCATCTTTGAATTCTTTGTTTAATGATATTATCTCACTGTTACTGAACATTTTAATATGTCTTGGGAGTAGGTATTATGTATGTAAAAATATACACTATAATCCGCTATTACAACCACCTCAGAAAAACTCTCTTAATATAATTTAATTATATTTGTATCCAATTTCACTAAGTGCGTTAAATATTTAGATGTCTCTAGTATGTTAATGTATTTGATACATAAAGTATTTTAATATGCTGAATATAGTGTACTGACTTAAGTACAAAATATGTACGTAATACATGTTCAGGCACGCATTATGAATGATGATACAAACTTCTTTTACCTCCAGATTTAGATTCAGAACAAGAAAACCATCGAAAAACGAACAAGACGACCCCTGAATAACTTAAACTTACTTCCATTACGTTTAGTACGAAACAAAAATAACGAAAACATAATATTTTACAAAGTTTAAGTACAACAGTTTGAGGTAAGCTCCCGAATGGCGTATAAATAGTGAGGAGACTGCATGCAGAAATCCTATCGTATATCGCTAGTCGTTTAGAATTTAGATTGTTTGTATTTTTGGAGGGATACGTTACCTTAGTGCCTGTCAGATGTTACCCTGTCTGGCATCCCGCCAGGGCGAGCCCGGGGCCCAGGTACCCTCTGGAGTCATCGGATTCTATGTTCGAAGCACTCTACACCCGCCGATATACATTTACCTGTTGAATAATGGATCTCCACTACGATATTCCCCCTGAGACTTATTTGAATCGGATTTAATGATGTTTACCATTATATTTGTACGTAAGTATTATGGATCCTATTCCAAAGTCTTGTTTGTATACATTATTTTGTTGTTCTCCAGTATTGTTTGGTAAATTTTCAAAGATACATGTTTGTGTACTAGAACTTGTTTATCGATAATTCAATAAATGTTCTCGTAATATTTTGTTATTTGCGTATTTGTTGTATAAACAGACAGGTGTTTGTTTTCAAAGCTCTTAAAATATAATTTCTTTGCGAAAAACGTATGAAAAAGTCTCGCTTAATCTGTTCCAAGCGAAATTTAATCCACAAAAGGAAATAAGCCTTTAACCGTTAGAAAACAATCTTGAATATTCTTAATAAAAACTTCTTCCGAATTCGAGAGGAAAGTGAAGTTGCCTCTTACCAACAAAAAGATATCTTTTACAGGCAATATTAACTTTTGTATTGTTTTGTAAGACATTTCAAATAATTAACGTAATATTTTACTTTGAATTTCTGCTTTGAAGTCTTCCTACTAGTATGATAAATCCAAGTCGGATTGACTTAATTGTATTAATTGTATTACAAAGTAAACAGAAAAACCAAGGATCTTATGTTAAAATGAAGGCCAATTATATAATTATGAGAATTCAAGCCAAATTCGAATACTTAATAGAACGCATGTTTTTGCGTCACACAAGTCTTTCATCTTTCAAAGATTTTTGTTGCTTACATTTTCAAATGTAAAATCGCGTAATCTCTAAAAACCTTTTAAGAGATTTAATACCACCAATTAGGAACATTGAAAACATTTAGTATTACAAAGTAAGCCAAATCAAATTGAATCCAAATATGTACAGTCCAATTGAACTCTCTCCCGACCAGTATTGATTCACAAACTACTCTTTACAACTACAGACGAGTACTAACTCAGTACATACGAATACTAACCTAACTTTCATACATAGAGAACGTTAATTAATTACACGTTTGCCTCGCGTGGTAGATGCAAAACGAAGGCAACTCAATTTCCTAGTAATGAAGCGATTTCCTGCTCCCAAGGGGCTGGGCGATTTATTTCCTCACCATAAAGCATTTCTGCATACAATTTAAACGCAAACACACGAGAATGTTAACATTAAACGGTTTTCAATTCATAAGAATGTTTTTTTCTTGGAATATAAAGTAAGTGCTTTAGAATTCTTCTACCCACTGCTACCGTTGTATGTACAACGTTTTATTAAAATTGGTAACGTCCTATACATTAGAAATTTTAATAAGATATACGTTTACACAGGTAGCCGATATTAGGTAGTTCAAGATGTTACTAAATAGTCAAATATTGTGTAAGAGTAGAAAAAAAATTAAAAGCTTTGACTCTTTTAAAATATTCATTCAACTTCCAGACAAAGAAACTTTATATCAGTTCTATCCAATATCTGTTATTGGGTGCTATTAGGGAGTAATACCATAAACACAAAGATAAAAGTAAAACTTATACCACCCATTTTTTGCGTCAAATGTAGAAATAGACCGAGACTTTTGCAGCAATATCCCGCCTGTTCTGGTATGTAATTTATACTTAGTGATCCTTCAAGGTCAGGCCTATTGAACGTAACAATACTAAGTTTTTGTAACCTACAACAATGTGTTTTTAGCTTAGTACTTTCGGGGATTTTCTGGGCGGATGATACAATTTGTTTTGTAGCTAAAATATTGGAAAAGATTATTGGCAAAGTGTAGCCTGTAATGCCTTCAGCTGGGGCCTCTCATTTCCCCAAATCCTACTAATATTATAAATGCGAAAGTTTGTGAGGATGGATGTATGGATGTATGTTTGTTGCTCTTTCACGCAAAAACTTCTTCTTCTAAACTTAAGAGCTGGGCTCTTGTCGATGGAGTTCCTTCCACTTTCCTCTGTCATCTGCCATTCTCTTCAGCTGTTCGTACGACATGACCTTTGCTCTTTCCTTCAGTTGGTCTACATATGCCCTTCTTGGCCTTCCTCTTCCTCTCTTTGCCTCTAAAAACTACTGAACGGATTTAGATGAAACTTTACAGTAATATAGATTATACATCACAATAACACATGAGATTCATTTTATCCCGAAATGCCCGCGGGAACCGATACAACGCGGGTAACACCGCGGGGCTCGGCTAGTTTTGAATAATGAAGAATTGGTAATTTAGAGTTACTTAATTATTAATGTACTTTGATGGGTTATGAAGAGTATTTAAGATAAGATTACTTAAAAATCCTCTGGGATATAGTATGACGTATTTAGACTGAGTAAGTTAACAATTTGTGAACCTGCGAGTGAAATAGAAACGCAAGCGTCAAGCGTCAGTTAAGGCCAGCCGTAGACTTGACGGAAACTGGCCAATACATTAATCAATGGACCGACTAATCTTCCGCGTATTGTGCCCGCTACTTGTAAATGATTTCGATAGAGTTTCTACCAAGTATAGCGCTGGCTTTATTCACAAAATTTGCTTTGTCGAGTACTTTTGATCCCGTTGGCTTGCAACTTGCTATGAACTCGTAAACTCGCTTAAATCTAAACTAAACTAACGTCTAAGATATAAATCGCAAGATGATTTTAAAATTAAGGATAATACTGAAAAGCAACGTAGGTACAGACTACACACGCAGTAAGTACTTCACTCTTCTGTGTACACTTCTTTATTTCGTGATGGGTAAGATAACACGATAATGGGTGTAGTAAAATAAATACCAAAAAACGAGTTTATTTAACTCTAAACTGTTAAAAGCTCGCTGTTCTGCACTAAACGTAAGTATATTGTAACATAAAATAAAAAAAATATAATCAAAAACCACAAAAGCTCATAAAGCAATTCTTAGAATCAAAGTAACAATGCTTTAACGACAAGCTAAGCAGATTTCCCGACCTAAGGTAAGCCAAGCGTTCTACAGTTAAATACTCCTTTGGCGTAGAAAATGTTTACCATTTGTTAAAGCCTCTATTTTGCATACCGGCGTTCTCTCACTGTAAATCTAGATGCGGAAATGAGCTCGTCCCACTAAAAACCAGTTTGTTTCGGTTTGTTATTCTTGTTCCTGTTGTTCTGTCCTTGGTATTTGAACTAAATTTCAGCAAAGTTTTTCTTAATGTTGCCATGATTGATGGAGGGTTATGGTTTTGCCAAGCCTACAGCAAAAGTTACGTCGTCATTGGCGAGAGGAAGTTACGATGGTTTTTGTTTGTATTTAAACCACTGTGGAAGGCTTCGTTAAGTATGAGAGAGGTTACGTTGAACTTAGACCTAATTCGCTACTATTTTAGTCTAGTAGCGAGTAATGTAGTATGTTTGTAAGTCATTCAATTTCATACTATTTCAAGAATCTCTCTGTCCGAATGCGTTGCATAAGGTAAGGTAAGGAGTACAAGGGCTCAGTTTGTTTTTACCTCGACGGTCGTAATCATTTCTACTGAATTCACCGAAGAGAAAATTCACTCAATTCAGATGATGGACTAATGCAATATTCAATAATAAAAAGCATTTTAGAGTCTTCATGAGTATTCATTTAAGCCTAATAAACATTATTCAAGAAAAGCTATTTTGTTTTCTCGAAAATTCAATAGATAATAATATTTGATATTATCTAAGATCTTTGTTCTGTTTCCAATTTTAGTACTTATTTTATAGTCCAATAAAAAGAAAATATTGTAATAAAAGTATAAAATGTCTTTTCATAGTAAATATAAAACAGAAAGAATATTACAATTTTACTGTATTATTCTGTTGGGGACGAATTATCTTATCAACTTCATTGATTGGCGAGCAGATATAAATCCCGTAATGTCCTTAACATTAAGATTTTCCGAATCGTTAACTTTTAGCACACTTCTTAAATTCGATTCCTTTTCTTTTCAGTTTAATACCTACTCAATAGCGACCATGATATTACTAGAACAGAACAGTAATTCCAATAGTTTCACATACTTTTACTGCCTTATTCATAAACGCTCTAACTAAAACACTGTTAGTGAGTGTTTTGTCTCTTTTGCTCTTTGGAAAATAGCGTATGTCAGAAAGGGACAAACGATTTGATAGCTAAAATGCTGCTAGTTAGCGTATATGAATAAGGCTTCTAGACTCTAGATCCTTGATGGAAATGTCATTTAACTACGTGATCACGTACTTAATTATCCATTTATTTACTCCATGTAGTTCAGTAGAGATACTTTTAGACACGGATGAGCGAAGTGCTTACTGTGTAAGCTTCTCTATTTCGTGCTTTTAGCTTTCACTTGTAAAGCATGAATAGACGATCGGATCGGTTTGCCTGAACCACTGTCGGTCACGTTACATCATCGTACTGTACCAAGTGTTGCTACCCTGGCGATATTTTCACTCGATGTAGAAGTTTCTCAGATCCCTCAGTGATATTTTTACATCGTTTCTCGGTTTTATATCATCGCGAGTAGATGCTATAACATGTGTATCGCACTTGGTGGTTGATTTACGAATAAGGCATCGAAAGAATGAGTAGATCTCCCAAACGTGTTAATTTGGTTTGAATGAACCAAAGTCGATGGGAAAACAACTGAACAGCAATATCGATAAATGTACTTAAACAATCTACACCACAGAAGTTCGAAGCGCACTAAAGACATCTTGAGTCAAGGTGGTTAGTTTAAATGAGATATCTTTGTACTAGAATTTGGCCGCGTCTATTGCACTGTCATTTGCCTTCATAAGAGGAAGTTGGGACACTGTAGCAAGGAAATGGCACTAAGCGAACCTAATGCGATCGACTGTAATGTTTTTACAAACAAATTCCTAAAAACCTTTAGAAATGTTCTTATAATCGAGATGGCTAAGTCTGGCAAAGAGAACACGATATCGCTTCCTAGACTAGATATCAACTTTTACAGGATAGTTTGTAGTTTGTATAGTTGTTTTTTAGCTACGTTTTTTAGTAAAGCGATCCCTACGAATGAGTATCATAATCACAGAGTTAATAATCGTAGTGTTTATATTCTCTTTGGTTGCTAATAAAGTTATCAAAATGGGCAAGACGTTGCTGCTTCTGTATGTGTCTTTGTCTACTCCACGGAGCGATTTTAGTTATAAGTCCATGACGGAGCCTAGCCATGGGTAAAAGAGATAGAGAATAAAGTTTGGCAACTTTTTACAATCGTGTCCTGTCAGTTATTACCTAGATATTTCTAGTGCGTGAAGATCAAGAATATTCAAGAATCCTGAGAAATCGCCCTGTTTTAACTTAAAGTTATGGATAATATGTCGGGTTCATCTGTAAATGGTTTTAGGACTTCAAATGGTGAAGTAATAGACCCGGGTTTATCATTTCTTACGTAAGTTTTTACAAAAATTTCCACAGTTCAAAAATCCAAAAAAAAATTGATACCTATGGTACTTGATTTTAGGTTGTGCGAATCAGTTGATTATGACGACCAAATTAAAAAAATGAAATTTTTAATAGGTTTTTGTCAATATTACCGGAAAAATCTACGGTACAATGTCCACGCAGTACAAATTGATATCAAAATTTGGATGTAATGAAAAAACATGGCGTCCACATGGCGTCTACCTATATAATTGATAAGCTGTTCAATTTGAGAACCAAACAATTATCGCGTGATGCATTCCAGTGTTTAATGCGATAATAAGAATGTTAGACCACAACCAACCCGTCCAGTACGGGTGCGAAATACAGTTTTTCTGCTGTGATGCATAGCGCGTATCTTATATAGAATAGTACGGTTGTGAACGAGATACATATCCTAACTCCGTTGTCAAAAACTCATTTACACCTCATGCCTCATGTATATGAATAAACAATATTTGTTCCTAACAGAAGTGAATATATCTAACACGCACGCGCAGGATCTACTATTTCTACTAGTGCATCCTCTAGTAATCTTTTAAAACAAAGTTCTAAAAATATGTAGTTGGGGTTTAGCCCAACTACGGAAAACCAAAGAAGTACTAATGGCTCTTTGCGTAAAGCTTACGAAAAAGGGCCTTAAACTTCTTGTTTCATACTTTTAGGAAGTTGATTTCAATAATCGGATCAGTCCTTATGCCCTCTAGAGACCGGTCAAATTGATGAGACGACTTATAGCCTCATAGCTCCTAACCTAAGTAAAAATTGTGCTATAAAATTGCAGTGAAAAAAATACTCGTAGAGTTTCATTGGGGCAGTTAGAAGAGCTGTGGGAGTTCCTGAATACAAATAGAGGTTTAACTACTGGCGCTAACAAAAGTGCGGAATCCCGATACAATTCTAGTAAGCTTTGGGCGCAAATAGCCAGTAGTCTCAACACCCGCGTGTTAGGTGCACAAAAAGATGGGCGAGGGTGGCAGAAGGTAAACATTAATTTCTTGACGTATTCAAAATAAAAGTACTTTTTTCGGATCCATATCTTGAAACTGATAAATGGAACCTCTGTAAGTAGTCCTACAGAGGTTCCATCGAGAGATGTACAGTCAACGTCGAGTAACTGTACGTCTATGACTGACACCCAATGTAATCCTAAGCTGCTGTGCCGATGGAGATGGAAGAAGGTGGAGTAACATGGTTCCCCATTCCAATTAAGATGGGACATTAGTGATTCGATAGCTTCATCGTGTTAAGTTTCATACTGGTTAGTTGGAATGTAAATTACCATAGTACCCTCTCTATGCAAATGTTCAATGCTCGCACTTGGCCGGCTAAAATTGCCGGCTTGGAAAGCTAAAATTACTAATTATCCATTTATTTCAGTACTGGAACGACTACAAGTGTAAGATAAAGAAATTCAGTTCTCAACTATCGTCTCCCCAAACGACATCCGAAGGCACGTCGATAGAGAGGCCATTGACACACATCGAGAAGAAATTTCTCCAGCTTATAAATTTGAGCGATAATAGAAAGCCAAAAGTTGCAGTAGACCCGCTTAAAGGAGTAAGTATCAATTTGCAACATCGTAAATTAATACAACTACAAAACATAAAAATCATACTTCATCATATATTCAAGGCAAGTCTCTCGTGAGTGAGTCCGATGCAGACTTCTCCGTCCATTCCTATTCAGTACAAGCTCCTTCACATCTCTATACGACATGACAGACACTGTTTCTGATTGGTAGAACCCCGCACAGTTCAGCTCCGCTTCCATGAAACGTAACATCTAAGTAAATTCTTTCGTAACTCATATCATGATAACGAAAAAACACTCAATATATTTGCTAATATTTTTCCCACAGGAAATACCAGAAAATTCCATTGACCCTATGGATGATTCCAATGAGTTGAGCTCCCACTCCATTCACCGGGCAATTGAGCCCGGTGTAGCTAGTCATATGTCTGCCGATCCGAGATCTGTTCCCTCTTCGCTGGGCAGCTCCCCTCTCATACGCGTCCCTCGCCCTCTCATATCCTCTCCCTCTCATACGCGTCCAACCCGTCGCCAAACCGAAGGTCTCTCTGCAACTCGTCGCCAACTCTTTAAGTTGAGAGAGCGACGCGTTACCAACGACGAGCTGCTGTTGAAGATAATGGAAAAACGCTCTGCTACTGACGACAGAATGGTTATTGCACTCGAGCAAATATTGGTTGAAGTACGAGAAATGAACAATAAATTAAGGTACATATTAATTTGGCGGTATAGAAACCTTTTTAATATGTATTCAATATGGCAAAGCACCAGTAACCTAGTGCGATACCTAACTAATCGAGCATACTTATGTTGGCCCTATTACAAATGCCTGTGTTATTCTGTACATTATGATGTAACATTCAGTTAGTGCGTAATGTTGGTTACGAGTATTCGATTTACTACTATAATGCATGAACGCAATTTAAGTATTCTTCCTGACTACATGGCTTTCATTATAACTAAATGCCCTATGACTATCAAAATGTTTGACATGACCCTATCAAAGCGGAGAAAAAACTTTAGCGTAACAGCGAAGCAGTTTCTATTTCTATGTTCTAACTTGCATCCTAGCGCCATCTATTATGTTGCAGGTGACACTGCAGATATTCCTAAAACACTTTTTTTCCTCAGAAATTGTTTCGGGCCTAAAGGGGTTAAGTTGTTAGAGCGACGCGCGGTCAATGAAGAAAGGCAGACGAGGATAATGGAAAGACGCGCCGTCACCGAGGAGAGAATGGCTGGCACTCTTGAGCAAATATTGGTTGAGCAACGAGAAACGAAAGACATGTTAAGGTAAATCTATAGATATTATAGAACAATTAGTGATTTAAAAGGTTGTAATTGATTTTCTCAAAAACGATTGCACGGATTTTCATGCGGTCTTCACCAACATACAAAGCAATTCAAGAAAAAGGTTTGTTTTTGTTTTTGATTGATAATTCTCACAGGACCCAACGACTGCTATAACGCGGGTAAAACCGCGAGGTGCTGCTAGTACTATATAAAAAAGTGGCCAACTGCGAGTCGGTCTCGCCCGTGAAGGATTCCTTTTTCATTTCGCCAAAGGATCATAGTTGGAATTGTGCATACCTAATAGTTTGGGAATAAAGTCGCCGTGACACTCGGACCGACAGATTTAGCAAATCTTTAAGGGTTTATTTTTTTGCCATTTCGCTACGGAAGCATAAAAAGCTTTAAATACGTTTCAGTATACTTAATATGCATATTATATAGTGGTCAACTCCTTTTAGGTTCTCTGCGAGTACCAGAGATAACGAATAACCGCCTTCTCAATTCACCTTCTTTGAGAGTCAAACAGTTTCTGTTCACCATCGGAAAACACAAGGAAAATAATACTAATAAACCGTATTGTAATATGGTGTGCAGCTTTATGTGCACTAATAGATGTAATAACGAAAGTGGTTTTGAACAGACTTTAAAATCCGAAGGAGGAAGTTCTTAATTCGTATGTTTTTTTTTGTTTCCACGTATTAACTCCGTCTTTTATGAACCGATTTCACAAATACTTTCGGTATATGAAAGGGGACGAGTATACTTATAGTTAGAATTGTATTGATTTAAAAAAAATAGATTTTTGTTTGTACGTCTTATTGCCCTCTCTTATAAGTTTTAGTTTAAGTTTAAGTTTTTGTATAAACGTGTGAATTTCCTTATGAGCCTGTTGTTACGTTAAGTATATACTTTCTCTGTGGATACCGATGTTCTTTGTACGTTGTGATTATAAGTTCGTATTGTCATTAAATGTCTTCTGTTAATTACTAAGATAGCCTTATTAAACCCTCCTATCATTGTTACAAGTTACTTTTCTACTTTTTAACCAACTTAAAAACCGAAGGAGGTGTTATTTTCACGGGCAACGGGTACATGTATGTATGTCGTATGTACATATACTCGACAGTTTCAGCCACATACAGTGACCTTCTTCAGGAGTTGAGGAATCCACCACCGACTGCGTCTAGTTCCGACCAAGATTTTCAATTCGATCGGTTTTTTTTTCAAAAGGACTTTGCAAGCTTTTTAACATCTTAGAATTCTCACTGAAAACTGTCAAACGGTAAAACCGCAGGACAATGCTTGTATATTAATATAATGATATTATTTAGATGAACAACAACAATAAAATCGTGGTTATATTGAAGTACTAATGGGTTTTGACAATAACTTGATTTCTATGAAGAGCTATCAAAGTTTTCTGTGAGTTATTAAACGGACTCTTTAAGCTTTTATAAACATTTTGAAAGTTCGCTCTATCATATTTTTGAGCAGCGATGTGATTTAATTACTTGACTGATTTAAATTAATTACAATCACATCTTAAAAATCATGATGAATATTTACAAGTTAAAAAGCCGTTATCAAATGAGTGCCTAACTCCTAAAGAACTTTTCTTTCGCGTTTTCTTTTTGATGTAAACTTGAACAAAATTTAAAATTGCTCTTTTGAGGAATTAATTTTGATTTTAACTTCGTAAGTACTGCACTGATAAACGAAGTTTAAGGAGTAAAAACTTGGGGGATACTTTTATTTTTGTCGTTGAATTGAGTGTATTTGGTTGTCAAACAAAATAAATAAGTCGTGTCTAAAGCGCCCGCAGGACTCCACAGCCCTACCCAACTAATCTTTTTTTTTTTTTACTTTTATACTAATACTAGCCGCACTCCGCGGTGTTACCTGCTTTGTGCTCGTTTCCGCGGTAATATCGGGATAAATGTATCCCATGTATTAGTGGGATGTGTAACCTATATTATTCTAAAGTTTCATCTAAATCCGTCTCGTAGTTTTTTGTGAAAAAGTAACACACTCACAAACTTTTTTCTTTCAACAAAAAACGAAAATTAGCTTTAAGTTACAAGCTGTTGACGTCACTAAGGTTGAAATGTTTTATGGTTTGAACTTGGTTTGAACCTATTAAAGGCTGTCAACACCGAAAACATTTTTCCGTTGACAAGCGAGTGAAGCTGACCGTTTGGCTTCAGTCCAGAGAATCTGTTCCCATTTTTGCACTAGTTTTTTGAACGATTCTCGGTCTGTATAATTCAAATATACCTATGAAATGGTACTTAGCTGTTTCTGTTCATAGCAGTTTGTTTGGCTGAAATATGACTTTTGAACGGACCAGTTTTTGTGAGCTTTTGAATGAGAACCTTTGGATAACATACCTTGTAAAGGTACGTTTTCAGTTTTGTACGTTTGTGCTAAGAGTTTTAATTTCAATATAAGGTGTAGTGTTAGTCAAGTAATTATATAATATGTTAAGTAATTTATGTTTTTTTATAGTTAGTTAGTTATACGAGTACCCTAAAAGATTTACTTAGTCCTAATGAAAATGGTGTTCAAAAAATACAACAGTTTACTGACATTTCAAGCAAAAAAAAATCTTATACAAAAAAACGAATAACTCTTCTAATATATGTCAACAAAAACATTTACCATCTGAAAAGGAAATGTAACATGTTTAAGAACATTGTATTCATGTATTCCTCTACCCATGTTTATTTCCTGAGGCAATATTTGCAAATTGTCCCTCCTGTCAACGTGGGAAATAAGGATGTCAGCAAGCAAGTACCCAAACGATATTTTATTACACGGTCTTGGGACAACGCAAGAAAATCGCTTATGTGCGTGAAGCTAATGGCGTTGAAAAGATTTATACCCTCACCCTTAGAACTCTGAAAGATTAACCTTTGAACAGCGTCGCGATACCTCTCTCCTGATCACTTCAGTATCGATTCATTGAACACATTTAACTTCTTTTTAAATCATTTGGTTTTACGCTTTTCAACTTGATGGTTTATTCAAGAATGTATAGTGAATAGAGCGATGATTTTGTTATTAAAAAAGGCATTTATGCTGAATCTAAGCTGAAGCATAGTGTATTGTATCACGAGTTCTTTTTGAACTCTTTATAATCTTTTACACGACGTTTCGGCTCCTTTACAGAAACCGTGTTCACAGAAGACGGACACGAGTTCTGTAGTTGGCTATTTCCGCATCAACTTTACCAAATATCTATTCTATATAGCTTAGGTAGTTTTTTGATTAAACTTATTTTTTCTATTAATTATAAAGAGGTAAAATTTGTAAGTTTGATTGTTTGTTTGTTTGTTTGTATGTTCGAGGTAATCTCGGGAGTTACCAGTCCGATTTGAATAATTATTTTTGTAATAGATAGCCACATTAAACGGGAAGGTTATAGGCTATTTTTCATACCAAAATTCCCATGGGAACGGGCACAACGCGGTTAAAACCGCGGGGCGCTGCTAGTTAATTATATAACAAATGTCTTTATTACCATTTAATCTACACTAGGTACTATGAATGGTGAACTAAAGTGTACAATCACCGTCCAAGGGTCTTCTATTATTATCGTTCCAAGAACTTGGGCTCTATTAGATTAATTGATTTTGCTTTGACTCGGATATGTTCGACATTCGACCGTGAAATATCCTGATTAGTGGGAACGGGAGCGCACTACCAATTGACTAACGACCAAATTACATAGATCCCTAATGTCCGTTTGTTTTATTCATTCGGCTTCACATCCGAACAATGGACGAGGGTTTATCTAATTTGGTTAAGTACTATGACTGACGTTTTGTTTGGCGGTTGTTCATAATTCACATTGTTTTATTAGTATTGTATTGGTTAATATGTTAAGGACACCGGCACTTTAATTAATGTTAAAAATGTCATAAAAAGTCGACGGTGTGTTCGTAAGTAGATAGAGCAGTTACTGTTGTGCTTAATGTTAATAGTAAGTAGTTTTATTGCAATTTAAATGGCGTGTGAACATCAAGTGGTAGTTAGGGAGTTTTCGTAATATATCTGTTGAAATGTAGAACGAATCGGTGCGTGGAATTGGCTACGTACCAGTGGGAATACTGTCAAAAGGCAAGCAGAAATGAATTCCCCGGGCTTACGTCTGCCATTTACAGAATAGAAATTAAACGCAAAACGAGCTCGCGTTGATACATGCGTTTAATTATTCGCCTGAAACACGATTCCCTTATTCGAATATTATTTTGTGTGGAACGGCGCGTTATGTTTGTTTATAATGTTTCGCGTTACCTGCCTACCTTATATTACGGAATGTATTTCATTTTTTACCGTTCGTGAAATGTTGGTTATGTGTGTAGAAATGAAAAGACGTGTATGCTTGCTGCGTAAATATAGGACCTATGAAAGTAAAAGTATTGGCCTGTAATGTCCCGCTGTAGAAAAGCCTCACATCTCACCGAAGATGTCAGTACAGTGAGGAGGTAACCTATGTATAGTTGCGTTTGTTTTGTAGTATAGCATTGTTGTCTTAAAGTGAGTTTACAAGTCAATGAGATTAAATAAAGGGATTAAAAAGTAGGGCAGCTTTTTAAGTCAGACATGTTGTAAAATGCTACTGTTAATTTAAGTACAAAACGGGTGAGTAAAATTAATTGAATTAGATTTTTTTATTTGTTTAAGACTGTTTTATTGCGAGGTTAATCGGTTTTATCCGGCATCGTACGGTATAGCTATACCGGTTCGTTTGTACTTAAGTTTGTGATAAAGGCATAAACCCTGTTTACCATATAAACGGGCTATTAACAATTAACTAGGTACAGTAAAACTGATACTTAATTTACATGGGATTACCTATACATTACCAGGATTACCCCTGAACCAGTACCCTTGACGTAAGCCGGTCAGTAAAATTAATCGGTAAATATGAGGTTAGTGCCTCGGTGGTACACGTGCACTCACCAAGACAGGTCCCAGGTTCAATCCCGGGTCGAACGAAAACATTAATAATATTAGAAAACTTATATACCTACTATGTTACCACTTTATTACCTTGCTTCATACTTTGGACACGTTAAATTTAATGGCACGTTAAATTGTCGGTCCCGTTTGTTACAATTGGATTTTAGACGGTATAAAATCTCCGAAACCAGGGTTGGCCACTAAACAACTTGAACTTATTTAATTTACTTATTTACCTATCTAATATATCGATTACCATCACTATCCAGTCGTAGGTCATATCCTACTAAATCTGTTTATTTATTACTAGCAGTGCCCCGCGGTTTTACCCTCGTTGTGCCCGTTCCCACGGGAATTTCGGGATAAAAAATAGCCTATAACCTTCCCGTTGAATGTGGCTATCTGTTACAAAAAGAATTATTCAAATCGGACTGATAATTCCTGAGATTACCTCTAACATACAAACAAACAAACAAACTAACAAACTTAAAAATTTTACCTCTTTATAATATTAGTATAGATAAGTATAGATTATGAATAAGAAAGTTTGTGGAGATGGCTATATTCCCCGTGCACGCTGTAACAGCGGATCGAAACTAAATCAAAATGGGCACACAGATAGATAAGCGTCCTGAATAACACATACACTTAATCCAGAAATTCAGTTTACAGTTTAGTATTTCTCTACTTACATGTACGTACAATATCGTATGTATTACACCACTTACACCACACTCGGGCGCGGTTTGCCCGTTCTGTTTGATATTTCAGGATAAAAAAGAACCTATACCCTCATCCAGAATGTAACTTCTATGCAATACAAAAAGCGAGAATAGCCTACATACAAACAAAATTACAAAACCTCTTTATGATATTAGTTGACTATTCTCGTTTCAGACGTTGAAACAGAAAAATCTCTAAACACGACTTACCTAAAAGATAGCAGAAATCCAGAAAACTTGTTTACATAAAATTGTAGGGAAGGTTGCAAATAACCGTTGTGACGTCACTACTGTAGTCGGCCAGTGACGTCGAAAGCAAGATAGAGCACGAATGATATGCATATCAGTGTTTGTACAAACATTCGACACGAGTGCTTGTACATACAATCCGCCTGTCGGATTTAATATCATTCTCGTACAAGAGTAATAGAATAAATAATGCTAGTATTTTAAACTAGCAGCGCTCCGCGGTTTTACCCTCATTGTGCCCGTTCCCGTGGTGGTTTCTGAATGGAAAATGTTCTATAACCATCCCGTTGAATGTGGCTATCTATTACAAAAAATATTATTCCAATCGTATTGGTAGTTCCTGAGATTAACGTGTTTAAACAAATAAAAACACAAACTTTAGCTTTATTTTATTAGTATACTTGTAGATAGATGGTTTTGTGTAGAATGTAGATAAAAAACGAACATTGATGCCTTTCAATTAATATCGTGTAAGTGTACATATTTACGATTTATCTCGATAAAAGTACTTTACGGTTTACGATGATATTTTGCATAAGGTTAGTTTGCATTAGGGTATCTGTTTTATCTCGAAATTCGAACAAAACAACGCGAGCACTATTGTTAATGGAATATAAATGAAACATATATGTATTTCGGATTTTGAAATTAACAGAAATAGATTCATACAAATTAAACACAGCATGTTTTCTAGTTATACAAAATAAGCACGAATGATATGCATATCAGTGTTTGTACAAACATTCGACATGAGTGCTTGTACATACAATCCAAATGTATCAATATACATTAATATAATATAATATACATAAATACATAATATAGACAAAAAATGTTTTACTATACATTTATTTCGTATAACTAGAAAACATGCTGTGTTCAATATGTATGAAACTGTTTCTCTTTAATTGAAACTATTTCTTAAAAAGCGTTGATATTTCTTCCTCCTAACTACATCTCACTATGAGAAAATAACATTGTTTGTTAGAATAATTTGATAGCAAAGCTGGCGTAAAGAGATGAATACAATATTTTTGCATTTCCATAGCCTTTCAGTCCCAGAGTGATGAATAAAGCATCTAAATTATGTTTCCCAGCAGAAGTACCGTCAACCATTAAATGGCGACAAATGACTCCCTATTTCACATTAATTTTAATTTCCAAGATGATGATTTACATCGCATTATTATGAACACGTTTTCAAGTTTGTTCTGAGTAATAATTATACGATATGATGACATTATACTCATTTGGGTGAAGTTATAGCATGATGAATGTTAGGGTGATTTCACACTAGATCGACAAGACTCGGCAATTTCCAGCAAACCTGTAACCGGAACGACAAGGTGTTGGATATTGAATAGCATTGGTGCATATTGAATAGCAAATTAGACAATATTCACATTAGATGGAATTCAATTGTTGTCTCACGTGAACAATGTTATTGAAATACAAATTGGCTCAACGTCTATATCACGGTAATACTATCCTCTATATTATGCACATCTGACACCTCTTTGTGTCGAGTAGATTGTGTCGGGTCGACTCTTCGGACGGCTCTGAACGAGCTTAGTGTAACGATTACATTTTTCCGGGTAATGGTGTATAGTTGACACGCGTGAGTGGGACAGCGGGACTTGGCGGATTAACATCTAGTGGACTATAAATCAGAGTGATCCAGGCCGCACCGAACTTGCTTTTGATAAATTATGTACCCATCACGCTGCCGCCGTCATCGGCTGACGACTGTATCACACTCGATTTACTTGACGCTCATGTCACGGGACCTCCATACAACCTGAATATCATATTTTTATACGACAAATCGCTCCGCTCCAATTTCTGTATAAATATTTATGATGTTCAATTCCTGCAATGCGGATGATGTTTCCAAGGTGATTTTCTAAGTTCAAAGGTATTGCTGAAACGAAGTTTCGGGTAAGTTTTTTCGAAGCTTTTATCAAATGTCTTCGCATCTGTGTATGATTCAATATAAATATTATATAAGATAGGAATAAGGAATACTGTTGGTATATTTTAAGCGGTTCTTGTTTACGAAAAATCCGGTCATTATTTTAAGCTGAGCTCAGTTTAACAGTTGAAACAAGCCCTTTGGGCGTATCCTAACAACCATTTTGGTAACAAGTGGATCTTTTAACCGGATCGTAGAAGCTAAGATGCTTGTAATTTAGTGTTGTAAGATTGTGTTTGGTTTATTCGTGATAATGCTCTTTAAACGATATTTTATCAGCTGTATTATAGTACAAGCAAACGAAGCTGAAGCGTCTGTATTGTAAGCAATAAAAACAAGGCAGTATTAAATATACCCAGCCACTTGACCCTCCAGTTTCCTTTTGATAATACGATATTGAACACAAAGTTAGAAGAACAAGCAATAACAAGAAAGTTCGCTGTTTTTTTTCCAATAACAATTTAGATATAGCACGAAATGTTTGTGAAAAAATGGGATTACGTATTACGTTGTAGATGTCTGTTGTATTGATGTGACTGACACGGTTGATAAGTGATGCGAGACGGCAAGATGGAATGCCTTGTTTAGGGTAGACAGATTGGGTAATACACCTACGGGAGAAGCCACGGCAACGGCAACAGTGACTATCTATTTGTTTGAAAAAATAACACACAATTGAGTATTTGAATTTTTTTTTATTCTTCCTATTAACTTATCTTGTTATCACGACTAAAATTATGATCAAAACTGATATCAGAATCAAAATCGTTTAATAAATAAAGAAATTATAAACTCTGAAATATTCTCTCCTGTCTGATGTCCCTTTCGTGCAAAACGATTTTTTGTATGCGACGTCTATGGCGCTCTAACATTATGACGTCACACTAGTAGTAGTGCTGTCTCTGTCTAATCAGCAACTTTGACCGCCTGTAACTCTCGAAATAACAACGATATAAAAAAACGGATTTTAGTTTCTTACACGTGATAACAAGATAAGTTAATAGGAAGAATAAAAAAAAACATTCAAATACTCAATCATGTATTTTATTCATAGTGAAAGAGCTAATGTTCAATTAACAATTTGATGTGCTAATTTGCATGATACCAATATATAAATAAACTAGCCGCGCCCCGCGGTGTTACCCGCGTTGTATCTGTTCCCGCGGGAATTTTGGGATAAAATGTATCCCATGTGTTATTCTGATGTATAACCTATATTACTGTAAAGTTTAATTCATATCAGTCGAGCAGTTTTTACGGGAAAGAGCAACAAACATACATCCATACTTCCATACATACATCCAACCTCACAAACTTTCGCATTTATAATATTAGTAGGATAGGATAGGATAGGATAAACACACCAACTTACTTACTGAGACTAGTAGGGGATGTATGGTTACTAAGTACATGTCATTGGGCTTTATATCCAAAACCTATACCATCCCTAGACCCATTACGTAATCTACACTTACATACCTTTCCATGATTGGGCAGAGGTAAAAGGAGAAAGAGAATCTAAAGTGAAAGTAAGAAACTCAAATGCAATTAAAGATTTAAATGTTTAATGAACTTGTTATTTCCACATAATTAGAAAACATTCATAAATAAAAGGCCAAGTTAATTTTAGAAGTTACTTTTGACGTAATTAATTCAATGCTTAATTGATAAATTAATTCATTTCGTGAAAGCAATTTAAGATGATGTTAAATTAAGCACTTTAATTTCATAATTTCATTTGGGGTGAATTAAATTGTGTGAATAACATTATTAAAACACAATCTTTTCATGAGATAGGTATGAGGGTAGCGACGGAGCGAAGATGATGAAAATGTCCCACAAGTGGGCAAGGCCTATCTTAGTAATGATACCAATACAGTTAGGATTCGGCATTATCACACTAGATTAAAAACATAATAGCCCTTATATTTCGATTCCTTTTCCTTATTTTAGTAACGTACTCGTATTGTAACTACGGGATTTTTTCGCAACTAAAAAGATTGTTATAGCACGTAAAAAAACACTTACTTTGATTTCCCAACGTTTCGAGGGGATTGCACCACCCGTGGTCGTGGGTGGACTCTGTTTTATCTTCTTTATTTTATTTTAATAAATCGCCGTTGTTAAACTCTTCAACGCTACCTTGATATTACCACAAGCATACTAAACAAAGTCTTAACAAACGTCACAAAACAAACGAATGGTCCAGCGTATCTTCAGTCACAGAGCCCAACGGCATCCCAAGGCAATTTCGGCTCCGTCAATCTTCCCTCGGCATCAGGATTTCGTCAAATCGGTACAGTTACAACCGACATTCGACTCAAACATCCTCGAGGGAATACCAGAGCCGTGCCTTTGTGTCTTATGTTACGTTATGTCAAGTTTTTATACGAAATAGTAGCGTGATAATAAAAGCGATACATGTAGTTGTTCCATTGATTGTTGATCATGATGAAAGGATTTTGACTATTTAAAAACTCTTAACACCAAGGAATGATATTACTACTCTCGAAGTTACTATAATTGAATGTTTGTGTTTTAAATATCTTTAAAGAATAGTTCAAAATCAAGCAATTTTGAACCGTATAAGCAAGTACTCAGAATACAGTTGCTAGCTAAAGAAATACAGCAAACAGGTGATACATTAAGATCGGAAGATAAACTATTTCCAAGTAAAAGAAAAATGATTTATTTACATTGTAACAGCATTTTTGTCTGAATAAACTCACTTTATAAACAAAGAAGGGGATCTTAAACAATAGTTTGTAAACAAACACCGCACGTAAATCTTATATGACGGCAAAAGCGATACATCCACAACTTTGTCGTGATTTGCATTTAAATCACCTTTTCACGAACGTTTGCGGAAACGCACACAATGCGGAAAATACAGGATTTTCGATATCAAACGACATAAATTACATAGATACTATGTAAACACTTTCGGAGTTTGCATTACATTGATGCTATAGTGCGATTTAACATGTTATCGTGGGGTTATCGACGTCAATGGATGCTGTACATTTTAGTCAGTGTTAACTGTCGTGATTGGTGGTCTGTAAATATACAACCAATTTTTTTATAATAATGGAACACAACATGATCGATGTTATTATATTATTTAAAACTAATTTGGTATCTGTACGCAAACTTTGATCGGGTCAGGTTGGGCCAGATACCTGAGTAGTCTGAATCATGGATCAATCTATATATAGGTACATATTTTTTACGAGAGTTATGCCCGTTTTCACCAACATCCCCTAAGTTTAGGGGATCCCCTAAACATGCTTAGGGGGCCGTTTAGGGAGCGGTTCCGTTTCACCAACCGTTAGGGGTCAACTAAACGCTAAAAGGTCCCCTAAATTTAGGTGGTCGACAACTGGGCACATAAACCGACCCATAAGTGCGTTGTCTTTTAAGCAACGAAGATGGATAGTGATTTATATGAATTTTTAGATAATTTAGAAAATGTTTCTACTATATTCGACGTAAATAATCGCCGTATATCGAAAATGACCAAATTACTTCGAAAGTTTTGACGAAACCGACTTTTTTCGGAGATTTATGTTTTGTAAATCGTCAGTGTTGTATTTATTGGAAAAGATTGAACACGCTTTAGAATTCCCTGATATTAGGTGAGTATATTTTTTTCCTTAGTCTACGCCGTCAATGTTTCTGATACACTTGTGTGTTCCCATTTCATTTGCATAGGTAATTAATTTTATTATATATTCACCAGGTGAAACTTCAAGACTATACCTATATTAGTTTTAAAATTCCGATTTTTAGTTAAACTAAACTTGTTATTTGAACTTTTTAAGGTGGAGATGATGCAGAGCTATTCAGAAACAGGAAGGGATATATGTCTATAAATGTTGAGACGGTAGCATCAGCCAATTTGTTAATAAGAGATGTTGTGGCACGTTGGCCAGGTTCAACACATGACTCGGCTATTTATCAAAATAGCAATTTATACATATATAATAAATAATACAATCCATTTATCATAGATAATCAATTTATTTATTATTAAAAATACAATTTCTCTTAGATTTTCTAGTCATTCTTTGGTACACCAAATAAATTCTTCAGATTGAAGTTTCCACCTGTAAAGTAAATAAATTG
The DNA here is from genome assembly GCA_951394245.1 of Cyclophora punctaria. NCBI lineage: Eukaryota > Metazoa > Arthropoda > Insecta > Lepidoptera > Geometridae > Cyclophora > Cyclophora punctaria. The sequence goes on from OX596177.1 coordinate 5,360,679, forward strand.
TAATAAGTATTATGAACTTATAAAAAGTAGAGATGTTATTTCTTTTCAGAATCATCTGTTGACTCCTTACTTAAATCCTACGACAAGAGGACAGCACAAATAATAAGGAATGTCACAACCACAACTACATCCCAGAACACATATGGATTTAGACGATCACAAATTACAAATTATTTTGATAACTTGTTACATAACAATAACTTAATAAATGTTCTTATGTGATAACATACCTTTTATTTGATTGAGTGGATGGTTTTGCTCTTTTAATATTGGCCTTCGCCTTTTCCATATAGGAGTTGGTATCTTTGAACGTGATGGTGTTACCTCACATTCGTCTTCTATCACGTTTTCATTTATTGCCATGTTCTGAAAACAAATTATATTAAAACACTTACCAGAATACTTTTATTATATTAAGTTATTGCGACTTTATCTGGAATAATTAACAGAACCTGGGTGACCGAGCTTTGTTTGGTTTTTATTGAAGTTTTTTTAAAATTAAACCTAGCTAGATTGATTTACCTCCCCTGAATCCCCCTGCAAACTAAATTTAATGAAAATCGTTAGAGCCATTTCCGAGATTCAGATTACATATAGCAAGCATTGCTTGTTTAAAGATATTAGAAAGATAGATAAGTAACCTGCCCTATTTCTAGATATATGCTATCTCATTGGTTAAGATAAGATTAACTTCAGCAGTATATTAAGTGAAAAGAGTAACAAAAAAACAAAAAGATAGACAAGTCCTTTCACAATTTATTACAATAGTACAGTACTTAAATTGCCTAGGGCAATATAATTTAAGTTTGTAAATAATATATCTGGCAGTACTTACAGTAATGGGTTCAGCATCTAAAATTATAGCCTATTCTTCACTAGTTAGTTCATTTGTGGTATCTGTATGTGGTCTAAAACATCAGCAAGAAGTACCACTGCAACCTCGAGCCATCAAATCGCAGACTTGGTCCAATATTGGGTCTGTTTTTGCAGTTGATGGTCCTCCTCTCCTCATGAGAACGATTAGTAGTAACGATTGACGAATAAAGTATTGATGAAAGTACGAAGAAACGATCACAACCGTAGCGTAGATCACAACACAGGATCACAACAAACAATTAACAAAGTAGGTAATCCAAGTGTCAACTCAACCGTCAAATACAAATGACCACAGATTAAATGCGTGTTTCGTTATGCATGTATAGAGTAAATATGCTAGAACATATTAAATTAATTAAAAATATGAACGAAATAATATTAATTATTATTATTAAAACAATCTTTATCATAAACTTTATCAATATGTGCATGTACTTTAGAGAATTTGATAAAAAACTATAGTGTTTAAAAGTATCGACAAGTTCAAAGACGCATCAGTCGTGCATCAGTCACTAACACGTCACTAATATCGAAAAATAAACGTCACTTAACTATGTGTCCCCTAGTTAGGTGATAGGAATGATGGTGAAACGAAATTTAACTTGGGGGCTGGTTTAGAGGACCTTTTAAGTAAGGGGTCCCATACTTATGTGGTGGTTTAGGGGATGTCGGTGAAAACGGGCATTAGAATTCTAACTATCAATACTGATATTTCATGCAAAGACAACTTCTTCGTTAAGGGAAATGATGGGGCAAGAATTGAATGAAATTACGAAACCTTTTTCCTCTTCAGAAGGTATAGATGAGGAGGAAGAAGGAATCGTAAGAAAAATATAGTGTCCGTATAAAACACGATTACTAAAGGAAGGTACTCTCATAAAAGTCGTTACTAAAATCAACATTATGAAACTTACAATTTAACACTAAAATTTATTCGGTGCAATAAAAATTCTTAAAATGTTAACGGTGTCATTAAAATGGTTTGTTTCAGTAGACATTCATCAGGCGGTGGTTTAATTAGAACGAAAGTCTTGTGGCATCTCCGGTACCGTTTGCTGACCCGCTGCTTAATGTGGAACCCATTAACTTATGCTAAACGTTGGAGCCCGACCTTCGGCAAACAGAACACTTCCCAATAGCTACATTAAATACATAGCCTCCTCAATTGCTGGCACTTGTTTATCTTTGAATTTAATTTTGTTTTCGCCTCAAATTGAAATAGAAACATCGATTTATTTCTTTTTGATTGTAATCACGCAACCATGAAATAAGTTTTCTATCAAGTGATCTGATGGATTGAACTTCTATTGAAATTCAATTTTGTTCTATCAAAGGAGTAAGGAGTTTGGTATTAAAAACTTGATTGATCTGGTTGTAAACTATGCTAATACTTTGGTAGTTTAGAGAAGAGAATAATTCAAGTTTAATAAGACATTGAGACCGCTTTTAAACATCTATTGAAGTAGAAAACCTAGGAATCTCATAAAGTAGTAAATAAGTTACTGCCTTATTCATAAAACTTCTCTAACTAAAACACTGTTAGTGGGTGTTTTGTCTCTTTTGCTCTTTGGAAAATAGCGTATGTCAGAAAGGGACAAACCATTTGATAGCTAAAATGCTGCTAGTTAGCGTATATGAATACGGCCACTTGACTCTAGTTAAATTGTTATTTAAAAACATTCTTCACACTGTATACAATTCAATCCACACACCATCCAAAAACCATTTAAAAATAACACAAGCGACCGTTAAATTTTAAAATCGTGCCGTTAAAATATTTTTACGACATTGATGTTTACTGTTCACTGTAGAGTTGCGAGGACTGTTTCTATTCTTTTATCGCCGGCTATAAAATTAGAGAGAACTGAACTTAGTTACAATGTAATAGATCCAGAAGCCACCGGGAACCAGATAGAAACCAGCGCGTTACTGTGGCTATAAAGAGGATCAATGATGACAATTCTTACACGGCTCTCGCCATAAATTCGCCTTTTCTCATACTCTTATATTATCCATAGTGCTGTAACTAGCACATAAACGGGGATGGTCTGATAAACTCTTGTTGTTTATGAGTGTTTAGTACAGTTTCAATTTTAAAGTTAGTTTTTTTATTTTATTTTTTTATATTTTCGGGGTGCAAAGACGGTGACGGGGCGTTTGGAGAAAAGGCAAACGATTTTTGAAAAAAGAACATTGAGAATTCACTCTTACACTGTTTTCACTTCAATGTTCTTCATTAAAATAAATCCTCTCTTTGTCGCCCCTTTTTCCTGAATAGTAGGTATCTACAAAGGAAATAACTTTTTACTTTTGGTAAGTGTTTAAAATATCATCGAACATTCGCTACACGTTTTTCTCCTTTAAATTTTCCTATTTCAAAGTCGTTTACTTAATACAGTTGCTAAACCAACAGCGGGCGCTAACGCTCGGCCACTACATTACTTTAATTGAAAAGAGCAAATGAATTCAGAATTGACAGAGTATAAAATCGAAGCAAAGCTTATTCTAGTTCGCGATTTCATTTAGTTTGCAAAACTACTATTTTAATTTGGTTGAACTGAAAGTTTTCAATACAAAGTTTGTGTATACAAATGCACGCTAGTTTGGCCTATTAAAAGTTTGTTTTGTTAGGTCTAGCGACGGCCGGAGGACTGCATTCGGACTGTTTTGCTTAAATCTTCCACTTTTTGTTTGGAATATTAATTGTGGGTACTTATTTCGTATAGCGCGAGTTTAGATTAACATGACGTAACATTTTTCTTCTTATCATCTTTGCAGCTTTGCAGCCCAATACGTCTCTATGAAGTTCGAGCAAATCCCCATTTAGCATCGTGGGCACCCCTATTAATATTTGTACACAAAATTGTGTCACGATTGCTTTCTATGAACTAGTCGATTAGCAGCTTATAAACGGCTTGTGGCTCGAAAACTAGTTCATTAAGTTCATTCATCATCGTTCATTACCTATTTATTAATTTATGCTCGTACTCAGAGAAATCAAATGCTTTCTCAGTAGAGATTGAATGAGTGATTGTAACATGACAATATGACACATTGCGTCAATTAGTTAAGTACCGATTTAATGAACGCTTTTAAGTGCGACAGTTAGCTTTGATGCTTTTTAAACTCATTAATACTAACATAATAAAGTCGAAGTTTCTAATCTGATATTTTAATGAAATCAAGTCTAATATATTAATGTACTTAATTCAGTAGTATATTCGTAATATTAATTTTAGCAAACCACTGTGGGACCGGGCACCCCAAACTTGTTCGTATAAAAACATATCAGGATCATATTACTAAATTGACGTTTTATCCGGTTTCCATTGAAGCCATTCCATCCGTAGGCTGATTTTTTGCATATTTTATGGAATTCCAATGACAATATAAAGTTATGTTATGTTAACGTGGTGTTGAACGAAAAGTTCCGAGGAATTTTTTGGTGGGCGTTCTCAGAATTTATGTTGGCGGAATGTCAGTAATAGATTACTTAATCTGTGTACCGATATCTATACTAATTTAAAGCTTGATTTTTTATTTGTTTGAAAACGTTAATCTTAAAAACTACCAATGCTATTTGAAGGTTATAACTTATTTTTATGACATATAGTAGACTAGCAGCGCCCCGCGGGTTTACCCGCGTTGTGCCCATTCCTGTGGGAATTTCGGTAATTTTTATACTTATACACCATCCTCTCGAATCACTGCATCAAAACCCGTTGCGTAGTTTTAAAGATCTAAGCATACATAGGGATAGACAGACAGCGGAAATCGACTTTGTTTTATACTACGAGCATGTCGTTATTTATACTACGTCAAGTCCAATTACGTAAATCCTTTCTTTAAGTATAACTTTTCTTCTTTATTGACCATCTTAATTAAGACTGTCTTATCATATACCTATACCTATATATGCTGGTCCATCATAGACAAAGTACATTTCTTTTATAATACGTTAACTACTTAAGATACATTTTGAAAGTAGTTATAAAGCAAAAAGATTGCCACTTGCCTTTAGGTTGATATAGGTTGAATAGAAAAGTTCGCACTAATCGTTTACTTAGGAAAATGTCAGTCACGTGATCATAATCGAACCGAGTTTATTTGTAGAACACGTTTCACACGTGATTATTGTTTCTCCGAGCTTTCAATTTAACCGACCCATTATAAAGGGAACAATAACTGTTTATCACACTTTATGGTTTAAGGTTATCGCCGATTAATTTAAATAGGATTTAATTAAAGTTCACACGTTTAGATAAACATCGGTTTATGACTGTTTAATTGCTGTTTTCGTATATGTTTCGATTAAATTGTGTTGGTGTGTTACTTATTTATATTTGTAGAGTGTATACAAAATAATATAACAATTTAAATAGTTGTTTTTCTATTATTTACTTTTCTGTAATTGGTGACGAAAGGTTATATTTCGTTGAGATCTAGTCTATTTTTAAAGATGTTTATTAATGTTTTTTTTAGAAAAAGAGAACTTGTTTATATAAAATATTTTCACAATCCTACACACACATGAAAGTCATGCAAATTAACGTTCAAATAACATTTTATGTTGTTTGTCAGAAGTATATAAATATACCTACATACTACCTACATTATACGCTGTTCATTCAAAAAACACAACAAAAAAATAAAAAGTATATAAATGTACATACATACAAAATTATGACGCACATACACAAAACATATTAATATTTATGTTTAATTTTAATACCGCGCTACGGCGTAGCGTTTTATATTTCGTAGCTTTCGTAGCAGGTGCTACGGAGCGTAAACTGGTAGGTATATAGGTACATACATACCGGGGCATTATTCTCGATGCGTGGGGTTTTATAATAAAATCGGCTTTTGCCTCTTATTAAAGGAAACTCGTACTCAATGGGCGATTGTTAAATATTGAGGTTCGTATACTGAACCTATTGTGGTTGCGCCATTCATTGTGTTCAGAGTTTGTACTACGAAAGAATACTGATAAAAACGTTACCACCAAAAAGGTTTTAACACTTTTGACATAGTTTAACTGCAACAAACATCAAGTAATGTTCAGCAAGACAATACTGGAATGAGTGGCCGCCATGCTTTGCCTGGTTATTTAATCGACAGTCTTTATAAAACAAACCAGTTCATACAAGTAAGTTTTAAGAGGTGTTTGTCCATACGAAAACGGCCATTTAATTTCCACGGTTCTATAGTTATGAGAAATACGAATAAATTAATTACAACAGTACCTAGCTTATCTCAGCAAACTTATAATCTACATAGGTTCATTGTTATTCAGCCAGCTAACAGAAAATATTGCTTTTTGTAGATAAGACCGTCTGATAGGAATACTTTAGTTAATTTATTGAATTAGGTAATTTGTAAAGTCATTTAGTATTGTGTTTTTCAATAAATGAAAAATTATAAGCCTTGATTTCCGTTTAAATAATAACTATAGTTTTGATATTCATATTTGAATTTCGAACTGCCTGGGAGATCACAACAAAATCCTTCTTATCTTTTATAAATTTGTTCTTTTTTCAAAGATACATTAGAACTCATTCATTCCCATAACATATTCCAATTTTGAAAAGTTACGTTGCTTGTCTGTGGTACTTTTACACAAAAAAACGTGTTACCCTATACATGTATACGTTACCCTGTTATGTCGGGTAAACACCGTAAAACCAGGCGCTATCTGTGGCATCCCCGCCACCGCTCGGGGCAAACAAACCCCCATTTTGTTTCGGTTAATTAACGTTGAATTGGCACAGTACCCTTGGGACCTTGCTAATGTTCCTATACAGACATACTCCAGTCTTCGAGAGCCGTTACCTCTACAAAATACAACTGTGTTTTACATATCTATATTAAAATTTTCGTTTTTATAAATAAGTTTTTTTCTTTGGTTTAAGTAGGTTCTGGTTTCTGTATCTTAAAACTAGGTTTCTTCAGAATTGCAACTTATAAAATTAAATTATTTATTCGTTCATAAACATGGGTACAATCTTGTATGGTAATTAAGGACAACCATGCTTCCTTAAAGGTATGTATACGAACATATTACTAAATAAGTCAACATTGTATACCTAAATATTGGCATAACATCTTCTGATATCGCATGACCCCAAGATATAATTACATTCTAATTTCGTTCGACCTATAATTATTTCAACATCAAATATAAAAGAAAATGAAGTCCTATCGGGACTGTAGCAGAAGCATTTAATAATATATTTCAGTGAGTTTTACGTCAAAAAGGCGATGTGGGCACGTAATAACTCAATTTTCTCATTCCCCCATTTTTTCTTGAAGAGTTAATAAAATTTTCCCCATCGATCGAGTCAGGTTTACTTTCAATTCAAAGGTTCATTCTCTTTACAAATCGGGAATTATAACAAGTGGAGCGCAAATTATTTTGGAAAGATCGGCCTCTGATTTTATTACTGCTATGAAGACAAAGGGAAATAAAACGAGAAGATTTTCATAAAAGAGTTTGGGGTGCGAGTTTAATCATATTGAATTCAATATATTAAGTTTACATTGCTTTGTGTATGGGTGTGTTGTAAGTAGCTTCGGTATTTCTTTTTATAAAGAACCTTAATGATGTTTATTTGTTTCAAACGGTTGGTATGTGAAGTCTTTTTATGTTGTTTTGTTACGTTTTTTAAATTCTTTCATTTTCTGAACATACATAACATATTTGTAAAAGATTTATGTTATAAAAAATGTTAATAAATCATAGATCTTTTCTAGATTTGTCTCAATAGACAACTTTATCTCTTTATTAGAAATTATATATCATTAAATTCATACACTTCGATATTATGTAGTAAATGTACAAGTATAAAAACTAAGAAGTTTCAATGTACCTAAAAATCAAATTGAAATGTATTTATTTGCTTAAATAGTTTTCCATTCTACTTACAAAGGTATGCGAATATTGAAATTCAAATAAAATATTTATGTGATTTGAAACTACGTTTACTAAGAGATCAATATTAAAATAAAATAATCGGTCTGGACTGTACATACATCTATGGGACGAACAAATCTTCGCACAAACCTTCATGCAATCCCGACGCAAACGATCACTTTTATCTCCCCGCATTTGTTATGTACAACACAATCCGACATGACCACCATAAAAAATAACAATAAACGTGTACCCACATGTTATAATTTGCAGTACAATAAATGAGCGCAGTTTACACCCGCGACAAAGCAATATTTGATAGACGTAACATTTTACGATTGCACGTCGTATAAATAACGACTAGCCGTAACTCGGGATACCCACCTCGTAAAAGTTATAAAACTGTTCTGCTGCTAACTCATTTACCTGTGCCCTATCTTTATATTACAATTTTATGACACGCCCTAAGCCCGGTAGGCTTACAATTATAATTTTGTGTGAAGTACCTAGTTTAATTTAGGTAATTGTGTTTGTGTAGTTTGTTCTTAGTCTTGGTAATATAGATGAATATAAGTGCTAGGTTTTGTGAGTAGTGGTGATTAGCCTTTACAAACAGATAGATAGCATTTTAGGACTAAGTAGGGTTAGTTTAGGGGACTTTAGTTAGGGTTAGTTAACTCTGCGATAGCTCTTATATTTACTATGCTATTTAGTTGATTCTATTTCTAACAGATTTTATTATAGTGAAAGATCAAATCACGTCGTGTATGAACTAAAACAAGACTATGTTTATATTCATCTTACTTAGGTTTTGATCTTAACTCGATGATTTGAAAATTATACGTTTCAACATAATCGATTTTAAATTTCAATAAAAGCTGATTGATCAAATTTAAACTGTATAATTACGTTTAATATTAAATTATGATAATGTTAATATTGTCATTTTGCAGAGAAATTTCAAAAATTATAGTAAAGATATTAGTTTTTTGAATATCTGAAATACTCTCAATTAAATTTTATCACAGCTTCAGTTAAAGCTTTTTATACGTTGTCCGAGATTTTAAAATTAATTATTAATGACATAAGTATCTGTTTCAAATAACTTTGACATGTTGACTTTATATTAAAAAGAATTACAGTGAAAATGATTTATCACATAGTATAAAACAAAGTCGAAACAAACCTTCCTCTTGAATCACTCTATCTATTACAAAAAACCGCATCAAAATCCGTTGCGTAATTTTAAAGATTTAAGCATACAGACAGACAAACAGAAGACAAACAGACGCGACTTTGTTTTATACTATGTAATGAAAATGTTAAAACAATTGAATAGTATACTATTGTATTTCACGGGAGTAAAAAGTTGACCTAAACTTGAATGAATAGAATATCCTCTGTGTTAGATATCTGTTCATGGATAAATGTAGAGTCGCACTTTCTTGGCTCCGGAAACAGAACGACAAAAGTCGATAGCGTATCCTTCTCTCCCTTTGTTGTTGTTTGTTTTGGGCAAAAGTCAATGAACTATCTACAGTAAATCAAATAGGAAACTAGACGATAAAAATAAAACTCTATTCTCATAGTAAAACGATTTATTTTAATGTAAACTTACAAAATAATTTACAAGAGAAATATCGAAGTGGGCACATTATGAGCCGTAACGTTAAATTAATTTATTAGCTATCGTTTTGTTACATAACATTATTTGATTACAGCTGTCAACTATACAATGACTAAATTATTTTACTGGTCAACTTTGTTCGTGAATAATTTATAATTTGTCTAATAACATCGATTTGAGCGGAAAGAAAATACGAAAATATAATCACAATTTTGTATTTAATTTATTCTTAATAGGTACATTAAGTACATTAAATCAACTTATGTAGTCATGATAAAACTCCTAATAAATATTATCTTATGATTTCTCTAGGCAATATACTCCCTACATTTTCGTAAATATTTTCATAATTTTATTACATTGAATTATTTGAAATGTTGACAATCTCATAACTTTTTCTAATTTATATACATCTCGAAGTTACGAGTATTACCTTTGGCAGTATTCCATTCATTGTAAGTTTTTCAAACCTAATGAACCGATAAAATAAGTTCCCTAATTTAAAGTCAATATTTGTTCAATTTTGGCAATAAATAAGTTTGGCACGAGTTTTAATACAATTTGGCATATTTCGATATAGTATTTACCAAATAAATATAACTTTTCATTTTTAAAGTGGAGAGTGAAAAAGTTAAATTGAATTCGTCTTTCGTAAATCACAAGTTTGTTCTTGACAGACTTGATACCTTTTTTCTACCGTCTTATTAATTAAAATCTTTCTTTCAAACTCAACCCGAAGCTATAGCTGGAGTTATGAATACCTATTCTATACTGTCCATAATAAGACAGCGAAGAGTATATAAAGAAGTAAAGTATTAGCCTATAATGTTCCACTGCTAGGCAAAGGCCTCTCATCTCACAAAAGATTTCAGTTCAGTGAAGAGGATTAGGCGTAATCACCACGCTTGCTTTATACGGATTAAGTTAGTATGAGAATTTTTATAATCTATTCTAATTAATAAGACCGTCAGTATCTTGTTTGATGTTTGATATTATCACTGTTTCAAAATATAGTCCTTTACTTGTGAACGAATTTTTTTTTAAATAAAGTAAGGCTTAGTACACATAAGCGGTACGTAACTGTCCCCAACAGCAGTATAAAAATGTTGAAAACTTGCCTTGATGTTAACTAATTTTCAATCATATAACAGTATTTGAGTAAGTCCCTATTAAACACATTTTCTTCCTATCATGATGAGTAGTCGTATCATTCATTGCATCTAATTTTATATTTATAATACAATCTATTACTTCACAACATTGTTTGAGCCGGTTGTGAATCCATACACCGTTCCTTGGTTACCAATTTACCATTATAACTTTCCGTTAAAGTAAATAAGAGTTTAGATATACAATCTAAATTTGCCTTATGGATTTACAACCAACATCTACTTACATAAACAAGGATATGAATTACATTATATTTACATTTCGTATCATTAAATACATATGTTTAATTCAGAAAATTTGGCACTAACGCGTATTGTTTTTGGCACTTCTTTACCATCACACATCGTTCCATGTTATTCAGATACGTCCATGTAACTGGGGTATCGTATGTCAAAGTTTTTTGTCACTTCGCTTCGTTCGGTGGTGTGGAAGTCGCCTTTGCTCGAGAACTGAACACAGAAACATTGTCTATATTGTCATTGCCTACACGTCGCTAGGAGGCGAGGAGGCTGTGACCGCACGTTAGTGAAGCTGGCTCTTGGTACTGAACCCATAGTGCAAGTACGGCGAGCCCGCCCCGTCGCGCGCGCCGCTGCCCGCCGCGCCGCTTGCACCGCTTGGACATTTCAAAGCCGAACGCAACTCCGAAGCCATTTCCGAACAGAGCGAAGCCTAAAAGAGCCACAGAGTAGAATTTATACTACAATATCATTTTTACTATTAGAAAATTCTTACCTCTTCCTTCTATTTAGCAGCAATGGAAAATTTACGATATTAGTATGTATATGGAACTAGATTTGGAATAGGAACTACGTCAAGGTCGATAGGCATACAGTGGAACACACACAGAGTAAAGATTGTTCGTTTCCAAAAGAAGAATTTGTGTGAAATTTATCCATACGAATTTGTTAGAGCTATACGTACTCAAGACAAACATAGCAAAAACTTGAACAGTCTACTAAGTACTCGACAGGTGCGTCTATTAGCAAAAACACAATCATTTTGATTAAAACTTGCAACAAAAACTTTACCGTCTCAAAAGTAAACCTAGAACAAAAATGAGATATATGTAAGACAACTCAAGAAAAAGAAATGTTCATATTTTAACACAAATAAGCTTGAGTAAGGACCGCACTCGCACAAATAAATATAAATGACGTCTAATTTGTTTCAGTACCAACTCATCAAGGGGAATATTAAAAAAGGAACAAAAGCGCCCCTGTTTCTAAGGGTTGGGTTTACCTTCTTTTCGTTTGAAAGGCCTTTTCATTTGTAATCGTTGTTACAAAAATGCTAAGATTTTGTCATCTAATTAATGAGTAAATAATAGGAACAAAGTTAAAGCTACATCAAAAATTACTAGTTCATTAATTTACAATTATGGTTCTAAAAATATTTACATTGTTAACTACTACCGGAGTTAAATAAGTTTAATAAGTTGCGGTTATCGTTTCTTTACTTTAAATCAAGATTAGATTCGCACACTCAAGTTTGACAAGAAATTTAGTATAGTATAATAATACATAACATAATGAATAAGAGTATAATTCATTATATGTTTAGAATTTTCCGGTTTATAAGATGCGAGTTGACGATATTCACCGCTTACTTAAAGCTACGAATCCGCCTACTTGCACATTGTAAACTCACACAATCTAACCACCATTTAGTGAACTAAACATACACACCTACAATTAGTACAAAAACTTTTAACTAAACAATTAGTAACTCATTCAAACTTGCTCTTTAACATTCGTCAACTCGCACAATCCAAACATCATTTAGTAAACTAAACATATATGACCATTTCATATAAAACCTCACCCTTTCATCGACGGCGACTTTACGCGACTTCCAGACGAACTCGCACACGGCGATAACGCAGGCGACGCCCATGCCGCCCATCAGGACCACAAATACTCCGCCGACATTGGCCAGCCCGAGCTCGTTCGCCGTCGATGATGACTTTGATGTGTCATCCTGAGGAAGGAGATTCTCCATGAATCCAAAGCATTTTCTCTATAAATTCAAGCGTTTTTAGAAGATTGTGTGCGTCTTGTACGAACATTAAAAGAATTTCGAAGAACACCACTTAAGCAGTAAGTACGTAGCACGACAATTAAGACATGGAATGGAATAGCCCGAGTATTAATTTAACTATAAATACCTATGTATTACTGTACATGAATTATTCCACATTAATCCACTAAATTCAGTCATCCAGATTTTCAAAATCGGATCACTAACAGATATAGCGTAACAAAAAGCTTGCCTTTGTCAACACGAAAAAGTTTAAACCATTCAAATGCGGAAGAAAAACAATCTTGCGGGTAAACGATCTCAAAACACTTCAAAAATCATTAATTCATATTTAACGCGCATTCTGTTTAACAACTGAAACGCGGGACTTTTGCTTTTAGTGGTCTCTCAAACAAAAGGATATTACTCCGAGCAGACTTGAAATTCACTTGTAAATGGAAATAGGATAATAGCGTGGACAAAGAAAAGGAATTTATTGCAATGTTTTTCCGCATTTCCCGGCCGAAGTTAATGGTGTCGTTTCACTTACTCTGCAGGATCCTCCGCCACGCTTTTCCTTCCACCATTTTGTTTTCAAAATGTGCAATTTTCCTTCCTCTTGCAGTTTCAGGACGGCACCGCTTATAGCCGTCCGATATGGAGAATCTAAAAAAAGAACGTTTAATGTGCTCGGCTTAACACTTATTAAACTCGGCTCACACTGGATTGTTTTCAGAACATAAAGTGAATGTTATTATGAGAATTTCACTCCACAACTTTGTGCTTTGGAAAGAATTTTTACTTATAATGAGTTGCATTTGTTTTAGAGCAACGTTGAGAAGAAAGTTAGTAGAAAAAAGCTTTATTTTGCTGGGAGTTGATATGGTTATTAAAATTATGAAGGCGAGTTCACATTAAAAAACGTGTATAACTTATACTATACGCACACACTATTGATCTTTTTTGTATCAGGGAACCACTTGTATATTTTTATGACGTATATATAAGGTTTGTATACAGTCTGAACACACCTTTCTAACTGTATATATGACGATGTATTATGTTCGTATCATATTCAAACAAGTATAGAGCCTAAAAGAGTAATTTATGTAAAATCATGCTTCCTTTATAATCCTCAATATCCTTACTTGGCGGCATGGCGATCCCGTAACCCTTCGAGTCCAGCATCCCGCCAACTTGGGTCAAATCGCAGTTCCTTTCAACCACATATTCAATAGTGGTCGACTCCATCAGATACGCGTAAGCCCCTTTCCCTCTGACGACCCTCTCTTCACCCTCTTTGTTAGTGGTTGCGAAAACTGATGGCCGAGCCGATTCCATAAACGACCACATCCTTTGGTAAGTTGAGAAATTGGAGTCCTGTCGAGTTTTATGTATTGATATTGAATTCATAATGGACCACAGGCAGAAGCAATAAATACTAGTTAGAGTAATCACTTTTGGGTCAGATCGATAGTTTTACCGAAAGGACAAAGGAACCGAAAGGTTTCAAGAGCATATTGAAATATGTGTCTTCAATACAAGAAGCTACTTTTATTATAGTCTAACTGCCACACTCAGATACTTTCAGTAAATCGACACTAACTAAAACACTGTTAGTGAGTGTTTTGTCTCTTTTGCTCTTTGGAAAATAGCGTATGTCAGAAAGGGACAAATCATTTGATAGCTAAAATGCTGCTAGTAAGTGTTTATGAATAAGGCCTTAAATCTTAAGTAAGGAAACATTTGACGTCTCTAAGTACGAGCGTAAGATTACTTAAGGCCAGGATATCCCAGCCATTTCGGTCACTGTCTCTCTGGGTAGAAAAGAGCGAGAAACACTACGGCGCGGAAATGGTGGTGGTAGAATTTTGCGACTCATTTTTAAGAATTACCACCTTTCGTTGGATTGAATCGAAATTTTACTCCAACAGTATTGAGTCATAGTTTATTTTACATCACTCAAATTAATTTTAGAAATATGCGTTTGAAATTGTTTAACAAACTAAGTGTGAAAGTAAGGTATAAAAGACCCATCTTTGTGCTTTTTTTCTATCGAGGAAATTAATAGTCAACGTGTTTCGGAAACAGTAGTATCATTAAATATATGATCAAGATTAAAAACAAACAAAAATTGTTCTTGTTACGTTAAGACTTTTGGCTAAAAAGTTGTTTATATTAGCCAGCCCGTTTTAGGAACTCATAGGCCCTTATACTCAATCACATTAATCATTATTAACATTCCGAAGTAGGTAGGAAGATATTTCAAAAACTGTCCCAAACAGATAAGAGATCGCTAAAACGCCCAACGAACTGGGAAGTGGTAGAAATTGCCCACTTCATAATTAAAGTTAAACTTGTTACTAATAAATGGAACATAAATCAGGCGCTCCCTGTTGCACGATCCATTTTATATTTTAATTCGCCGTCCGAGTGTCACGGACGTCGTAAATCTAAACTTTTTGCCGGGAAAAAGTTAATAGACACAACTAATTCAACAGGACTGGAAAAGGTATAAGGGATAGTCTATGGAAAGTCGACTTTTTTTGGAAAGGACGATATAAAGAAGTTGATAAATGATACAGCGCGTTCGTTATTTAGCTTGTTACGTTGTATGTACGGTGATTATGCAACAAAGCGGTTTATATACTCTCAGTCACAAACCCTTGTTTATTTTGTTGTTTGTTTGTTTTTTAGGATAAGTAATGGTGATTATGCCTAATCTTCCTCACTGAACTGATATCTTCAGTGAGATGAGAGGCTTTTGCCCAGCAGTGGGACATTACAGGCTTGCACTTAGGATAAATATAATTAAGAATTAAGAGTTGTCAAGTATTAATAATATTATTAGTTGTTAATATTATTGAGTTAGAATCACCCTATTTTCTTCTAATAATACCAAAGTTAATATAGTAGGTATATCAATTCGCATTACCCATTTATTTACCTCTACCAGATATCTAGAAACCTCTAGAGGATACTCCTCTTTACATTTGTACTGATTTAAAGTAGCTGTCACTAACTCATTGACTAGGCTATAAAACTTGTGAATCTCTAGAGTAAATCGGAGATCATTTACCAACTTCAAAGGCAATGAAATGTTAATGTATTTTATCGGAAAATAATACCTTCGTACAAAGATGGAAGTATTGGCGTGACTTGCATAAATAATACATTAGCTACGGTAGCTCAGCATTTATCAGTGATAAATGTTTCTTATTTTACAACTAAAACATGAAATTGGTAAGCACTATAGTACTTTGTCACATATACAATTTGAATATTCCCATAGACATATTAGTAGCTATCGACAAAATTTGAACACGATAAGGTACTAAACATGCTAATCATTTTATGACCGGAATTTGTGAGTAAAATATAACTTAAAGAGATATGTTGGCTTAGTTTAGAAGTAATGTTTAACTTACCCTAAAGAAAGCGGCAGTCGATCCTCCTTTTAACGCACCATATTTAATTTTAGTTTGTTTAGCAAGATCCTCTGCGCTCTCTATCGGAGAATCCATTCTTTCCACTGTTAGGAAAGCAGCCAAATTGGCTGTATACGAAGATATCATAATCAAAGTAAAGAACCACCACATTCCCGCTACCATCCTGGTCGATACCGCTCTGAGTGAAAACAAATATTGTATTAGAGCTTCGTACACTATAAATGTGCTTATAACTATGTCTGTTCCACCACAGTACATTGATCAGAATCACACCGTACACACCAAACAGTGATAACACTTCAATATCAGTGTTTTACTTCAATTTAGCTTAACGGAAAGACAAATGGTGTATACTATAACATCTATAAACTAGCTTCTAAGAAATTGAAATTCATAGCTTAAGTTTACTATTAATCTATGTAAATACAAAGACCGATTCCAGTGTAACAGCAAGTGTATACGGCTCCAGTTACAGTTTGTGTTCCCAACTTGTTAGGTGGAATCTGTCTTCGTAGCTTATTCTACAACAGTGAATAACTCCGAAACTTTGATGCAGCAAGCCGTGATACTACACAAGCAGTTTAAACATCGGGTGCAGAATACCGGAAACATTATCGTAGCTACATTATTCAATTAGCAACCAAGTCTTCAGCTAAACATTGGACTGGGAGGGAGCAGTTGGAATTGCCAACACGTCTCTATTTAAATTGGACGCTCTAGGCGACTACCGATGCTTGAAATTCACAAAGGGCTGTGGTCGCTTTGAAACTAATTAGTGAAAGGGAGTTCTTCATCCAAGCTCTGCAACCGAAGGCTACATTTCCGTATCGTAATTACAGCGTGATGGCGTCGGAGTTGATTTTGTCATCTTAACGAGTTGGGTTTAAACGATTCGAGTGGAGTCCGTTAAATGGTTCGAGAGCGAGTCGAACGGAAGTGTAGCCGACGGCGTGGAGGCGGGACTTACTTCGGTGCGATATCCGAACCTTGCTGCATCAAGGATCCGATAGTGAACCACAGCGAGTTCAGCAGAGTGAACTGATTCTCCAGCACGGGCGGCTCGTCTAGACAGTGCCGCGGGCTGTCCCACTCGTACGGACTGAACCTGCGCCCAACGCAACCCAACATTTACCACCAGCAAACACCAAACACGTTCGCACGTTGACGCACTTTGTAAGCCTCAATTCCGGACGGGGTTTTTATGATGCGTAATACGAATTTTCTCCAGCCAATATCTCGATGTGGGAAACGTGTGAATAAATCCCAGAGATATGAGGTTTTTGTCACGCATGAAAATGAGCTTCCTTTCGAAATCGCGTCAATTCCCGTTCCCGATTTAGTAGGATGAATATCAAAGTTGAGTTAACTAGTTTACTGGTGACGCCTCAACTCGAGCATCGCGGGAGTAATTGGATATGAGAAGAGTGTAACTTTTAAAGGGATAACTTCCGGTATTGAAACTTACTTCAAAGCGTGTCTTACAACTCAACACCCCTTTTAACTTTCTGGCCTCTCTCTGACTTCGCTGAGGTTACTATTTTCGACACCAGACTTGAAAAGTTTTTATTGTACTTTTACTGCTTTCAAATTTGGTATAACTTAAATATTCTCAACTTGATTGAGACACGTTGAAAGCGTACTTCAATCAAGTCGATAAATATTTAACCTAAAAGGGGTATTTCATAACCTTACTTGGGTAAAAAGTCACAGCTCTGTTGCATCAGGGATCCAATAGCGAACCACAAACAGTTGGCTAGTGAAAAAATGTTTTCCATTTTTTCTCCATCAGGTGAATGAGTTTGATGCCATTCGTATGGAGTGAACCTATTGGACGAATACATTTGGGAAACGATCCTGGTTAGAAAGTAATCAAAGACTCGATTCTATTTTCATATTACGGCAAAGTTTGAAAATCGAACTAAAAATATTTTATAAAAGTTATATAAAATTAGGAAGGATACTTTGTTGTTCAATGGTTCTTTTTACAAAAAAATATCAGAATCACAAACAACTCTTTTTCTTCAAAACTGTATAAAGAGATAAAAAGTTTTACGTACCTTGCCAATATGAATAGAAGTACGGATACTCCCAAATAAGCGGTCGCCATATAGATCCAAACGTCGAGGGAAAGCGGCGAGAGGAAGGAAAATAGATTCGGCGGTTGTTTGATAGGCTTGCGGTATAACACAGAAATTCCCAAATTCATGAACGGCATCGTAAAATCAACCACTTGTTCTCTGTACAGAAAAACGTACTTTTAAAGCCAAAATTCAACCCTAATTTAATTGCCAGAATATCAATTAACTTTGAATAGTACAAGGTTGGACGGGAAAACGAAAACGCTGCAGTTGGTATAAAGGACTTTTTCTACCTTATTAAAAAAGAAACATTTCGGTTGATTACCTATCGTAAGTAATGGTGAGGTCGGCGATGGCGAGGTCCGCTCGTTGTTCAAGCAGTTCTCTTATCATGCCGTCCCACTCTTTGGTCTCCCGGTTGTAAGACCCATATCGACCGTCAGGGGCCAACTTGAATGTATAATTGAAGCCCAGAATTTTAGATATCTCGTGAATTAGATCGATGGCGTAGCCTTCAAACTGTGCGTTGCCGGTGAGTTTCTCGCTCGCCTCCTTCCGCATACAGTACGGTGAACTCTAGGGAATTAACATACCTTTTATCGTAAACGAATTTGTTGGCTCAAATAAAATGTATTTCACATCAGTGAATGTTTGTTAACGTCGGGAACGTGAATCACAATTCTTTTGTGTATTAGAATAAATGTGTGCCTTTCGTTCCCTATTTTTTAAGGAATGTACGTTAGCATTTGTACGCATTTAAAAATGTAATACCTATTTCTGTTTCTCTCAACTAGAAGCACTCGTAAAAGAGCGTCGCAATATTATTTTTGTGTTGTTACTTTTGTTAGATCCGCAGCACACGTTTATTCCTATTACTGCTAAGGCTTCGGTATCAAGTCGTGAATACGGACGGATATGTCTCGCATGAATGTTTTCTCCCTGGGAATATATTTTTACAGTGTGCCAGTCTACATAAATCCCCTTTTCCCGTCTCCCGACATCCATATATACAAGCACGATACGCTAATTTCGCTTTTGTGGGTCGCATGAGAGCTGTAAAATGTTACCGAATATAATGGCTTATTTTATTTATTGCTTACCAGAATCGTGGTGACGATCAGCGTTTTGTTTTGTAGTATTTCGACGATCTGCTTCTGGTTGTCTCCGTAGGACCTGGTGTAGTTCACCCCCTCGGAAGAGTTCCAAGTGCCCGCCTTCTGCAGTCCGTCCCGCGTCAATTCAATTATATCCAAAGTGAAATCACTCCTGAATCCTTGATGGTCAAACTTTATCACTCCAGTTAATCCCTTCATTTCGACCTGTTCATTGAAACAAACGAGTTAGCCAACTTGTTTGCCATTGGAGCTTATAAAATTATTGCTCCACAAACTTTAGTCAAAGGTTCAATAGAGTCGAGAGGACATCGGAACTCAGATTATAACTTTTATCAGATTTCTTTAACAACGTAACAAATTAGTTATTAGTTATCAGCCTTGATCTTTTGTGTAGCTTTATATCGATTACGGAAAATTATGCAAAAGTTAGGTTTAAAAGGAATTTCCACAAAGTGCCGAGTTAATTCAGAAAAAAGAGAAATCTGCGAAAACAGCTGCAAAAAGCGGGGCTTTGAGTGGGGAACACAAAACGGTTTAAGTTGGTCCAACAACGCTGTTGCTGCTAATCCGTCAACTCATTCACGTTTCTGCACTTAATCCCGCCACGCTGGCGGCTGTTCCGCTTATTGCCTGGATAATACCACTGTTCTAATTGTATCACAAAGGATACTATTTTTATAACACTGCTTTACAAATAGTTCTAAGCATGATACAGCATTGTACCGTGATTTGCACAAAGAGTTTAGGTATAAGTGGAAATTATGTGATGTAATTTAAAGCGCTGTTTATTTATGATTTTTTAAATTGAGAACGACTTTTTTGCAGTACTATGCTTTTAAACATTTAGACTGGTTTCTGGTTGGTACCTCGATTAGCCTTAACTATATTGATACAGATGTTGATATAGATCGACATGCTGATAACGCTTAAATGAAAAGTGGTCACTACACACTTTAGTGTACAACAGTTGAATTTACTTGCACAGTTAAACTGTACAGGTAAACTTAACCCATTTGCTCACATCTTTAGGTAAACACAAAATCAAGGTAGTCCAAGAGTATATGGCATAATATCCTATCGTGTATAGCATAAACAAAAAACATAAGTAATGTCTGTTGAAACACTCACAATCTTCATGTAATTGATAAGACTGTACCCATGTGGCCAGGTGTCTTCGGCCTCACACGAGAGGGGCCTCACATCTATCTGTTGCGATGTATCGAGATCGTGCAGAGCTTTCGCAAACAAGTGTACTGCATCGTACATCAACGCTGTCTCCGTCTGTACCGGAAAACAAATTCAATATTGAAAGGAAATGATTCTGAAGATTTGAAAACCTCTAAGTACGACCTCTACATGAACTTTTTGGAATTGGATTGAAAAAGCCTCTAAATCAAAATAATTTGCCTTTTGTTATATGGTTCTTGATGCTAATAAAATACTATAGGAGATAAGACAACAAGAGAGAATGATCCAGGTAAAATAAATAAAGCATTAATCAATAAATAAAACATTACCGATGGCAAAAAATATAACAAAATTAAAACAAAACAAATTGTATAAGAGGATAATTCCTAAACTAATTGAATTTATTATAAAGGAATAGTAATTGGGTCTGAAGTTATGTAAATTTGAGCTCACCTTTATGAAGGTCATGTTCTCCTGAAAGTATAACGGTGAAGGTTAAAATATGTTTTTGAATTTTAAACTAATATTTAACGGTGGATTCCTACCTTGGATGTTGTGTGCCCTAATTGGAGCTTTCTCCCTTTCCTAGCTTCATCGTAAACCCAATCCCTGACTACTCTTTGCACGTCCGTTCGTTCAGGATCAAGCAGTCTCAATGCAGTAATATTAGTGCCACCATATTTAAATTCTTCCAAATCCACACTATGAAGATCCTGTGGAGATTCAATTACGTGAACAAGATATAATGGATAAAGTTTTATCTTTTAAATGGTCTGAAGTCTTACCAGAGATGTGATGAGGTAACTATGATAATCAGACATCATCCCAATCTGTTGAGCTTGTTGGAGTACATCTCTTATCCTTTCAGTTGCACAGTCTAGTACTATATGAGATTCGGCTGAATTCTTTATTTGTTTTAACAATGGCCTGTAATACAATTTGTCTTTAGTAGAAGTAAAATCGGGTTAAGAGGCTATAAAGGAGTCACTGTACTGCAGTATAGTAGCACCGTTAAGACCAGATTCGTAAACGCAGACATAAAATTAGAAGTTACTTGCCTGTAGTCATGGGAGTCTGGTAGTTGTCTAACAGAAACTGGCAGCTCAGAAGGGCCATGTGCTTTGAGCAACTCCTGCAGGCGGACGAGGCCATCACTATTCTCATATACTATCGTAAACGACCTCCAGCCCCAAGCCCTCACCAGATCCACATAAGCCTAAAACGATATAAAAAGGATAGACGCGCAAGCATACTTAATGTCCATAACAGTTGTTACAATGTCCATCCTTTGTCCATCGCTCTACCGATGGGGTCCTCATAATTGCTGATGTTTGATCTCTCGCATGAGCGCGCAATTTCATTTTTTTCTCTTGAACAAGGGTTATGCGTTTAATAAGACCTTTCGTGTTTCAAAGTGCTCACATAAAAGGCTCAATAAATAACATTATGGGTCAAAGTGGTCATTGAGAATGTCAGGACCGGTATCACATCGTAATTTAATGTGACATCAGCTACTAATAAAAGACGGAAGTGGGATCCAGCGTGGGCTTGATGAGTTAAACACAGTTGGTTTGGCGATAATGATAAGTTGGGACCCTTCCATAATTCATAATCATTTGACATTGTGCGTAAAGGCGTGTACGGACAAAGCAAAATTAAACTCATAACATCATAAGTCAAGGCTTTATGGATACATTCTTGGAACTGAAACAGATGACTTACGCGACTCAACGCGGCAGGATGAGGATATAAGTTGACGAGACATGATTCTCTCCTTGTCCTGTAGTCCCATCTGGTCTCCAAGTGAGGCAGTTCCATGGTATCACATATTGATTGCACGTGGGCTGCAGCAGGGGCTGACTGCGGTCCGAATATAGCGGCTACTCCACTTCGAAGGAGGTGGCAGACTGTAATAAATCAAATCTTGTGAAGGATACACATAACATATAACATATTATTATAGTAATATAATATAATATGTATGATTTTGAATCTTTAAGGCCTCTATTATCGTAAAAATATTTCAGGGGTCGGACTTTGTAGAAAAGCTTAAATATGATGGTTGGAAAAAAGTAACCGACATTTAAAAATATGTCTTCCGTACATCATCTCAGGTAAAAATGTCACCAAATTCGGAACACAATACTTGGTTCTGGTTTTCGCAATCAATAACGATCATCATTACGTAATGTTAACGGAGTTAATGCTATTATTCAGTATTAAATGACTACCATAATGATAGACATATGATGTTCATAGTTGCAATACAAAACAATTAGGTACTTAACGAACTGTTTTACCCCAGCAACATAGACAAATACTTCTACAATGTACTGTATACAACATACAAACATTTACGTGCATTGTATTCAAATACCTCGTTTGGAAGCGTGGAAACTATCCTGTGGCGATATCGTTTCCACCTGTGCCAACAGTTTAGCTCTGGGTAACACCGCCCGATCTGCGTTAACCCTCTCCACTGCATACCGGAATGCTACTTCTTGCTTGTCGTCTTCAGGGTGGAATAACCCGCCTGGTTTAAGATGTATTTATTGATGAGTTATGAGAAATGCAGTTCAATGGGGAACTATGGTCATGATAACAAAAAATAAATATACACCTAGACAAATTGAGGTACGGTTATTTAAACCCAAACTAAGCTCTAAGCTTGTATTATGGAATCTTCCGAAAGTGTAGTACATACACAGATATTTTATAAGAATGCGTAATTTACACCCAGACGTTGTCGCCATCTTAGTCCACAACAAAAATAATAATGAAAAGTTTTATGGTACACCGTACGTACACGTGACTATTTTTAAACATAAAAGCAGAAGATATGCGTATATTATAATTTTATATTTGTGATGTTAAGTTCCATACAACATAATCAAATTACTATGATTGCTTCACGGTAATCATGCCAACTTTATAAGTAGAATGTATGTTATAAGACAACTTTAAAACAGATGCAATGTTCGTATTTTTAATAGAAAAGTCAGTATTCTTCGTTACGCTGCAGCTGTAACGTAGTAACATGAAAATTGTGAATTTATGGCATGAACGCCTGAACAATAATTTTACAACCTTTTCCTAGAAAATTTCCAGTGTTGCATCTTTTATTTTTTAATATGGGAACTCATGTGTCGTCATAACTTTTCTACGTCAAAATGGTGGATATGAATCTAACAAGAAAATGAAATAAAGTATATTGAGTTCATCAGTTAGCTTTGACGTCAGAGTTTTATAGTGTCTAAAAATATGTTTTCTAAAGGTATGTACAGATGAAGGAATATTCAAATTCAAATTTTCAAATTCAAATACTCAGTACCCACTGTACCAAGGATTGTAAGTCCATTGTGAAACGGACCTTTGTCTTCCATGGACTATAATAGGGCATCGTCATCATTATAATAATATCAAGCCGCGTACGGACTTATCGTTCTTATGTTCGCATAGTCTAAATGTGTTAGATACGAGAATTGGGAGTGATGTAAGTGAAGTATAGGTACAGGTTGCCGATATGAATTAAACGTCTTGTTCCTGTAACTGACGCGTTCATTGAAACGCGTAGTCCGTAGGCGGCTTTAATACTGTTTGAATATTTACCTATTCTAATAGTATCTGGAAGTGCCGAAAGATGTCCAAAAAATAATATAAGGAAAATCGCCTTCGGCCCTCTCATTCTGTAACAAAGGAAATTCAATTTTTATATCTATCGACAAATTGTTTACGCGCGCTACGCAAAATTGAAACGATTCAGTTTTGTTTTAGAGCTGCTTTCTGGAAAATTGGGTTAGATTATAACTTTACCCGTGACTTTACATTGTAGAGCACTCACAATGTATTAGACTAGTGGACACTGTTTATAGTCTAAATAGAGCATTATTTATTAACGCTTATTAACAAAATTTTAGCTATCAAATGGTTTGTCCCTTTCCGACATACGCTTTTTTACGAAGAGCAAAAGAGACAAAACACTATATAGCAGTGTTTTAGTTGCATTTATGAACAAAGTTACATTCTAAACTTACAATAATAAACAAACATATTAATTAAACATATGAAATTAAACTGAAAAAATAACTTTCTATTTACTTTCCAAAACCGTTCGCCGAACAAGCTCTTGAAAAATAAAAAACTACGTTAATGATAGTTCAAAAGGCTGAATTCAGAGGTTGAATAGTGTTATCTCTTTTTACAGCACATTAACCACACCGCTAATAAAATACATCATTACTACCACTCGCAGTCAAGAAGGTTGAAGCACATTCGTATGGATAGCAATCTAGGAAAATTATTGGTAGTAATGTACGAATAGAATGAAAAAGTTTGACGATTATTTTGAAAAGGCGAGACGTTACCCGCTTTATATTATACTAACAACGCTCTGTGGATTTACCCGCGTTGTGACCGTTCCCGTGGGAATTTCGGGATAAAAAAATGGCCTATAACTTCCCCGTTGAATGTGGTTATCCATTACGTAAATAATTATTCTAATTGAATTGGTAATTACTGAGATTAGCCCAAACATACAAACAAACAAACGACACATTTTACCTCTTTATAATATTAGTAGGTATAGATTAAGTAAAACGATTAATTGCTAAAACACGTCTATTCCATCTATACTAATATTATAAAGAGGTAAAATTTGTAAGTTTGTTTGTTTGTTTGTTTGTTTGTATGTTCGAGGTAATCTCAGGAATTATCCGTCCGATTTGAATAATTCTTTTTGTAATAGATACCCACATTCAACGGGAAGTTTATAGGCTATTTTTCATCCCGAAATTAACGGGAACGGGTACAACGCGGGTAAAACCGCGGGGCGCTGCTAGTTTGTTATAAAAATACCAATCTACAGTGATTTGTTTGTGTAGTTTGTACATCGTTTGCCGCATGCTACATGCGTTGGCTGCTCCACAATGTTTTGAACGTAATTTGCATGTTTTAATCACAAATTAAGAGAAGGCTTCCCACCTTGATGAAGTTTAGACTGAATAAAGTCCACTCACGCGGTCTAATAACTAAAATTAACCAGGACCGACAAATTAACGTGTTTGAAGCACGGTAGCGCTTAAGTCAATATAGCCACTCATCCAAGTATTGGCTGAGCTGCTCGTTGCTTAATAACTGCGATATATTAACATCATGCTGTCAAACGGACCATGACAAAGCCTGGACGATATTTTTCTTAGTCTAAAAATACTATAACAATCTACCAAGGTGATAGTACCACCTTGGCGTCATAGATTTTCCACCTCTAGACGACCTTCGACATTGTCTATAGATCATTTTATGATATAAGTAATTTTCGTATTATTATTTATATACGTGTAGTATTTAGCACTAATTTTGTGATATGGCGTGGTCATAAAAGTAAGTTCAAGAATGTTAGTGGCCAACCCTAGAGTCGGAGTCTTTAGACCGCCTTAAGACCGCCGACATGGTATAACGATTGAAACAGCCCAGACCGACAATTTTACGTGGTAATTGAATTATAATTTTCTAATGGTAACATATATGTATATACATATTAAAACCAAAAAATTAAGACATAACATATTTTATTTAGGGTGTATGCTACGAGCAAAACCATAGCTAAGTCAATTGGGGGATGGAAACTTCAGTTAAGTTTTCCTTTGCATAGGGTGTTCGGACCTCAATTGTCAATATGAAGTGATTCGCAATGTCTTTGATTGCAGACCCCCAACCCGCATCATCTGTGCACCCTTTTGGCAGACGTATACCAACTACGTACTTTTTATACGTATAAAAAGTACGTGCGTATACGAGTATGTGCAGAAAATGACACTAGTCTGAAACCACCCACACATACAGTTTGACAGGGTTAGTTATTTAGTCTATATAAATAAAAATGAATCACCAAAATGTTTGTACGCGCATTCCAAGTGAACTGCCTTAAATAAATTAAATATTTTCAATGTAATTCTTTTATGTGTTCGTTTTTGTCAGGAGAAAGTTTGTATGAAAAAAAAAGCCTTTCATGTCCCACGTCTGTGTAAAGGTAAGTGAGATAAGAGATGAACTGAAGATATCAGTGCAGTGAGGAGGATTAGGCGTTATCACCACGCTTGCCTACTGTGGGTTGGTAAAAAAAAAAAAATTGCAAATATAAAATAAATTCGCCGGGTCAGCTACTTTGCAATAAGTAGCTTAAATTAGTACTGAAGTTCATTTAGTATACACAGTAAGTTACCTAGACCTAAATACAATAGTTAAATTGTATTTAAATAGAGGGGAGGGATTGCTCTTCGTTATTTTGAAACTTGAACCCGGACAACTCAAACTAAAATAGGTACTACATCTAAATATAGGACGTAAATTCTAACGACTCAATTCGGAAATTCCTGTAACATCAATATTTGCTATGTTATTTCAGGATGGAAAAGACTATAAATGGCGATATCTCGAAATTATGTCAGTCTCATAATTATATCGATTTTCTCAAAAACACTGAACGGATCATGAGTGCGTTTCTCTATTGCGTTTGCCGATCGTGTTTGGATCTACTTCGACTGCAGCCGACTACTTTCTTTACACTGATGCACACGCATCGGTATACTTTTGTATGACACCGCACGCGACGGGCGCACGCTACAGTTCACTTTTGTATGAAGCCACACGCGCGGGCGCCTGCAACGGTTCACTTTTGGAACCGCGGCGTGCGCACGCTTAACGCAGTGTCGGCCCTTACATCTACGTGTATCGCTATAGATACCAAAGAAAGGTTTCCCATCTGACCGCAACATCTTATAAGAGCTCTTACAAAGAACTTTTTTCATTAAATCCTTGGAAGCTTAATTAATGTGGTATACATTTTTACTTTTAATTACTTTTTTTGATACTGTTGGTACGTAAATAAAACACCTGTAGGTATTCCGTCTCAATGGGGACAAGTATAAACATTTTAATTATATTTTCAGTATTTAGGTAGAATAAAGGACGCTATAGATTTTTTAATATAACATTTAATAAAAGTGCGTAAAAGTTTTGTGGTCAACCCTGGCGTCGAAATTTTTAGACCGCCTAAAGCTTCAAACATGTCTATACAATCTGGATCTACGGTTACACGTGGTTGAATAATGAGTGACCTAGTTCAATTATAAATAGTATAATGTAGTATAGTAGTAGTTGGGTCGATGATAGTGGTTTTTCTATCTAAGCGCTACCGTGCTTTGGAGGGCATGTTATGCAGTCGGTCACGGTTGTTTCAATCGCTACACCATGTCGGAGGCCTTTAAGCGTTCTATAAACTCCGATACTATAGTTGACCACATGACCACTAACCTACTTGACATGAATGAATGATGGATATTGAGAGAAATATATTTGGATGTCATTTTGGCAAAGTGGGAAACATGGCCAGTTCCATTTTAATCTTTATTTATACCAACTTAAAGCCTATAATATATGTAAGTTCAAGTAGATTTATTTACAAACGTCATACGCCCTCAAACAAGAAAGGAGTGCCTACGGTACGAGTATAAATACTGTATAAAAGAAGCTTACTTCGGAACGAAAATAAGAAATCTATATGTCCGAGAGTTACGTACATAGGCTACTTTCATTCCGTAAGAATGCACATTTCCTTTGTGAAACTACGCGGACGAAATCGGAAGCAGAAGGCGATAGAAATACGTAGATATCGTGTTAAAAGCTTTCGAAAATCCCCTGAAGTTCCGAATGCCAATGGAATTGCAATAAATTCGGTATGTGTGTAGACATGGCCGTGTTTTAGCAACTATGTAGTGTCTGCTGAAAATTAAAGTTTATTCAAGAATATCACTCAAAAGAACTGTACTTTGTAGCTTTGGTACAAAGTTTTATTTCCTTACTTTAGTCTTCACTAGCAGCTCCCCGGTTTTACCAGCGTTGTGCACGTTCCCGTGAAAATTTTGGTAATTTTTATACATATAAACCTTCCACTTGAATCACTCGATCTATTTAAAAAAACATGTCAAAATCCGTTGCGAAGTTTTAAAGTTCTCAGCATACATAGGGACAGACAGACAGCGGAAAGCGACTTTGTTTTATACTATGTAGTGATATGCATTAGTTTATACGTAAGCCTGAGTAATGTCTTCAGCCCGCCGTAAAAAGTTGTAAGAAAAATATGAAACAATTTTCTCCAGCCACTTTAGGATGTGCCAAGAAAATTTTTATGTCATTTAGTTAATGAGTACTACCATAACGCGATAGGTGGCTTGTCGCTTACGTTTACCGACTTTATCAGCTTCTAGACCATTAAGGGACCGTTTTAGGAAGCTACAGTAAATATGTCTACGTTTACACGCCTAGGGGACCCTCTAAATGTGAATATTACGCTTTACTTGAAAGGCGTCTCGTTTACCCAACGTCCTTTTCCTTTAAGTGTTATTAAGATGGCTTGTGTAAATACACTTAACTTTGCATACGTTTAAGCAAACAGACATCAAATAAAGTTAAATGTAACATACCATATTATGTAGTTAAGTGTATGCTTTATATATCTACGAGTGTACTTATAAAGAGATAGCATATTTCATTCCGTCTAGCCTCTAATTTATTTTGGAAGAAGACTCTAGAGGTAAGCAATTAAGGTGCTTAAGAAAAGACATTTTATTGGTCGTTTAATTAAAAAGTATAAGTGGCTGCCCCTTGTTGAGCTATTAACTAAAAACACTGTTCTTTCAGAGATTTCTCATGTAAATAATAGAGGTTATGTTATATATCTTGATATTATGTAAGTGTTAATTAAAAGGCCTGTCTGTGGTTGCGGCTTAACCTAAATACTCCTAATTAGGAACATGCCTGATAAGGCCTTGTATTGTAGATAGAAAACAAACAATAGAGACTTACCTGTTCATTGGTCACTGCCAGATGATCAGCCAGTCTTCGAAACAGGACATTACAGTCAGCAATTAAACAATCATTACATAAACACGAGTACCATTCACTAAACCACAATCATTCATATCCTTAGCAATTACCGACGCACATGTTGACACATATTGTTTTTCAATTAACCGCGCACAGTGTTGATTTTGGTTTGTTATTTGGTTGATTTTGTGTTGATTAATTGTATGGGGTATCGATTTGTGATCGTGTGTGTTTTGGTTCGAGTCATGGGTGTGCGGCGGTGAGCGGACGTTCGGTCGCGCGGAGGCCGCGACAAGCTGTCGTCTCGAGGGCAGGAGCGCAGAAGCCTCACCGCGCCTGCGCGCGCATACTCCCTGGTATTAACAATCCATCCACTAGGACACTATTATTACGTTTAAAATTGTATACCGATATTTCTCACTTCTGTCTGATATATGGCTTGTGTCTTTATGACTTTAAGTAAGTAAGTAACTTCGTGTAGGTTAGTGGCCGACCCTGGTTTCGGAGATTTTAGATCGCCTCGAAGCCTACGATATGGTTTAACGATTTAATGCGCGCAATGTGAAAGTCAATCTCATGAAACAAAACATTAAAAATATACCTAAATCACATAAACTTAATACATAAACTACCGAAGATATCAAATAAAATCATATACCAGTTTACTAGTGTCTATAATGCCCTGTCTAAAAGCTCCTAGTGGATGTTGGCGATTCGCCGCCCGCCGCGCCGCACGCACCCCCCGTCCGTTGAACTCAAGTGAGGATTCGCATCGTCAACGCAAATTGTCTTTTCATTATTCACACCGCGATTATTTCGCTCTTTGACAACATACAATAAAACAGAAAGAAACTATCTCAATAAACATTTCTATTGCAAGTTGTTAGTACTGAAGCACCGAATATTATACAGCCGAATTTGAGTCTGGCGCGAAACTGCGTTTTAAAAGCTCATATTGTAAACTTTAGTTATTTTACTTTATAAAGTTGCTTTATATCTTTTAACAAACCAAGTTTATATTTGCTACACAACTGAACTTGTTGTTCACATTTTATTATATCTTATTTTACACTGTGCATTTTATTTTCATATGGGTTTCTCAGAAACTTTTGAAAATAAAGGTTGGTATAACAAAGTAACATTGATTAACACAAGTCAATCTGTTTATTAGTTAAAAGGATATTTAATCTATAAATAGTAATAGAAGTATTATTATACGTATAATTAACAGTGAATGGAACTAGTTTAATACAAATTCAAATTTATTTGCCAAAATGTATATCCATCACTAGCAGCGCCCCGCGGTTTTACCCGCGTTGTGTCCATTCTTGTGGGAATTTCGGGATGAATAAAAGCCTATGTTACTCGTGGATAATGTAGCTTCCGAATCGTGAAAGAATTTTTAAAAACGGTCCAGTGAGTTTTTGAAATAAGGAAGGCTGACCCCACCACCATGTGGGACACATAGCCAGGAAGAGAGAGAAAGAGAGATAGAGAGATCCAGTGAGTTTTTGAGCCTATTCATTACAACCAAACAAACAAAGTTTTCCTCATTATAATATTAGTGTAGATAAAATAAATGTGTTGAACTACATAGTAGTATAAATTCAAACTTTACTCCTAGTTAATACCTTTAAATAAACCTATTTAAAATAATAGAACGCCTCTAGCGAATACTTAATTATCTTCCCATTTCAATCTCTATAATTTGACGATTCCTAACAATATTCGTAGTTCATCCCTAGTATACAGCTGTTTGTTTTGAGATGTAAATAGGACAATGTCCTCTTTTCACGCCAAGGGAATTAACTTTGAAGCCATGACTATAAACGTTATAGCTAGTAACAGTTTGTGCTATGTTTTTGTGTTTTATACCTTCCTTCATGTTGTGTTAGTTTAAAGGTTATCCCTCGTGTAATGTAACCGTTAAGATTTTGTTTTTGGAGGAAACAATGTGGTAGGTACCTATTTGAATGCAGGTATCTATTTCGTTGTAATACCTAATTATCGAGCTAACGAGATTTTTTGTTAAAAAAGAACAAATTAAATTAATCAATCATTTTGATTTTGATAAGACAACCAAAAACAGGTTTCGTCAAGTATAAAAGTTCAGTAAAACACGCATTGATGTCACACTGGCCCACACTATATGATTCTTGCGTTTTGGGACATAAATTTAGTTTTACCAATAGTTAGAAATGCTATTCTTATTATGTAGGTAAGTAAATACCTATTATGATCAGGAAATTCTCCTGTTTGGTTGCTGATTTTAGTAAAAAGTAATAAAAATACAAAAGTTTGAATTACAAATTAAGAAACTGTATAAAATTTTAAAACCTGTTAAAATGAAAATTATTGAAAACAAACAGCAAAGTATTTAATAAGTTCACAGTTTCAAAATGAAAATAAGTCAATTATAAAGGTATTACAATAATGCGAGAATCAGATGAAACCAATTAAATTTGGATTAATTCAATGGAGGAAAACAAGATAATTGAAAATCGCTTCCTGCAGACTAATTATTACTTGGATCCGTTTATCGAAAGATTGAAAATGTGCCATTTGATTTTAATTCTATGATTCTTATATTCTTAGGGTTACTTCACACTTGTTCGAGCCGGTACAATTGCGTTGGCGTACCCGAAATACATACTTGACTTGTTCGAGTTGTGTCAATTGTGTAGTAGCCGAACCGAATTATTATGTGTGGCAACCGAAAACGGTTTGTGATATCCGAACATTCATACACACATATATTCGGTTTAACCGAATAATGGCGTCCACTCTGGGCATAGTTGAACGTTTTGTGATTCCCGAACATCCATGAACATTATTATATTCGGAATTACCGAAATGAATGCTGTCTTGAATATACCTTTACCTAATAAAATGATTATTCTTTGAAGACATTTTAGAAAAACGTTATTTTACTAAACTATTATTATATTGAACATAGTATTATTATATTTGTATAAACTTTATAGTACAAAGATATAATACTTAATACTTAACCTACCAAAAATTAATAACGTGTGATGAAAATATCTTAATACAAACTACGCGGGCTTTATATTCAAAAGCTTACATCGTCATAAACATTTTATGTAATGCATGCTCGCAACGTTACTTCAAGTTTATTGATGGGTAAATCTTACAAATTGTTGACCCATATTTTTATAACTTGTGAGTTTCGTTAGAATGTAAGCTAAGTATACTAAGGGTGTGCCCACATGTACCACGACCACACCACAAGTGTGGGCGAATATTCTGTTTTGGAAAGTAGAGTACAAATGTGGGTACGATAACTATATAGTAAAATTTACACGCACTACATGACCACATCGCAGCCACAGCGCAACCACAATGCAAGCACTAGCGATACCACAAACTTTTGTGTGAGCAGTACGTAACTACATCGCCACAACTAGTGACAAAGCATGCACGTCGACAACTAGTCGATATCACAACGCAATTGCAAAACATCAAAAGCTGCAGCTACACCTATTCACACGTGACCGTATTTTGTCGCTGCGATGTGATGTGGTTGCGGTACGTGTGAGTACACCCTTAGCGTGCGAATGTTGCACTCTTCAATATTTGTAGGAAGAAAGTCGACTAGTTTTGGTTTTGTAGAGCGACGACTTTGTTACACATTAAAGTACTTCGTTCTTCCGTGTGTAACACCAACAGTGTGAAGTTGTCCCTACATTTGTCAGTCGTTGAGAGAAGATAGCGCTCTACAAAACCAAAACAAGCTGTCTCCCTCCCTCCAGAACCTGATGACCAAGATATTTCTTTCCTATCGTGAGGAGCATTGGGCGCAATCACCACGCCTGACTACAATGTAAATTGACCAGAATTGAACCTCCAGTCTTGGCAGGCAACGCATGTAGAAAATACCATGGCCTCGACAAATTATGGTACTTTGTTACTTCTTTGATAGGTATTGGTAAGGCAAACAAACCCTGAAATTTACTGTAAAATTAAGTTCAAAAAATATGTTACTGGTATTCTGAAGTGGCTCAAAAAGTATATGTACTTTAGAAGTTGTTAAGTTTCCAACGGGTTTGTTGGAGCACTAAACTTACACTACAAGCTAAGAACCAATCCGGAGCTGGCACTATTCCAGCGGATAAAAGTCACGAAACCCGTCACAAATGGACATGACATGCTATTATGCGACCGATAGGTACCAAGAGGTAGATCCAAGTTTAAAATCGAACGGATATTCGGTATGCTGGATTAGAAGGATTTTATTTTCCTCAAGCTTGTTTTATATTATATTTTTGTAGGTCAATCTGTAAGCATTTGCCTTGCAGAGCTATTTAAAAAGGTAATCAGCGATGGTGACATGATTTTTTTTTAAAAGCATTATGGACTGTCTTTTATGTGCAGTTGATGTTCAATTTTCTTTGAACTAATTCAATAAGTTTTCGATTTTGGGATAGTAGATGTAATTCCAGTTATAAATCGTATTTTATGTATCCCATTATTTTAATAGATACTACATTAATTTTAGGACTTGTATCTTAATTTTATACGCAAGAAATATAGCTTTTAGCTTGTTGTATAATAAAGAACATAAAACGGTAATAAGTGTATTTTCCGATGCTAAAAGTTTTTAAATATAATATTTTTCTTTTCACGAGAAAAGTTCAGGCGAAGTTCCGTAACAATGCGGAGGGAAAGTATGAACTGTAACATTTCGAAAGCTAACGAGGTGCCTGCTCAACATTTCTACCAAAACAATAAGAAATATGACTCTAAAACGCTTTGTGGAGCTATCTATAGAATTTTCAGAATAATTTGTTATCTTCTTAAAGATTCGTTCGAAACTTTTGAGGTAATTTTTGAGTTTTAATTAATTTTCGGCCGGAGAGATTTCGTGGTTGAGTTTCTTGTGTATTAAATTTTTTGGATAACTTTGGAAACTGCGACAAATTATAATTAATAAGTAAGTACCAACGCAGATTCTATAAATACCACGAACTGAAATGACTATTTATGAATTGCAAATGTAAAATGTACTATAAATTATGGAAGTGGATGGAAAATAGGTCATCGCATATAAATAACAATTTTAATTGTAAAAGAGACGTCATTTGCTACAATACCTATGTAATTAACAAAGTAACAATACTTGTGTAATTAATGATAACATTCATGTTATGGATATTAGGTACTATAATATTATGTTTTCTTAGTAAACAGAAAGTACTAAGCGCAAATAATTTTCACGAAAAGACAAAACTGTTTATAGATGCACCATATTTTGAACTAGCAGCGCCCCGCGGTTTTACTCGCGTTATGCCCGTTTCCGTAGGAATTTCGGGATGAAAAATAGCCTTTAACATTCCCGTTGAAAGTGGCTTCGCGTTGGAAGCAGAGCGGAGCTGTGTGGAGCTCAACTGATCAATCACACTTTTAGAACCATCCTTCGACAGTACCACAGTCTTAAAATTTACAAAACTGTCTTTTGTCACTTTCAACTATTGTCGGTACAAATTCTGTAGTCTTTCAGACAAAGATGTCTATGACAGACTAACAAATCTAGACGTCTCGTCTCTAGAGTCGTCTCTTGTCTCTCTTTCATATGTCTTCATAGACTATATTTGTCTGTCTGTCCATCTACGGCCTTTACTATATTGTGCTCTAACTTTTAAGGTGTGGTTAAGTCTGTACTATTAACGTGAATCTCCAAGTTATCTGAAGCCCGTTATAGCTTTTAGCTGTTCTTAATAATTCCCAAAATCGCACCGCTCCATTAGGAGATAGTTAAATAATTAATTAGAAACCACTTTGGGCGGCGGCAGTTGGTGTAACTGCGTCTAAATATACATTTGTATTCAAATTAAAATTCATTTACTTTGCTCTAGTTTACAGTGGTGTTTGAATTTATAATGAAGTTTCTTTAGGTATTTGTGGAAGACTTATTAATATTGTTTTGCAGTTTGCTAGATAGGTATGTAATTAATTAGTAAAATTTAGTGAGAGATAGGTGTTAAAGTGATACTAGTTTAAAGTTTTAGTGGAGCACCGTATACGAGTACTACCTCTTCGAATCTATACTTATAATATTATAAAAAAGGTAAAATTTGTATGTTTGTTTGTTTGTTAGTATGTTCGAGCTAATCTCGGGAATTACCGGTCCGATTTGAATAATATATTTATGTACTAGATAGCCACAGTCAACGGGAAGGTTACATATTATTGCTAGTATTCTAAAATCTATAAATTAAAAATGAATTGCTGTTCGTTAGTCTGCTTAAAACTCGAGAACGGCTGAACCGATTGGGTTGGTATCTATTGGACTTCGTCTCGATATGACTAGGTAGCCATACGACATAATCGTAGTTTGACTAAATCTCGATTGGACTCGATCTCGATTGGACTTGATCGTTATTTGACCAGATCTTTGTATGACTAGATAGCGTTATGACTACTCAGTGTATTGTTTTGTGGGAGTACAGTTGTGTTCAATATGATGATATGTAATATTTTATTTCTCTGGCTCAGACGACTACTACTTTCAACTAAAGGGTCTACTCGGCCCGCGGGATTAGACGACTACTACAAAAAAAAATAACCCTAACCTACCGAATAGTACGTAAAAACAATTTTCTTACTATTCGGTAGGTTAGGGTTATTTTTTTTTTGTACCAGTTACGTAAAAAAAAAAATAACCCTAACCTACCGAAGAAAGTGGTCGACTGAACCCGCAGGCTCAGTAAACCCTTTAGCGGTAGAGACGTTCGACTGAACCCGCGGGCTCAGTAGGCCAGACAGGTGGAACGACTCACCCACGCAAAAAATCGAAAGGGGTCATTCAGCCCGCGGGACGATTTTTATGTGGGATCAGATGACCATGAAGGCAAATAATCCAATCGAGTTAATACTTTTTGATACAATTGTACGTCATATAAATTTGTGGTCAATCTGATAAATAGTCATACAAAGATCTGGTCAAATAACGATCAAGTCCAATCGAGATCGAGTCCAATCGAGATTTAGTCAAACTACGATTATGTCGTATCGGCTACCTAGTCATATCGAGACCAAGTCCTATAGATACCAACCCGAAAGGAGTCTTTAGACACATTTCCTCTTGAACCTACTCGCTCGCAGCTTTCAAAATCGTCGAATCTCAACCACGCTTAACTCTATCTCAATCTACTAATGTGAACAGTACGAGTATATAACTAGAAGTCAACAAACTTTCCTGCATATTACACAGATGTGATACAGCACTTTGTAAGCTTATTACTAGTACACGCGCAGAGATCACGTACCGCAATGAAATTTACATCGTTATAACCAGTCTTACTTATTCATGTTAATACATCAATTTTTCATGGAACATTTGCGGTTATCGTTCTATTACTACAAATATACTCGTACCTACAATGGGTCTTTCCAATATATAATTGATTGTTTTTACCATAGAACATCTATGGTTTTTACACTGAGTGCGTTTGCAAGCTGCGAGTTCAATAGAAATTTAAAGACATCTTCGCTTTTCAGTTGTTTTACATTGCATCGCGTCGCATAGCATCGCGTTCATTTCTCAAATAGGACAACGGACCAGTTTGAAATTGGACACACAAAATTGGACCTCATCGTTTGGCGATACAACTTTGTATTGAGAAAATCTTCGTTGAGCAAGCGACCCGACGTCGATTGGTGATTGTGTTTACGTGTACGAACCTACGGTAGATATTGACAAATATCTGTTAGTGAGATTCCTCTACAATGAGAACATCGCAAACTTCCTGCCTTTACAATACAGGAAAACCTCAACTAGATAGAGGTAATTTCCTCATAGTCACATCAACTAACTAACTCAACTTTCCAATGAACCATATTATATCTCTTCTTGTTTATTGATTAATTTCGCTACAACAATAACTAAAATTAGTTCAATTCTTGGGAATCAGGCCAAGAGGATTTCCTTTAATTCTCCAGCAAATTAAGATGCACGGTTCATAAAGACGGCACTCGACTCGGTATATTAATTCCCGTAATACATAGGAATTACTACACTGACTTAGTAAATAGTTAGTAGGGGATCTAGTTGTCACACGGGAAGTTTCCGTACAAAATTACTAGAGTACTGTGGCGCCCTCTACAGAGAGAATTGGAGATAACCCTGTAATATTCAGATAGCTGAAGAGAAGGCTGTAGCTTGCCTGTAACACCATTAAGGCACCTTAAAAACTTTGGCACTACCAACCCACTTACTGACAAATTGTAGTATCTATATAAGTTTTATGGGTACCTGGATAAACTAAGAATTATGACAAGTCTATGAAATTTATGACTAAGCTTAGGTATTTGGTACTTTATCGTATGGTTATCTTTATGTCACGTTTATTTTATAGCGGTGAAGGTCTATATTCGTCGTTCATTTGTTTATGGTATAACATGTTATTACATACTCTGTTTATATAAATAGTTGTATAGTTGTCGTCATGAAAACCGAGGGTACATTCACTGAATACAACTAAGTATATCAGTATATCGGTATAGCAAAAAGTTTTCAATTATAACATAAAAAGTTTCGACACTTAACAGTTTATTTTAAACTAGCAGCGCCCCGCGGTTTTACCCGCGTTGTGCCCGTTCCCGTGGGAATTTTGGGAATTTTTATTACATAAAAACCTTCCTCTTGAATTACTCTACCTATTACAAAAACCGCATCAAAATCCGTTGCGTAATTTTAAAGATTTAAGCATACAGACAAACAAACAGACAAAATAGCGACTTTGTTTTATACGATTTAAGAATTTAAGTGCTAGTACTTACTACCAAGTATTTAGGCACTATCAAAGTTATTTTTGCGCCTGTAAAGTGAACTCATAGAAGCACTACACGGAAACGTAGCACAAAGCCTTCATAGTTCAGTATCAATTTTAAAGTACGCATTACTTAGTAGATAACTTATACAACGAGTTCGATAGTATGTTGCCAAGTTCGGTGCGGTTTGCGGTGTGTCGGTTTCAAGATGGGAGTATTAAAGATCCCTCCTCTTTAATTAATAGGGGCTTGACCCGTCGCTAACTTTCACCTCAGTTTATACGCCTTTGTTCTCAAATAGTTTCACTATGATGAGGTTTTATTTATTTACTAGCAGCGCCCCGCGGTTTTACCCGCATTGTACCCGTTCCCGTAGGAATTTCGGGATGAAAAATAGCCTATAACCTTCCCGTTGAATGTGGCTATCTATTACAAAAAGAATTATTCAAATCGGTTCAGAAGTTTCTGAGATTAGCGCGTTTAAACAAACAAACAAACAAACAAACAAACAAACAAACAAACAAACAAACAAACAAACAAACAAACAAACAAACAAAACAAACTCTTCAGCTTTATAATATTAGTATAGATTTTTGGGAGGGTTTCGTTAAATATCATGAATGGGGTGGGGTATAGATCAATTTATGTGTTTGAGATTGTTTCATTAGGTATTTTATCTACACTAATGTTGTAACATTCTACTTATGTTTCCAATACTTGACTTATAATTACTACTGTTATAGCGCAGACAACTAAAACACTCAATTTAAGCAATTGCACATGATGTTATAATCGATATCGTAAAATCTCATTATAACATCGCGCC
Organism: Cyclophora punctaria; assembly: GCA_951394245.1. Lineage (NCBI taxonomy): Eukaryota > Metazoa > Arthropoda > Insecta > Lepidoptera > Geometridae > Cyclophora > Cyclophora punctaria. The sequence continues at coordinate 5,399,616 of OX596177.1, forward strand.
CTGCGCGGCGCGCGCCCTGCGGCCCTGCGCGCGCAGCTGCGCTCTCATTGGTTAGATTTTAATGGCGGCAAGTTCACTGTGATAATACACGTACGCGTGAATTTAATGTTTCGCAATGTGTTTTGTTTTTAAAATTTTGTTTGATTAATTGCATTAGTGAAGATAAAGTAGTGTATGCAACTGCATATAACACGGGTATTAAAACACTCGTTACTATTATGAAACTCGCTGCGCTCGTTTCATAAACTCACATTCGTGTTTTAATACCCTTCATTATATGACAGTTGCATAAACTACTATTATTTCTAACTTGTATTCTATTGGAAAGTACGTTTGAGAAGGTTAGTAGCCAAACTTGGTGTCGGAGTTTTTAGACCGCCTAAAGGCCTCCGTCTTGGTCTGTTTATTTCATTAGTTTAATTGTAATAGTCATATATTTTTGCCAAAAAATTGATGCCAAGAAGTATGTGTGTTTGTTGGTCATTATAATACATTTGTACATTACGTGATATTAATTTACAAACGTGGTCTGTATTGGTCAGGTTCATATTGCTCTCATACCGCCATTCAAGCTTCATTGTTATCGTATCTGTAATATTTGTTTACGTCTACCAAAACGTATACTTGTACAGCTTTGTCACGTCCATACATTTCTATTCTTCAGAGGTACTCCAAGAATATTGTGTACAAATTGTAAACGTTCCTCCGGCGGTATATAATGGACACCTCGCTAGGATTCCGTTAAAATTGTGTACTTCACACTTCGAACTCGACATTCTGTAAAGTTTTTCAAGAGACTCTGAACGTAAGTATTTCTGAAGTAGTTACTTTGAGAGGTATGATATACTGGTAGAGTACATTGTTTGAACGTGGGTGTTTTGTTTAGGGATATATTGAACTAGCAGCGCCCCGCGGTTTTACCCGCGTTGTGCCCGTTCCCGTGGGAATTTCGGGATAAAATGTAGCCTTCCTCGATAAATAGACTATCTAACAGTGAAAGAATTATTCAAATCGGTTCAGTAGTTTCTGAGATTAGCGCGTTTAAACAAACAAACAAACAAACAAACAAACAAAACAAACTCTTCAGCTTTATAATATTAGTATAGATATCTCTGCTGCTTTTATTGTTAGACGATGCTATATCTTAGCTAAAGTAAAGTATGTTCGAGTAGGTGAGTAGTGGCCAACCCTGGTGTCGGAGTTTTTAGACCGCCTAAAGGCCTCCGACATGGTCTAACGATTGAAACAACCGGGAAATACAATTGAACGTGGCCTCCGAAAAACGGTAGCGCTCAGATTTAAATGCCACTATCGGCCACCCATCCAAGTACCTATATCTTAGCTTTAAGGTGGTCTATTGATTTCATCTCGCAATATCTACATTACGCAAGACAGATTGAACCATGACGCTATAGCGACCATTTTGATGTTTGCTATGAAAATTCAATCGATTTTCCCAACAAAATGAATTCCTCCACAAATTATGAGTTCATAACCATACTACATACATCAACTGCGGTAACATGACTAAGTTAAGTAAGATTTGTGCTTACACTTTCAAACAAGATGTCATACATTGTAATAAGTAAACAAACTTTATGCATACGAAACACGATAAAACCTTACATTAAAACAACGCAAAGACAATTTTCTACGCTACATAAATTCAGGAGTTTGCGAAAGTCGACAAGTTAATATGAGATTTCGTAGCAGTCAACGGAAACATCGCGTTGCTTGAGGCCCGGCGTTAATGAATAAATAACACGCCTGTATGTCTGCACTCTCCTTTATGCTCACGGAATTTTCTTTCTATTTTGAAAAATTAAATAGCTTTCTGACGTCTCCAGCCTCGTAAATGTTTAGCAAGGAACGAGAACCATGCAATCTCCGAGGACTGTGTTCTTTACATTTTGCAGGACGTTGCTTAAATCTACAGATGTCATGTGATATTTCATTCCATGCTTATTCATATACAGAAGATTATTTTAAGTTCAACAACCGTTCTCTTTTGTACGAATAGTTATAAACAAAATATAGTGAGATACCATATAAATTCGTATAAAAATTACGTAACACATTCAATCTTTTTTTTTCACAAAATATACAAACATATTCCCAGAACAATTTCAACCACAGCAAATACGAAAAAACAAGTTTTCATTTCACAATACTGTATCTGAAATATAACCTAGCGCCTAGAGCCAAACCGTGTATACTCATAAAACGTAAAACTGTGAGCGAATGCAACGTGATTCGGATTCGCCCAGCATTTGATTTTGATCTGTAAAATGTCGACTAGATCGGTTTGAACTCCGGGTCTTTGTCACGTACTACTAGGTATATAGGAAATGCAAGTTTCATTTTATAAATTTCCCTACATGAAAGTTGATGTGAGTTGGTTAGATATATATTTAAGTCGTTAGGCGATATATTATTGTGTGCAGTTATGAGAAATTGCAACTAAACTACTTTTTTAACTTTAACTGCATTTTACCTATTAAGCAAAGTTGAAGACGGGCTGATAAGTTGTAGCTGCAAGCTGCAAAATACAGGCTTCAGATCGCTTACGTTATTTTATATATTACTAGCAGCGCCCCGCGGCTTTGCTCGCGTTGAGCCTGCTCCCGTAGGAATTTTCGAAAATACTTTCTTAGTGTGCACTTACGTCACTTGAAGAACCTTCCTGCCAAATTTCATGTTTCTAGGTGTAGCGGTTGAGGCTGTGCGTTGATTATCAGTCAGTCAGTCAGTCAGGACTTTGAATTTATATATATAGATTATTACATAAAATAATACAAACCGCACAATAGTCATATATACATATTTTAACCCCTACAATCGAATTGATAACCAAAACTACGAACCACAATTAACTGTTTTGTATGAAATATTGTTCGAAAAGCAGACAATACGTTCAATCTAATTGGTCCGTGTAAAACCTGTTTGAAAAATAAAGTTTCATTTGCTGAAAGCTGTCTCTTTGTTAGGGTTGGGGATCAAATGTTGGGGATGGTGATGAATACCTACCCTAATAGAAGCAGTATCGCAATGAAACTAATTGCTTTTACTGTGACACAGTTCAAAGCTAGATATTTTTCACTTCATGTTTTGATGGCTGGAAATATTCAAAACTAGCAGCGCCCCGCGGTTTTACCCGTGTAGTCCCCATTGCTGTGGAATTTCGGGATGAAAAATAGCCTAAAACCTTACCGTTGAATGTGGCTATCCATCACAAAAAAACTAATCAAATCGGATGGGTAGTTTCTGAGATTAGTCCTTAAAAACAAACAAAGTTAGAAACTTTACCTCTTAATATTATTAGTACGTACAGAAGATGAATACCGAGCTTATAGGTAAGTACCTACTTTATGCAGCTTTCATTGTGCTTTCTCAACTATTTTCTCAAGCATCTTACGCTTCAACAGTAAATAAACTCTAATTAAGCTACTAGCGAACAAAACACGTAACAAAGAAGCTATTAAATAAAGTAACAACTACTTGATTGTGTTTTCGAAGAACTTTTTCTTTAACATCCCATTACTGTTCACAAAGTCAGGGAGAGATGTTTTATAAAATGTCACTTTTAATGGTCTTTCAATGTTTGAAATAACAAGCTGGGTGTCTGCCTGCAAACGGTTAGTACCTTGTCACAATAAAGAGGGCTTACAGATACAGAAAACTCTTATACAGTATTGTATATGTTGTTAAAGGCACACAGTTCTAAGTGGCATCTTATTCTTGCAGTAAAGTTGAAAAGTACAATCTTGATAAATGATGGAGAGTCATTCATTTTATTCACTTTGAGAGGTCATTTACATAAAACCAAGTCTATTCTATTCGTAATGAGCTATTTATTTGTGTTTGTTCTCGATTGATATAATAGATGTAAAAGTAAAAGTAAAGTATTAGCCTGTAATGTCCCACTGTTGGGCAAAGGCCTCTCATCTCACTGAAGATACCAGTACAGTGAGGAAGTTTCAGGCGATAATAGATGTATTGCAAATAAAATTTCTCTAAACCCAAGCAAATATATATTTTGCGACTTCATTGATTTCATTAATTTCACAGTGGTTTGTGATAATGTAATAATGACTAGTTAGATTCATAATACCTTGGAGCTTACGTCGGGTCTAACAATGCGTAAGTTAATTAACTTATACATGTACATATTATACCGGCTGGCCTTTTTTCAACCGGCAATATCGGCAAGTCTAAAACAACAAGAGAACAAGAGATACGAGGTTATTTTCTTACGAACTATTCTACTATGCCACCTTGTATATGAATGAAACTATTCTTATGACCACGGTTTAGATAATAATGGTAAAGTAAAATTATTTGTCATTACTTCGGTCAGTAGTATTCGCAGTTGCTATCTGACAATCGGCGCTTCGCAGTAAATTCACGGACCATGAACACTCACCGAGTTTTCACATTGTTAGTACACTGCCTGCAAACACAGCTGCACTCTACATATTTGCGCATAGAAATTCGAAATTTAAACAAAACGAAATTACAACGCAGTCAAATCCTACATTTTACGCTGAAAACCATGGAAATACAAGTTTCTAAAATGTTACAATCAGGTCTTGGAAATGAAACATCTGGCACTGACAGGATACGCGGCATGTTATTCTTTTAAACTAATTTTTCTTGTTCGCGTTTCTTTAATTCAACAGGATTTATGTGATGCTCTTTTGTTTTTGTCTTCTAGATGTTATAATATCTCAACTAAGAAAGGATTTTTCTTCAGTTTTTTCCTTGAAATGCAGTAATACCTAGTTCCTTCAAAACGGAAACAATTATACAATTGGAAGCTTGTTTTGTTATCTCTTTCCCAATTACTCTGAACAAAATAGCTTATGTTTTGCCTCGACAGTACCTATATTATTTTGTTGTATAAAATATTTGTTGGAAATAAACCTCCTAAACTCTGAATGTCATTTAATGACTATGACCTTCAACGATATAATATTCAAAGTTATTCAATGTGAAAAACGTTAAAAACCGCCGCCTAAGTTCTTAAAAATAAAGGATGGCTAAATCAAAACTTGAAAGAGAATCCATTATCCAGGCATTGTGTTTAACATTAATGTCGGATGAAGGTAGATAAATTGTGGGACGAACGGAGCAAGATTGCAATGAATAAAGCATTAGATATTTACAAGGGATCCGACACAGATTTATTTTTTATCATAATTTTCTATTTCAAGAGCTCTATTGCCCTTGTTTTGGCGATAACAAACATCCAAAGTTAGAAAGTTGGAACAACTTGATAAAATGAAGTGACAAAATTGAATTTTTGCGAGTTTGTAACACGATCTTTTTGTTTATTTTATACCTGCTTTCCATAATCATTTGAAGGTGTAAATGTGTTTGTTTTTTTTTGGATTTTTTCCTACACTTAATAAATTACCACACTCAATCAATACCCAGTTAGATACCCACTATACTAACGAGTAGTTAAATCATTATTATCAGTAAAGTTTCCAAGTACTGTTTCATTGGAAAACTAATCCTCTACACCTACAAAGAAGTACATTAAGGAACAGTCGTTAAGCCAGATTAATCTCCAAGCAAATGATAGGAGTAGCCGATAACTTTTGTTTAGATCCAGATCAGGTATTTTATGGTTAATTGAAGATTCCCTGGGAGGTGTTGTACGGTTGTTTACGAGTGGATTAACAAAAGGTTGCCGACATTGTGTTGACCGGATTAGATGTGGACACACTGATTGGAATATCGATTGGATCGAGTCGTGTGGTTTGTGGCTTGATCGGTCCGAAGTGCAATCAGACTTTCTGTCCCCTTTGAATGTATTCTTCTCTTAAAGTTTGCACGATTACCTCGTATTTTCTAATCCCTTCAATTCACCAAGCAATGTTTTTTCAATTTTAGTCCAATATAACGTACTTCGCTCAACAAATGTCTGTATAAAGATCACAGCCCATCCCTACGATACCTACATTAGTATCCGTACGTTCACAACTGTATTCCTTTGTTTTATTTCCACAACAATTTATGCTAAACATCTGATATATTTGGTCCCGTATCGTAACATTTGTATGTAGCATGTGTTGTGTCTTTCTGCTTGACCTTACCCTTCTGTGTAGTTATTTGTCTTAACAACATATGCTCAATATGTCACGCCGTTTCGAAGGATTTAGGCGTGCGTACTTGCGTTTCTGTCACTGTAATATACATGTTTCAGCAAGGGTTCGGAGGGAAGGGTCACATCTGGTCGTGCGATGTTTGAAGTTACAGCTACTGTGATTAATAAGGGTTACTTAAATTAAGTTATTTAGAACTCTGATGTACGCTTATGTTGTGTAAACTTTACTCAAGTACTTACTTTATTTGATTGAATTTGCTTAAATGGTTTCTGTTCAGTCGTGGTTGTCGCAGATGATGTTGTATTCGTTTTTGGTCTACTTCTCTTTGTATTGTTCTTGAAAATCTTCTCTATTTGTGACGGTTCCAATACAATCACATGCGGACTTAGTGGTATTGGTTAAGTCAGTCCAGAGAGTTGTGGAGTGGGGTCATGATTTATGCCTTCAACCTATCCCCGGCAACGAGTTTCTTCATGAAATCTTTATTCCTGCAGATGTGCTCAAATTTTTCAGAATACTTCAGAATATGCATTTATTAGATTGAAGACAGTCGGCAGTGGATAGCTTAAATGGTTTACCAAGTACCATAACTATGTACTTAATACTAAGGAAACTACTGAGTCTGTGTTGTACACCTATACCTACGTACTATTAAGTGTCATGTAGAAATGCTTACCTATATCTCTTTTACATGAATTAACCCTAATCATCGTTTTATTTCATAAAGCCAATTCACATTAATACCGACTTATCTAATTTCACTACTACTAGACTACAGACTACAGCTCTTCCATTTCTTCAAGACTAATACAATTTTTCCAACTAAGCTTACTCCTAAATAGCACTGAATTCTCCAAATAAACAATAAAAACAAAACCACAAAGCAAGATTTCCTATTAAAAATGCTTCTATAAACACGGCCCGTAATTCACGCCCCATAAATTTTCTATTTCCAATTTTACTGCTCGGTGTGGAAATAAGTGCAGTTAGGCGGACATAGAATTAGTTCCGATGTGGTTTGGCGGGTACTCTCAAACCTCCGCAGTTCCCAGTTTACGGGCCCAAAGAGCCTTGCAGCCCGGCCAACTATTCAACTGATGCTGTATTTCACTAGACTTTACTAACCTGGATACTTACTACATTGAAAGGCAAATATATTTTACTGCGTTGGTTGTAAGGTGTGCTATCATTCTGTTTGGGAAGCGATTTTCCAATGACTATTTTCCAAGGATAGAATCAAAAAATTACGCTTTTTAGTAGGGTATCTATCTCTATTTTCGTTTTTTGTATACTTAGGTATACTTAGATCGGTTTTTGTCTAGTCTCAACCACACACCAGCTTTTACAGATGCCTTATACTTAATAAGTACTAAAATAATAAATGTATCTTATACGTTTTAAATCAGTTCTAGTCATATTTATAACTATAAGATATCTTCGTTTTATTTCGTAATATAATAATGATATAGGTACTACGAGACAAAGGCCAACATTGGCAAGTATAAACAAAATTCTAATGAAACTTTCATTAAAACTTCACCGCCATCTTTCTTTACAGTACCCGAAACAGAGGAACTATTTCCGAGTCTATTTGGATATGAACCAGGGAGGTTATAATTTCCAACCCTTGGTTTCAATCGGAGGGTGAGAAACTTATCTGTTGTATTGCAGGACCGCTAGAGGGCGTTGTTTTCAACCAGAACATATTAGGACAAAAGAATAAAAAAATCACAATAACACTCATGACGAAAAAGGCAAAATAATGTTTTCAGTAAAATACGAATAAAATGGATTATTTCCTTTCTTTTGTCTGCCTATCATAGACAAACCCTTTTGTTTTCAAATCCAATGGGTAGTTTCAGTGATTAGCGCGTTCAATCAAATAAACAAACTTTTCAGTTTTATTTCATGAGTATACACGTAGATAGAGTAACTACTGACAAAGTACCATGAATAAGTACAAAGCAAGTAATATTTTTCTCTAACTGAGAATGTTAGAGAAAAATATTACTGGCTATCAAGCGACAAACTACAAATTAAATTAATTGGATAGTTAACTAGCGTAGGAAGATGAAAAAGGAGCATTTATTTCTGAATTTTATTTATCTGTATCATAATTTTCTATTAACAACGAAATGAAATCAACTATAAAAGTGCAAAGGTGTAATAACAAATGGTGAATGCTAGTCTTGGATTGAGTTCATTGCTAAATATAACTCAGACAGTTATTAGAACTAACAGAATGGCATTACAAACAATTGTACTGTTAGTTTTTCAAACGAAATTGTATTGTGCTTTTAATAAAAGTTTAATTTTCATTAGAGTTTGTTAAATCAAAACTTTGTTTTTATGTTTCGTTTTAGACAATGGAAATACTAAGCAGTGTTCTGTGTATTTGGATGGTTTTGATAAACAGTTTTTCATCGATTGATTGTAAGGAAAATATCGGTATGTTACGCATTTTAAGTTAGATTATAGGTACCTAGTAGTGTTTTTTAGTAGTGTGTTTTGTAAGTTTGACGTCAATGTTTGTGTGAGTGGCAGTTTCCTTGCAGTGGTTCTAGCTATGTTTGGTAAAAATCGACCTAGTACTTTTTAATAATGGGTTTTTTAATTATTACAGTTATGACCGAATATTGATTTCATTACTTTAAATGTATAGTGTAATAACATGAACTCCTGTAGAATTTTTTAATTTTTTTTTATGGATTTGATTGTTATACAATCAATATAAAGTTGTTATATACTAGACATGAAAAGTCCTACGTTTGATCATAAGTATCGTAAACGTTTTATCTCTTGATAATGATAAGAATAAGTTATGAAATTTATTATGAAAAAAAGTTAAATGTACATATTTCTAGGTGCAATATTCGACGACGGCGGTTTTCTAGTAGAAGCAGCATTCCATGTGTCTCTCGTAGCGGTTTCCGAAGACCCTGAGAATCCATACGTCGCTAACGTAGTACGAACACCACCCGGTGATATAGCTGAGGCTAGAAAAGCTATGTGTCAGATGATCGAAGTAAGTTGCACATTGTTTTCCCTCCTGTGAACGTTGAATCCTCCTTCTTGGGATTTAACAGGATATATAGTTCCCTCCTCGGAATACATACTATAAAATTAACCAGTTACTAACATGCAAATTGATTGCAAGGCAACGTTATGCGATACTGTTTCTCACGTGCAAGCATATATTCGTAGGTACATATGCAAGTAATCATTTGCTACCAGCGCAGCGGGTTTACTAAAATGTCTATTTGTTTATGCCTTAATATATAACATGTGATATTACGATAACTTAATACATGCTTCACTGGTTTTTATCATTTTTAAATGGAACCTATAATTGCATATTATATATAGGTATCTTGAGTTAGGAATTACGAACTGTACTGCTCAAAGTCAAGGAGCAATCATTTCATTCACTTTCTTCTACGAGTTTGCTATAGACGAATTTATTTATATTGATGTATGTATTTATTTACTACCTTACAGAATGGTGTTTATGGAGTGTTCGGCCCCTCAAAGACTGAAACTATTCAAAGCGTGCAGTCAATAGCTGATTTCCTTGAGGTTCCTCACATATTTATTGAACCAATCATAGCGCAGGACCGAGACTGGCTCGGGATAAACCTGTATCCGAGTTTTGTGTCTTATTCTCAGGTACATACATATTTAAATACCAAAAAGGCTATCGAAGGTTTATAAGAATATTGTTTTAAATAAAGATTGCATGTTTCTAACGTTAATAATTGTAATAATAAGGTGTTATTATTAAAAAGATCATTACAATTTATTTCAGGTATTTGTCGACATCATTGGAGTTAAAGCTTGGACCGATTTCACTATTATTTATGAAGGCGCCGAACTTCTGCCGTTCTTAGAAAATATACTCGGTATGCAAGATTTGGACTCGGAAAGAATTTCGATGAATTTCGTTCAATTGCCAATGGGAGATGACTTTAGGTATCATTTTATTTGTTTTTTGTATTTTCCGGACAAATTCAGACGTTTAAGTAGACCCAAACTATGCTTTAAACATACACAAATACTTTATACGAATCCATAATTGACGTCCTCGCCAACAACTCTGTAATCATTAACTTTTTATTTCCCCATTTTTCAAGTGGATTGCACCTCTCATGGTCGCAGGCAAACTGATCAAGTGGAATGCATTTTCACCTAGGTGTTTATATTTCAGATCCCAATTAAAAACCATCAAAAGTACCGGCGCAGTGAATTACATAGTAGCTTGTAGGAACGAAAGTTTACCGACATTCCTGGAGCAGGCACAGCAAGTCGGGATCATGTCCGACGCCCACAGTTATATCATAATGAACCCAGACTTTCAGACCATAGACATTGAACCGTACAAACATGGTGGATCGAATATAACAGGTAAAGTTTTGAAACTGGAATATCCAAAGTTATATGTTTCAGTTTTGATAAACGTAAAATAATATCAAGAACTAGCAGCGCACTGCGGTTTTACCTGCGTTAACGTTTCCGTTGAATGTGGCTATCCGTTACAAAGATAATTAAGTATTGTAGTTAGACAGGTAGTTCCTGATAGCGCTGAAACAAACAAAAAAACAAACTCTAGAGCTTTATTATATTAGAATAGATAAAACACAAATAGTTATATTAGAACCTGGCAGAAAGTCTTGCTCATCATCCCGGCAGAAAGTCAAGATGGATGGATTAGTTTTAGAACATACTTTACCGTTAGTCTGTGATATTACGGATGTGGATGTTTGTATCTAGTCAGTCATTCGACGTGACAGTGCGACAAACTTCATATCCGTTAATAAACCTCGATCGACGTAACCAAATCTACCAACCATTCGTCAAAGGTTTGATTTGAAATGAGCAAGATTTTCTGTCAGATACTATATCTTTCTCTTTCTCTTGTTTTCAAACGAAAATACATATCAGACTACAACGATAGATTCGTTTAAAAATCTCAAATGGCATTGTTTTTCAGGAATACGTTTCTTCGATCCCAGCTTGGAATCCATTCAAAAGTTCATCACATCTCTAAATGAGAAAGTAGAGGAATTATCTGAGGGACAGATAGTGAACGCAATCACAAATAATAGTTTGACTTTGGATTTAGCTTTGGTTTATGATGCTGTTACTTTGTATACTACGGCTTTGAATGCAGTGGCGTTAGAAGAAGGTCCTAAGGTTTCGTGCGAGGGAGATGAAAGCTGGGCCGTGGGTTCTACTTTAGTAAATTTAGCTCGCACTGTAAGTAAAATTGTACATAATGATCGTATTAAAAGGATTTATTTGCAGTTAGAAAGTTTTTTGTGGAAAGTCAGAAAAGAACACTCCTTAGTTTTATTTCCTCACCCTTGCTATGGGAACCTTATCCTAACTAATATTATAAACGCGAAAGTAACTCTGTATGTGACGCTTTTACGCCAAAACTACTGAACTGATTTGAATGAAACTTTACAGTAGTATAGGTTATACATCAGAATAAGACATGGGTTACATTTTATCCCGAAACTCCCGCGGGAACGGGTAAAACGCGGGTAACACAGGGCGCGGCTAGTTTATAATATTCTTTTGTTTTTTCAGTTAGAAATTGACGGTTTAACGGGTGTAGTGAAGTTCGATGAAGATGGTTTCCGTTCTGATTTTGAAATCGACGTTCTTGAACTTATGGCTCATGGATTGGAAAAGGTATATTGTATTTTTTATCCACTTATTTTTGTATGTTAGGCCGAGGTCCCACTGCGGTTGAACCGCCGCGCCGCGGTTTTATACTACGTGATTTTGTTATTCAAGGAAACCGGCCTTAATTGCGGTTTTTTTGGCGCGACGGCCAACCGCAGTGGGAATACGCACTTATTATGAGTTCGTTAAATTGCGACTTTGCAAACTTCGTAAAAAGCTCAGAATTCATTTAGAAGTTGCAACTTCTAATGAAATGCTCTAAATCTGCCAACTAGATCAATCTTGATAACACTTTAACCAAAAGAGAACCTTATGATTATAAGTTTTAAAGTATGTTTAACAAAAGACACGTTATTGACATTTCGTTTGTTTAGATTGGAACTTGGAGCCAAGAAGACGGATACACTGAAACAAGGACTTTCATATCAGAGGTGGAAGCTGACAAGTCAGAGTCGATGAAGGGGAAACATTTTCGGATTTTGACCGCTTTGGTAAGATACGAATCATGCATGGAGGTTTAGTGTAGGGCCACATCTGCGGAACGTACGGCGCCGAACCTTCCGCTCTATGACACATCAGTAGAAATTACGCCGCGTACTGATGTGTCATAGATAACTTGAAATACACTACGAGCGTATTTAGCGGAAGGTTCCGCGCCGTACGTTCCGCAGATGTGGCCCTACACTTAATTACAAGGTTTAAACGAAACTTGTTAGTGAAATGTCAAACCTTATTAAGCTTCGTAATCAAGATACAAATTATACAACGATCGCAAAGTGTTCCCGCTCAATAGCTGTAAAACCGTATACATTTTAATATTGGCTTTGCAACTCTAAGTAACTTCGAGTAGGTTAGTGGGCAACATGATTACGTTTACGTATGTTTACCGTGAATATGGGGCTTTAGTTTCCCAAGAGCCTTTTTTTGAATTACCTGCACAATTACCTCAATAAATAATAATTATTGTTAATACGAGGTTTTAGTTTTCCAAAACTATTTTTGAACTGACTGCGGATTTAATAGATAATAATTAATTTTAGTTATCATGTATATCATATTTTCCAGAGTGCACCCTACGGAATGTTAAAAGAATCGCCACGCGAGTTAGAAGGAAACGACAGATACGAAGGCTTCGGCATCGAAATCATCGAAGAATTGGCAAAAATGAACGAATTCAATTTTACCTTCGAGTTACAAGAAGACGGCGTCTACGGCTCCTATAATCCAAGTACTGGAAAGTGGACAGGAATGATGGAGAAAATTATGGATGGCGTAACTATATTTATTATTTTTCGACAGATTTGAAAAATTTTGCAGCAGACATATGCAATAAAAATGCAATAACGACAGTACAATGCGTTAGTCAAACGAGTACCTTTATAAAAGGTAATTTTTGATGTCTGTAGGTCACAGTTTTCTTCTCTAATTACTCAAGTATTGTGAGTACAAACCGCACTATCTCTATATGGTTTCAACCAGCAACACCCAGCAGTTTTAACTGCGTTGTGCTCGTTCCTGTGAGAATTGAAATGAAAATTGAATGAAAATTTGCCTATGACCTTTCCGTTGAATATGGTTATTTATTATAAAAATAAATATTCAAATCGAACGGATAATTCCTGAGATTAGGCCGAACATAAAAACATACAAAATTACAAATTTTACCCTTTAAAATATTAGTATAGTTTACTTATTACTATAATACTTATTCTCTTTTGCAGAGGGCAGATTTTGCTATAACCGACTTAACAATCACTTCGGCACGACAAAAGGCTGTCGATTTCACAAGTCCATTCATGAATTTGGGTATCACTATTTTGTATAAAAAACCTACAAAAGAGCCACCGAATTTGTTCTCGTTCATATCACCCTTTTCTTCTTCAGTAAGTTTGTTCATTGTAACCCTAGTATTCTCAATCACTTGGATAAACAAGAAAATTTACTCATAGAAAATATAATGCATAGATTAGTCCTCCACACCGTACTGTATATATCTTGGGTGAGATTATAAGCCTATATTACAGGCTTACTTTTTTTTCTTCTTACTATATTAATAGAAACTTTTAAGAGAAAAGGATCTTTTTTAATGAGGATGCCCAAGAATCCTTTAGTTACTAGTTTTTAATTTTTTTTAGCTTTTTGGTACTTATTGTAATTATTTTTTTTTTTAGGTTTGGGTATGGTTAGCAGGAGCATACGTCGGAGTCTCGGTATTATTATTCGTCCTTGGACGTTTAGCTCCAGAAGAATGGCAGAATCCTTACCCTTGTATTGAAGAACCAGAAACTTTGGACAATCAGTTCACCTTAGCCAACTCCTTTTGGTTTACGTTAGGAAGTGTACTGACTCAAGGATCGGAGATTGCTCCAATGTGAGTATGATTTAGTAGCTACTAATACATCCAGCAATAGAAGTTAAGACTTCTTCTTCTTACCTATATGATCAGATCAATTGTATATTTTATTAGTTGTCTTACTATAAAACCTCAAGAATCTTAGCCACTGTTAGTCTCATTTAAAAAAAAAAAAATTGTGCCATCTACACGAAGAAGAAGAATTCTCATTTAATCTACTTTTTTATGTGAGTAGAGCTTTCGATGGGATGTAGTAGAATGATAAATTGACATTTGTATAAAACAAAATATACCTATTTTCCTTCGTTCCTAGAGCTGTGTCCACAAGAATGGCTGGCAGTATGTGGTGGTTCTTCACCTTGATCATGGTATCCTCGTACACTGCCAATCTTGCCGCCTTCCTAACAGTCGAGTCTAAGTTCTATGCCATTAAAAGTGTAGCAGATTTGGCAAATAATCCTTATGGAATTACTTATGGTGCGAAGAAAAATGGCGCCACGTTGGGATTTTTTAAGGTAATGGACCCAATGGTTTTAAGTTACAAGTCTTTACACATTTGATATTTTGGGAATCGCTATGAAGAATTTTATATTTTGCAATATGATGATTTCCATTTCAGGAATCAGATAATCTTTTGTACCAAAAGATGTATCAGTATATGGAAAAACATCCAGAATACCAAACTAATACCAACGATGAGGGGCTTGAAAGGTAATTTCTTGGATAGAGACTTTAGACGTTAGATTCGATTCGAGCGATTTAGCATTTAATGTTTTAACTCTAGGGTAAAGTCGGACACTGAAAATTATGCTTTCCTGATGGAGTCGACATCAATCGAGTATCTTGTTGAAAGGAACTGTGACGTTGCTCAAGTGGGAGGCCTCCTGGACAGCAAGGGATACGGCATTGCTATGATTAAAAGTAAGTTAAATTTGGTAATATTAATATTGGTTTCCTAGGTTTATCCGAACACTACTCATTTTGAATTTAAACTAAGTTTTACGTCGCTTCGAAACGTAGTTTCAACTCAAAAAGCTAATACTTTTAGATCGAAATTCCGTGGCCAACTTTTCGATTTATACACGAGCAATAAGCACGTCTGTGTGTCTGGTAACTGAACTGTCAGTAATTCATGTTCTAAATTGAGCTTCAAACTGCGTTATAAGCTATATTAGTTCAGTGTCACAATAGCCCTTTTATGTTTTCCACGATCTGATGAAAATATCGGTACCTAGGTATATAGGTAGATAGGTAAACAATGTTCTATACTCCTTAAATCCTTTCAGATTCAACATATCGTCAGCCAATGAGTGAATCCATACTACAAATGCAAGAAGGAGGCAAAATAGCAAGAATGAGAGACAAATGGTGGAAGGAAAAAAGAGGCGGTGGTGCTTGTGCAGTAAGTAATGATCACAAAAACTAATAACAACTTGTTCGTAGGACTGTAGCTATATCTTTGAAACTCCAAAAATATCGCAAATATGCATCAAGAGTTATTTAAAAAGTTTAATAATAAATTGTCAACACCATAAATAGTTGATGCCAAACTTTGCCTAACTATTTAAGTAAGTAATTAGACTTATGCGTGCAATGTTTATTACCAACATATTTTGTTTTTAGTGCCCATAGTATGTCGCAAATATCTCTTAATGTAGTGGCTAAATATTTATTGCGTTGAACCTGCACGTCAAGTGTTAAGATATAAGTTTGTTATTAAGTTAAGTTACAATAAAGTTTTACCTATATGATCGCGCTATTCAAAAACTACTGAACGGGTACTTTACCATTGAGTTATATGTACTAAGTTTTCCCATCAGACATTCAGATTCTGTGATTCAAGAGTTTATGCTACTTTTTTCTAAGAATACCCGCAACCTTACGCAATTATAAGTACCGTAACTAAATCGAAGTGAGGGCGGGTCGCATAAACTTCTCTCTAGCCTTCGTCTAGCCTTCACCGTTCTTGAGATACAGCCTGGTGACAGACTGACGGACTGACAGCGAAGTTTCAGTACTAGGGTCCCGTTTTTACCCTTAGGGTACGGAACCCTAAAAAATCGTGTCCTGTGAACTAGCCTAAAATGTGTTCTATTTCAGGATGACGATGGCGGTGGCGGAGATGCTCAACCTTTGGTTCTAGCTAACGTCGGTGGAGTGTTCATTGTATTGGTCGCTGGTTCAGCCCTGGCTGCGTTATGTGCGTTTTTAGAAATGGTGTTTGATGTATGGATGATATCACACAGGATGAAGGTATTTGTGTTGATTTTTTGTTCTAGATAAAATTAGTGTTTGATGACCAAATGTTTGCACCCTGAATCTTCTTCCGTTGCAATCGGAGTTTAGTTAGTAGTACATACCTGAACTAGTCGGCGAATCTTTTTTCTTTATGAGACTTATAGTTTTGATTTTACTTCCTACGTGTTGAGATCCTTGAGATAGGTTAGCACGCTTCTATGTATTTTCAAGTAGCCCAAAATATAGTAGTATTAAGACATATATTTCTATCATTTCTAGAAAAGTGATTTATGTATATACATTACTTTTTTAACAAAATTATATATTACTAGCAGCGCCTCGCGGCTTTGCCTGCGTTGAGCCCGTTCCCGTAGGAATTTTCAAAAATCCTTTCTTTGTGTGCACTTACGTCACTTGAAGAACCTTCCTGCCAAATTTCATGTTTCTAGGTGTAGCGGTTGAGGCTGTGGGTTGATTATCAGTCAGTCAGTCAGTCACGACTTTGAATTTTATATATACTAGCAGTGCCCAGCGGTTTTACCCGCGTTGTGCCCGTTCCCGTAGGAAATCCGGGATAAAATATAGCCTATATCCTTCCTCGATAAATAGACTATCTAACAGTGAAAGAATTATTCAAATCGGTTCAGTAGTTTCTGAGTTTAGCGCGTTTAAACAAACAAACAAACAAACAAACAAAACAAACTCTTCAGCTTTATAATATTAGTATAGATAGATAATATTTGTTCTCAAAAGTTCCTTTAATTAGTACAATCGTCAATCAATCGTCAGTACAAAAGTTTGACGATCTAAGAAAGATATATACATACAATACCAAGCTAGTTTATCAAAGTGTTTAATAGATATAATTTGTTTTTCCTTTCCGTTTGCTCAGCATTGCATGACCCAGTCCCTTGAAATGCATGGCCAACATCAATCCTTAGGACAGTTTACCTTCACAGAAATTGGCTAATAAACATTATAACGTCCATTACATGACGTCATACCGGTGAGTAGTGTTTATTTCTTCATATTACATACCGTTGTATAATTTTAGGTATTTGTAAACAAGTTTTTAAATAAAGTGTGTTAAGTCAATTAATTTGTAATGGAATACTACCAATCGTGCCTGAAAACCATCAAGATTTTTTTAGATATTTTAAAACTACTCAACTACCCTAAGAAAAATATTGAATACTAACTACAATTTAATCTGTGTCACAGGTATCCTTCCGAGAAGAACTTATAGCAGAGATCAAATTCATCTTCAGTTTTAGTGGAGATACCAAACCTGTCCGTCATAGAGAATCCACTGGAAGTGGCTCTGCTGGTTCCAAGAAAGAAGAAGACGGTGCTCTGGTAAAAGAAGATGAGGTAGAGTCTCTCAGAGTGGACAATGAGGATCCAGCTCCAACGCCAAGGTCACAGAGGTCGACTCATTCGAGGCATACGTTGCATAGTAGGAGACAGAGCAATGCTGTGCAGATGGCACGGATGAGGAAGTTCAGTTTGAGGAGTGGGATTTAAGAGTTGTTATAAAAAAGTATTAGCCTGTAATGTCCTACTAATAGGCAAAAGGCCTCTCATCTCACTGAAGATATCAGTACAGTGAAGAGAAGTGTTGTTATACTTTGCTGAAGATAGTTTGTTATTCAGAGTTTTGTAAAATTAAACCTTAGTAGAAATAGCTTTTAAACTTGAAACTTATGAAAGGTTTAATAATAAAGTAATGAATACATGAAGTATATTTATTCTACTAATAAAGACAATTCTTCCTGTAAAGGAACTAGTCTTTCGAACAAATAGATTGTGCTCCACCATGCTTTTCTTGGTCGATCTCTTTCCTCTTACAGATGACTCCCGAACCAGCTTCAATGATCATTAAAGCAAGCCTTACTACTCATACCTTAACTAGGCTCATCCAGTTCTTCCACTACTTCCTGTCCTGAGTACATGGTATAAACCTACACAGCTTTAATCCAATATACCGAGTAACTATCACCCTGTCAACAAGACATATGCAGAATGAACTCGATAGTCGACACCCAACTAGCACAAGCTAACTACGTCATACGTCACTCACTTAATTGGTACATGGTTTGAGAAATGCCTGCCGTTCAAGTAATATGTCCGAGTGAGTAGGGTGGCCTAATGAGGACTCTTGATTGAAAGCTCTCGGGGTCAATCAAGGGAAGGAATAGTGCTGTGTTTATTGTTCTTAATATAAATAATTGTTCGTGTAATTTTGTTTTCGTTTACTTTATAGGCAGAGACAGGTAAAATTGTTGTATTTTATTTTCTCTGACTTCAAGCTCATGTGCGGTGAAATGAATATGGAGTTTGGGAACGATTTAACAAAATTCGTTGTGAAATATTACGTTGGAAGAATATTGGTACTTAAGTTTTGAATTAAATTTAACTTTCATTAATTTCAGTTTGAAAAATTTGAACAAGATTTTAAGGTTTTCTCGTGTCATTTTAGCAAACAATTAATTTCAGATACATATTTCAATTCAAAAACAATATCAATCGAATACCACTGCATTGTTTCAGCTCAAAGTTTCGCCATACAATTTGTTACACTAATGGATCCAGTATGAAAGATAGTGTTCAGAAGGTTGGTGTCAGTTTGCAACAACGATAAAATAATGACACTATAAATCAAAACGTAGTGAGGACCTTAAGACCTCAGCTTTATTGTGGAACTATTGGATTACATCACGGTATACTGAAATCCGGATATTAATTGGCTGACCTCTGCGGTGAATTTGAAGTAAAAGGTTATTTTGACATTGTAAGGACTCCTTTACAGGGATTAACAGGGACCGAATAGTCAGATAAAAATGTAAAATGAAAGCGAAGTGTTTCCATAAACTAAGCTTCAACTCAAAATGAGTAGTGTTCGCCTAAATTGAAGAAACCGATGTAAAAGGCTAATTATCAGACACCATTTTTGTGGTAAATCGTTTATAGAGAAATCAAGATATTCCGTCAGCTAGTCCTCATTTGTCGATAAAAGGTAAACCATATATTGAGAAATTAATTATTCCCCATAGTTTCACTCGCAGTGTATACGTCCCCGAGAGAATTTCGGTAGATAAAAATAAAAAGGTAAATAAAAAGTACCTAGTTTGTGATAAAATGTCGACTCCCTAGGTCTAATTTATCTCTATAAGTACTTATATTTCATACAAAACGGTTCTTTGATTTTCGGGAAAGCCTAACAGTCAGGCATACTTACTTTAGCTTGTTTAATAATTGAGAAATGAAGATACTACGTAGGGTAATATTTCCACATAATAATAGAAGGTATTTAATACGTTTGTCTGCAGATTTAACATAATAAATCACGAAGTTATATGTTGAGTAAACCCATTTCAAACGAAGATGCATCATCGTGATAAAACGACCCTTCTGTCAAAAGGTAATGAATGAAACAAACCCTTCCGTTGACTAGGTAGGTACGAATAACCTTCTTGTTTGCTGTTGCCGTGGCGACAAGTGGCGATGCGTCGCGGAGTCGCGTCGCCATAAAATAAGTAGTAAACATTGAACGTATGTGCATATCGTCGTGCATTACATATGAGTAGTTTCGTGTTGTCCATTGAACAAATATTCAATAGACTATACTGACCACATTCATCGAAAAGGTTATATAAGTATAAGCTATTTTGAATCCCTAAATTCCTACGGGAACGGTCACAACGCGAGTAAAACCGCGGGTCGCTGGTAGTAGGTAATATAGGTAATGATTATTGTTTATATGTTACATTACATTTAAGCAATGTCCTGTTGTTCATTGAAAATATATTATGAACAGTGTCTTGCTTCTTTTTTTAAATAAGATTTATTTGGTTAAAGTTCGCAGCTAGCATATTTTACGAAAGTGCGCACTTTCTATATGACCTGGAAAATTGTACGATTACTATGTAAAATAGAGGCA
The DNA here is from genome assembly GCA_951394245.1 of Cyclophora punctaria. Classification (NCBI taxonomy): domain Eukaryota; kingdom Metazoa; phylum Arthropoda; class Insecta; order Lepidoptera; family Geometridae; genus Cyclophora; species Cyclophora punctaria. Next base: position 5,419,948 of record OX596177.1, read on the forward strand.
AGCTTATTTGTAAGGCTCAGACGGGCCACACGAGATGTTATTCATGTGACTAAACTATGTAAATGACTTTATGATGAAGACTTTATCCTCAACGCGCTCCGTAATCGGGAGCGTATTCTTAATAGAATTTCAGGTGAAATTTTATTAGTTAAGGACGGTATTTTGGTGAATTGAAAACATTAATTATTTTGTCGCGTAGACTGGAGTTTATTATGCCAACAAAAAATGTTTCAATTAATAAACTTTAATTAAGTACATAAAAAGTGGGTACAATAATGCAAGTTTGCGAACGAAACAAACAGCCATAAATAAAGATTCAAATTATGTCCGAGTATTATAAAGCACTGAAGCTCAAGGAACATTTGCACATAAGTGATCTTAAACTTCCTTGAACACACCCAGTTTAAACACTTAAATATTAATAAATAGCAATTAGTATAACAACAATAATGTTATCTATCGTATCCAACAGTTTTACTATCATTTACTAACGTATGGGTGGGTTGTTTCAAACATTTGCTATCGTTACATAACGTTCGTTCACGATTTTTACGCTGGTTAATACAAAGCCTTTTTTCATAACTTAAATGACGGTGTGTTAAAGTTATTCGAGTGGAGAGTAAAAAGTTACAGTTTTCTTTTCTTGTTAAAGGTTTACTAGTGGTTCACGCACTAGTTAACCTAAGCTGAACTAAACTGAACTAGTAAGCTGAATCAACCCGCCCCAAAGTGGTTAAGAAAACTCTCGTCTCTTAGCGAAAGCAACGCTAAGACTCCTAGAAGAATGTCTCGAGCTATGAGAATGGTGAGTCCTATGGGTGTCCGAAGATCTTCCTGACTTGATGGATTTTAAAGACCGAATTTCGTCCTTCCCTTCGGATTCGGCCAAAGCTTCGGCACTACCTTCCGCTGTTTTAGGTTTTCGCTTCACTGGTTTTACATTACCGCTGAATGTGAGAGCGAATTTCAGTTCTTCTACCAATTCAAATTTGAATGATGTCTGAAATAAATTTGAGACGTAATAAATAAGAAAAATAAAGGAAAATAATTATTCTTTGTTAAAGTTCAACATCGGAAAACAATATCTAACAAGGGACTTACAAAATGGAATTCGTGAAACTAATGAACCAAATTAATACGGTTTGGAGGTCTGTGCAAAGGGGCTTTAGATTGTCTGTCTGCGAAGACTGTTCGACCGAAAATCCCTTAAAAACTGTATCGAATAAAGGAATATTTTGACACGAAAAGTAATATCTTCAATATTTGTGGGCTTAGTAGATACTAAGGTTTCGGACCATTACGACCCACTTTTTTGAGCCGTTTCTCAAAGTGCTCTTATGACCCGTTTTTTCGAGCCTTCCAGGCCCATATTGGGCAAACACTTTTTTGGAATTTTATCTAAATGAATTTTCAGATATACCATCTATTTTTCCATTTACTTCTACTTACTTGATACTTGACGCAGCGTTTGAAAACTCCCCAGAGCATGTCCAAAGTGGATATAATGAGACCGACAATACATCCACCGCCCAGCACCACGAATGCACCCAACATGTTTTTCATATCCAGTTGCATTTTTTCTTCATTACGTTTTTCCTAAAAAGTGATAGGATATTAACTTATTTTTATTTTCTATTCTTAGTAAGCAAGATCGTGTAGGTTAGTGGTCAACTCGAGGTCAGAGGTTTTAGACCGCTAAAGGCCTCCGACTTGGTATATCTATTGAAACAACAGGGAACGACCATCTTAAGTACCCTCCGAAGCACGGTAATCTATTATGAAGGTACGTATGCATACGAAAGTAAGGTTCAGAAGTTCAGTTCTTAAACTTTTATCTGCATATTTGACTATTAGTTAAGTAATCTTAAAAAAAGATTAGACCGATTTCACCGCGCATGATAAATGGAGGAACAGACATTTTCCGTAAATAGAATTGCAAAAATGGGTCGACATTTAAGTTTGGTCAATGTCCTTTGTGTGTCTAGATAGCCAAAGTAGTGGAAAATAAGATTTATGATATAATTTCTTAGCATTAAATTAAAGCGAAAACTTTCAAAGGAATTTTAGTGGGGATAAAAGAAAAAGTGATTAAAACCACAACAATACGCCGTTGAAGTGGGTCTGACGGGAAAGGAATGTAGGTTCCTACAATGTTGGATTTACGCCACTCATGATATTTAATCAATAGCAATTGCTCGGAAAATACTCTTTGCTGTACCAACATCTTCGACTTGAAGAGTTATTGCGTCGCAGTCAGGTAAGTACCTATTCACGTAAAAGCGATGTCGCGGAGTTTGGCAAAGTGATGTTAGTTCATTGTGATTGTTAAGCAACGTGTAACGTCTACCTTGATAGGTGGCCAATAGTTCCATTTTTATATGAGCGCTACAATAGACCAAGGTCGATTAAGGCCTTTAGGCGGTCTAAAAACTCCAACACCAGGGTTGACCTACGCGAACTTACTTACGTTTAACTATTCACGTTTGGATTGTTATAGAATGGGACCTGCCTTCGTTAGTAGTTAAATACGTAAGACACATTTGAAGACTGCCTAAAAACCTCTGATATTATCAGATTAAAAAAACTAGAACCAACAATTTTACATGCGGTCTGTTTTGTTTTGTACATTTTAATAGATATATCACCAGCCTCTTTATTGGCAGATTAAACAAGAACTCTATTGAGTACCTAAATAAAAGATGTTCATTCGAAATTGAATGTTATGTAGCACGAAATAGAACACAATTTAAAGCGAACGCCATTTGTTTTTAAACATTACCACAAGCGTCAAACAAGTTTCGTATTTCAGAAATAATATTTTTAGATTATTATTTTCGTACAAAGGTGCACTTACACCACATTTTCCTCCTCCGTATTTTTCTTTCCACCAAATATCTTTCAGTTTCTGTATCTCGCCTTGCTCTTTTAATTTCAACAATGCGTCGTCAATATATCTCTTGTAGGGTGAATCTGAAAAAAGAAATTTCATTCGAATGAATATTTTCAGTTGATCACATTATTCATATGAGTGAATATGGAAATTAAAATTACTTTTCTTCATTCCAATTCCGTAGCTTTTTGAGTCTAGCAACCCTCCTACTTGTAACAAATCACAATGTCTCTCTTTAGTGTACTCTATCGAAGTGGATTCCATGAAAAATGCATATGATTCCTTTTCAGCCCTGAAATTATTAGAAAAATAAGATTAATATTAAGTCGGGCATACACTGTCCGTAGTGCTGTCTGAGGGACACTTTTATACGTTAAAATTGTCAATGTGACGTAAGTGTGTTTGAATAACTTGTGAGTTGTCAGCACTAAACCTTCGTGTGAGGTTCGTTCTTGAGAGGACCATCTTTTAAGACTTTTGTCTTTTTGTCCGTACAAGCTGTTGATAATATTATACAGTACAAATACAAAAGACATTGGTACTTAAAAATATGATTACCTGGCAACACCCTCTTCATTTGTTTTAACCAGACCATTGTGGTTTTTCATCTTCTCATACATATCTCTGTAGTTTTTGTTGGTAGAGTCCTGAAAATATATATGAAACATGAATCCATAACATATAATACTTACTACCAACAGGTAATTAAATAATAAAATATACGCGGACAAATCCACACAAGTTTGATAAGACTAAGCTCTAAGCTTGTATTATGAAATCTAACTAACTGAGACTAATACGTCTTCGCCAACAACTATGTTTTCACATGTTGTTGACTCTGGGAGGGAATCGAACCCGCAACCGTCGACACAGCATACCCTCACATGCCACTGTGCCGCACGGGCTTGTCAATAAAGGTGCTTTTAAAATTACATAAATACCATCAACTAAAGTTTATATTTACCTTGAAAAACTGAATAGTACTTCCAATATCCTTAGCGCCGTAAGATATCGATTTACTGCGGTACAGTTCATCAACGTTTTCAAACGGCAGGACATTCTTCTCGACCGTCAAGAAAGCGACCAATGTACCGACGTAAGACGCAACCATTACTAATGTAAAGAACCACCACACGCTGGTGATCATACGAGGAGCTAAGGCACTGAAATAAAGTCAATATTAGTGAGCTTACTTGTGTCCAAATTCAACGTTTCTATCTCGAACAACGGTCAACTGAATTTCGTTTAAGCGAATAAATTTTGTAGTACCTATGGATCTCAGTTTGGTTTGTGAAACAGGATTAAGTTGAACTGGTCTAATTCAGTAGTAACAGCTTAGACAGAAACACCCAAAAAAATTAAGTACTAATGGACAGACAGACACTGTTTAGAGAATGGGCCCAGAAGTTCCTGCACGGGAGACACTTCCAAGACTTGAGTCTAGTGTTTATGTTGAAACAAATAAGAACTATTTATAAAATCGAGTCACTTTCACTCATAAGTTTCCGAATGTTACTTTCATTAGGGAGTTAATAGTTGATTAATACAGATTAGCTCCGCTCCGCTTTTATATAAACACATCCTTAGACAACAAAATCTAAAGCATATTGCAAGCAACTGCACCAAGCCCAATACAAAACCAAATATATTTGCATCAAAATTCAAACTCACATACATTGGGGCGATCTCGGATCCTTGCTGCATAACCGAACCGATAATAAGCCACACTGAGTTGGCAAAACTGAACTGGTTTGTCAGTTCCTCTGGCTTCTCGATGCAAGGTACGGGGTTCTGCCATTCCTTGTTGGATATGCGTCCCACGAATATCATTATCACTCCCAAACCAAGTTGTATGAGCATCATATTGATCCAGACCTTGAATAAGATGATAGTGTCATACATACACGTACACAAATATAAGGCAAAACATACTAAATGCACAGAGACGTCCATTAAATTGACAATTAATTAATTAACGTTATTTTTCAAACATTACATGTTAAAATCACTCATTAAACTAGGGAAGCATTTGACGTATCTGTGTACAGGTTTTGGGAGATAGGCTTTGAAACCCGAAAACAAGTTTATTTTAAAGTTAATAAATCGGTCAAAATAAAAAAATACGCAAGAAAAAACCTAACCTAACCTGAACACTCAAACGCCATTACAATTTAAATAGGCCACAACTCTAAGTAGCTATTCAGTATTCAAGCGTTATTTCCATAATGTTTTGACAACTACTAAAATTGTAAGGAATCGAGCGCTTAATTTTACTACCGTTCGCATATTCAGGCACGAAATAGAGAAGACGCAGTAAGTACTTCGCTCTTCGCTCATCCGTAGGTATAAGTAACCCAATTTTAGGTCACGAACTAAAAATAAGCATAATATTAAGTTACCTCCTTTGAAAACACTTCCATAAATGAAAACATCTGCGGCGGCTGTTTGCTCGGCTCTTTGTACAATATCCCTATACCAAGAGTCATGAATGGCGTCGAAAAATCTATACCGGATTGTCTTTCCGCAGTTATTGTAAAGTCACAAAGTGCCAAGTCAGCTTTCTGGAACATTATAAGGAAAGTGATACGTAGGAGTTGAGTTTGTAACAGAATTGGAAGAGATTTGGGAGACTTGTCTATGGACAGGGAAAACCCTACTTAGGGTTTTTCTATTGTTATGTATCTATTAAAAGGTTAAAAGTTACGAGTAGTAACAGTGACGCATTATTTCCAAAACATTTCATAGTATTCTTGGTTATCATTTTGCTACGTCAACCTGGGAATATTAAGTGAATATTAAGCAGACTACTGAATTTGATTTCCTAGTGTTTTTGCAGTAACACTTAAAGACTGTAAGACCTCTGACTCTCTAACCAACTATGTTTTTTTGAATTGAAACTACGTACGTTTACGGATACACTTCACTTTTATTTCCGTCAACTTAGTTTCAAGTCGAAATCAGTAGTGACTTCAATCTAAGAAATCAACTATGTTTTTAAGCTATTGCATAGCTTCTATCGCGGGCCTTGAGCGCGGGAACCGAATCCAGAAATTCCGTAACGAAAAAACCTCACCAAAAACCAAACATTGCCTACGTAGAAGCCCAGAACACAAAGTTAGCGCGATGCAGACATTCAGCACACTAACGCCATCTAGTGATACAAAAAATAACTATGCAATAGCTTTACCGCGGCAGTCCCCGAGTGCCACACGTCTTTTTATATTATTATTAATTTAGATGTATGTTATGCCTATACAGTACCCAGCCTACACAGTAGCATCTTAAACAAAGACACCACTCCAACTTATACCAAATCCCTCTGACCTTTATCATAGATAGATAGACAAAACTTACTTCATCAATCAGTTGCCTACACATTCCCGTGAACTCTCCATTCACTATATTTCCGTAAACATTTTCAATTCCCAGCTCGTAGTTGAAACCCAGCATGTCAGATAACTTGTCCATCAAGTCGACGGTAAAACCTTCGTACCGATCGTTCCCTTCGAGGGTTTCATATGACTTCTTTATGTAGCCGTGCGGCGCTGTCTGTAAAAAACAAATTAACCTCTTTATCTTGTGCAGTTGAGTAAATAAAAACAGACAAAACAGTATAATGACAATATTAATTAAATCTTCTATAAGGAATGTTTGAAAAGTAAATGTTTACCAAAGAAATGAGAACTTTCAAAGTTTTATTGCGTAGCACTGATTCTTCGCCAATTTCAGCATCAGGCACTTTTGGACGTGCAATTATCAGTTTGTTGTCCTTTGAGCTACCGATCTGAAATTCAATAAACATAATCTATCTATCTATATAAATAAAAATGAATCTATATAAATAAAAATGAATTGCTGTTCGTTAGTCTGCTTAAAACTCGAGAACGGCTGAACCGATTTGGCTAATTTTGGTCTTGAAATATTCATGAAAGTCCAGGGAAGGTTTAAACGGTAAGCATTGACTGAATAAATGCGGGTGAAACCGCAGGGCACAGCTAGTATGAAATAAAATAACAACATATTACTATACTCTACTATATATATATATACTCTTTCTACGATGATTTATATAAAACTTATTTATGAATACATAAATTAATATTGATGAGTTAATTTGGAACTTACGGTTTGATTTCCAGAAGATGTAAGTTCTAATATATCGAAATTAACATCGAATCTCTGTCCTGAACCATCAAAGTTTAACATCCCAGTTATACCGACCACTTTGTTCTGAAAGTAACAAGAATTTTACGATATTATAAAAAACAATAGATGGACCGATTATGTTAGTCACTATGGGACCACCATGCCAAACACTATGCCAAGCTTTACACAAAAATAAAAATCGGATTCTGTTCAAAGCGGAAGCGACGAGTAACTTTTAAAAATCGGATGCGCAAACTGTACCATTAGTTGATAGGAGTCAATGGAGTTTACCACTACGGTTTTAGTAAGGCGGCAGCTCGAATTTTTTGCAGTCAAGATTTCACCTAAACTTCTTTTTATCCTAATTAGTATTATACATGCGAAAATATTACAATTTTCGCATTTACTTTGTTTGTTACTCTATCACGAAAAAACTACTCGACGGATTTGGTTGAAACTTAACAGTAATATAGGTTATACATCAGAATAACACTTAGGATACATTCTATCCCAAAATTCCCGCGGGAACGGTTACAACGCGGGTAACACCGGCTAATATTAAATAAGTGAACAACTCTTACAGTCCTCATAAAATTCAACAGCGACGATCCATAGATCCACGATTCGTAGTCATCGCAACTCAACTTAGAAGGAACTATTTCGGATTTAATCTTCTCCAATGCCATATCAAAGACTTGCACTGCATCATGGATTAACAATACTTTACTCTTCATCTCTTCAGCTAAAAGGAATTTCCCCGTTGCTTCGTTGAACTTATCAGTAAATTGCCATAAAGGCACGTTGTCATACAAGTCAACGATACGGAATCCTGGAAAACATATTACAATTTTACAATTCAAATAGGTACCATTAGTACTGCTGGTCATAACAATTTGCCTGAAATGTTCAGGCATTAACTTTTAGGTTTCTTTACGGTCTAGCTGAGTACGTTATGCAAATCTACGTTGTTTATATCGGACATGATAAAGTGCCTGACGTGTGTCCTGATACACTTACATTAAAAGTTTAGGTACATAAATATTATTAGAATGTACATTTTATCCTACTTTAAGTATAATTTACTTTCATAAAGCAATGCTCAATCATTTTGGAGGAAATGATTAAAAAAGAAGCGATGTATGAATCGTCTAGTGGATCTCCTAAATACTCACAAATTTGGCTAGTTACTAGTACATTATTAATTAGCAAAAACCGGATTTTGGGTATAACAATATTGCAAAATTGTATTGACCTTGGTAGCAACAATGAATTATTTCATCAGAATCTCTATGGAGACGTGGAGGAACTTACACTGAATAGATGGAGACAACTTCATCGGACTTACTGACAAGAGCCTAGCCCTTAAATTTATGATGATAATCTTTACACCGTTTCTAGAAGTACATTTCCAAACTTAAATATTTATCAATTATTACCTAAAGAATCTTTATGGGTGCTTTCAAATTATGCGTTTCGTGTCGGACCGCTGCGGTGCCGAAGCGGTGCGTTTGTCGTATTGTGAACGTACGATCGTGTGTTTTCATACAAATCGAGCCGTGCGGCAACAGTGCGTACTAAAATTATTTCGCGGTACCGACGCCGCACTGTTGCCGCACTGCTCGATTTGTATGAAAACACACGATCGTACGTTCACAATACGACAAACGCACCGCTTCGGCACCGCAGCGGTCCGACACGAAACGCATAATTTGAAAGCACCCTAAGAGAAAACATTACCCCAGTCTAGTATAACCATACATCAAACTAACTTAATTAACTCAACTTACGTTCTCATCTCTCACCTGTCATATTAACTCCGCCGAACCTATATCTTTCCATGTCCAGTGTAAAAAGATCAGGTGATAGAAATATGTATGAATGCTCGTCAGCCATCAGACCCACTTGTTGGGCATGCGCTAATATCATCTCTATTTTCTCAGATGGACAATCTACTACGAAATTTGTGTAGCCATTTTCTTTTGCGTCTATAAGGACGTTTCTGAAAATAATTACATTGTTATCCACACTATCTTGGACTCATAATACCTTCATTGTACCTTTATTTACAAACATGTGAATGTGAACGAACTGTCTCTCTCTTAAATAATATATTAATATAGCTGCGGCCGCGATTTTACCCACGTTGTGTCCGTTCCGATGGGGATTGCTTATAACACCTAGGATTGATATCATTGATATCTTTTGAATGTGAGTCTCCAATACAAAATAATTGTTCAAATCGGATTGGTCTTTTCTTAGCTAAGCGCGTTTAGACAAATAGAAAAACAAAAACTGAAACTCTATACCTTTATTAATTATTAGTATATATAAGAAAGAGTTCGATTTTATAGTTCGAGTTTGTTAGTGGCCGGAGTAGGAGTAGTCGGATTTGTAAAACCGCTATTAGACCTTTGATATTTTTTATTGAACCAGCAGCGCCCCGCGGTTTTACCCGCGTTGTACCCGTTCCAGCGGGAATTTCGGGAATTTTAATACTTATAAACCTTCCTCTTGAATCATTTTATCTATTTAAAAAAACCGCATCAAAATCCACTGCGTAGTTTTCAAGATCTAAGCATACATAGGGACAGACTGACAGACAGCGGAAAGCGACTTTGTTTTATACTATGTAGTGATGATAGCCTTACATCGTGTTTATTTTGCGACTCCTACTTATTCTAACTAAACATAGGCAGTGCAGTAAAAGTTTTCTCCAATAAACATTATGATATCTATTACAACATCCTCATTATCAATACACATCTATTATTACTTTGTTTACAAAACAATTGCGAAACAAGTTCTTCTTGTATTTCATCGCAAGAATATTCGCTGAACAAAGTACTCGTATAAAGCAACGCCTACGCAAAGAAAACAAGTTGTTCGTAAGAAAATGCAACTCCCACACATTTTGAGCCACAAAGAAGTAGAGTATTAAGTTCTAAACGTGGGTAAGAGATGGTATACCATTCGTAAGTTTGTGATGAAAATAATATCATGCTTTCTATGTTTGAGTTGGTACAACAAGAAAACTCTGTGTATTAAAATAAAAAGTAAGTTTGTTTAGACTATTGGCCAACCTTGGTATCGAAAATTTTACACCGCCTAAACTAAGTCCGACAATTTTATGTACACGGTAGCGCTCAGATAGAAATGCCACTATTGGTCACCCATCCAAGTAGGGGCCGAGCTGCACGTTGTTTAACAATCGCAATCAGCTAACTTAGTAATCGCTTAGTCAAACTACGATACGAGGCCTACATAAAATATGTGTACATATTGGGTTTTAGTTAAATAGTTTAAATTGAATATGGAACGTTCATGAACGCATATCAAACTCTTTTTGTCAAAAAATGTTCCATTTTTAAATTGATTTCCATTGAGTTATATGTAACTAGCAACCCCCGTTGTGCCCGTTCCCGTGGGAATTTCGGGAATTTTTTTACATATAAACCTTCCTCTTGAATCACTCTACCTATTACAAAAAACCGCATCAAAATCCGTTGCGTAATTTTAAAGATTTAAGCATACAGACAAACAGACAAACAAACAAACAGACAAATAGCGACTTTGTTTTATACTATGTAGTGATACGTTGATTACAAAGAAGTTGCGAATATTGTTATGACGTTGTGAAACACGTTAAGTGCTACGTTACTTTATAGGTAACTTTAATTTACTTAATGGCCCTTTAACATCAATTTCAGTATAAAAAGTCAATGGTATCCTGAAAAAGTTGTGATTCTTTTATCTTTTAAGTGCTTTCAGTTATTAAACAAGGTTCATTTAATTACTTATGAATACATACTGGTGTTAACATTTAACTAAAAAAATGTTGCTATATGTTTACTGTTATTGCCACTAACCTACGTAACCTACGTCAGTTAATTTGGGACATCAAAAGAAGTTAGTTCCATGTGAAAGCCCATTACACCTGTCTCACTTTGTTTTGTATATTGCTGGGGGGTAACCACGATCGTGAAGTTGATCGCTCGCAAGTTGCTTCTAAGGAATCGAAAATTTGGTACCATGACGCCTTCTAATTAGTGTCAAATTAAAAGCGCAGCCATGTTTTAAAAAATACAATGCCACGCAATTATAAACCCTATTACAATGAAAAAAAATGTAAACAAAGCACATAGTACCTTTTCGAATACAACGAGTTGTCAAATTGCAATAAGTCATTAGAGTGTCTATGATGCCGTCAGTAGTTAGGAATTTAGGATACGTTCCAAATAAATATAAGTAAATTAATGTCAGGGCTTTATATTTATTATTTCCTCAAAACAGTTGAGAGTTATAATTTGAAAAAATACACTTAAAGTACTAAATTAATCATTGTTTATATTATTTCTTGATTATATCAATTACTTGATGCTTTAAATGATTCACGTCTGCGGTCATGGACGCATAAAAAAGGTCTTTGCGTGAAAATATATTTTTGAACGCATCTGTTACAACCGATGAGTTGCTAAGAGACGGACTGACAAGACAATACAAATAAATAAATATTCATTACAGGGATTCACACATGGTTTAAAATACTTAGTTTAAATATTTTAGTTAGGAAATTAAAATGTAACGACTTCTATATCATTACGGATAAACTACGCTTGTGCTCAAGAAAACCTGCCTAATTGGTGAAAAAACACAATGAATGGTTGTCTAAATGATAGCCACAAATACCGACCTGTGTGAAACTTCCCGAAATATATAGAATACCTAAAATACATAAGTACGTACTCTAAACCAAATCTATTCTCCAACTAATAGTTTGGCGCAACATGTGGCAAGAAACTTTTGTCATTTTCTGTGTAAACCAACATAGAGAAATTCTTGAATAACTTGACTTTTCATCACCATCCAAGTCAACTACGTGGGCCAGTCACTGTTTTAGAGAGCACAATATCAAGTGCAATATTCCTTTGGATTATACTGGTATCTTTGAGATTGGCTGTGATTGAGAACTCTCCTCTATTGGTCAAACGAAGCGGAGTCCAGGGACCAGTGCGATGAGGAACACAAACCATAGCTGATGTCAAACAGCGACGTAATTTGAAAACGTTAGTCCATACTTTGGATAAGCACAGTCATCACCTCAGATTTGATGAATCCCAAATGAATTAATTTAAAATATAACAAAAGTGTATCCGTAATCTGGTAGTTTTAATTTCTAATAGCTTATTTAATAGCTTTTATCAATATAGATGTTAAACATTTAAAACTACATCTCCACTTAGTGTTTTCCAATTTTAACCAGTATTTCTTAACCCTGTATTTGCTTTAATAGAAAACACAAGTTTCCATTAAATGGATAAAGAACCAGCCTATCATTAATGAACGAACATGCGTTATCATTTATTTCATTAACCAGCGATTTGTAACTCTGAACTATTCAAAAAATTAAGGAGAATGATGAAGTAAGGATGTTTGTATGTGAAGTTTCACACCTGAAATGTCCCACTGCTGGGCAAAAACCTCTCATCTCACTGAATATATCAGTTCAGTGAAGAGGATCAATCACCAGGTGATTACGCCAAATCCTCAAACCCGATCTGTGATGTCAAACCTGAGACATGTTTTTAAAGAAGGAAACATGTTTTCGACCGACCTGGGAATTGAACCCGGAATCTCAGTCTTATTAGGCGAGTGCACATACCACTAGACCACCGAGGCGTTAAGGGAATGAATGAAATGAAAAAACCTCTATAATGTGAAAAATATTTATTAAGTTTTATGGCACTGAGGTCCATTATTTAGTTCACTTTTAATCATTTAATTACAGAAGTGTGTAAGGGACTTTGTTGTCCATGGCTTGATTACCACAAACCCATATTTTTCAGACTGTTGGTACCTATACCAACAGTCTGCACTGTCAAGATAGGATTAAGGTTCTTATTAAGAAACATTTCTTTCTTTCGAATTATCTATCTATTATTGCGTTACAAATGATGCACTATTACGTTTCTGTTCCATTTATGTACATCCTGCATTATATATAATGTGCTAGAATATAAAAATTAAGGTGCTGTAGGATCACTGAAATATATATTTTTTCTTTTTTTTTTTCTTCAACCTGTATCATCCCACTGCTGGGCAAAGGTCTGCTCCAAACGCTTCCAACCTTCTCTATCCTTTGAGGTTTCCCACCACTCGCTGTCGAAGGAGTTAAGGTCATCCTGCCAGCGTTTCCTCGGCCGTCCTCGGCGCTGCGCTCCGCTCGGGGCCCACTGGGTGTTGATGTGGGCCCATCTCTCGGGGGCCGTCCGCGACACGTGCCCCGCCCACTCCCACTTCAGCCGGGCGGTTTTGGTACCAACATCGGTGATGCCGGTAAGTGAACGCAGCGTGGTGTTCGCACTCGGTCGACTCGTTTGAGTCCAAGGATGCTGCGTTCCATCGCCCTCTGGCAGATCTTGAGCTTGGACTTCTGGAGCTCTGTTAAGGACCATGTCTGTGCACCGTAGGTTAGGACGGGCAGGATACACATATATATAAAGGTAGAAAAGTCCTGAGATATTAATCATGCATACCAATGACATGATTTTTTGGTTTCAATATTAATATAGGTAACTCATCGATCTTCATCTGATATCAACAATTCAGAGTCTGATTTTTGCACATGCCTCCATGTGGAGGAAACCCGCCGGTGGAACCCTGGAATGAGATTAAGCCAAGCTAAATAGGTTGCAAAATAAAATAAACAAGGCATGGGGTAAAAATGGAGACGTGATCACCTAAGCGGGAACATCAAGACACGAGGCTATAAAAATATTAAAACTGCAAATAATTAGGTTTAATACAAGGCTTAGGTTTAGTGCATTGTGCAAAGGCTAGCCGGTGATGGATGAAGTGAATATTAAAGGCCTAAGCGTCCCGTAAAGGAACCATGATACGCACACGCGGCACACACACATGTGGTTACCCGGCGTGGTTCCGCAATTCACTTCCCATCCAGAATAAGCACAAGATGGATTGATAAATGGCACTGAAATACTAGTAAATTCACAACACTGATTAGTTTTAAAGGGAATCTAAACGGGGCGAAAATGACACAACTCTTACCAGTAAGACTGGGTTCCAAAAAGGCGAGCGAGTAAAAAAGCGGCCAAGTGCGAGTCGGACTCGCCCATGAAGGGTTCCGTAGCAGCGAGTAACATAATAAAGAAGTTCTTGAAATAAATGTTTTTTTATTTACATTTGAGTTATTGAATGAATAATCAGTATTTTTTTGCGGTTTACGATTTATGTCGTAAAAAAAAACTACTAACTAGACCTCGTTCAAACCAATTTTCGTTGTTAGATTACATTGTTATGTACATCATATATTTTTTTTAGTTTTATCATTCTCTTATTTTAGAAGTTACAGGGGGGGGGACACACATTTTACCACTTTGGAAGAGTCTCTCGCGCAAACTATTCAGTTTAGAAAAAAATGATATTAGAAACCTCAATACCATTTTTGAAGACCTATCCATAGATACCCCACACGTATGGGTTTGATGAAAAAAAAAATATTTTTTTCATTTCTAAGTATGGGAGACCCCCCTAAAATTTTATTTTTTTTCTATTTTAGTGTGAAAATATTAATGCGGTTCACAGAATACATCTACACACTAAGTTTCAACAACATAGCTCTTATAGTTTCGGAGAAAAAAGGCTGTGACATACGGACAGACAGACGGACAGACGGACGGACAGACAGACAGACAGACAGACAGACATGACGAATCTATAAGGGTTCCGTTTTTGCCATTTGGCTACGGAACCCTAAAAAAGAGATGATATTATCTTTATGTATGTAGGTATGTAGTGCTTCTATTAATTGTTGTTCGAAGATTCAATTCAATTACATTTTATTCTACCAACTTCATTATCAATAGCAATTAATAACAAACTGACATTACAACTGTCAAGTAACTTTGACGTTTTTATAAATAGTGAAACAGATTATATAATTAAATGAAAGCTGTGTCGACGGTTGCTATAATAGGTACTACAAATAGTGTCCGCGCACTATAAAATGAATACCTTCATACATTTTGGCGGGAAACAAAAAACATGGCGGCCACATGATTTGAGTGACAGATCCCGCAAGTTCCTTAAAAGTTACTCCCTATTGCTAATAACACGATAGGTACGTGACGTCAGCATAATGCGACCAAGTTTGAAGGTTGATATGGTGTTATAGATCTAATTGTGGTTTTTTAATTTAGGCGTATTATATTATTGATGAAAGTATCTGTCAAACAATGTCCGCGCAACAGAGTGCAGTACAAAATTTCACGTTTTGGCGGTGGATCGGTAAGGGAATGACAGGCCGGTGAATCGACCGGTCAACGATTTCGATCGTGCTTGTAGTAAGGCCCCTGGTAAGCGCCAGTGACCATTCAGCGCCTATAGACAAGTGACAATCGCTTGATCGCTAATCGCTTTGATTGAAATCGCTCTACCAAAACATACTAGTGAACCACGTGATATCAAGATGCCTTATGTCAATCCCATACATTTTAGAATCAATTGTAAAAGAGATTTCGGTAGAAAAATGCCAGTTTCTATGGTTTCTTGTCTAAGTGGTTAGGTACCTCTAGGTTTACTGTATACGATAACTGTATTTCTTCATTCCCGGTTGTTTCATCGATAGACCATGTCGGCGGCCTTTATTGCCTCCATTGTCGGCGGTCTAAAACATACTTACTTTATTTCTGCAGTATTCATTGAAAATTGCATTTGGTCAAACATTTATATTAAGTACCTGTAATCGTTGCCGCTTAGTTCTCTCACTGTGACTGTATATCTATCGGTAACATTCCCAATTCCCAATAAATCTTTGACTCGAAGCACACTGTATCCTTTCATGTACAATATGGTGAAATTCTCCCACTGTTTATATTCCACTAGGCTGACTAATATCTGAAATATTGTATTAGAAAATATAAAAACATGATTAAGATGTGCGTTAAAAGTGCAACAGTTTATTTAAATCACTCAGTGACGTCTACGGTACCCAAAGACTTCAAATAAAATAGAAAAAACTAATTTACATAATATTTCATACATGACTTGGCAAGTACTTCTCCTTAGCACTCATTTGACAGACCTCTAGGTCTCGTCTGAAAATCAGCGCTGTCACACGTCCATGGCGGCATTACGCTGAGACGAGGCCTGTTCAGACCTCACACAGTATTTCTGTTCGTGTAACTGTTCAATGTATGTTATTTAATGTATGTTCTATCTGTAGTTTCTTTTTGTTTTGTTCTTCCTTTTGTTGTGTGATTGTCTGAATAAATGTTTCTATTCTATTCTATTTGATGTCTCTGAGTACAGAGACCAATACTAAAAATTAGTGTTTCCAAAGGATTTCAAACGATTTGATATTGTAATAAACTTCACTTTCATATTTCACACTGTTAAATACAAAGCGTTATTTCATAACTTAAATGACGGTGGAAGCCACAAATATTATTTTCTTACGTCTGTTGAGACTGACATTTTATGTTAACGTTTACCAGTGCGTGGACGTAAGCTGACGCAACCCGCCCTAAGGACTTTAACCCGCCGAGAATAAAAGTTATATATCTAAATGTTATATAAGGTTTGTACACACAAAGACTCCAGTCCACGGAGGTTAGTCTGTCTATCCTATACAGTGAACACATGCAGAATCGCTATGTGATCCTCCAACGTAGGTTTCACTATCCTTTCGAGGTGCCAGAATGTGGGACGTAAGATGTGGGTATTTCTTACAGCACATCCAATTAAAGTTGTTCACTAAAGTCTAATATTAAACATGATTATGATACTTACATTATTAAACGCGTAAGGGCTAGGCGACATGTTGAGTCCCGACCAATCTTGCGAGGAGAAATGGTTGTGTTGTATCAAGACATGGGGCAGTTCCAGCATATCACTTAAAGCTTGGATATTTTCACTAGCCTTCCCTCCTACGCCGTCGATAATACCCATCACTCCTTCCTGGAAAACGGGAATATTATAATTAGAGAGGTACAAGCATAGAATAAGATTCAATAAGGTGTGGGCTTCTACTGTTTTGATACTCCTACGCGAACTCTAGTCAAGATACTCTAGTCTAACAGCCTCCGTGGTCTTGTGGTTTGAGCGCTCGGCTCACGATCCGGAGGTTCCGGGTTAGATTCCCGGTGGAGACAATATCTTACAAAAATCTCTTTGTGAGACTGCCCTCAGTTTGGTTAGGGCATTGCAGGCTGAATCACCTGATTGCCCGAAAAGTAAACCGATTCCGTGCTTCGGAGGGTACGTTAAGCCGTCGGTCCCGTTACTTTCTATGGAAAGTAGTCGTTACATGAGCCATTTCAGAGGCCTTTGGTATTATTATTTTTGTAATGGATAGCCAAATTTATCGAGAAGCTTAGGATATTTTTCATCCCTTTTTCTCTTTGGAAAATATATCGGAAAGAAACAGATCTTTTGATAGCTTAAATGCTGTTAATTATAATAGGCTCTGAGTATTTAATTGTTGTTAATCGCGTTACATAATCAGTATTTAATTATTTTGAACGTGATTTCTGATCTCCAATTTACGTGTTTCAAATGTGCATCAGTACTCACCTCAGCCAGCTCACATACGAGCTGACTTATCTGCAGCATATCCCCTTTCTCCGTAACATCTTTTATCGATGTACTGAAATTGTACTCCACGCCACTCAACTTTAACGCTTCCTTCAAATCTTCTGCATCTTGGTAGAATATACCTCCTGAAATAGTACGGTGTTAAAATATCATAAAATTTTATTTGAGAGCCATAAAACTGTACCGATGGGTTCGGACCCAATCGCTTTACGAGACTGTCGATAGATAAAGCTTTAATTTTGACGCACAATCTGTTTTAGTACTGAATATTAACGGAAATGTTTACTTGCAATTGAGTTTACTGGCAGCTTTTAAAAGAAGAATCTTAATAGAGGATTTTTTTACATCTTTTAGTACAAATAAATGGTTTAATTAAGTACCTAACAAAAAAGTAGTTTTTAGAACGCCATAATTTCATTGCCAGTAAAGGTATTGCTATCTACTGTCAACACTATTTATCAATACGTTGTTTGTATTAGGTACAACTAATGCATGTTTGAAATAAATTCTCAATTTCTTATGAAACACAGTTGTCAAAATTCGTAGTCGAGTTGTTAGTATATGAATGGAATAATTTTCTGGTATGATTCATTCATAGCTGGCACTCAAACATTTCAAACACGTACCCCTAACGCAGGTATGTCAGCAAATCGTTTAGTCAGCAACGAATATAAAGACTGAATTAATTAACTTAACTATTGAATTACGAATTCAAATCTTACTCAGTTCTGTAACCATTAGCATTAAAATGAATAAATTATACTAAAGCTTACCCAAAACCCGTTGACCGGACAAAGCACATGGCAATGTCAATAACAAAAATAAAAACACATCCATAACAATCACTTAAAGCACTTAACATCTCATCTTGAATCACTTAAACCGTTATCTTTATCTTAACATTACAGCGGTGATTAAAGGAAGATTAATCAATAGTTTAAGATAGCGTAATAAACGGTAAGATGCTCGTCTGTGTTGGTAATGTGTTTAGACTGGTGTGAGACGGTGCGCCCGCGACACACGACGCGACGTCAGAAATAATCCCGCGCCTATATTTAGGACAAGTTTTCCACAAAACGACACACTTTATGCCGATACCGTCTGCTGCAACGGTTATAAATGTTACGGCATTATTGAGTTATTCAATTATTTATAGATTTAATTAGAATAATTATCAGAGTCCTCCTCACTGTATGTTGTTAGTAATATTTTTGTGAGATGAGAGTCCTTTGCAGTGAAATAGTTTTGCAAGCTAATAGTTTTGAAAAATGTGGTAAAGTATGGTCCAAGTTAAAACTGTCCAAAATTTTAAATGGACTACATTCCTAAGCCGTCGGTCCCGGATACTTTCTATGGATAGTAGTCGTTACATGAGCCATGTCAGAGGCCTTTAGCGGCTCAATAACTCTGACACCAGGTCAGGTTGACAATCCACTCGATGAAGAAGAAGACTCGGTATATGTATAGTTATCATAAATGATCGATACGTGTATGTGGTTTCCAAAACAAGTTAACCTTATTCGTCCTTATAAAATCATATTTGTTAAACGAAGACTATTAGGAGCTCTTACAAAATGTGAAATAGTCAATCAAAAGTAATTGTTTGTAAAATAACATAGAACGTAAAACTGTGTAAACAACTAGGGCTACCAGACGGCAGACAGACAGAGCTAATGTTTCTATAATTAGGTTTTGCGCTAGATTCAACTTTTGTACCATTTCGGAGACAATATTTTCTATCGCTTGAACTCCTTTTAAAGACCGTCTGTGCTTTGTTTTAGTTTATTACTTCTAAGGGTAAATACCTATGATGAGTTTGTTTGAAACTATGTACTTACTTTCTGCGGGGTTTTCCACGTTTCGGAGTTGTTTACTTCTTTGCAGAAGTTAAAGAGATTTCAGTTTGTAAAGGATTCGATGAGTGAATTTGATGGTTTTGATTATACTCGTACTTTGCAGGTGTTTAGTCATTTACTAATATTATAAAGAGTTAAAGTTTCTAACTTTGTTTGTTTGTTTGTAAAGGCTCATCTCAGGAAATACTATACTCGGAATTTTAATTCGATTCCAGATTTGACATTAGCTACTGTCATTTTGTGAAATAATGATACCACATATAATAGTGTAGTGTAGTGATACGAATATCTTATTTCATTGCGAATCGATATTTTGTATCCGAGATGTATCCGAGTACTCGGAATTTTAATAATAAATGTTACAGAAAGTGACAGCGATAGCGATGACGGCGACAATTTATAAAATAAATTATTACCATAATACATCTATCTGTTTTATTTAAAATGTTCCTTCATGATCACATTTTTTTATTTATTTCACACACAATTATAAAAGAAAAGTCTCAGATCGTTAATTAATCGTCAAAACTAAATTATCGGTTCAGAAATATTTAATTTCCTGATATACTTAGTTTACGAGAGTAAAATTATAAACGAGAAGAATCGATCGGGAAATATTCCATTTCCATATCGAATAATTTCGCAACGTCACTATTTAGTACTTGTCATAATGTTGCAACACTGCAATTGTCAAATCTGGAATCGAATTAAAATTCCGAGTATAGTTAATAGTTTTTGTAATGGAAAGTCACGTTCAACGGGAAGGTTATAGACTATTCAAAAAAAAGAAAAAAATCTTGACAGTAATTTTTCAAGTGTTCCATTTCATCCATGTTTTCAGATACGGAACCCTAAAAAACAAGTTCTGTGATGTCGTCTTTCATGGAAAATGCCTCTCAATTCACAAATATATTAGTATTGTAAGCAGAATTAGGCAACACTAACACGTTGGAAGTTAAAGCGTTAAATATAAAATCTTATTGCAGGAATAATCTCTAAGATTATTTTGTGAAGAAAGAGGTTTACCTAAAATAGTCTGACTTTACCTTAAAAGCATATTAAAGCAGTTACAGCACAAAAAGCTTTTAAGACGCTGCTGAATAGCATAACACAGAAACATAATATCAAATTATTATGTTTAGTTCAGAGAGTTGCATCTCATATAAACAAAGCTATGTTAACAAGCATCCAACGGATGTCTGACTGAATTAAATATCTGACAGTCTTTGCACAAACACAAACGTCTTGTCGAAATATTGGGGCAGAACCCGCCTATTGCATGTTGGTGAAATATTTTAAAGAGAATTTATAATACACATTAGATTACATTACAACTATAAATTCATTGCCTATTTTTTTAATGGGCATAGGTTAACTTATAGTGAGATTATTTTTAATGATGTTTCAGGAGTTAGTATCATAATATTAATGTGTCTGGAATGTTAAAATAATGACTATAAATCTTTCTTGATAAAGATGTGTTATTTTGTCATTTATTATATGTCTTGTGAACATTATCGTCATAGACATACAATACTTATATTTGTGACAAGCAGCGCCCTGCAGTTTTATCCGTGTTGCTCTCGTTCCTGTGGGAATTTTGGGATAAAAATAGTCTATAATATTCCTGTTAAATCGGATATTTAGTTCCCGAGATTAGCGCGTTAAATAAATTCTTTAGCTTTAATATATTAGTATAGATTAGATAGAGGTCAAATATATCCCAAGACAATTGATAATAGTTTCGCATTATATTTGGTTGCGTATTATCAAAAAGTATGGGAGTATAATGCGATTGTCACGTGATTTTCACACATTCACTTATTGGTATTGTTTTAATAGATTAAAAAGACTCAGTTAGATTAGGTTAGTTGTTAGGCGTGGCGGTGATAATGTAATGTGGGCCATACACGAGTTTCAACGACTTGATGAAGCGTCCAGAAAACTTGACGTGTAAGGCCATGGGTATCCATAACAGGTCTACTTACAGCGAAAAGTTTACTGGATGCCGCATCAAGTACGCTGCAAACCTGACGCCAGAACTTGATTGTGTATGGCCCGCATAAGGGTACCTGTCGAGAAACGGACAAATATTAACCAATAGGATCTCTGGTCAGATATTTTATGCAATCCTTTTGGTTGATATTTGTCTGTTTCTCCACTCCGCAGCCTCGCTCCGCACTAATGGACAGGCACCTTAAAACGACTCGAAGCAGTTGCGATGCGATTGTCATTTGTTATCGTTCAGAATTCACCTGTGACAATAACAAATTCCAAAAGAAATTACGATTGATTAATCGTCATTGAATGAAAGTAAAATTGCAACGCGTGACATGGTCACCCAAATCCAATTGTTCTATATTTCGCAAGATCATTTGTATGCGTTGGATCGAGTTTGGCTAGTGACACGATCAACGTGACACGCATTTTAGAGGGGTCGTAAACTGCGAATTGCACACAGTTATAATGAAAGCGGGAAAACAAATAAAATTTATGACTTCAAAGTTTCAACTATTCAATTAATCAAATTCGAAAAGTTCCTATCATGCAAAAGACACAGTCATGCATCGCTTTAGTACTTTATCAAATTATAAATTCAAAAATTCTCATATACTTGTAATTCGTTATTGCCGAACTTGATTATGACAAGGTAGCATGTTAATTTGCATTCTGTATACCACACGATGACCTAAAAGATGACAAACCAAGACACCCACTTGCTAAAAGTAGGACATAGGTACTAACATAATCTAAAGTGGAAACAATATTTATTATTTTGTACTTATAAGGTAAATTGTGGATGACTTCAGATAAATACTTTATATGGCGTGCATGACCTACGTAAACAAAGGATTCTTAAATAATTTATAGCGTCACATCAAGATACTAAAACCTTATACAGAGAAAAACAATTCTATCAACTTAGAATGTATTATGGACTGCAATTTCACCTCTTTATATGTACATTGATCATCCAATGTAAATGCCAAAATGTTTTACAAAAGAGAAATAAAATGTTTACGATCTGTTTTGAAACTTTTGTTTGGATAAATCGATTGCTTCATTCCTTCGAAGTGCAATGGGATGCTAACGACGGTCTATAAATATGTACGAGTGTATGTTTCGTGCACTCAATGTATACTTGCTTTAAATGAGACGTAGCTACTTACATGTAATAGTAAGGTTAGTTCAGATAAGATGGTAGTTATTAATATGAATTCGTATTAAATATAAACAATCAATTAACCTCAAAAATACTTAACATTTTCACTACCAAGAGTATTTTAATTTCAATTTTTCAATCTCAATAGCTACCATAAACAGAGCCTTCAAAAAACTCCATTAACAGCAAATTGTTATTTTTATGGATTTATTTTTATTCACGTAATATTGCCGCAGTTTATAAAGCTATTTGAAACATTTTCAGTATCTAAACAGGATTTTGGTATCGATTGCTTAGATATTATTATAATATAAAATATATTTTTACTATGATAATAACAGCACTACGTGATAAAAGTATTTACCTACTGACGGTTTTATACATAACTAGCTGTGCCCCGCGGTTTCACCCACAGCACCCCGTTCCCGTAGGAAATACGGGATAAATAGTCCTATACCTATCAAATCCTATACCCGTCTCCTGGTTCTAAACTACTTCCCCACCAATTTTCAGCCAAATCAGTTCAGCCGTTCTTGAGTTATAAATAGTGTAACTAACACGACTTTCTTTTATATATATAGATATAGGTATGTTTGAAAATAATGGCCAAATCCGTGATTTAAAAAGGATTGTCCCACAGCCGGGCAAAGGCCTCTCATTTCATCGAAGATGACAGTGATTCACAGTGAGGAGGATTAGGCGGCAGTCTTGGCAGGTGAGTGCACATACCCCTAGACCCTAGACGAGGGCTCGTTTTGGAAACGTAATTCAAAATTCAAGAACGCTCAAAAATCTTTAGTTATCTATACTATACTAATATTAAAAAAGGTAAAATTTGTAAGTTTGTTTGTTTGTTTTTTTGTATGTTCGAGCTAATCTCGGGAATTACTAGTCCGATTTGAATAATTCTTTTTGCAAGAGATAGCCACATTCAACGGGAAGGATATAGGCTATATTTCATCCCGAAATTCCCATGGGAACGGGCACAACGCGGGTAAAACCGTGGGGCGCTGCTAGTAGCATAATGCTGCGGTTATTGAGGCGGAAAGAAAAGCTATTAAGTAGCAGTAGCACAGTTAAACTAAGCACAGTTACTTTTCTGATGATTTTATACCGAAAGCCCATTTTCCTCTGCTGACGTTCTGCCGAAAGGCTGTTAAGTTCAAAGTAAAGACTCTTTTGAACGTACCAGCTATTTCAGGTCAAAACTGAATAAAAATATTTGAAGTTGACTTTAAACCAACTTGTAGTATGATTTTACCGTTTGTAGCCAACTTGGTACCTCAAACTCACTCACTTTACTTAAATACCGTGTACATAAGTTCATTATGTAGTCCGTAATGTAATGCATTAGTCGAATAAGGTCAGGGGATCGTAATTTGTAGAGCAAACGTTTTCTAAGGAAACTTCAATTCGATTTGTATGTTCAAGCTTCTATTTCAGATGAATTTTAAATATCAGGAGAGGAATATTTATTCTCAAAATTATGAGGAAAGTCCTTAAGTAAGGATTATGAGGTAATGGAGGATAATGAGGTTTTGATTCAGAACATTGAATGTTTTCATAGTTTTTTATTTACCTATATTTATATAAAAAATAAAATATTTAATTAATTATGTATTATGCTAACACCGCCTTGCCGTTTAACTGGCTTTCTGCTTGTTCCCGTGGGAATTTGGGATAAAACATCTTCCTCTAAAAAAGGTACCCAATACAAAAATTATAACTTGACTCAAGACAGAAATTAGCCCGAACATACAAACAAAATCACAAAGTTTACCTCTTTATAATATTATTTTATATTAAATTATATTTATTTACTTCACACACGGTTATTACACCCAAACTAAGCTCAAAGCTGTTAATACATCTTTCTCTTTGTTCTGTCCTGCGGCATCATAAAACAATTCCCAGTCTTCTATTATTATCGACATCAAAACTAGAAATTCAATTACGACCAGTAAAGTAAAAGAGATTCATCAGTAAACGAGAGTTTTAAAGAATAAATCTCGTGTTACATTGTACGTGGGTCATAAACTTTCATTAAATGAAAGTAAATATTGGATTTTACTAGTAAAATTGTCACATAACTTTATACTCTAATATCAAATTACAGTCTAACTTCAGTCGATATTCGTGTTTTCTTAGATACCTCTACAAGCGGAGACAAGAGTCTGTATACACTATACGAACAGTCCTTAAACTGGATGGTACGACGCCATGTTGTATATTGTGACGAACTGACGTTTTGTAGTCAAACTGAGGTCACACTAAAGGTAACAAAAGGTAATTTTCCGTGCAAATTCTTTAGTTTGACCGACGTAAAAAGGAGTCTGTGAGACGTTTTGTGTCCAGTGTAAGCTCTTTTAAATATAAGTAACCTGGCAAAAGTTGTTTTGCCATTTCAAAATTAAGAGGTGGACCAGACTTAGCATTTAGGAGTATGAAAAATAGATGTGGACCGATTCTCAGCCCAATATGCACACAAAACTTCATCAAAATCGGTCGAGTCATTTCGGAGGACTATGGCAACTAGCATTGTGACATGAGAATTTTATATATAAGACTAGCTGCGCCCCGTGGTTCTACTCCCGTCGAGCCCATTGCGAATTTTGTTAATAAATAAATTGCCTATCCTTCCTCTTGTGTGTGAAGAATTATTCCAATCAGATTAGTAATTTCTGAGATAAGCGCGTCCAAACAAACAAAAAACAAGTTTTATTATATTAGTATAGATGACAGACCAAAATACTGTCTAACTACATTCGTGGATATAATGTGATCAATCAGGCTCTAAAATAATAATTTTACTGCTGATAAACTCAGACAGTATAAATGAAGGATTGGTAAGTGACTATCGTTTTCTATAAATCCATAAATTTTACGAGACGCTCTCAAGTATCAATAGTGCATCATATAGGGATTATCCTCTTTATTACAAGATCATGCAAATCCTAGTCTACGACGGATTGAAATAAATTGATCACATGTACTGTCGGTGACCTCCCGTTTTATAAGTTCCCACCAAAATATCATCATCTATATACTAATATTATAAAGCTGCAGAGTTTGTTTGTTTGAACGCGCTAATCTCAGGAACTACTGGTCCGATTTGAAAAATATTTTTGTAATAGATAGTTCAATTCAACGTAAAGGCTATAGGCTACTTTTCATCCTAAAATTCCCACGGGAACGGGTACAACGCTGGTAAAACCGCAGGGCGCTGCTAGTAATAATATATGACGTTTTGCATGAAAAATGCATTTTTCAATTTTATGTTTTCTACGTCAAGTGACCGAGTTGCAGACTGAATTTCGACAGTACTATATCAAGGTTTCTTTGTGTAATATTGATAGTAAACTTTATTTTTTTTATCAAAGCTTTAGCCAGTTAACATAACCAATGTAAGGTTACCCCACGACATCTGTCAGTAAGCCGCTGGCGAAGAAACACAGTAGGCGTAATAGTTTTTGTTATTTTTGTTTGTTTGTTTGCTAATCTCAGAAACTACAAACTTATTTGAAAAATTATTTTTGCCATGGATAGCCACATTCAACGGGAAGGTTATAGGCCATTTTTCATCCCGAAATTCCGACGGGAACGGGCACAACTTGGCTAAAACCGCGAGGCACTGCTATTACTAATATACTTACAGTTGTCGCTCCAACTTTCGAATTTTCAAGATTCCAACCCCTTCGTCACTGAATTCTTTCATCACTTTATGCATCTATGAAAATATAATAACCTATTACAAAAACGTATGAGCATACACTGATTAACTAGGTCTCCAAATAGCGCCGTATGTATGCACTACTTGTGCAGTCTAGACAAAGCACTTCAAAACAGGTTCTAGTGTTGTGTAAACAGCATCTTCGTTACCACAATAACGTAAGAGATCATCAATTTATGCAACACTAGCGAACCGCCGTTTCGTTTAGTTGGTCTAGAGTCCCACAGGAATACCTAAAGCAAGAAACGTTCACTTACGAAATTTCATTTTGAAAGGCGTTCTTCTAATAGTTTCGATAATAACATCAGTCTTCAAAGCTTATAAAACTGTTATAATATATCAATTAATAATAATTTCAGAATACCTAGACTAGCAGTGCCCTTTTTGGGATAAAAAATGCATACCGATTGGTATCCATTTTGGTATTAAAAATTGCATACAACTTTATTCTCGAATATAGCCACTCAATATACTCACAAAATATAAAAAATATTTTGTACTGAACTGTACTCGTAAAAAAAGTTGCAGCAAGCAATGAATCAGCATTAACCGTTACTTATGACTTTTCAAGAGTAGTATAGTAACTAAGTACAAAAATAAAATATTCAGCTGTATTATATTGAAAGAAATGCACTTAAAATTGCCGCAAATTTTCATAAACAATTGATACTAATAACATTAAAAATATTATACACAATGGTAGTGTATGTTGCGCCTAATCCACTATACTGATATCTTCGGCGAGATAACAGGCCTTTGCCCAGCAATGGGATAGTTATACCTTTTTATATTGCGTTAGTAGTCAAAACGCCACAATGTCTAACGTATATCAAAACTAAAAGCACTACCTACTCGTATATTTGGTCGAACATAACATACCTGATAGTAGTTACCTATAGATTGTACTGTAATAATTCATCATTGTCATGTACGATATAAAACAATAAACCTTATCAACTATTTATTGTTAGTCGTAATACATAAAACCTTCGTTCGTGCTGACTGTTCGTCCGGCGAGCTGTCACACGCGGTTCTAACGAGACAAGTCATTTTCACAATAAAATCGAAAGCCCTCAACCTCTGAATTATTCAATAAAAACGAATGGGAATCGAATGAAACAACTCGCCCGTTCAGATACATAGCACGAATTATAATAAAATATTGGAATTATTCGCATCGTCTCAACCGAGACAATGGGTGACATTATAAATACGTTTTTTACCGTCTTAATTCAATCTACAGCTTTTTGAAATTAAATTGAGAAAATAAAACGCGAACACGACGTTCGGTCTTTGTAAATTGGTCGCCAAAGAAAATAGAATATTGTTCCAAGTTTTGGCGCAAAACACGACTATGAAATTGTTTTCTTTCTCGAAAATATTGGATTAAATCACTGTATATTGATATGAAAATAAAACTTGGTTCTCTACATGACAAATTAATTGCAATTTGCCAATTAAAACGTTAATACTCGAACGATGAAAATCTCTTAACCTGAATATCAGGCGCGCTTCCGTAAATTAACTATAAAATAATTAATTTACAAGCTCTTAGGACCAGAAACTGATAAAGCTCAGTAATTAAATTACACTAATTCAAAGAAGTTTAGGATCCAATAAAAAACAATATTGATTCGCTTTTAATTTGATCGCGTTATCATTAAATGCATCGGATACATCTCACAAGAATTTTACAATTTTATATAAAATTAATTAGTGTTTTTATAATGTTTAAACGTAAAAACAACGTTTTATGTATTTACAATGTTTTTAAAAATCGTTATTAAGTTTTTATAAAATTGTAAGGAGATAATTTAGTTAGATTAATCGAGTTTACACGAACTGGCGAGTTTAGTAGAACACAAACGAGCGAGTTAGTTTAAACTCGTCGGCACTACACACATACTTATACGTACCTACTTAAGACAGAGTGCATTGTTTGTTTTTATCATAGAACTAAAAGCGAAGAGGTGTTTATAATGGGTTCTATGTCCGAAAACATTTTTTATATAGGTATTGGAGAACACAGAAGCGAAGTATTTACTGCCTAAGGTGTGCAATGTACTTAGAAACATATAAACATAAATATTACGCACTTGTACGTAGTGCGATCACATTAATTGTTGCTTTAGAAACTGATATAACATAACTTATTCCACAACAGATTGATTTTAGGTTTGACTCGACGTTCTATGCAGTAAAGTTTCCACCGTGACCTTAATTTGTTATAAAGACGCTGCATTGAATGAATGAAAATAATAATTCCATGGACAAAACGTTCTATGAATGAAAACAATATTTCCATGGACAAAACGTTCTATACTTAAACAAAAAAAAACATTGACGTTCATCACTATTGATCGATATGTAGGTAGTAGGATCTTTATTTTACGTTTTGACATTACGAAACGTCAAACTACTGGCGGGAATTTTGAATTAAATTATAGGTTAAGTTTACATGACGTGCATCGAATATTGGCTTAGTTTGTGGTATATGGGGGATGGTTTCCGCTATCTATGCATCGAATGGACAACGTCAAGTTGGCTTCTGTTCAAAAACTTTACTCATTTATGCACAACGATACCAGCTTGATATACGTTAAGATACTACAAGTATAGTCTTCTGGTATAATGGAGAGCTTTCTAATAAAATATAAACTAAAATTATGTACCTTATAGGATAATCATTTGTATCAATGTGATGGTATCACGAGCTCAGTGCATTTTAATACTTTTTTTGTATACATAAAATATATAGAAAATTGATTCTTTGCCCAACATTTATACGGAAACGTGCACAACGCGGGTAAAACCGCGGGGCGCTGCCAGTACATTATACTTATATCTACATTTAAGGTTCTAACTTTGGTGCATAATTATTACTCAGCCTATTTATCAAAACCACTAGGTACTCACCTTTTTAGGGTTCCGTAGCCAAATGGCAAAAACGGAACCCTTATAGATTCGTCATGTCTGTCTGTCTGTCTGTCCGTCCGTCTGTCCGTCTGTCCGTCTGTCCGTCTGTCTGTCCGTATGTCACAGCCTTTTTTCTCCGAAACTATAAGAGCTATGTTGTTGAAACTTAGTGTGTAGATGTATTCTGTGAACCGCATTAATATTTTCACACTAAAATAGAAAAAAAATAAAATTTTAGGGGGGTCTCCCATACATAGAAATGAAAAAAAAATTTTTTTTTTTCATCAAACCCATACGTGTGGGGTATCTATGGGTAGGTCTTCAAAAATGGTATTGAGGTTTCTAATATAATTTTTTTCTAAACTGAATAGTTTGCGCGAGAGACTCTTCCAAAGTGGTAAAATGTGTGTCCCCCCCCCTGTAACTTCTAAAATAAGAGAATGATAAAACTAAAAAAAATATATGATGTACATAACAATGTAATCTAACACCGAAAATTGGTTTGAACGAGGTCTAGTTAGTAGTTTTTTTTTTACGACATAAATCGTAAACCGCAAAAAAATACTGATTATTCATTCAATAACTCAAATGTAAATAAAAAAACATTTATTTCAAGAACTTCTTTATTATGTTACTCGCTGCTACGGAACCCTTCATGGGCGAGTCCGACTCGCACTTGGCCGCTTTTTATTAATAACTGCCCCGCGGTTTCATACGCAGCGCCCCAGTTCCCGTGGGGATTTTGAGATTTTTATTCCTTATTTTTTTAAACCTTGTCCTGATAATAAGGAACACATTAAAAAAAAAGAATCATCCAATTTGGTGCAGTCGTTCTGAAGTTATGCGCTTAGCAACAGATTGAGCGATTCATTTTTATATTATAAGATTTTAAACTCATCTTTCAAGGAAATAACAACTTGTTTTAATTCAAATAACTTAACTAAGGTTAAGGGTTAAGGTCCAAAATTGTTTGTGTTATTCATATAACTATCATCCATCATCGTAACCAATCCGTCGACAAAAGAGAACAACGTAATTTATTCCGAATTTATTACAAACAAAACAACGTAAGCGTCAAAAACGAATGCGTAAATCAATCTGAACGGATACAATCATGATCTCATTCACAAACATCAATAAATATATCAACATTAAATAAATTACTTCGCTTTAGGTTACTTTGAACGTACTCGTAATTAAGAAAATTGTAAATATTGACCGATTGATTACGAATGCGTAATGACATTAGTCTTTGGACTAACTTGACGGCACAAATAGTCTCTTGTCAGTCGAATGACAGTTGTCAGTACAAATTCTTTAGCCAAAAAGACAAAAAGTCTATGGGTGAGCTGTTTCAAACAGTTGGTTATCGTAACATACGTACGTTAAAAACTCCAAAGTGAAAAATGTTTATTAACTGTTTGTTTCATAACTTTAATGACAGTGTGTTATAGTTATTCGGGGTTCCCTAGTAAGAAGTCACGATTTTTATTTTTTTACATTCGTTGAGGCTGACATTTTATGGTAACTTTTACTGACGTGTCAGCGTAAACTGAAGCAACCAACAGATAAAAATAAACCCTATAACAGATAAAAAGTTTATCAGACAGATGTCTTGTCTCTCGTGTGCGTTCCTTCATATGTTTTCATAGACTAGCAGATTGTCTAACTACACTCATGACTATAGTGTGTTCAGTCTCTATCATGGCATTCAATGTTTATTAAAACGGCAATTCTTATACATAAATTGCATATCAAAATGCTTCAATATGGATTGGAATGGTATAACTTTACCCACATGGACGTTTTAAGTTCGAAACGATATTTTATCTTTCCAAATAGAATGGAAAAAGCTACGTGATTTAGATTAAGTATTAGGCGTCATGAATATATATTTTTTAGCGTTTCACCTTTGAAAAATTTGGGTGAAACGTAAATGAGACGTGGTGATTCGATTAGCTTACGTCACTGGATCAGTTTATGCAGAATTACCCACCCTGCGTTCAATAATGGTTTAATACCAATTCAGTCCAAATCATTAGAGGCTCTTCATTGTGTCAGCTTAATTAGAGATTCAGGGTTGATTACCTGATCAATTAAGTGATGGACCTATTATAGCGGACAGTGATTGTTATGGATTTGTGGATAACTATAACTGATCAATACATGAAAGGTTTGTATTAAAAGCAAAGATTACATGAGTGTATGATATACTTATGGATTTTATTGAAATACTAAAAATGCTAGAATGAGATCCGATAGGTACCATGGTTGGCTCCTAACCTATACGAACTTACTTACTTTGCTTTAAATAATCCTCCTCACCGTACTGATATCTCCGGTGAGATGAGAGGCCTTTAGGGCCGAAGCTGCGTTAAGCGTGCGCCCGTCGCGTGCGCCCGCCGCGTGCGGTTACATACAAAAGTGAACCGTTGCGTGCGGCCTCATACAAAAGTGAACCGCCGCGTAGACCCGTGCGCCCGCGACGGTTCACTTTTGTATGTAACCGCGACGGGCGCACGCTTAACGCAGTTTCGGCCCTTAGTCAGAAGTGAGACATTACAGCTATACTTACCTGTTCTACTGAAACTACTTATTTCATATGACACTTACGTAGATCTCCCGATCAAATCACTTTTTAAAAAACAATGAAAAAACGAAATCCTTTCACCTGTTTGAGAGATACGCTGCCACAGACACAAACAAACAAATGAAAGTTACAACTTTCCTCTTTATACAGAAGGGTTCAAACATAACTCAGCACTACTCGCACAATATGTTTAACATGTTCGTGTGTTTAACAAACCAGCTAGTCCACAGCTTAAGGACTCTAGATAAACTTGGATATCGTAAACAGAGACCTTCGCAACGTTACAGCCTTTCATTTAGAGTACGTGCTTCTAGTTAATTGTTAAATAATTCACTAAACATTAAAAAACTAATGCAGAATTTATTTACGTTACAAGATATGAATACTAGATATTTATGACCTATTTCATCATATGTACTTACTTAATTATAAATGCTTGCGGGAACGTGTGTGATGGTAACCTTTCACGGCCCCTTAAACCTATCACGTAAAAGTTACTTAACGGATTTGGATAAAGCTTTGAAATAATATAGGTAGGTATACATCAGAATAAGACATGGTATACATTTCTCCCAAATTTGCCGTGGGATGGGCACAACGCGGGTAAAACCGCAGGGTGCTGCATGTTTTCTTAAGGTTGCTTTTGTTTGCAATATTAGCCAAACTATCTTTCCAAAAATCAAATCTATGAATGATGCCAAATGTTTCCTACATTATAATGCCACATTCGCAAATTGAATTTCGAATCTTCATTAAAAATGAATCAGTTTCTATCTCGCTATCCCTACGGAAAGACGTTTGCATTTGGCATTCAAAGCAGCTCCGACTATGTGTATCTATTAGCATTATATCTATTCATATGTGCGCTCGAAATCTAATATTAAATTCCCATAACCACACATTGATCAACAGGTAACTGTAATAAAAACAAATGAGACTATTCAAACAGTAATTATACAACTTTATGTCCGGTATCACATAAGTACTAGCTGAAGCGCCCTACTTACTTCATATTTATGGGTCGTATTTAATGCCAGGTTAAAATGATGTTATACGACAATCAAGAGTCGTTTATAACGTCCATATGTGATAATAACTGGACCTCTTCCAGGAATAAACTGGTTTGAAATAGACTTGGGATTTGGAACCGGATATTAAGTCAAATGTTTGAAACATTGTTATTATGCTAGCATAATGTTAACTGTTATGCAAGTGACCTAATTTCATAATTGTGTTCCTTCTCTCATTTTCAAGTGTTGTAACGCCCGTATTCAGAGCCGACAATCAATTAATGCTTCCTTAGTAGAGATTTGATTAGTGATTTTGACATTTTTTTGGCAAAATTACGCCCATTTACAATTCTCATTGATAAACTTTATAATTACAACCTAGGTCTCTTCAAAAAGCACTTAGCTCATTAAATAAAAGTTGAATTAAATAGTGATTCCCGAAAATGTAGTCCAAGTTTCAAATTCGAAACAGCTGTTCCTTTTCAGGGTTCGTGAAACATTATATTCTTCCGCTCATTAAACACTTCTTTTATCTGTTACAACATCTCTTTTATCTCGGTTTGGTTTTCATATTTTTTCAGGCATGCGTTGATAGATTATGAAATTGGACATAGTGTGAAGAATTGTTCTTTGATTTCCAATCGGCAGCTGTTGGAGACATTTTCGTGTTTTTTCATTGGTTTCTTAATTAGGTATGGACGTGATAGTAATACTACGAGTATGAATTTGGCTAATAAAGCGATCGTTGACTTTGAAGTTTTCAAGCTACAACTTTTCAAATTTTAAAGATAGTTATTATTAGGAACTTTTAATGTTAGGAACGCTCGCATTCTGTTGTCTATCTCAATTCAGAACTGTACAAACTGAAAAACAATACCTACACCCAAAAATTGTTGTATTTTTAAGTAATAAAATACGTTCTATATCATATGCGTCCCCAAGACTATAAAGTTTACATTCCCAAGAGACTCTATCAAGCCAGTATTCAAAAACTTTGCTTTGTAATGAGAAGAAAACGCCGCTCAATTCCAATCTAAAGAAACTCAGAGTAACGAAAAACATCAACTTCATTAAATGTCTACTCACAGGTAACAACACTAACAACTCGAAATTACATCCAAGACCGAAACTTTCTCATAATCGTTCACTCACGTTCCCTTTGTTTACGAAGATGAATGAACGTAAATGCAACTCAAAGATCTGTTTCAATTAATTCAATTATCTGTCTTCGAAATTTGAAATCACAGCGACTACTATCAGTTATCAGTCAGTAGCTATCCGCCTTTGGCATGAGACGCACGTACGGGTCGATCTGTGACGTGAAATATTCCGATTGTGTATTATAACTTGTGAATTGTTATTAGGTAAGTCTTTCATTATTGATACACTTTCTTTATTTCGTTTTAAATATACTTAACGAAAGTGAATACGTGTGTTATAAAAATGTGGGATCTTTGTTGTTAGTTGTTTGTTTATGTAAAGGGTATGTTGATTTTTGATACAATTTTCAATATTTTCAATTTTTCATAAAGGTTTTCAAAAAATTTTGGTATAAAATATTTAAATTGTTTTAAGTAGTTGCTACATTTGTTAACACAAAGTAGTCACTTAATTTATTTTTAAACTTAAAAAAAAGTTTATTTCGAACATTACTTACTAAAGAACTCTATTTACGCATTGATTATTAAAAATAATTATAAACTTAAGCAGTTTATAATTTTTTTCAATATATTAAGTACATATAACGCAGTTTATAAATACACTCAGAATTATTTTCTTCAGACAAGTTTTTCATACAAACTAACATCCTTAATTAGGCCCACTTTTAAGTAAAACGTTGATACCAATGAGCGAGTTCAATAGAATGTAAACAATACATTAAACAAACTTTGTCTTCAATTCAATTTGTTTTGAAGGTGGGCTCTCATAAAAACATGGCTTGAGGTTCGTTTTACGCTTAAAAAGCTATATAAAATTACTAGCAGCGCCTCGTGGTTTTACCCGCGTTTTGCTCGTACCCGTAAAATTTTTAAGATGAAAAATAGCCTATAACTTTTCCGTTGAATGTGGCTATCCATTACAAAAATAATGATTTCATATCGGATCGATAGTTTCTGAGATTAGCACTGTCAAACAAACAAAACATCAAGCTTTTCAGCTTTCATATATTACACTAGCTGTGACCCGCAGTTTCACCCACAGCGCACCCGTTCCCATTAGATTTTCAAGATTATTATTACATATTATCCTATTCTTGGAATAGAAAAATAAAATAAAAGAAGAATCATTAAAATCGATCCAGCCGTTATCGAGCTATAAATGGTGTGACTAACACGACTTTCTTTTATATAAATAAAGATAGAATATAGATATATATAGATGCTAGCTGCGCCCCGCGGTTTCACCCGCGTTGTACCCGTTCCCGCGGGAATTTCGGGATGAAAAATAGATGTTGTCCGATTCTCAGGCCTACCCGATATGCACACAAAATTTTATGAGAATCGGTCGAGCCGTTTCAGAGGAGTTCAATAACGCACAACGTGACACGAGAATTTTATATATGTATTAGAAGATAGAATAGTATAGTCAAATAGATTAGTTTAACAATTGGCTGACTCGCAACTTATAAACTTGCCAATGGGAACGCCTTCGAGCCAAAATAGTTCACAAAGATTCCGTAAAGCAACTTCCACCATCATAACCCCATTACACGATTCATTTAATAAATATAACAAGAACTAGAAAACGATGAACGCGCAATTAGCCTTAACGGTGGAAACTCTCGACGAAAACTGTGACCGTAAATAATAATTAATGTCATAATCTAACCGAACTTATCCTATTATCTCAAGGTTGCCCAATTCGACTGAAAGATTTAATAATTATCTAGAAAAAAATATGTTTTGAGAACCTTATGCGCCTATATTTACGGTTGATAGTCCCAACAGATAAAAGTTGAAGAAGTTATCACAACTTTAGTAGCGGTAGGGATTTTAATTAAACTTTGCATGGGTTTATAATTTCGAACTGTTTTATTATGTAGATTTTTATATTTTCCTTGTGAGTGTAGTATAGTATACAGTTAGTATTATATTGTAAATGAAAAATAATGTGAAAATGTGTATGTTGCTTTTTAATGATAAAAAAACAAATCGAATTCGGATACTATTTTTCTTAACTTCTAGATTTTTATGAGAACTAGCACCTTTTTTGAAATCGGTTAAAAGGGGACCATTATCATACGTAAAAGATCACTCAAAAATGGGTGGCGGTATTCATTTACATTAAACCTTCACTAAGATTGCAGCTTTTTGAAAATTGGTAGAAAATTGGACCATGTTGGCAGCACCAGAGAATAAAAGGAAACACAAAAAATGCTTCACGCCAAGAATTCTGACTGTACCTTCAAACAGATTTTTGTGTTTACCACAATCCTTTGGCATCACCAAACCACCCATAAATATGACAACGGATACATTCCCGTGAATAACAGAAACAAAACGAAAAACAAAAAAGATCTTTTCACACTTGAATAAAAATACGGTCCAACAAAATTGTTTACTGTAATTAACCTAGAAAAAACCTTACAGCGATTACTTACGGAAAATAGGCCACATAGAATTACATACGTTTGTCTTCCTATGAATGTAAGTGTGACTCAATGACAAATGTGGTGAGTCAAGTGACTAAGTAAGGGGTGGTCACAGTGGCGATATTTTTTTCAATAGCCAAAATAAAATAAATCGTTCATGTCTGGACGAATCTGGAAATAAGTTTTTTATATCATAGAGGTTATCGTACCCGGTCGTTTTCGAAATATTTTTTATGTCAAAAAAGTTTATTTAGAAATAACCCAAAAAAATGTATATTCATTAATTCATTATAAAAAGTGCGTGTTTATTGAAGAAATGTACATCTTGAATATATCCATATAACACACCTTATAGATCGGAGATATTCTATCTAACCCCTGGTGCTTTTTGCATGCCGGAATAGAGGTGAATTTCAAAATGGCCCCCAATACCTGTCACGTTGACATTCGTTTCAATAAGTTTTTGCAGAAATGGGGCTGATGGAGACTTTTTTATCAAGGTATACCTTTTCCCTTTTTTGGAATTTATACATGGGCAAAACGATATTTAGATCAGGGGTTAAGTTGGTTTTATGAAAGTATTGGATAGCACAAATATCAATTCTTATTGATCTAGGTAAGGCAAAGACAATCCAAGAGTAACACTTTCAATTACAACCTTACAGTACTTACCTATTGACAAACATGTTTTCAAAACACCTGAAAATAAACTTTGAAGGTTAAGAAGTCATTTCCTCAACAGCTAGTGAATGCGACCCCTTACCGATGACGTCACACTCCGTGACTATAAAGGTTAGGAGACAAAGGTTAAATGAAGTCTAGTTTTTATATAAAACAGATTTTAAAAATACATTAACCAGTTTCAATTGAAATATGCGACTTTTTCTGAATAAAACTTATCCGTAAAAATATACTTATATTTGAAAATTCAACCATACCTAATCAATGAGGGAAATATGCTTCAATCGTATACATCAAAATGAGCCTTCCCCCTTTTTTGAAGTCGGTTAAAAACAAAGTAATGGCCCACCCCATTGCAGGACAGGAGCCTTTCATCTCAGTGAGGGTATCAGTATAGTGCGTTATTAAACTTATCTTAATAGTATTTGAAAATATGTTTGTTTGTGAACAATGGAACTGAATGAACGTGTTTTTTGAAGTTATTTGCTCAGGGTGAACCCGGAAAATCCTTATCCAGATTTTATTATATCATAGAGTATGGTATGAGTGAATGGAAGAAAATGGGATGTCAACTGAAACAAATGGGGTTGCATACTTCGTCCGGCACAAATTACTCAATAGTTATGTGGACAGCGTCAGGGCAAAGTTACATTAAAATATAACGCACAGAAATCGGAAGTTACAATAAAATATAACGAGTACTAGAAGAAACAATGAACGAATTAATCTAAGCTCATTTGTACCTCATTTTCCATCCATCATACATAAGAAAATTGATCTGCTGGTTAGTATTCTGCTACAGTCACAACAAATAAACGCAATTTAACTTTTGTTACGTCAACAACATTCGCGGACTCGCAAGCGCAAAATGATGGTATCAACTTAGAAAGTACTTAGAAATTGTGCTAGGAATTCAAAAATAATTATACAGATTGTTTAATAATTATCATTTTGTCAGATTTAGGATAGTTTAGACAGTAAGGCTTAAAAAGAAAGTAATTATTTAATTTATATACTAAATAAGAACTTAAAGGCCACTTTTAATTCAGGTGTCCGGCTACGCGCCGCAGTAGTGACCAGTTGTACACACGCACGGTGTTCTTTCGTTTTTCATATAAATGCACGTAGTTGGACAACTGAAAACGTTTAATATGAAAGAGTCGTAGTGTCCAGGGGGGTTACCACGATCGAAAGTTGATCCATCCTAAGTTGCTTCTAAGGTATCGAAAATTTGGTACCATGAGAGAGAGCCTTTTAATGTCCACACGCACGGTGTTCTTTTGTTTTTCATATAAAATGCACGTAGTAGCACAACTGAAAACGTTTAATATGAAAGAATCGTAGTGTCCAGGGGGGTTACCACGATCGAAAGTTGATCCATCCTAAGATGCTTCTAAGGTATCGAAAATTTGGTACCATGAGGGAGGGCCTTTTAGTGTCCACACGCGCGGTTATCATACAAAATGCACGTAGCAGAACAACTTATAGGGTGCTTTCAAATTATGCGTTTCGTGTCGGACCGCTGCGGTGCCGAAGCGGTGCGTTTGTCGTATTGTGAACGTACGATCGTGTGTTTTCATACAAAACGAGCAGTGCGGCAACAGTGCGGCGTCGGCACCGCGCAATAATTTAAGTACGCACACATAAAGCTTAATTTGAAAGAGTCCTATCAAATACCGTGGATTTGTTCTTAGTATACTTGTGTAATTATTTAGATACTCTTCATTCATTCACATTGTTTAGTTTAGTGGTCAACCCTGGTGTCGGTGTTTGTAGACCGCCTAAAGGCCTCCGACATGGTCTAACGATTGAAACAACCGGGACCGACTGGTTAACGTGCCCTCCGAAGCACGGTAGCGCTCAGAGAGAAAGGTCGCTATCGGCCACCCATCGGAGGAAGCTGCTGCACGTTGCTTAACAATTGCAATGATCTAATATAGCAAAAGAATGTTTGCCGGGTCAGCCAGTTATTCTGTAAATGTTATGTTACCCAGAACAGGGTAGAATCCGTGACCCGTTGGTGTGTCTCGTTCTTGGTGCGTCGTAAATGTATGAAGTGTTTACATTTAAACAACGATGTTTATTGTTTCTCTGAATGAATACGTTATCATGAAATAGCAAAGGAAAATATATATTTTTTTAATGAAACGGAACAACTATTATTTGTACTTGGTCCTGTTTAGTAACTTTTTGGTAATCTGTGTAGTAATAATTAAATAAAATATGCTTACTGTGTGCTTAGTGCGAGTTTTCCAATTATTTTACTTTAACTTCACGTTTGCGTTTAAATGGGTTCCCAACCAGTGGTCCGTGAACCACTGGTGGTCCGTGAACCACTGATGGTCCGCGGAAGACAAAATGTGACAAAACTTCGATCGCGTTCCGCGCTCGCTCAAATGTTTGATTGAATGAAGTCGAAAATACATTTTCTTTGAGGTCCAAGATAATAATAATTCATGCTCAAGTCGGACTCGCGCACGCTCCATGTGAAATACAAATAAATTAAACCGCTAATTAATGAAAAAAAATTGACTGGAGGTCCTTGATGACAACAATAATAATTAAAAAGTGGTCTCCGGTCTAAAAAAGGTTGGGAACCCATTCTAAACTCTGTACGTAGTGAGCATCGAATAACTGTGAGTGTGAGTTTCTTTGAGTATTCACATTTATTACGTTTTTTCACCGTAAACCGTGAGTATTTTTATTTCTAAGTTGGTAGCTCTGTGGCGTCCAAACAATAAACCGGCAAAATTGAATATACCATATCGACTGTGTTTTCATAAGGTATAAAGTACATATAACATTTATGCGGGTTATTTTATTAGACATCAACCATGGAATAAGTATGTACTAGTTGTATGTAGTACATACTAATTCCATGGTCGATGTCTAAAAAAATAACCTTCTAGTTGTACGTAGTACATACTAATTCCATGACATCGACATCGCGCACTTGACTGACATTGTTAGTTGTTTGTAGGTTGCCATAGCTCCTTACATAAGACATTTTTAACCGACTTCAAAGAAGGAGGAGGTTTCTCAATTCAACCGTATATATGATTTTTTGGTAAAGCGATATCTTTTTAAGGCTTGGATACCCCAGCCATTTCGACATTTGAGGGGGTGAAGCAGGCGGTGAAGCCGGGGAGGAATAGTACGCGCAGCGGCCGTCGCGGCGGCGCGGCGCTGACGTCACTCTATGAGATACGGGGCCCGCGTGCGGTCGTTTTGTAACAGAAGATTGCGAAGCGCTTAATTATCTAATTCACATAATAAAAATCAGTAGTAGATATTGAATTGGGTAGAATAGTCATCACATTGATAAAATAGATTCTAACAATCAACATTTTATCGCATTTTGTATTTATCTAAATTACGTACATATCCTATCCTACTAATATTATAAATGCGAAAGTTTGTGAGGATGGATGTATGTATGGATGGATGTATGTTTGTTGCTCTTTCACGCAAAAACTACTGAACAGGTTATATAAGCTACAATTTATAATGAATTTGTGTAATTTTGGTCGTAATAAATAAGTATTTGTAAAGCAAGTCGGAGAAAAATCACCACCGTACTGGTTTGACACATGTGACATGGTCGCCATGCGACGGCATCCGTATGAGCACGAAGCATCGCCGAGTAGTTCCGATATACGTATGTCTTATATTTTAGTCGTTAATTTCAACGTGTGACGTGTCGTTACGATAGCATAACATTGCAATTAGTGAATGAAACCTAAGTACAGGAAGAATCATTTTGCTTATCTCGAAGGCCGCGGGTTCGAATCCGAACATTACGATTCATTTTTATTTTCTCACATTAGTTTATCAAAACTCTTTTTCATTTGAGGTTGTGTAAAGTACCTTAATATTTTAGAAAAAATCTTAAAAAATATGCTGTATAAAATAAATTATCAAAATCGAAACACCTATTATAGGTATTTTTCGTTTAATTAATTTACCACTTTATCTATTGACTACTTTTGGAAATAAACCGTCTTATAAAATTTTATCCTACTAACCTACTAATCCTACTTCCTACTTCCTACTAATATTATAAATGCGAATGTTTGTGAGGATGGATGTATGGATGGAAAAAAATCTGCCCTCTAAGAGCTATCTTGGCGTGCGCTGCCTAAACTATTGGAGTTACACAAAGATGATGTACTCGTTTGTCTTTCGCATTAAGTCAGTGGTCGGCAACCTTTTGACAGGCAAGGGCCACAAAGTAGCCAAATAAAGTAAGACGGGCCGCTTTTGTGACATAGGGGTATATGCGGAACCAAGAGAGTGCTACAATACGCAGGTGGGAGTGTGCTACGACGCGGAGGTAGCTACGATGCGGAGGTAGGAGTGCGCTACGTTGTGGAGGCGGAAGTGTGAAGAATATTAGACACATAATGTCGTTGGCCAAATGATAGTTTGTTGCTAATGGTGGTTCTACCTACTATGTTTACTTCTTTAAGATATTTTTATATTGCCACAAGTGACGGCCACAAGTGACGTGTACGTGCGGGCGAGCAAGTAGTAACTAAAATAGAATAGTAAATTAAAGGAACTTGGGATACTATGGACCCTGGCCCAATGCACAACAGTGGCATGACTTATTTACAAGTCACTCTTTGACGGTCATATCGAAATCGACGGCCAACTCGGTGTTATGGCTACCGAAGAATAGAGTTGGGCTATGTTATGGACCATAACCGTGTTGCTCAACAGTAACATGACCCATGTCATTTGAAAGCAAAAGGCGCCTCTTTTTGCTTCGGTTTAATAAAAAAATGTTTTAAACCATATACATATCACCAAACTTAATGTGGCAGACTAAATTCCATGCGAGCGAAGCCGCGGGCAAAAGCTAGTGTTTTATAATAACCTATTTTGAAAAAAGTTTATTTTTATTATAATGTCACAATAATCACATTTTAGGCGGCCCCTAGACCTACAATAACATTGTACAATATATTTAATTGTGCAATAAGATTGAATTGCGTTTGGATCCAAACGGTCAATTATATTGCACAATAAGAAAATCGTGCAATGTTTTCTTGTTCAGTCGAAGGATAGTTTGATCCCGAGCAACATATCAAATATTGCGCAATACTGACCCTACACGAAGCAATAAAAAATATGATGCAATAAAAATTAAACTCGCTCAAACTTTCGTTCAATCATTGCGCAGTCTTCAATATTAGGCCAAGACGATCAATTATATTGCACAATATTCAATATAATTGATCGTTTTGGGGCCGCCTTAATAAAATATAGAAAAAAAAGACGTGTGGCACTCGGGGACTGCCGCGGTAAAGCTATTGCATAGTTATTTTTTCTATCACTAGATGGCGTTAGTGGGGAGCGATAGGTTTTTTTTTCTATCATTAGATGGCGTTAGTGGGGAGCCTTAGGTTTTTTGCGCGAGGTTTTTTCGTTACGGAATTTCTGGATTCGGTCCCCGCGCTCAAGGCCCGCGATAGAAGCTATGCAATAGCTTAAAATATAGAAAAAAACAATAAGATCTCAATGAGAAAACACTATGAAGTTTCGTAGCACTGGAATGAAAAAAGCGACACACGTCCGACTAGCACGGCGCCTCAGCGCATACTGTCACTCTGGGTACAAAAGAGCGAGAAACACTACGGCGCGGAAATTGTAATGGCGACTCATTCGCAAGAATCTACCACCTTTCGTTGGAAATTTATTTTAATTACAAATATAATATTGAAACAAAAATTTTACTCCAACAGTCCTGCGTCATAGTTTATTTTACATCACTCAAATTAATTTTAGAAATATGCGTTTGAAATTGTTTAACAAACTAAGTGTTTAAAATTCACAAAGTAAGGTATAAAAGACCCAACTTTGTGATTATTTTCTATCGAGGAAATTAATAGTCAACGTGTTTCGGAAACAGTAGTCTCATTAAACATATGATCAAGATTAAAAACAAACAAAAATTGTTCTTGTAACGTTAAGACTTTTGGCTAAAAAATTGTTTAAAGTAGCCCGTTTTAGGAACTCATAGGCCCTTAAAAATTCGTTTTCCGTCAATTCCGTCAGAGGATCACTAGAAACTCGAACAGTAGAACGAACACTGGACATTATAACAAAGATCATCTTGAGCTCTTGCGGTCGTAAACATCTTCCAGGCGAAAAAATAATATGCTGACCATGACATCGTTTGTTTATAACACTACTAGAAGCACCCGAGGTTTATTTACCCGCGTTGTGCCCGTTTCTGTGGAAATTTCGGGAATCATTACACATATAAACCTTCCTCTTAAATCACTCTATCTATTTAAAAAAACCGCGTCAAAATCCGTTGCGT
This sequence comes from Cyclophora punctaria, assembly GCA_951394245.1. Classification (NCBI taxonomy): domain Eukaryota; kingdom Metazoa; phylum Arthropoda; class Insecta; order Lepidoptera; family Geometridae; genus Cyclophora; species Cyclophora punctaria. The sequence goes on from OX596177.1 coordinate 5,463,461, forward strand.
TGTTTTAAAGATCTAAGCAAACATAGGGACAGACAGACAGACAGACAGACAGCGGAAAGCGACTTTGATTTATACTACGTATTGATAAATCACTATAGTTACAAACAAACAATTACATTTTACGTCCGTTCGCCCGTCTCTCACCAATAAATTCAAAGTGAGAACTTTACTTTACGCACAGTGAGCGTAACTGTCAACTTGCAACTCACACTCGCGAAATGTACATTTACGCGCTTACTAAGTCGATGGCAGATTTTAGTTCGCATTGTGACCACTAGGGGCGCTTTTTAGCTACATATATTTCTGAGTTAGGCAGTGGTCCCACAGCCGGCGAGAAAACGAGTAACTCTCGGCGATTTTCTTTCTCAAGAAACGCACAATAAATGCATATTCCGTATAAACGAAAGAGGTGCAAATATTAAAAGTTTCTCGCTGACTGTTCACACTGCCGGCTTCGACTCGTTTTACTACTTAGTTTTGTCGCTGAGCGAGGAGCTTCAAAAATAAACTCGCTCAGCGATACTCGTTCAACGATGCTAGCTCGAATTATCATTTCTTTACAGTGCGACAATGAAAGTAGATAGAAGTAGGTTTGCACAGGATTGAGCAACTGCAGGCGAGTTGCGCGAGTAATCGCTCGTCGCACTTGCACACTCGCTTATAGCCCAGCTACAATACTATCGAAACTACACACTGACTTCCTGTTGATCGCCAACTCGTTTATACATAGTTTCTAGTTCTACTCGTTTCTCGTTCATCGTCGGCGTCGGCCTTAATGTTGACGCTGTGAACGCGTAAAAATAACCATGGCAACTTAAAAACAACAGACTCACAGAGTTATTTCGCTTACGCGACTGTAAAGTTATTTGGAAAACTCCCACTAAGCACACGGTTTTCAACGAATTCTAGCCATATGCCGCTTATGCCATGCCGTATGAAGTGTTTAAAGTCAATAACGCACGTACTCAGAGCCTTCAAATAATATTTTATTTTGTAGAGATTTAATGAGTAATTCAATAATAATAATTTAATTTTATAATTTGTATTGAATTGTACTAGGCCATTCAGCTAAGGTGTCATTTTGATATTAGGCCGTTTTGCTACTAGGTCATGTCATGTTGCTAGTAGGACGTTATGCTAATATGTCGTTTTGCTTTTAGGACGATCTGCTAATAGGGCGTTCTGCATAAATATCCTTTTGATATGAACCCAATTTTTACATATGATTAAAAAAATATATCAATTAGTTAAGTGTCGATTAAGTGTCGGCTCTGAGTGCGGCAATAAACTTGTATTTAAAATGTCTTATAAAAATTAATTTCATTTGTTATAAAATACTACTGTCTCCATGCTACAAAACAGAACCATTACTAGATTTTATTGTTCTCTACAATTCCTTGATTACCGCTTCCAGACCCGAGCCATTTCCCTATATAATTAGTATTTACAATGTCCGGAACCAAATTACTATGGTTAAATCATGCGCCACACCTATGCGAGTAATTCTGTCTAAGTGCCCCCGCGCATTAGGCGGCCTGGCCGCGCGGCCAGGTCGCTGCGACCAACTGTTTCTTCCACGACATATGCAAGTGCGCGCACTAGGCGACCGGCGGCCAGCGACCACGTATTGGTCGCGCAGCCAGCAGAAACATCGCGACTCAACACGCGGCCCGCTGGCCGCCGCGACCAACGAGATTCACCATTTCGTATGAAAGAGATCAGGCTGCGCGCACTAGCCGCAGCGGCCACACGTGTTTTGTGCATACAGGATGTTCGATACATAAAAAAAAGACGTGTGGCACTCGGGGACTGCCGCGGTGAAGCTATTGCATAGCATTTTGTATCAACTTATGCAATTATATTTGATATCTCTTCTCTCTCACCCCACCCGCCTCCTCTCTCTCACCCCTCCCACCTCCTCTTTCTCACCCCTCCCGCCTCCTCTCTCTCTCACCCCTCCCGACTCCTGTCTCTCTCACTCACCCCTACCGACTCCTCTCTCTCTCTCACCCCTCCCGCCTCCTCTCTCACTCACCCCTCCCGCCTCTTCTCTCCCCTCCCGCCTCTTCTCTCCCCTCCCGCCTCCTCTCTCACCGCTCCCGCCTCTTCTCTCTCTCTCTCACCCCTCTCTCCCACCCCTCTCTCTCACCCCTCTCTCTCACCCCTCTCTCTCACACCTCTCTCTCTCACTCCTCTCTCTCACCCCTCTCTCCCACCCCTCTCTCTCACCCCTCTCTCTCACCCCTCTCTCTCACCCCACTCTCTCACACCCTTCTCTCACCCCCAACGCACAATCGCACACAACGCCCTGTCGAAGACTGCCGAACTGAAACGACGTTAGACGATGCACGGCCTTCAAGCCACACCTCCTTGCCCGTCGGAGTGGGGAGCGTGAGGTTTTTTCGTTACGGAATTTTTGGATTCGGTCCCCGCGCTCAAGGCCCGCGATAGAAGCTATGCAATAGCTTAAAAAAAAAAATTAATTTAAATTTAATAGTTTTTATCTTCATATTGCAATACGCCTGGAAAGTATGTATGATATATTCCTTTTGTAAGCCTATTCCGTAACAATGGGTAAATACAATATTTTATTTCTTTCCTTTTTTTCTTTCGCTTTTGTAATAATAAAATCAGTGCAACAAATTCCTTCTTCGACGTCCATTTTGGAGCACGATGTGAAGTCAACTGACAAAATGAGGTCGCTACGTGGTCGCAGATGAATCGCAGCTACCGCGGCCAGGTCGCGCGACCCCCGCGCATTGGGCGGCCAGGTCGCGCGGCCAGGTCGCGCGACCTGGCCGCCCAATGCGCGGGGGCACTATTAGCTGACATTACACAGGGTCAGTTGGCGGGTAACCGATGTCGACTAACTTGCCTATAATATGCCTATTGCCATTGCCCCAATTTGATTGACTTCGTGTAAGATCAAAGCAATACCTATTTTGATTAAATTTTCATAGCACCATCTAGCCTGATGTAGTTCTAACAACTTATAGTGTCTGCTTGTTTAAAAAAGTCGTTATATAAGTACATTTTTCGAAGTTCAACTATTTGGTATGACAAAATTGAGTGATGTGAATGAATGAAGTCTCTGTCAAGTTACATGTTATTCAATCAGAACAAGTAAAATTATAAAGTACCATAACAGACATAATCTATTAGAATGTAAGCATTGGAGTGCCAAAAAAGATTTTAAAAATCAAAATGTTATGCATCCAAAAAAATATTTTCAAAATCAGTTTCAAAAAGATAGCAAGGGTTAAGTAGATTGACTAGGCGTAATTACGAAACAAATAAAATGGTATAAACTATCAAATAATTTGAATATGAATTTTGAAATGGTGTAAATAATTCCTACAACTTTTACGAAAAAGGTTCTTAAAACGCATCTGTAACTAATGCTAAGATGAGGCACTCAGGACATTGAAAATTTTCATTAAACTCAAGCTTTCACAATAATAAAAAGCCATTAGAACAAATGTTTGCGTACCAGTTATTAATTATTTTACGAGTTCATATTTCATAGCGGTCATAACACACATAACTGCGATCATAATGGCGTCCAGTTTAATTTACTCCGAGCATACATAGCTAAGGATAAGAGTATGCTGATGATAGTATTGTGAGGTTTATTTCAGGCTTAGCTTTAAATACCTGTTACATATTGATTCTTTATTCAAAACATAACACTATGAAGGCATATTAGTCATATGCGCCTACTGAAAGTTGACATAGACAGATTTGTTAGACGTGCACAAAACTGTCCTTAGTCAGTCTACAGTCAGCAGTTGGTAGACATTTTCTAGTCTCACAGACAAACAAGTCTGATAGGTCCTTATTAATAAACGCGGTGTAACTTAAACACTTTTACACTGTGTTTTATCTCTTTTGCTCTTCGGAATGCGTATGTCAGAAAGTGACAAATCATTTGATAGCTAAAATTTTATTAATAAGGCTCATTGTGTTTAGGAATAAAACAAGATTAGGGACATGAAAACACAATACAATAAGTACAATCAGTACAACTTAATTAACTTCACTTATCTATACTAATATTATAAAGCTGAAGAGTTTGTTTTGTTTGTTTGTTTGTTTGTTTGTTTAAACGCGCTAATCTCAGAAACTACTGAACCGATTTGAAAAATTCTTTTTGTAATGGATAGCCACATTCAACGGGAGGGTTATGGGCTACTTTTCATTCCGAAATTCCCACGGGAACGGGAACAACGCGGGTAATACCGCGGGGCGCTGCTAGTTATAGACATAAAGTAAAGTAATGTATTGGCCTGTAATGTTCTACTGCTGGTCCCTCGGACCTCTCATCTCACTAAAGACATCAGTGCAGTGAGGAGGACATTAGTTCGAGTAGACTAAAATGACGAATTTTTTTGTTCACATCCCAAAATTCTCAATATGGATTTATATTTCTTTTTTACCAAAAAACATAACCCGAATAGTCTAACCTCCTGTCCTGACTAACAACAGAGCACTGAAGTATAATTTAGGTATGAGCCACACAATACGAGACCGCATCGCGTCCATTTCTATTCAAACCGGACACTTTTAGCTCAGTTGATTATGCCTCTTCAGCTCTCGAAATACTACTCTAATTCACGTGTATTTACCTCTCTATGAACGAAACCATAGGGGTGTGAAACAAGCACAATCATGGTAGGAAAAAATTAGTTACATTATATGATAGAAAAGTTCCGTGCTTCGGAGGGCACGTTAAGCCGTCGCGTCGGTCCCGGTTACTTTCTACGGATAGTAGTCGTTACATGAGCCATGTCAGATGCCTTTGGCAGCTCAATAACTCTGACACCAGGATTGGTCAGGTTGATCATCCACTCGATGAAGAAGAAGAAGAGATAGAAAAGTTCGTTACATTATATTATGATTTAGCAGGGCGTCTCGGTTTTACACGTTACCGTGGGAATTTTGGGATAAAAAAATATCCCATAACCTTTACGTTGAAGCTTGAGGCTACAAAAAGAACATACAAACAAAATTACAATATTGACATCTTTATAATATATATTAATACTGATAGTTAGTTACGTATTTTATCTAAAAACTTTTTAGACTTGTTTTGAATAAACCAATATTAATATGTAAACATTATTTCTTTTGTTTTCTACGAGAATAGTCCACAATACGCCATGTCTTCTAACAAAAACTATTTTAAAACCCATATTTCACTATAAACGCCACGAAAATACCTCTATTATACATCTTTTTCATCATTTATCGCAGTGGGCAGTTAGACAGAAATTAATTGCACTTTCAAGAAAGACAACTTCAAATAAAAGGTTTTGAATGCCAGAAGGGAGTCGATGTGGGATGGCTTTGATCGGAAAGACTTTTCATTTCATTTAATACAAATGAAAAATTCCAAGGGGTTAGGAATTCATTTAATTAGACGCCTTATACGGACTGTCTCACAACTTACCCTTACGGTGCCGCGACGTTAGAGGTAACTTGTATTTTTTTGTATAAAGAAACTAAACTGTCTAACAGCTAATCTTTTAGTCATTAGCAACCTACAATTTTAATATCAGCCCTTCAGTTATATCTTAGCTACGTTCAATTTAGCCTGTAATATCTCACTGCAGATTAAAGGTTTCTCGCTGAAGATTCAGTCCGTCTAGCAATTGCTTTACTTTCTATTTGTTTCTCCTATATCAAAATGAGAATGCGAAACGATTATCACTTGTCTGCTAGAATGTACGTACAGTGAAGAAGAAAAGTTTGTACGTTCAGACAGCTAGATACTGGCTGCAAATAATTTCACAATTTTACAGCACAATTCGTCATACTTTTTTTACAAACAACTACATATTACCCTTACAAACTCGTGTTGTATATACATAAAATCAACTCAAAATGTAGGTACGTTCTACAGTTGAAATAAACAGCGCATTCACCAAATAGTATTTTGTACACAATCCTAGTTATGGTCACTGAAATATCGTCGCTAAATTTTAGTATTGTCCTCTATAATCTGATTTCCATTTGTATCGCAGTATTTTGGACATGTTTAGGTAACGTTACATTTTATGAACCTTTTATAGGTTTTTTGGTACCTATTTAAGCAACATTGACAATAGAAAGCGAGCAATCGAGCACATGTCACATGTTCATTGACACACGTAATGGAGACTTGGTTTTAGAATTGATCGGCTTGTAGCTTGTAAACTCTTCGAATGACAAGAACGTCCTCAAGATTACAGAACTATTATTTATATAATACAGAAATATTCTGTAAAAAATATTTTTTTTGCTTTATAAGTATATGGTAAGGTAAGGTAACGTAAACATGAAATTAAAACCACGCTTTGTACTATCTAAATTAAATTTGAATATTATCATTAATACTCGTATCTTTAGATATTAAATTTTCTTCCTCATGTAAAGTTATTTATATCTTTCTTGAACATCCAAGTCAGGTCAAGCTACTCTATTACAAATCAAAAGTTGGATATCATCTTAGCGTAGTATTTATGAAATGGTTTGTATGAAACGACCACAGAACTTTCTTATTTTCTTTACATTGTTACTGTGACGTCTGATAATTCTTTCGATAGGTCAAAACAACGAATCTCACATCTCATATCTATCGGCTTTTGGATTTAGGTCTCAATAGTGGTACTCACCGGGCACAATAAGACAATTCGTTTGACCTCTACTGAAGTATAAAAATAACTCGTCAACTCGAGATCAAAGTTCTTATAACATCACCTATCGTATACTATCTTAGTATCGGATTGTTAAGCAACGTGCAGCTCGACTCCTACTTGGATGGGTCACCTATACTGGCATTTCTATCTGAGCGCTACCGTGCTCCCCGTGTGTATATTATAAATGCGAAAGTAACTCTGTCTGTCAGTCTGTCTGTCTGTTACGCTATCACGCCAAAACTACTGAACCGATTTAAATGAAATTTGGTACACAGTTAGTCCAGCGCCTGAGAAAGGACATTGGCTACATTTTATCAAGAAATTTCCACGAGAACGGGTAAAACGCGGGTGAAACCGCGGGGCGCGGCTAGTGTGGCTATAAGTAATTTATAGACATAATACAAGACAAGTGTCGAGATAAATTACCTTTTCCCAGCCTTGAACTTTGTAATGAACCGCTTTTTGACACTATACTGTCTATTGTTTTATTCAGTGATTGATGTTCAGCTATTTCGGGATTTTATTAAGATGCAAATTGATTAGTCACTTGTTTAAATTCGACGATTTAACAAGCTGATTTTGTATGTGTTTTCGCATCGGTTTAGTGCCTAAAAGTTTCGGTTTACGATCTATTTTTAAGCTTGCTGTACTTGTTCTTTGTTGTTTTTGGAGTGATCTCTTCAAACCAATGTACTGTACTGTCTATAAATGCTAATATTTGTGGAAGAAATGTGGAGGTGTAGTATTCTATATTTTGGATGTATCTCTGTAAAAGTAAAGTATAAGCAGGTAATGTCCCACTACTGGACCAAAGACTGTCCATCTCACTGAAGATATGCCAAGATACTGAAGATACAGTGAGGAGGATGTATGGGTATACGTGTATCTTGATTTATTTGTTCCTCGGATGGATATCCCTAGATAGTTGCATTCGTATCAGAGTGCTACCGGGCTTCAGAGAGCTCGTAAAATTTGCAGCAAAGCTTATTCAACCGTTAGACCATGATAGAGGAATATAGGTGATCTAAAAACTCCGATAACCCATTAGGTTTGATCAATAAACTATATTACTTTTTTTGTCCTTGATAGCTGTAACTGATATTTAATTTTAGTGTTTTGTTTAAAATGTGACATACAATCTAACTTCATACTTATGAAATGACTAGCCGCGCCCCGCGGTTTCACCCGCGTTGTACCCGTTCCCGCGGGAATTTTGTGATAAAAGGTAGCCTATGTCCATTCTCAGACTCTGGATTAACTGTGTACCAAATTTCATTCAAATCGGTTATGTAATTTTTGCGTGAAAGAGTGACAAACAGACGGAGTTACTTTCGTGTTTATAATGTTAGTTAGTTAACTCTGACACCAGGATTGGTCAGGTTGACCATCCACTCGATGAAGAAAAAGAAGTTAGGATTGTGTTACCTAGACTTCACAATGCAATGTTAAACGATGTACTACGCATAAGATGTTATCAGTGGAGTGTGCTCTGCCATTTCATCCCCCGAGTGTTACAAACTACGAGATTCACTTTGGCTTAGAGAACCTTTCAGTGTTAAAGAAATTCATATTGATTAACCCTTAAAGGCCTTTAAAATATTCACCTCAAAGTAACCTGTAGGAGGTACTTAGTCTGCTTGAGTAACTTGAGGGTGGTTTTTCATTTTATCATCCCTTGGATGGTAAACCCACGCAAAATTAATTCTTAAGTCAACAATATTGAAATGTCTAGTTGAATGCTTTTAACTTTGTATGCAGCAGTTTGTTTTAATACTGTAGTGTCTCCATTTGTTTGTCTAAAAATAAAGTCTCTTTTGTGAATACAATATTGTTGAGTGACTGATAGAAATTGGAGTCGATTTTGGCGCGTCAATAACAGAGTCCGAAAAAATGCATCGAATTTTAATCAACGTGTAGAAAAAGAGGTTTGAAAAAAGAACGTTTAACCTATTTCGTCGAGCTGTTGGCTACCAAAGAATTTAAAACTTAGATGGAACATGACAGCACACTAAATAAAAGGAGCAGTTTGAAAAGAACACTTAAACTATTCGTATTTTCGTGCTTACGTGCATATAACGTGCTTGGTAATAGTGTCAGTTAGAACTACAAAAAAAACGCAATAAGTATCAGGGAGGTTGCTTCATCTGACGCTCACGCACCAGTCAACGTTAACATAAAGTGTCAGTCTCGCAAACGAAACAAAATGAAAAGTCGTAGCCTTCTACTGGCCACCAGAATAACTTTAATAAGAGTAGTAACATTAGGTATCAATGGATCGAAAATAATATTCCTATACCGCATCAAGTGAATCAGACATCTAATCTAATCGGTCTCGAGTGCGTCATACTAACTATTGAACTAGGCAATGTTCTAATTCACGTCCTCTCGTACTAAATGAATATTAATTTAATGTGAACCATATTCTAATATGGGACGTCGAGTGTGTTTGTTACTTTGCTTTGCAATTAATTATTTCCTTTTGCATTGGTTGTAATGTATATGAGGTTTTTCATTAGTTTAAATAAGACTGGTGGTGGTGTGGTAGTATCAAAGTTGATAAAAAAGCTTTTTATACAATAACTAGCTGCGGATAAAACAGGGTATATATACCTATATATACCTTCACAAACGTCAAAACTATAGCACACTTTTGTTCTTCAGAAGTAAATAATTAACTCTTCAACCCAAGCATAACCGCTAACAAAAAACTAAACCAAGAAAAAATATATTACACTAAAATTCCTTTGATGACTAAAAAAAGATGATTAAACGCCCTCCCTGTCCTCAATTGTGTGATTTGAATAACATAATTAATCACAGTCGGACTGTCGCTCGAAGCGGAAAACTAGACATTTTTACGGTTTAACAAAAGCCGACATGGTATTAGGAAAGTTATCACCCTCTTAACTGAGTGTTTGGGCTCTATTTCTTCTATTACGGGGTGCTTAGGTGAAGTTACGGCTACGGGAACCGGCGAATTTTGAAAATAAAAAGAACATTGATTGAACATTTTGCTCTTACACCAATTTTATTTGTTCTTAAAAATCAACTTATTAAATCGTAGAAACTTTCTTGAAACTTGGTAAGTAATGATGTAATGAAACATGATAACATATTGCTATAATGTTACTACGTCCTATTCACACAATTATTATTTTGTTGCCTCAACATTATTTTTCAGCAAACTCATATCAACATTAACATCGTCAGTAGGTACAATATTTCTATTACTAATATGTCCGTGACAAAAACACTCTTCAATTTCTTGGAGACTTTTTCCTTTAGTTTCAGGTAAAGTAAAATACAGGATAATTAATAAAACTACTAACATCATAGCAAATATTCCAAATGCACCATATATGTTTACAGCCAAAATAAGAAACGGCATCGTTTTCAAACCTATTATCATGTAAATTAAAGATACCAACGTACACAATACTGACAATAAACCTCGGTGTTCTAATGGAAATATTTCACCAGCTAACGCTACTGGGACAGAAGTGCAGCCTAAATTAGTAAATGAAAAATATAAAGCGAATAATACTAGTGAAAGCCAAGTGTAGTCCCTTGGTATCATGTCATTCTTGACTAAGTATAATGACAGACTTGCGAGACTTAACAAAACAGAAGTAGCAGCGCCTGTAGTGAACAACAAAGTTCTCATTCTCATTAATTTTACCAAATAAATCACTAAAATACCACTAAATAAAATAATGACATCTATAGCAACGTTATAATAGAACAAGTCAACTTCTTTCGGCAAAATTTCCTGGAGAATCTGTCCGGAGTAAGATGGGAAGATATGTCTTCCACTAACTTCTAACAAAGCAGTACTCACAGTCGTCACACCGAATGGCTTCCAAAAGTTTTTCTTCTGAAACTTTTTGAAAAAATGTTTGGCGTTTTCCGAGAGTGTTTTGTTTCCTTGTTTCTTACCCTGTGACCGTATCAGTTCCTCTATCTCCCTTGTGGTTTCTTCTGTTTTCCCTCTCAACCAGTAAAAAGTATCTCGACTTCTCATAAACTGTTTCTGATCTGCTAACCAAGAAGGACTTTCAGGGCAAGTATACATCACCAGAAAAAACAAAATCGTTGGTATACAGTTTATAAGGGCAAGAGTCTTCCAAGTAACGTAGTGTCCTATAGTGTGCACCAGAATATTACCGAAATTTAACGCAGCGGTTGACATATTCAGAAACATGGCTCTGCTGTGAGGATCCATACATTCTCCAACATAGACCAATCCAATCTGGACGGTACTGGCTAAAGTCATACCTAAAAGTACCCTACCTAGTATTAGGTAGTTAATATCAGCACTGAAGACAATAATTAGTTGTCCAATGATACCGGGGACGACGGTAATAAGAGATGATTTCCTTCTTCCATATTTGGACATCATACAAGAACCTGCAATGGCACCAATAATGGCGAAAAATCCCATTGATGAAGCTGTGAAATTGAAATGAAACGTTATAATTTTGGAGACGCCAATATTTTCCATGGAATTTATATGATAAAAAATATATTTAAGGCAGATCAATGTATGGTGAGTAGTTTAGTATAGTCAGTACGTACCAAACCATGTCAATGCGTGCAAATCCATCTTCACGATGGAGTCGGGCTTTTGGACTGCAGCGATGAAGCAGGTTGTGAAACTGAGGCTCATTCCAAAAGCGATCTTTATAAGAAGACATGGCAGAGCAACCCAAGTCTGCAATTAAAAGTTCTGTCTGAGTCTCATCAGTAAAGTCTGTATAAAACAGTCTTAAACGACTGACTTGTTCGACGCATTCAAAACAGTATTTGATCAGTCTTACAACAGTTGTCTGTACAAATTCTTCAGTCTAGACGTATCGCCTTGTATGAACTCTTTTGCGTTCATGATAATTAATCCTTTATGTTTTAAAAGAATTACAGTAGTGAATTGAGAATGTTTAGGGTCTAAAGACTTCTAAGGGCTATAAAGCAATGAGCGCGGAAGAGCGTTCATGCCGGTTTGTTATGCACAGTAATATTTATTAAAACCCACACTACACATAGGCACAAAATTATTCCAAAAGCTATGACTAAATACCTGTTTCACATTTGGACTCAACCATTTCATGATTTAAATATGATCGGCACAAATACAATTTGTCTTTAATTTGTCCTCACCAAATTAACGAGTCAACCAAATAAAGGTTATTACATTACTAACAAGAAGTGTAAAACCTTCTGCATATACATTAGCAGTGTATCAATGAATATGTTGTGGAATAAATCATTCCACCGATAACGCAGTAGGGAAACAAGGAAACAAGAAGCGTTGCTTCAAAGATAAGAAGCACACTACACAGAAAAATAAACTTACTCATAGCGAAGACAAGAAGAAATACCTACTTGACTTTTATAAGCATAATTAAATAGTAATTATATTTCTATGACATCACAGAAATAGCAAAGCACAAAATGACGAAACTATCACTGCATATAACATGCGGTGAATTTCTTACTGTAATTTTGGAATTACTCGTAAGTAGGGATAGTTTTATCAGCACCAATTTATGGTGCAACTGCTGTTTAATATTTTTTAGGAAGAATTCATTTTTAGTTTTTCCTGTAACCTGTTTCTGTGACATAAAAACTGAATTAAAATAATTAGTGAAGTTTAAATATATAGCACTTAATTGCAGAATTAATCCATCATTAGCATTTGATATGGAAATGCCTGATTAACATTGCAAAAACAAAGAATCTATTTATAACTGAAGTTTAACATTGACATGAAATTTGCCCTAAAGTAGAGACTATTGCTGGAAGGTATTCTAATTTGAAGCCTCGTCTTTTGTTATGTAAATATGCTTATCTTTTGCAAAACTGCTTGGATTAAGGCACACAGCTAGCGACCGCAACGCGAATGTATTGACGGAACGCGCGACTGTAACTTCAAAAATCGCCGTGGGAAAAAGCCCTGACATACCAAAAACACTGGTTTATAAAAAAAACTAATGAAAATCGAAATCGGTCCAAGGTTACTAGAATTTTGCTTGACACTAACAAAAATAAAAGAAACTCTAACATTACAATAATTGACACCACAACTCATGAATAAGCTCCTCTCAAGTACCCTTGCTGACAAAATGCGGCTTTTGGGGTCCCGTTATTTTTACAACACTACCAAGTACACGATGTTACCTGATAGACAATTACTGCCACAGTCTCTGAGATTAAATATTTAAGGGGCGTACTGACTATTGATTTTACAGTGACATGACACAATTTCGCATTGTCAATAAAAAAAATAGGCACGTATAGAGTATAGAAATGTATTTTGTGTATTTTTGTGTGCACCAGTACAGTTGGTATGTTTTGAATGTTTAAATACGGGGCGTAATAAATATGGATAAAATACATACATTATATGCTAATAGTCACTTATTAATAAACTTTAGGTAATACAAATAAGGAATCGTTAATAACTCTGAGTGCTAAAATGAAGGAGTAATACATGTTCGGCTGCGATGTAATGTTATGTGTCAATATTTTGTCAATTGAATACTTCCAGTGAATACACAACCTTAGGCGCCTAAACTGTAGTGTATAGCTAAAGTAGTAACAGTAGCAAAAGTTCTATATTTTCATTTACCTACCACCCGACCAGGGAATCCGTTGTACAGTTAACTTTTACGAGGTCTCGCTATGGACGTAATCGACAAGCAGCTTTGCAACTAGACAATTTAGAAAAGAATTAATTTTGTATTAAACTTACCTACTGGTACAGCCAGACTGTGTTTAAACGTTAAAAACGAATGTTTATTTAAAATATACATTTCAAACTAGTTAACGCAAATTGTTACTTTGCATTTAAGAGGTTTTGCTTCAAAAACCTTTACTTAATTTCAAACTTGTTTGACTTAAGAAACTATTATGTGTATTTCATAAAGAGAACACAATATTTTGGACGTTAAATCTAAATAGGTTTTAATTAATATGTGTGTATTTTATTAAGATTATATACTGGTTTCTTAGGTTGAAGTGACTACAAAATTTTAATTGAAACTACGTTTACTGATACACTTTGTTTTTATTTAACATTTATAATAGAGATGATATAGTTGAACTTAAAGATACAATAACGCAGCATGCATTTAGGTATGTAGAGCTTATAAGAAATTAGATAAACTTGGTCTCAACTTTATGCCATAAAAATATAATTTTGAAAGTTTCTCGTGAAGCTGTCAGAATCTTTTTGTGAGTCCCTTTATTGAAAGCTATGGATAGTTAGGGTTCTATCTCCTGAAAAAAGATGAAAGTTAAAAAGAAACTAATTCAATTTTGTTTCAATCGTTTTAATTTGAAAGTTTTTTCTTGAAAAGCGAGATTAAAAGAAGAAATTCGAATTTTAAAACACAGTTTTTTGTTAGAATTTAAATTTCGATTTACTTATGTTAAATTGTCTGGTTTAAATTTTCTTTATGGATGAATAATTGTTATAGATAATAGCCAAGAGTTAAGATCTATTTTAACCTATTAATTAGACCAAACTTAGGTAAATCAGTAAAGTACCACACAATTCCAGATATTAGCTTTTTAACGACCATTAAAAACGTTGTATTCTCTCTCTCTCTCTCAGTATTAATATAAATTCAGTTTTAATACTGAAATTTGTGTTTGAATTCGCTTTGAAAATAAACTATCATGGAAAACATTTTCGCACTAATCTACACTAATATTATAAAGAGGAAAACTTTGTTTGTTTGGTTGTTATGAATAGGCTCAAAATCTACTGGACTGTTTTAAAAAATTCTTTCACCATTCGAAAGCTACATTATCCACAAGTAACATAGGCTATTTTTCATCCCGAAATTCCCACAGGAATGGACACAACGTGGTTAAAACCGCAGGGCGCTGCTAGTAATATTTATACAGGGGGTCCAAAAAAAATTGTGTTGAGCGAAAATCCAGCAAGTCTCTACTAGTAATATTCACACGAGTATAAGAGTTCACTACTCATACTTTTGCGGCATAGAGACTATGATATCATAGCTTGCATAACAAGCTAACCTCGGCGACTCGGCGTCACCCTCTCAGCATTCTCAATATGCAACTGCAATGCATATTTATCATCTTATGGGTATCGCTTTACTCCTATGAAACATTGCGCGCACTGGGGTTAGGTAGGATAGTTCAAGTTACTGGGGTTGGAACACGAAATAGAGTAGTATAACCAATATGTACTTCCCTGGGTTGGATGTACACAATTAAGTTTTATCAGTTTACTAGCTGTGCCCCGCGGTTTTACCCACAGCGCACCCGTTCCCGTAGGAAATACGGGATAAATAGTATCCTATATCCGTCTCCTGGTTCTAAACTACGTCCCCACCAGTTTTCAGCCAAATCGGTTCAACCGTTCTCGAGTTATCAATAGTGTAACCAACACGACTTTCTTTTATTTATATAGATTTATTTGAGCTCATTTGACACTAATTGAATCCCATTTGGTTTAAACTCTATCATGTGAATTGTAAGGGCGTTGGACAATTCTTAAATCTATCTAGTACCTAAATATGTTTCAGAAACAGAAATCATTCGTTCAAAATTGTATTTTATTTTGTACCTAATAGAACATGATTTAAAACGAACGTCATTTGCGTCTTTAACATATTTAGGCGCTGCAGTCCGGTCAGACTCTGTTTATATACTCGTATATGTTAGTCGTGTTATTTTATGTTTAATTCCATATTTCCTCTGTCCTACTAATCCTACTTAATATTATAAATGCGAAAGTTTGTGAGGATGGATGTATGTATTAATGTATGGATGTATGTTTGTTGCTCTTTCGCGCAAAAACTACTGACCGGATTTGGATGAAACTTTACAGTAATATAGGTTATACATCAGAATAACACGTGGGATACATTTTATCCCGAAATTCCCGCGGGAACCGATACAACGCGGGTAACACCGCGAGGCGCGGCTAGTATGTGATAGTTTGAATGCATCTAATGTTGTTTGCCAATATCTTAATAACAGGATTACTTAACAAGCAAAGGATATATTTCCATATCATAAGCGTTCGATTTGTATTTTGTATGAAAACCCATGTAAATACCCGGATTACCCAGTATTTGTATTGTGAAACGATAAGCTTTCGCGGTCGAATTAGTGATCTCGCATTTCAATAATTGCATGGATTATGTTCTTAATAGCCGGGATTATACCAACGATCGAATTTAAACCAAATGTAGAAGAAAAGACATTCTAAAGTCGATCGAAGCTTAAATTCAACATATCTCAAATCTATATCGTCTATATCACTACATAGTATAAAATAAAGTCGTCTCTGTTTCGTGTCTGTCTGTCTGTTTGTCTGTATGCTTAAAATTACGCAACGGATTTTGATGCGGTTTTTTGTAATAGGTAGAGTGATTCGAGAGGAAGGTTTTTATGTAAAAAAATTCCCGAAATTCCCACGGGAACGGGCACAACGCGGGTAAAACCGCGGGGCGCCGCTAGTATCATTATACTCGTCTTTCAGAACTCGATATTTAGGTAAATCGTGACTTAGCATAGTATAATAAGTAAAGTATTAGCCTGTAATGTCCCACTGCTGGGCAAAGGCCTCTCGTCTCACTGAAGATATCAGTGCAGCTAGGAGGATTAATCATAATCACCACGCTTGCCAAATGCGGGTTGGTGATCTCAAACCCGAGCCATGTTTGAGAAGAAGGAAACATGTTTTCGCTCGACCCAGGAATTGAACCCGGGATTTAGCATATTATTCGTACTTTTAAAACGAGATTTAATGAAGTCCTACATGCGGCCTTTAATGTCAAAGTTACTGTAATCTTGTTTTTATCTATATATATAATGGACCAAGAGCCCGCGAACCCCAGACCTTCGTTATTTTATAAAAGCTGAAAGTTTGTCAGCGCATGCTCCCACACACAGGTAAGAACGATGGACTATTATGAAGTTTGGGTTATCGTGGCTTTGGCAGGTATACGGTACTAAATGTCAATGGTCGAAAACACCAAGTTGGCCATCGATTTCGATATCACCGTCAAAGGGTGACTTGAACAACTCCTCAAGAGCTTTCAAATGACATAGGTCATGTCACTGTTGAGCATTAGGATCAGCGTCCATGGCATAGGCCAACTCCAATCTTCGGTGGTCGAAAACACCAAGTTGGCCGTCGATTTCGATGTCACCGTCAAAGGGTGACTTGTACAACTTGTCAAGAGCTTTCAAATGACATAGGTCATGTCACTTAGGATCAGCGTCCATAGCATAGGTCAACTCCAATCTTCAATGGTCGAAAACACCAAGTTGGCCGTCGATTTCGATATCACCGTCAAAGGGTGACTTGTACAACTTGTCAAGAGCTTTCAAATGATATAGGTCATGTCACTGTTGAGCATTAGGATCAGCGTCCATAGCATAGGTCAACTCCAATCTTCAATGGTCGAAAACACCAAGTTGGCCGTCGATTTCGATATCACCGTCAAAGGGTGACTTGTACAACTCTTCAAGAGCTTTCAAATGACATATGTCATGTCACAAATCACACTTAATTATTTGATGAATTTAGATCGGTGTTTTACAAACCTTTAGTACCGTTTATCTGCCAAAGCCACGATAACCCAAACTTCATAATAGTCCATCGTTCTTACCTGTGTGTGGGAGCATGCGCTGACAAACTTTCAGCTTTTATAAAATGACGAAAGTCTGGGGTTCACGGGCTCTAGGTCTATAAAAGAAAGTCGTGTTAGTTACACTATTTATATCTCGAGAACGGCTGAACCGATTTGGCTGGAAATTGGTGGGGAGGTAGCTTAGAATCAGGAGACGGATATAGGATATAGGACTATTTATCCCGTATTTCCTACGGGAACAGGTGCGCTGTGGGTGAAACCGCGGGGCACAGCTAGTACCATGATATTGACGCAATCCCACCTATTATTAACGAAGGTTAAAAAGCAATAAAAACTTAACCACCGATTACCTCCTTTCCTACTTGTAAATTTCAAACTAGCCTCATAAATATAAGTCTCAGACATTCGTTTAAACTGATCGCTGGTAAATAAATCTTTCGTCCAGTAAATCTAAAATAAAAGAAGCAATTAAACTTGGTTTAGATTAAAATAGGATTTAGGTTCATTTCGTTGTGGGATAAGGATCTGTAATAAGTATTAAGATATTTTCTCTATAAGTAGTTTTGATTGAAGATAAAAGAAACAGAACCCTTAAGAAAGGTAGTCCCTATCTACACTAATATTATAAAGAGGAAAACTTTGTTTGTTTGTAATGAATAGGCTCAAAAACTACTGGGCCGTTTTTAAAAATTCTTTCACCATTCGAAAGCTACATTATCCACGAGTAACATAGGCTATTTTTCATCCCGAAATTCCCACAGGAATGGACACAACGCGGTTAAAGCCGCGGGGCGCTGCTAGTTATATAAAAAGTTATATAAAAAAGGACTTTACACAGCTGCAAGATAATACTTAATTGTTCTTTATTTCATTCTAATAGGTAATTCTATCTACACTAATACAAAAAAGCTGAGTTTGTTTGTTTGAGTGCGTTAATCTCAGAAACTACCAATCCGATTTGAATCATTATTTTTGTAATTCATAGTTTTATACATTTAACAGGAAGTTAATCACTACATAGTATAAAATAAAGTCGTCTCTGTGTCGTGTCTGTCTGTCTGTATGCTTAAATCTTTAAAATTACGCAACGGATTTTGATGCGGTTTTTTGTAATAGGTAGAGTGATTCAAGAGAAAGGTTTTTATTAAAAAAATTCCCGAAATTCCCACGGGAACGGGCACAACGCGGGTAAAACCGCGGGGCGCTGCTAGTAGGCTATATTTTTCATTCCAAAATTACTACGGGAACGGATACAAACACGGGTGAAAAAGCGGGGTGCTGCTTGTGTTAAGTTTTATAGATGCAACGGGCATAAATCGATAATTATTATTTACTAAATTCTTATTATTATTTACTTAATTCTTTTTGTTATTAAGATTATTATTTAGATATTTTTGCTATAAAGAGTGCATACTGTTATTTAATTTTTTTGTTCTAATTTTCACAATTTTATTGCCATGTTACATTATAAATTAGATTTAAGTACCTACTTAATATTTACACGCCTCACATATGAGGCAGGATAAAGAGAAACTTCACTTACAATGTAATACTTTTATTGTACCTTTATTCGCAAAATAAATTAATATGAATATGAACTTTAAAAGCTGACGGGTGAGACATGTAGCTCATTGTTGTACAGTACTAGGGATTGTTTCAGGTAACTCTTTTTAACAAAATAAATAAGTTCATGTAGTGGGCAACCCCAGTGTCAGTAGTTTTTTACAGTAGTTATTGTTGACTCTACTTCGTTTCATAAAATGTTCTAACAAAACATTCATCATCCTAACAATGAACCAAATTTCCCGAGAACGTTACAATATAAATTCATAACGCTCTTGTGCAACTAAGGTTTCCAAAGCTCTTTGTTTCCACATTATTTATGCACAATAAATCAAACAACCCGCGGATTTCATACAAATATTTAGCCTTAACGAATCTATTCGCTGTACTAAAGATTACCAGCTTTACGTACATTTACCTAAATCTATATTAACATAACATTGACTTCATGAATAATTCATAGAATTAGTATGAAGAAAACGTACGGCCTAACTGTTTTCTATAAGATATCAAATGATAAAATGTTGCTTTGTTACAGGTATACAAGAACTATCGGACAGTGGTCTGTGAATATGTGAACGGATGGTTAACATATTGTTGCCAACAATGAGAGCTCAATGGATTAGCAATGACTCTCCGGCGGTCTGACAGTCTGCCCTCCCGTCTCAGGGGCAACCCTGTACCCGCCGACCACGACTCTAATCACACCAAAAACCTCCCAGACTCGAAAACGAGCCCAGAATTGAACCACACGCCCGTCCGCGAAGAAGTGATCACCGCTTGGAAATCCCTCAACACAGACGTAAACAACATAAAAAATGGATTCGCAAAAAACGAACCCGATGACCGCAACACGAGCTCACATCAGTCCACTGCGAACAATTTCATCCCCTCTTTCATGTGCAACAATAGAAACGTGCGAAGGAAAATCACTTATGATAATCAGACGGCCGGGCCGTCGGACGCTGAGCAAAACATGTCATTCCCTTTGGATAATGGCCAAGCGGGTGCGGTGGAAAGTGGCAGGGCTACCGTGCGACGACGGAATCTACTCCAAAGACTTTTTTATTGGAAAACTCAAGACTGTGATTGCCGCGAGAGGTACACCCCTAAGTACACTCCGAATTCAAGACTGCGGAGGGAGGACCTGCTATGCACGTGCGGGGCCAGCGCCCACAGGATCAGGCCTCCGGTGAAGCCCAGCAATAAATGTTCAGAGCGAGGCCGCTCTAAGAGTGTAGGATATGAGGCCGCTCGGGAAGTGGCTCAGTTTCGCCGGTTAGTGATGCTTATAAATGAAATTTGGTTTTAAAAGATGTTGGAAAGGTAGATAACGCAGTAACGCTATTCTTGAAGGTATAGTTTAATGTAAATCAGTGTTTTTATATAGTATTAAACAAGCTAAGTATTCTCAACTCCTTTAAAACCATATTGAAAGTGTATGTGTGAAATAAAGTGTGTGATACATTAGGTGTGCAAGTGCTGGTGCCACAGTGGGTGCAGAAACCGCGGCGGCTTTGCGTGCGAGGGCTGCTCTGACGCTCGCTCGTCGGTACTACCCTGAAGGCGGGTGGGGGTGGACCATTACTATAGTGGGGACGATCGTCCAAATCCTCTCCCATGGCTTGCAACTTGGAGGCGGGACGGGTGCCATAGCATGTACAGCGGCAGTCAAATATAGGGTGTCACCGCTTTATACTCATGGTAAGTTTTTAAAACTTTTATTTACAATGACATGTTTGACATGTTGGTTTCCGTCTAAACTCGTATATATTTATTAAGGGACATGGCATAGGGCTCACCAACAATCGGATCCAAGGCTGTTAGTACAATCTTGGCACTCAATTTAGAACCAGTTAAGCTGAAAGAAATACAACATTATTTCAATGCAATATCAGATAGGTAGTTTTAAAATTCTAATTTAAATATATCAAATGTAAATACATAAAATAATTACGTCTTCCAAACTTGCGTCGTAAACCTGCAACAGGTAAAATAAATTCTTTATTCTCCCTCATAAATTCAAATCGCATTAAAAATAAAATATTCACCAGAAGACGCCGTATTTTGAAAAAAACAACTTTGTCATTTCCTTGTCCCGTTTATCCAATTTTTATTACAGCATGGAAAATACAATTTTCCAGTTTTTTATTGTGGTGAGATTGTCGTTTGAAAAAATCATTAAGTATTGGAATAACGTTTTTAATTATGCAGTTGTAGTTCGCCGTTTCATTATGAAGGTTATTTTTTGTTTAATTGTTTTTCCTTTCGATAACTTTGATATTAAACTCCTTACGGTAATCTATACATCTATACATATATATAAAAGAAAGTCGTGTTAGTTACACTATTTATAACTCGAGAACGGCTGAACCGATTTGGCTGAAAATTGGTGGGGAGGTAGCTTAGAACCAGGAGACGGATATAGGATACTATTTATCCCGTATTGCCTACGGGAACGGATGGGTTGTGGGTAAAGCCGCGGGGCACTGCTAGTTTTGATATAAATTAGGG
Organism: Cyclophora punctaria; assembly: GCA_951394245.1. Taxonomy (NCBI): domain Eukaryota; kingdom Metazoa; phylum Arthropoda; class Insecta; order Lepidoptera; family Geometridae; genus Cyclophora; species Cyclophora punctaria. The sequence continues at coordinate 5,484,849 of OX596177.1, forward strand.
TTAATTCCTTATGTCATAGTGAATATCCAAAAATAATTTGATACTGAATATATATACATTAAGCGCGAAACAAAACTAACGGCTTTATTAGTTGTATAATTTAAATATTTGGTTCATTAATTCATTTCGACAAGGTTAGTGACTAACCCAGGTGTCGAAATTTTTAAACCGCCTTAAAACCTCCGATATCGTCTGACGTTTCAAACAACCGGGACCGAGTGCTTAACGTGCCCCAAAATAAACCCTTCAATATCTTCAAAGCACGATAAAATTCATGAATATTTTTTTATTTATTTAAACACAAAACAAATTACAATTATGAAAAAACCACATAAAATAAGTCGTGTTACAGTACTAGATTATAATTCAAAACTATGTGCTAACATAAAGATACAATATAATATTATGTTAGTCAAACTGAGCGTGTGCGCCCTACATTGGCAAATCAAAATTTAATATAAAGTTTACAAAAAAAATTAAAAATAATAAGAAGCTAATAAAATAAAGAAAATAAAATAAAGAGCTAATTTTATCAACGGAATGATTTTTAAACTCTTTTGTTTAATCAAAAACCATTCTCTTCCTACAATGAATTCATATTTCTTTGTACTGCGGTTGTTACAAATCCGTCAAGTGCATGATTAATCCACGTTCTAAACTAATCAACAGTGCGATTCGTTCACTCAACAGCGGGGCTATTACGGGGAATACCGCGGGTACGGCGACCTGAATATTATGAGATAGTTTTAGCTTGTTTGGTTAAGACTGGTGAAATATTCTTCTAGTACTTTATTAATACCTACTGATTCAACTATTGTATCACTACAAATTATAAAACAAAGTCCTCGGCCGCGTTTGTCTGTCTGTCTGTTCGCGTTAAACTCAAATACTACTGCTCGGATTTTGACGCGGTTTTTTAAATAGATAGAGTGATTCAAGAGGAAGGTTTATATGTATAAAATTCCCAATATTCCCACGGGAAAGGGCTCAAGGCGGGTAAAACCGCGGAGCGCTGCTAGTATAACACAAAATATAGCTTCCATATTTCTTTCTATTCGGTTCTATAGGCGTTAATATTATTACTTTATTTCTGTACATCTTCATATACATTTTAAAATTTGTTCCTATTTTCTTAGTCGACAATACTAAAACAATATTTTAGCATTTATTTCTTTAATTTCAAAGAACACAAGAAAATCGCTTCACAATTTCACTAGTACTATTAAATTTAGCAATGCCGTTAATTACTACCAAGAGCTTTAATAAGTTTTAATGATGGAACTCCTAAATTATTTTTACACTAATTAAATACGCTTTTATCCAATTACGAGTAATCGATGACGAGACTACGGGGGCGGAAAGGGCGAGTACCCTGGGCACTAGGGTCAAACAAGGGCACTAATTATTGCTCCACCTACATATTAAATAGTAAAACTATAAACTATAACTTTCATGTTTGTTGAGTGTATCAATAAAAATATTAATTAAAACCACTTATTGTTACGACTTAAGCTACAGTTACACTGTTTAAACTATCGCGATATGCGTACATTGTGAACACATCAATTAGTCAATACAACTATGTCAACGGCGTCTTTACTTGCCGCAGCTGCTCCTTAACTTTTACTGTTATAATCAGTCATGTGAGGGCACCGAAGCGAATGTTCACCAAATTGAAAACGGTCACCGAAATCGGCGCGGGAATCATCATCATCCTTTATCGAATCAACGCCATACAAGTGTTGTCAAAACAACTTCACTACATAGTATAAAACAAAGTCGCTATTTTTGTCTGTTTGTTTGTCTGTTTGTCTGTATGCTTAAATCTTTAAAATTACGCAACGGATTTTGATGCGGTTTTTTGTAATAGGTAGAGTGATTCAAGAGGAAGGTTTTTATGTAAAAAAAATCCCGAAATTTCCACGGGAACGGGCACAACGCGGGTAAAACCGCGGGGCGCTGCTAGTAGATAATAACATTGTGTCATCTTTTACCAATTTAGATAGATCAATAACGTGTCAAAGGCTTTTCCGCCTTGTAATACGAGTATAGACAACAGTTGATGTCCAAAACAAACATTGGGAACAAATTCGTGTCATAAAAACTGGCCCTTATGTTGTTTCCCATAACTTGTTTATAGTAAGCAACTAATGCTAATGTCTCAATATCCAAAGTGGCATAGATTATGCCATAGATGACAGATGATTTAGTAGACGTTGTTTTATTCAAAAGAAGCGATACTCTGTAAAGTTACACTCCAGTTTTCTATGGGAACGAAAACTTTGAAACAATAACTCGATATGATTGATGGCATGGCGATGTTTCAATACTTTCCGATAAACAAATCGTAAATATTGATCCGTAATAACAGTTTTTGAAAGAAACGTTGCGTAACCAATCGATTTCGACATTATTGAAAAATGTCCAAACGGTTGAGTTTAAAAATACATCGACCCAATTAATTAATCGAGAGGCAGCGATTAATTACGCATATAGAAGTTGCTTTTCCTGTTTGAAAAATGATATTCATTTTTAAATCGGTTTATCTATAGGTAGAGGGTTAGTATTTGCTTTGGAAAATATGAACTAGAAAGCAGTCTTATGGTTTTTCTTGCTTTGAACATTTTCCTGGGAGAATTTCAAGATAAAAGTACCTTATGTTTCATCTTTATCACCTACCTAAATCATAAACTCTGTACCTCTTTATACCAAAGACTTCACCGACTCAGGGTTATAAATTTGTTATGTTTAAAGTTTACATGGAGAAAGAGAACAGAAACTGTTCAGAATTTAAAAACTCACGCAGCCTTTTTATCGTTAGACGATCAAAGAAACGTACTAAACAAACTGTCGCATTTCCGAAAGAAACAAAGTGTTTCTATAAAACATGCAAAGTATTTCATCTACACGTTTTCTAAGTTCTTCTAATGCACGCTATGAATCTTCTATAAACATCTATTTCCTTTGAATAGTTGCTTCCAGAAACGCATAAATATTATGTACTCTAACCTTGAAACGAAAAGGGGGATTTTCCGTATCTTTTGTCCTTTGATTCTCACCAAGGGACGAATCGTTATTGTTTTAACATGTAAAAGCCTTTCAAAGAAACATTTTTTTCGGAAATCGAGGTATTTACGAGATATAAGTTTTGGGCATAATAAATCACGTAATGGTCTGGAACGTAATATTGGCGTTATGCCTAATTCGCTGTTTTTTATCGTATAACTTTGGACTCGATCTTGTGAGCCTGAAAGAGGCTCTAAAATAGCCATATTTTTCATTTGATCAAACAGGAAATAAATATTTTTGATAGTCAATTTTATTGGGAGGGCATTGACCTTTTACTATCTTGCCTTGACTCTACTTGTAGTTAGTCAATGTTAATCTTTGTTTTCGCCTTTGGGAGTTGTCCGTCACACTGATATTGTTTTGTGGACAATTCTGACGAGAGACAAATAGAATGATTTAGTGATTACGTCATAGCGTTCTGTATACAACCCCGGTTGACTGGCCTACTAATTGTGAGAGAATGTATTGAACATCATTCCTACTCTGAAACCTGTAAGCTAAAATTATAAATTAATATTTTCATTGATTCTAAATTTTTCTGAACCTAATTTATCGCTTCATAGTACTTCATTGTGTTGTCAGCTAGAAGCCGATGTAAGGTGTTTATCGTCTATCCCTACTACCAAGACCACTTCCTCAGCTACCAAGTCTCTAAGTACAAACTTTGAACGAAAACACAAACTCTAAACTTAACTCGGATAGTAAGCAATTTACCTTCAGCAATTCTGTCATCTGATACTCTAGTCAAGAAGTGGAATCAAATACGTTACTTGAATATTAATAGGACTTTGGTAAGGATTGAGTAATTTCGAATCTGATTATACATTAGGTAAAAGAAAATTATCCAATTTTATTTTATTTTATTTTATTTTATTACAGCACAAAACACATTACAACCACATAAAAATCTTACTTACTAAAACTCGAATTTGATCTTGATTGTAACATAAACACATGTGCTACATCTAGTTAAAATATAATATCAATTTGATATTATCATAAAAGCCAAACCTCAATTCAAATACAGACATCAAAAAACATAAAACGTAAAACCCTGACTGTTTTTTAAATTCAATCAAAGCTAATAAATCTCTTCAATGAAGAAAACTTAAAAAATACTAGATCGAAATCGGTCAATTGAAGAAGCTATGATGCCACAGATACACAGACATAATATGAAACTTATTACCCTCTTTTTTGTCAAGACAAAAAAATGAGTGAGTAATTTTGGAGCAACGCCACAACTATAAATCACACATACACCATAGCTACCACACCACACAATATCATAGATATAAGCTGAGGATATAAGCATCAAACTTCTTGTTTTGTGTCAAAGTTTAAAAATAGAACTCTACTATCCTATAAAGTGCAGGTTCGTATTATACTGCAGAATGCTCCTCTGAGAAACAGGACGTTGAATATTTGAAATTCTAATTGTATTCCATTCAGCGCAACAGTCGACGATGATGCACTTGAACTAATTAATTCTAAACCTATGTGGTTTAGTTGTGCTGACATAGTTTAGCGTTAACTTATCTATCGAATTGTATATGATTGTTTACTATGAAAATGTATAGGGACATCACGTGATAGTCACTTGGCCATGACATAGTACCCATACATAATGCGAAGTGATTGCCAGAAGCTGTATAAAAAAATTGTGAAGGCATTTTGTTTGTTTCTCTGATGTCTCCTTGCGGAAATATTTTTTTAGTACAGCATAAGAGTAAATACGACTCTATAGTACTACTACATTGTATTTCTGAGTAAAATTCAATGCCTTGAAGACAAACTATGACTTTAAAGTTGCGGATTGTCGTTATCGTTGTTATACTGCCAAGTGCTTAAAAAGTTTTGCCTATAGACATAGCCACCTCTTCGCTTTGTACATTTTAGTTCTATTTTTTGTCCATGCCGGAAGCTGCACTGCTGCTCGTTTAAATCTTTTAATGTATTGTATATACTTTATGGTATTCCAGTGGCTATAAAAACCATAAATTACCTACTGAAAATAAATCCCTGAACTATGTCTTACACTTAAGGGCCTATGAGTTCCTAAAACGGGCTACTATAAACAAATTTTTAGCCAAAAGTCTTAACGTTACAAGAACAATTTTTGTTTGTTTTTAATCTTGATCATATGTTTAATCATACTACTGTTTCCGAAACACGTTGACTATTAATTTCCTCGATAGAAAAAAATCACAAAGATGGGTCTTTTATACCTTACTTTCACACTTAGTTTGTTAAACAATTTCAAACGCATAATTTCTAAAATTAATTTGAGTGATGTAAAATAAACTATGACTGAATACTGTTGGAGTAAAATTTCGATTCAATCCAACGAAAGGTGGTAATTCTTAAAAATGAGTCGCAAAATTCTACTACCACCATTTCCGCGCCGTAGTGTTTCTCGCTCTTTTCTACCCAGAGAGACAGTGACCGAAATGGCTGGGATATCCTGGCCTTAATGGACATTAGCCGTCTACAGAAAATGAGGTGAATCTGCAAAATGTTATCTCGGATTTATCCGTCTGTCACTAAACAGAGTAATTTAAATTAATCATTTCAAACCCCGCTTCTTACTACACATCGTTATATACCCAGAAGGGTATTTAGACTCGTCATCTTCTATTATGTTAGATCCTGTTAACCGATCCCAAACTTGTAAGAGGTTACTCATAATTCATAGTGTCGGCCCATAACTTAATATACCGATAAGATAACTTGTGTACTAATTTAGTTACGAAGAAGATGAAGGATAGATCAGATTTGTTTTGTTTAGGTACTAAGGTAAACTCGTGGAGCAAAAGATAAGTTTGTAACATATATTCCGAGTACGGAATAAGAATTAAGATTGAACAGATATTAGCTACTAGTAAAGCCGTAGTTTTGTTAGTTGTACCCGTTCCCGTAGGAATTTTTGAATAAGAGTCGTCATATATACCATATAACCTATACATCATCCCCGGATTGTCCTCTTTCGTTGGAGTACTCGTATGAAGTAAGATTATTATTTTCAGCTGAAGAGTTTGACTTTGTGTTTTTGTGTTACGTCACGATAATCTCAGAAACTACCAATGCGATGCAAATAATTATTTTTGTAATGGATAGCCTCATTCAAAAAGAAGGTTGTAAGCTATTTTTCATCCCGAATTTCCCATAGGAACAGGCACAAGTCTATTAAGCCCACGGAGTACTGCTAGTTTGTTTTATGAATACATACGTATTATGTATTACTAGCAGTGCCCCGCGGTTTTACCCGCGTTGTGCCCATTCCCGTGGGAATTTCGGGATAAAATGTAGCCTATAGCCTTCCTCGATAAATAGACTATCTAACAGTGAAAGAATTATTCAAATCGGTTCAGTAGTTTCTGAGATTAGCGCGTTTAAACAAACAAACAAACAAACAAACAAACAAACAAACAAACAAACAAACAAACGAACGAACAAACAAACAAACAAAACAAACTCTTCAGCTTTATAATATTAGTATAGATCAAAAAACAGGAGTAAAAATATAAAGTCCCACTGAAGGCCTCTCATCTCACAGAAGATATTTACATTGGTACATTGGTATTAGTATCAAAAGTATTACATATAATGATCTCATTTCGCATTATACCCTAAAATCAGGTCAAAATGACGACACCTTAATTTACCTTGGTTAAAAAGGTTCAACATTTTAACGAATGTTAACTGGTGCAAATGACTATCGATGCGAGAATGATACGTTTAAGCTGACATTACATGATAAAACTCGCGGTTATTATTGTATCCGTTGGGTATTTTGTACGACCAATAATATGAAGTGGAAATTTCATTGAATTTATGGACAATTTTATCGACGGTTACGAAGTAGGCCGAATGATACCAAAAGTATGCCAAGACCTTTTATTCATAAAACCCATTGATATTTGGATGTCCGAAAATTGACTCCAAAGTTTACTTTTAATCATATGCTTCTGAATAACCTTTCTTTTCGATTTCACTACCGTCTTCAATTTAGCTTGTTTAATATTTACATACCAACAGAATGTATTTCAACACACCATATTCTGTTATAGATTATTTCTTTGACTTTGAATTTACTATAATACTGTATTTTTCAATGTTGGACCTTTCTTTATTTTTGAATAAAATGAAAGATAACCCTCGCATTTAAAAATTCAAACATTTGGATTTCGAACTTGGCATTACTTAATTTAAAAAGGAAAATAGAGATTTGAATTTGCACTTTTTGCCTCCATTCTCCTTATCCCCAAACAAAACTTCTAAAAAGCATTTAACCTATAAATTTTCCATTTCATTAGTCGTTACTGTGTATCGAATTCGCAGTTAATGTTCAATATCTGTTCGGTTTTCTTTCGGAGGGACGTGATTGGAATATAACAAGAGGAGGCACTTCCTTGTACATACAATAACTTTTCATCATTATTTACCTTCCTCTTTCTTACTGAGTAAAGAGACTTTTCGATATTGCGGTGACATCCTTAAGATTGCTCCGTTTTTGTGATAGGAAATTGCACTTGTTTTTCTTTGTGGTTTTTTACTCATAGATATAAAATGTGGTAAGATGTTGAAAAAGTTGCCGTGTTCTTGGAAATTTGGGATAAAAAGTAGACCAAAAATATATGAATAAAATTACCATTAAGTTCCACTAAAGGTGCCAGATATTTCTATACCCATAATGTTTGTGAACCGCCTGGGGTTCAATAAACTAGTACATATAGGCTGTATCATTGTAGGAACCATAGTTTTTCTACACATAGATTATAGTTTTGGCTGGAATAAGGTTTCTTTTACCTGCTTCTCTTCTTTCCATAGACAAGTGTTAGAATCTATATCTATACTAATATTATAAAGCTGAAGAGTTTGTTTTGTTTGTTTGTTTGTTTGTTTGTTTGTTTGTTTGTTTGTTTAAACGCGCTAATCTCAGAAACTACTGAACCGATTTGAAAAATTATTTTTGTAATGGATAGCCACATTCAACGGGAAGGTTATAGGCTACTTTTCATTCCGAAATTCCCACGGGAACGGGAACAACGCGGGTAATACCGCGGGGCGCTGCTAGTAATATTATAAAGCTGAAGAGTTTGTTTTGTTTGTTTGTTTGTTTAAACGCGCTAATCTCAGAAACTACTGAACCGATTTGAATAATTCTTTCACTGTTAGATAGTCTATTTATCGAGGAAGGCTATAGGCTACATTTTATCCCGAAATTCCCACGGGAACGGGCACAACGCGGGTAAAACCGCGAGGCGCTGCTAGTATTTGTATATAAACAAAGAATTTCCCTCTAAGAACTTAGTTTAAACTGAACTCCCGTACTTGTATTCCCTCTTCTATCTAATAGTTATTTTATTATGAAGACAACAGCCTCCGTGGTCTTGTGGTTTGAGCTCCCGGCTCACGATCCGGATGTTCCGGGTTCGATTCCTGGTGGGGATAAATGTTCTGAGTTTGGTTAGGGCATTACAGGCTGAATCACCTAATTGCCCGAAAAATAAGATGATTCCGTGCTTCGGAGGGCACGTTAAGCCGTAGGTCCCGGTTAATTTCTACGGATAGTAGTCGTTAGATGAGCCATGTCAGAGGCCTTTGGCGGCTCAATAACTCTGACACCAGGATTGGTCAGGTTGACCATCCACTCGATGAAGAAGAAGAACAAAAGGTTAGGGCACGACCCCTCTAAATCTGGTAAAATAACGTAAGCGTAATCTACAAAAGTTTCACACTAGCGCTATCTTTTGAATCGCATGCTCAAAACCATCGCGCGGACAGCTAGTTTTAAATGAAGAAAAAGCACAAACACTATATAAATACATCACATACTTAACAAAATGTACCACATCTCCAAAGATACCGTTATATCAAGCTCAAAGTAACAAATCGTCGCTTTCTCAGGATAACCACAAGAAACTTACAACTTCAAAAATACGTTATCACCTTAAAAATAAGGTTGATAATCGAATGAACTTGTAAAAGACTGAAAATTGTACTGAAAATCCGAATAATTATTTGGTGTTTCAAAATGAGTTGTTATTAATATTTTGTTGTTTATTTAACAAAACATACGAACAACATTATAATTAAATTAATAGGTCTGCTGGTTTCACAACTACAACAGTGATTAACTATTAGAACAATATTTTATTTAAAATTAGGCACACAAGTAATGTAATCAAACGTAATATTAAGCCTAGGCTACATTTAGTGAATGTACACTACCATTTTACTTCTACCAGTGAAAAGCTACATTAAATTAGTTGGACTTTAGAGCAACATCAAATTTATTAAATCGACTTTACTTTCTCTATTCCAGTATACTAGTGTAAACTACACCTTTGCTCGCTTTTCCAATGGGATAATGGATGACTCTAGTTTTGTTGTACAAATTCCGTAAATCCCTCCCAATCCTTCGAAATCCATTAAACGTATGCTATTGAGCAACGAATATAAAAGTAAAAAAATAGTATTAGCCTGTAATGTCCCACTGCTGGGCAAAGGCCTCTCATCTCACTGAAGATATCAGTACAGATCATTAGGCGTAATCACTTGCCTAATGCGGGTTGGTGATCGCAAACCCGAGCCATGTTTTAAAAGGAAACGTTTGTTTTCGCTCGACCCGGGAATTGAACCCGAGACCTCCGGCATGGCAGGCAAGTGTACATACCACTAGACCACCGAGGCGTTACGGCCACGAATATACTAAACAATTTTTCTTTTCGACTGTATTTATTTACTTATTTGCGTGTCTACCACCCACAGTTAATGGGTGAATGAAGCTATTAGTGTAAAATTAACTTTAAACTCCGAAACATTAACCATTAGGAACTATTTATATGTCATCTGAAAACATTTTAAAACACATTTGAATAAATAAGTTCACAATTAGAACTAGTAGCTAGAATTAGTAGCGCTCGTGGCGTAGATTGACTAAGCGATGTTAATACAATGCGATTGTTTAGCAACGTGCAACTCGGCCCCTACTTGGATGGGTGGCCGATAGTGGCATTTCCATCTGAGCGCTACTGTACTACGGAGGGCACGCTAAGCAATCAGACATAGTTGTTTCAATCGTCAGACCATGTCGGAGGCCTTTAGGCGGTCTAAAAACTCTGGCATTAGGGTTGACCACTAACCTACTCGAAATGAGTGAATGAATGAATGAACAATTGACCACTAACCTACTCGAAATTAGTGAATGAATGAATCAATTAGAACAACTTTAATTAATTTACAGTTTTGTTCGGGACTAACTATAATTATTTTGCGAAATTCGATTTACATATGAATAGAGATAGAATTTAAATCAAAGCAATTTGTCAAAATAGGATAAAGCTGTAGAATAAAATGTCTGGTTAATTTGTTTGTGTTCACTGAATTGAATGCGAATTATAGTTTTCGGTTTCAGTTGAATTTATGTGTAATGTACAGTCACGAGCATTAATTTGGGACCCACCTAAGGTTGAATATCGTGTAGCAAACTTACGCTATTTAGAGCTAATATTTTATCGTAATATCAATGTCATATTGTTTACCATCGATAACTTTACGTTTCTATCAAACCAAAGTTTCGACCTTATTGCATTATGAATGTTCTAACAACATTTGATGGAAATGGGTCCCAAATTAACGCTCGTGACTGTACTTAGTTTATATGTTTGGAGTATGTATGTCAAGTGTTCAGCTATTTTTTGGAAGAACAAAGTGCCAATATACCCAATGGTCAATGTAAATATAGGTAGGTACTGTTCCTCGGAATTGTACTTACCCGTTCATTGTATACAATAGTCAATCTTTCTAATAAAAAAATAATCATCAAAATCGATTCACCCAGTCAAAAGTTATGAGGTTACAAACATTTGAAAAAACAGACAGTCGAATTGAAAGGTTCTCAACCTCCTCCTTTTTTTGAAGTCGGTAAAATATAGGTAATGTTCCACGGCATTGAACCCTTTTCACAAGGAACATTGTGATAAAAACTTACATAGAATAAAATAATATATTATTAAAAAGTTATTCTGAAAACGACTAAAAACTTCCGTCGTATATTATTGACATTTCACTTCAAACAAAAAATTTTAATATTGGCATATCGTTAAAAGGTTTTTTATAGCCATAGTCCATCGAAAAGTTACATTTGGGGTTGCGTTTTTTAGAGGACGCAATTTTATTTTTTTGATGTGTAGGGGGGGTCAGTGTAAAGCTAAAAACAAGTTTGTGGGGTCGCCACCCTTGTCCCACGGCCGCCATCATGAAAATAAGGGTTGAAATGGTTTTTACGATATATCTCTTAAACTATTAATTTGATAAAAACATTTTTTAAACATTTTTGTTGCAAATTAAATTCTCTACAACTTTGGTCCAGTAACTTTTTGTCGTAGAACTATAAATAAAAAAGTTATAAGCGAAAATGTTCAGAAATTTTAAAAGTAAAAATAAAAGACATAAGGGACATTACAGCTGCTGCTGATCCTAATACCGATCTATCGAAGGTCGTAGTTCGATTAGGTGGGTTCCATTTGCTCATGTCATTCATAGGTGCGATTGGATATATCATGTCTGGTAGTGGACTTGAGGATATCTTCAAATTAATTAATGCTGAGAACTGTGTACAGCACATAATGTCTGGACATGCTTATGGTAGGGCTGTACGTGTTCATTTTTACATCTAAACAATACACTAAGTACCTGTTCTTGTTTCTGAATTTCCTAATATACTTATTCAAAAACTCGAGTGTACAGGATCATGGTAGTAACAGTACCATTTCTGTGATGCTATATTTAGATCAATGCAGCGCCTGCCCGATCGTACGCTATTGTCCTTGCTAAATGCAATTTCCCATTAAATTGATCTCATTTTGATGTGTTTAAAATTCGAGCTCTGTAAATGGTAACCCATATTATACTGATTACTAGCACAGTGGATATTTTCGTATGCTAATATTATAACTAATATTATAAATGCGAAAGTAACTCTTGCCTGTCTGTCTGTATGTTAATGCTTTCACGCCAAAACTACTGAACCGATTTCAATGAAATTTGGTACACAGTTAGTCCAGAGCCTGAGAAAGGACAAAGGTTACTTTTTATCACGAAATTCCTGCGGAACCGGGTACAACGCGGGTGAAACCACGGGGCACTGCTTGTACTATATATAAGGGGAAACATTTTTTTATTGTACCGTAATCGACTTTTTCCTTAACTTAAGTACGTAAGTCAACAAAGGGAAAACAAAAGCGCAACTGTATTGTGTAATTAACAACAAAACCGACCCCGCTCATTACACGAAAAGTTTTCAAAAAGTCACGAGACAATAATAATTAATATCATGAATATTAATGTGTTTACTTTCATTAATGAAAATGAACTTTCCGAAAGTTTTCTCATATATTACGCTCGGTTAGGTTTCATTCTCATAATGAACTTTATAGTCGATGTATCCATTTGTCGGAACTCGAAACCAAATATGGGTTGTATATAATACGTGGCCGATACTATTACTTGACTTCTAGTGGGAGATGGGAGATAGAATAGAATAGATAGGTTTAACTCTTAATTTTTAACCCCCGATTCAAAAGAGGGGTGTTGTAACTTTGATTTCGATGTCTGCGATGTCGATGCTTACTTTACTCTTGCATTCAAGAGATATAATATACCAAATATTTTTCAAAGCCCCTGGTTTTTTCATGTCATTAGCGCAATAACAAACATAGTCAACTATAGATAGAGATACATTTTGTTTAACTACGTTTAGTCGCCAGTTTATAGCTACACCGATGAAGATGTATATTGTAGGGAATTTTTATAGCTAACGCGTAAGGGATTTTTATAAATAGCCCGGATAAAGTTTACTTGACAAGACCCATTTAATATGAACCTCAATTTTATTGGAAAAAATATGCTCTCTGACATTGTTAGATTACCCTTAAACATGAAGACTATATTTAATACCCTCACTCCTAAAACAATTAATTACTAACGAATTAAATACGTCGTATCGAATACTGGTAGGTATATCTAACTAAAAGCTTGACCTGAACGACATGAAGCTGCCGAATGTCCTGTCTGACATAGTTTGTTGTTCGATAGACTAAAGAGTTGAGAGAGAGAGAAAGTTAGGGGAGAGAGAGAGAAGGAACGTTGGGGGGGGGGGGGTGAGAGATAGACAAAAAACAGTTTTGACAAACAAGTCATTCTGAAGACTGTTGTGACCACAAAAGTATTGTGACGACATTGTTCTCACAATTATCAACGCAATGAAAATGCAACGCCCCACAAACAATGCTATAACTTTGACATAAGTACAGAACTAAAAATTTAGTAATAACAGTGAAAATCTACAACTTATTTACGTACCTACATATTAAAATACAAAGTAGGTACTTAAAGAAAATAAAGCGAGGTAACAACAAAAATAGTCCATTTCCTTCAGATTTTCTTCTTCCACAGAATGGAAATCATCTAGGACCTAGATTCTAGGTACCAGAATGCTTACCTACCATACTGGTACAGTTATCACAGAGCTTCGCAGCACTGAAACGCAGCACCACGTGCATTTTACGACCATTGTGAATTCCAACCCACTGACTTTTCACAATAAACACAGTGATAGTCACGTACCAACTGATCTGAGGATTAAAGTTATCAAAATAAAAAAGGTTAATATATTAAAAAAGGTAATTTATTAAATAGAGCAACGTTTTATGGCTCAGGAAAGTTTTATTAACTTTAACTGCACCTGTTATAAATTTTTATAGATACGTTAACTAGTCAATTATAGGGAGGTAGTGAGGTCTTATTCATTAATAAATACTTATTTTTGCTAAATTAGGTGGTCCTTTAACTTTAACTTAAGGAGCGTTTTTAATAGCCATTTTAAAGTTATTCTTCACTAGCCGCGCCCCGTGGTTTCACCCACGTTGTACCCGATCCCGAGGGAATTTCAGGATAAAATGTATCCCATGTGTTATTCTGATGTATAACCTATATTATTGTAAAGTTTCATCTAAATCCATTCAGTAGTTTTTGCGTGAAAGAGCAACAAACATATATCCATACATCCGTACATACATCCATCCTCACAAACTTTCGCATTTATAATATAAGTAGGAGTAGGATAGGATTACTCAGCACCGTTTATACCTAAATACTAAGACACATACTGGACACCCTGTAGTTGATATGCCATTCGTCCCAGTTGCAAAAGCTAGAAGCAACAAAATCATATTTTCATTTTCCTTGAAAATAGATGAGAAATACTCTAACATAATTATGCACTGGTTTCTTAGATAAAACAGTAACATAAAGTAGTGTATCAGTTAACGTAGGTTTTATTTAAAATTCTAAGATCAATTGATTTGACTATTTTTAAGTACCTACCTATATGACATTACTACCTTACATCATCAGATCACGACATATTATTAAAACAAAGTCCCCGACGGCCACGTCTGACTGTCTGTTCGCGATAAACTCAAATACTACTGCACAGATTTTGCCGTGGTTTTTTTGAGTTCCATTTAAATAGATAGAGTGATTCAAGAGGAGGGTCTATTCTATATGTATAAAAATTCCCGAAATTCCCACGGGAACGGGCACAATGCGGGTAAAACCGCGAGCCCTGCTAGTTAAATATAACCCACCAAATAAGTTGTTCGTTCAGAAGAAAGTTAAACCTACCGGTAAAGTTTTTCTACCAGCTAAATTAAAGTAAACACTTTGTATTTGTGTTCTTGGCGGTTAGTAAACATGATCACGAAATTCAGGGAAGTTTTGTTAAAGAAGTTCACAGAGTTGAAAAACGCCATCTAGCAGACTCTGCTGCAAACAAAGTATAGACAACAACCAGAGAGAATAGAAATTCACCCAACTATACAATATCGCTTTCTCGGCTTTCATTTTCCACGCTCACTTTCTTTAGAATCGGTTCGTTAGTTTGAAGGTTTATCCAGAGATGGCGCTAGTAGTAGAAAAGTGAGTGCGTTCGGTACAGGTTTCTGAAAAATATTTTATTGTAATAAACTATTGTTCACGATAAAATAATGACGAACCCTAAGATGAAACTGGCATGCAAGTGCAACTATTCGAAAGGTATTTTTTTACTGAAAATTACAATTTATGAGTGAATTGATGAAAATGAATTATTTTACAAAAAAACATAAGTACTTCACTGAAATAGTTTAAGTTATAAAACACATATTTTCTATACCACATCGCAAAAAACTACACGCAAATCACAAACAAAGTCCAACCCCGCCCGCCTAAAATTCCCAATCGTTCCGCCCACGGTTTCAACGCAAACAAGAAACGAAAACCCATAAAGGAACGACAAAACTACCGTCGTTACTTCCTGTCCCATCTCTATAGACACTTGGTCACTCGAACCCGGATAATACGACAGAACAGAAGAGGTTCACTGATTTATTGTTTATCCTATTTATCAAACAAGAGGCCATAGGTACAGTCACGAGCATTAATTTGGGACCCACCTAAGGTTGAATATCGTGTATAATTTGGGACCCATCTAAGGTTGAATATCGTGTATAATTTCGGACCCACCTAAGGTTGAATATCGTGTAGCACACTTACGCTATTTAGAGCTAATATTTTATCGTAATATCGATGTCATATTGTTAACCATCGATAACTTGACGTTTCTATCAAACTAAATTTTCGACCTTATTGCATTATGAATGTTCTAACAACATTTGATGGAAATGGGTCCCAAATTAACGCTCGTGACTGTACTGTGGAAGTAAACAAATATTTTTAACGTTTAGATAAGTAAGATCGAGTAGGCTAGTGGCCAACCCTGGTGTCGGAGATTTTAGACCGCCTAAAGGCCTAATGATTTAACGATAGTAACAACTGGGACCGACAATTTAACGTGTCCTCCGAAGCACGGTAGCGCTCAGATATAAATGCCATCACACCAGATGGAGTGATTCAAGAGGAAGGTTTAGGTATACCTATGTATAAAAATCTTAAAATTCCCACGGGAATGGGCACAACGTGGGTAAAACCGCGGGGTGATGTTAGTAACTATGATATTTTACATAAGTTTACGTCACTCAGTGAGGCAACGACCGCCCTTGCGTTTAATACATTTTCTTGGTTTTTGTGTCGTCAGTGAGATAACGAGCATAAATGTATGCGGTTTTTAGCATAATTTGTCGCCGCCACTTAATTTTTTGGTATTGTATCTTGGTTTTCAAGACAATATTTTACTACTAGCTGTGCCCCGCGACTTACCCGCGTTGTCCTGTGGGATTTTGGGTCGAAAAAGCCTATAAAATTCCCGTTTAATGCGATTATTTTTGTGATGTTAATGGATACATAACATAAAGAATAATTAAAATCAGATTGGAAGTTTCTGAGATTAGCGCACTCATACAAACAAAAAATCAAACTCTTTAGATTTTTTATAATAAAAAAATGTTTCTCTGTCTGTCTCTCTCTAACGCAAAAAGTGTCGTTACAACTTTTCGTCTTAATTTTTTCCGTCTAGCCCCCTTTCGCAACGCGCGTGGAACTTCATTATAATATAGAATAGACAGATGGTATAGGTTATACATCAGAATAAAACTGAAATCCATTGTCTTTAAATCTTCTAACCCCAAACGACAAAGCTATACTTAGCTAAGACGCCTATGCCTATGCCTAGACGTAAGTAAACCTAACTACAACAATTAATTTCATGAAACTCGATTTCACTTTCACCGATCGCAGTAACATCGGAGTGGCGTGTCTCGTCTATTGTTTTAGAAACTAACATCTGCCCACATACATACAGTGAACACAGCTGAACCGTTTCATAAACAAACAACACATTTTTCGCCAACAACGCCGATACCTACGACGCTGCCGGAACGTAGAAGTATTTTACACGCAAATGTTGTTAGCTGACTGTGGAATGCGAAAGAGGGTAATGTGTTCATCAATATTATACAAAAACTTAATATGGCCGATATTTCAATCAAAGACAAAAAATTCCTTTTGTAGTGGACAATGGTTTTGTTATTTCAATTTCTTAATATTCTATGTACTATGTTTTAGTGCACCCGTCGCGTGCGCCCGCCGCGTGCACACTTTTGTATGACTTAGGTACATACTTATATTATGATTTACATACCTTGTGGTTAGCAAATTAGTTAAGTGCCTACATTAATATTTCTTTCACAAAACTTTAAGAATAATATTGAACATGAATTGGCATATAAATTAGGAAATTAACTATGAATGGGCACAAACAGACCCTTGCTTGCCAAATGGAGTAATAAAAATTGTGCTGAGCGGACCATATCCGTTAAGAAGTACCTATCTATACTTTTTAGATTTACACTTTAAGAAAAACCGAGTAGTAGGTATATTCTAGGTAGATATTTAAATAGTTAACATTCACAGTTGTCATGAATTTGCCTTCGCATCAGTAAACACAATATAAGTTCTAAATTTTCTTAATTTGAAAAGACCTTCAACATGACCTTTTAAATACCTTCAGCAGACCTTTTAAATGAAGTATGTAGTACCAAAGTTAATTTGAATGCCTCCCTCTGTCAAATCACACAGAACCCAAACATAACTTAACCTTTATTTACAACTCCAAGCGATTGATTAATTGACAATACTAAAGGTACCACGAGACCCGTCTATTGTCGCATCCGAAACATCCGGACTTTGAATAAATTACCATCAATCTATTGTAAACCCGCCTCCGATAACACCCACACTGTATTCAGTAACGATTTAACGACGACTTAATTTTAACGAGCTGTTAAACGATGGTTATTTAGTTTTGTCAAAGTGATGCTTTCTGTTGTTGCGACCGTTGGGATTGGGCGATTAATTTCTGTAATTGACGTTAACGTTCATTTTAGGACTTGTAAATTTATTTCGAGTATGCGTTCGATGAAGGGTAAATTATCATGTCGACGGAAGATATGTATATACCAACTAGCTGCGCCCCGCGGTTTTACTCGCGGTGCACTCGCTCCCGTGGGTGTATTGTGATAAAACCTGTTTGAAAAAAAATTGAGAGGTGTCAAGGGACACCCGGTTGGAACGAAGTTCCTTTCGATTAATTGTAATCGGGCGTGCACATGTTTCTCTGTCTGTCTCTCTCGCGCATTTTCTCTGTCTGTCTCTTTCTGGCGTGCGTAAGTTTCTCTGTCTGTCTTTCTCGAGCATGTTTCTCTGTCTGTCTCTCTCTGGCGTGCGCAAGTTTCTCTGTCTGTCCCTTTCTGGCCTAAAAAATGTCGTTACCCTTTTCCGGCTAGCCCCCTTTCGTAACCCGCGATAAGGAACTTCGTTCCAATAACCTGCTTAGCCTATAATTTTTCTAAATTTAAAACATGGTTCCAACCAAAAGTTGCATGCTTTCATATTCCAGTATGAGTTAAATAGGTAGTTAATAAAATAATAAATATTATTAATTCTAAGCAAAAATAATACAATCCATCAACAATATTATACGTTCAAACATCAGCTGAATGTTTGTCCGACAATAAACCAACATATTTTTCTATCTAAATTTCATTTACCTTGCGTATGGAAGCAAATGGATGGATCATGTAACCTGGGCTGAGTGCTTTCACCAAAAAAATATTTAGCTACCAATCAAAACGGATCAACATGAAACTGATAACTTTGGACAATAAACCGACTTGGAAATAAGTAATAGTAATTGAGCGAGTCTACTGTGGAAAATAGGGGAGGAATACATTTTAGTAAAGTTTAATAATGTTTTGTGATATTAAAAAATAGTAATTAAAAGTTTGTTTGCTTGCAAACACTAATCGCTACAAAACCAATTTTCAAATTCACGAAGTTCCCATGGAAAAAGGTAAAACGGCAGTAAACTCACAGTCACAAAGCTAGTATCAATTATAAATCGAACAAAGTACATTTCAAGTGATTTTTCCTCCATGATAGTTTGACGAAGAAATGTTGAGAACTGACAAATAAGTAATTAAAAATTAAAGTTAGTAGGTAAAGTAGAAGCAAAACTGAGAAAAAATTGTGCGTTGGCCGGGAATCGAACCCGGATCAACTGCTTGGAAGGCAACTATGCTGACCATTACACCACCAACGCCTCTGCATTAACTATCATAACATACACACGTTTTCCTAAAACTTTTCTTTTAAATTAGAAAATATTCCACAAAAAGTCTGCGTTGGCCGGGAATCGAACCCGGATCAACTGCTTGGAAGGCAACTATGCTGACCATTACACCACCAACGCCGTTACTTGTCTTTCAGAATATACACAATTTACTGAAAGCCTATATTTCTATGAACTCGGTCGAATTAAGTTCTATTGTTCTTTCTGTTTACACAAGTGTCATATCATAGGCAACCTCAATCCTACCATATCCTACTAATATTATAAATGCGAAAGTTTGTGAGGATGTAGTATGTTTGTTGCTCTTTCACGTAAAAACTACAGAACGGATTTGGATGAAACTCTACAGTTTTATAGGTTATTCATCAGAATAACATATAGGATACATTTTGTCCCAAAATTCCCGCGGGAACGGGTACAACGCGGGTAGCACAGGGGCGTGGTTAAAAGTTAAAGTTAAGTATTGGCTTGTAATATCCCACTGCTGGACAAAGACCTCTCATGAAAACACAATGTATCTCACAAGTAAGACAAAATCTATTATTTTAGATTTTTTTCGATTTCCTAGTGAATCTATCAAAAAATAACAAAGATAAATAATGAGTGTTCTGTTCTCAAAGAATCTCGACACCAAAGTCTACAGTTATATAGAGCAAATTCAAAAATAATCAAAGCAAAGACCATCGAACTATTAAAACTGACTGCGCTAAAGTTTTTAATAAGAAAAGTTGAACTAATAACTTTATGATGTTACGGTAGCTTTGCACTCGCATTTTCTTATTTGCATTTCTGTAAACCTGTAGTTCTGTAGTCTATCTATTGATTGTGTTAAGGTTCTGCTGTGTGTCGAAGCATTTAGTTAAGACCATCTTAAAAAAAATATATCGTATCACCGGGCGTAATCACCACGCTTGCTTATATAAGTGAACTTTTTAGGGTTCCGTAGCCAAATGGCAAAAACGGAACCCTTATAGATTCGTCATGTCTGTATGTCTGTCTGTCTGTCTGTCCGTCTGTCCGTCTGTCTGTCCGTATGTCACAGCCTTTTTTCTCCGAAACTATAAGAGCTATGTTGTTGAAACTTAGTGTGTAGATGTATTCTGTGAACCGCATTAATATTTTCACACTCAAATAGAAAAAAAATAAAATTTTAGGGGGGTCTCCCATACTTAGAAATGAAAAAAATATTTTTTTTTTTCATCAAACCCATACGTGTGGGGTATCTATGGATAGGTCTTCAAAAATGGTATTGAGGTTTCTAATATCATTTTTTTCTAAACTGAATAGTTTGCGCGAGAGACTCTTCCAAAGTGGTAAAATGTGTGTCCCCCCCCCCCCCCCCCTGTAACTTCTAAAATAAGAGAATGATAAAACTAAAAAAAATATATGATGTACATAACAATGTAATCTAACACCGAAAATTGGTTTGAACGAGGTCTAGTTAGTAGTTTTTTTTTTACGACATAAATCGTAAACCGCAAAAAAATACTGATTATTCATTCAATAACTCAAATGTAAATAAAAAAACATTTATTTCAAGAACTTCTTTATTATGTTACTCGCTGCTACGGAACCCTTCATGGGCGAGTCCGACTAGCACTTGGCCGCTTTTTATATATTCACCTTGATTACTTACTGAAGATAGATTATTTATGAGACGCGTTGGTTTAACCAACGATGTTTCTACATATCCTGTATAAAATTTATTGGAATAATACTCGAAAACTCATTGGGAGTAAAGCCCATGTTTGGCCTCGGGATATACGAGTACAATAACTAATCATGCATGAAACGCTTAGTTCACTTATAGTTTTGTCCACAACAGAATTGGTACCAATTATCTCGTCTGCGAGAGAAATCTGATATTCCCCCTCAGACACGAAAGTGAACGGACTTGTTTCTTAAACTTGTAAAATTTTGTAAAAATAAAAAAACAAACAAAAATTAAATAACCTAGAGTACCTACCAGGCGCGCATAAAAGTAAAGAGTGTGTCTATTCAAAGTGTGCATAACGTAGTTTGCGACCACTAACTGTTGGAACTTCAGTCAAATTGAAACAAAGGAGAAATGCCGAAAGTCATTTCTCCTTTGTTTCACCGACAGGAGCTACCTACAACATACTTTATCTGATTCGGATGTGATTTGATTATATATTTAGTGATCCGCAAGTAAGACTTTGAATTTTGGTAAAAATGTTGGTTCTGTTGAATTGAATATTTGACCACTTACCTTTTTGTAAAAATTAAATATTGGCATAATAAAACACTTGTAGAGTAATTCCAAAAGATCACTGTTACTGAATACTGGATGTTTAACGTGGGCTATTTAATAATAATAATCAAAATTTTACGCTAATAACGTATGACATGAAAACAGTAGATATTTGCATAAGCGTGTGTAATTAGGGGGCAAATAAATAAAATTAAAGTGTTAAATATTTTGAATACCGCAAAGTACAAGGTGTTGTGAAGGGGGTAAACAAACTACTAACGCCGCGCGGTTTTAACTACGTTTTTCATTCTATACAGGTCGTTAATTCCTGTAGCCGTTGCACGAGTTGTATTCGGCTTTGTTTATGCCGTAAGACCTGAAACTGCCCGTTAAGCGGGCGCCCGGCGCCCGGGTGTGCGGTTTCATACAAAAGTGCCACGCACGGACGATCGCGCGAGCGTCCGCGCGTGGACCCGCAACGCTTGCTCGTCCGGGCTTAACGCAGTTAATGGTATAATGGTCCAAATTTTTTAAAATTTAATTTTAATTTAAATCTCTTCATTTCATCACATTTATGATACACTAGCCCGCGGATTTACCCGCGATAACGCGTTTTTATGAAAAGTAGTCACAAATCTTTATCTTGAATTACTCTGTATGTTAGTGAAAACCACATGAAAATTCTTTGAGAAAATCAATTACATACAGGCAGACATCTTTTGGAGACTTTATATAATATGCAACAAGAAATTATGGTATGAATGTCGACTGTCGGTGAGTGATACATTGCACTTAGTTTTTTTACTTTAAAATAAGAATACTGTTTGAGAAGAAAATACGATATTACTGGATATTGGGAATAATTTTAAGCAACCGCAACAAAATTACATTGCAAAACAGCAATAAGACTGTAACTTATCTAAATTGTCTATTGTCAAATAGGACGACTTAACATTATAAAGATAACGTGAAAGTTAATTAATTAAAAAATGGTGCAATAAATGATTTAATTTAATTCAAATAATAAACAGGTAAGTATTTTGGTTATTCCTGAAGCACTCCATATAACTAGATGCGTTATTTTATGTTTGTGTTCTCATATATTTATTTGTTTTCATTGTGTTTTACCCTACTAATATTATAAAGCTGCAGAGTTTGTTTGTTTGAACGTGCTAATCTCAGGAACTACTGGTCCGATTTGAAAAAATCTTTATAAAATGGATAGCCACATTCAACGGAAAGGTTAGGTTCAACACGATATTCCCACGGGAACGGACACAACGCGGGTAAAACCGCGGGGCACTGCTAGTTACCTATATTTTCAGTAATATTTCAGGTATTATTTAATTTTGTTAATTAAATAATACCTATCATATCAGTACATACGGAAATAAAAGAGTTGATATATATTTGAATGCCTTTTAAATACTCAGAGCTATCTGGAAATAACAATAAAATGTGTTTTTTTCTGTGCATAGGGTTTAGTACCTTTTTTTTAGTATTTAGGGGCCTTTAGGCGGTCTAACAACTCCGTCACCAGTGTTGGCCACAGACCTACTCGAAATTAATGAATAAGTACCTATTTTACAAGATACTTGTCAGAATAAAAAGTAATAATAAAATTCCAATCCGACTTCACACATTTATTTCTACAAAAACATTTAAAAGACACTTTAAATAGAATTTAATTTAATCTTGTCAAGTATCTAAAAGCAAGTAGCTTCCTCAAGTGACTTATATTAATGAGATGTTTTTAAATTCAGATCGAGTCCAAACTGGGAAGAACTCGATTAATATCTTCAGTCTGTTTGCGCCAATTTTCATTTATAGTTAAAATTTTTCATTACTTAAAAACAAAAACAACAAGCTGAAGACTTCAGTATGTGTCTTGAATTTACAGGTGTAATAAGATTCAAACTTTCCGCTTTATTCATAAACGATATTTTACTTTAACAGTGTTTTAAAGTGTTTTGTCTCTTTCGCTCTTTGGCAAATAGCGTATGTCGGAAAGAGACAAACCATTTAATAGCTAAAGTGCTGTTAATAAGGGTTAATGAATAGGGCCCTTTGTCTTTAGAGTACACCAGTTCGCAACTTGTAAGCTATTTCAATGACACCGAACGATTACATTTTTTTCATCTTTCCACCCCAAGATGTCACCTTGCTAATATTGTAGGCACCTGGCACTTAAGCACACCTAAGTACCAAATACTACGAGTGGAATTTTCAATCTTTTTGCGTAAAAATAAAAAGAATACTTACCTATTCTTTGCTCTGCCACTAACGGAATTACGGGTAGCAAAAGTTTATTCACATAAAAAGTAGGGTTAACTGGATAATCCAAGCTTTAACTAGCTCCGCTTCTGAGCTTATTTTACGAGTCAATTCATCCTATATTGATCGCTCAACTGAAAGTACACAAACTAGGTAAAATGTTAGAGAGAAGACGGAAATCAGAAGAAACCTAGTACTGAAATAAATAAAAACATTTCTTGAAAAATAATATACAAACTACTGAGGCGGTCTCTATTAGTCGTAATGATACGTTTGTTATTTATGTCCTTAGTTTTGTTGCCCTTACTTTGCAACTTATCGAAATAGTTAAGTATCGAAATAGTTAACTAAGTTTGATTAAGTAAGTGGCCTACTCTGGTGACGGACTTTCGAAGTTTACGGATTGAAACTATCGAGTCTGACAAAGTACCTCCGAACCACGTTGGCACTCAGATATAAATGCCACTTAGCCAACCAATAAGTTCAGAGAATAAGTTCATGAGTTAACATCTCTTTGTCAAAGTAGTTAAGTTCGCTACAAAAGCCTGATTTTAAACCTGAAATCTTAACTTTTTGCAGCTTGTAAAATTAGTATTGTAATTATTTTCGATCACTCTTCCTTTGACGACTGTTCAGTATCCGAATACTATTCTATAACTGTAACTACACTATCACGATAGATAATAATATTCATGGTAAGGGTAACAATCCCATTTATCGTCACAACCTGGGAAAAACACATCAATACTCTTCCGTGAACAAATTAATTTTGTTACCGTACTACTTTATATCATAACTTTTCTATTGCCTATATAGTCAGTCTCAATTTACGTAAAAAGTTCCCAAAAAATGATGTATTTTTTATGTATAAGTGCACGTATTGGTAACGAAGATACATGTTCCAATATATTACGGTGTATTGGAGAAGTTGTGATATAAAAAAATGCTTATGCGGGTTATATCATAATTCAGTGAAGGGGCATCCGGGGCCATATAGGGTCGATATCAATTAATCTTATTGCCAAACGCACGCGCCCGCACAAACCTCGTATGTTTACCATATTTATCGCGTCGTCTTGTTTATTTTATTTTTAATTTGAACAATAATAAAGGTTTTGGCGTTTCGCTGGCGCCGCGGTGAGGCCAGCCTGTGGGCAGAACACTCGTCACGGTTAATTCATTACAATTGATTTCTTACACTTGATTAAGTGGACATAATAGTAGTTTATGCAACTGTCATATAAAGAAGGGTATTAAAACACGAGTGTGAGTTTATGAAACGAGCGCAGCGAGTTTCATAATAGTAACGAGTGTTTTAATACCCGTGTTATATGCAGTTGCATACACTACTTTATCTTCACTAAGTAATGCAATTAATCAAACAAAATTTTAAAAACAAAACACATTGCGAAACATTTAATTCACGCGTACGTGTATTGTCACAGTGAACTTGCCGCCATTAAAATCTAACCAATGAGAGCGCAGCTGCGCGCGCAGGGCCGCAGGGCGCGCGCCGCGCAGGCCGCGATGTTATAATGAGATTTTACGATATCGATGTGGATATTATAACATCATGTGCAATTGCTTAAATTGAGTGTTTTAGTTGTCTGCGCTATAACAGTAGTAATTATAAGTCAAGTATTGGAAACATAAGTAGAATGTTACAACATTAGTGTAGATAAAAATGATAATTAATTAAGAATGTACAGTCGATGTCATTATATTATGTTCACTCTTTTTCACCTTATGCCATAGTAATAAGATAAAAACATATTATTTTATGACGTTGACTGTACAAACCCATGTCTTGATTCGAATTTATTGGACACTAAATTAATTACCATGGCTTAACCATTTGCTTAATCGACGCATTCAATTTGCTATAAAATGTGTAATTGCATCGTAATTAATAATTATACTTCCCAAATATGTAAAATCAATTCAGAATAATATTAAAAGTTGAATATGACTAGTATTCGATTTTAATTATGTGTATGAGAACAGATACCTATGTGAAGTTAATTAAACATACAAATACCTAATTGTTCTGTAGTCATACTTTTATTTGTACGTCATTTCCTACTAATATTATAAATGCGAAAGTTTGTGAAGATGGATGTATGTACGGATGTATGGATGTATGATTTTTGCTCTTTCACGCAAAAAATACTGAACTAATTTGGATGAAACTTTACAGTAATATAGGATGTATAAACATCAGAATAACACACGGGATACATTTTACCCCGAAATTCCCACGGGAACAACGTGGGTGAACCGCGAGGTGCGGCTAGTATTTTTATAAAAATATTACTTTAACACTTTCTGAATTCTCTAAAATTCCAACCATTAAACCATAACTTTCTGGGTTGCTTTGATGTTTCTTGCATTTCCTTTTCCTTCCAGGAACAACTTTATAATATGCTTATTTTGTACTCGGACTTCAAATACTTCCATAGTAGACATTTAATGAGTGATTTTGACATATGTATAATGTATGAAACAATACGTCAAATAATTAAGTGTCGATTTAAGGAACGCGAACGTCTAGCGCGTCAGTAAACTTCACACACAAGCTTCACACCGATTCATCATAGACTTTACCTACCATAAAAACACCCACAATTTACATTGATTACATACATCATAGGGTATCAACATATGATGGCCACACATCGTATCTCACGAGATTGATGACAGCAAATGTACTGAGAACCGTGTCAAAGTTCAGGGCGTGCAAATTATAGTCACTCCAACTCGGATGTAAGATCGAGGTATATCTTTATGTGTTACTATTGAGGGCATCCGATATATTAAGCTATAGTTTTACGCTTCTTGGTTGCTAGTAAGTTTCGTTGGGAAAAGGATAATTTCTATTTTCTTTGATGAAATACCTCATAGAGAGCAGTAAGTACTTTTCGGTATTAACCACGTTTCTTAATCATGAACTTTAGACAAGAGTTGGGTGCGTACTAGTGACCAACCCGGGGTTCAGATTATTCATTCTGTCATGTCATGTCATCTTCTGATTTGATTTATATAGTCCAATGCATGTTCCTACCACACACGTGTCTAGATATAGTTATAAAATTATCGTACTTCTTTTAAAAATTAAAAAAATATATATTTACATGACAAATTCACACACGGTTAAATAAACACAAACTAAAGTTTGTATTATGGAATCTTACTCACTGATTACATTGCAAATAAAATACACGAATCTATATATATAAAAATGAAACCCGTTTTTTGTTGTCGTCGCATCACGCGTGAATGGCTGGACCGATTTCACTACTTCTTTTTTTGTTGTATTTGTTATTATTAGGAGAAGGTTCTTACGGAAAAAAATATTAAGAAAATCTCTCAGAAATATTGAAAAATATACATTTAATTTTGCATATTTAAAAAAACACGCGTAACGAATGTCAATGTCATTCACAGCCATAGACTATATTGAAAGAGCATTGTTTGTTCGGAAAGTAGTGCATCATTGCTACGCTAAGGCGGTACGAAGTTCGCCGGGTCAGCTAGTACTTTATATATGTACAACTACTTATATCTACATATTTTATTGACTCCGGGCGGAAATCGAACCCGCAACCCCCGACACAGTAAATACTCTCACATAACACTGTTTCAACGAGCTTGTCGATAACAAACAGATACATTTTAATACCTACGTCTCTACAGTAACCAATAAATTATTTCTAGTATTCAAATTGAAATCTAGATACCCTAAGCTACAAGCTAACCAACATTTCACTCAGCTCGCAGGCAAATGCACTATTCATCACCACGGATTCGTGTCAAGGTTCGGAAGTGATTTATAATTTGTGGCTCCAGAGTTATTTATTGTATGTATTTGTGATTATCCCAAAAACAATTGACGGCTATACATCATGTTTTTATTGATTGATTGATAAATAACTTTGATCCTTATCTGGTTGTATTTTGGTTGGTTTTGCAGCGCTCATGTAGGTAAGCGATGTTAACTCATTGCTCTTGTTAAGCAACGTGCATCTCAGGTTACTTAAATGGGTGGCCGATAGTGGCATTGTTATCTGAGCGCTACCGTGCTTCGGAGGGTTTAACTGTCGGTGCTGGTTTCAATCGGCAGACCATATCGGAGGCCAATAGCCCAGATATCTCTATTCCTACGAATGTGTAGTCCCCACACAATTTCCTAAAAGCTACAATAAAAACAGTTCACAATCGAATCAACTAAATGCAATGTCCGTACTGTCTTTTATACGACATTTGGGTGGAACTCAAAATAATACCGGTTTCAATGTGAAATACCTTAACAAATCAGACCACATAACTTTACACCTTCTTGACTTGACAACATATCTACATCGATTTAGGTCGCCTGTCCGCTGAAGTCATTACGCATGCAAAAACACAAGCACCAAGAAAAGAGGTGATTTTAAACAATTATGTGTGAATGTTTACTATTTTCTCTCAGCTTAGATAGATAGACAGCCTTATAATCTAGGTAGGATCTATCATATTGGGTTTAGATGCCGCATTTGACTGCGGTGCCAAATAAGTATTATGTAGTTTGGGATGTCCTTAATGCCGCCAGGTTTTGTCCGAATGGACATGCCATGATTACGTCAACATTGTTTAGAATACAATTAAGTACGGAATTATGCATCAGCCGTGTCTGTCAGCCGCGATCATTCAGCCGCATCCTTTTGTATGTTCCTCGCTTTACGCGAGCACTCTCAGCCAATCACGTGATTGTGTGAAAGAGAGAGACTGACATCACCTCACTATTGGCTACGGCCCTCTCGTTCTTCGCTTCTAAATCACCTCGTATTAACATGAACTTAATCACACCAGTAGTTAAATCCATTAAGGCATTATCAGTTTCATATCTGACAGTTATCTGTTATACCACCTCGCACTTAAAGTAAGTACTTTCGAATTATGGTAATATAAACCTTATAGGGTGGTAATAAAAGCGGTTATGTCTGGTATTGTGTTGCTCTATTTTTCTGAACTTTTGACATGTAACCGTAAAAAGCTATGTTTATAAGTATTGGGTGTAGGTTGTTTTGCTGTGAAGTTACTGTTGGTTGATCTTTGTAGAGAGTATTTAGTCGAAATATCCAAGTTGCAAAGTGGATCTAACTATATTAAAACTTTAATTAACTTAGCAGCAACCCATATTGTATTTCGATTTGCTTCAATCTATCATTTCTCTAGGGATTTACAGGTTAAATTAATACGATATCAGGTGGTTATTGATCTCCAAAATTTGGTCTATTTTTTCCAAAAATCTAAAAACAATTCAGTAGATAGACATATTACTTCATTCTAGTGGGTTTAAAATAATGTAAGCATACAAATGACAATGGAATATTTAGAAATGAAACTACGTTTACGGATACACTTCGCTTTTATTTAACATTAGCAGCGCCCCGCGGTTTTACCCGCGTTGTGCCCGTTCCCGTGGGAATTTCGGGATAAAATGTAGCCTATAGCCTTCCTCGATAAATAGACTATCTAACAGTGAAAGAATTATTCAAATCGGTTCAGTAGTTTCTGAGATTAGTGCGTTTAAACAAACAAACAAACAAACAAACAAAACAAACTCTTCAGCTTTATAATATTAGTATAGATTCTGTTTCGGCCTCTGTACAGGAACCGTGGTCACAGAAGACTCCTGTGACCACGGTAGAAGTGGTAAAAGCGAAGTGTATCCGTAAACGTAGTTTCAATTCAAAATGAGTAGTGTTTGCTTAAACTTAAGGGAGAATTGAATGTTTTCATGTTTCCCTTCATCTTGCAACATTAAAACTAAATCCAAACCAAGAATTTAATAAATCTATATAAGGACACGTCGTCCAAGAACTCAATTTGAAATTCCCGCCACGTCGACGACAAATAAAACCTATAATACGAAATGAAATTTCGCAGATCACCATGTTATTACTATCTTAAAACTTTATTGGACACTTTTGATTTTTAACGCCACCAGTTCGTTTTCTATCACTTTCAATAAGTTTACTGCTTTAAGTGATTTCTGGAACTGAGAAAATATATTTCTAACCTATCTTATATTGGAGATACTTATCTACATCTTTATGAAAGGAAGGTCTATAATAAAAGGAAGTAAGTAAGTGTCGCAAGCATCGTGACTTATGCATAGAAGGAAGCTTTTTACGTTGGGTTTGAACAATATTTATTAAAAGCATTATTGAAATGGGACAACACCTACTCGTCCTTATATTTATAGGGTTCCGTACCCATAGGGTAAAAACGGAACCCTATTAATGAGACTTCGCTGTCCGTCCGTTCCGTCTGTCACCAGGCTGTATCTCAAGAAAGTTTATAGCTAGACAGTTGAAATTTTCACGGATGATGTATTTCTATTGCCGCTATAACAACTAATACTAAAAATAAAATAAAATAAATATTCAAGGGGGCTCCCATACAACAAACGTGATTTTTTCCGACCAGCACTTGGCCGGTTTTTTTTACCTATCCTATCATATTATAACATCAGCAAACACACAAACCTTTCAGACCAATTTAATTCAATAAGGCACCCCGCTTTATATATTGCCAGAGTAAAAACTTGCAATGTTGGGCCTACGTCATAAATCTACGTCGGACCTTTCTGCTGTCAAATGAACAGCAGTTTTTTGACACACATGTTTGACTGACATTTCTTCGGGCTTGCAGGCGATAGAGACTTTACTCCACTTGACTTTGTATGTCATTTGAGGGAAGAATGTATAAAGAATTCTACTTCATACTGTATCAAATAACCCACACGTAGAAATAAAAAAAGACGTGTGGCACTCGGGGACTGCCGCGGTAAAGCTATTGCATAGTTATTTTTTGTATCACTAGATGGCGTTAGTGGGGAGCGTGAGGTTTTTTCATTACGGAATTTCTGGATTCGGTCCCCGCGCTCAAGGCCCGCGATAGAAGCTATGCAATAGCTTAAAAGATGTCCGTTGAAAAATAGCGCTTTTCTCATATATTTTGCCTTGGAAAAAGCTAATGAAATAGTCTCTCGCCTACACGAGCTTTGACAGTCCGTTCCTACTTATCTGGATTTGAATCGAATGTTCTAGTGGCAGTACAGTTTATATACACACTTGTCTTTCTTACTACCATAAGAAATAATAGAGATTTGAAACACCAGATCCTGATCCATCATTCGACAAGTGGGTACAGGTTTTCTGTGCGTTTCTATAAGAAGAAGCGGAGTGGAGTCTATAGAGTTCAATTGACCAATCACAGCGCATTACGAAACATTTGACAATGAGTTGACAATTTCAACGCAATCTGATTGCTCGAGAGTTCCGAACAGCTCCGCTACGCTTAAATGGAAACACATCCTTCACGCCTCTCCATCACGATGTTATAAACTCAGATAAAGTTACAAACATACCCAGTTTGTGTTTTTCGCAACTCAAAATTGACCACACTGAGTGATTCAAGTCGTTAAAAACACTTAAAACGCATCGTTTAGTCAAAATCATGCAGTGAATCTTCTTAACGGCGATTGATGTTGTGCGCGATCCCTTAAATTGTTTTACAGCGGTTGCTCGAATCCTTTTATTTATTAAATTTTCGAGAACTTTCTTCAATAAACATAATTTACCCTATATTTATTACATATTTACTACTCTCACACTTATAATATC
Organism: Cyclophora punctaria; assembly: GCA_951394245.1. Classification (NCBI taxonomy): domain Eukaryota; kingdom Metazoa; phylum Arthropoda; class Insecta; order Lepidoptera; family Geometridae; genus Cyclophora; species Cyclophora punctaria. Next base: position 5,516,206 of record OX596177.1, read on the forward strand.
AGTACGAAGAGATAACAATGGATCTGTATTTACGTGAAACAAATATTAAAACTCGGAACTAACCGTTATTTTACGAAGTCAACCCCAATATTTACGACTCGGTATTATAAAACTTAAATATTTTACAGCTCAAGTTGACCCGATTACTTGCAAGTAAGAACTTAATTCGCCTTTGCCATTTATAACTTGAAAACTTATCGATTTAATGACACAAGTAGATCGCTTTCAGTTCCTACTGGTTTTACGTAAATATCAAATATCAAGTTTTTGATCGTCCTAAATGGTACGATTTATAGACGTACGTACATACATTATACATAATGTATTGGAGTTTTTGAAAGTGTACAATGTAATTTATGTTCCTGCGTTATTGGTTGAGCTTTTTTAAATATAAAATTAAAGGAGAGTGGGCAAATTCTGACTTAAACCACTATGAAACCGTCAATCACTTGTCTCTTTTGAACCGATTTTTATGTCTATAAGACTTTGATTTTTGTTCGTTTAAACGCGCTTACCACATAATCTACGGGTCAATTTTGAAAACAATATTTTATATATGACTAGCAGCGCCCCGCGGTTTTACCCGCGTTGTGACCATTCCTGTGGGAATTTCGGGATGAAAAATAGCTTATGTTACTCGTGGATAATGGTGACAGAATTTTTAAAAACGGTCCAGTATTTTTTGAGCCTATTCATTACAACCAAACAAAGTTTTCCTCTTTATAATATTAGTGTAGATAGCTACATTAAGTTTTATTCCGAAATTCCTTCAGAAACGGGTACAACCCAGGTAAAACCGCGGGGCCCTAGTAGTTTATTCGTAATACGTCACTTCACACCCTTTCGCTAGTCTTCTGTCATCACTAGTTTATCAAACAACATATTTCTAAATCCACCTGACAGTAAAAAATGAAACTTATTAATAGTACAGAAAGACGACATTTTGTTTGACACATCTTAAAACCGAATTTATTTAAAGGATTCAACTGACAGCATCCTTTGTCGTTGCAATTTATTGGAACTCTGACAGAATACTTTGTAATGCTAACATTAGTGGAAACCACAGTTATTAATTTTGTTTAAGGAAAAGACTAAAGATTCGTAAGAAGTTTTCGGGAACAAATTAATCTAAAGTCGGTTGGTATTAAGTTTAAATGGAAGTTGCAGGAAGGAAGGTTTTTGGCGGATAGATGGAAATGTTGGAGAAGATAGAGTGGACTCTGTGATTGTATTTAAATTGAGACTGGTATCTATCTATACCAATATAATGAAGCTGAAGAGTTTTTTTCAGTTTTAGAACACTCTTATCTCAAAAACTATGCAGCTGATTTGAATAATTCCCTTCGGAATGTATAGCCACATTCAACGGGAAGGATATTTTTCTAACTTTATAGGTAGTATAGGCTACTTTTCATTCCGAAATTCCCATGGGAACGGGCATAATGCGAGTAAAACTCCGGGGCCCCACTAGTTGGTTAATACAGTGAAGCATCTAAACGTAATTGCCTATGTACCTATGATTACATAAGTACCTATCATGTTTTATATATTTTCTTAATTTGGCGATCTCTTTTGCTAAGAAAACATTCTTCGGCAGTCACATTTTTAGTCCACATATTAGGTGTTCCCGTACTCGGTCGACTTCCTTAGGCCTCTACGCTTAACAGCGGCAAAATAACCCCCACGGCGTTATCTGTCGTGTTAACGCGGCATCGGTGTAAAAATACCATAACCAATTAAATTGAACTGTTAAAAATTCATATAACTATGTTTCTCTGAAATTATTGCGTCGTTTTACTTGTTAATTACATATTTTTGTATGATGAATAGTGACAGCCAATGTTTTTACATTACCTTTGATATGTTATAAATCAGAATGCAATTTACGGAGCACGAAACTCGACGCCTCTTAATTGAGAGAAGGGAATGTTTTGAACTTTAACTTCGTTACATATTCACGGATTTACACAACTTGTTATAGTGCATTTAATTACATGTGTAGTTTATTGCGTTCATTACTGGCTAAAAAACAGGGCAAAGCAAGCAATATTGAAAGTACACGAACATTTTAAGGGTAATGAGTACATATGAGTTTAGTCCTAAAGCGTTTTACCGATTCGTCAAGAGTTGGTTAGGTTAGTACCCGCTCAAAATTATATAGTACTATCCGCGCCTCGCGGTTTCCCACTTTGTACCCGTTCCTGCGAGAATATCTTAAATAAGGACTCTATTTAGCCATTGGACTATAATTGTATCATCACTACATAGTATAAAACAAAATCGCTTACCGCTGTCTGTCAGTCCCAATGTATGCTTAGATTTTGACGCGGTTTTTTTATAGATAAAGTGATACAAGAGGAAGGTTTGTATGTATAAAAATTCCCGAAGTTTCCACGGGAACGGGCACAACGCGGGTAACACCGCGGGCCGCTGCTAGTTGTTGAATAGAATTATGGGTAAGGCCGCCAAAATTGTCAATTATATCACAAAAGTAACACAACAGATTTTGTGTTACCGTCACACAAATGTAACCCAAAAGTAACACATCTTTTGGGTAAAGCTAGTTTCATACTGGTGAAATAAATAACCAAAAATAATACAAGATATTTTTTTTTAATGGGCGGACTGCAGTGCTATTGGAGTAATGAAATACGATTTTTAAATAATGTACTTGCGTACCTTTAATAATAAAATTGAAAAAAAAACATAACAAATCAATGAATTAAATAATAAAAAGAATACAAAGTTATTTTAACAATAAATGTTCTGACTTTTCTTTAACTTTTCGCGATATCTTCTCTGTCGTTCTGCGGCAGTTAACGGCATTGTCTATAAAAAAATGGACAGTTACTATACGCACATAAATAGATTATATTATAATTGAATAGAAGAAAACAATTGACTGCTGAATACATTAGTAAACATACTAAATTAGTTCGGTGCTAAAGAGCCTTTCGTGCAAGTTTAAGAGGAAATGCGGTCAGACATTCGACTGAATTTCCTAAGTAGAAAGTCATAATTCAAGGTTTAATACAAAATCACACTCAGATACATTAATTACAAAATTCAGTTCAAATACCACTATGCATGCGGTTTTATAGATCTACTGTGTTACGTAACACATACTTTTGTGTTACAATAACACAAATGCAACACAAAAGTGACACAAATGTAACACAAGCGTAATACAAATGCAACACAAAAGCTAAATTTTTACTACAATTTTAGGCTATATTTCGGTTATTTATTACTATTAGGTACTAATGGGCGATTTAAAAGATACTTTTGACCTTATCCTCCACAAATATAATATAACAACATTAAAATAACTGTTTCTTACCTCAGAAATCACATTAAATCATTTTTTATTTCCACACAAACAATAACGTGACGCGCACTTTAGGCTTCTTCACTGGCGAAAAAATATAGCTGCCTTTTTTTTTAAATTATTTTCGATAACTGTGTTGCCATATTAATACTGTATTTTGCACTTTGGCTCTTTAAATAGTAGCTTTGGGGTAAAAAATCGTCACACAAATAAATCGTAACACAAAAGCAAAGCAATTTTTTTATTTTAAAATATCGGTAAAACTAATCAGTTACAGGATTTTCGCAACACTATTATTATTTTAGCAGGGGCATATCATGTAATTTTTTGACGGTAAAGATATAACTTAGATATATTCTACAATTTATTGAATATTTTAACCAAATGATACTGGGAAAAAAAACGACAAAAAGTCACACAAAAAAATTGACAATTTTGGCGGCCTTACCCTTATACTAAATCCCCATTGCTTGGTCGTCGATACGAAAAAGAACTTCACTTAATTGGCCATCATGTTAATATTGCTTAAAAATTGGAGGATTAGGCTTATTAACGTTTCTACCAAAATATCTCCTTATTATTATGTCCACTGGGAATATATCTTGTAAGTATTAGACTTATTTAAGGACTATTTGTAATTCAGTCTCTTTAGACAATTGGCTATATCTTCGATTGTAATAAATGTATGGGAATTTTACATTTTATCACGTGACGTACAGTGAAGGAAATACAAAGCTATTGAAGCTTGTCTATGGGATGGTTTTCCCAAAATTTTCCCAAGGGTTCTTTTTTCACAAGTGCTTGTGGAGATCAATTATACCTATATTAAAGATTTTTTTATTGATTTCAAACTTTATTTCGTTAAAAAAAAGTGATTTTCATGTCTTCTATCGCACTTAACCTTAACCAACTTAAAAAAACAACAATTTCTTTAACACGGAAACCGTTTAATTAGTTTATTTACCAAACATTATATTTGAGGTACATAATAAATCTAATACTTCGTCACTGCGTAATTGTAAAAGTACAAGGTTGTGTTAAGCCGACCAGGTGGTGAGGTTGCCTGCTCTCAATTTAGACAAGTACCATTACACACATGCGATACTGAGGCGGATAATAACCAACGTATTATAGGGTTGTCCAAGCCCAACACGTTACATTAAACCAGCCTAACATAATAATCAACCGCCCCAGGCTTATAATGAAGGAAAATTGTACACTTACAACTCAAAGCGTAAATACTAAACAGTTAATTCCATAGTTGTTTAACGCTGCAAAATCTTGCTATTACAATTTTAATTGAGACCAAAACTCGTACGTCCTTAGCAACATAGAAAGTTCTCATAACCCAGATCGGAACTAGAATCTCGCTTTTATTACCAGACATTTACGTTTGCACAATCTCTTTATTTACCCTATCTTCATTTTTATAGTTACATGTAAAATATTGTTATTTTATTCGGCAATAATGTATCCGTGTAACAAAGGGAACGTCTGAAGCCGGAATGAAGGTTCGTAATTTGAATCTTATCGTGGTTAATGCGTTTCGGTTGTAAGTCAGTCACCCCTAATCGCATATCAGGCTGCGTATCACACCGATGTATGTAGAGCACGCGGCACCGGGCGATGCCTCCGACAAAAAATCAGTGTAAGCTCCACTCCAAAGCACTGCGGTCGCGCGCGCTCCCGTTCGCTGTTCGAACTTTCAAACTTCGAATCGAAACCTCATCCTTCTTTGAAAGAATAAAACCTTTTTTTCAACGAGTAAAGAGGTTGATCTGTGTAGTTTTAAAGTGTAACCTGTGTAGTTGTGTGTAGTTTATGACCATATGGCGGTGGTCTAAGGTTTGTTAGTTGACAGATAGAACCACACGTGCTGGTTAGTTAGTGTTGTTCGCCTCTGGAGTCTCACCGTTCACTTCACCTATTTTGTCATCTCGCACTTGCAGTTATTATTTCGAAAGTATCGATTCACATTAGTCATATATCGATTAAACTTACATAAGAAACTGGTACGTTTAAATTAGAAATGTAAATAGTTGACATCACTTTATGTCGACGCGAATAAAATTGAAAACAAATGATCAATTTATACTCGAATATTGCATTTTTGATTAATCATAGATTTAACACTACTTCTTAACGAGTGCCAACCTATGTCACCTGTTCAATACTGTCCAACTTATTCAAATTATTACCTATGTAAGTACCTAGTAATTAAAATTAATAAATATTTTCAGGACAAAATCCCACACGCTTAATTAGACTAACTAAGCTCTATGCTTATGGAATCTAAATAACTCATACTAGGTATAACATTATACATAATTACATATACAATTACTTTATATGAGGTATCCAGCACTTATCTTCGTTATCTAGTACTTAATAGGTTTATTGTCAATATCCCTTACTCATACAGCTTTCCTAAAAGTTATCCAAAGTTTAACTATACTCAGAATAATTTTGACGTATCTCTCCTAACATTTGATATTATATTAAACCTAATTCCTATTAGCATCCTATTTCAATATAAGGTAGGTATAACACCGAGGATAATAGTTCTATTGGTAAGAGTTAAGACTACTAAAGCGCAATACATAGATTTCTCAACTTTATACACAGTATAACGAGTTTTTACATCACATATCAATAACATCGCACAATGATTCATGTGTCTAACACCCTTGACTTGATACACTAAGCATAAATATTTAATCACAGGTTAAATTTATTCATGGTTTATTGAATAATTACAATAAACTTACTTACTTGTTTTTTAAGACTATTATTGGTCATACAATTAATTTTGTTTGTCACATGCCATAGGTAAAATTATTTGTGTATGTATAATATGTAGTCGTATCAGTTAGTTAGATTCCATATTACAAGCTTAGAGCTTAGTTTGGGTCCATACAGTGTGTCAATTTGTCCGCGTATATTTATTTATTATTTATGAATTTATTTATTTATTTTTTAAGTAGTAACTTTTACGTTTTTTAATTGAAATATGAAAAATATTATTATTAGTATAACATACACACAAATACTTGCTCATACCAATTTCTAATACACTAGCAGCGCCCCGCGGTATTACCCGCGTTGTTCCCGTTCCCGTGGGAATTTCGGAATGAAAAGTAGCCTATAACCTTCCCGTTGAATGTGGCTATCCATTACAAAAATAATTTTTCAAATCGGTTCAGTAGTTTCTGAGATTAGCGCGTTTAAACAAACAAACAAACAAACAAACAAACAAACAAACAAAACAAACTCTTCAGCTTTATAATATTAGTATAGATATAAAAAGAAATTAATTAATCTAGAAGTACCTAATTACGTAATGTTTAACTTAAGAAATGAAATAACCAGTTAATACATAGCTACAGGAAACTCCGTTTCTTAATTTTATTATTAACTAGCAGCGCCCCGCGGTTTTACCCGCGTTGTGCCCGTTCCCGTGGGAATTTCGGGATAAAATGTAGCCTATAGCCTTCCTCGATAAATAGACTATCTAACAGTGAAAGAATTATTCAAATCGGTTCAGTAGTTTCTGAGATTAGCGCGTTTAAACAAACAAACAAACAAACAAACAAACAAACAAACAAACAAAACAAACTCTTCAGCTTTATAATATTAGTATAGATTAAGTTTATTAAATTTTAAGATAAAACAATTGACATTATTAATAAAACCTTTTTACAAAAATCCTTAAGCAGACATATTAAAACAGAGGCAAACAAGTAACAAATCACTTACATTATTAAAAGGAAAAATTAAAATACTTATAAAACATTTAACATAATCGATAATGAAACCAAAAGTTGTTTTGTAAGTGTACCAAAGTTGTTGTTCATTAAATACTCAGACCAAATAAAAAATCCAAGCAGACTCTGCGAAAATTACACCGTGTGCACTGTGCACTGTGAACCGGATTCCCGGTCATACATGCTAAATCAAGTAATTAGTGAGGTGTAATTTACCGAAACTGGCAAAAGGGGTTTATAGGGGTAAATCGGTAAAGCAATGGATCTTTATAGGCGACGAATAATTGTGTAGAAAATACATTAATTCCACAAAGATTACTTTTCGTAGCATATCATTCCTTAGCATAGGTATAAGGTACACAGTAGGTAACGAGCCACAGCTCGACAAAAATCTCTTCCATACGTTTCCAACCCTTCCTGTACTTCGCCGATAAACTATTTTTAACGTTCTTTTTCCAAAAAAAGTCGCTAGACGCTGTCTCTGCCTTTGAACTGCGACATCGCCCAAAATGTTTATTTGGTCCGATGTTAAATAGGTACTACTGGGTCAATCAATTTCCTCTGGCATCGCGTGGTTTGAGAACGTTTATTTAAATGTTTTATAAGTGTGGTTATTTAAGTAAATACTCGTTACGTCACATCAATTTAATTAATAAGTTTAAGTTTGGCACTTGTGTTCTTAAAATACATTATGCAAAACTATGAACAAGCTTAGCGCGGTTGACGGAATTGACGGAATCGTCACGGAGATACTCAAAATTGCAGCTTACTACCATACTATGATTCTATGATACATAAAGATTCTATTTAGACATTACTACGGCTAATAAAATAACTAGTATTAAAACAGTTCTGTTATTAGCCTAAATCATCCCACAATTGAGCAAAAGCCTTGTTTCTCCCCGTTCATGGTAGGTTGTACGAGATAAATCTGTTTATTTTTTGCCTGTCAGTTGGTACCGATTAATCTTCAAAAATTCTAGATACTTAAACCGATTTAAACGTTCTTAGATTAACGGTATCAACTTTCTATCCCAAAATATCCGCAAACACAAGCAAAATAACTATCATTCTAATGCAACTTAATTTAAGCCAAGTAAGTATTGTGCCTACGAGTATATTAATAGTAGCGGTATGTTTTACTTTTTGCGTTGAAATTATGAAGCAGTGTAGTTTATTTCATCAGAAAATATTCCTCAAAGTTACTTTCAAAAGCTGGTTACAAAATGAGCAAGCTAAAGGTAATCTTAACCAAAAGGTAATCAGACTAAATTCAACCCAATAATATCCTAGGGATTTAAAGAAAACTCCTTAATCCTTAAAATATTTTCTCCTTGATACATTACAATCCAACTCTCATTTAATCAAATTACGTAATCTAAAACCTGAGAAAACTAATTTAGAATAAAACGTAAAAAGAGTTTTCAGAGATCTAATTAATGAAGCGGCCCGTATATAAAAGAATCTTTAGAGGAGTTGGAATTTCCTGGACAAAAAATGAAACTCTAATTAGGGCCGAAACTGCGTTAAGCGGGTGCCAGCGTGGTTTCATACAAAAGTGAACCGTCGCAAGCGGCCGTCGCGTGCGGTCTTATACAAAAGTGAACCGTAGCAAGCGGCCGTCGCGTACGGTCTCATATAAAGTGAACCGTAGCAAGCGGCCGTCGCGTACGGTCTCATATAAAGTAAACCGTCGCAAGCGGCCGTCGCGTGCGGTCTCATATAAAAGTGAACCATCGCGTGCGCCCGTCGCGTGCGCCCGCCTAACGGAGTTTCGGCCCTTAGACTACGGCGACTCAGAAGCGCTCTTGGCTTGGCTTGATCGAATTTTTGTATCACCGATCATATGTTATCAGTCGATTAGCCTCTGAATGTTATCGTCGTCCATACCGAAGTTTATCAGTCGATTAGCTTGGACAGGCGGTAATCGTATACTTTCTATCTGAGCGCTACCGTGCGTAGGAGAACACTTTCAAATTGTACCGATAATCTACATGAGAATTGAAACTACGTTTACGGATACACTTTGCTTTTATTTTACTTTTTTATCTGACGTTTCGGCCCCTTCACAGGAACCGTGGTCACAGAAGACTGTAAAGGGGCCGAAACGTCAGATAAAAATGTAAATGAGAAGTGTATCCGTAAACCTAATCTCAATTCAAAATGAGTAGTACATGAGGTTTGGTTTTTTGACTTCTTGGGCTTGTTCGGAGGTGCACGTAAAATTGTTGTTGCTTCAACCGTTAGACCAAATCAAACGCCTGTAGGTGGCCTCAAAAATCGGACACCAGTGTTGGCCAGTAACCTACACGAACTTACCTTTTTACTTCTCCGAAAATAACTAGCTTCTTCGCTCTATACTTGTTTCCAGTCCCCGTCGATTTAAACGTTTATTCTAGACCTTCGAGTCTCCCGAGCTATAAAGAGACTGGTATTAAAAAAACAATTGTCTTAGGTTATTCTTTTTAAGACCCTTGCCTCGTAAAGATAGATGCAGGATTAAAATTAACAATGAATGTTGGAGATAAAACTAGTTTTTATTAACAAGATGTTTCAGCTATAGATAGTGTTGTTTTGAAATCTGTTTCAGCGTCTTATTATTGGACTATCTAATCGTCAAGATTATTTAGCTGTTTATATCAGATGTAACAAACACTTGAACTAAAATACGCAGATTCGAAACCAATAATAGACTTGTGAACCCACAATGGGTATAGATACCTAACTAAGTTCCATTATAATGCAAATTTGCATTCAAGAACAATAAAAGAAGGCTTACCCCAGCAACTGCATATTCAAATAATCATCTGAGGTTTTGTCGAGTTCAATTCTTGTTCAAAAAGTTTTCATATCAAATACTCGGTTAACATAAAAAGGGGACTCAAATAGATCCCTTTTCCCGTATGTAGAGAAAAAGTTTTCAATATGCGAAACTCCATGAATAGGCAATTCTAAATATTTCCGATCACGAACGCACTTTTTTGGGTTGTCGCCAACCTCTTTCGTGCGCATCCTTTTCTATGAAAAACATTTAAATTGCGAATATTAAATCGAAACTTTCCATCTTTCGATTGTAAAACTGTTACAACATAATACCGCGTCTTACTCGAACATTTATGTATGTAATATCAATATTTATTTTTATTGCACCCAGCGCCTGAGATATTAACAGTGTATTAATATTCAATTCGATGAGTTGTTTATCACATTATTCGTTACAACGTATTGAAATATAATTGATTCTGGTTTTACGCGCGGCATTGTGGTGAAAGTTGAGGTCGGTTACGATTACATACATAGATACGAGTTATGGTATTTGCAAGCAGTAAAGCTAGGTTAGATTAGCCCACGAAATAGAGAAGCAGTATGTGCTTCGCTCTTCCATTGGTTTGCCCAGTGGAACACACTTAGAACTCTTTCAATTCTGATGACGTTCTTTTGTTATTCATAGGTTCTACTATCTCAATACAAATTAAAGAAATAAACGATTTTTTAGATATTATGTTCTGGTATCCTACTCATATTATAAATGCAAAAGTTTATGAGAATGGATGGTGTTATAAACTTTTGAACTATTTTAACTAAAACTACTGAACGGATTTGGATTAAACTGAACAGTAATGTAAGTTATACATCAAAATAATACATGGGATACATTTTATCCCGAAATTCCTACGGTAACGGGCATAACGCGAGTAAAACCGCGGGGCGTGGCTTGTTCTACGTAGTTTTGTTGTAAAACAACTGAGTAACTTTTAACAAAAACAAAGTACCTTGTTTTCTGTAAATTTTCCCAGATATTTTTGTAAGGAAGAAAGATTGTTTGGTAAGTTTAAAGTTTAGATTTACAGCTCCTACACCCTGTCTCCTTATAAACAGTTCGTCACAAAAACCCCGAGTTTCGTAATAACTCGAACATCTCCCTCAATAATAACTCGCAATATTTTTATGATTTTATCCTTGCTGCTTTATCAACAACGTATTGACATAAAAACATGATAATAAAATATGTATGATCATATCATTTTTCGATTTCTTGCTTGGCGGGACATCTTGCTGTCGTCTCTCCTTTATCGGTTACTACTACCAAAATAAATTGAGCTTAAATGAAATTTAATTCAGTATATTATAGTTGTAATAAATACTCATTCGGAGAACAATATTTTCGTTTGGGTCTCGCACTAATACGAGTATACCGGTAATGGCCGTTCGTGAATAACGTTCTAATTTCAAACTTTTGACATCGGGTGACGTTTGATTGATGGAATGGTATCCCGTTGTTTCTACTTTAGGGTTTAACGTCGTTTTCTAAATATGTAGTTGATTTTAATATTTTATTTTATAGCTTTATTTTTATTAACTCTTTTAAACTAATAAAAAATCGCCGAATTTTCAACTATTTTTATCATAAAAGTAGTCGAAAATGGCGGATTTTTTAACACCTGGCGCAATATGGGGGTCTTAAAATACGTTAGGTCTGAAACTGCGTGAAGCGGGCACCCGCGCGGTTTCAAACAAAAGTGCTACGTCGTGGGGACCCACGCGGGCGTCGGTCACGAGGAGGCGCGCCACGCAGCCGCGCGACGAGGCCTGCCTCAAGACGGACGCCCGCGCGTATCCTCGCGATATAACACTTTTGTATAAAACCGCGCGGGTGCCCGCTCGTGACGGGGCCCGTCGCGTTCTCACAGAGCACCACGCGCGTGTCTACGCGCAGACACGCTTTGGTTGCCCGTCCGGGCGGCTGCTTAACGCAGTTTCAGGCCTTACTTGCTATGATTTTATATTCATACCTATTACGTGAAAATAACTTGTATTTTCCAAATGATAAAACAATAGATATGCCTACAGACAATATTTGATTTATAGCAATAAAAGCTTTATTCATATGTGTACAATAGTGTTGTAACATTACACTTATTTTATGGGTATAGTAAAAGAGTCTTTTGTTAGTAACTAATTGTTAGGTCTAAATTATAGGCCTTTATAAATGCTTCGATATAACTTTATGGATACGTCTTCATATATTCCCTTTTATGACTTCTTAAGCTTACGAATTTATTATATGTAGTTTGTATAAAAACACGTATACGTTTATAAATAGCTGTAATGTCTCAAGATATTTCGTGACGAGACTAATAATTATTTACACCTGTAAATCTTAAACTTTTATCTTGTCAAAACTTAACGGTTGCAGAGATATTTCTTAATTCTAAGATTAAAACTAATCCATTTACTTTGCACACGTTTGTACTTCATTTTTGTTACAAACGTTAAAATTTGGACTAATGCGATCAATTTTCCTGCCGAAGATAATTCGTTATGAAGAGTAAAAAGTTTCTTAACCCATCACTTCCTCAATGAAATTACCTCAATTACCTTTTCCTCAATGAAAGAAGTTGTCTTTGTTTTAAAATAAAATATATACTTAGGTCATGTCATACAAAGAAACCTCGTATAGCATTTGATCCAGCTTTATGCGGGAATTTGTAAAGACTTTATCATTATTGAAAAACCCGAACATACCTTATAACCAAGTTGCGTTCAGATACAACCCCTATCCTTGTCTGAACTATTCATGTAATATTACTTAACGTTCTAACCATACTATATAGGTTTTATAAACTAACCTAAAACATAAAAAAATTTACACACATGCGATGTCACATGACAAAGGCATAACGTCATAATGCACTTATCACTTACGTCAAACAAAATGTATTCCATACATATAGATTCGTACATATAATGGTATAAACAGTATGAATATGCATATTGGTACATATTCTAATAGTGCTGTGACCCAGATGCATGTTCACGCATCCCGATTCAATTTGTTCCTGTGTCCATCCTCAATAAACTCTGTCACACACATGTGACTACGCTTTATTTGGCGTTTGCCTATTGTAATGTCAAGCCGCTGTCAAAAAGAGGTTATAATTTAATTCTTACTGTCATTCTCAGAGATGTCAACTGATTCGGGTAGGTTATGGAGTAACTGTTGTTTTTGGCATGTAAAGTACCTATGAAAAACTATGTCAATTATTTAATTACTAATTTATTTGACATCTCAGCAGCTGTTGTTTTCTAATCACTACTCAGATTTAGATGTAATAAAAAGTTAAGTATTTTGCTCTCATCAAAATTAACAAAGTTAGAGCCTTCTAAAACAACGGAACGTTAGTTCTAACATAACTTTGTTAATTTTCATGATAGCGAAATATTCCTACGATCACTTTGATCAATGTTTTGCTCTTCAATATTTAGTTAAAGTATTTTATAACTCTTAATACAATCATCATACAATTATTATTTTTTAAGAATAAGGAAAAAAATATGTACATTTGTGGGTAAGAAAAAAGTATTTTATATACACAAATATTCAAAAGGAAAGTCAGTATTAAAAATGTAGGTATACTTATCTTTTTTTACTATTAATTGAAACGTACGTTGATGTCATTATTATTTGTTGAAACGGGAACTTACGTACGCGAGGTTACTGTTGAGTTATACTTATCTTACCACAAACTTTGACCAATCATACTTCAATATACAGATATTTTTTTTAATGAGGAAAATATTATCGATTGTATGTAAAAGTATATTATAAACATCATGGTAAGAATGGTCAATTATAAAAGCCCGCGTAAAACAATGGAACTTACCTCAAACTTTGTCCCCACCAAACATGTCAGGGTTAACAACTGACCTATTCAATTAACTTAGTCCTAAGTCATATGACCTAATAACAATGCCACCACCATTCAAAATCTCGTAAAGTTCATTAGTTCAGTGCTTCACCTCTTACAAGCCACATGGCCCATAAACTTACAGACGTAATTAAGTGGGAAGATTAGAAGCTCGTTTCGTGGATTAAGTGCCATTTTGGGCCATTTACAGAACCTACGGGAAGGTTTGGGAAAAACAACTTTATATCAAATAGATACATCGTTTTGTAAGGTGTGATTTAAGGGTTGGATTTAGTATTTAATTAAAATGGCTATTGAGTTATTGAGCGAAGTCGAATATGAAACGGGGCAGTGATGGTAACGAGCATTCGTTTTAACATTCTTTATTAATATCAGAAAGAGCTAAAATTTCTAATTTCGTTTGTTTGTATGTTCGAGCTCATTTCGGAAATTACCAGTCCGATTCCAATAATTATTTTTGTAATGGATAGTCATATTCGACTGGAAGGTTATTTTAGGAAGTTTACAGGCTATTTTTCGGGAACGGGCACAACGCGGGTAAAGCCGTTGGGTGCCATGAGTATCATATAATTTGAATGTACGAGCCAATGTGTAAAGATCTTTTCAAATAATAAAGTTTAACCTCTCTGCGTCGTAGTACAATAAACTATTAGTGTACCTAAAGGGTAAGGCCGCCAAAATTGTCAATTATATCACAAAAGTAACACAACAGATTTTGTGTTACCGTCACACAAATGTAACCCAAAAGTAACACATCTTTTGGGTAAAGCTAGTTTCATACTGGTGAAATTAATAACCAAAAATAATACAAGATATTTTTTTTGAATGGGCGGACTGCAGTGCTATTGGAGTAATGAAATACGATTTTTAAATAATGTACTTGCGTACCTTTAATAATAAAATTGAGAAAAAAACATAACAAATCAATGAATTAAATAATAAAAAGAATACAAAGTTATTTTAACAATAAATGTTCTGACTTTTCTTTAACTTTTCGCGATATCTTCTCTGTCGTTCTGCGGCAGTTAACGGCATTGTCTATAAAAAATGGACAGTTACTATACGCACATAAATAGATTATAATTATAATTGAATAGAAGAAAACAATTGACTGCTGAATACATTAGTAAAACATACTAAATTAGTTCGGTGCTAAAGAGCCTTTCGTGCAAGTTTAAGAGGAAATGCGGTCAGACATTCGACTGAATTTCCTAAGTAGAAAGTCATAATTCAAGGTTTAATACAAAATCACACTCAGATATATTAATTACAAAATTCAGTTCAAATACCACTATGCATGCGGTTTTATAGATCTACTGTGTTACGTAACACATACTTTTGTGTTACAATAACACAAATGCAACACAAAAGTGACACAAATGTAACACAAGCGTAATATAAATGCAACACAAAAGCTAAATTTTTACTACAATTTTAGGCTATATTTCGGTTATTTATTACTATTAGGTACTAATGGGCGATTTAAAAGATACTTTTGACCTTATCCTCCACAAATATAATATAACAACATTAAAATAACTGTTTCTTACCTCAGAAATCACATTAAATCATTTTTTATTTCCACACAAACAATAACGTGACGCGCACTTTAGGCTTCTTCACTGGCGAATAAATATAGCTGCCTTTTTTTTACAATTATTTTCGGTAACTGTGTTGCCATATTAATACTGTATTTTGCACTTTGGCTCTTTAAATAGTAGCTTTGGGGTAAAAAATCGTCACACAAATAAATCGTAACAAAAAAGCAAAGCAATTTTTTTATTTTAAAATATCGGTAAAACTAATTAGTTACAGGATTTTCGCAACACTATTATTATTTTAGCACGGGCATATCATGTAATTTTTGGACGGTAAAGATATAACTTAGATATATTCTACGATTTATTGAATATTTTAACCAAATGATGCTGGGGAAAAAAACGACAAAAAGTCACACAAAAAAATTGACAATTTTGGCGGCCTTACCCTAAAATAGAAATCATAAAAATAGCGTTCATTCTTTCAAATAAATTTCAATTAATTTAACGACTTCGTTAATTTGACGGATGCTAAAGTCATTAACACTTAAAGTTTTGACGCCCAACACATCTTTATTAATTTCTTTATCAAGTTTCATTTCTAACAATCACATTAAAAGCACATAAACTAGTAATTAAAGACGTAAAATAAACGTCACTATAATTTATTTATTCATAAACTTTGGTGTTTTAAGTGTTTCTTTATAAATTAATGTTCAAAAAATTTACTCCTATGACTCCAATAAATTAATTTTGACATACGTCAAATGAGAGCTTAAGAACTGATTTTTGACATGACATGACATGACATTTGACATTTCAAATATGCATTAGTCGCTTTATTTGACGTCTCCGAGTGCATCACAGTATTCGAACACATGAACATTACATTTGTTTCGAAACAAGAATTAAATTATAATTTACATTTCCTTCACAAGAAGTATTAATTGAAAACAAGTAATTATCGTTCATCACACAATATGACAGTTTATAAACATCAAAGAACATGTGTTTTTTCAAGTACAGGAATACATGCACTCAGGTCGTCGAAGTATAAAAATAAAAGTAATTTTGGAAACATACGGTTACGGCTGATGGACGCGGCTGACTGGGCGGCTGACATCTAAATAAGAAATTAAATAAAAGAATTTACCTGAATCTGAGTAATGTAAAAAAAGTGTACGTGAACAGAGGGTACTGATTGACAGACATACATCAGTAATTGGCTAATAAAAGATTTAACTTATTATGGATCTAATCACAAACGATTTATTAACCAGTTTCAACCGCGGCCCTAAGCTGCATCCGTGCATCCGTAAGCCGCATCCGTAAGCCGCGTCCGTAAGACGCATCCGATAACATATACAGCATAATTACTAAAAGCTTTTACTTCATTGCCGTCCTCGAAATAATGAAAAATTCCAAAGTCATGATGTCTCTTTCATTCGTTCAATTTATTAAATTTAAGCCCATCAGAACGTTAACAGGAATTAAATTAAAAATGTCATTGTTTTAAAAAAAGAACATCAGAAGAAATGTCGCGGCGATCGCTTAATAAGGTCCCGTAACGAAACGAGGACCAATCAGAAACACGAGAAATGCTGTTAGCGATCATAAAAACTTCTTTAAACTGTCCCGGTTCATAATCGAGGATACTTTTAAAGGGCAACAATTTCGCAATTGACTCCATTAAGGAATATCACTCGGTGCGCCATTATTCGGAAACAATAGCGGTAACATATCACCCATTAAAATAATCAGGTGAGGTCGTCATTAACCACATTGGTGGTTCAATTAAATCTGTTGAATGGTTATCGTTTCTTGATAAGTGTATTGTTTGGGACCGCCGTGGTGCTCTAGAACTTGGTTCTTGTGTTTCTGAACCGTATTAAAACTAATTAAAAAAAACTTTTTCTTTGGTTATAAATTAACTAACAATGTTCGCTGTTTCACCCGGGTTGTACCCATTCGTATGTGAATCTCGGGGGAAAAAGTTGTCAATGTGTTATTCCAGACTTTATATATGTATGTGTGCCAAGTTTCATTCATATCTGATGAGTCGTTTGTCCGAGAAAAAGGAACATACATCCAAACAAAATATGTGCATTGTCAAAAACTTTCGCATTTATAATATTAGTTAGTATGTATGTATAACTTCATTTAGTTGAATAAGAATATAATAAGTGAATACTTACAAATAATTTTAAAAAATCTAAAAAATATAATTTATTTACCAAGCGTCGATCAGTAACAAATTCAATTTCCTGCAAGAATTAACAAGATACCATTTCTATCATTTAATAATGCCATACAATTCGATCTAATGAAAACGCGATTTGAATTCAATCAAACTGATACGAGTTTTGAGTCGCCCGCCGCGCCACTTGTAATTAAACTACCTATTCAGTATTTCTTATGTCGCTCGGCTCACGATCCCGAGGTTCCGGGTTGGATTCCCGGTGGGGACAATATCTCACAAAAATGCCCTCAGTTTGGTAATTGGGCATCGCAGGCTGAATCACCTGATTACCTGAAAAGTAGGACGATTCCGTGCTTCGGAGGGCACGTTAAGCCGTCGGTCCCGGTTACTTTCTACGGATAGTAGTCGTTACATGAGGCATGTCAGAGGCGTTTGGCGGCTCAATAACTCTGACACTAGGATTGGTCAGGTTGACCATCCACTCGATGAAGAAGAAGGAACAAATAATAAAGAAAGGAACAAACATTGCGGTTACTTCGATTCATTATATTAGGTACAAATGAAACATCAAACGTTTGAAAGTCTGTCGCACCCTTGTCAGGAAATATAACGAGTTCTTGTTTTACGAGCTTGTTTATCCGAATTCCTTTGAAAGATCCTACTATTACGCTAATATTACCCACAAAGGTCAATGACACCGACATCTGATCTGGGACAAAAAACTATCGCACTTGCGCTGTTGAAGTGAGTAACTATTTATCTTAAAACCAGAAGTAAACACCAACAGAGTGAATCAAAACAAAGGAAAGCGGTTGCTTACTCACCGATGTCTACGTAATGTTCAGCAATAAATTATCTGCAACAAACAAGGGTCGTATCTAATCTTTCGTGGCCGCAGTTTGAAATCTTCCCAACTTGAGCCTATCAACAATCTTTTCACAGTTTCCGAGCCATTTACCAACCCATAAACGTAACGTAATATTATTAAATTCTGCCAACATTACCCTGAAGAAAATCAGCACTAACTTCAATGTTCATTACTTAGTATTTCTTTAGAATTCTACCACGATCCTATTCTGCAACTTTATTAACGGATTGATAAGGATTTATGTCTGTTAATATAACAAAAAGAATTTTGTTTCGGCAAGTAATACTGCTTTATCGGTCGTAAAATAGAACTACGATATTATGTAAGCATACAGCTATTTATGACTAGCGATTATTATTATGTTGTACGCCTAATCAGCCTTAAACATGGCTATAGGCGGATAAACATATTACATTCTACAAGACAGCTTAATAACTACAATTTTATAGACATTATTTAACATTTGTTCCCAACAGCCTGAGTGCAGTAAACTAAATTGCCTACTAACATACTCGAAGTTTATCTAAGCGTATAATTTAATGAAAACCTGTCGTTTTATGTCGCAAGTTATGTCTCCATAAAGTGCTTGATTGTCCACTCCAATAGATTCTTATCTTAGGCTACTGCTAAGACCTGTGTCTTGACGATTAAATCGTGTGTATTCAGCCAATTTTAAAGACGTACTAAAGGTTTATTGCTTGCAATTCTAAAGTTATACCAGACAAGTTTCTAAGTACTTTTAATGAGTTAAGCAAAAGAAAAACAAGACAGATGGTATGAAACAAAATCTGGTACGTAAGAAGTATTTACTTTTATTTATTTTAGTTAATGCGGGGTTAGCTTCGGAGATTAGTTACGTTCTCTTCGGACAGTGACACTTGAGTCTAGAGAGATAGATTTATGTGGTCCAGACCACACTCTGAGTCCTCGACGTGTTCTGCCAGCGTATTTACGATAACTTCGGAAATGTCACAATCAATAGGTCTGCCTCTAATGTATGTACCTACTTATTAAGATAAATGTCACCTAGACGCACATAAATAACTGGCGAGGATAATTTTATTCCTTACATTGTATATCAGGGATTTCTTTCCGAGAAATTTTGGTTTCGTTGAATTTTGATTACTATATGTGAATTGATACTTTCGGGTAGGCGGTTAGAATAACTATATTCAACCGTAGACTTTTAAAACGCTACGTAAAAGTTAAGCATATGTTAACAAGTATCTAGTAATCTTCTGGCTATATACATGTTTAATGATGCGCTAACTTTTAAAATTCTAAAGTTTTCATAGTCAGTGATTATCTAAAGAAGCTGAAACGTGCTAGAAGTGAGCTCTCCATTACTTCTCCTTGTCACTTTACCAACCAATAAACAGTAAAACCAAATGGTACAACCGTGTTCGGCCAAGCAATCAAACCAGTGATGAGTGAACGGACATGAGACAGCGAGTCCGCGTGTGCGGTGTGCGGTAATGATTGTGGCACACAATGCGCTCTGGCATTGATGGAAGAGAGTTGGTCGTCGGGGGGCGCTCCGCTCCTTCGCACCAGGTCTCTGCCATTGGTGCTGGAGGCCAGTGGCGCCCCCACGCGGCAGGCCAAGCTCGACCCGCGTCAACTGCTCACTCTCACGCGGCACTACTACCCCGAAGGCGGTTGGGGATGGGGAGTGGCCTTGGCTGCCACTTTGGCCCAGATGCTGGCCCATGGGCTGCATCAAGCCGCTGGCGTACTGGCTGTGGAGACGGTGAAGAGGTTCGGGCCGGAGACGAGGATGCAAGCAGGTATTGTTGCTTATATTATGGTTAAGAGTACCTAAGTAGGTAATCTAGACTAATATTATAAAGCTGCAGAGTTTGTTTGTTTGTTTTTGAACGCGCTAATCTCAGGAACTACTTGGTCCGATTTGAAAAAATATTTTTGTAATTGTATTGGAAGGTTATAGGCTACTTATCATCCTGAATTCCCACGGGAGTAAAACCGCGGGGCGCTACTAGTGGCTTGATATGTTGTTTGACTGTTTGTGTAAGAGAATAAGGTTGCTTCAACTTACACGACATCATGTAAGTTGTAAAACAACACTCTTGTATTAAACAGACATTTAATAGCGTTGAAATCGTAAACTTAATTACGAACTTATTTTACGATTAAATAATCGTTTGAAACAACCTGTTCTGTCAGTATTCTGTTTGACTGCTGTGGTTAGTCAAATAAAGATATTTAGCAAAATACAAATTACAGTCACAATTAAATTTCATAGTTTCTTATATTTCATGGATTTTATGAAGGCAGTCAAAACACGTTCATAAAGTACTTAATATAGGACTTAATTAGCATCAGCTCTAGTACTTAACGTCGAATCGTTTCAATAAAAACTAAACTTACAACGCCACAAAAACTCGAACTTAACTGTTATTGACAAATAGAATAACAAAGATAGCAGAAACAATGTTCAGTTTTCTAATAAAAACACCAATAATCTTTTACGTTTTAAACTATCTAGTTTTATTAGGAAGTAAGTCAAGTCAATAGTTTTGTCTTCACACCTTCATGGAATCGAGTTGGAAGTTCACGTTTTGAATCTCTAACCAACTTCTAGATCCTATTACAAGTTTTGATGGAGACAACTCTTGTCTTGTGTTATTGAATATCATTCGTCTGCAACTGCAACATTTATATCTATCTATTAGATGTTACATACATAGTGCAAAGCAAACCATTCATTTCTGAACATGCAATACCTACTTCAGTTATAGATTATTGGTTATTAATGATAAAGTAACTTTGTCACACTTCAGGCCTTCATTCATTCTGAAGATTTTTGTCAAATTAGACCCAGAAAAGGAGCATACCTAGGCAACTTTTTATCTCGAAATTCCTATTGAAACGAGTATCCTGCGGGTGACTACATATATTTATGATAGAGCCGAGTAGGTACCTACCTAACCAAGGTTACTATCAATCAAGTCGCACCACAAAATATTTTAACATTATTTTTGTGAATATTGTTTAATGTCTGTCGGTTTATGTGCTGTTAAATAAACGTATTAATTACGTAACATTAGCCAGGAGTTGGGGGTTGAATTTACCACCGAAATGTTAAGAATAATATAAGAAAATGTGGTTATTTATCGCCACCAAAGCTTTAGCTCAAAAAATGCGAGCTTACACATTACTTTGGCTCCAACCTCGTCTGTTAATTACACCGACCCGAACATATTTTTCTTCCATTAATATTTTCATCCAGTCTAAATTGAAAGATAAATATTTTCTAATCGTGAAATATTTAGGCAATAAATAAGAACAATTAATTTGTTTGTATTTCGGCGTCCAATCGGTTCAATGGACGGGGGCTGTAGACAAACTTATCATTGTTATTCATAAATATTTCTTTCTGAACAATAAGTATCTATTGAATAAAAATAACCGAATGAATCCGACAGCCTTTGTTGAATAGTTGTCGAAATGGAAACAAATTACTAATATTTTCAACTCATATTTCATCGTTAGTTAAATTGTTTCGTGTTTTTTAAATCTTATTCTCTTTTATCGCCTTAGGTTGATTTTGATGATTTCATTTTGTTTTTTATAGAGGTAGGTACCACATTATTTTGTTTTTTTATTGTCAATTATTGAGTAGGTATATCTAAAAATATCATAATTATTTTAAAGACGGATTAAGTGATTAATTACTATAATGTTAAATCATAAAAACTGAACCTGTCAAAACACCTTACGTATTTAATTATTTAGAAGTTCACAGCCATTAATAAACTGATTTCGTTATTTTAAATACCTATGGTACCTCTAGTTGTTTGATTGCACTAATCAAAACACACAATCTATTACTCAAACCTTTAATCTTAAAACGTACTATAGTTATATGCAGTCTTATCCGTCTGTATGCTTTCACAACTTGATCGCTGAACTGAATTTGATTAACATCAAGAGTGTCACTAACTTTTAATGAAGGTACTTTTAAAGGGGGACAGGAAAATAATTATAATGTACGCCGGTATTATCCACTAATGGGGAAATAATTATCACCCTACTGAAGGTATGAGTACAATGAGCAGTAGAAAACTGTAAATTATAAGTAAATTATTTTCACCAGGCCCCGACAGATTTCTTTGGATATGCTTTCATTTTAGCGGCTTGAGTTCTTTTATGTACCACCAGCTAAGGTTCTAATAATCAAGAGCACTAATAACTTTGGTATTAAGATGGAAGCTAAATTATCATGGAAATAGTTAAAAAAAAAGACTTCAGGTCCAACACTATCTACCTCTTTTTCTCTCTGTGTCTTTCTTTCGCTCTCTCTCTTTCTTGCTCTTTCTTTCTCTCTTTCTACCCGCAAATTCCTAACACACGGAGCCCCGAGTGTGAAACCAAGTGAATCAGCTTGTTTGTAATAAATGAACATTAAAACCGGTAATTACTAACGATGAGAAATACGCGCCCGGTACCGGATGATTTAGAGTCGTGATATTTAGAGATAAATTAATGTCGCTGTTTATTCAATTGCAGAGTTTACCTAAACAGGATTATTATGTAGTTGGGAAATAAACTTGGGTTATTTAAACTCTGATGTAACTGTAAACTCTCTGATGATCATGCTATTTAATTACTTGAACTTAAATTAGTTTTATTTTTAAGAAATGAAAGCTGTTTTCAAAGTAACTATCAACATAATAAATTTAAGAGCAAGGCTCTTGTCGGAGTCCGATGCAGACTTTTCCATCAATTCCTATTCAGTGCAAGCTCCTTCACATGTCTATAAAATAATAACTATTTGGTGAAATAATTATTTAATATCTATTATCGTCGGTCCTGGTTGTTTCAGTCGTCAGACCATGTCGGAGGCCTTTAGGCGGTCTAAAAACTCCGACACCAGGGTAGGCCACTAACCCACACGAACTTACTTTTTTTACACAAACTGTCATCATTTATCTTCATTAAGCAAGTGTTCTCATCAATATGAAATCCTATTCCTATAGGTACATGGATTGAACTAAAAAGTGTACGGTAGGATATCGAACCCGGATTCGCTTTGGCAACTGGCAAACTGGCAACATGGCAACATGTAATATGCATGCGGTACTCCTGCCAACTGACGCCAAAAATCGTATGAAACAATGAAATATATAGGTGCCTAAAATACCGTTGAATAAAATCAATTGCCGTTACTCCTTTTTACTTGCTGTCGCACTAAGAGTATATTCGATGTAGTTTTTCATACATTACATGTGAAAATCATTCATTAAATCTCTACTAAGGAAACATTTGACGTCTTTGAGTACTGGCCTAAAATAAGGGTTAAAAAATACCTCTTTGTTTTACCAGCCACCTAATTTAACCTTTCGACTGTAAATGATTTACCGTCCAAACAAGAACAAAAACGCCCAAACGTCAATCATAGCAATCGTTTATTAGGATCGCATCGCGACAGTCACCACAGGGAGGTAATGAGGTCCTAACTTTGGGCAGAACAAGACCCTAAGTTTGAGTAACAAATATTTGAGTTAGGAACTAATAAATCAGGGTGAATAATATTTTTCCGTCTTGAGTTCATCAGGAAAAGTTTAAGAAACATATTTTTGTTGAATTGGAACGTGAAAAGTATTTCTTCAAAATAATAAATAAGTATAAGTACATAGTAAAACTAAAAAATCTAGATTAACTTTACATGAATTTGTATTCGATATTTGTGTGAAAAGCTGACGTGAAATGGTCCTGTAAATATTTATCTTATTTTAATTACATAAAGATGACTATGTTTATGTGTTATTTAGAATGAATGGCCAAATACAAAGTACTTAGTATAAATAATGTTGGTATGTTAATAAAATAGGTTATTGCCCTTGTTTAATCTTGTCCCAGGGCCACATGATCCTGATTCCGGCCCTGTCATCAGATCTGATACATGTTCGCTCGACCTCATCGCACATTTATCATCTCAAAGGACGTTTAATATATTTCGGTTCGGCGACAGCTAACGTGATAACGACGCTACCGTATCCACTTTATAATTTCATATTTTTTGCAACATGTTACTCGTTTTTCCCCTTCGGTTTTTTTTTTATCTTTAATCTCGTTAATGACAGGGTAATTTGAGAGTGTTAAGTGATTTTGAATTTGAATTTAGAACTTCTAAATAAGGTTCAATTGTTTTTGATGACACTCACAATTACTCGGACTGGATGTTACACATAAGTAGGTGCAGGAAAGGAAACACAGCTCGCTTGTTTTATAATAGTTTAAAGTATTAACTATTTATGGTAATTAAGGGAAAAGCTGAGGGTAAAGTGAGTAGAATCGATTAGGTCGCCAACCCTAGTGTTGAAATTTTTAGACAGCCTGAATGCCGTTATAGTCAGATGATTGAAACCACCGGGACCAAAGAAAAGACAAAGGGAAAGAAAACAATGGAGATTGTAATTTTAGTGTTAAAATTACCAACAAATATTTTCATGTTAAAATCCTAGACTGTTACCCAAACAAAAGCAGAGAGTTATCCAACGCGCACTCAAATCCACACCAACGTCACCGCCATATGTGTTCCGTGTCATAAAGTTAAAACTACAGCATTATTGTCCACAGAATAACTTGCTTATTGTTCTTTTATACTCACAAAATAAACTTACTACGAAGAACATAACAGTAATGTTCACTAAATGACTCATAACGAAAATAAAGCTAACTTTACGACAACTCCATGTAATAATGAAGATAATTTAAAGAATCTAGACACGTTTTCGATTCCATTTTATTGAATGTGGGATCAAAATGTTAGCTCGTAGTGGCATCAGTTCGTTTGGGGTATAGAGAATAGAGATATTTACAAGACGTTGATGCAGCATTTCTTCACAAAGATCCTACTGATATTGGAATCGAAAACCATAATTTTCGAGTTTCTAAATAATTTATCCCTAACTACAGAGTGGGCCCTCATATTTGTGGCATTTTAGTCGTATTTCGCATTTGATTGTAATAAAAGTCTAGTTTTAACAAAAACTTTTAAGAATTCGCTTGTAAAAGTTGAATGTAATTGTTGTTGTTTATAATAAAAGTTAAAATATATTGATTTGTTTTTTCGGGGCATTGAATTTTATTGGGTTTGTTATGAATATAATCTATTTGTGACTGTAATAATAGGGCGAAACTTTTCATCCATTTTGAATAAATGTTTCTTGTCGATAAAGTTTTATTTAATTTCTATTCAATGTCATAAATATTGGTTAACTTAAGCAAACAATATACAGACGAAAATAAATATGATATACACTTTTCAACCCCTACATTAGTCATACATTTGGTTGTATATCACGAATCTGTCATCAATCTACCTAGATTAGGGATCGTCTAGATCTAGAATTTAGATATAGACATCATGTGTGACCAATGGTGACTCTAGTTTGGAAGTCGATGAACCTTGTCAAGAAGTAAACGTATTAAGAATAAAAATACTTTAGGGAACTTTAACAAGATAGAACATTAGGTATAGTTTTAAAAGATCCCATTGGTTACAAGTGCTTCTGGAGTTGGGTCTGAGTCCAGAATTCATGATTACCACGTTTATTATAGTTTTTCTCCTAAGAGTCACGAGACAAGCCTCCCGGTCTTTTCTAGAGGCCTGTGAGGGATACAGATCCTACTCGTAAATGCACTTTGGAGATGTTTAGGTAATATATTGGATCACAACTGCAGTCCCGACCACATTACAACATGTCCGTTAATATACCGCTACAGAAGTAGGGACTATTGTGAATACTAATTTTCAACGGAAAGGTATAAGTAAAGTAAAGGGCATAGGGGCAACGAAGCACTGGAGCGGTCTTATTTAAAAATAAAAAAAGTTAATTTTTGTGCCATCGACACGAAGAAGAAGAAGAAGAACGGAAAGATAGGTTTTACATCCCTAAATTCCCATGGTACAAGATAAAAATTAAAGAAAAAGACTGGACTATGCTAATGAAGTTTAGATGGACTGGAAATGGGATAAAAGGATGGAAAGAGATGATTACCTACGCTATTATCCAGAATTCTTTATTCAAAAAAATATCTAGTCACTATTGTCTTTTAAAAGTTATGATTTTTAACGTAACTTAAACATAATTTGATTCTTAAAATAAGTATCTTATTTCACAGTCGAATGGAAAATAATGTGTCACTCCTCAATAACCTCCACTAGTGAAGCATAACAAACGAAGCATCGAAAATCGAATAAAAAAATTTATATTATAACGATGCAGTTTGCAGAAAGTTATCGGAATCTCGAGTGATGGACCCGAGAGATCTGAAACTATAACTTTTCAGTAGAATGTAATATACAAACTGAATATGAAAATCTTTGGGAATACTTTTGGTACAGCAAGTTTACTGATTTTATACAAAAGACGGCATGTAATACAATGTAGGTATTTTTTTCGGTACTTTCTTAATAAATAAAATACAAAAAATTAATATTTAATTATGTGGTAAAATTCTTAATATTGTTGAGGTAACTCAAGCTGTGTTTAAAGTTAATTACAATTAAAAGCTTTGAGCTTACTTTGGGTCTTATTAACCGAGTGTGAATTTGTCCGGGTATATGTATACAGTATTTATAAAAAAAATACTTCTTAAAACCTGAGGGTGGCACCAAGCAAGTGGTGGCGACAGCGAATGGCAATTTTATTTAAAGTCTCACCCATTGTATGGCAGGTACCTACAGTGTGTATTTAATACATGAATGCCCTTTAAAAGTCCAGACAGTCAATTCATTCTGCCAATCCATAGTTAATAGATATTCTAGAATACTTTGTCTCTGATAGACACATTCCTCAAATCCCTTAAACCAAGTCCATCATCCAGCTCATAAAATTAATTATATCTGAAGACAAATTAAATGCTAACTTTATTGTATCGACGCGACAGTAAAATGTATTTTAATTGACTATTTAGTTAACGATCCTCACTATTCAATTACTTTGGTTTTAATAATGTGTTCGGGATCGTTTATAAGTAATTTGTCGATGTAGGATTGAGGTTTAGGGTTGTCCCTTAAATTAAGGGTTTACTTTCGTTATTTTAATAGTGCCTTAATTGGTGTAGACAATAATTGACGTTTGTTTTACTTTGTGTTCTGTTTGGTGTATAAAATAGGAGTACATACATACCACCTACCTTTACGAAAAACCATTGCTTTTTTGTTACTTATAGGCAACTCAAACCAATATTTCAATTCAGATGTTTTTGGCACTATCAAAACTAATATGTATGGTACCTTTAGATAAATATTTGATATTTACGTAGCAAACAACTAGACTGATATACTTACAGACTTTAAATTCAATTAAGTATGTCTGGTTAGATAAAAGTTTTGTTATAAAAGAACTATTTGCAGCACGTAATAAATCATGCTATTTTTAAAGTATCGATAAAAGCGCAATTTTATACATAATAAGCTTCGAAGCTATCGATTTTATTATCAGGAACATTGCGTAGGTTGATATTGGACTTCGAAATCAGCAAGTACCAACCTAACCAACCTAATTTATTGCCATGCACATAATGCCGACATATTGAAATGAAAAAAAAAACAAACCTATCTATTCCCGACCCTAATTCACTAATCCAGCTATAAATTAAGAAATGTAACCAAGATTAACTATATAAAACTAATTTATTTCTTTTATATTTAGTTTGGACGACAAATAGCAGGATAAAATATTTATGTTAAGCGTCTGAAAGATGTCATTAATTAAGAAACAACATTATTTCGGCGCCATCTTGATTGATGTTTTATACTGGAATAATAAACATTCAAATTAACCATTACTAACAGCACCCCGCGGTTTTACCCGCGTTGTGGCCGTTCCCGTGGGAATTTCGGTTTTTTACATGTAAACCTCTTGAATCATTCTATCTATTTAAAAAACCAAACAGACAGACAGACGCAGACGGGGACTTTGTTTTAGTATGTAGTGATACAAAAAATATATCTCAAAAATTGCCACTTAGGTATGCTTTATATTATAACTGTACCCGCTACTTTAACAGTCCAAGAAATACCGTAAAAAATTAAAAAGCTTAATTATACATTTTCAAAATTCATATTCACCTCTAATTACTTCACAAAAATTAATAATAACATAAAAATATGTTTCGCAGTAATGCGAAATTATGTGTTGATTGCCTAAAATTGCTTGAGTGCATTTTAAGTGGTTACTGGCAGCCCTGTAGAGGTTCCTCTATAAAAGGCAAGGAATTCACGAGAGCTGTTTACGATGTCTACTACATATAAACAACATAAGGTTTTTGTCAACTCTCTGGTTATCCAAAGCTCGAGGATTATAAGAATTACCGGGGACACATTAATTCTGAATATTCATCTATTTTTGTATTATCTTACCATAAATGTTAGTCTTAATCCTGATTTATGTCTGTAGCTTAAAATGTTTGTCGAAAAATATTTTCAGATCAATCTACTTTAGTTTATTGATATTCTTGAGCTTTCAAAGTAAACATTTTGTTTATTGAAGCAACTATATCGATGAGTTGTTTTCAATATTTTTTAGATTTTGATTACTGAAATGTTTACGGCTGATGAGTGATACTGATAACATTAATGTGGCAACTGTGGCGCAACAAATATTTACAGTAAACTGTAAATATACCTCATCAAGATAGGTGCGAGAATAATAAATAATGAATTTATCTACACTAATATTATAAAGAGGAAAACTTTGTTTGTTTGGTTGTAATGAATAGTCTCAAAAACTACTGGACCGTTTTTAAAAATTCTTTCACCATTCGACGGCTACATTATCCACGAGTAACATAGGCTATTTTTCATTCCGAAATTCCCACAGGAATGGACACAACGCGGGTAAAACCGCGGGGCGCTGCTAGTCATACAATACATGTCAAAATCACTCATTGAATCTTTAATAAGGAAGCATTTGACGTCTCTGAGTACGAGTTTAAGAAGATGTAACGTTACTCTACCATGGATTATACGTAAAATTCTCGCATAAATATTCTAAGCATTTACGAGAACCAAAGTTATAAAATACGAGCACTTAATTTAGTTCATTTCCTTCTTCTAAGAACTTAAATGACAATTTAAAGTATCTCAATATTATTCTAATCTAGTTTTGAAGTCGCAAAGTTTCGAACTTGGAGTTAAGATATTCTTCCTCGAATTTTGTAATATAGAAACTCGGTTAGTTTCCGGGTTGACCGAAGTACTTGATCTCAGTTTTTAATATAAATTCAGTCTTAAAGTGTTCATAGGATCTTTACATTTTTGGAATTGTTTTCGCCAATAGCCCGGACTCGACGACTAACGCACCGCCGAGATTGTATTTTTTATGTAGTAGTAGTAAGTATGTAATGTCCCACTGCTGGGCTAAGGCCTCTCATCTCACCGAAGATATTAGTACAGTGAGGAGAATTAGGCATAATCACCACGCTTGCCAAATGCGGGTTGGTGAGCTCAAACCTGAGATATGTTTGAAAATCAGGAAACATGTTTTCGCTCGTCCCAGCAATCAACCCGGGACCTCAGTCTTGACAGGCGAGTGCACATACCACTAAACCACCGAGGCTTTGACTATACGAGTACCTACCTTATAACGTCATTTGTTCCAGGTTGTCTCGGGGCCCTATCAGCGGGCGTCGCCCTGGCCCTGTCGCCCGTCACGGTGGCTCTGTGCGTCCGCAAGTCCACCAGGGTCACGGCAGTCGTCGGGGGCCTGGTCGCGGCCCTGGGGTGCCTCTTCACGTCATTCGCTACGCAGTTTCATCAGCTATTCTTCAGTTACGGTATGTGTATTGATTACAATAAAACTTATGCATTTGAATGACTAAAAAATATTCAAGAAAACTAAACCACATTATATTTAAGATATTAAGGGATTAGTTTATTTATTATTACTGATACCATTACAAGCTAGGCGGTAGACCGCAACCGCACGCGGTCTACAAACATTAGTTGGGGTCACAGTGCGCAGCCCTACTCAGAATGACATAATTTATTTCAATATGGTAAATTCTTATAAAAACAAGATCAAGGCAAATAGTTATTTATTAATAACTCA
Source organism: Cyclophora punctaria (assembly GCA_951394245.1). Taxonomy (NCBI): domain Eukaryota; kingdom Metazoa; phylum Arthropoda; class Insecta; order Lepidoptera; family Geometridae; genus Cyclophora; species Cyclophora punctaria. The sequence goes on from OX596177.1 coordinate 5,546,700, forward strand.
AACATCAACATCATTACAGAAGTAATTCAATATAACGCATAAATTAAAATTAAATAAACAATTTTGGAATGTTAATGCACCTGAAGACGCAATGCCGGCGATTCCGGACAAGTCAATTTATATCATCTGATTCACACATCCGAAACTCGTTTCGAACATCAAAGGTATCCGTTAATTGGCTCTCTTTGTAAATAAGGATATCTACATAATCAGAACATTCGGAATAAATACGAATTTAAATATGTTTCAGTGTCCCTTTCACTGGACACGCGAAAAGTGATGGTATTTTTTTCTTGTGTTGTAAGGTGTTGCTATACAAAAGACATCAACGAAATACATTTTAATCGATAATATAATTTATGCCCAACATTATTCGCAGTAATCCTTTCCAATTCATGATCGATATTTTTCTTAAATTATTTACAATTTGGTTACAATCTGGTTTATGCAAGTAAACTCGGTCTTGTTTACTTTTATAGATTAGGTACCTATATAAGGTTGTACTATAAAGTACTATCGCACACAATAAGTACTTAATAAAAAATATTTCTTGAATTTCTAATTCAAATTTCCTTTAAGACAACCTTATTCCCAATGATAATTTACTCTCTTCGCACACACGATAAAAATCATTCCATCGTTCCAAATTCGAATTCTTTTCTAAAAATAGAACTTCCAATTATATTATTACTATAGAAAAGTGTCATATCATAGAAATAACAACAAGTCGCGCACTGCATAATGCACGCAAAGCTATCCTAAAGGATAACGCGTTGAAGCCCGGATTAGCATTTAAATTGCAACTAGTAACAGTACCAACAATCTAGGAGCTCGATGCACTGAACCTAAGGCTACGATTCCACTAGAAACGTGAAAAACTCGCTTGAAAATCGCACCAATAGTAAGCGAGGTAGCGACAATGAAGTTACTCTATTGGTTGAATTTATCTCAAACTCACTTGCAGATATTTGTAGTGAAAGCACACCCTTAGCTTTCCAATAGTTTGTTTTCGGTAAAATTCTAAACTCAGCGCTGTCACGGTTTTGCATAAAATGTAACAATAACGAAGTAACTTCTCGTCGTATGAAATGCAAAGTTTTCAGTGATTTTCAGTTTATACTCTTTTGTGGTGTAACTGGGTTTTGTGTAATTCAATTTTGCTACTTTGAAGACAATTCCACTTTGCATTTCTCGCGGTTTTATCCAAGTTGTGCCTGTTCTCGTGGAAATGTCTCTTTCCAATAATACATTTGAATGTAGCTTTTCAATACAAAAAAACATTATTCAAATAGTTCTGTTAGTAATAAGATCATTCAAAGTAACAAAAAACCACACAGGCCGCGCCCCGCAGTTTTACTCGCATAATATACGTACCCGTGAGAATTTCGGAATAAAAATAATTTATCATCATACTGGTACCGAGTTTCACTGATTAATACGTTGAAACAAACAGAAAATAAAACTCTTTTAGCTTTATTACATACCTTGAAATCTACTTGATATTATTCTTCTTTCATATTAATAATGTCTAATATCTTCTTCAGTACATAGTGCTGTTTACTGTAAGGCATAATATTCTCATGATACTAAAATGGATGAATAGTAGTCACTAACGAGATCCGCTTGCATTCTCGTTAAATGCAATTCTGCATTCGACTGTACTATTACGTATTATAGTTGTACAGTTAATGGATAGTAGTTTTGTGTTCAACATAATGTTATAATAGTAAGGTACCTTTCTATGATCATGTAGATTTATTTGCTACGAACTCCTACTCCTTAAACGTACTACGGGTTTTTTCGCGACACAAAAGATAGTTTTAGTCAGTAAAAAACTTCCTTTGAATTCCCGACGTTTCGTCGTTCCTACTACCTAGATATATATATATCTACTAATGAGGTAAGTAACAAACAGTGTTTAATTTGTGTATATTGTGTATTTACTTATTTAGAACGTCTCATATTGTACTTAGTTAAAAATTCACACAATTTTGAACATTACAAAGATATAAACTAAACATTTTGAAGGATAACATATTGAGACACTTTCTTTAAGAAAAGTTTCCTGGAAGATTTGGACCGCTATTGTTTTCTATACACGGTGAGCCTTACTAACCCGAAAGATTTAAACGACGTATTTGTGACGACAGTACGAATAAATAATGCTATATCAACATGGGTCCAATTATGTGTCTTAATTAAACTACTATTTCAGTACAAATTAAATCATATTAATTGAACGCTTCTTTGTAAACAAACCTTTACTTCAGAGAGTGAGCGAGTTTTGATTAATCTCAGTTCAGAAACAAGGAGCGAGCATGAACGAATCACTCCGATATCATACGATGCATCAACCATGCGGTTAGTGCGTCTGCGTGTAAAAGTAGCAGGTGTCTACGTCACGCCTTTAGGGTGTGTTACAATTGAGATTTTCTTACTTGTTGTTTACTTGAAATAATTAATATCTCTTAAAATATGGGTTTTTGGACTATACGTTATTTAACTTTATATACTCTAATTAGGCTCTAAAATCGTTGGTTTAAATCTTTTGGGTTATTAAGGCTCACCGTGTATAATGTGTTATTTAAAGAGCTGTACAATAATAAAGTGTTAGGGTCTTATTCATAAACGCTTATTAACAGCACTTTACCTATCAAATGGTTTGTCCCTTTCCGACATACGCTCTTTGCCAAAGAGCGAAAGAGACAAAACACTTTAAAACACTGTTTAAGTTAAATATCGTTCATGAATAGGGGTTAATAATTATTTATTTATTAATAATTAATTATTAATAAATATAATAGGCGGTTTATATATAAAATAAACCATACTAATCCCAAAATATCCATCCATTATCTCATAACTATCTGTCAGCAGAATATTAACAACCTAATATAATATTTATAGCATTGGCTATTAATACTGAGTGCGAAACCGATACATCACGTTAATTTATGCGGAGGCACAACCAAATATTTACATTCTTCTTGTCACAAACTCTCCTAATTAATTCATGCCCATCAATTTATGCGCTACATTGTTCGCTTTAAAAATAGACACTTTATTTTCAGAACATAAATCAAACTGTATCTATATTTAAGTGCCAACACTTGAAAAGGAGTAAAATATATTTTCAGTTAGTAAAAGCTGTAAAACATTTTCGTATACCACCGAACGGTCTCGCGTCATGAAAATAAAACCAATATGTATCAAGACATTCCGATACAGTTTATCCTCACAAATACTGCTGAATAAACATGATTGAAGAAACCAATCTCTAAATAAATAAAACAATAAGAATCAAGTCTTTTTCCACCGCAAATAACAGTCCGATTCTACCGACGACTTGCTTCACTTGATTAGACTTGTCTCTTTAAACCATCGCATTTATTTTCTCGTTTAGAAAACTATCGGTAGTTTGTTGTAATGAGAACAAGGGCTAATAAAATAAAGGACATTATACAAGTGAGGGTAGAAACTTTTCTAATAGCAAATGAGTTTTGCTTGTTTAAAAGTTTAAATATCTACAAGTATTGCACACTTCGATTGAGAGAGTTCGGAATTAAGTATCTAAGTTTTTAAACTTTAGATTCCTAATTCGTTTTTGTTAATAATTTTCTATAGCTTGTTATAGAGCGATGAGTTAAGAGGCCTTTGACCTATAATGGGACATATACTCGTACACATGGAATACTAGAAACTGATAGTAGGTAACGCTATCTGGATGTTGAAGATACATTAAAAAACTACAAATAATATTTTCATGTTGTTTTCATCAATAATAAACAGAACAATTTATGCCTAAGTTTTAGTTCGTTATACCTATTCGTTCGTTCGTTATTATACCTACTACACCCTTATAAAGAGTTACTTCGCGAAAGGGTATGGGTAGGCGGGTAGATCGTATTACCACTTGGGTTAGTTTAACTTGAGATAAAGTCAAAAACTATTGAGAGGTTTCCCAGCCGTTTTCCACAAAGATGGTATTTGACGGGACAGGTTCAGAGTTTCTCACACAAATGAGTACCTATAAACCGGGAATGCGTGAGGTCAAGTAGGTCCCTGTGTCCGCCATTTCTCAACACCTTAAAACCTCCGACATTGCCTTATGATTGACACAACCCGGATCCTGGACCGACAATCAAAATTCTCCTTCGAAATACCTTCAGACAGAAATGCTACTAACGGCCAAGTGCATGTTACTTAACGCGATGAGTTAACATCACTTGATCAACCTACAGCACTAGCGATATATCTACACTAGTCTACACTTCTACACTAATAATAAAAAGAGGAAAACTTTGTTTGTTTGTAATGAATAGGCTCAAAAACTACTGGACTGTTTTCAAAATTCTTTCACCATTCGAAAGCTACATTTTCCACGAGTAACATAGGCTATTTTTTATCCCGAAATTCCTACAGGAATGGACACAACGCGTGTAAAACCGCGGGGCGCTGCTATAAGGCATAAAAAACTGTGTGACACAGATTACTTATTCTTTTACTCTCTTTCAATCAAAGAAGCCGTCAGAATTTAAATTCAAACCACTTTTGGATTTACCTACAATTTTTAATAATTCCGATTTTTTTTTCCGATTTCCTATCCAATTTTACAATAAAGCTTGTATAAGTAAACCCTCTGGCACAGGCCATCAAGCGACGTTCTTGCTTCTAATATCCATTGTTAATCGATTTATAGGTACGGTAGTCGGAGTAGGGGTGGGTCTAACAAGAGACTGCTCAACGCTGATGGTGGCGCAGTACTTCAAGCGCCGCCGAGAGCTGGTGGAAATCTTCATCGTCAGCGGCAGCGGCCTCGGGATAGCCGTCATGTCTACGTTCATCAAAGGTGCTATAAGGTGAGATAACCAATGTGTTAACAGCATTTTAGCTTTTAAATGGTTTGTCTCTTTCCGACATACGATATTTTTCAAAGAGCAAAAGAGACAAAACACTTTAAACCAGTGATTTAGTTATAGAGCGTTTATGGATAAGGCTGTATCAAAGAGAAATTACCATCAATTCGCTAAGAATATTCTATTTACTATGTTTTATTTACCGCGAACTTCCGTATAAAACACCAATGCTATTGTACACAAGACTGCTAAATTAAAATAACATTCTCCTTTGTTGTGTAAATGTGAGCGAAAATTCTCATTCCTACTAGAAATCCAATAGAGGTTCCTGCTTTTGTAGTTCCGTTATCAAAGCTCAGGGTAATGATTTCACGAGAATTCACTTGGAAGACACATAATGTTGATGCTTTCACCGTTTTACGTTGATGACATACCTTTCTACATCACGTACCTACGTAACTAATGGTAGATTTACTTATGTAGGTATAAGTATTGCAGGATCCTACCTACTATAATGTTTTGTTGCTATAGATCACAACTGCCGCCGCTCCGATATTTCCGTTCATATTTAAGTATGTATTACCTTTAGATTATAGAGTGAGGCCGCAGTCGCTTTATCTGACCCTTAATTAAAACATAACTAAAAGCTTTAACTATATTATTTTCTTTTATTCTATGTTGTCCCACAGTTGGGAAAAGGCCACCCTACCCTCCTATTAACTGCTACTACTGATTAATAAATTGCATTTTCCAGAGCCATCGGCTGGCGACTAGGACTGCAAGCGGTAACAGGGGTGGTTTTCGCAACTTTTATACTGGGCACGTTCTACCGATCTGCTTCACTTTACCATCCGCAACGACGAGCGATATTGCACCTTAAGAACCAGAATAAAATCAAACGGAAGATGAAGGATAGAAACAAGACAGATGACAGGCAGCCTTTCTTTGATTTTTCCACTCTGAAGTCAAGGACTGTTAGGATTCTCTTGATGTCGACCGGTATATCAGCGTTTGGGATTAACACACCGATTTTCTATTTGGCTTACCATGCTGAGGAAGAAGGTAATTAATAGAGTGTCTATTTTTTCTCTACATTATTTTCGTTTACATCTCTCCATGTATGAAAATAGTACGCAAACGTAAGTTCCTGCAAATTAAATGCAAACTTTACATTATTTTTATTTTTTTCTATCATGTTAGCATCTCATTAGGAGTTTAAATTGCCATACTTGTAATTCTGTATCTTTTATACCGTATATTATAGTTATTACTTATCAACTCTGCCAATTTCCAGGACTCGGAGACACAGCAGAACTTCTCCAAGCATACCTAGGCCTTGCCTGGGCCGTTGGCTGCGCTGCTTTCGGTCTTCTAGTCCGGCAGAAATCAGCCGAATGTCGTATAGCCAGGCAGTATCTGACACAGGCAGCAGTCTTCGTCTGTGGCCTGGCTACAATGGCGCTCACGGCTGTCGAAGGATCTTACAACGGCTACGTTATGTTTGCATGGATTTACGGTAATAGCCACGTTTGTACAGAACCTTTCGTAATTTTTACGGTCGTATAAAACCCTTGTTACTTATTAAGGTATTTCTTTTGTCGTAAAATCTTTTGTATGAAATAATTTTGTAACCTGCTGGATTTATAGCGACCTTTTTGCCTTGTTTTGTTGGAAGCATTATTGGACATTACCTTCTTCAAACTGCCTACAATCACTGTTTATTTCAGGCCTTTACTTTCGTAAAATATTTTAATACCTATCCATTTACCTATTATAGTTCCAAAAACTCGGCCAAAAACGGCGTGGCGTAAACTCGATAGTAGAAGTTATGTTACCTTAAAAGGGGTCGATCCCTAATTTCCCTGTATGTACCCATCTCATAAAATTACCAACGAATGAAGGCATTTTTTTCTAATTGCGCCTACTGTTGTTCTATTACAGGAATCTTCTGTGGAGGCTATCACTACTCGTTGAAGATGTATACGTATGAAAGGGTGCGGTCTCGCAATTTTGCCAGGACTTGGGGCTTCGTGCAGTGCTCTCAAGCGGTTCCTATCGCTATTGGAGTACCGTTGTCAGGTAAGTATTTTTTATACAGTCCACCAGAGCCATTTTAGTACGCTGCTATACTAGGTTTTATTAACCTATCTTATTAAACGAAGCATGGCTAGATTTGCGATGGTGGTTTTCCACGAATTATGTCTAACATAGCATACACACTTCTGTGTACCAATATAATTGTAACCTGTAAACCTATATCATTTGATGACTTGCATGTACGAGTATGTGAGTAGGTATATTACTTATGACATAACACTCAAACTGGAATACCGTTTCTTTAATTCTATTCGGCGATAAGAAGTTGTTTTATTGTTTTCAGGCTACATAAACGTTGGATGTGGAGGTAAAGCTGGTTATTACTTCAGTTCAACATGTTCCTTGATCGGATCCCTGTCCTTGTTCTGCATTGACCTGCACAAACGTAGTGTCCAAAAACAGACCAAGTGAGTAACAGAGTAACATTCTTAATATTTGTATATTCATAAAGATATTTTCCGAAGCAACAGAAGATATAAGAGGCTGAAGTTAGGACTAAAGTTATGTAGATGACCAGGACCACTTAAGAATCAAAAACGATGCAACGCAGTTTGCCAATTTATGGCCTTAATGGAACAATATCAAAGAAATCTTTATAAAGGAGAAATGCTCTTTTATCAGTTTGGCACCCCACCGGATGATGCTTGTTATTGTGTATCGTTGGTAAAATAATCTTATGTGCTGATCATTATGATTACAGAGAAAACGGTACAGTGACGTGTGAATCAACTTGTGGACCGTCGCGGCGCAGTCGCAGTCGGGACCGGGAGCCTAGGACTGCTGTTGGGGCTGCTACAGCCTTAGGTAAACCATGGGGTAACTACTAGGTTCACCTGAAATGAGGTTTCAAAAGGCTGAACACAGGCTAATCTGAACTGAGTAGCTGGGCAGATTTTACACCCGTTATAGATTCCGAGATGAGCAGTTTTTTGAAGTGAAAACTTCTTTAGCGGCGTTGAGTTTTTTTTTATGGGTAAAATTTTTTAAACCTGATCGAAAAAAATTAAAACATTTTGACCTTAATATTCACTAGAATATTTATTAAGTGCACTCTCGGAGTGCAACCCATTTTTTGGGAACTACGAAGGAAATCTGTTTATGATCGATAATTTATTATCGGTTAGGTTATGATTACCGATAGTAATGACAAAAATCGGATAAGAGTGCAATCTACCCAATTGGGTCAACGTGCAATTTAATTACCCTCAAATTTCCAACTAACAATAATGAAAAACGTCACGCTTTCGTTATTTTCCCAGATTTAGTGGATCATACATTTGGCGCGAAGAAAATATTCGCATTTATGACTTGTAATATTCATATCGTACAGATATATAGCTAACACTATCAAAATTCAGTTCTAGGAGCCGAACTGGTAGCTCCAGAACGCGCCGGGCGGGACCTCCTCGACAGCATCGGTCCCGGCAGTCTCGGCTCCCCTCCCCCCAACCTCCCACCAGAGCTGACCTGCATCAGCGAGGAAGGGGGACTGGATCTGGATCTAGACTTGGATATACCAGAACATCTGTTGGAAGATTTGGACTGTGGAGATTGCATCACTAGCTGTAATAAGGTAATACGCGTCCGCGTGAATGTAAGGCTTTTTTGCACTTATTAAGGCTGCATACAAGTCTAATGTTTAAAGGAACTTGGGGATCTTGTATGTTTAGATTTTGGTTATAGAGATGACGATAAGATGATTTTTAATCCAGGTGGAGAACTATCTAATGCTGAGCGAGTACGAAAACAACCTGATAGCGGAATTACCCAACTTGAACGAACGCCGCGGGCGCCGCTGGTCCATAGTCGTCGCCAACTCGTCACCACAACCACAGGAACAACCGCTCTCACCAGAGATACACAAGAACTCCATCAAGTGGAAGAAAAAGTGCCCAAACAACAGACTGATCACAGTGATCAACGAGGCCTCGCTCTAAACATAGTGAAATAATATAATCAGACAATAAATAGAACCTAGTGACGACCTGTAACCTCATTAATTTATTTGATGTGTGTGAATAGTAGCATTTTGTGTAATGTTTCAACGTAATTTATTATTAAATTATTATTAAAATACTTTATTAGTTTTCGTGTTTATTTATTTTTAAATATAATGTCGATGTATACAATGTTTACTTATAACTAATAAATACTGCACCAAAATATAATGGAACACAATAGGGGCGTGTTGGAAACGGACAGAGAATCAATTTTAACTTTTTATTGTTGTTGCTATACAATTGATTCTCTGTCTTATCAAAACACGCCCAATAGACTACCGATGAGGTATAACTATGATGTCCTCTAGAAACTGGGCGAAGCATCTCATCGCTTGGAGTAAAGCCGCTAACAATATCGACAAGGACAAACTTAGGAGTTTCTGGTTCTCTCTCCGAACTAATTCGTTGTTACCTACAGGAACTAAGCTCTGAGTCTCGTTAGACTCGACTGAATCATCACAATCATTTGTACCGACATCAGATACACTCAATTCACTATTAGAGACATCACATGTCAGATCTATCACAATATATTCGGAAACTTTTTCGTTCACTTCACTTTCAATACTTAACGTAACTTCATTATTGATCACTTGTTGAGTACTTTTAACACTTATAACATCGTTAGAACAACACGGAATCTCATTCCTAACTTCGGCTAGTTGTGTTTCAATGATTAGGCACTTGGTTATTACTTCGTTTTTGTCACTTTGTATTAGGTTTGATTTTAAGGAATCATCGTTTTCTTCTGAAGACATACCGCTGTCTATGTCGTCACTTGTATCACCGTCTTTATTTTGATTGTCATTTAGTTTATTCGGTTTAATTTTAATGTTTGTGTTGCCAAAGCTTCCATATGAGGGTGAGTTTGGTGCTTTGGTCGATTCGGTGTTCGTGCCCATATCGGGCACGGCCTCTGGTCAAGAGATCTTAGCGTAAGTCACGTGACCCTTTATGACCATGGAATTGGAAGTCAAGTCTTGGGTGCCGAATATACTGTCGACATCTGCTAAAGATCCGTTGTCTAGTGAACAGCCATCGTCGAGCAACAATTCAGATCGCAACCCCTGCAATAATTAAAGAATAATATTACATTTTATTATTATGCAATTTCGCAATCTTGAGTCGGCATCAGATAGTTAATAATTTATTCTGGTTGATTTTTTTAATGACTTTGATGAAATATTAATATTTATTGTCCATAAACAAGAACATTCTAATAACTATGGTGCGGTCCTCCACATATTAGTATGGGTAATAGATGTTACCTAAATTGTTTTCCCATAAAATTATATTATGTACATAACTGGGTACTTACTTCAGAAAAATATTCATATTCCTTTTCAAAAGTGAGTATAAAGATGCAAAAAATAGCTGCAAGTATATAAGTGCATATATTTGTGACTATAAAACAGAAGTACGTTCCGCTGGAACTACCTGTAATTGGTAAAAACACAACTTTCATTTACTAAGTAAAGTATTAGCCTATAATGTCCCACTGTTGGGCAAAGACCATACAGTGAGGATAGGAAACATGTTTTCGCTCGACCCGGGAATTGAAGCCGGGAGGTAAGTCTTGGCGAGTGCACATACCACTAGACCACCGAGGCACTTGGATTTCATACAATTTATCATCTCAAAGTTTAGATATGTTGTTTTTCTCAAAAGAAATGTGTGAAGGCAACACTTACGGTACTTCCTGTATCACATCATATCATATAAAACATGGTACTTATAGCTTTGGGAAAAATACTTTAGACCCTTAAAGCACTGTAAGGAACCAGCGATTGAGTTTCCTACATGCATTGTAATCGTAACGTAATGTATCAGAAAGAAATGGTAAATATCTCACCTCTCGGTAAAAGTGTGGCCACACTTCCAAATATGGCCATCATAACAAGAATAGGGAAGCTCACGTTTGCAAGGCATTGTCGGAATACCATCAGGCTCCTGTCATAAAACAGGGTCGAAATATATGTTGTTATTATGCACTGGAACAGATACAATGTATTGGTTAGATTTGATTGTGAACTTTATGTCTTTTTAACACGTTATTCTATAAGAAATCATAATCATAATAATCATAATCATTTATTGAAATAACAGGGCTAATTAGACCCAAACTAAGCTCTAGGCCGTATTATAGGCTAGGAAGAAAGAAAGGTTCTACTAAGTTATCTTTGTCCTCTGCTAGTTAGTATCATATGCTGAACTAATTTCTTAGTCCTTCTAGAAAGTTCTTTGCATTCTGATATTTTGAACGTATAGAACCACCCGTGCAACTTTTGGTCTCGCCAATGACTTGTATTCTGCACCAGATTTCATTGCAAGATCTCTCATCTCTCAATTAAGTATTGCTTCACCAATTGATCGATCAGTGATCGAAGTAATCGATCGAGAGTGTAATGAATTATTTGACATCGATCGACACAAATCCGTATGTTGAGCTTAGATCCATGCCGTAAAGGTCAATTAATCGATGCCGTTGGTTCAGTTCGGTACTACTAACCAAAGATAATTTTTTATCACTTTGATCATCTAGTTTTTTTCAACTCAGAACGCCTACCCTCGAGGTAACTCCAAAGTTCCCAATCTTCAATCAGCCAGTAGTGAAATAGTGCAATCTACTCGAAACGTCAAAAATTTAAAAGTAAGTACCTAGTTCACTTGCTTTATTAACGCCGACGCGAACGAAAATACCCGTGTTTATAAGTTAGTGAAGATACTTATGACCTAAAGTTTTTCACGTAACAATTAGAGACTTGCACTCGCTTTGCTTGGGTTAATCTAGATGTACAAGCAGAATTTATATCTATTCTTATAATATAATAAACCTGAAAACTTGATTTTTTTCTTTGTTTGAACACGCTATTCTACCAATACAATTTGAATTATTATTTTTGTAAAAGATACATTCAACGGAAAATTATCAGCAATTTATAATATCGCCATCGCTTTATTTCTAAGCAGGGTTCCAAATTACACCTTAAAATTGTAAATAACATAAATTCAACGACTAACATAGACACTAAGTAGGTATATGACGTCACGCAAGAGTCAACAGCGCGTCATAATTAAGCACTTGCTTATTACGTAAATCTGCCAACATTTACTAAATTGTATTAGGTACAATTTCATCATTCAAACGGTACGCAAGCGCGCATTTCTGAAGAATGTTCATAAGTGTACCTATCTTCGAGCTACGTAAATGGATTATTGCAGACTAAGTCAGGGGTTCTCAATCTTTTTTAGCCCCTTAGTACGCCGTATAATACAATCAATTCATCTCATATAGATAGGTCAACACTGGTGGAGTGTTAAGACTGCCTAAAAGGCTTCCTACGTGACCTTACGAATGATACAATCTGGACTGACAATCAAACCTGCCCTTTCAACTTAACTACTTCCATGTGGGCGATATCATGCTTCGGAGTTTTTTTTTCCCTTTCCATGTATAAAAAGTAAAAAGTATTAGCCTGTAATGTCCTACTGCTGGGCAAAGGCCTCTCAACTCACTGAAGATATCAGCACAGTGAGGAGGATTAGGTGTAATCACCACGCTTGCCTAATGCGGGTTGGTAACTTTAAAAATTTGAAATACTAAACTTGTAAAAGCATTAAAAACGTTTGGGAACCGCTGAGTCTAAGTCTATCTCGTGGTGTGGCAGTAATCTACAGTTACGTGATAGAACGCGTAATGACTATAATCAGCAAACTAGGTCACACATCGTAATTGGGATCTTTCAATTTGCAGGCATTTCAGTAAAACCGCTTAGTAAATAGAGCGGAAAAGATTATGTTCTTTGAGATCGTATCAAAAGATAAGATGTAATGAAGAATGTACTACTTACACGAGATTAGTAATAAAGATATTTATTTGAATAAATAAATGAACTGTCTAAGTCTAGGATTTCTATTCAAACCCATAATAAATTAATACGAACGAGTATACTTATTGATCTGCTAAATGAACATTTTCATGATTGTAAAGTACTCGTATATATCGTTTGCAAGTCACGGCAGAAAGCGTAGGTTTAATATATCAAAATTAATCAATCATTGCTTTGAATGGCAACCGATTTTCGCCTGAATGTTATTTATAACGGGTAAATTAACAAATGTTTTCCCCAGGTTTTACTATGCCTGTGACTGTGACCTATAGTATGTTATATAATCGCATGATTCAAGGCCTATTTCACGGTTATATGATAACTAGCAGCGCCCCGCAGTTTTACCCACGTTATGCGCGTTCCCGAGGGAATTTCCGGAATGTTTATACTTATAAACTTTCCTCTTGAATCACTCTATCTATTTAAAAAAACCGCTTATAAATCCGTTGCGTAATTTTAAAGATCTAAGCATATATAGGGATAGACAGACAGACAACGGAAAGCGACTTTGTTTTATACTGTGATGATGTTACAGGATACTTCAATTAACGGGGAGTTTTCATCATTTCCGCTCGCTCGTGAAGCCACATAGTTGATTGAAACTAATACCGTGACACTTGGATCGATGGTGTCAGTATTAAACGCTTGCCGAAACCATACGAGCAATATATTAGCATAGTCAACGCACGATTGTCACGCAAACATTAGCTAATTAAGTATGTACATGTTAGTTGGTGCTAGAGTATCAGGGATAAATTTTGGAATAATATTACATGAAAATTCCCGGCTAAAAAGGTGCAAAAGTATATACTGCGTAAGTACCTGCCCTAGTGGATGATACCGGAGGTGATTTAATTAATACCTGTGGCATCACTATCACTACATCACTACATAGTATAAAACAAAGTCGCTTTCCTTTGTCTGTCTGTCCCTATGTATGCTTAGATCTTTAAAACTATCCAACGGATTTCGACACCGTTTTTATAAACAGATGGAGTGTTCAAGAAGAAGGTTTATATGTATAAAAATTCCCGAAATTCCCACGGGAACGGGCACAATGCGGGTAAAACCGCGGGGCGCTGCTAGTCTTCTATAAATTAACCTCATAATCTTGTTCACGCTAATCTCTAAAATAACTGAATACGATTCATTTCAATTCAATTCAAGACTAAGGTTTTTGATTACTTTTTATCCCGGATTTCTTCTTGAAACCTTACGCAATCTGGAATAACCGAAGCGAGGGCAGATCAAAGTAATACCCCACTGCTGGGCAAAGACCTCTCATCTCACGGAAGATATCAGTATAGTGTCGAGGATTAGGCGTAACCACGCTTTCCTAATGCGATTTTAAATCAAAAGTATTAAACATTATAATAATATATTAATGTACAAGCAGCGCCCCGCGGTTTTACCCGCGTTGTGCCCGTTCCCGTGGGAATTTCGGGAATTTTTTTACATAAAAACCTTCCTCTTGAATCACTCTACCTATTATAAAAAAACCGCATCAAAATCCGTTGCGTAATTTAAAAGATTTAAGCATAAAGACAAACAAACAGACAAAAATAGCGACTTTGTTTTATACTTTGTAGTGATTAAATATATTATGATATATTAGATATATTAATGTATTAAACAATACATACCTGTACCCATATGTATAGAGTGCCAAAACAGCACACACAAATATTTAACGCTGTAACACATTCGTTATCCACCTGCAAGAACATACAAATATTATAACCAGTACTTATGTAACTAAGTAGGTAATATTGCAGTCATGAAAATATTAATTACTAGCCACGCCCCGCGGTTTCACCCACGTTGTACCCGTTCCCGCGGGAATTTCGGGATAAAATGTATCCCATGTGTTTGAGAGGATGAATATAATATGTTTGGATGTTTGGATAATAAGTATGTTTGTAACACTTCTTGCAAAAACTATTGAACGGATTTTGATAAAACTTTGCAGTTATATAGCTTAGACATAAGAATAACATACATGGTACTTTTTATCTCAAAATTCCCACGGGAACGGCCACAATGCGGATGAAACCGCTTCGGGGAGCGGAGCGCGGTGCCCGGAGTAAAAGACTAAGAAACAATCATCTTCTGATTGTTAGTTTTTTACATTAAAAACGGATTTTGGTGATTTTGTTATATAGGTTACACATGAAAATAACACATAGGTTATTATTTGTCCCAAATTACCCATAGGAATAGGTGTGCTGAGGTTCAAGCCGCGAGGAACTAGTTCACCATTAGTAGTTATGGTACGAAACCTCATGATAATAAAACCACAACATTGGTAAATAAATGGGATGTTGCAGGCTTATACTTAATGTTATTATTTTAATAATTATAGTATGGATAGTAAGTAATAAATAAGTAATAATTCAACTCAGTTTTGTAGTAACTATTTGTGGGTGAACTATTCTTCATAAATAAAGTTTTCCAACCAGGTTTTTAACAGAATTAAAACCTTTTTTCGAAATCAGTTCAGAAACTATGTAGATAATCAGGTAACAAACAAACAAAACAGCCAAACTGACAACTGTTTTGAGTTTAAAATTGATTCAAAAAATCATATTAAAAATTACAAACCTACACACACACATTGAGGCACACACAAAGATGGGTTGAACTATACATATATAATTATAACTATTATACCTTGTTAGTAAAAAAATTGACTCACCTTAAACAAAAACAAAAGGAAGGAGATGAGGAAGCCCAAAAATAGTAGTGAGACCGACAATGAAGCTATCTTATTTGCAAAACACGTCACATTGGGATTAGGTGTTAGTGAACCAAGGATATGGATGTGTTGGTGGCGGTCATATAAGATTTTAGACGCTGTAAAAAATATATTAGTTTCATGTTATATGATACACACACACACTCATGTAAAATATAAATACATATGAAGAATGTTTTATTAGTATGAATATTAAATGTTATACCCCTGTTGTATGAAATGAACTCATTTCATACAACATTTCATACAATACTCGTATTAAGGAAACATATAGGATAAATAAAAGACATAATAATATAAGTTGGAATAACAAACAATAACAAATTATAATAACAATTGCACTTAATGAGGGCTATACAAAATGAGTGAATAAATAAATAAAAAATATTGAACTCAATAAAGTGAATTGCCTTAATTGATTAGCTCCAATTGATGTTACAATACAATTTAAACCATCCTCGTTTAGACATTTAACAGGAAGCTTCAATCAGTGAAACAAACATGCAGTTTTAATAAAATGTGAACCAAGAATTACACAAACATTTGACCAACATAATAACAACATTACAATTATTACCGAATGTCCATTACCACAGTGGACATATTTTCAAATTTAGAACACAATAGATGCAATCTAACTGACCATTTCAACAGTTTACATAAATAATAAATAAAAAAGTGCCACTCACCAACTGCTCCGCTCGCAACAAGCAAAAAAGCAAGGCCAGTGACCAAGGAGTTTGTCTCTTTTGTAACTTGGAAGCAGACACTGTAACGCAAATAAATATTTTCAATGACCGAAGAAAGCACAACAATCGCATTGTAGTGAAAGTAGACATATTCTATCAATAGTACTTAAATAGGTTTTATCACTTACAAATTAAACATTTATTTATTTACTAAATAACAATTACCTTTTGTAATACACAACCCAATTAATAATTACATTTTCAAGGGATTAATTTATTTGGAAATATATGTTCTTTTTTAATAACAAATAATGAATTCTGACTTACAATAGTAAATACGTAGATGAAAATATGATAATCCCACTTTTGAATATCCACATATTAAGCTGTTATTGTTAAATTATTAGAAAACAACAAATTCACAAAAATAATAAAATTATGAATTGTGCGCTCGCTGCAAGCACATCGTCACATTTCTTTCAGTTTTATTCAAACCAATTATTTCTTTTTGTTGTTCTTTTCTTGCACACAGCTGTCTGTCAATCACAGCTGTCTATTGTGATATTTGGCAGTTTGATGACTTGACAATGACATTTAATCAATAATCATCAAAATCAACGAACTTCTAAATAAATTCTAATTAGTAGTAGGTACTGTCCGGGCTCGTGGAGTCGTGGCAGAAGGCAGAAATGCTGATGATGAAGAAGGTAGATAGTGGTCATGTCCCGGCCCGGCCCAATTTCAGTAAAGTGGGTTTAATCCAATCAATCTCTCAAATAAACTGTTATGTCAATTGTCAAATTTGTCAATGTCATTGTCAACGTTTGTTTAGTTTTGCCGGCCAGACCGCCAAAAATATTTGTTCAATTTGAACTAGGTATATTCTTTGTTTGAATTTACTAATCTGCTCTCATTCATTTTCTGTATTCAATCAAGAAAACCAATGGAATAAATCTAAACGGAAAGATTCAACTTAACATTTTATCAGATACAATGTCATCTTTACAACCAATTCACGCGCTAAACTTGGGTATGTATTGTTCATATTATTAGTTTGTTTACATTTGTTACAAGTTTTTGTTACAAGTTTTAAAGACGTTAAATTATAAGTTGCGGTGGTTTTCTTCTAGCGATCGACATTATCTTTAATCTATGACGATGATGCGCTGAGATAGGTAGATATAACCCTGGTGGTTCCTAACTTTGGTCCTGATTGTTAGACCATCTCGGAGGCCTATAGGCGGTCTATAAATACGACATCAAGCCTCTAACATACTCAAAATTAGTTTAATTTTTATTTGCTTGAATTGGTGTTATCACTTTCACTTTCAGACTCTGTGCAGCAACAAGGCTTTATAAAGTACTTCAATTCATTGCCAGAGGTAAGTTATCTCCTAGAAAAACAATGCAAATTACTTAATATCTTACTTTTTGTAAAGTACTGCAGTTTCACTGGCACTTAATCCTCACATAGAAATTATATATTTTTTATCATTAAAACAGGGACCCAATTACTTACATCAATTGAAAAACAAACTAAAAACATTCTCTGTTATTCTATGTTTAATTATTAAATAATTAGACAAATCGGCTCAGCCATTCTCCAGATAAGCAAGCCAAATGATCACAATCTATATATATATAACAATCCCGTTGTGCCCGTTCATTTGGGAATTTCGGGATGAAAAAGCCTTCATCAATAAGTGGACTATCCAACACTGAAAGAATTTTTCAAATGGGACCAGTAGTTCCTGAGATTAACGCATTCAAAGTAACAAATAAGCTCTGCAACTTTATAATATTAGTATAGATTATAATCCTCTTACTTTTTAATGTTGTCAAAGGCAGACTCAACTGTTAATTATCAACTCAACTTTTAATACCTCATCTTTTTCAAATAAACTTTCGGTTCGTGTACTTTCCAATTACCAAGTGGAATAGATTCTGTTTTGGTTTGACCTGTACCACACAATATTGCATATCCATTATATCCACTATATCCCACGCTTAGATGTTGAGAAGTATGGTATGACATATCACCCATATACCTGTACCCAGTTTTAGATATGCTCTATAATATTTAATAACTATAATATAATTTGACTATATTCATACTTGACTCAGAGACTAAACAAATTTAATCTACAGCAATAAAGTGGCAATAAAACATATTATATGGAATATTTATTTATTCATTTTATAGGGCTTACTAGCAGCCCCCGCGGTTTTACCCGCTTTTTGTCCGTTCCTGTGGGAATTTCGCGATAAAAAGTAGCCTATAACCTTTCCGTTGAATGTTTCTATCTATAAAAAAATTATTATTCAAATTGGATTGGTAATTTCTGAGATAACAAACAAACTCTGCAGCTTTATAATATTAGTATAGACTAGCAGCCCCCGCGGTTTTACCCGCGTTGTGCCTGTTCCCGTATGAATTTCGAGATGTAAAATAGCCTATAGCCTTCCTCGTTAAGTGGTCTATCCAACACTGAAAGAATTTTTCAAATCAGATAGTAGTTCCTGAGATTAGCGCGTTCAAACAGACAAACAGCTTTAAAATACATGAGCCGCGTCATAGAGGGCGCTCCATGTACTCGTTCGATTCTTTGATTTAGTATAGACTAGCCGCGCCCCGCGGTGTTACCTGTCGGTTCCCGCGGTAATTTCGGGATAAAATGTATCCCATGTGTTATTCTGATGTAACCTATGTTACTGTAAAGTTTCATCCAAATCCTTTTGGTAGTTTTGTTGTGAAAGAGCAACAAACATACATCCATCCTCACAAACTTTCGCATTGATAATATTAAGTAGGTAGTAGGAGTAGGATTTGTTTATAACTAGAAAATAAATGGTAATTCAAACATCATTCTATTGAGCAAACATTTGACTAGTCACATATTTTATCCATAATAATTTATTTTACAGTGTTCATTTAATCATTTTTTATTCAATCTTACATGTCACTTTCATCAAAAAACTGCCTCATAAGTTTTTTTAAATATACAATATCAAACATTTAATATTATGATGTCCAAGCAGAATGTATTAGAAACGTTATGCCTACTTAGATGTATTTAATATAAATAATAAAATAAAACTTCTTTATATTTAACTGTTAAACCATGACGTTACTTTTTCCTTAGCATTACTAAATTTATTCTCCACTGATTTCCAAAAACTAACTTTTTCTGTAACTTCAGTACTTTGTCCTGTTTCTGTACTAGTTTCTGCAGAAGGCTCTTGATGTATGCTGAAGGGGATATCTTCCGTATTCTTAAATAACGGTTTTAAGTAAATATGCTCCTGCTGAATGGAATTAGTATCCCAATTTTGACTATGTTGTTCAAAATATTCTTGCTGGTTCATTGGTGATTCTTGATGTATCCTTTCTGGTTTACCGCTCTGTTTCCATTCAGTTTGTATTTGTTGACTATCACCATGCTCGAAATTATTTGGCAGTGACTGGAATGCCTGTTCACTAGGCTGTGGGAAATTATTAAGGATTTCTTGTTGAAGTTGATCTGGTTCTACTGTGTGTTTCCATTCTGTTTGTAATAGTTGTGTGTCGTCTGCCCGATCATAATTGTCTAACCAAGATTGGGACACTTGGCCTTCAATTCTTTGAGGCCAACTATTAAGACTCTCTTTTTGTAATTTTTCTGGCTCGGCTGTTTGTTTCCATTCAGTTAGTATTTGTTGACTGTCAGTGTCTCTATTGTTGTGGGGCCATGATTGGGATACTACTAATTGCTCTGGCACTGTTATTTGTTTCCATTCAGTTGGAATTTGCTGGGTGTTCCCATTATTATGTGGCCAGGGTTGGGACACTTCTATCTGCTCTGGGACAACTATTTCATGCTGAGTTACTTGTGGGCTACTTGTATTTAACTGACGTGACTGCACAGGTGTCTTTTCTATTGGTTCCATTAGTATCTGCTGTGTGCTCGCTTCCTTATGCGGCCATGTTTGAGAGACTTGTTGTTCAATAATCTCTCTTGTATTGGGCGTGGACTTTTGTGCTGTTATTTGATCATTTTCTTCTCCACTTTCTCTATTTACTCTCCTGGGTGACTTCATTGGTGATTCTTGATGTATTCTTTCTGGTTTACCGGTCTGTTTCCATTCAGTTTGTATTTGTTGACTATCACCATGCTCAAAATTATTTGGCAGTGACTGGAATGCCTGTTCACTAGGCTGTGGGAAATTATTAAGGATTTCTTGTTGAAGTTGATCTGGTTCTACTGTGTGTTTCCATTCTGTTTGTAATTGTTGTGTGTCATCTGCCTGATCATAATTGTCTAACCAAGATTGGGACACTTGGTCTTCAATTGTTTGAGGCCAACTATTAAGACTCTCTTTTTGTAATTTTTCTGGCTCGGCTGTTTGTTTCCATTCAGTTAGTATTTGTTGACTGTCAGTGTCTCTATTGTTGTGGGGCCATGATTGGGATACTACTAATTGCTCTGGCACTGTTATTTGTTTCCATTCAGTTGGAATTTGCTGGGTGTTCCCATCATTATGTGGCCAGGGTTGGGACACTTCTATCTGCTCTGGGACAACTATTTCATGCTGAGTTACTTGTGGACTACTTGTATTTAACTGACGTGACTGCACAGGTGTCTTTTCCATTGGTTCCATTAGTATCTGCTGTGTGCTCGCTTCCTTATGCGGCCATGTTTGAGAGACTTGTTGTTCAATAATCTCTCTTGTATTGGGCGTGGACTTTTGTGCTGTCATTTGATCATTTTCTTCTCCGCTTTCTCTATTTACTCTCCTGGGTGACTTCATTGGTGATTCTTGATGTATTCTTTCTGGTTTACCGGTCTGTTTCCATTCAGTTTGTATTTGTTGACTATCACCATGCTCAAAATTATTTGGCAGTGACTGGAATGTCTGTTGTTCACTAGGCTGTGGGAAATTATTAAGGATTTCTTGTTGAAGTTGATCTGGTTCTACTGTGTGTTTCCATTCTGTTTGTAATTGTTGTGTGTCGTCTGCCTGATCATAATTGTCTAACCAAGATTGGGACACTTGGTCTTCAATTGTTTGAGGCCAACTATTAAGACTCTCTTTTTGTAATTTTTCTGGCTCGGCTGTTTGTTTCCATTCAGTTAGTATTTGTTGACTGTCAGTGTCTCTATTGTTGTGGGGCCATGATTGGGATACTACTAATTGCTCTGGCACTGTTATTTGTTTCCATTCAGTTGGAATTTGCTGGGTGTTCCCATCATTATGTGGCCAGGGTTGGGACACTTCTATCTGCTCTGGGACAACTATTTCATGCTGAGTTACTTGTGGACTACTTGTATTTAACTGACGTGACTGCACAGGTGTCTTTTCCATTGGTTCCATTAGTATCTGCTGTGTGCTCGCTTCCTTATGCGGCCATGTTTGAGAGACTTGTTGTTCAATAATCTCTCTTGTATTGGGCGTGGACTTTTGTGCTGTCATTTGATCATTTTCTTCCCCACTTTCTCTATTTACTCTCCTGGGTGACTCGTTTCGTTCTGGACTCTCAAAATCGTTCCAAAAACTTACTTGATTCAAATCCGGTATATTTTCTTTATGTTGTAATGTTTGCACTGATCTTTGATTCATATTATTATCCTTGTTATCGTAATCTTTAACTACGACTATATTTGTCGCAGTTGGTTCCTTTAACTGGTCCAAATCAAATTGCGGGTACCAATTTTGGGAATTTATCTTTTCGTTCTCATGTCCTCTAAAATCTACTGTTTCAACATTGTTGAATACACTAAGCTTATGTAAATTATCAGCACGGGGGGAAGCTTGTCCGTTTTCGCCGTTGTTATGATCGATGCTATTTTTTTTTGTAGTTATATTCAGATTCAGCGTGGTAGTAAGTGGTGTACTGTATAAATTGTTCATCATTATTTGTTTAAGCCTTAGGGGATTAACCACAGGCTTACTGTATATATCATCGTTTGAATTGATTCCATCTTCTGGCCCAATATCGCCGCGGCCTATCTCCTTTGGGCGGACATTTGACGGCTTTATCGTTGTAGTGGTAGCCGAAGAAGCTAGCTCATTTTGAAGAATAACTGGTAACGAGGGGGCAAAACTTATCACAGCATCTTTTTTTTTATGTGGTATATAGTAATTTTTATATTTTCCAATATTTTGGTAAAAGTGATCTTCCAAATCATCAATTTTAGAATAATTATTTGTCTTATAATTTTTGTCCATCTTATCGAGTTTTTCCCATAAATTAGATAAGGATCCGGAAATTGTTGTCAGATTTAATGGAGTTACAGAGCTATAGTAGCTACCAACAGATTGCGCCGACTGACTTTGATGTTCCTGTGACCCCGCGTTATAAGAATTTAGTGGACTATAATAATGGTTTTTCCAAAGATGTGGCAGTTTCTGCGGACCTGCATCATTACGTCGCTTCGCATATTGCCATTGGCCATTTTGGAAATAATTCTCTATATCTTCCGGTTGTTGCTTCAAGTACTTACTCTGGATCTCAGTTGGGTAAGATTCAATTGGTGATTGCTCTATTTCTATTGGAGATGAATTATCCTTTTTCTGTAAAATGATTTCCCTTTGACTCTTATTTTGTTTTGTAAAATCATTATACTCTTGTTGACTATCAAAACGATGGAATTCTTTATTGTTTATACTCAATTGATGTTTATTTGAATCGCTGTACCATTGGGATTCGCTAAAAGGTTTATTAACAATTATTTGTTGGTGTGGTCTTGGGTTTCGTTGCTGTATTTCGAATTCAGGAGGATTATCCAGTTTTTTGCCATAATCGCTTACTTGTTTTTTATCAGATGCAGGTGCTGTCGGTTCTTTTGAAGTATTTTTAAACCATTGGTCAGTATTGTCTGTCTCACCAGCTTGTTTGGATTGTTCAATATTATTAGCCTGGTCAATTTTATCAACTTGCTTCGAAATGTTAACCATTTTCTGTTCATTATCGAGCTCTGTATCTGATTTTACTTCTGATACAGTCCAATTCATTTGTGATTGCTGTCCGAAATCTGGTAAAACAAGATAAATTTAAAATTAAGGAGTCTAAAATAGATGTTAAATTAAATTGATAGATTTTATGAAATACGTTAAAATAATATTACAAATCCAAGAAATAATAAATGTTATGAAAATTATGTTTTAATGTTATATTATTAGGGTAAAAATAATGTGTTAGATTGGAAACTAAAGTCTGATAGCTTTAAAAATAATATTAAACGTAGAGTTATATTTTAGTATAATATGTTAGGTATGAAATAAAAATACGTCACAGGTTACTTTCTTATTTTAATTTTTATTTCAATTAGTGTTATTTAGTAAATACAACAATGTACACCACAGTAATAAAGATAAGTAAGTATTAAACAATGATGTATCAATATAAAATAGAATAAAAAGCACGGCATTAAATTTACTGTCAAAAATACAGTATTAGGTTTGTTAGTCTCGGTTAGTGCTCAAGTTATAACATGTAAATGAACAATTCGTTATCATATCAAACGTTCTATTGTTAATGAACGAAAAATATATTTACAACATTCTTAAATACATAGAACCCATCACCTTTTTAAAAACGCAACTTACTTGGAGCCTTGGCCTGCGTCTGGGTATTGAGACAGTTATCTTGTGTTTGTTGTCCATTCAAATTTTCCAAATTGGACCATTTATTATCCTCATTTGTTTTCATATCAAAATTTTGGCTGCGCTGACTAAAATCGTCTTGAGTTTCCCAGTTGCTTACCAATTGTTGGCCAAACAAATCTGGAGTCGCTCGTGCTACACGAGCGTGCCCATGTTCGTCACAATCAACACCATTATGAGTATGATGTGGGAATTGACCCTTTACTCCAAACTGATTACCGTATGCTGAATTAGACATAGATAATCTCTGAGACGGTTGATCGTCGTTATTTAAGGGTTTGATAACGTAAGGATCACCTTGACGCTCCCAAGACTTGTGATACGAATAAGACGATTGGTAACTCTTTGGTTTGGAGTTCAAATCCTCCACCTGGTTGTTTAAGCTTGACGCGCCACTGTTCTGAGCATTCAGAGTGTATGCGCTAGATCCAGAGTTGGATTCTGCCTGTTGGTTATGTCTGTTGAAGTCAGATTGAAGTCTCGATTGACTAGATTGGACGTCAAATGCTGATGAGTGGGTCGCATGCGACTGTTGCAGGTTTGAAGCACTTAATTCTTGACGTGCTGCGGATCCGGCTTGATTGATATCTTCATATAGTTCACTGTTTGTTGGGTACGGGACAGCCGTTGGTGTTGGGAACGTTACAGGCTGTGTGTGATGTTTTTCCCATTCCTTGCGGTAGCTATATGCCGATTCGTAATGTTTTGAATTGCTAGTTGGTCTCTGCACTGAACTTTGATCATGAGATCCGAATGCTTCGGCTTCAGAATTTATTGAGTTTTGATCTACACTTGATACACCTTGTGAGGCATCGAATTGTTGAGTTGCAATGGGCACTGAATAGGCGGTACCGGGTCTGACAACAATTCTTACTGGTACTCTGCTTACTAATCTCCCTTGAACGTTCGCTCCACTTGCATCATAAAAGCCTTGATTGGACCCTTGTTCACCGTGGTAACCAGATTGTGAGTAATAACCAGTATTTTGACTCCTCGATGCATCATACTGGTTACGAGAAGTACGTGAACCGTCGTATTGGCTACCTGCTTGTAACTCTTCTAAAGCGCGCTGGTTGCTAGCGTATAGTTCAGAATTTCCGACAGAACTTTGCCCTCTATATCTGGAGTTAGAGTTGGCTGATTTGGTGCTTCCGTAATTGCTATTTGATCTCGATTGATATGATTGTCCTAATCTGCTTTGTGCGGAAAGAGAAGATTGTGATTGAGAGTTATCGTAGGATACTCCTTCGTTGAAGTTTCTTCCTTCAAGGTTGGTGAGATCGTATTTTCCTGATCCATAAACACCTCTTGTATTAGCTGCTGTGTAAACACTGCCTGCTCTTTGGTTGGCGGAGTCTCCGATCTCGCCGTTGACTTGTCTGACGAGCCCGCCCATCTGGTGCTGTGCCAGTTCGTCCATGTTATGGGCGCGCTCATAGTTTCCTCCCATGTTTCCTCTCTGCGCTCCATAGAAACCTGACTTGGAACCTTCATCGGAGGAACTTCTTGAAAACTGGAAGTCCTCTTTCTCGCGGTATGTCTCAGGCCTCGCTAGGGCTAAGGCCCACAACGCAGCCAGCAGTATTAGCTGCCGCATTATTTTAAGTCTGAAATAAAGTAAATGTAATTAAATATAATCCTTAATATGGTCCCTAGGTCTATAATAATCGACAATACTAATAACAAGAAGATTTTTAACCCAAATGATCTTAAATGTTAACCCTGATTGTTCAATAACATTTTGCTATAATTAAGCTTTACTATAATTAATCATATAGGTAGCAAATAGGTGTTTAAGTTATACCTAGTTTGCGTACTAACTCATTTATTTCTGATATAGATTAACGATAACGAATGTTATAAATGGTAGTTAAAATAAAAGACTTATCATAAGTTTATCACATTATGTTCAGTGTTATCAGTTTGTAAATATCTAATATAATGGACCCATCAATGGTAGGTACGGATAAAAACTAGAAAGAGCGTTTATGACTTATGTTTTAAAAACTCCCATTTAATCTAGTAGTAAGTAAAAGCATTCCATTGAAATTGTGTGACAACAATTATTTTTCAAAGAACTACAAAGGCCTAATTAATAAACGCGGTGTTACTTAAACCCTGTTAAACTGTGTTTTGTCTCTTTTGCTTTTCGGAAAATGTTGTATGTCAGAAAGTGATAAACTGATAAACCAGTCGATAGCTAAACATTCTTAATACGCGTTTACAAGTATGGCCCCCAAAGTTTATACAATGTATAGTTATATATTTTTAATCTAATCATCTAGACTATAAAATCATTAAATTAATCATAATATTTAAATTACTTAATCGAAACTGATCGTAACTTTTGCATCCTCTTTAGAAAAACTAAGTGCTTGCTTAGTACTGTTTCGTTAAGAATTTGCAAAAAAATAAAAGGGGTCCGTTTCTATTTAACCATTATATTTAATTTATTATATTCTCTTTAACCATTTCTATAAAAAAACCAGTACTGTGTAATAATTAATTAGCAAAAAATAAAGACTCACCTTAATAATTAATAAAATAAATTATCGGCACAAGCACATTCACCACACAAGTTTTCTCACAATGATATAGTTTCGCTTGCTCTTGACAATTTATTCAGCTTTATTACTATCGTATCTGCGGTTTGATAACCTTTGGCCGGTCATGAGTGATCTTTATTCTGAGAATATCGTGCAAAATACATGCCGGTATATCATTAAGCAGTATATTGACGAAACCCAAACCTCGAACAACCACAATTTGACTGGCGAGACTATTGTAAACCTTCACAGTAAGATGATTCAGAATGACTTCATTATCAATGAGTTAGTGTAACAAATAATTCAATTCTACAATGCTATTGTTAAACTATAAAACAAACAAATATCTCATAGGTAGCCTAATGATCTTATTGATAGCCAAATTTATATTTATAATAAATGAGATACATATTTTCTAATGCATTCTTAGTATTAGCCTGGAACGTCGCACTCCAAGGCTGTTCCTGTAACTAAAGCTAATTATTACTTTATTACCAATTTGACATTACACAACTAAAAGTAAACCAGCAATAACTTCCATTAAGGGTTGCCTACCATTATATAAACTAAGAAAAACTTTTATTCCCCCATAGAAATAAATATTATTTTTATTTTTTCCTTATGTGTGAACATTCAGCAACAATACTACAACAACTATGTTAAAACTTTTTATTATTACACTGCTTGGGTTTTGTATGATGCAAATATTATTGATTTTGCACCAATGTTTAATAACAACTTTTTGTTTTTTACCTTTAAGGTCTTTCTAGCTTCTTTTTCTTTGTTTTCTATCTCCTTGGTCTGTTCAAACAGAGAGGTGAATTTTTAATTACCGCCGACACAAATCCGATTTCCATTTTTTTAAATTGAATATGTTGCTACAATTATCTTCTAGTTATGGTAAAATAAATAAAATAAAAATAATAAATAATTTTCTAAGAAAAGAAAAAAAATAATTGGTACATTTTGTATGTAATTGTAAGGTAATAATAAAATAAAGTTGTCTATGTCCAAGAGGAAGGTTACACGCTGTTGTTTGTTTCATCCCGAACTTCCCACTGGAACATGTACAACGCAAGTAAACCGCGGGGTGCGACTAGTATAGTATAAAACACACGAGTCTTAAGTTACAAACTTTAGTGAATTTAGCATCATCCTTTAAGTAATGTAAATCCCTTCATTACTGTTCTTCACTTCAATAGCGAGCATATATCGCTATTGAGAAAGACTAATCCCAAATCAGATTAGATTTTCTAAATTCCAAGCTAATACTACTAATTTTAAAGAAACAATAGATAACAGTATGCAGTATGTATGTAGGTATGTCCAAGATAAAATTCTGGACATAATTGTTACACTAAGAATTATAGTGCCGTTTGAGATAAATGTTGGCATTGTGCTTGTTATAAAAATGGAACGCGATAATATGAAGCTTATTCTGAGAATATAATTACTAGGTATCTTCTTATTTGTTTACAATAATTATTTTCTTGATAAAATAAGCGCTTGTTGATACACGTTTCTTAAATATTTTATAGATAGACCTTAAGTCGTTAACAATATATTCTCTTAATATTTAGTACATATTTTAAAACAATGCACATAAATATTCGGTATTTGTCCGGTTACTATATGTATGTATATTTTAGACAAAGCATAGGTATATGTGCAGGAACAATTAAGTCCAGGTATAGGGCTCCCACACAAAACTGCGAATTCGCATCGCATCGCAAAAATCTGCGAATTCGCACGACGCATCGTAAGAATTTCCGATCTGCTTCGCATCGCACATTCCTGTCATATTACGTCATCCTTGGTGACACCATTTCAGGACATTTCAGGACAGGAATTGGGCTTTTGAAAAAACAATTTTTTGTGATAAATGGAAAGATTATATATTAGTTTTATAACAAAACTATTAAGCTATTGCATAGCTTCTATCAAAAAATAATCAAAAAAATTATCTTCTTCAGTTCTCAACGCATAGTACATTTGTGTAAAATAGTTCCCATCAGAGTTCATAATCCTAATAAATGGATGAACCCAGAATCTTCTTTTTAGGGTTCCGTAGCCAAATGGCAAAAACGGAACCCTTATAGATTCGTCATGTCTGTCTGTCTGTCCGTCTGTCCGTCTGTCCGTCTGTCCGTCTGTCTGTCCGTATGTCACAGCCTTTTTTCTCCGAAACTATAAGAGCTATGTTGTTGAAACTTAGTGTGTAGATGTATTCTGTGAACCGCATTAATATTTTCACACTAAAATAGAAAAAAAATAAAATTTTAGGGGGGTCTCCCATACATAGAAATGAAAAAAATATTTTTTTTTTTCATCAAACCCATACGTGTGGGGTATCTATGGGTAGGTCTTCAAAAATGGTATTGAGGTTTCTAATATCATTTTTTTCTAAACTGAATAGTTTGCGCGAGAGACTCTTCCAAAGTGGTAAAATGTGTGTCCCCCCCCCTGTAACTTCTAAAATAAGAGAATGATAAAACTAAAAAAAATATATGATGTACATAACAATGTAATCTAACACCGAAAATTGGTTTGAACGAGGTCTAGTTAGTAGTTTTTTTTTTACGACATAAATCGTAAACCGCAAAGAAATACTGATTATTCATTCAATAACTCAAATGTAAATAAAAAAACATTTATTTCAAGAACTTCTTTATTATGTTACTCGCTGCTACGGAACCCTTCATGGGCGAGTCCGACTCGCACTTGGCCGCTTTTTCTTTTATATCTATTGAACAATAACAGCAGTGCAATAATCTTTTTGCGATCCATCTTACGCTTCCTAAAAACACGTCCAGTACGGCCTACACTTGAAGGAATGGTCACCCTACCAAACGGTTCGCCGCACTAAATCGCATCGCAGAAATTCGCATCGCAAGTTTCTGCGATGCGAATTCGCATCGCATCGCATCGCAGTTTTGTGTGGGAGCCCTTAAACGTATTTGATGCGTGTTCTGCAGAACGCAACTAATTATAGCATATTGTTTTTCAGCTTTTGCATGTATGAATTCAAAAGGTTACAAACACATCTAGCATACTATGCCTCAACGAATGTGCTTAAAAAGTCTCCCTATCATATGTAGATCATTATATTTCGTCAAAAATTTCAGAAACCACCAACAACAGTTCGTATATTCGATCGCAATGATTACTACAGTGTCCACGGCGTTGACGCCACCACTGCTGCCAGAGAAGTGTTCTCATCCATTTCCAACATCAAGAGGATGGGGCTTGAGCCCAACAAGCTGGATTATCTCGTGCTTTCGAAAGGAAACTTCGAGACTTTGATCAAGAAACTGTTACTGGTAAGTTATGTGATTTATTATATACTAGAAGCGCCCCGCGGCTTTGCCCGCGTTGAGCCCGGTCCCGTAGGAATTTTCAAAAATCCTTTCTTAGTGTGCACTTACGTCACTCGAAGAACCTTCCTGCCAAATTTCATGTTTCTAGTTGCAGCGGTTGAGGCTGTGCGTTGATTATCAGTCAATCAGGACTTTGAATTTTATATATATAGATAATGCATAGAAAATGTAATAATTGTTTGTTGCTTTCTTAGGAGGTTACATACATATACATAAATAAATAAATAAACCCGGACAAATTAACAGTTGGTTAATTAGATCCAAACTAACCTCTAAGCTTATAATATGGAATCTTACTAACTGATACTACTACATATACATACACAAATACTTTATAAGAATATATAATTGATACCTAGACGTCGTCTCCAACAACTATGTCTTCACATATTGTTGACTCCGGGCGGGAATCGTACCCGAAACCTCCGACACAGTAAGCGCTCTCACTGCCATTGTGCCAACGGGCTTGTCATTATTAGATACTAGCTGCGCCCCGCGGTGTTTACCGCGTTGTTCCCGTTCCCGCAGGGATTTCGGGATAAAATGTATCCCATATGTTATTCTGATGTATAACCTATATTACAGTAAAGTTTCATCCAAATCCGTTCAGTAGTTTTTGCGTGAAAGAGCAACAAACATACATACATCCATACATCCATCCATACATACATCCATCCTCACAAACTTTCGCATTTATAATATTAGTAGGATACACTAGATGCCTATTATACTATATCATATACCTATTCATTCATTTATTATTATCATAGGGACAAAACATTGAAGATGTTGTTATTTTAGTTTTTTGCTTGTAAACAAATATTAAATGTTTATGTCGGTATTGTATTATATTCTTTAAAAATATATTTTCCTACACTACACAGACACATCCTTATTATCAGAGTTTTAGCCATTTACACTTTGACGTTACCCTAAAACCTAGTGGGGAATTTTAAGAATTCGTTACGTTTGCCTCGAAGGCATTGAACTAATATATTGATAACTTATGAACTCGGACAAATATAACGTATCATTTCGGTGAAAAGGCAGTAACAATATGCATAAATAAAATGTTTGAAATACAATTGTATTATATTAAATATTTGAAGAAGTAAAAATATATTTTTTAAACAATGGTAGGAATAGTTGTAGTTAAGAGGAAATTTTGAAAAAAACTACGAAAACTACTTTCTCTTCTTATTAAGTCACTTTAAACATTAGTATTTTTAATATTTCGATAGTTATACCTAATGTTGAACACATTAAAACCCTTACATAAATTTTACTCATTATAAAACTTTAGAACGAACAAAGTCGCAGACATCTATTAACTTGCATTGACATGGACACACACGTGACCTTAGAATTATCTCTAACATTGAGCTTTATCTCAAACATTAAATATTTATTATTTATCTCGGAAGTAAACATTGAACTTGATTCATATTCCTCGTATTTATAGACCCTTGTCCTAATCCAATTACCAATAATAATAATTCTTTAAAGAAACCTAGTTATTGTAACTGAGAATTCTTTCAATATCAAGACAATTAATGCACATTAACGTACTTGTTGTAATTGTTTATAAATAAACTTTGGGTTTTGTGCCTAAAAGTAAATATCTATTGTCAAACACAAGAGCCCTACAAAACCAAACCGACGCTAAATTTACTTTCTTTTCTCTTTATTCATTAGCATAAATGTTCAACCTACTGGTTTCTTAAGTTTAGCGAACACTACTCATTTTGAATTAAAACTACGTTTACGGATACAGTCTTCTATGACCACGGCTCCTGTAAAGCGAAAACGTCAGATAACAATCCATACTAATATTATAAAGCTGAAGAGTTTGTTTTGTTTGTTTGTTTGTTTGTTTAAACGCGCTAATCTCAGAAACTACTGAACCGATTTGAATAATTCTTTCACTGTTAGATAGTCTATTTATCGAGGAAGGCTATAGGCTACATTTTATCCCGGATTTCCTACGGGAACGGGCACAACGCGGGTAAAACCGCGGGGCGCTGCTAGTGTAAAATAAAAGCGAAGTGTATCCAAAGACGTAGTTTCAATTCAAAATGTTCAACCTATTTCCAGGTAAGACGATACAGGGTGGAAATCTACGTGCCAGAAGGGTCAGTAAAGAGCAATGACTGGAGTCTACAGTATAAAGGCTCGCCAGGCTGTCTGTCGCAGCTTGAGGAAGTCTTGGGTGAGAGTCTGGGAAACTCTGATGATAACACACCCTGTATTATGGCAGTCAATATCAAAACTGATCCGGTTAGCAAGGTAAGTGTTGGAAGTTGTAAGGATTTGTGTAGCGTTCGTGTTGTTAAGGGAGTACATTTTTCCTTTGTAAAGACTTTTACTTGAAGTTTATTGCTATAGTGGGTGATTTAAACATAATAGCTACTCTAGCCAGTTATTACTTTAGTTTAACTAGACGTTACATGGAGTCACCGACCAACAAGGAATCAACTATTAAGGAACCCTGTCCCAAACCCAAGGGATTAAAACTGAACGGTAATTAAAAAAACAATGTGCTTATCTATACCCAATCTAAAAATTATTTACGTATATGCTATGACCTCCATTCGTGAGAAATATGGGTTAATATCTAACCCGCTGGCTTTTAATTTGGCTTACATAGTTAATCTAAAATAAAACCCAATATAAAAAAGTTGAAAATTTTGATTTTGTTATTTGTTTCAACGGGCTAATCTCAGGAACTACCCGTCCGATTTTAATAATTTTTTATTTAATGGATAGCCACATTCAACAGGCTATTTTATATCCAGAAATCCCCACGGGTATAAGACGGTTAAAACCGTGGGGTACTGTAACTGTTAGTGATATATGTATATGTTTTCTTCCCAGGGTCGACTCCTAGGCGTGGCTTGTGTAACCGCCGGGGACTATCAGATATCAGTAGCGGAGTTCACAGACGACGATCTGCTAACCGAACTTGAAACTATTACCGTACAAATGGCTCCTACTGAATGTCTTGTGCCTAGCAGTGAAAATGATGATGTAAGTTGTTCTCATATTTTTTAAAGTACATAACATTTTACATATGTATGACTATACTAAAAATTTTAATTAGATTCCAGATTTGACAATTTCAGTGTTGCAACATTATGACAAATACTAAATAGTGACGTTGCGAAATTATTCGATATGGAAATGGAATATTTCCGGATCGATTCTTCTCGTTTATAATTTTACTCTCGTAAACTAAGTATATCAGGAAATTAAATATTTCTGAACCGATAATTTAGTTTTGACGATTAATTAACGATCTGAGACTTTTCTTTTATAATTGTGTGTGAAATAAATAAAAACATGTGATCTTGAAGGAACATGATAAATAAAACAGAAAAAAAACGTTGTTTGTTTTGGTTAATGTGCTAGACTGTTGATTCCAAGTAATTATATATTGTTGTCAAAAAATATCTAGTTTAATAATAAGTAAAAATCAATGAGAAAATACATCGGATACATCTCGGATACAAAGTATCGATTCGCAATGAAATAAGATATTCGTATCACTACACTACACTATTATATGTGGTATCATTATTTCACAAAATGACAGTAGCTAATGTCAAATCTGGAATCTAATAAAAATTCCGAGTATAGCTGTACCGCGCGGTAGTTCCACCCGCGACCCAATAGATGTCGCTAGTGTGAATCTAAACCATCCAGGGTGCCACCCAAACGCATACAAATAAAACAAAAAAATCACACACACAAGTATACATACACTGATATCTTCGATGAGATGCTTCGTCTTAGCCCAAAAATGGAACAGTACTGGCTAATATTTTACGTTTTACTTAACATTTTAATTAGTACGAGTATTAGTAACAATTTTAATCGCTTTCATTTCATTATCTTGAACGGCACATGTAAATGACGCTACACATAGGATGTATTTCCACTTGAGCTATGCTATCCGACGTTCCTTTATAATAAGTTGCTATGTTGCGTTTGGTATCATTGGTGAATAACAACATCAGTGTGTTACTATGTTAAGCGACGCTTCATATGATTGGTGGGATGCCAATCAAGGATAACCAAAAAATATAGTATTGTTTTGGTGGCTTTATTAAAGAAGGATTGGCTCACGCGCCAGTAAACGTTAACGTAAAATGTAATTATCAACGGATGTAATACAATTAAAAATCGTAGGCGTAAAAATCGTATCATTTTTCTGGCAACCCGAATAACTTTAACAGATTGAAACTTTATATTTAACTTCATTTAAGTTATGTTATGACGCTTTGTATTTAACTGACGTTTAACAACGTATGTGTTCGTGATTTTTTTAACGAACGTATGTATATTATGATCAATCGTAGACTAAATAGAAATAGAAAACATTTATTCAGACGAATCACACAACAAGAAAGGAAAAAACAAAACAAAGACAAAAAGAAAACAACAGATATTACATACACTAAACAATTATACGGACAGAACTACTGTGTGAGGTCTGAATAGGCCTCGTCTCAGCGTAATGCCGCCACGGTCGTGTGACCCTGGCAGCGCTGATTTTCAGACGAGGCCTAGAGGTATGATAAATAAAATTAGAAGTAATTGTAAGCACTATACATTCTTCCTTCTCATCATATCTTGTGTTTTGTTCTTACGGAAACTATGCAAGTACCGTAGTAAACGTATCTAAACTAACCTTTATAATTTTATCCTATATTATCATTCACGTGACGATTCAATAATAACAGATTGAGTTAGTTTGTACGTGTTTATATTATTTTATTCTATAGTAATATTATGAATGCGAAAGTTAAATGTATGTTTGTTTGTTATCTACACTAATATTAAAAAGAGGAAAACTTTGTTTGTTTGGTTGTAATGAATAGGCTCAAAAACTACTGGACCGTTTTTAAAAATTCTTTCACCATTCGAAAGCTACATTATCCACGAGTAACATAGGCTATTTTTCATCCCGAAATTTCCACAGGAATGGACACAACGCGGGTAAAACCGTGGGGCACTGCTAGTTTAATATATTGGTGGCATTTATATCTGAGCGCTCCCTTGCTTCGGAGGTCACGTTAAATTGTCGACTATTTCAAAGGCCTTGAGGCGGTCTAAAAGTTCTGTCACCAGGGTGGACCAACAATTTTACACGATCTTACTTACTAACTTCATGAATCCAAATAAAATTTAATTAAATTGGACACATGTGAGATTTATAGTTTGTATATGTATATGTATGTTTGTAGCTCTTTTGCAAAAACTACTCAACGGATTTGGATGAAACTTCACAGTAATATAGGTTATACATCAAAATAACACATGGGATACATATTATCCCGAAGTTCCCGCGGAAACGGGTACAACGTGGGTGAAACCGCGGGGTGCGGCTAGTATATAATAATTCATAAACTATCTTTAAATCTGAAATTTCTACATGAAATCGTCCAAAGACGGTAAAACCCCGGAGCATGCATAGTTTATAGGTAATGAAACTAATGAATGAACTAAGATACAATAATATTATTGGTTATTTTTTATTGTTCGCGGTAATCTTAGGAAATACAAGTCAGATTTAAAAACATATTTATGTTTACGATACTCATATCCAAGGGGAAGGTTAAGGTTACCACTATAACTAATTGAAATTCCCACAAAAGAGTGCAACGAGGGTAAAACCGCGAACTCTATAATACTTTCATATACAAACCAGCAGCCCCCCGGGTTTTAATATTAGTTAGTTTTAAAAGTAGCCTATAACCTGCCTTCAGAATGTAGCTATCCAACACAAAAAGAATTATTCGAATCGGACGGGTAGTTCCTGAGATTAACCCTAACAAGGTATAGATAATATAAATAATATATATAATACTAGCAGCGCCCCGCGGTTTTACCCGCGTTGTACCCGTTCCCGTAGGAATTTCAGGATGAAAAATAGCCTATAACCTTCCCGTTGAATGTGGCTATCTATTACAAAAAGAATTATTCAAATCGGTTCAGTAGTTTCTGAGATTAGCGCGTTTAAACAAACAAACAAACAAACAAACAAACAAAACAAACTCTTCAGCTTTATAATATTCTTGCTTCGGAGGTCACGTTAAATTGTCGACTATTTCAAAGGCCTTGAGGCGGTCTAAAAGTTCTGTCACCAGGGTGGACCAACAATTTTACACGATCTTACTTACTAACTTCATGAATCCAAATAAAATTTAATTAAATTGGACACATGTGAGATTTATAGTTTGTATATGTATATGTATGTTTGTAGCTCTTTTGCAAAAACTACTCAACGGATTTGGATGAAACTTCACAGTAATATAGGTTATACATCAAAATAACACATGGGATACATATTATCCCGAAGTTCCCGCGGAAACGGGTACAACGTGGGTGAAACCGCGGGGTGCGGCTAGTATATAATAATTCATAAACTATCTTTAAATCTGAAATTTCTACATGAAATCGTCCAAAGACGGTAAAACCCCGGAGCATGCATAGTTTATAGGTAATGAAACTAATGAATGAACTAAGATACAATAATATTATTGGTTATTTTTTATTGTTCGCGGTAATCTTAGGAAATACAAGTCAGATTTAAAAACATATTTATGTTTACGATACTCATATCCAAGGGGAAGGTTAAGGTTACCACTATAACTAATTGAAATTCCCACAAAAGAGTGCAACGAGGGTAAAACCGCGAACTCTATAATACTTTCATATACAAACCAGCAGCCCCCCGGGTTTTAATATTAGTTAGTTTTAAAAGTAGCCTATAACCTGCCTTCAGAATGTAGCTATCCAACACAAAAAGAATTATTCGAATCGGACGGGTAGTTCCTGAGATTAACCCTAACAAGGTATAGATAATATAAATAATATATATAATACTAGCAGCGCCCCGCGGTTTTACCCGCGTTGTACCCGTTCCCGTAGGAATTTCAGGATGAAAAATAGCCTATAACCTTCCCGTTGAATGTGGCTATCTATTACAAAAAGAATTATTCAAATCGGTTCAGTAGTTTCTGAGATTAGCGCGTTTAAACAAACAAACAAACAAACAAACAAACAAAACAAACTCTTCAGCTTTATAATATTAGTATAGATTAGTATAGATAATTGCTTTGTGCTTCGGAGGGCACTTCAAGCTGTCGGCACCGGCTGTTTCAATCGTCAGGCCGTGTCGGTGGCCTTTAGGCGGTATAAAAACTCTGACACCGTCGGTGGCCTTTACGCGGTCTAAAAACTCTGACACCGTCGGTGGCCTTTAGGCGGTCTAAAAACTCTGACACCGTCGGTGGCCTTTAGGCGGTCTAAAAACTCTGACACCGTCGGTGGCCTTTACGCGGTCTAAAAACTCTGACACCGTCGGTGGCCTTTAGGCGGTCTAAAAACTCTGACACCGTCGGTGGCCTTTAGGCGGTCTAAAAACTCTGACACCGTCGGTGGCCTTTAGGCGGTCTAAAAACTCTGACACCGTCGGTGGCCTTTAGGCGGTCTAAAAACTGATCCAGGGTTGGCCACTAACCTACTCGAAATGAATGAAATAAATATAGCTAATAATGTAATTTATTTTATCCTATTTCAGTATAAAGCACTCAAGAAAGTGATGGACAGGACTAACGTAACGTTAACCAAGTTGAAAAAGGTTGATTTCAATACTGAAGGTTTGATTCAAGACTTGAACAGACTTTTGAAGTTCAAAGACGAACAACAGCAAGATGCTAATGCCTTCCAGGAGACGGGGAAAGACTTGGCTATGACTAGCTTGGCTTCGATTATTAAATACATTGCATTGCTCAACGATAGCACTAATTTTGGCAAGTGAGTATCTGATGTTATATTATGAGTATGTCTTATGTAACAGTATGTGTTATTCATATAAAAATAATAAATGATTATTTTCAAGGCATTAGTTCACATACTTCACTTTTGTTACATATACATATCATCGGCTAATACAGTCACAACTGCATTTCTCTACTTTTCAAACTAGGGCTTATTTTTATGCTTCCATAGTTTCATATCTATATCAATATAATGACGAAAAGTTAGTTGTTAAAACATCATAAACTACCAATCCAATTTGTATATTTTTTTGGAATTAATGGTTTGTAACGGATAGCCACATTCAACGGATAGATTATAGGCTATTTTCATCCCGAAATTCCCACGGGAACAGGCACAACGCGAGTAAAACCGCGGGGCGTTACTATTATGATATATGTATATTTATTCGATAAATGCAAAATTCTATTTGTTTTATCAAGGTAAAACCGATTGTAATATTTGTCATAGAATTACAAGTTCCGAGAACAAACAAATCATTCTGAAGTTTTGTTTTTATAGTGATCACTTCACTATTACTAATAATATGCACAGATGGTTCCTGTTCAAATAATTTGTCATCGGACGTTACAATTTTTCTTATTTTAGATAATGATTATTAACTTAGTCATACTTATTATTCAATTAAGAGTAACTATGACTAACCAAGGTGCAATCCCGAAATTCCAACGGGAACTGGCACAGTCCGCATTGTGCCAGTTCCCCTTAGGAATTTCGGGATAAGAAATAGCCTATAACCTTCCCGTTGAATGTGGCTATCCATCACAAAAAGAATTATTCGAATCGGATTGGTAGTTTCTGAGATTAGCGCGTTCAAACAAACAAACTCTTCAGCTTTGTTATATTACTATAGATAAGGTGGCCCTGGCCTTGCTTTTGTTATTCAAGAAGTCTCAAGAGGAAGTCTTTAACCGATTTCAAAACAAAACTAGTGTTAACTCACCGATTTTGAAAATTACATTGACTTTCCAGAATTGTCCCATTTTTCATTGATTACAAAAAAGTCGGTAGTATAGAGTCGCTTTTACAATTACTAGCCGCTTCCCGTGGTTATACCCGCGTTGTACCCATTCCCGTGGGAATTTTGGGATGAAAAATTGCTTTTAACCTTTCCATTGAATGTGGCTTATTTAAAAAGGCAATATTAAAATCGCATTAGTAGTTAACTCTTCATAAAATAAAATTCACTAGTTCAAATAAATGTAAAAGTTAAGGAAGTATATAAACTAAAAATACATATTATTTATCATATTCTTTTCAATTTACCTTATTTATATTTATTTTTTTTCAGATTCCGCATATCAACTATCCAAGCGGATTGCTTCCTTCACCTCGATTCGGCCGCTCTCTCCGCGCTGAACGTTTTACCAGAGTTAGGAGACACTTCCTATTCACCAGCTAGGAGTCTCTTCGGACTGTTGGATAAATGTAGGACACCGCAGGGGAAACGGTACGACTTTAATACAGTATTAGGTATTCTGCTCATATTATAAATGTGATGCGATAGAAATTGTCTAACAATATACCTTATGTTCTTTAATCCCGTAATTGCCATGGGTTCCAACAGTTCAGTTGGTAAAAACGAAAAGTACATACTATAAAAATAAATTAGACTTATGTGTGGGACCGACATAGGCTTCTTTTATTTTCTGTTTCCTGTATTAAGCAAGTGTGGTGATTAAGCTAAATCCTCCTAACTGTACTGATATCTTCAGTGAGAAGGGAGGAGGAGGTGAAGAACTTTTCTTTTTATAGTATCTTTTTATTTATTTATACCATTCCAGCCTCCTAGCTCAATGGCTTCGACAACCTCTACGCGATATTAACTTAATCAATGAACGGTTAGACATCGTGGAGTTATTAGTAAACATGTCCCAACTGAGACTCCAACTGCATGAAGACCATTTGAAAAAGATTCCCGATTTGCAAGCGTTGGCCAGACGGCTGTCAAGAAAGAAAGCTAACTTGCATGACTGTTATAAGATTTATCAGGTAAATTAGTTATTTTATACTATTTCTGAATCAATGCGAAAGAAAACCTCTTATTTCGAATGAAAACAAAAATAAACGAAGAACAGAGTTCACTGCTTTCTTTCATTACATACAGCAGAGTGTTATATTAATTGTTGCTCATCGAAAAATCATCGAACAAAGCTGAAACTAACTTCCTGAGCCGAAGAACAGGGTATGTCCCCTTCAGCTTTCTTAGAAAAAATCAAATGGGATAATATAACGGGGCCAGTATTGTAAAGAATCTATACTAATATATTAAAGCTGAAGAGCTAATCTAATCTCAAGAACTAACAATTGGAATAAGTTATTTTAATTGCAAAATCCATTGGGATTCAGCCACATTCAATGGGAAGGTCATTCTATTTTTCTAAGGCTATTTTTCTGATAATCCCACGGGAACAGATAAAACCTCGGAGTGCTGCTAGTTACTGCAATACAATAACTTATGTTAAATTTGCTATTAGGATTATAAAATATGATACAACCCCTTCCAGGCAATCAAGAAGCTACCTTCTCTACTACAATGTCTGGCCGATGCTGAAAATGCAACAATACATTCGTCTATAACTGAACCAATGTCTGAATTGAACGATGATTTGGACAAATACCTGCAAATGATTGAGGCTACTGTCGATATGAATGCAGTTGATAGAGGTTGGTCTTAGTATACGTATTCACATGGGTTTTTTGAAATAAATATTGTATACCAAAAAGTGATAATTTCGAAGTAAAGTTCCATGTGGTATTGAAATTAAAATTCAATTATTAATTAAACAAAAAATAACCCGACACAAATGTCACTTAAGATAATTAAATTAGTCAGTTAACAAAATATTCATGTATTTTCTCCTCACTGCACTGATATCTTCAGTGAGATGAGAGGCTTTTGCCCAGCAATGGGACATTACAGGCTAATACTTACTTACTTACTTTATAACCAGGCGATTTCCTAGTAAAGCCGTCGTTCGATGAAGAACTACAACAGTTGAGTGAACAACTTGACAAATTGCAAAGTGCCGCCGACAGGGAGCTCAATAAGGCAGCCAGGGATTTGGGACTAGACTCAGGGAAAACTATCAAAATTGACTGTAATCCGCAGAACGGGTTCCATTTCAGGTAAGATTTTGTTTGGAATAATAAAAGTATGAAGTTTTCTATTGATGTAATTGTGTCCCCGTTTTAATTGAAATAAATAAGTAAGTTTATGACTAGCTCTTGTGTCAGAGATTAGAGACCGCCTTCCTACGTGGTCATTGTTGGGAATAATATAATTTTACAGATATACCTATACAAATAACTTTCCGCAAAATTTATTTTGACAAATAACTGTCAAGATTATGTAAACTCCACATTTGATTGCATTTTTGTAAGTATTCGAAAGTTACTGAGTAAAAAAAATATTTGTGTCGTTTTTCAGAGTGACATTGAAAGAAGAACCTTCCCTACGTGGTAATAAGAAGTATATTATAATAGACGCGGTTAAAGGAGGCGTTAGATTCAAGACTAGCGCTTTAGAAAGCATTTCCGAAGATTATATTCAAACTAAATCTACGTATGAGAAGGAGCAGGACAAAGTGGTGTCGGAAATCGTCGGGATTGCTTGTAAGTTCATTCAAGGCGGTATACATTTGGGCAAATATTGGCCTAACAAAGGCTATGATGTTCGCCAAGTCTCCTTCTTATCGAGTGGATGGTCAACCTGACCAATCCTGGTGTCAGAGTTATTGAGCCGCCAAAGGCCTCTGACATGGCTCATGTAACGACTACTATCCGTAGAAAGTAACCGGGACCGACGGCTTAACGTGCCCTTCGCCAAGTCAAAGGATAAAAGGCCTTAGTTTTTGTCTCTAAAATAGTATTTCTCTAATATAAACTAATACATATTATAAATGCGAAAGTAACCTTGTCTGTCTGTCTGTTACGCTTTCACGCCAAAACTACTGAACCGATTTGAATGAAATTTGGTACACAGTTAGTCCAGAGCCTGAGAAAGCCCTAGTTTCTATATAATAGAGATAACATATTTATGACAAAAACTTTGTCTTGTGCATTTGTAGAAGCCAGATTCAATAAGGTTATTTACATCTACTATATATACAGAAAACTGGATGACTTAGACATACATATATTTCAGGTTTGTTCATTCAGAACCCTAGAAAACTGTGAGAGTTTTAAGTTAAAGTGCCATCAACCCCCCTAAATATTTGTTTTTTCAAAATTTACAATTTTCTAAATTTTTTCATACATATTTTTGTTTCAGCCGGTTACTCCGAATGTCTATTCTGCCTGTCCCACATATTGGCTCGATTAGACGTACTAGTTTCCTTTGCGGTTGCCGCCACGGCAGCGCCTGCGCCATACTGCAGACCAGTTATAACGGAAAGTCTAGACAAGTTGGAATTGAAACAGCTGAGACATCCTTGCTTGGAAGTACAAGATGGAGTCTCGTATATACCTAATGATGTGCTTTTTGAAAGAGGTTGGTAGAAATAAAATTATTTCAAGTGAATTTAAGCTACTTTATAGATGCATTTCGCTTTTATTTCACATTTTTATATGACGTCTATACAAGAAAAAGTAAAGACGCATAACACCTCAGTCTTCTGTGACCACGGTTCCTGTAAAGGGGCCGAAACGTCAGATAGAAATGTAAAATAAAAGCGAAGTGTATCCGTAAACGTAGTTTCAATTCAAAATGAGTAGTGTTTGCTTAAACTTAAGATACCAGTATTATATCAAGTGTTTCCTAAGGCTAATGGCCATCACTACATAGTATAAAACAAAGTCGCTATTTGTCTGTTTGTTTGTTTGTCTGTATGCTTAAATCTTTAAAATTACGCAACGGATTTTGATGCGGTTTTTTGTAATAGGTAGAGTGATTCAAGAGGAAGGTTTTTATGTAAAAAAATGCCCGAAATTCCCACGGGAACGGGCACAACGCGGTTAAAACCGCGGGGTGCTGTATGTTATAATTGTGGACTGTGATGCTTATATTGGACAATCTTTCTGAAATTCCTACTTCCCGGTGCATTGACAATTTGACGGGACGTAATTTTGCATTCTTAACTGTTGAGTTTTATAAGACCGAGATCATCTATCTATTCGAAGACGTGTACCTAAATTACTTGACCTACAGACATCGTATACCTAACAGTTCATTTTCCTATAGGATCGTGCCTGATGCACATAGTGACTGGCGCTAACATGGGTGGTAAATCAACATGGATGCGATCTTGCGGTGTGGCCGTAGTCTTAGCCCACGCGGGCTGTTTTGTACCGAGTGAGAGCGCGGTCTTGCCACGGTTGACCGCGCTCAGTGCAAGAATTGGCGCCGCCGATTGTGAAGATAAAGGACAAAGTACTTTTATGAGGGAGATGATTGAATCTGCTGCTATATTACGGGTGAGATGCTTGGCTATGATATCAATTGCATCCAAAATGTATTTGCGTCAAGTTTGTATTTTGTAATGTAATTCAATTTGTATGTTTTACACACACATACTTTTCAGTTTTCATATCGTATTTTGTTGTAAAATTATAGGAAACTGGACGCGCCCCGCGGTGTTACCCGCGTTGTGCCCGTTCCCGATAAATTTCGGGATAAAATGTGATATTCTGGTGTATAGTATTACCTATATTACTGTAAAGTTTTGTCCAAATTAGTCCAGTAGTTTTTTCGTGAGTGAGTAACAAACATACATACCCATCCTCACAAACTTTCGCATTACAATATTAATTATGATTAATTAAACCCTCAATAACTAACTAAACTTTTTTCAGACTGCAACTCCAGATTCGTTAGTT
The DNA here is from genome assembly GCA_951394245.1 of Cyclophora punctaria. Lineage (NCBI taxonomy): Eukaryota > Metazoa > Arthropoda > Insecta > Lepidoptera > Geometridae > Cyclophora > Cyclophora punctaria. Next base: position 5,590,216 of record OX596177.1, read on the forward strand.
CTTATAGACGAATTGGGTCGTGGCACGTCTACTTACGAAGGCTGTGGAATCGCTTGGGCTATCGCTGAGTATGTAACAATTTTAGTTTTATAAGTTTACCGAAAAAATCAAATAAAATTCAGTCTATGAATACACCTTTTTAGGCCAAAATCCAAATTAAATCGGTCGACTCGTGACAGACAGACATCATGATACACAATCAGACACCTTAAACCTTAACACCCCATTTCAGCGTCGGGTGTTATATGCAACTAGATATCATACTGTATAGAATCAAATTAAGACTTGACTAACTAGCCTCGTAGTAGCCGGATAGTAGTCGTTACACGAGGCATGTCAGAGGCCTTTGGCGGCTCAATAACTCTGACACCAGGATTGGTCAGGTTGACCATCCACTCGATGAAGAAGAAGAACTAGCTAATACATTGCAAAAGTGAATTTGAATGCACGTTTGCTCTCTTTTCACGTCGAAACCAATTTTGATAAATACCTTGGAGTCGAATCGCGGAGTACAGATAATTATACATCTTTTAATGTAACCTCGCTGTCCTTATGCTGGGCAAAGGTCTCCAATTCCTTCCATGACTTTATTTCGATCAGCATGGCGTCGGAAACCTAGATACCTGCAGATATTCCACATAAGCATAATAAAACGTTTATTTCCAGAGAGCTAGCAACAAAGTCGAAGTGTTTCTGCCTGTTCGCCACTCATTACCACGAGCTAACTCGCCTAGCCAGCATCCACCCTGGAGTGATCGTCAACTCGCACGCTGAAGCGTCAGTGGTTGACAACCAATTGTTGTTACTGCACAAGATATCGCCGGGGCCGGCCACTCATTCGTTGGGGCTACATGTCGCTAAGTTGGCTGATTTGCCGGATTCTATTATTGAGGTATAGTGTGGCTTATTTAAAATTAGTTAGTTTTAGTTTTTTTGTATTACACTCTCTCTCTTTAAACTTAAGAGCTGGGCTCTTGTCGATGGAGTTTTTTCCACTTTTCTCTATCATCTGTCATTCTCTTCAGCTGCTGGTACGACACGACTTTTTCCTTCAGTTGGTCTACATATGCCCTTCTTGGCCTTCCTCTTCCTCTTCCTTGTATTACACTAACCTACTAGTAATCTAATGTAACCTTAGAGCGTTTGTCCACCGCCCGCCGGCACCGGACCGTCACCGGGAAAGAGATGACGGCGCCGATGTAGCGGTAGATACATTTAGAGCGTTTTGCTTTAGCCGCGTGTCCACCGCACATCCGTCACGTCATAATAAACTCGGGCCGAAATAATCTCGTTCCCGGTGACGGTCCGGTGCCGGCGGCGGTGGACAAACGCTCTTACGCGGTTTAAAAAGAATAAGTATCTTTACCTAACCTAAATAAACTATTGCTTTTTGTACTGGCCAATAATCGGAGAACAGCCAGCCTTGAAATAAAACTGATAAAATAATAATATGAGGTTCTGAGAAAATTTAATACCATTTTCTATTTACAGTTATTAATTGTTAGTAAACTGTTATTATTGTCATTATATGTTTTAGTACGCGGAAGCAAAACAGGCCGAACTCGAAACGAATCTATTTGAAGTGGAAACTTTGCTGAAGTCGCAGGAAACGAGCGAAGGCCAAGATTTAATATTAGATTTCTTGCGGAAATGCAAACAAGTGCAGCAGTCCACTGCGTCCAACGAAACTATGATGAAGGAGATTCATAAACTGAAGGAAGAGTTGCGACGAAAGAATAACAAATACGTTGAATCTCTGATGGCTTGAAGTTAATGATAAGATTTAAGTGATCATTAAACGATAAGGTTTTTTTATATTTGACTTTTATTGATAACACTACACCATCTTATCACAACGTTAATATTTTTACTATTACCATCTGTCAGTGTGCGTTTCCACCGAAGTGGATGCGAAGAGGTGCTTAAGTCTATCAAAATGCATTACGAAAAGATTTTATCAATTTTACTGCATTATAATTGGGCTTTTGAAAAAAAAAATTTTTTGTGATAAATGGAAAGATTATATATTAGTTTTATAACAAAACTATTTTTATTTTATTTTTTTCGCAATAATTCAAAAGTTATTTCAAAATAACAATTAATTTTTGAATCCAGTACCGAAGACACTGACAACTCCCGAACAAACCCGAGCGCGTGTGACGTCATAATGATAGCCTCATTCGGTTACACGTGTAATAGCCGTAAACGCTGTACGTACTTATGGTTAAATAGCTATAACATTATCACGTCACAACTATGGTATCCAATTATGGCGCGTTTATAGTCACGTGATTTTTATTCAATTTTTAATTGTTTATAATTTATTGAAAAAATATATTTTTTTAGTTTTTTGCATTAAATATCAATATTATTAATAATAAAGTTTTAAAATACATAAAAAAAATCATTTTTTTTTTCAAAAGCCCAATTGGTCGATTGAGTTCGGATTCGCTTTTATGAAAAAGCGTCCTAACCTTTCTTACATTAGGCGATTGCGATTGTTCTATGAAAGTTTTTATTTTCATTATTTTTTGTAATTAAGTAATTTTATGTTATCAGATCGATAGAATAGTCTGATTTAGTTTGATCCTTCATTTTCTTACTGCCTATATATATATTTTTTTTTAATCCTCATTACTTTTTTCTACCCTGGCACGACCATGACACAAGACATGACGTAGATAAAATACTGACTTCTGATTGGTTGATAGAAGATAGCTTTGTCATGTGTTGTCGCATGCTCAAGCTACGGGTTGGCTGAATAAATTAAATAATAATGGGGTTCAAAATAAAAAAAAGTAATTTTTATTTAACATTTGTTTTATTAATAACATTTTAACGTTGAAATAATTATTAGATATCTATTGACAATTGAAATTACTTTAAATAAATTCTCTTATTACTTACATACTGTGCTTCATAGGAAAAAAGCTAATTGCTAAATTAAAATGTATACAGTTAATTGCTTTGATGTGACTTGAACATTTTTATGACGAAAAATGAGTGCCCTTTAAACAATCATAAATTAAAACATTAATATCGGTTAGTGTGACATTTCATAATTTTTCATGCATCACTAATTTGGTTAATATACTATTGCATTTACCAACTATATAATAATGAGCACAATATACAATAGGGTTGCTTCTACTATTGTTTAGGTTGTATGTCAAAAATAAAATATTTTGTACAGGAAAAACTAAACGTCAAAACCGGTTTCCCAAAAATGCTGAGCTGTTATAATACTGATTAAATAAATTCACGATGACAATATTCATTAGTCGATGCAATAAACGAAGAGTTAGTTTTGATCCTTATTTCTATGAAACAAAGTTAATTATTTTGTGTGATTTAAGTTAGTGTTTACTTAGTCACAATTGTATTCGAAACAGTGTCCAAATTGCAGCTATTACCTACTTCAAATATTGCAAAGACAGGCCGATTGCATGTTATAACTTTACTCATTCATTTTGTTGGTGGGACAAATTGAAATTCTAAAAATATTTACATTATTACGATATTTACAAATGTCACAATTTACAAGATAAATAATTTAAACTCACTTTAACATCATCAGTCTAAAAATTAGTTACTCCTGGTTGCTCGTCAGTATATGGCCAGCGCGGAGTTATAACAGTTATGCCCCACCTCAATCAATGTATGATGATCGATCAATTAGACAAACGGTTGGATGACAAGCGATCATACAATAAGCGTGGTTCATCACGCGCCGGGGCGAACGATCAAATGACTAGCATCGAGCCGGCTCGCGGGCTCCTCATGAGAAGTATAATCGTAACGCGTTATCGAACGTCCTGCGGCACATCGGGCACTTGTCCGTCGACAACGCGCACTTCGCGCACGCCACCACATGACCGCACGGCACGAAACAAACGTTGCGCTCTTCCGCAAAACATATTTTACAAAGTTTCGAATCTTCCACTTGTTCTTCTTTCTTTTCTGACGGAACATTACTAGGAGAAGAGTTTGTACTGTTCTGTAACGCTGCGTATTTCTGTTCTTTCTGTGCTGTGATAAGACATGCTTCTGTGATTACTTTTTGTACGTATTCCTTGCCTTTGACCAGTTGAACGTAAGCGCATCGATCGAACCACCGGGCGTGCTGTTCCCATGGTACATCGTCCTCTTCCCAATCTTTCAGACCTCCATCACAGTAAAAGCATTTCGTTTTGTCGCCTTGACCGGTATAGAAGAAGCCAGCCTCTGCGAGTTCTTCAGGTTTCTGGCGCATGGAGCGAGGCCAGTCCTTGAAACTTCTGAGACGGGCGGCCTCCGAAGCGTATCTGGGATGCGCCGGTCCCGGCATGCGCACTTGTCCCGTGCTCGGGGCCCGAATCCCGCACTCGTCGCGACCCGCGATGCCTGCGTTGTCGGCCGCCACGTCAGCGCCATTCGTGTGTTTTCGAAGGAACGGGCATTGTGGCGCCCATTGCTCGTGGTACTTAGCAGGATCATCACCTTCCACCCATCGCATTATTTCAACTTTGCAGAATGCACAGCGCACCTCGTCGCCGCGACCGACGTAGTAGAAACCATTGCGGGCGAGTAGATCGGGAGCGAGGAAAGATACAGGCCACTTGTCGTAGGTCTTTATTCGCTCCTCTTCTAAACGCATGTCACCTGTTTCAGGTAGGAAGCCGAAAGAGTCGCGGTTGTCGGTCTTGTCTGAGGACGAGGAGGGTGAAGGCAGAGAAGGAGTAGACGGCGTCGATATGGGGGAGCCGCCCGTGTCGCATCCCGAAGGAAGCATTAACGGGTCTACGAGGGGTCGAATTTTCGCTTCGCGGGGCACATTCTTGAACAACGTCAGCGACGCATTTGGGACAACTGTAAAGAAAGAAACATAAAAGTTAGTTAAAAAGCCAACTTAATTCATACTTAAGGCTACATGGTAATAGGTGGTATGTAAACGTTTTCATTAGTGTTAGCTGTCTTAACCGGTGATTAACTATTATTTCTGGCTTAACATTTTGTATATTATGAAAACGGTGTAGAAATTCTCATACATAAGGTGGTATTCATGTAATAACATAGCGGCGAGCGAGTGTGCGTTCAAAAACAGTTTCACATAACAACAAGTTCGCGGCTGGGCCGGCTGGCCGCCTCTTCAACATTCCATTCCCGGACCTCCGCCCCCTCACACCTCTCCCTCACATTGAGTTCAGTGCGCATGCACTCGACTACCACAATCAATTTTTTACAATCAAGTTATATTGCAAAACAGTCTCACTGGTACTGAAGGGGAAAATAAAAAGTTTCTAACTATACAGACATGGAAACAAATTAATCAAGGATTTGTATGTTTACTTTTTGGGATGCTTGTTTTAAGAGAGTGCATCATTTAAAATTATAATGGGTAAAATACCTAATTAGTATCGGTTAATGATATTTATCAAATGTACAATCAATAAAGATGCTACAGATAATATGTTATTCTTTGCTGCTGTCTTTGTACATTGTAACTTGTAGGCGTAACTACTAAGTTCCCAAACACTATACTTAAATTGTACTTTTAACTTCCCAAAAACTTTATTCAGCCTTTATTTAAAAGTCATGTAGAGATCTTTTACATCTAAGTATTTACAGATACATTTTACTAATACAACAATGAAAGTGTCCCTGTTCCAAAATATAGGCCTAGTAAACGTAAATATAGGCAAATGGCCGCGACAATAAAGCTACCTATCGATCGATATTTACCATTTCCCTTTTTGTGGTTCACTAAAAGAGGCATTATGACAAGTTTCCACGCACTATCTGTGTAACACTCCAACCGCACATCGCACCAAAATCTTCAGTTTTTTGGGGAAAAATATACTTTTAACTTTAGTATCGTAAAATGGCGTTCGAGTTGAATCGGACATCGTTCGCGTACTCGTTTGTTGTACCGTCTGGCGGCGATACCGTGCCGTGACAACAACATACACTGCGCATGCGTGCGTATTTTAATAGAGGGTTCAATTTTGCTAGCGAGGGGATACTGCACAGCTGTGAGACTGAACTATTATTATTCTTCAGCAACATTAACATTCTCCCCATGTTGCGTTTCTTTTTGGGAAAAAAGTTCTAAAGATTTTCAGAAAAACATAATTCCTACATTCGACTGAAACTCATGCATGTGCCAATCTATTTTAAAGTTATCCCTTAATGCGTGAATCCTGAAACTCAGACAAATGGAATGGACCACCGTACAAGTTCTAAGTAGTATTTGTTACCTACGTCTAACTACGATACTACATGATGTAGACTTTACGATAAATGAGCGAGGAGCGAGAAGGGTCGACGCGGGAGATGCACCTAGTTCTCAATCAGGCACCCGTCTGGTGCGGCGTTGCCACTCCGCCCATAGCCGACCGGATTTCATTCATATTTGAGACGCGACGTTGCCGTCTTCAGCGGAAACCGCGACCACACAGCGTAAAAAACAGCTTATGGAATGTGGCAGTAGTTTACTGTTGGGCGGGAGGGTCTAAGTAATACCAAACAAAAAGTAGACATAAGCTGTTAGGAATGCGGACACTTCAAGCAATTGGGTACACCGAGGCTACGAGTGAAAGATATGTTATTACTTTAATGAAGATATTAGATGAAGACTAGAAGACACATTCTTCAATTGAATGTTTCCTAAACGAAATCAAGTCTAGAAAAACAATGCCTCAATAGGCAGATAAACTAATTTCACTATAATTCACAAAATTGCCAAGACAGGACTGCGAAAATAAGACAAAAAATTATAGTTTAAAAAAACTAAAAAACACGCTTTTATTGCAAATTGAACTAAAAACTAGAAAATATTTTTTCACCTCAAATCAAAATTATAATAAAATTTAAGTTATTAACACAATGATTCAATTCAGAGTAAAAAGCGTGGGGTGCTTAATATTTTTTTTTAATATTACAATCATCATTGGTATCTATGAGAGGATAGTTATGAACTACAGTAAAATGCACCCCACGCTTTTTTACTCTGAATTGAATCATTGTGTTAATAACTTAAATTTTATTATAATTTTGATTTGAGGTGAAAAAATATTTTCTAGTTTTTAGTTCAATTTGCAATAAAAGCGTGTTTTTTAGTTTTTTTAAACTATAATTTTATTTTTTATTTTTTAGTAAATCTGGCAAATCCATATAACATTATATGCAACTTTTCATCCCGTAATTCCCACGGGAACGGGCCCATCACGGGACGCTGTTAGTGTCTAGTACCATTTAGTAAAATAAAACAGAACTCCCGTTCCGTCCCACAGCGAGCGCCCGTTGATGTCTTTTATATGAAGTAATATTTTTTTAGTAAATCTGGCAAATCCATTAAGGATAATGGGAAACTGTTATTAAATTATTGCATTGTCATCGGTCCTTGATACGTATGCAAAGTTTCAAATTAATCAGACTTCTGGAAGTTGGTGAAAATGATGTTCAAAGATTCCATTACATACGTTCGTACCTACGTACGTACATACAGGCCAAGCTAATAAAAGCGTGTTAATAATGGGAAACTGTTATTAAATTATTGCATTGTCATCGGTCCTTGATACGTATGCAAAGTTTCAAATTAATCAGACTTCTGGAAGTTGGTGAAAATGATGTTCAAAGATTTCATTACATACGTACATACATACATACATACAGGCCAAGCTAATAAAAGCGTGTTAAAAAGATATACGAAGCAAGGTTCATTGCATTATTCGCAAAGAGCAAATGAAATTCAGCATTGTGCCTTTTAAGAGAGCGGTGAGAGGCGGCGCCCGGAGTGCAAACAGGCGTGGGGAAGGGGACGCAGCCATGTTCTCATGCCTATGGGTGGTCGGCGCTCGGCTTTCGAATTCCAATGCCTCGTAGGCCGCAGCCTACGCGCTAGACTACGATCTACTTAGCTTCACCTAGGGCTGCAATGCACCATTTCTTAGAAAAAATATCAATATCATCTGAGATTTAGAATTTTAAAATGATACCTACGACATCAACACGAATACGTCTCGTACTCATTTTTATTTTTCTCTGCTAGGTATAAAGAACTTCTATCATTGAACAGTTTTATGAATGAAGTTTTATGTTTAACCATAGCATAAACACTATGGCTTCTCTCAATTCATAAAACTTGAAAAAACAAACTGTAAAGGATAACAGCCCGGAAACGGTGTCAGCGGAACTTTACGTCCGCCAGATGGGGCATCGAGTTGAATAAAAAAATGTTTAATTATCGCTTTAAATAAAAAATGTCGGTGGATTTCTAATTTTGAAGATAATAATGTTTTTTGAACTTTGACAATGTTTGATAACAATGATAGCTTAATATTTGTTGATCTAATTAATTTTATGTCGGAAAGTGTACCAAACGGGACCACTGGGCTCGGCTGGAATGCACGCCCAGCCCACACATTTCGAAAGTACCTACTAAGAAAGCATCTCTGAAGTCGCCGCCCGCCTCCGCGACGACCTCTCTTGTTATGTAATTGACCCGTAAAATTATATGAGTGAAAAATATTACGAAATGGGTTGTCTGTTTTGTTGGCTAAATCAGCTGTGGTCTAGTTAATACTTAGTTAATCCTCATCAAATGTATGGTGATGTCATTTGCCACAAAACAACAGGAAAATTTTCCAGAAGCACAAAATTATTTTTAAGTACCTACCAATTAAAATTGTGTTGTGTTGTGACTGTGTATAAGCCTACAATTTCGTAGGTAATTTATGTGATAAAATATACCTAACTCATTAAAAAAATTAACAAAACCATGTAGGTACTTATTTAAATTTATGTAGGTAAGTACATAAAAGTACATAATTCAATCAATAAAGCTATGTACAAAACAGTTCTTTCAAACTTCAACAGATGGCGTTACTGGTACAGTTCTTCTATACAAATCAAATAATGAAACATTAGCAGAGAATAGCAACATCTGAATCATGCGTTACAAAGGAAAAATATATTCCCGAGCTTCCTTCCTTGTGTTTCAATAATATGTAGAGGTGTAATACTAAAGGATTATCAAAATTAAACTTACATGTATGCATAACTATGAGGTCACTACCGAGGGGCCCCAACTACAAGGTCGCTTCAAGTATTATTTGGCAACAACAAAAAACTAGTTTGTTTCAAGTTTTATTTAACTTGATTTCAATAAGATGTTATTGTGGTAATAATACAATTATTACTTGATGGAAAATATTGACTTCAAGTCTTATATAGTGTTGTTCATTTGATAGCTTATCATAAGTGATATCGGTTTATTTCTTACAATATAAAGCGTTCTTAGAAAATTACACAGCTCTCAGATAAAAAGTCCTCAATTTATGAGTGTCTAATTAGTACCAGTAATTAGCAAGTCATATTATGAATAGGTATTTCTATATAAAAATAGGAGTGGGTACCTTCAAATCATAAAAATACTAATTAACTTACAATTATGTGTAGTAATCTTCCCTAATTATCATAAACAATAGAAAAGCCTAATTTTGATGTTAGTAGGAAATATAAAGATTTTAAAAATACTATAACTTATGTGTAATATTTAGTATTTGTATTTTTTTTACTTAAATAGGTACCTACCCTTTCAAATTAAAGTACAATTCATGCATTCCAGGAAAACAAGGGCAGACAATTATACAGTCACTATAACAAAACCCGATTTGGTTGGCAACAGCAAACACAATATACTTTTGAATAAAAATAGTGACGTTGTCCGCCCTCGTTCTGCTGGCTGAATGCAAAACATATGGTTGAGTAGAGGTTATAATGGAAATTCACCTTGTCGTATACTATCCATTTGTAATCCACGATATTGCAGAATATCCAGTGTTTAACAGTATCACAACATCAAAATTGTTTATTATCAAGAAAACACTGTGTCCTTACACTCTCACTTGTCAATTTCAATCCAACACAACCCAGACGTGAGCGCGAAACTCGCAACTGAATAAAATCGAAGGAACGGAACGCGAGCGACTGACTACCTACACAGTCGAGTCGATTAGCCAGTGAGAGCCGAGCAAGCAAACCATCGAGTGGTGTGACGTAGCCACGTACAGCAGTCAGACTGTTCGATTGTCAGTTGTTGTATACAGTATGTGCCGCGCGGACTCGGTTGCGCTGCGCGTGGAACCAACTTCGCTTGAAACTTGGTACTGTAGGTACCGCCTACGTTACTTAATATGGGAGCGAAAGAGATAGATAAACAAAATAAAATTTTATGCTGCTCAGCTCTTCTGAATCTTTCATCAAATGTTTCAGACACTAATCCATGGATACATACATCCATTACGTGTTTGCTATAATATAGTACATTTCGGTTGTAGGGAATGAATGGAAGATAATAGGGTTTTTAATGTGGATACATATTTGAATGGATTGAGTACAATAAAACAAAATAGTTTACTTGAGGCCACGATTGGGCCTATGGGCTTGTTTTAAGTTTTTGCGATTTGCCATCCCCCTGTATTATTTATGTCAAAAGGTTATTTGACATTTTTGACAGTAACAAAATTAGTATTCTTAACACAAGTAGGTAGGTAGTTAGTTAGTTAGTTAGTTAGTTTAGTTACTACTATATCAGGTAAACGGTGCAATGCTATATTACTTAAAATATTATATGGCTAAAATGATGTTGATGTTAGGTAAGTATAAGAAGACTTACCTATATGGAAACAAGGTGGAAACATAATGAACTGAATTTTATGGAGCAACCAAAATATACTCGATGTAAGATTATGTATTATTATATCTCGTACCTTTCTCAAAAAATATAATATGATATGATAAGAGACGTTTAGTTAAAGAATGTAATGTGATAAAAGTGAGTAATAAACAATACTTTCATTTACCTTCTTTTGAAGAACCTGGCCGATTGATGGAGTTATCACTTTGATGTACATTTTTTTTTTCAGCCATTAGATAAAGTAGCAATTTCCAAAGAATTCTTATCACTTAGTCACAAATTATTTTTTATTCCATTTTTATAATGCTACTAGGCTTAAGCTATACTAAGATTTTTTATAAAAATAAAAAGATTGTAATTTTTTTTGTTTATTTTGTAAATTTATGTCAAATTTTGATTTTGACGTTTACGAAAACTATCTAATTATCTATGGAAGTATGGACTATGGTCACGAATGTCTGTCACTTTTTTTTTCTTATTTTTGTGTGGTTAAGGTTAGGTTTTAAGTTTACATTGTGATTGAAACAACTAATAACGACCGCGATCGCGCCGTTGGCTGTTTGCAGTTGTCGCTTCAATGACGGCTAAACTACGCTGCGACAGGTTGGTATTGCGATGATAAACAACGTTACGTAAACACTACGTTCTACCTATTTGAATGATCTAGGTAGTGTGTAGGTTGCTGCACAGTGCACCATCCTACGGATTTCCTATAAACAATGATCTCATTCAGTTTAATTCATTAAAAAATAATTATGAATGCACGTTGCTCGATAAATACCTACTTCTATTATTATCAATTAAATGACCCTTACTAGCCAGTCATCGTAATTACGACATAGTTGTCAATAATAGATACAAGAGGTAGGTAATACATTAACTAACTAAATACTTATTCCAGGTAACTACTGTGTATCTGAAATTATGGCGCAAGTTATTTTTCCTGAAAATACCTACTATCTAAATATTTCTTTGACGAAAATTGACAGGTTGTATCTTCCTAATATTTTTATCATGTGCCTAATACTATCTACTAGTTTCCTTATCTGAATAAAACATATGTAGGTACCTTTAATATTAATTATTATTAAATGTTGATTCAACATTAAAATTACAGCAAATATAAAGGCACGCGACTGTACCGGCACGCTAGCGAGATTTTTCTTCCAGGTTTGGGACGGCACGTGCGATAAGGAATTATTTATAGCGAACGCGAATAAAAACATATTGAACAAAGATAAGTATTTCAATACCTACGCTTTTCGGCTTTTCAATCATTGCTGTAGCTTTTATGTGTTCTTACCATTTCATAATTTGCTATTACGCAAATGCTACACGTATAAGTAAGTCGTGTTCGACGTTTCCTGGTCTATAGTAGCTGAATGGTTTTACCCTAGTGATATTCCATTTATTACGTCATTACAACGAACTTTACCCCCTTACATTGCTTACGAGCGGTTGTACAGGAATTTCTAAAGATTGGGCACAAAGAATGGCATCAAGAATTTGAGGATGTTTTAAAAAAACTGTTTATAAGGCAGGTGGTTGCGCAGACGCAGCTTGCGCGGGTGTGAGGAGTCAGCTGCCAATCCACGTGCTCTACAGCTGTCGTGCTCCATGCCTCCCCCTCCGCAACCCTCACTACCCTACCAATTTAATTGAAACCAAATTCACCCGAATTCACTAACTGACCCTTTTTCTTGCAAGAAATCTGACAGATGTGTCTTGAACAAGTCGGCCGTGTTTTGTTTGTTCGGTTCGAATAGAATTTTATCTGACATGTTTCCTGATGTATCCTGTTTTACTATTGCGTCGTCTTTTTTGTACTGTAATATAGTGTATTATCGACGGTCTAGATATTATTACCTGCTACAGAAGACAGATTTTTTTTAACCATGTACAGATGTACTTCATTAATTCATCATTCATTTCAGTAGGTCAGTGGCCAAACCTAAAGATGCAATTTAAAAAAACATAGATAAAGTCGAGCCTAACAGCCTATCTATCTAGTTTACCACTACCTAGTATTTACTATCTAGGTTCTTCCTTAAAACTGAAACGTTAACAAATGAATAAGATAGCATAGGTGTATTTAGCCAAAGAAAGCACAAAGATAGCAAATGTGCGAAGCAAGCTATTTAGCATAAAACAGGATGAGAAAATGATTGTGCGGCTGGCGGCGAGAGCAGACGGTGTCTTTGTATACGTGCATATCTACAGACATAATAAATGCATATTTTAATGAATGAACTTGGCTCGAGATTGGTGCCTACAGCAGCAGGGCTTACTTGATAGTTCGTGACTCCACAACGGTCATAGAGTATGCGTTTGGATAAGTAGGCATGTTGTTAGCAAGAACATTATGCTGTTAATATGGCCCTTTTTGCTAACTTCATTTTTCTTAAAAAAACAATGTTATTAGTGTCTTATATTGTTGTCCTTGTATTTGCGATAATAAATTGAAATAAAAACCAAATACACGTACCGATACCGAGGATCTAATTGGTGCCGCGTGACTAGGTACTGGCTTTGAAGTAAGTAATAGAGATAATTATTCAAAGATGAAAACATTTATTTTCCTCATGTGTTTCCCAAATGTCGAATAAGTATTTATAGCGTTTGCTTAGAAGATAATTGGCTTGTTCTCAGAATTTATAAAAGGGGATTGAATTGGTGTCCCATCTCCGCTACGTTACCTCTTCTTTGGCCCGTCAGTCTCCAGTGAAGGCGGTCCAATAGCAGCTCAGAGCGCGGTATGCGGCCTGCTTTTCCCAGAACTGCTTGTAACCATCGCCATGGGATCACTTGTCTCGCGACATTTCTACAATACGAAAGAAACCCACCTTCATGAAGACCAAAAAATACAAACACTTAAAAAATCGGTCATGTGAACTGAGAGCTTAGAACAATAGGAGATTCGGAATAGATGATCAATTTGGTTAACTGACTAAACTAAGTTATTTTAAAATGGACGATGAGTTAGCAGATTCTAGTCGGAATTCAGAGAATACAATTAAAACAAATTAAATACAAATTGGATCAGGCACGGCCTCAGCAGTACATGAATTTAATTGAAACCCGGAGTGTTACGAAAACGCAACGTCAATATCACAATGGACGGTCCCACAATGCATTATTTTTTCCTATCGATTCCGTTAACATTCCATTCCCTCGGCGAGAGCACGACCGAGGCCCGGAGCTATCTCGAGATTTCGAAATTCCAAGAAAGGCAGAGCCTTATAAATTATCTCAAAAGCGCCGACGCGGCCGCGGAGCCCGATGGTTTTTTTAACCACAGGTAGGCTGGCTGGATGGCGCTAAGAACATGAAGGAATTTATACAGCGCTCGGAGATTTTGATACTAGCGTTAATTGCACCTTTTGATCCAATTAGTTAGAATTAATTTGGATATATTTCTTGTGCACACTGTGATAGTAGTAATGAGCGATTAACATGCTTATTTTTCATTTGAAAACTATATTGCCTGAAGGGAATTAATGAAACAAATAGAATAGATAATTCAAATTACATATCAACCTACCTACTTGCTTTAAATTATTAAGTTTTGTTAAAGAAATTGTCATGACTAGTCAAGAAGTTCTTAAAAGTATCAAATCTGTTCATCCTTACTGAAACCTTTGCACTATAACCAAAAAAATTGCGTGATTGTAACATTGGTGTGGAGTATTTCTCAGAAAAACTGAAAAGGAACAGAAATTCCTATGACTAGTCAGTCCTTGAAGGTCGAGTCCACTATTAACATTGTAGAGATCTCGAATTAAACGAAGGCTCTGCAGTATTCTCATTCCTCATTTGGAAAAGAAGCTGACTTTTATCGCGATTTTGCATAAGGAGTTGGCTGAGTTGCCTCGATTTAAATGGCTTCGGCTGCGTTGGACAACGTTGTATTTACTGATTTTATGTTTCTATTTAAATGACATTAAAGTTTGATTTGTAACAAGGATTGTTAACTTAAACCATCTATTATTAATGTTCTATCGCAAGCACCATGGAACAAATGGCTCTTTAACTGTGGCGTGGCAAGGTATTAACGGTTTTAGTTTTCATTGAATAGAGTTGGTTTTCAATTGTGAAGTGTAGCAGATGGTGTGCTGTGGAATTTGGGGCAACGGAGCTGACTCAACACTGATCTAGTCCCTTCCTTGTCTTGGGTTTAATGTAATCTCAGTGATGTTGATTAATTTTATCGTTTGAGTTGTAACTAGCAAGTGAATCAAGTCAGAAACCCTTTCGGAGCATTAAGATTGTCTGTGTAAAATATACCATTACTTCATTCATAATAATGAATGCCCTTCGTAACTGAGTAGTATTCTTTGCTTTTTGTCATAACTTCCTTTCATACGCTTTGTTGAATTTCCTTTGCTTTTTTAATTTAAAGGGCTCTAATAGACGAAGAGTTAGTGTTTGTTAATTTTTAAAGACAATCAATTACGTCCATCTTTTGCTGAACCGTTGTCGGTGTATTTGCGTTATAGTTAGTAATAGTATCTAGATACCTACCTAGTTTTGCCTTCATGAGAACTCGAGTACGTACATCCTTTTTATGTTACTGCTGCATGTTTTTAAAACTCATTTCAAGTTTAATAGTGACTCTCACCACAAACCCGTATCTCTGCCAGACTCGATGGACTTGTCTGGTTTCTTTTATTGTTAACTTTATGCATCGATCCTTTGTTGTTCCTTTAACTAAGGCTTCAATTGTTTTTAAATGATAAATATTCCATAGAACGAAGGTGTAGGGTAGGGAACCAGTATTAGAAGATTGTATTGTGACATGTTCACAGTTTATTCAAATCGCATTCTGTTTTGTTTGTTACTCTTTTCAAAAGTGGTATATATTATAAACTACCGTATTGTGTCTGATCTGTTAGCTATGGAAGCTCTCTTCATAAGAAGGCACTGTTCCAAAAGTTCTCATCAAATATTTGTGGTTTTCACGGATAATTTAACCGAAATCGATCGTGGTATTTTCAGATTTGTCCCACGGGGTGTACCTACAGCGCTTTTCAAACATTCTTAAAGCCCTTTCTTCAGATACCTGTCTAAGAAAGTAACCTGTTACTATGAATAACCATTATGTAAGTGCGTCTTAGAATATTTTTTATAGTCAGTTCGCCCAAGGCTGCATTGGTCGTTTCTCAACTAACAACAATGATTTTCCCACGTTAGCCCTGACATCTCATTGGCCCTACACAACAATAGTTAATGGGCTTTAAATAGCACGTGGACAAGAATGTGACCTTGTTTTATTACATGCATTACCTACTCATTAGCTGAATTATCGCTGTGGAAAATTGCACATTTATGGTGAAATTCTAAATCTCACAAAAATTAACACGAACTTCATTTAGACTATCGATAAGCATAGCGATAACGAATAGAGTGAGAAAGCAATAGCCGAGATGCTACGGACGGCTCAACCAATGACGCTATCATAGGTACATGGATATGCATAAATAGTTACCTAATCCCTATTTTTGGATAATAACTATGTGTAAATACTATTATTTAATATTAGTCACGAGAAATACAAAACAAGTGCCTACTGGTGTTGCCCTTGAAACTTTATTTGGCGCCCCTACGCGGGGTATGTGACTCATGGAAAAAGCCAGGGCGGGAGGAGGAAAACTACTCTGAAATAATATATAAACAAGTTCACTCACGACCAAAATGTTTTATTATGGTACGCACCATCGTAATGAATTATACTATTTTTAATGTTTACTGACCATTATTATTAAACTTCTATTTACTAGTTAGCAGATTACCACCAGACCACGTACCACTTCGTATCATATACTCTTAATCTATAGGTACTAATTATAAAGAGGTAAAATTTGTAAGTTTGTTTGTTTGTTTGTTTGTATGTTCGAGGTAATCTCAGGAATTATCAGTCCGATTTGAATAATTTCTTTTTGTAATAGGTAGCCACAATCAACGGGAGGGTATCAACGGCTATTTTGCATACCGAAATTCCCTCGGGAACGGGTAAAACCGCGGGGCTCTGCTAGTAAAAAATAAAGTAGGATAGATAACAAAACAACACTTGCTAGGTCACCCCCGCCCTGCCTAAATCTCTATGAGAGTCCGATCTAGTCTTTGAACCATTTAAAATAATATACTTATCTTTAGTTTTGGATTTCTTCCCTCCTCTCCACCAAAGTCTCTAAACATTAACTAACATTAGTAGAGGACAATATTATGTAGCGTAGGTGTATCAACAAATCGAATTTGTATCTAATTTAAAATTCACTCGGACCCAAATAAAAACTACTTTGATACTGCGCAGTAAACCAACTTGGAGCGAGGTCGAACGCCTCTCATTGCCAAATTTGAAACATGACGTCATTCCTTGATTGCTTGGTTAAAGACCTCACTTAGATCACCATCGCTTGGTTCGTTACCAACTTCCTACCAAAAAAGTTCAAAAACAAGCTACCTATTTAAGCAATATTTTTATTATATTTAAATTGTTTAAGATCGTGAGTGAGTAACATTAGATTATGAGTTCTGACAAAAACGGTCACGTCTCGTTTACTTCTCATCGGTCGAAGTCTTTTGAAGACAAAGAGCTCATATTGGGTTACCTTGTGCTTTGCAGTTTTGCTTAAACAAGTACTTAACCTATTAAAGTACTTATAATCTTTCCATAACATTGCATAGATTGTATCTTATAGCCATGAAAAAGTTCACTGGCGATATCTATCATAATCTCCAAACATGTTTGTTTTCCTTCCTTGAATTTGTCTCTCTAAGGTTTACTAAATGCCTGCCTGTATTTCCATGTATTTGACCAACCAAGGCATCTACTCGCTTTATAGCGCAGTAGGATCTTATTTCATCGCGTCATGAGCAAGTTTTTCACAATAAGCATTGTCTGCTGATCACATTCAAAGAAGAATGGCTTCACACTCTGTAGATAAATTATGATACAAGCTCATTGTGCTCGCAAATATGCAAACACAGATGTGCACACTGAAAACGTATACCGAGTCGTCGGTTAGCCTTACATCATTATGTTTCTAGAAAATTCTTATAAGGCAAGTCTTTTTCTGCTTTAGGAAGACCTTCTTTCAACCCAGTAAGGGACACAACGTGAAGATATGTTCAGTACCTACAACTGCCTTCTCACAATACTCTTCATATATTACAAGTCCTTATAAATGTCGTGCACGGACTCCGTTTTCTTTTCGTCTTGGTTTGGTTTATTTCACATCAGGAGGTCCCAAAAGGTCCCTTGGCAGATACAATGAAATATTTTCACCCACCGATTCAAAGTGTTCTGAAGATCTTTCGAAACATTTTCCATAATGGTAAACGGTGACGTAAATCGCTGGTACTAATGATATCAAGGAAAGGAAGAAAAAGAATATAATGTAGAGTACAGCTTTGGTTCTAAAGTGTTCTTTTAATATACTGGCAGTCATTATAACAAGATTTTGGGGATACTGACCGAGAAAAAAATATGTTTTATGATCACGGCAGTCTAGATTTACATTCATTGATTACCTACCTAAATATTCCTTTAAATATAAAAAAAGGTTTCTCGATTTTGCCTAAACAGTATAAAAAAGTATCATAAACTAAGGTCGGTCCATTTGTAAATCGCAGACTACGTACAAAATGACCATTATTATCTACACCACATCAATAAATTAGAGAAGGAACCTCAACATAATTTTCTTAATTAAACATGCAGTTAGATGATGGAGTCAGATTGAAAGCTTGGTTCACCGCTTTCCATTAGCAAGAACTAGTTAGATTGGTCGATGCTGCCTTTCGCAAGTTCCTGAGGTGCGATTACGCGCGTCGCGGATAGAAAGCGTCTCGACCTCACTTTCACTCCGCTAGCTGAGAACAAGAATGAATAAGGCTTCACGTAACGTCACACACCTTGGCTTAGCTCATCTTGAATGAAAATGGGAAAGGGTGCTCAAATATGGTCGAATAAACTTTTGGAGAGAGCCAAATGTGTTAATCCTTATTTTTGAATACAGATTATGTAGGTTACATGACGTATTTTTTGTAGTCTATACTAACATTATGAAGAGGTAACATTTCTGAGTTTGTTTGTTTGTATGTTCGAGCTAAGTCCGATTTGATTAACTCTTTTTGTAGGTAATACATAGCCACATACCGCGAGAAGGTATAGGCTATTTTTCATCCCGAAATTCCGATGGGTACAGGCAAAACGTAATCAATAAATTGAACACTTTTAAATAGAACATATATGTAGTATTACCTATATTAAGTCATTATTGTAATTGGAAATTCTTGTACTTATGTAAGAAAGTGAAGTCTGAGTAATGATGCCCTCTGAGCAGCCTGAGGTAAAGTCTAGATAATTATGAAGTAAGATTGTTTGAGTATTACGTAATTTGAAGTGTATTAATAATATTAGACTATGGAGTCAGCTAATGTTATTGAATACTTTAGGACGTCATTCATCGAAGTCGTTGAGTCGATCAAATGTGACAATTGACTTCCAATAACTGTTTACAATTGAGACGGACGAGCATGCGGGAGTGCGGGGCCCGCTCAATTGTTTAATCAACAATCGGTCAACGGGCCCAATCACATCAACAACAAACACGCGTTCAATAAAATAACCATCACCAGAATTACTGGAAATATTACAAAACCCCAGATCTCTCCCAAGTAAACAACACCATTTTGGAAAAAATTACAGTTACCGACATGCAAGTCAAAATACGAAGTGCGCATTACAAAAGCAAATAATGTTTATATCCATAACCAATGAGGTTAAGAACCATGAGCCGTGAAGGCATGAAAAACGATAATATTTACGACACATTTTGTTGACGAATGTTTTTTGTGCGTTGAGTACAATGAAGGTTTACAAAGAAACCTTTAAAAGGAGTGGCGCTAAGCGCAAGGCTTGAAGGTAAACATGAATGGGCCGTTATTTTCTAAAGCTGTTTTTGATTGGTAACTTGATAAGCAAAAATTAAGGGGTTTGCTAAAGTAAAATACATGGAAACCTAGCGAGTGAGGCAGGATGCACGGCACAGTGGAGCGGGACGGTTGCGCGCTGTAGCGCAGAACAACGCGGCGGACATACAACCCAATTTTAACTTAACCGCCATAATCATAGCGTTTAATTTTACGCTAACATTACCTGGCAGTTACAACCATTAAAATGCGACAAATGATCTCAATTTAAAGTCACTACACAACTGTAGGTTAGTAGAAAACATGTAATTGAAATTATGCTCTAAGATCTTTGATATAAGTCTGATGTTCACTTGTTCGCGACGTGTGTTTATATCTTTCTGGATTGTTCGAGGTTGGTTCCATGAACCGCTTCCGCCGCTCCTTCCGTCTCGGGTTGCTGGCTGCAGACATTCCTGAGGCGGCCATCGGAGCCCGCTCAGGAATGCTGACCAGACGGGGACTCCAGATGCTATGATAGCTTAATGTATGTACCTTCAACGGGCCTCTCCAGCATTCCTCACCAAGGCTGTTCGCTATTGAAACAATTCGCTTATAATACTCACTGTGCCTATTTTAGTCACCGACCTTTTAACAGACGCTAGACCTTTGGAATAATGTTATCGCCCTCACCCTGGGTCAATATAGATAAGGTATGTTTAACAGAATTTTTAAATGAGTGTCTTTCATTCACAATTCTACAGTATCAACTGTGACATGTCGGTATCAGTATTTTATCAATAATGTTTCTATGAAGTAGCAGGATTGAAACGCATCTCACATGTTTTTATATCTATTTGTGTAAACCGTGAGAATGGTTATGAGCTTCGGTCTCATGTCTAAGGCTCATTCACGGAATATCCCACGCACATTTGTGGTCCATATGGTCTTACAAATCTTTGCTGTGGGCTCGATAAAGAGTCTTGTATCATGTTACAATGCACGATTCTGAATGAAACCAAGTTATAAATGAACCTATTTAATTTACTGGGCTTATTCATTACTCAAGCTTTTAAGATTCAATTTGTTATTATAAGATCTAAGATTCTTCAAACAGTGAACCTTTTGTTACTATTTTAAAATTGGCAACATAGCAAAGAAAGTCAAATTTATGAAAACAAAATCTTTTACTTTTTGATTTTAATGTGTTGAAAATTACCTCAGGGTAAGAGTTCACAACAAAGGACTTTACTAGAATACTAAACTTGTTTACCGTGTATAAGTTATTCTGTCAGAGAGCGGCTTCTTTGCCGTCATACCACACAAGCTCTGTTATAGGTAAGTATAATCTACTCTACATATTCTCAATGGCGGCATTCATGAGTTATGGGAACATTTTTTCGGGATCGTAACGGTTTTTGTATTATTTTTTGTCGCCTTTGACCGTGTGAAGGGACCTCAATGGATGCAGCATGTGCGGTAGTTGCCCAGAATTCAAAGAGCTCTGATTATAGCTTTGTCACCCCTGAGTTATTTGAAAATGCAGAAGCGAAGAAGGGGAAGGAAGCTCTTTCTTAACTGGTGTTACATTTAGCGTCTTCAATGAGCTGTTTCTTTGAAAAAGAGGTGTTTCTCAAGACATTGTTCAGAGTTTTCTCACGGAGTCATTTGTAATGGGAAAGAAAGGAAAATATCTGCAGTTACGTGAGATCTGAGTACTTTCTTACATAGGAATTGCACAATATTTCCAAAGGCCCCTATTTTTTAATTTGAATTTAACGGTATTTTCCGTTACTTTGACATAGTTAATTATCATGTTAATTAACTTTATCTCTTTCTGTTTACTCCAATCAAACAGTGAGACAATAGTTTGAAATGCAAACATAAAAGTATCATTATTCTGTTTATCATTATTTAAATACCAACAGCTCTATTTACTAAGTACCTTTTGTTCTGTTCTATAGGAATGTGGTACGTCCTTCAAGCGATTAAGGGCCATCGACACAACCTGGAATAACCCACACCATTTTATGACATTAAAATACAATTAGTTAATTACTTACAAAGCGACATTGCTTTATATCTCGTTTACGTGACCGCATAACAATGTTAATGTATAATTTTGAATCTAGTTTTTTAAGCGTAAAAATACCATTTTTGTGAAATGATGCTCCGACATTTTAAACTAGCAGCGCCCCGTGGATTTACCCGCTCTGTACCCGATCCCGTGGGAATTTCAGGATGAAAAGTAGCCTATAACCTTCCTGTCGAATGTGGCTATCCATTACAAAAAGATTTTATTCAAATCGGATCAGAAGCTGCTGAGATTGGCGCGTTCAAACAAACAAACAAACTGCAGATTTATAATATTAACTAGTATAGATTTTTTCTTTTATCATACAAGATGTAAACAGAAGATTAATGTAGACAGAATGTAAACGCACCAACTGCTCAACCCAAGACAACCCAAAACTCCATTCAAAATCTAAACGCAAATTCGTCAATCCAAGAAATCTAGCAGACTCTAGTGAAGCTAAATCTTAAACAACACACACTAGACGCTCTATATCTATTCCAAATTCCACATTAGCGAGATAAGTTCGCAAATCTCGGTGCATGACCTTAGCGAGCATGGTATGCGCTGAGGTGCGCGGGCGCCGGGACGCCGGTCGCGTTCTCACGGGAACGCGCGGTGATTGCACCGCATTACGCTCTGTACTAGGTCGCACAACCACACACAATCTCGTGTGGACGAGCCTTTAGTTGCTAACTGATATTACTTTTGATTAATGTTTTTGTGTAAAATTTTGTTAGAATTCCTGTTTTAGATTGTTTGAGTTGTCAGTTTTAGAACTTATATTAAAACAAACAAGCTTTCATTAACGGTCTTTTGGTTAAACTAACAATTGTAATTTTTTTTCATGTCACGTATCAAAGTGGGCTTATAATTATTTTAGTAATAGGTATAACAAGTGTCCCAAAATTTAGTCCCAAAGTTAAGGAATAGGATATTTATTCTATATACTTACGTATTCCTTATGTTAATTCTATTTATATTAAAAACACAAACATTTCTATAAAATCAAATAGAACCAGGTCCATATTTCAAAGCTCTTCGATTCATAAATTCAACGCTGTGCGACTTTTCCCATTGGAGTGTGGTTTTGCGACTCGTTTCCAATCAACAATGGAATGCGTAGACTTTTTGGTCCGACTGTGCCCTCACCGTCGGGAATAACAAGTTTTTATCCCGTCTTCACTTGGTAACTCCACTCAATTGGAAACAAGGACCTTGGGATTACCTTAACAGTTACTTGATAAGAAATTTAATGTGGATATTCACCCCTTTGCGAAGACATTTTATGGGAAATCTATCGTCTTAGAGGAATGCGTTGATGTCTTGTGAGGCGTAGTTTGCCATTAGTTTGCCCAATAATCCTGGAAGGAAAAAGAAAATTGTAATAAGTTTAACTTGTGGGTGAAGGTGACACCAGGGATAGGCAGAGGGGAGGTTCAGCTTCCTATTCAAATCATAAGTATTTCACGGTAATCCTAGGTACCTACCTATGTCCAATTTTTAATAGAGTTCAAAGTTCTACTCGAAGTAAACACAACAAAGTTATACCTACATCTTGAATTCTAATTCCTTTCGATCAGAGGTTTTCCTATCGTTTTCCGCAGCTTTACGTAATGGGGAAATACTTAAGATATCGTACCCATAATTGAAAAGGAAATAAATAATAGTCTATGACGTAGAGAATTAACCATAAACAAACAGTTCCTTTCCAGCGAAGTCGAAGCATAAAGTCCAACAATATTGTTTGAACATGCGTTCCAGTAATGTCTGAATGGAAACATTTTCCAAGTTTCCATTGAAACGTTGACCTCTCATTCCAATGTTTGTAAATACAAACAACTTACGTAGGTACCTAAAGTTCTCATAAATTATGTGTACAGTCATGAGCAATGAAATGTATACACGGGCAGATTTGCAAATAAATGTATACTCTGAAAATTTCAAAAACATATAGCCACTTAACAATTCATACTATATAACCACCCGAGTTTCTCACAATAATGTATACATTTTTGGCAAAAATATGTACACAGGTTCTTTTTCAGATATTTGTATACACGATCACATGCAAAAATATGTATCCATTATGAATTACAATAATATGTAAACGATATTATTTCATAACGATGTAAACAATAGTATTTCATTATAATGTATGCACTTTATAAACTGTAGCAGTTTTCACTATTTTGACAAATCGGTATTAAATTTCAATACTAAGTACACAAATGTAATTTTCCAATTCATGTAAACAATATTGGAACGAAGTTCCTTATCGCGTATCGTTGCGAAAGGGGGCTAGACGGAAAAAATTAAGACGAAAAGTAAGTAACGACACTTTGCTATTGAATGTTAAGCAACGGTTGTCGCGATCATGAATGTGATAGGTGGCCGTCGATAGTGAATGTTAAGCAACGGTTGTCGCGATCATGAATGTGATGGGTGGCCGTCGATAGTGAAATGAAATGAAATATTTATTTGCGCAAACAAAGTCAAGATGTTTTTGTTTATGTTGTTGTTGAATGTGTGGTCGGTGCGAGTCGCTGATTACACTAGTTTGTTTTTTATTGTCAACTAGCAGCGCCCCGCGGTTTTACCCGCGTTGTGTCCGTTCCCGTGGGAATTTCGAGATTTTTTTTACATAAAAACCTTCCTCTTGAATCACTCTACCTATTACAAAAAACCGCATCAAAATCCGTTGCGTAATTTTAAAGATTTAAGCATACAGACAAACTAACAAACAGACAAACAAACAGACAGACAAAAATAGCGACTTTATTTTATACTATGTAGTGATGTGTAGAGTGCTTGGGGAGTTTGACCTCGGACTCCAATTACTGTCAATGTATTAATGTGAGACCTTCTGCATTATGTTTTATACATAAATTACTAAAAAGTTTACCAATTTTTTTTCGTTGCTTTTTTGTTTTTCTTAATTTGACACTAATTTCAAGAAATACTGATATTTATATCCAAACTAGACGGATCGAGCTGAAATTTGGCATGCAGGTAGATGCTATGACGTAAGCATCCGCTAAGAAAGGATTTTTTGAAATTCCACCCCTAAGAGAGTAAATTAGGGGTTGAAAGTTTTACAATTTTTTAAAATTCTTTAATGGATTTGCTTCAAATTTTGCATGTAGGTTCTTTATTTAATTTAGATAAAGATTACAAAAGGAATTTTGGAAATTCCATCCCTAAGAGCGTAAAATAGGGGATGATCGCTTATATGCAACTTTTTATTCCTTTGATGTATTGGCTTCAAATTTTGCATGTAGGTTATTTATACAAAGAAAATAACCACTAATTAAAAAAGTTTCGGAAAATCTACCCCTAATAAGGTAATTTAGGGGTTGAAAGTTTGTATGACTTTTTAAATTCCTTTAATGTATTTGCTTCAAATTTTACATGTAGGTTCTTTATTTAACGTAGTTAAAGATTACAAAAGGAATTTTGGAAATTCCACCCCGAAGAGGGTAAATTAGGGGTTGAAAGAATTAGTTAAGCTCGTAATGTCTTATATTATATGCCTTAATTTATTTTTTTATTATTAAATAAAAAGCAACGATTTTTAATTGGTAAACATTTTAATATACCTTATCAAAAATACAATCCAACAGGTCTCATAATAATTCGTTGACAGTAATTGGATTCCGAGCTTTTTCAATTCTAGATGCTTAAGACACTCTACTAATGCTTGCGATGTTCACCGCAGCGCAAGCGTTTAGCACGTAATGCAAAAATTTCAGGTATGACGTAAGGTAGTGCGTAGCCAGTTCGACAATGGGTCTACTGATATCACGCTTAGCATAGATCTTGTGGGATCGAACCCCAGCAACCTGATACTTTTTGTTTTGTTATTAGTAGTTTTACAATAAAATTTGAATATGCTCGTAAATATTTACTAAGAAAATAAATATATATATAATTATTTAAGTAGGTAACAAATAAAAAACAAAATGATCGAAATATATTTTTATTTCATATTGACTTTTTTTCTCCAAACCAGCAAACAATACGTAACTTCGCTCAACAGTTCGTAAATAAAAAAATAATAAAAAAATTGGGCCGCTCCGTGGGATTCGAAACATCGCCTCATCCTTACAGATAATATTGTAACAAAACTTCTAAACTATAGAGCCACAACGTAGCTTACGTCATACGATGAAATTATCAATCCAGTCAAATGCAAGATGTGTTTGTATTAATGTGTGTGTGCATTGTCTTTAGCTATAAACATTTAAATCATAAAACCAAAATTAATATTCATGACAGTTTACACGTCACGTCTACGTTCACAATAATCAATACCTTAATTTTGAATAATTTAAAAAACAAAAGAATTATTATAAACTATCAAAATCAAAGTCATATTTTTTTTCAGTTTCTCAGCCTCTTTGAAAGAGGCTATTTTGAACGCACCTTCTTAACTATATTTAAAAGACAAAAATGTTTACATGAATTGGAAAATTACATTTGTGTACTTATTATTGAAATTTAATACCGATTTGTCAAAATAGTGAAAACTGCTACAGTTTATAAAGTGCATACATTATAATGAAATACTATTGTTTACATCGTTATGAAATAATATCGTTTACATATTATTGTAATTCATAATGGATACATATTTTTGCATGTGATCGTGTATACAAATATCTGAAAAAGAACCTGTGTACATATTTTTGCCAAAAATGTATACATTATTGTGAGAAACTCGGGTGGTTATATAGTATGAATTGTTAAGTGGCTATATGTTTTTGAAATTTTCAGAGTATACATTTATTTGCAAATCTGCCCGTGTATACATTTCATTGCTCATGACTGTACTTATCCAATACTTATTGAATAACATTCTACAGTAATCAGCATTCCTGAATTTGAATGAATTTACAAATATTTATCGCGTTTCGTAAGCTACTTACTACTTATGTATACTTAGTACTTATGTATTTATTTTAGTATTTACCTATTAATTCATACCTCGATAGGTCCACTATTTCTTGTTATTACACCGATTACCGTTAGGGCCGAAACTGTGTTAAGCGGGCGCACGCGACGGGCGCATGCGACGGTTCACTTTTGTATGAAACCGCACGCAATGGGCGCACGCGACGGTTCACTTTTGTATGAAACCGCACGCAACGGTTCACTTTTGTATGAAACCGCACGCAACGGGCGCACGCGACGGTTCACTTTTGTATGAAACCGCACACAACGGTTCACTTTTGTATGAAACCGCACGCAACGGGCGCACGCGACGGTTCACTTTTATATGAAACCGCACGCAACGGTTCACTTTTGTATGAAACCGCAAGCAACGGGCGCACGCGACGGTTCACTTTTGTATGAAACCGCATGCGACGGTTCACTTTTGTATGAAACCGCACGCAACGGGCGCACGCGACGGTTCACTTTTGTATGAAACCGCACGCAACGGTTCACTTTTGTATGAAACCGCACGCAACGGGCGCACGCGACGGTTCACTTTTGTATGAAACCGCACGCAACGGGCGCACGCGACGGTTCACTTTTTATGAAACCGCGCAGGCACCCGCTTAACGCAGTTTCGGCCCTTACTTAGTATGTATTTCATCTTAGAACTTACCTTCTTTATAGCATTAGAACATGACAATAGTTCTTTAAAGAATATTGAGTAATATCAATGTATTTGATTCGTCACCGCCGGTTCAGAGTCTCATTATCTGTCAATAACAGATCTTTTATTATTATAACGTCCTTTTTATTACATATACACGATGCGACAAAGGAAATTCATTGTTATCAATATATTCCTCTTATAACACATTGCTAAAGCGCAAGATATACAATACGGGTGCGGGCCGGTTGCGTGTCCCGTGACGTTGTATTCCTTGTATTTGTATGAGACCCTATGCGGGCCCGCATCCGCACGTTATGTGTCGTGTGCTTCGATGAAAGAAAACTGAACTTTTATTAATTTTGAACTTGCAATTTGAAATTGCAATTGAACTTTATTTAATTGCGGAACACTGAAATTAAGGTTCGACCCCCCCCCCCCCCCTTAGCATAAGCAAACACCACTGAAGTGTCACTGCTGTAGCTACGACATAAATAAATAAGCGACTTTTCAGGGAAGTGTAAGCATATAGTGACTTTTCAAGTAAACATATCCAACAGAAATGTGTGGAAAAAAGTGAACCAATGGCCGATCGGAGCTGGAAAAATAAAGTGATGCTATTGGTGGATAGTTTCGTAGCCCTCTTATTTGCTGCGATATTATTGGTGCTCAGTCTTCTTTCAGTCTTCAACCGCGGGAAAAACAAACTTGTTAGTGTTAATTTAATGATGTTCACTAAGTAATTAAGTAAGTTTAAGTACTTCTCAAGTGTAAATATGAGCAGGACAAACCGTCCTTATCTCGAAGGAGTTATAAACACTGATACGCAGTACTTTAATTGGGTCCAACGACCATTAGAATATTATGGACTGAGTGAGTCATGTCTGATCTTCGCCCACGTTCGCTCCTAAGTATCTTATTGTTAGCAAAACCTTCTTGGTATGTAGGATTGCCAATTCGAAAGGAATACCCATTCATTTTTGACCTTATTAGGGACTTAACAATCACGTAGGTATAGTGCGATTGTTGATAAATTAATGTTAAGTGATTTACTCGCAACATTTAGTGAATTTAATTACGAAGTATTTAGAATTAAGTGGATACAAACGGGGGAAGCAAGGGGTTATTCGTAGAAAAACGCAATCTAAGTAAAGTGAAGTGCAACCTTAAATTCGTTGTAACACTCCAGAAATGACCCAATTAATTAATTTGCAGTTTGCCATACAACACTTTGATAAGCATTATGTATCAGGTTACATTATCAGCTGTTATGTCAATGCAGGTAACGGAATGTTTTGTAAGTGATAATGATATCGGTGTAATATTAGATATATCTATTAAATGGCGGTGCTGGCGTTTTGGCAGTAACATCCGATATGTGATGTGGGCCATCTGGATGTCTGCATTTGTTGATTTTTATCATTTGTTTGAGGCAAAGCCTGCTGTCCTGCAGTGGGAAATTTTCAGGCTAACCTTTATGTTACACTAGCCGCACCCCGCGGTTTTATCCGCGTTGTCCAGCCTTATAATCTTCCCGCTGAATGTGGCTATCCATTACAAAAACAATGTTTTAAGATGTTTTGTCTCTTTTGCTCTTTGGCAAATAGCGTATGTCGGAAAGGGAAAACCATTTGATAGCTAAAATGAATTAGGCCCTTAAAGTTCAGGCGACACACAAAACAAACATAAAATAACTATCGCATTTATTTCCTAATTTTATCCTAGTTCAGAAATGGTTGATGGTAAATAATACCATTCAGACATTCCGACTAAACCTAAGCAGCCGTTTGCGGAAAACTTCTCCAAACAAATAAATAATAGCGTTAGTTAGAAACTATAAAGAAGTAACGGCCCGACCTCTTCATAGGAACTCATGAGAACCCGAATAGGCAAAGTTCGATAACCGAATTCGCGGTTAAGAAACTACTCTGACTCATTTGGAAAGTAGGCACTTCCGTTCACTGAACTTAAAGTAGTTTGGGGAAATATAGAAATATTACCGTTTTTGGGTAGGTTTCTCTAGTATATACTAGAAGCGCCCCTCGGTTTTACCCGCGTTGTGCCCGTTCCCATGGGCATTTTGAGATGAAAAATAACCTTCCCGTTGAATCTGACTATATAATTACAAAAATATTTATTCAAATCGGACTGGTAATTCCCGAGGTTAGCACGAACATACAAACAAACAACCTTACAAAGTTTACCTTTTTATAATATTAGTATAGATAGTGAAAAGCATTTTGTAACGGAAAATCCAGTACTTTTTTGGAAATCCACCAAAAATTTACAATATCTCTGCATACTTACATACTTTTTTCCAAACGAACAGCGACTTTAAAGACAAATATGGAATACAGTCAATCCTAATTAAACCTTATTAAATCCTAATTAAATGAAATTCAAGCTTCATTTTGAGCTTGAAACTGAAACCGATTCGACTTAATATCTTCAATTACTCCCACATATCGATAGCCCTTAACGGGAGCATGAAGACACCAAATGGTTATTTCTGTCGGTGACGAGTCAGCCATCATATGAGATCACCACTTGCTTTTGTAAAAAAACTCTTGATTGTATGTTTGTAAAGCTTGAAGTTCTCAGCATTGTAAGTAAAGTGAACAAACAGCTTAAGTCACAAAGTAAGTATTACTGAGGTATTCAAGGAAAACCTACCTGATATATACTGTGCTACTTACATCATTCGTAATTCGTGTAAAGTTGACCAAAGTTTAAATATTCACCTGAACTTTTTGGTGCCTCATGACTGGGCAGTTCGAGGCCAGTTTTTTATACGGAAACCAATCTTGCCTATTCAAAGTACGTTCTTGTACTATTGAATCATACCACGTGACTAATTTAACCTAATCGATCTGTACATATTGGCAAGGGCATGATTAGCAGAGGGGGATATTCCTCCTAGAGTCCCTCAAATATATACCTAAGTTTCTCCTTAACTGACACCGAAGGTCACAGCTTTCAAGCTTCCCCCCCCCCCCACAGGACACTAACCTTGCCTCCCATCTTGCCCCCTAGGTCACTAGCTAGCGATGCCCTTCATAAACGTTCTTTTAAAGTTTCAAGAAGTTTATTTCTTTATCAGTTCCCGCAATAATTTGGTTTCACTTTTCAAAGACAAGAGATAATCTGTAAACGTTGATAATTCTTGGAACTGTGTACAAAGATGATATTATGAATATGATCCATTGTAATGATGCAATGTTTACGTGTTTATGCACGTGATATAGGTCGGAATATTGTGAAATAGGATGAAACTACCGTGACGTCATTTCGGGAAACAATCTATTTATGACTTCGAGGAACTATGGGATTCGTAATCAACTAAGATAAGTGAGTATATACCTAGTATAGTAGCAGCGCCCCGCGGTTTTACCCGCGTTGTGCCCCTTCCCGTGGGTATTGCGAGATGAAAAATAGCCTGTAACCTTCCCGTTGAATGTGACTATCTAGTACAAAAATAATTATTCAAATCGGACATATCATTCCCGAGATTAGCTCGTACCTGCAAACAAACAAACTTACAAATTCTACCTCTTTATAATATTACTATACTTAGACATAAGTACATATATTACCATAGAATAGATAACAGTGTGTAGTACTAGTACTTACTTAATGTTGCGGAAATATCTAAAACTGGCAGCGCCTCGCGGCTTTATCCGCGCTGTTACCGTGGGAATTTAATACGACGACGCGCAAAAACTCGCCCTAAAGAAAAATATAAAAGCAGCTTACCTTCCTCATGGCTATTTATTTATTTATATTATATTAGACACTACAACAATAACTTCACTTAACTTAATCAAATAATTTATGTTCTAAATCAAATATCTTTACAGTAGCGTACATATAAGATTTCTAAACTCAAAGTAACAATAGGCTATCGCACAGAGCATAGAAGCACCGCGCGCCGGGCCGGTAGGAGCGCGCAGTGCTTCTATGCTCTGTGGGCTATCGTATAGGTACAATTTGTTTTTTCGCATCTAACTGGAAGTTCCATCGAGTGTTCAAACAAATAAACAAAAATGAAATAGTAGTATATACTATTTCATTTTTATACCTATATAGGTAGATAGACGACAATTGTATGTTCGATGCATTCTCTACCTAATCCGACTTACCTATTAATAAAACATGATTCATTCATATCCCAACTATAATAATAGTAAACTAATACCATTTTTACGACAAATGCAACAACTAAAATTAGTCTATAAAATATTTTATTGCAAACATAAGGTCATGTGTTAGTTACTTTCATATTTTATTGTATATTTATAGACCCATATTACATAAAAACTCGTTCAATATTAATTTTAATGGTACCCTGTGTTCGTAGCGTCTAAGCTAAAGCTGCGGTCCCCCACAGACTATAAAAATACCGCCATTCGTCGGAGTTAAATTTATTTTTCTTGTTTTTAATACAAGCGCCCTAGGAGATGATGGTGTGGGGAGATAGGATACTTCACTTTTATTTTATGTTGTTTTATATTTGAGTTTTTGTTAGCGATAGTTTTTCTTTTTGTAATACGAATGAACGAATGTTCCGGGACTACCCAATGGGGTTGCCCGTCGTTGGTCATTAATTAAAGTTTATCTCAAAAATATTATTAGTATCAAAACCGAAACTGGTTACGCGACATCTCCAAAATTGCTCTCGTTTTGGCCAGGAGGGGTTCACATCTGCTCATTTGATCATGTTGAGACTGGTTTGACACACGTGCTAATAGAAGGGGCCGCCTCACATTAAACACATTATTTTTATTTCTACTTTTCGCTACCCATTATACTACGCTATACTCCCTTTTAATACAGGGCCCGTACCAAATTAAGTATTAATATATTCAATCCAGTTTCCATTCATATGTAATATTGTGTTTTGTTAGTTTTGAAAGAACTGGGTCGCTAGCTGTTCAATTGAGAAATTTGAATAATAAAATTATGCGAACCTTCAGTTAAATATTTAGGAGATGTTTTCGAATTTGTAATAATAATGAACGTCACATAAAATCGTAAAGGATAAGATCTCATGAATACTTATTATGGGACTTGATTTCATAATATTTTTGAATTGTAACCGACACAGTAAAGTTATGATAATATGGTTAGTAGACGGCGCCGTCGTAACGGATCAAGGAAGAGTATAACTGCCACACTCAGAGTCGTCCATTAAATCGACAATTAACTAATTGACATAATTTTTCATACATTATATGAGTACGTCAAAATCACTCTTCAAATCTCTATTAAGAAAGCACTTGACGTCGTCTGTGTACGGCGGTTATGATATGACTGAACATAAAATTTGCATAATTTTGAAACTCAACTTTGGAATGTTAGATATGGTTTTAATATTTGTACCGAGTAGGTAAGTAAATTCTAGAGTAAAGTACTTAATTAATAGTATGTAGTAAACAATAGATGATGTGCGCGTGATCACGTTTGGACTATTGTCAATCATTATTCTCCATTGTTATTAAATGCGTGACTGAATCGATAGCTAGATAAAATATTAATTAGATATTGTTCAGACTTAAGGTAACTCTTGATACAATCCTTGAGCCAATTAATTCAGGACAGGTGTTATCGATACTCATGTCGAGGGTATAGGAAATATACTTTGATTAAAGATAGGTACCAGCTTACGTAATAAGTACTTCGCTCTTCCTCGGACTTTTATATTCTTTTAGTACCAAATTTTCTTTTGTACGTCAGTTCACGATAGTCGCCATCTTTGGTGGCAGAGTTTTTAGACGCAATGGCGACCGAATTGACTATTTATCTTGTATTACCTATATACCTATATAGTTAGTTGATAGGAAAAGCCTATTATATTAATATTAATTCAAATAAAAAGAAGTCGGATAACAATACAGAGTAGTCCTTATAAATTGGTTCGAAACCCGTGATATCAAAATAGTGTAGATAATGTTCAGTGTTGTACCGATAGAGCGGATGGTCCCATTCCAAGCGGTAACGGTACTGTGTCGCCGTGATCAGCAATACCGTGTAAATACCACCAGACGGTTCCGGCCAAGGTTTCTACACTTCTCTATTAAAAGGAAACCACTCATTACATTCGCTATCGATTTAACTAAACACGTTATATTATTAGAGTTTCCCACGAGTTAAATCTCAATAGAGCTACAGGATTGAAACGCGTACCTACAGCTAATTTTCACACACATCTACGCCAACACTTTGGATACTAGTTTTTCCGTCCGTCTCTTGAAAAGGATATCCTTAACGATTGAATATTCAAAAGATTTCCTCCTCGGGATGTGCTCCTAATCAGACGGTTCCCACAGTATCGACATTCTTTCAGTCATCATATGGCTAATTGTCGTCTAAGTTCTAACAGCTGTGGTTAATAGGAGTTTTAAAAAGCCGTCGTGTCCATATGTGGTGTGTGCGAAAGGCGCGACCGCAGGATTCCCAGTGGCTCCCGTAAGGGTTGAAGGGGCCTCGCCGGTCGGTGACAGATGCCTGGTATGGCGGGACGACCGTGGAGGAATGTGCACTGCACTTTGCCCAGGGAGGGGGATAAAGCATAAGAGAGTAGCTTTTGGCTCATTTTCATTTTCTTTTGGCTTTGTAGAGTAGCTCTTATACATTGGTAGTCTTCTCGACTATCGAATTCGGAATTTAGTTGGACGAAGAATAGATTAGTTTTGTCAGTCTGGTCACGCCTCTTTCTTTTCTTTGCGAGCATCTATAAAGCTTTAATTAAGTTTTAATAGAACAAAATCTGATGTTGACTCCTATATATTTTATACTAGGAATACCTAAGTTCTATATAGTTCTATGAAGTTTCGATTTTTTATTAAAGTTCTATGATTTAAGAAGTTACCAACCCACATTAGGTAAGCATGGTGATTACGCCTAATCCCTCTCACTGTACTGATATTTTCAGTGACATGAGAGGCCTTTGCCTTATGCAGGCTAATACATTTTTTAAATTAATATGTCAGTCTACAAAACGCTCATCACCTGAGCCTTGTTCCAGCACCAAAGATGACTGGGCATCGGTGACAGCGCATCCTTGCCAACTACACACTCGAATGACACTCAAACCCAATGCTTAAGCGCTTACGAAACATCCATAAATATTGTAAATCAACATGCCAATGCACATTATACTAGCTGTTCCATGCTGTTTCTACTGCATCGTACCTCACTGTTCCCGTGGACATTTTGACGGTGGTGATAGCGCCTCGGTGGTCAAGTGGTATGTGCACTCGCCTGCCAAGACTGAGGTCCCGGGTTCAATTCCCAGTTCGAGCGAAAACATGTTTCCTACTTTTCAAACATGGCTCGGGTTTGAGATCACCATCCCGCATTAGGCAAGCGTGGTGATTACGCCTGAAACCTCCTCACAGTACTGATATCTTCAGTGAGACGAGAGGCCTTTGCCCAACAGTGGGACATTACAGGCTAACACACTTTTAATATAGTCAGCTATTTGGGACTGACACGATTAAAAAAACAACGAAAGAGCGAAGCTTAGTACACTTCTCTATATCGTGCAATATACCAAATATGATGAAAATCGGAAAAATATAAAACACACAATGAAAATAGCCCCCACTGCACTGATTCCGCACAACACCTAAGGGTGGCTGAAAACCAGCGTTGCCCGGAATCACACTCCGGGAAACACGAGTGGAGTATTACTGAGTTACTTACTTTATTAACTTTCTACCGCGAAAAAACCCGTGTGAGTGTGAGTTGTTTACTACAAGCTGAGCCACTAACCATTTGCTTACATACATTAAATTTAATAATTTCTCTGTATCTCCTGTATTAAATATTATTAGCAATAAATGTTATTTATTAAATATTTTTTTTTAATTTATTAAAATATCATGAAAATCGGTCCAGCCGTTGTAGAGTTATACCAATAGCATTATCGACTTTGGTATAACATTAATCTGATACCAGGATACATCATCTAGAGAAACTTTACTAACTTAAAGTCTTCGATATCTATAAAACAAGACGCCTATCTGTAGCAGTTGCAATTTGCAATGTAGGATCATTTAAAAATAACTGCCGAAATATGCAAAGAGGCTTACTTACTTTGTTAGATGCAAAGGAGACGTGGACCCGAGTTTGCTTTTTATTGTAGCTGACAGGCTATTCACCTCGATAGGCATTTTGGAAAGATAAGATTAGAAATACGTGCGTGACGCATCGATCGTCACCGATAGTGTTTTTTAGTTATCGGAATATGAAGTTTTGGTGCTTATTCAAAGTTTAATAGAAAAGTTGAAAATTAAAATATTTTATTATGTCGTTTACCTAAGATGCAAACATATTCTACTATGATATTAGATCAATATATTAGACAACAAAATATAAAGAGTTAAAAGGCTATTATTTAAAATTACACATTCTACCAACTCGCTTCTTCACTTTAAATTGATCATAATTGATCTACATAAAATAAATTTCTTTATTAAGCTCCCGCCCAAAATAGGATTGTACAATTCGTGGGTGTACTGTCGTAAATTACGTGGAACAAGTGAAGTAGGAAGTTCCTGCGCCATGTATGGGTCAATGCACAAAGGAGCCGGCGCACGCGCACCGAACAGAGATGAGAGGTGAACTAGGCTAGACACAAACACGACTGGGTAACGGTGCTCCTCAAATATTTTAGCGCGACCGTGATTCTGTAACTGTTATCATTTGATATTCGCTTGGAATTTTGAACTTAAGATGCTGTCTTGCCATTTGTTTTTGATTTCCGATTTCCATGTGATTTCCACCAACATGCAGAGTGCTTTTCATGCCTAAATTCTCACAGGAACGGCTAAAACCCGGACAAAACCGCGGGGCACTGCTATTACAATATTTTTCAATAATGATAAATGTTCAGTTCAAAATTACTTTGGACACCTAAGTAATTTCTTTCTTTTACGAAGTAAACGGTCGTAACACCCAGTTATCATAATACTGAGATATACTGAACTTATGATATTCTAGTCTTTTTTAAACTTACACGATTTGAACACATAGTTTAAACGTACTTACACGGGTTTTTTCGTGTTAGAAAGTTAATAAAGCAAGTAATAACTTACTTTTTATTTCCCGACGTTTCGAGGGGATTGCACCTTGTGGTCGCGGGTGATGATATTCTGATGATAAATTGATAATTATTTATAAGTACATACATATATTAATAAGAATGTCCCCAGCCTCATATGCCAATGTCTAATTGATATAAAACGGATCGTTTTAATTTAATACAAATATAATTATTTTAAATGCTCCATTTGCACTGTGCCATTTAAATGTTATACTTAATAGCATCAACTGCACTCTGTGATTACTTCAACTATTATTATTCCAGATGACCAACTGCTGACTTCAAAGCATGACACATGCATCCTTAGAACACAATTTGAATGCAAAACAAACCAGACACGTGATATTCGGCCCACACGTGATACTATGGCAGTTTTTAAAGGTAATATAACCAAGGTACATAATTTTGTACTGAGGTTTCCCGGTATATCAACTTTGTAGTCAAGTGGGCGCCTCAGTCAATCAAAAAGTGGCCAAGAGCGAGTCGGACTCGCCCATGAAGGTTTCCGTCGCAGAAGTTTGCATGGTAATGTACATCATATATTTTAGGTAGGTACCATTTTTGAAGACCTCCATATAGATACTCCACACGTATGGGTATGAAGAAAAACAATTTTGAGTTTCAGTTTTCAGTATGGGAACCACCAAAATTTATTGTTTTTTTTTTTCTATTTTTCTGCGGTTCACAGAATACATCTACTAACCAAGTTTCAACTGTATAGGTCTAATTGTTTCGGAAAAAAGTGGCTGTGACAT
Organism: Cyclophora punctaria; assembly: GCA_951394245.1. Lineage (NCBI taxonomy): Eukaryota > Metazoa > Arthropoda > Insecta > Lepidoptera > Geometridae > Cyclophora > Cyclophora punctaria. The sequence continues at coordinate 5,627,344 of OX596177.1, forward strand.
ACGGACGGACAGACAGACATGACAAATTTATAAGGGCTCCGTTTTTTGCCATTTGGCTACGGAACCCTAAAAACCAAACCCATTGTAGCATTTTCCTTGATGTACGGCATTTCTCAATAACTTGAATAAGCTACTTCTATATTGGGCAATGGGTATATTCTCAATTAATGAAGTAGCAGCGGTGATTAACAACATCGGAGTAGGTTAAGAATGAAACTGGCTTGCGCAAACTGCGGTTGACCACTTTCCGGGAAGACCCGCTTGAGAGCTTTTCGTCGAATCTGGTGACACCTGATGCTACAAAATCATAATAAAAAATTAAAAAGCTTTTTTGTTAAAGTATTGTTCACACCAGATGGTTGGGCAAGTAAGGCCAAATGCACAATTTTGTTTGGCTGCTTCAAATTTTCACGAAACTCGACAAGATACTGAAACTAAACGACAGAATCATGTACATATTCGTCTCGCCTCGGGAGATCTCGCCGCGTGTGTGAACCCACCATAAAGGTTCTGCCTAAAGGCCAACATGGCGGTTATTACTTATAGCCTGTTCCACTCGATCGCATTACAGCTCGTTTATTTGGATATGCAAAGGCACCGAAGACATGTGACGCGGTGAACGAACAGTTTGATACGCTCGATACATTTTATGGACATCGGTTTTATACCACCAGTTTATCAAAGGCTGTGGTTTGCCACTTTACTCCAACTAGCGGCGTGCTCCGGATTGTCTTGACAGTTGTGAACATTACAACGGTTCTGTTGAAGTAGGAGGTAGTTGGAGTTTTATGAACTTGATTTTCTGGTAGGTACGTTCGTTTGACATTTTTCCTGATAGAAATCAATTTTTTTAAAATTCAAATTAAATTCGAATTCAAAATTTCTTTTTTATGTTATTTATACTTATCGATTTGTGGTACGTTCGTATGACATATCCCCTGATAATAGTCAAATGTTAATGTGGTATTAATCTATCAATTTCGAGATTTAGAGAATCCAGGCCATTGTCTGGTAATTATTTTAAAATACTACACCACACAGTAGGTCAAATTGAAACCGACAATGTAATTAACAAAACTAGAGCAACACTGCTACTCGCCTACAACATTCGACTTTTCGAATGCACCAGATGAGTTTAATGTTATCGAACTAACTAATAAAGATATATAAAAACTAGCATCGCATCGCGGTTTTACCCGCGGTGTGCCCGTTCCCATGGGAATTTCGGGATGAAAAATAGCCTATAACCTTCCCGTTGAATGTGGCTGTCCATTACAAAAACGATTATTCAAATCGGGCAAATAAACTTATTTTTTTTACCTTTTTATTTTATTAGTTTGATATTTAATATGGTCATATTATAAAGGAAATATTTATGAATAGCAATACCAAGTCAGTAAATATGCGCTAAAACAAAACATAACGGCAAATCAAATGGCCAGAAAATAATAACCATTTATCGCTCCACACCTTTGTTTCGTAAATACAATCACACATGTAATTCACATCAAATCACGTAGAGTTGCAACGCTCACATATTGGCTCGGTTAGCCAACATTATTATATGCTCGTAGTCGGCAATAGCCTGTGTTTCTAGCCCCATAACGCTGTTATGCTGATGTTTACTCATTGTGTTAAATAGTAACGGGTTTAGATTGAATGCTGCGTGCGAAAATGCGGTCATTTGATTCCGGCCAAATTTAGCTTAAATAAACATTGATGGTGGTACACTTGTGTAACAAAGTACAATTTCTCTTATTGAGTACTTTGGAGTTCGGTACAAAGAATGGTATTGCCGTTTGAAATAGAAAATGCGGTTGTACATACTCGTATGTAAGCTGTATGTAAGCTGTAGCGGCATGTCGAGAGATGTTACGGAAGCAAAAAGCGAAAGATACAAAAACCTTTTAATAACATCTTCTCTTATCTTTGTACATACTCTACAGCCTCTACAATTTATTGCCGGCTGCTTCAATCGATAGACATTGCCGGAGGCCTTTAGGCGGTCCAAAATCTTCGGTACCAGGGTGGTCCTTTAACCCACACGAATTTACTTACTCTAGGTACTAAGTAAGGAGAAATAGAGTTCTTAATAAAAAAAATATCTTAATCTAATTTTCTTGATAAAGGTGTAACTTGTAAATGGAGGTCGCATTTGTTTTGTTCTAATATTCCGTGACTACCGTACATTAGGCATCGGGTTAGCATTGAAGATGTTAACGAACTCATACTTTAACCCAAATAAGATGTATGCGCATGTTGATGTCGTAGTGACGTCATAACGTTGTTTTCAAATCGAATTTATTCATTCTGTGCTGATACTTACTCAGTGGCGTATGCAAGGTGGGGCTAGGGGGCTCGAGCTCTATAGCAACTGATGATACAAAATGGGTTTAGAGTAAAACGCTGCCAGATTTATATAAAAAGAGAGGGAGAGAGATATATATATTATACAAGTTAAGTATTACATATATACAAGTAACAAATATTATATAAGTATCTATGCGTAAGAAAAGAGAAAATCGAAAATACAACCTTTGTCTTGAGTTTGCCCCCGCCCCCAAACCCCCAAATCCTGAATCCGTCTCTGTTTTCTTGAATTGTTATGAAAGTCAGAGATTTTTATTGAATAATATCAACTTGTTGTTCCAATGACAGCAATTTATATCTCGTGTTAACGTTCCGAGTCCACACGACATATTGCACTTCCATCCTTCGTAATGATAAATGCTTTTTGTTTATTTAGAATATAGTAGAGACTGATGCGGCCTTTGACTGAAAGGTCTGGTCTGAAAGGCCGGTATTAGCTTAGGGTACTTTTACAGTGCAATCCTACTAATATTACGAGTATAAATGCTTAAGTTTGTGAGGATGGAAGTATGTAACATAGATATGTTTGTTACTCTTTCACGAGAAAACTACTAAAGGAATTTGGATGAAACTTTACGTAATATAGGTATACATCAGAATAACACTTGGGATACATTTTAACCCGAAATTCCCGTGGGAACGGGTACAACGCGGGTAACACTGCGGGCGCGGGTAGTGCTTCATATTTGACATGATTGGTACCCACCGTTGCTTATGTTTCAATACTATGTTTTGACAAACGCTCCAATTCATCTATTAGGCGACTATCAAAAGTATCAACAAGGCTGCCCCTATTGCTCCCCCTTAAAATGTATTAGTTTAGTAATTCAAGTATTTTCCTCACCCAAAAATTGCACTTATCAATGCCAAGCCTTGTATGAGGCACACCTGTCGTGATTTAATTTGCAATGTTTACAATAGTTAACTTCTTATCAGCTTTTCCACTTAACTACGTACATTTCCTTATTGTATACTCAAGTTCTATATTTTTATCTTATCAAATTCTCTAGTATTTTGGTTAGTAATTGTACACACAATAGTTATTACGCGTTTCATACTAAGAACAATAATCATACTCGCTTCCTATCGATAACTGCGGAACAATAGGAACGTTATCAAGCTAGTATTGCAAATTGAAATGTCGGTTCGTACATTAACCTCTGAGTAAGTGCGGCCAATACACTTCTCGATAACCCGACTTGGTTTGCTTTTATTTCTGATCTCGGTGGTGGTAAACACCCGTGCGTCATCCCCAGTGGTCTCTGATCTACAAATAAATAATTTAACATATGGTCCCTTCCATCCCAACGTCTCATGATCAATGAAGTCATATCGTATTTTAAAACTTGCACAATGGAGCAAAGCAAGGGATATGTTCCGCACGATTCCACTAACATTCTTATTGAGCAATTTGCACCTGTTTACCCAACAAGAAATTCTCGTTTTTCGCAAGAATTGCAGGAAAATATTGCAAGCGCATCACATTTCTTGTAAAGTGGATCTTGAGCGTTCTGCATAATAGCCACGTCTTGAGCATACTGCCAGCAAATTATGTATTTCATCGTTTGAGCAGAGACAATAGCCGTGAGCGACGGTCGTGACTCCCGATGGATGAGCATGACAAACGTCATGTCAGTCAAGTAAGTAACATATGGATCAAGTCAAGAATGCTGCAGTGTAAACACTGAAAGTATGGCAAGTCATTTGCAAAACAAAGAGCGCAGAACGCAGCCGAAATAAAAATATTTACGCAGCCAGTGCTGACTCAGTGCTTTGTTTATGCGGAGGAATAACCCTTTTACAGTAAAATAAATTGCTGTCAAATAGCAGGAAACCAAACCCTTCGTTTGTTTGTAAGTAATTATGTAAATGTTGATCCTAATGTGGATTGGATCGTGGTAAATCTTGGTCTGCTTTCGATTGTTCTTTGTATGTAAAGAATAAAGTAGTTCTCAGCTACATAGTTACGCCCACCATTCTTTATTGCATTGGCGCAATAATACCTGCATAATACCTGTGTGTACCTAGTGTAATATTTGTGTAAGGTAACGTCATCTATGTTTTATATCCTACTTACCTACTACCGACGCTTCGCGGTTTTACCCGCATTGTGCTAGTTCCCGTGGCAATTTTGGAATGGAAAATCTTCCTGTTGAATGTAGCTATCCATTACAAAAATAATTATTCAAATCGGATTGGTAGTTTCAAAGATTAGCCCGTTCAAACAAACAAAAACTCAAACTCTTCAGTTTTATTTAATTAGTATATATTATTTATTGTAAGAAAAACCACAGACATATAAAAATTAATATCAACTTCAATCGCTTCTAATGTGCGTTAGAAATGCGTTGATTGCCTGTACTTTTCAAACCGCACGTATTCTCATGACAACAAAAAGTTCCCACAAACCTTCGGCAATTTTGTTGGTAAATACCGATAAGTTTATATGAACATATAAACGCTATAAATAATTGATGCAATAAAGTAGTATCGAGTGTTCGGTGTGTAAACGTTGGCACGCGAAGGCGACACAAGTCGCAGCGGACGTGACGCACTCTGTTAATGAAATAACGACGCTATGAGGGCCGGCGACAACAATAACTATACTCATATACTGTACTCGTTTGTATTGCAGCTGTATTTATCTAACATAATCTTTGAACCCGCGACTTAGTTGACATCCTGCATGAACGCAGCGCCACGCAATTTCAACTAGGTATGTTTGAAACCCGAAATTCGCTCGTCGCGTCGCCTTAATAAGATAAAACAAAAGATCAGTTATACTATGTTATACTAAAACTTTTGTTAACAACTAATACGTAGTAAGTGTAGGCAAAAAGTCTTATTCGAAAACTGGACCTAGCCGATTGTAAGCCGGGGTAAAAGAATTTTAAAGTTACGTCCGCAGATATTCAGATACGTCAAATGCTTCCTTAGAAGGGATTTAAGGAGTGATTTTAACATGAAATGTATGCAAAGTTGATGTCCATTAGTTAAGTATCGATTTAATGGACGATTCTGAGTGCGGCAGTAAGACTAAGTACTAGCAATCAACTGCCATATTCCAACCCTTACCTTATTAGTGAAATATTTACCAAATTATTTATACTTTCCCGTATAATTAAGGCTCTTTGATAGCTTGTAGCCTATTATTTAACAGGAGTTTAGGAAATCTAATCTCCAGTTGCCGGATCAAAGCAATTTTCAAAAACAAGCTCCTCGTAGTAAAAGCAGCAAGCATTTATAGAACGCCCGCACCATGTGATGGTGGTACATGTCAGCAGATTACGTAACAGTCACTAGGCCTTCACTCGCCCTTCCATCGTTCTGAATGAACTCCATCTGACTCACAGACCCGCTCAATGAACATGAATCTTAATTGAAACAACTGCATAGTTCACGAGTGCATTCTTAGCAATTATTACTTTGAATTATTTACATACAATGTTAATTTATGGCGTCTGAACGGATATTGATGGCAGTAAATAAAGGACTAGGAATAATGTGTTAGTGGGTATTTTGCGAAACTATAATTGTATTAGTTAGCGCTAAATTTATCATGTCTACCTAACTTGATTAAGCAACTAAACGTAAAGGCAACACTTCAGCTTACGCTCACTCACCAGTAAACGTTACCGCAAATGTCACTCTCAACCGTTGAGTTATATGTCAAATACTCAATGGTCTCAACAGACGTAAGCAAATGAGAAGTCGTGGCTTTCTACTGGCAGTCCAAATATCTTAAACAGCTTGTCATTTTAGTTATGAAACAACTCTTTGTATTTAACATACATTTAACAGCATAAAATTTCTTGAAGTTTTAACGAACGTATGATAATAACCCACCGTTTGATATAACTCACCGTAAGTTTAGATACTGGACGAAAAACTGCGTTCCAATAATTGGTCGCCACAGGAGCATAGGTTTTCAAAGACGCGGTTTTTAGTCTTTAGTGTGGACGCCATCGTGTGAAAGCACCTCACTCAATGCAAATCTAACGTATGAGATTGAGATCGGATCAGAAAATCAATCATACAGTGTGGACTCGACTCTACATTACCCCGACATACGAGCAAGCTATATCAAGTACCCTACACCCTTATTTCACTGATACAACAAAACATTCTCTATATTGTATCTAAGTAGGTAGTAAGTACCTATAGCTTTGACAAACACGAGGCCAATCGATTTATCACTATATGAAAGTGACCTTATCAGTTTATCGCACTTAGTTTTGCCTGAGTTGCTGCCCGCGACTGCGCCCGCGAAATTATCGTAGCAACACAGGCAAAACTAAGTGCGATATTATTTATTTTACTCTTATGGGCTCGGGCACCATTTTTGCACTTTAATAAACCAATATTACGTAATATTGGTAATATTGGTTTACATAAACAAAAAACCTTGTGAATTTAAGTTATTTGCGGACAAACAAACGAACATGATGACCATTGCATTATACTTGTATAGGTAAGAATTCTCAGAACTTCAGAATCAATAAAGAGATAGCTGATTATAGATATAGCAATGATATAAATGACAAATGATAAGTACGCGAGTGATCTCGGAGATTGAGCTGCGATCCGCGGCACTCCCCTGACTTGGTATTGATGTCAACTAAGAGTCACTGCCTATTTATAAACGCAGTTTCTATTTAAATAATGTAAACATGAGGTAAAGCAAACAAAGTCTTAGTTTAGCGCGGTTTAGCTATTATTTCGGTAAGATTATAAATGTGTCTATGGACCTATTTTCCATCTTCAGTTATGTACCTACCGTTACTAGAGAAATAAAATATTTTTGTATGTTGGTAATTTTTACGAAAATGTATTGGTATGATCGTGTCAAAATGTCAACTTATTAGATGACTCAATATCTAGGCAAAGTGCAACGTTTCCATTGTCTACACTTAAACCTAACTATTAAATAAAGTAGTGTCTTACGGACAACGTTACTTGTTAAGCAACGAGTAGCTACTGTAGCCACTATCGGCCACCCGATAGTGGCATTTCTATCTGAGCGCTACCGTGCTTCGGAGGGCAAGTTAAGGAGCCGTCCATTAATCACGTGATTTTTATTTGTAATCCAAAGAGACCACTGATTCCATATTTGCATTTAGTACAGATTGGTCATCGCAAATGCGCCAAGTAATATTCGTTGCAAGTACAGGTTTTCAAGGACGCAACTGAAAATTATTTTCAGTCGATGAATAACCAAATGACTTTGCTCACTAATTCTCTCGAAGAAGGCAGAAACTAAAATATTGATGCCTTTATCAATACGATAAGTTACGTCGTGTCTAGCTTTTGAAGTGTTATCGACGATGGCGCCAAAAACGTCACTACCCCGAATTACTTTACAATCTTGTTTGTTTCAATTATCTATTGTAACGACGTCATTTTACAATATAGTTTCCTATATATGTTATTCAATTTATTATGATAGTTTGTTATAAAGAAGAGGCCGTCAAATGGTCGAAATTCGACGTTAATTTATTAAAAAATTAAAACACTACAGTAACTCGTAGCACAAGACCATTTCTAGTCTAGAGTCACGTTATTCGTAGCACAAGTCACGCTATTCGCAACTCATATCATGCTTTTCGTAACCCATGTTATGCTATTCGTAGTAGCCAAAACCGAAGTCATGCAAATCGTAGCCGATGTCATGCTATTCGTAGCACTAGCCTAGTGCGTAGCCTAAGCCATGGTAGTCGAAATAATACTATTCGTAGCCAGTCATGATTATTGAAATCCATATTATGTCATGATGTTCGCAGCACTAGCCATACTTTTAGTTGCTGAAGTCATGCTTTTCGTAGCTTTAGTAACTATTAGGTTGGTCACTAACCTACTCCATTTGTCACTTAAGTATTTTAACACGTCTTCCTAACTAATATTAAAAATTCGAAAGTAACTCTGTCTGTCTGTCACGCTTCCACGGTAAAAGTACCGAACCGATTTGAATGAAATTTAGAACATAGTTAGTCCAGAGCCTGAGAAAGGACATATGTACTACTTTTCATCGTGAAATCACGGAACGGGTACATCGCGGGTGAAACCGCGGAGCGCGGCTAGTTAACTCATATGGCTTGACTATGTCCCAATCTGGGAAACCCTTTATAGTATATACTATAAGATATAATAGCCGTTCGTAGTTTTACTAGAGTTTTCTTTTAATATCTATTTGAGTGCTCTTGAAAGTTATCGCGTCGAGTATTTACATATTGGTGAGAGGTTGACGTGGCTGATAAGACTGATAAGTGATAAGTATCGATTGATAGTGGCGTTTAGTATTACGTGGATAGTCACCGTTAATATTATGTTATAAATATTGTCAACTTTGTTTAAAATTTAATGAATTACCCTCTTGAAATTAAAGTGCAACTATTTTTTTCGACCCTCATCGAAATAATTCATCAGAAGCACTTAAAATTGTTTTTACGATGATTTTTGTGAGAGGCCACAATTCCGTACCGCTGAGTGCAGTTTTGTCACAGACAAAACCCTTAATTAGTCGGAACAAATTTTGACTAGTTTACTATTTTTTCCAAGGTTAGTTAGAAAATATAGTTTGAACTAAAATCATTGCTTAAATAGATTCTACCAATACAGTAACAATTAAATAGCCTTACTTTCACAAAATTTTCTTAAACAGTTTATACTCTTATTAGGTGTATGGTACATCGTATCGACAAACTGAAAACTTCAATTAACAAGTCTAATATGTATATCCAAATATAACGTGATACTTACGTAACCGAAGTTAGACGTTAAAAACATTTGAAAAGTAAACAGCTCGCTAATAATGTTGTTCAAAGTCGGGACTTTAGACCGGGATTAAACAGGAAGCAATTAACCAAAATAGATCGACACGTGCATCTCTTTGGGTTGTACGGAGCAGGTGGGGAGGCGACTACTTACTACTTTTCAGTTTAACTGGTTATTTTAAGTTAAGGTATTAGGTACTTAAATTTAATGCTACTCACTTGAGTATAGAAATGTTCCTTCAGCCTTTAGACCTTATTGCAGATCAAGGCGTCAATTATAAGTACACATTTACAGGAAAGGCTAAAAATGCATTTGTTTCTTGCTCTAATTTCAATTTTTGAGTCTATGGTAAAGTCTATGGTTTTTAAGTCTATGGTATTTAAGTCTGTGGTTAAGTAAAGTAATAGTCTGTAATCCTCCTCACTGTACTGATACCCTCAGTGAGATGAGAAACCTTTGCTCAGCAGTGGGACATTACTTTACTTTACAGGCTACAGGACATTACTTTACTTTACAGGCTACAGGACATTACTTTACTTTACTAGTAGCCTGTAATATTTCACTGCTGGGCAAAGGCCTCTCATCTCATCGAAGACATCAGTACTGCAGTGAGGAGGAAATAAAAGTGTATGGACAAATTCAAAATTGTATTTCGAAGTAAAGCATGTAAAATGAGCTATAAATGATCCTCTCTTCCAAGTCAAGAGTTGTTAACCTAAATCTGGGTAGCGGGGTGAGGTAGCGTAGCGTAGCGTAGCGTATTGCGGGGTATTGAAGCGTCTGAATAGCGGGGCGTCTTCATATAAGGTATTACAGTGAGACTCAGATAAGATATACCTAAAGCTGTAACATACAGAGTGAAGAAGAAAAAGAGTACCTAAAGGCAGGTTCGGAATAACTGGTAGAATTACTAATGAGAAACGTTGCAAAACATCTGTTAAGTTGTGCAGGCATCTGTGTAAAAGAACTTTACCTATCTGAAATCTTAATGATTTCTCTATCTAACTAGGTAGTATTGATATAAATTTAGATAAGTAGGTATTTAGTAATTTTTACGGTAAAAATGACATATGTAAATGTTAAGTATCTTACTGACATTATATTGAGGCTTGTTGAAATATTTATATGCTTAATGAGGATATGTATGCCCTAGCATATAGATACATAAACATACACAGATATAAACACAAGTTTTATAAAACTTACGAAAGTGCTTTTGCTTCTCTTTAAAATGTGATTTTTCTTTGAGTAGGTACTCACTATTCGCTGCTTAGAATATTAAGAGTAGGTACTAGGTATTAAGTGCTTGCGTGATTTCCCAGAAGGGCTAAGAAACAAGTAGAATCAAAAAAAGTTTTAATTTTCCCTTTTTTACTAAGGCATCTCTCTTGCTCTATTTCCATAATAAAAAAATGAGATAAAAGATAGAAGAGATTGTCGCCAAGAAGAAATGAAACGTTTATCATTAATATACAATACTAGCAGCGCCCCGCGGTTTTACCCCCGTTGTGCCCGTTCCCGTGGGAATTTCGGGAATTTTTTTACATAAAAACCTTCCTCTTGAATCACCCTACCTATTACAAAAAACCGCATCAAAATCAGTTGCGTAATTTTAGATTTAAGCATACAGACTTTGTTTTATACTATGTAGTGATGACAACAATTACTTAACCTTTTCGAAGACCGATGCCTAAACTAGGCAATACAAATTATGAAACATTCAACCTCTTTAGAAATCAATATTCTTGGACTCGTTATTGAAGTCGCGGTAAAAGTTAGTGAGTAATAAGTCAGAATACCTGGAATGTGTGTTGTCGCGAGGTCCGGTTCAGATCACTTGAGGACAAGGACGGCGGCGGCGCCCGCGCAGTCACTATGCAGTTGTTAGGATTATTATAATAAAATTTATTTTATTAATCCTTACAACTGAAATTTAGAAATAAAGATTTGAACTGCATAGTGGCTGCGCGGGCAGTCCATTTAATGGACTTTGTATATAGTTACCTAGCAGCGCCCCGCGGTTTTACCCGTGCCCGTGGGAATTTCGGGATGAAAAATAGCCAATGACCTTCCAATTGAATGTAGCTATCTATTACAAAAATATTTTTTGGTAATTCCCGAGATTAGCTCTAACTTACAAACAAAAAAATTTTACCTCTTTATAATATGTATAAGTACAGATTATTAGTAAGTAACAAACACAATGGTCAAACTGTTACCAATATAAATATAAATTCCAGATTTAAATGGTTGGGAATGAATGAGATTCATCTTGTGTATTTTCTGAAATTGTTCAGTTTACAATCTTCACAACTAGGGCTGTATTCTACAGTTTTAAACGTTCGGTTGCGTACACTAGTACGTCACGCGTACAAATATACGTTGCGTAATGCCACGAAATAGAGAAGCAGTAAGTACTTTGCTTTTCCGTGGGTAATGCATTCTACAGCTGCGATACTGACATCGCCTGCGTATAGTGCACGCACTAAGGATGATTTCCTTTGCCAGCGTCTTACGCGACGCTACTTCAGAAATATAAAAAGGAATTAAGCGTTTTTACGCTTGACGTACGCTAATAAGTACCTATCTACCTACCTCATTAACCAGTATTCACGTCTAGGCACTTAACCTAAAAGTTCGCATACTTAATTGATATTTTATTCCGACTATTAATATTACTTTACCTTAAACACCGTGTTCTCTATAAATAGGTTTAAATTGGTTAGTTATCCGTGACATAGTTGAAAAGAAACGAGTTAGATAAACAGTTTGCTAGCCTTTCATAATCTAGGGCACATGTGGCCTTATTTATCAGAGTTGATATCTAGGCGGGCCTTCATTATGCACACGTGGATAAATAATAACCACGAACCGAAATATACCAGATCAATATTGGGTGATTTATTCCTTACTTTTAGGCCGACGTGTTAGTGAGCCTGTAAGTACGGGTAGGTGAATTGTATATACGACCTCTTCGGAACTTCTGTTGTCCTGGTACCTACTTTTTATAATATGTAACCGATTTTTCTGATTTTGTATATTATTAATTTTCAAGAGTTTAAAATCAAACTATTATGGCCAATTTTTCAACCAAAGACAATTTCTTCTAGGAAAGGGGTTTAGTAATGGGGTAATATTGGAATAATCAAATCAATCACTAAACCATTTTCCTCTTCAGAAGGAAAATCAGCCACATTTGTCCACATTTTAACTCGTAAGATAAAATAGGGTAAGTACATTATCCTTGGTCGGTGTATCCTTTATGACTTGAGGAAAAATTCTAACTAGAAATATATACTTATCTCTAACGCCAGCAAAGTGGATATTCCAGCTGTATTATTAGTTACTGAACGAGTACATTGAGAGCCTTGTAGGGCTCGAATCTAAGCAATATAGATAGAAATCGGGTTTGACGCGAACTTTCAAAGCTATCTAGCATCAGCTTGTTTTCCACTCGATAATGGTCGTTCGATTTTCCAATGGATTTAACTTGAATTCGATATAAAACGGAATGTAGGTTGTTGTGTAATTTAGTTGTCGGTCTCTACTTATCATTGGCAATTAAACTTATCGACCAGTAAATGAATACGAGCGTTTTCCCGCTCAGACAAAGTACTTACATTCGCTAATCGTCACGTTTTTGTCGCGACAGTCGCATAAAAATGTCGTGCGCTATACATTAACGCGTCCCAGTCATGATCTGTTTAAGTAATACAAAACTGATGGAACAATACTGGCCGAGTCATTTGTCAAGAGCTGGTCTTTCATTATTTACTGCATCGGGCGAGCTTTCATCTCGGCGCTGAGTGATGGCTCGATGGACAAGAACGATTACGTCTAAACCCTTTGTCAGTCCGAACAGTTTCGGTGTAACAATACGGCGGTGGTATCAAAGACTACAGACTAGTCCCACGTTCTCGATGGACTTGTACGTTTTGACGGTGAAAAATAAACGGATATTTTCTCGCTTTTCATAGACAAAGGCAGTATTAAGTGATGGGAATGAAGTTAACAAGCACTGACTGTAATGAATGTGGGAAAAACCTATATAGTATTATTAACCTGTCAAGCCTCTCTAGCAAAGCCAATATGGCCATGTCCGTAGGACATCCCTTAATCATAAATCATGCTTTCTTATTAGACTTGCGTTGATATGCGTCCATAAACATTTAGAAACACTTTAAATGTCAGCCATGTCTTAGAGAGCATCGACCAGGAGTAAGCGGAAGCCACTTTGACCCTTTGTTTATCAGCGGAGGAGCGACGGAGCGTTCGCCGGATATGCAACGCCGCCGACGGAAACGCGTCGTCGACTTTAATCAATGGCCTTTTTAATATAGGGCTGACACTAAAATAAACAACATGAAAAGCTCCCTTTGTACTTCCAAGTACTAAAACTTTGAGCACGTTTTTTTTGAGTTGTAAACACTTTGTTCGGTGATGTTTAGGTTAACATAATAACGTACGATGATTAGTGATTGCCCAAAAGCCTCTGTCAAATGAAGTGGAGATTAATGATTATGTTAAAAGTGTATGAACTGTAAAGACTGCAGCGGCATAAAAAAGGTACGGTAATGATACACTAATATTTATTAAAATATCTTTCTTAGTTGTAAACTTTTATCTTCAAAGCAGCGCTGATCTTTATCTTTCAAAGTAAATTTATAATTAGTTACTTCTGAGTATATAGAAGCAGGTCCACTTTAAATTAATTAACTGTAACATTACTAGTTCAGTGACTTCAACTCTTTACACATCACACCTCAGTGTCGTAACTTGGTAGAACTTAGATCTAACTTGTAATCCATGTTTGTATTGACACCAGTTATAACTGGCCATCACAAATAGAGTGCTTGCAACTTAGTAGTTTATCAAATTAAAATGCTTAAAAGCTTTTGCTATCAATTCTTCCTTTTAATGTTCGATGGATATGTAGTTCTTATCTTACTTAGACCTCGTTCGTACGCTTTTAAAGCGACTGATGTAAAATAGACTTGCCCAGTCATATTTAAGGCCCAATACACACGTGCTACTTGATAGCATTTGCTTAAAAGTAGCATGCTTTCGTGCTACTTACAAGCAGTGTATCAGTAGCTTTAGTTTTAGAGGTATCTAACCGCCATATACGATAACTTAAACTTTAACTTAAACAGTGATTTAAAGTGTTTTGTCTCTTTCACTCTTTGGCAAATAGCGTATATCGGAAAGGGAAAAACCTTTTGATTGCTAAAGTGCTGTTAATAAGCGTTTATGAATAAGGCCCAAAGTGTCTATCATATTTTATTTAGGGCTGGTTACTAACGCTTACGCATCAGTAAACTTTAATTCGAAATGTCAGTCTCGACAGACGCAAGAAAATGAAAAATCGTAGCTCGAATAACTATAAACAGACTGTAGTTTAATAAATGAAACAACGGTTTGTATTTAAAAGTAATTGAACAACGTACCTACATAATCGTTTTTTTAACGAACGTATGTAACGATTACCAACCGTTTAAAGCAACCAGCCCTTAGTCTACTCAGACATACTTAGGATTATGTAACTAATGGCCTTCCTCTCTCTTTCTGATCATCCACGCTCACTGACCTTTGAATTTTTGAACTTTTATGGTTAGTAAAAGCATATAACAGTACCAGTATTTTTACAAAGCTGACAGCCCTTGTTATACGTTACTGTTTACGGTGTAAGTTTGTTTGTCACGACCTACTTACTATCGACCTCCTGCGATAGTGATCACCGGTATATGTATGTTAATATAAGTGGAGTTCTATGTATGACAATATTTTGTAGGCCTTGGCTTGGAACCTAAAGTAGGTACAGTAAAAAAACCTTAGTCAAGCGCTAAGTGTACCATTTGTGGTCACAAAAACAACATACTAAGTACTAGGCACAGGAAAATTGTTTATCAAATGCTTGAAAAAATATGTTTGTAACTACTTTGCTGTACTATACAGAACGACAAACGTAATTAACAACCAAGTATCACAGATTACTTAATCGTTACTTAGTTAATCATGCCCTTAATTGAAATATCAAAACAATTTATGATATTAAGTCGTAGAACCTTCCTAGATCCTTTAATTACACACCTGTGAGTCTGATGTGCCTACAAGGATTAGCCTTACCACCCACATGCACCGCACATACTCACACTGACAATTAAATATTTGATGTAGGTGGGCAAACAACCAGAGTATAGGTAGGAATTCTGTTGTTTGTTCTACAAACAATTACGAAGTGTAGTGCAGAACAAGTGTAGGTTTAGGATTTATAAGTACGTACAATCTGTTCAAAAAAATGTGAAGGACTTTGTCACATTATAGAAAAGAAAAGCCTGTAATGCACTGCAGGGCAAACGCCTCTCATCTCACCAGACATTAGTACTGAGGGGCTGGAGAACTTTTGTTGTTTGTTTGTTTGAAAGCGCTAATCTCAAAAACTACTAATCCGATTTGAATACTAAAGGATAGCAACATTCAATGGGAAGGTTATTTTTAAGGTTGTTTTAGGCATAGGCAATTTTTTATCCCGAAATTCCCACGCGAACGGGTACAACGCGGGTAAAATGGGACGCTGCTAGTCACTACCTTAAAGTGGAATATAAAGTGATGTCTACAAAAGGAATTACCTATTTCATTGGATGTTATCCCTAATGTATCTAAAACTCACAAGAAGATCCATAATGCCACATCCAAAGATCCGTTGTACACTCGCTTCATTGGTCCCGCATAAAGGCGCGGTCAGGCCAAGTGATAATTACTGGACCACGGGTCGGGACAACTCAATTAGGCCTCCAACGCACCGCCATTGACATCTGCCAACCATTCATCTTGGTGTACCATTCAGGCATTTACACTACAGCTTTGTGTGCGGGTGTGACCAGGGTTTAGTTTTCTTTGGGGTTTTGATAGTATAACCTGTTTTTTCAAAGGAATCAATGGATAGGATTAACCACCTTTTTACAAGATATAATCAAATAATATCCTATTGCAGGCCAAAGGTATAAATTGAAGATATGAGTATTGCAAGAAGCTAACCTGGTAAAACGCTTGCCTGCTGGTTTTTGTCTCACACCCGAGCCATATTTGTATATATAGCTAACGATTGGGCCAATCTAGCGGTCAATAGAAAAAAGTGGAAAGAGGGTGAGGGTCTTTGCCCTGAAAATCCTAACTAATATTATTAAAGCGAAAGCTCTGTTACGCTTTCACGCCAAAACTACTGAACCGATTTTAATGAAATTTTGTACACAGTTAGTCCAGAGCCTGAGAAAGGACATAGGCTACTTTTTATCGCGAATCTCCTGCGGAAACGGGTACAACGCAGGTGAAACCGCGCAGCGCTGCTAGTAAAGAAATAAATTTAGCTTGTTTCAATGCACAAAAATGTTTATACATTCGTTTCATAGGAAGCACGTACTTACTTCATCATTTGGGGTGTTTCTTTAAATCTCTGATAATCTTCGTCTTCTTATCGAGACGAGATTCTCTGATCATAATAATCTTGAACATTTAATTGGGAGGCTAAACCCTCTAGGCATCTGTTGTATTGTAACACCTATGGTTAGAGGTTGTTGTACCACTTGGGTTGCCAGGTGGCCATCTCAACTGGAAGATGCTAATTGAAGAAGCGTTCACAACATTGTTGTTTTAATTTAATTAGATACTATGGTCCGAAACTACGTTTTCTAGTAAATTAGGTACTGCATAATTGGTAGCAAAGAGCCTGGGATTTAACATAGGTACCTACCTATAAAAATAAGAATAATTCGATTCTCATTTTTAATTTTAATTTATTTTATAATTATATTAAATCAATTCTTATAAAGTTAAATGGAAATCAAAGTCACAATCACATTAATAATGATGCAGAATTGAGAAACATGCAATAATCACTTTTATTTATTCATTGGCAAACACGGATTAACTAGATTAAAAACTTAATAAAACTTTAACTATCCGCAGTAACCGACAGAAAATCACTTTGACCTTAGAAAAATACTCATGTACTTTGTAGGGATATACCCGAATTGCAATAAAATGAACTACGCATCGGTAATATGAGTCTATGAAAAGGTCTATAAAACTGAATCTTGAACCTCACATCTTTCAAGGATCCAAAGGTTGAAAGATCAAGTATGAAAGGTATTGCTTTCGGCTAGCACACACGAGAGAACTACAACACCGAAATAGTAACATGGTTTTGAAATACGTCGCAGAAAAAATCAGTAGGTAAGTAGACAAATATTTTTAAGTTGACAAAACATGATTGATGGCAAACCAACTAAAACACGAACAAAGATCAATTGTTCAGCAACATATCTACCTGCACGGCTGTATGAAAGGTCAACAGTCACCGGTTCCTCATACATTTCCGTGATCCGTGTCTCAAGGCACTCTTGTGAAGGGTTTTACGAGCACTATTCATAACTAGAGAACTTATTGTACAAAGGTTAGGCGGCCCGCTCTAAATCTTTATGATTATTATTTGTAGCTCTAGGTTTAGATTGCCTTCCTACCCGTAAATTTAGAAAAGGAGAAGTAGGTATCCAAGAGTCATGTGTGTACTCTTACGTATTGTTGATTGAAGACTCTTAGGTATGTATGCTATAGATAGACTCTAGCGTAGATAACTTGAATGCAAACAAATACCTATGGATATTTTTTGTTTTTTTCTTTCGTTATAGCGTCAAACTAACCTATTTTTTATGTGTTGCACTTAGGAAAAAGTGACTACATAAACAGTGTTTTGAAGACCAGTCATACCCTTCATCAAATAAACAAGGTACTTTCCTACAGGAATAGTTGGTTAGACCAACTTTATAGACTTGAATTCATAATAATATAATCTCGTATAATATGATGGAAAGAGATATGTTATGCTCACACATTTAAATTTTATTTTAAATCGAGAACAAAACATCCTCACATCAAGAAAGCTTTGTCCATCAGCATCTTTACTGACAAGGAGGCCTGAAATTCTGCACCACAACGTCAAAGCATGCATAACAGCATTACTTGAAGATTATACAAATGACGCAACCGGGCGCCAGTCGCTAGCACACACCACCATCTAAGTCCAAGTTGCAGACAATACTGGATAGATTTGAATTCCGATAGATATTAGTCATAGCGCGTGAGGATAAGGCACGTTGTAATGAATATACCATTGAGCAAGCGCAGAGCTAAGTAGCTGAGAATTATTTAAGCCTCAGGCAGCAGGAAACATTACGGCTTAAAGGTATTTATTTATGGGAGGGATAATGTTTAGAGGTATGTGAGGTGAGAGCTCGGAATGCTATTAACTCCATGGTTTACTTTAAACTGTACTAGTTACGGAGAAAATAGAATTGATGGAACGATCGGATCACAAACAGTAAGGTGGGCTGCTTTTGTTCTTGGCAACGGTAAATGTCTTGTAAGATGTTGATTTCAGGCGATTCAACTAGATGGAAAAAGAACTATTTTTTAATCAGATCTGTGATAGCATAAGGTTAATTAAAACATGAAAAAAGGTATGAAAAAATAGCCTAATCCGCGCAAAAAATTCCATTTATTATTTTGATATCATTACAAATACGATTACAGTCAATCAATGAACATAACAACATACTTAGAACCTTTTCATATCCAAACTTTAATTGAAAATGCAAATTGCTTATACCATCAAAACCATAACTTCTTTTACCGAAAAAAATTGTGACATAATTTATTAAGTCCCTACTTTAGGGTCCTTCTGTCTTAAGTTATCACGTAATGAGCAAACCTAACAACATCTTATAGTGACCATATCAATATTAAAAATCGTTCATGTTTGCAACTTGGCCATCGCTCACAAATTGTAGTAGGTAAGACCTATAATATGATAAAGTATTAAAGTGTTTACCAAATCCAAAATACAAGGTACAAAATCTGTCCTTCTATATCAAAAGGGATACACGTCTTACCCAACAGCGCAGTGAAAGTGTTATTGTATTTGGTTCAATTGCAACATTCAGCAGATTACTCCGGGTGCCGCAATACCGCAGCTCTCGAGCGGTTGGCCAACTTTTAATAGACGGAACGTGCGCTCAAAGATGAGCTTATTTATTGAAAGACACCGTACACTTAATGTTTATTAAGATAATAGTAGAAAAGATGAGGGAGGGGATTAATTTCATGCTTTTTTTACAAAAATTGATATTGATGCGTGCACCAAGGTCCTTCACTAGCTGGTAGACTAATGGAAGCAAGTTGATAAGAAGAATGCAATAGGAATAGACCAACAAGAAAAAGTACCTATAAAATATAAACATGGGATTGAGAATTTGTGGGATGGAGGTGGGTGCCCCTGCCTCCAGTCCACTGTAGACGCCTTCCTTTGTTCAGACATAGAGGTCATAGTTTATATCATAGGTAGTTAAATAGAATGTTCCAAACAGTTAAGTAAAAGGAAATTTTGGAAAGAAGACAGAACCGAAACCCCCTCTAAAATCGAAGATAACCAACCTAATATCACAAGCGCTACTTAGTAATTAAGTAAACATAATTCGTGACACAAACAAAATAATAAAGGATTAAAAAACCAACAAAACGATCCTAAAGCCCGTGTTATACAGGGTGTCTGAATCAGTGCGTGACTGTCCTGCGCGTGCGCAAGACACACATTGTTTTAGAAACAATGACTGATGTCACACTGCAACGTGACAGGAAAGATATTAATTGGGTTACATTTCACGATTTCTAATGTCTCTTTACACTAAAGGCGCCCAGGATAAAGAGACCCATCCACCAAAGGCGCCATAAGTGGGTTCAAGCTTAGTATTCAACTCTAAGGGTGGTTCGTTTTTAACGGTTGGTAATCGTAACATACGTCCGTTAAGTTCACGATTTTTTAAACAAAAGTTCGTGCAGGATTTTTTGCGCTCTTAAATTTCAACTATAAAGCGTTGTTTCGTAGCTTCAACGACAATATGTTAAAGTTATTCGGTCAGTAGAAAGCCACCATTTTTTATTTTTTACGTCTGAGACGGACATATTGGGTTAACTTTTACTGGTGCGTGAATGTAAGCTGAAGCAACCCGCCCTAGTGAATCCACCAGTGCTGTTCGATAAGTAAGATCAAGTAGGTTAGTAGTCTGCTCTGATTTCGGAGTTTTTTTCTGCCTATTAGGCGTCAGACATATCTAACGATTTAAAACAATCAACAAGTCACAATTATTCATTTTAGTAGTATATACACATCGTCTTAAAGTCATCGCCTATCTACTTCCCCGACATCCCACCGACACCAGCGCCTCAAGTGGCCGCGTCAGGGGCCACTTGAGGCATTAAACAAATATTGCTTTTACACGATTTAAAAATTAACATTCATGAATTTTACTAGGAATTGATTTTTGTTCAAATATGTTTTACCTTAAATGACAAAACCGACTTGGAATTGCTATTGATCATTGTTTTTTTTTGGAATTCATTAATATACACAAAAAATCCAACCACAAACAGCAATGAATAATTATCATTACCTACATAAACGCATTAATGAGGTGTCAATAACAATCGAATAAATTATATTAAAAGTTTTAAATTAGGTAGGTTCTGTGCCGGTCGGGCGCCGAGGCGTAAGGTGAGCGATGACCTTTATTCACAAACGTTTACAGTCTAAACATTTTAATATTTTAGGGAATACAATAACATTTACCTAAATATGTAAATTTAAATGTTGTACAACTAAACACAACGATATTCAAATGAACATTGTCATTTGCAGCCTAATTTAAATGCAATTTTAAATCTGTGCTGGTCTTAAGGTAGCGCTCGTGGCGTAGTTTGACTAAACGATGTTAGTTCATTGCGATTGTTAAGCAACGTGCAGCTCGACCACTACTTGGATGGGTGGCCGATAGTGGCATTTCTATCTAAGCGCTACCCTGCTTCGGAGGGCGCGTTAAATTGTCCGTCCCGGTTGTTACAATCGATAGACCATGTCGGAGGCCTTTATGCGGTCATAAAACTCCGACACCAATTTAATAGGTACTGGAGTATTGTGTAGCGCGCTACTTAATAAATAAAAATATATACCCGGACATATTCACACACGGTTAATTAGACCCAAAGTAAGCTCTAACTAAGCTTGTGTTATGGAATCTAATTAACTGGTACTACTACATATACATACACAAATACTTTTTTTATAAGAATATATAATTGACACCCAGACGTCGTCGCCAACAACTATGTCTGCACATATTGTTGACTCCGGGCGGGAATCGAACCCGCAACCCCCGACACAGTAAGCGCTCTCACTGCCATTGTGCCAACGGGCTTGTCAACTTGAATTTAATTTAATGCAAATATAGTGATTTTGGAAAATTTACAGAAGTCAAATAACATCAGCTGCGTGCAAACACTCGTTTAAAATATTCCAGTACCCATTAAATTATATACTTTGACCTACGCGATAATTTGTACCGAGTATTGTAAACATTGGAATGTATAACATTTGAGCCATATTGTTGTAAACAACGACATGATCTCATGCAATATCAAATGACCCGGGGTCGGTAGTCACTCGATACTAAGGAATGCAAATATTGCCAACAATGCTTTCTGTATGTAATTTCATATTTATTTACATAATATTAAGTATGTATTTGTGTGGGAATTATTGTAGTTCGTTGGAAAAAATAATAAGATATCGGAGGAATATCCTTTCATCAACATTGTTAATGACATGTAACTGTAGTATAAGAACAATTTGACGACTAAAGAAATCAAAATTGTTAAGACAACATACTCCTACTAGCCATATATTATGATATCCCAAATACCTATTTGCATTTTTATGCTCTTGGGATGGATTCCTTCAGTTTCCGCTGACGCACCAGTAAACGTTAACGTAACAGAATGTCGGTCTCAATGAGAACACCAAATTTTTTTTTCTAATAGCAACTTGAATAACTTTAACAGTCATTTAATTTATGAAACAAAGCTTTGTATTTATCAGACTTTTCAGTGAAAGTAGTCGTTAACTTTTTAACGTACGTATATTACGATAACCAACCGTTTTAAACAACCCACCTTTAGTTGACACTAGTTGATGTGACGTAACACAAATAAAACATTTAATGTCATTTAATTTGTATGTAATATTACAGTACCTATTAATAGTTATGGGTCCGTAGTCAAGATTCCATTTATAACTGTGTTCTCAGGGTATGAGTCATTCGGAGTGGCGCCCACGCCTATAGCGATCCTTTAAAGTATAGATACTATACAGATGGCGCTATCCTAGGTTCCTTTTTAAAGCCCTTTGAAAATGATTGCTAAGCTAACGTTTGCTAATAAGTCAGGTATAAAAAACAAGTTTAGTATGTAATGTTAAAACCATGTGGATGGTTGTTATTAAATGCCATAGTTTGATTGATAGATAGTAAATGAGTTCTTAATTTGAAAATAACGGATTTTTTTTTTTTATGTTGCGTTGTTGCCAGCTTCGGCAGTCACAGATAAAATAATTCAATTGGGTAAATTAATAATATTGAATTGACTTTATTACACTAGCGAGGAACAAAGACACTTTTTTCCTTGATATTGTCTTCAAACGCGGTAGGCAATTAACTTGATGAATGCTTATTTAAACAAACCGTCTATTATGGGAGTTGATATTGAATCGTGTGAAGGCGCCAGCGATTCGCCACACTCCCACTCATGTCTCGTCATCCCAGATCCCGACAATTGTAAAGCTGTGTCGTGGGCGGACCGCCCTTTCGTTAAGGATTATGCCCAAAAGAAAACTTAAAACAACTGGTACATTCATTACCATGGTTTTCATAACCTTTTCTTTGTTTCAGGCCGTCACGATGATTGGATGGACTATGAATGAATGATGGATTAACCTTCTAATAACTAATCAAGCAATTTTCCTATAGACACGTGATAAAAAGAACGATGAACAAAAGTCTTCCTATTTTTGGTGCAATAAAATCGTACAAGAGTGCAAATTATATTGGAGGACCCTTGTCAAAGGTTGCAACTTCGGAATAATTTAGATAATTTTTTGGCAGGTAAAATACTGGCAAATTAAAATTAATTAAACCTTTTTCTTACCTGGATGTAAAATTCGAATTTTAAATCTGAACATGGTTATTAATGCTATCTTTATCACATAAAAGCAGAAAGAGTAGGACGGCAGATCGAAGCGGTTAGCTTAGTCAATCTTAGGCGTTAATGGCGGTAGGCGGGTGCAATCGGCGCATGCGCCGGGCACGTGATCGGCAACGCAGCCTTGCAAGGACGTCGCGTCTATGGACCAACTAGTTAATTAATTCCACCTTCATGCTGACTCACCATCTCGAAACAAACAGGGGTATTTGTTCAATCAATGTTGCCAACTGCAATTATCTGATAACGAATTCCCTTCGAATACACTAGCGACCTCTACCGGCAAACATTCCAACACGATAACCGTTTTAGGTAGGCCATTTGAAAGCGACCAAGTTATGAGTTCGTTGCATCGTGTTTTATGCACCGTCAGTTATTTCTTATGGCTATCGAATCCGTTATATTGACAGAATATGTGTCTGTAACCCAACACAGCTTTATACTTGGGTACTCCTAATGTACTAATCCATTTACTTAATTTAAGGCAATTCAATTATCTAAAATATCAATCAATGACTTCGTAGGGTAAAAAGAATAATCTAACCTAAATACTTAATAAGGAAATAAAGAAATATTATAAAACTCGACTTAGGCGTACACAGGCTGTTCTTTGTCAGTCAGTGATGTTCTAAATAGGAACAGAATATTCTAAAATAGAATGCCGATAATCGATTCATAGCAGTTAACTTCACTCGAATTTCCATAAATCGATTGATTTTCCGTTGCAAAGGATATAAACATACTGCCATATGGTTTGTTTCTGCGAATCGTTGACTCACACCGTGACATTATTTAACTAAAGATTTATCGAATATGTCATACAAAAAGCATACAAAGGATGTCCTGTGATATTAACATTAGTAATTTATTACGCAGAGGTTGCCTACTAAATAGACTGTAAAATACCTAAATATTCTATTGTTTTAACCGCATTCTTGTTGAAACTTAACTAAAAATGTACAAAGAACTTTAAACTGGAATAGACACTAAGAACTAAACAAAAATTATAATAAAATTTGATGATAGAAGTTATTCTGAAAAAAACCATAAATATCTACCTAGATACCTTAAAAGCAACACTACAAAAGAATATTCATCATAGACAAAGTATTACTGCCAGCGCCATCTAGCGTAACCTAGTCCACGTAACAGAAACTTTAAAAATGGAACAGGACTGAAATTCAAATTTTTAGAACGGAATATTTCAATGTTGCCACTTTTTAAATTTCGTGAAAACTTTGGGTGATATTAAGTACCGGTATCTGTAAATGGTCACGGTAGAGCATTACCATAAAGTAAATTATCTGTCATTTGGCATGCAATGTAACCGGTTGGGCCCAACCTGTTCATTGACAAGAACGTGACTCATAATATGTAACAGAACTGAACTGAAATTATAAGGACTTTGAACTCCAAAGACCGAAAAAAGGTATAAAGAAAATTTTGTACTTTATAAAAAATATACTAAGGTTAATTATCACCTTACCTGTATTTATTTACAAGCACAAATAAATAACGTTTAAAATTAAATTCAATTTGGTGCACATTCAAACACAATTTTGAACAGATTTAGGTGCTAAATAAATAAAATTAATTTACACTTCAAGTAAACCTTTTATAACCTTTATTCACCACATGAAGGTATACCATCGCTTCGTTGACTGCACTGCACTTACCACACTCAAATACGTCTATTTAACCGATACGATTTAGCTGACGTAATTTTTCATACATTTCATGTCAAAATCACTCATTAAATCTCCACTAGGGAAGCATTTGACGTCTCTGAGTATGGGAGTGAGCTAGAAATCTAATTACTTTGATTCTAACTAAAGGAGTATAGGCAATTTTATACGAAGAAATAATGTTTTATTCAATATTTATCGAGCGACCAATTACAGTATAATAATTTGGTGAAAAACTGCGACCAATATAGCTCATCCCTCTTTTCTATGAATAATGATTATTCATTGACTATTATGTTGTACTTTCCCAATAAGGTTTAATGTTATTCATAACATAACAAATCATTTCCCCATGCTTGTATAGGTTTATATTTATACCAGCTCATCGAAATAATTCGATAAATGTAATAATCATTGTATTAATCATTGGGAATTTTATTATTACAATGGGAATCCTTAAAACATAATGAATTAAAATGATAATTATAATTGGAATAAAAAGTTTCCCATTTCCGTTGCATGAGCAATGATACAATCAACAATGACTAAGTGTTTTAATATTTACCTATCCAACTAATATTATAAATGCGAAAGTTAACATGGAAGTATGTATGGATGTATGTATGTTTATTTCTCTTTCACGAAAAAAAACTACTAGACGGATTTGGATGAAACTTAACAGTAATATAAATAACACAGTGGATACATTTTATCCCGAAATTCCAGCGGGAACTGGTACAACGCGGGTAACACCGCGGGGCGCGGCTGGTCTAAGATAATTAGCAGAACCAAAGTTTTGGATACCGATAAGTAAAAAATAATAGGTTTATACTACTGATATGTTCAGTGAAATGAGAGGCATTTGCCGTGCAGGCCACTGCAGGGCAAATGCCTCTCATGTAGTGTCTCATGTAGTGTCCCAACACTACAGACATACACAAGGGTGTACACTTTCTATTGTCTGATATACCCAAACACCTGTAAGTCCAAAGTGCGTGTTTCCAATGAATCACATGTCTAGCATTTGGATTCGGATGCGCTTCGCATATTAATATTAGTCCAAATCCGTCCTGTCGGCGGCGTCGTCTACGTTATTTCGGTGCGCACGCGCCCCGCTATTCCCGTACTAAACTTAAGACTATAAAATCAATATAACAGAAGCCACGCTCTTAATGATTGTATGACCTATTTTTTAGATATAGAATTCGGGCGTGGTGATTATACTTATTGCGTAACCCTCCTCAGTCCTCTTGAACTACATATATTGATATCTAAATCTAATAACGTATAGGAAGCTCTCTTTCTCTCTCTTTCTCTCTTTCGCCTATAATGTTATTGATAAATGAGCTATCTTAATTATTTTAATAACTTATAATATTTTAATAACTGAAGCTCCCTATTTCACGAGACGAATCATTATTATGAACATTGTCAGAGATATTGCACATGAAAAGGAGAACTGTGTATTGCACATGATAAAAACAATACATAAAGAAGCATTATTAATACCCCACCATGGTAATTTATTATAGAGTGACAACTTACAGGACAATGCTATTACCAAGAAAAATATAAAATCCTTACGTTAGTAATTTATTTTGTACTTAATACTTAAAAATATTAAACCTTAGTTTATTTCCCACCTCCATTTCGGAATGAAATAAACTTATTTAAACCATTACTTTTAACTTTTAACATAGTCCATTCATTACAGAACCGTACATACTTTAATTAAATGTTATCAGACGGAAGTCAACCGGAATATGGTGAACCGATATGACCACACCCTGACAAAGATAAAACCTCTATTAATAACATGTGGGTATTTTCTGTTAAAAACACTTATTTTATCCCGACGAAATAAGCGTTAAACTCGATAATAGGATTTACGCAGTAATTTAACTGGCACCAAATCTACTAATGTGTATCCATTTTCGACGCATTAACGAAACATTACTTTTCGTTACATAAAATTTATAATTTAAGAAAACCCTTGTGCAAAAACGGATGGACCGATTTTACCAAACATAACTTAGAACCTTCAAATTCAAATGAATAAAAACCGCATAGAAATTAGTCCATCTATTTAAGAGCTACGGTGCCACATACAAACACAGAAATCGACTTTAATCTATCCACTCTTATGAGTCGGGGGCTAAAAATATAATTGGGAATACATAATAAATAACTCAGCTTTCTTAATAACTAAATTGTACCTACAAGAGAGAACCAAGAGACCTCTAAAAAATAAAAATAAGTCTACAATTTTCAGACTAATTTTGGCAAGCAATAAGATAGGCAAACTTGCGTTCTTATCACTTATGCAAGCATTTTGGCTTGTCGCAGTTTCATGCCATGAAAATTGCTATGAATATGTAGTGTTATTTAGCTGTGAAAATAAAAGAACTTCTAGGCAATTTACAAAACAAGTAAACAATTTGACTGACAAATTTTGGCAAGCAATAAGATTGGCAAACTTGCGTATCACTTATGGCAAGCATATCACTTATGACAAGCATTTTGCTTACCAAAAGTCCCATAGAAATATTGTTAGTAATATATAGTGTAGTGTATCTGTTTGTCACTGATCTTCATTCCAACCACCAGACGGAAAGCCGGCGCCGCAGACGCATATCTAACTTAAAGTACTTCACCTTTCCGCCAAATAGCCCTTTGATCCGGCATAATAAAACTAACACAATTAACTCGTCAGGCGGGGCGGTCACACTCGTTTTACGATCGCCCATGTTTACTGATATCAATCTAGTAAGGTTCTTGGTTTCATTTAGATAAATACTAAGGGCCTTTTCATAAATTCTTATTAACAGCACTTTATCTAACAAATGGTTTGTCCCGTTCCGACATACTCTATTTGCCAAAAAGCAAAAGAGACAAAACACTTTTAAACAGTGTTTTAATTGTTTTCATGTAATTCTTAGTCATTTTGTGGTAAGTTAATTAAAATCTGAATATAAAGTAACGCCTAAAGGGGGGCCTGGCAACTGGTGACTTCAAATCGAAAAGAGTGGCGGAAATGGGGGGAGGCCTTTACCCAACAATGGGATGATACAGGGTAACAGTAGCCAGTAAAAAGTAACTTTGAGTAGGATAATGGCTAACCCTGGTGTCGGACTCTTTAGACTGCATAAAGACCTCCGACGGTCTATCGATAAAACAACCGGGAAAGACAATTTTACGTGCCCTCGGAAGCATTTACTTTGTTTAATTGTGATTCATAATAACTTGTTACCTTGCCAAGTCATGGTTGATCCGATTTATCTCTAAAATTAGTTTTTGTTTTGTAAGTCTGTTGAACGTGTTAAAAATATACGCATTCAAGGACAATACCCAAAAAAGACCAACCAATACTATTTCTGGGTACCTTCCAGTTTACATTTATAGCTATTATCCATTATTTCTTTAATATTCAAATATGTATGTTATTTTGCTTCTAAATAGGTAAGGGGTACTTATATGATAAAATTAATATCTGAAGTTCGGCCAGTAATTTGGCTGTAGCTGCTTAGAGGCGAAAATTGCTTGCGCGACTAAAAGCGTTTAGTACGTACTTTTGCTACTATCACGGTTCAAACGACGAGCGGATTTAGTCTTAAATAGGTCGATACTAAAAATAAACCGCTTAATAAATTAGTCCATAGAGTTTTGTTATCAAAAGTAACTTAATTAGGATTAATTAAAACAAAAACTGATAGCGTTATTTTCAACCCGTGTATTCACAAAACTAATTAACTTTACACATTATAAATGTATAAATAAGGACAAACAGCAATTATATATATGTATATACAATTATAAATATAGCACGTATGTATGTATATTGTGATTACCAACCAGTGGATTTTACACCTAATTGTATGTATGTAGGTTAATACTAAGCAGTTTATTCGTCACTTTCGATATCCCACTATATTTTTCTTCATTACTTTTCCTCAACAAGTATTAAGAATAGCACTGTCTCGTTTCCACTTATTGAACTATCGCAAGTGCAAGCGAGAGAAACGTATACCTATGACTAATTTAATAGACAGAATATTTATATTATGTCCACCAATACTTAAATAAAGAATAATGATTAATATGTTAAACATAGATAAGTATACAAGTTTTAATAAATATAATTCAGCATATACCAGAAAGTTTTTAGAAACCACATTAAGAGGTATTAAAACAAATTATTTATAGTACCCTCCACGAATGGAATAAGCGAATCCCTCAACAATAAACATAACAATTGAAGACTACAAGACATCATATGATAAATACCGTGTGTTGATTGGTTGAACATTTGATAATAGAATTTTCAACCAATGAACATACAGTATTTTATCATGTCATTCATGTCTTGTCATAATTCTATTAATGTGCAAAGCGAGCAACTATTTTGAAAATATGTCTAGAAAACAAAGCAGAAACCTTTTTTAAATTTTCACCAAACTAAAGCAAGATACTCATATAATTAATACACAAACACTCACATACAATGAAATTCCATGTATTGTAATAGGTATAATGTAATAGGTATTGCATTTTTAAGGGTTTAAAATAAATAAGATAATATGTAGCAACATAAAATAAATGTATTCTGCCAATTATATTAAGATTACAATTAATTAAATTTATATTAAGGCAGATCTATATCTCATATATAAACTGCCATATTTACAACACGCCAATAAAATTATATAAGTATGTATTGTTATATCTAAGAATCATCAATACATATACACATTTTGATGTACGTTTTGCGATAGCCACTTGATTGGAGTATCCCACAACAATTCTTATTAAGTAATACGGTTTTTTTTTCGGTTTCCGATGTTACCCTTCCATACATTAATCACTAAACAGATATATATTCGATTATATATCATTCATAATATTTAATCTAAGTTTTAAAACACAGCCTAATTTATTATAATCTAAAATAGAGGGCAAACAAAGACAAAACTGACATCAATTATAAATCAAATTAAATTGTTTTTAGTAAAAATTATAGTTTTAATTTGACTATCTCTTAGACAGAGATAATTTTTTGTGTTTTATTAATATGAATGTTAATGGATTTATTCTAAACACATTATCTTCAGTGTGTAGCGGCCTTTGCTCTGCAGTGGGACATTACAAATGAATGTACATATATCTACACTAACATAATAAAACTGAACAGTTAGATTTTTTGTATGTTCAAACGAATTAATCCCAGAAACAGATTGGTAGTTACCAATCTGATGTGGATACTAAAGAAGATTATAGGCTACTTTTCATCCCGAAATTCCCATGGGAACGGGCACAACGCGGCTACAACAGCGGGGCGCTGTTACATACATAAATTCGAATGTCTGTGACAAATTATGGTAACAAAAAGAAATATCTGAAGGAAAACTTCGTTGTTCTTTTCTTTAGTAGAGTAGCATGATTGGAAGAATAGAGGAACTTAACTACTGTGTCACCGTTAGTTTGGTTGAACGTCAATAAGTTGGTCGTAGTTAAGCAACAATAAAACTTTAGACAAACGCAGTTCATTGTTTTCTTAATATATTTTTCAATGGTATTTAATAGTCACTGGATTTACTAGTACATAAGACATATTGTCACTAACTAGTGTCGAATATACGTCAGTTATAAATAAAGCACAATTTGAATACCTTCCGTTTTTAAATCTAAGGCTTTTACTCTTCGGTCAACAATACGCTAGAATTACTAATAGCAACTTTTCGAAACAGTATAATAGTATTGTTATCTTATATATAACATTCTCGTGTCACAGTGTTCGTTCGCGTACTCCTCCGAAACGGCTCGACCGATTCTCATGAAATTTTGTGAGCATATTGAGTAGGTCTGAGAATCGGCCAACGTCTATTTTTCATCCCGAAATTCCCGCGGGAACGGGTACAACGCGGGTGAAACCGCGGGGCGCAGCTAGTACTGTATATAATTTCTCGCAACAATGTTCCATTGAAGTCAAATGAAGAATTGACACAGTTAAATGACAAATTAGTGTTTAATATCAGGTTAGAAACAGCAGCGTGAGTGGTCAGATCTTTTAGGCATTATATTTCAGACATATGCTTTTACTTTATTTTTTTATGTCTAGGTTACATCATGAAAGATCTAGAAATCTAAACTCTAGTGTATTGTTAACCGAGAGTTTCTACTCACATAACGCATACAACGCCTAACATCTATTCAATCTTAGTAACAATCTAACGCCAATTAAGTACTACCATTCTTATGAACACTTTTTCGTCAATTTATTTTAATTACAGCAAGCTTGTTCTTATTAAAATTATGATCTCAATTTTGTTTAAAACATAATTGATAACGATTGGGGCACGAAGCTCATTAATAATATATTTGATAAGTATACATAGATATTTACATATATCGTAAAATATAAGGATGAATACATACATTTTATAAATCTTAGTATCCTATTACCTAACAAGGATCATACACCGCACATAATGTCAAAGATATGAACACAAATTGACATTGTGAAATGTCATACGTTGTTTTTAATACGGATTTATTTCATGATCTTATATAAAATAAATATTAACTTATTAGATAAATAATAATATCACTATGATGCCATATATCTCCAATGTGAGTGTTTTCTTAGCCATTTGAACAAGTACCTGTAAAATAGTAATCCCAAATGCCTAAATTGTCATACAAATATATAGGACAACTAAAATCAAAGGCCAATAAAGCTAAAGTAAACTACTATGTCATTTAACCGTGTCAGTGTAAGTGTTTCTGTGTCAGTGTGGGTATCACTCTGATTATCATCACTCTGATTATCGTGTATCAGTAGTGTGGATGTACATATTTGTAACGGTGTGGCAGTTAATATGTAAATGTTGGTGTCGCAGTATCGGTGTGTGTGTGTGTCAGTGTGAATAACATTGTGTCAGTGTAGGCATCACAGTGTCAGCGGGGGTGTCAGTGTGGGTTTGGTGTCTCTATATAGTGCGGATTGTTACTGCACTGTCCCTTTTTTAAGATTTAGACAAAGTCAGGGCGTTGTTCATCAATGTGTGTCTGGGTTTGTGTGTGTGTGTGTGTGTGTGTGTGTGTGTGTGTGTGTGTGTGTGTGTGTGTGTGTGTGTGTGTGTGTGTGTGTGTGTGTGTGCGCGCGCGTGTGACTCACGTCAGGCGAGGTATGCCCGCACGAGCGCCTTGACGGGCGCGCGGCACAGCGGGCAGGCGGCCAGCGCGGCGCCGCAGTGTGTGTGTGTGTGTGTTTGTGTGTGTGTGTGTGTGTGTGTGTGTGTGTGTGTGTGCGCGCGCGCGCGTGTGACTCACGTCAGGCGAGGTATGCCCGCACGAGCGCCTTGACGGGCGCGCGGCACAGCGGGCAGGCGGCCAGCGCGGAGCCGCAGTGTGTGTGTGTGTGTGTGTGTGTGTGTGTGTGTGTGTGTGTGTGTGCGCGCGCGTGTGACTCACGTCAGGCGAGGTATGCCCGCACGAGCGCCTTGACGGGCGCGCGGCACAGCGGGCAGGCGGCCAGCGCGGCGCCGCAGTGTGTGTGTGTGTGTGTGTGTGTGTGTGTGTGTGTGTGTGTGTGCGCGCGCGTGTGACTCACGTCAGGCGAGGTATGCCCGCACGAGCGCCTTAACGGGCGCGCGGCACAGCGGGCAGGCGGCCAGCGCGGCGCCGCAGTGTGTGTGTGTGTGTGTGTGTGTGTGTGTGTGTGTGTGTGCGCGCGTGTGACTCACGTCAGGCGAGGTATGCCCGCACGAGCGCCTTGACGGGCGCGCGGCACAGCGGGCAGGCGGCCAGCGCGGCGCCGCAGTGTGTGTGTGTGTGTGTGTGTGCGCGCGTGTGACTCTCGTCAGGCGAGGTATGCCCGCACGAGCGCCTTGACGGGCGCGCGGCACAGCGGGCAGGCGGCCAGCGCGGCGCCGCAGTGTGTGTGTGTGTGTGTGTGTGTGTGTGTGTGTGTGTGTGTGTGTGTGCGCGCGTGTGACTCACGTCAGGCGAGGTATGCCCGCACGAGCGCCTTGACGGGCGCGCGGCACAGCGGGCAGGCGGCCAGCGCGGCGCCGCAGCGCGCGCACGACACCAGGTGGCCGCACGGCAGGAACACCACGCTCACCTGCGGGCACCATACTGGATCACAGACGTTACGGCCCTCGGTGCCGAGGTGACACACTCATTGTAGTATACGCGCTCTTTGATGAAGCGTTCATCTTAGCGGGGAAAACCATGGCTTTATGGGCTCAGAGGATTTTGGGGAATCGGCTTTATACAGATTACAGTGAATGAGTATTCAAAGGCTTTCACATTGCGTCTCACAGTGCATTGTTACCAATCAAGTGAAGCCGGTTTTGTAATTGCGCAATCACACACATCCTACGGTTCACAGCGCTCTATACTTTTTATTTATTTATTTTGAACCCTTTATAGTAGTTTATGCAACTGTCATATAATGAAGGGTATTAAAACACGAGTGTGAGTTTGTTAGTTAGTTAGTTAGTATAGTAACGAGTGTTTTAATACCCGTGTCTTTATCTTCACTAATGCAATTAATCAAACAACAAGAGTAAAAGCTGACTTACTAAAAGTTGAGATATGCAAGAATGACATTTTCAGAAAATGATGTAGTTTTCTTTTCGATCTTCCATGCCAAAAAGTTATTATATTCTTTTTCATATAATTTTCTAGATTTTTCTGGCAAAAGATTGTGAGTTACTTTTGTTGCCAATTCTAGAATATCCGGAGGCGTACAAATATCATCGTCGCTATCCATTTTTAACTTTTAATTTGTATTTTAAAAACAAAACACATTGCGAAACATTAAATTCACGCGTACGTGTATTGTCACAGTGAACTTGCCGCCATTAAAATCTAACCAATGAGAGCGCAGCTGCGCGCGCATGGCCAATCAGGAGCGAGCGCGCGCTGTTCTTTTTTATTTAATTGGCACAAGATCTTACCATAGAGTTTTGTGTATGTAAGTTTAGTAGTTTCGACGAAGTTTTCACGTATAACCCAACTGTTTTCAAAAGCCAGCCTAATATCAAAATTTTATACAACTTGTATGAGGATTTTGACATAAGGCTCGCCAGGTTAATTGGTCGCGTTTTATTGATGTTATAATGAGATTTTACGATATCGATGTGGATATTATACCATCATGTGAAATTGCTTAAATTGAGTGTTTTGTTGTCTGCGCTATAACAGTAGTAATTATAAGTCAAGTATTGGAAACATAAGTAGAATGTTACAACATTAGTGTAGATAAAAATATTTACAATATAATAGTGCTTACCTCACAATCCATGCAAACTTTGCAAAGTCTAGCCTCCTTTAACTGTCTATTCTCTTCTTCCAGTGTAATATTTCTCGTCTTAACCGGTGCTGTTGTCTCTTTCTGGCTGTCTATCTCTGTTTCGCTCGCACTCGTGACCGGATTTTGTGTTTTACTTGTGATTTGTTCGTTGTTTCTTCGAGGTAAAGGTATAGGGGAAGGAGATCTGGTACGATCGGATTGGGATGTTTGACTTGAAGGCCGTTCTTCATATTGAGTAGGAGCTGCGATACTGAAATTAAACGGACGTAATTATTTATTTCTGGTACAAATTTTCGATAACGTTAATAATATCCGTTAGTTAGATTTCATTATACAACATTTGAGGTTAGTTTTAAGTACATTTGGGTCTAAGTTACCGTGCGTCTCTATGTTATAAATTCAAGTGTTTGTATCTATGGACTGATTATAATAGTTTCGACAATGGATTTAATATACAAACTGGATTTTGTACTACTATGTTTTAATAGAATATTAAACTCTGTGACATAGTGATAAGTTAATTTTACTTAATCGAAACAAAGAGAAAATTTGGAACGCAAGAGCTGCAACTATTCTTCGCGAAATTTTGCGAACTTATGGTGCTTTGTAAGAATGCAAGAGGCACAACAAGTGAGGATATGAAAGCCGGCTCACCCGGTGGCGGGCGCGAACTCCCTGAGCGTCTCCGCGAGGATGTCGCGCGCGAAGCGCTGCGAGGCGGGCGCGACGCCCCACGGCTCCTCCGCGAGCTGCTCGTGCAGCGCCGCGTCGATCAGCCCCTCCGACGAGCTGAACGGGGCTCCTGCACACACCCACAATATACGGTTATACCTACAATGATGCGACACAACGTATACCATACTATTATACATTCCGCCTTTATTTCGTTTCATTATTATATAATATATTCTTTTATTACCATTTGTCTCCCAAACGGGATGGATTTATATTATAACTAAGCTTTGACAGCCAGAGTGTTCATAACTTAATGACGTTTAAAAAAAATATCATGGCGGCTGTTTCCAATCTTTTCAGATTGCATATTGTGATAAAAATTGATGACAGCTGTCATTTTATAAAACAAGGACTACGTTTGAACTCACCAGTAGATATGAGTCGTCTTGCTAGGGCACGCCGAACCCGGGCCGCGTCCAAGCCGGTACTTAACGCGTCTAATGCTACTACACTTTCCATGCACTCGTCTATCTAATAAAAGAAATATTATTATAAAAAACAACTTGAAATGTTTGAGTCGGAGTTTTTAGACTGCCTATAGGCCTCCGACATGGTCTAACGATTGAAACAACCGGGACCGATAATTTAACGTACCTTCCGAAGCACGTTAGCGCTTAGATAGAAATGCCACTATCGGCCACCCATCCAAGTAGGGTTCGAGCTGCACGTTGCTTAACAATCGCAATGAACTAACATCGCTTAGTCAAACTACGCTATAGATTATCGGGGTATAAGGGACTCAGACGCCGATACACACTTAAACCCCACTGTTATACGCCAAAGCGCTTGGCGTTGTGGCGGCAAGTAACTCCGCAGATTCGACCACAGACATAAATATAGCCTAGAACGTGAACTAAGCCAAAGCGCCCAACCGCATAAAGTCACATAAACAAATTACTTATGAAGAAATATTTATACTAATATACGTGAAGGAAATCCTATGAAATACTTTTCTATTCATTTGAAATCTTAAGATCAAAAGTAATGTAATGATATAACGTGGAATAAGTACCTGACTATCGGTAATAGGGAAGGTAATACCGGGGTTACGTCTGTGATTTGTAAGTCCGCTTTCGGCTGACACCTGAAATAATCAAATGAATAAATGAAGTATGTAACGATTTTTGTAATTAATGTCATAGCTTGCTTACTGAATACTGTAAGATATTCAAAGTAACTAGTAGTAAAGGAATCGTGCCCGTATTTCGAGAATTTCGGGAGAAAAATAATGTATTTTCAGGCTCTTATCTGTGTCGGTGTCGGTATAGTCGGGCTCGCCGTGCGATGCACCGTGGTGTCAGTATAGTCGGGCTCACCGTGCGATGCACCGTGTTGTCGGTATAGTCGGGCTCACCGTGTGATGCACCGTGCTGTCGGTATAGTCGGGCTCATAGTGCGATGCACCGTGCTGCCGGTATAATCGGGCTCACCGTGCGATGCACCGTGGTGTCGGGGCGGCAGCGCTCCACGTACTGCTGCCCCTTGAGCAGCAGCACGTAGCCGCAGTGCGGGAACCAGCGCGCGTGCTCGGACCACGGCGCGTCGTTGGCTTCCCACATGCCCAGCCCGCCGTCGCAGTAGAAACAGCGGACCTGGACACAATAATTTGTAATAAACTTAACCTCGAGCTAAACTATAATCAGACAGACAAGAACTATAAAGTGAAGCATCTAATTACGTCCCCTTAGCATATTACAACTAAGTTTATATGCTTAATTTCACTTAACTCAAGTGCACACATTGTAACCAAACTTGACTTGTAAACAGCACTTTTTCCGAACTTTTAGATTCGATAAAAAGAATACATACGTATTATTAATTGGCTTTATCACATTCGAAAAGATAAAGTACCTGGTCGTCAGTGCCAGTATGGAAGAAGCCTGCTTCAGCCAGCGCCCGCGGCGCTTGCGGGCGGTCCGCGGGCCAGCGCGCGAAGCTGGCGAGTCGCTCCGCCAGCGACGACAGCTGCGGGTGACACGCGCCGCCGCCCACCACGCCCAGCGAGCGCCACGTATTGCCCGCGCGGAGGACTACAGCGTTGTGAGCTGCGCCGGACCTGCCACCAAAAATAACTCTTATTTTTACTAAGGACTAAGACATAAGCATGCAGATAGACAGTAGAAAGGTAGACTACACTACCATTCGAACTAGTCTATCCTGCCGGGCTAGCGTGTAAGTGAAGACAGATGTCTACTCTTCCCGAGAGATTTTAGGTCTCTCACTCCATTCGAATTTCATCCAAAAGCTTGGAAATAAAGTGCCACTTAAAATGACATGAGCGCAGTGCAGTATAGATATATATTGCTTATCTCTTTCAAGAGAAGATCTTATCTTGTAATGTTTCTCTTGTACTCTGTGGAAGTGATTGTAGTCTGAAGATGGCGCTTATCACTTGTCAATGTCATTTCGCAGCCAATCATATCGCTCCATTATGGTTTTTCCACAGAGTATGCGTGCGATTTGCACGAATATATCCGGGGATGCAATGCAACATCAAATTATTACTC
Organism: Cyclophora punctaria; assembly: GCA_951394245.1. NCBI lineage: Eukaryota > Metazoa > Arthropoda > Insecta > Lepidoptera > Geometridae > Cyclophora > Cyclophora punctaria. Next base: position 5,664,873 of record OX596177.1, read on the forward strand.
TATCTAGGTAGCCGTCGTCTATTTATGATGAGGCCTGCGCCCTTGAGTTAACGCAGTATCTCTTTTGTTGACGTTGTCTGCATAGATATTGAGAAATTTGTCTTAAATAGTAGAGATACGCGAAGAGAAATCTTTTGTCTTCACTTTTTTGCTAGCCCGGCAGGTAAGCAGATTAGCAGGACAGCTAGGCTTGCAAAGAACGCATCGTATATTACGAGAAGATAGAACAGAAGTTACTGCCCTCTACCTATAGAGTCTATAACTGTTTCTAAATTCAAGTCAGCACTGACCCTCTCAAAATGTAATATCAGTGGAATTAAACCAGTGTTGAAGCGACATCACTGTCAATATTCTTGCTTAGATTTTGAGACCATGAGTTTCATCCCAACAATATAATATCAACATCTATAATTGTTAAGTTAGATCGAACACACCTTACAAAACCTCCATTAGATAGCTGATACATCGTCGAACACAATTACACAACTAATAACACACTATGTTGACATCTAAAACACATTTATTGCATAACATATTATGCTCTATATCGATCGCAACACGAACTAACTTATTGAACCAACGTCTTTAAGTCAAGGGCGAATGACGGCGGTACAATTCGAACAGTATTACTATTTCCTTATTTGATTACCTTCTTAGAATAACCTTTAATACAATGACCTTCAAAAATATAGAGTTATTGTTTAAAACTCAGGTGGCCTCTATATTTCAGACGTCCTACCTTTAATTTACTTGTAATTTGAAGTTTGAAATACATCTCTCAAATATTGGGGGTCAACAAATGTTTTTTGCTAAATGTCAAAAACGTATGAAACTCTTATGCTGAGGACACACGGCGACACTTGACATTAGACACTCAATGTATACATCGAAGGTGTGTGTGTCCACTGCCGCGACACTTAGTTGCAGTTGTTGTGGCAATGTCGGTCGGTGTCTGTGTTGCAGCCGTGGAGACAGGTCGTGCGCGGTGTCCGACACAAGTGTCGCGAATTTCGAACTTGCGCGAAATTTTTAGCTAGCCCAATAACCGCTCCGTTGTTCATGGCGAGGAAATGTACCACACTGAATTGCAGTGTCTCCGTGTAGACAGCTAACCACACATAACCGGGACATTAAAATGTTTACACCGATGTCGACACAAAAAATTGCTTACCATGAGGACGCAATCTACACTAGTGTCGACATTTGTGATGAGTGTCAGTGTCGCCGTGTGTCCTCAGCATTACTACACTTTAAGTGTTTTATATATACTAATATGATGAAGCTGCAGAGTTTGTTTGTTTGAACACGCAATCTTAGGAACTACTGGTTCTTTTTGTAATGGATAGCCACATTCATCGGGAAGGTTATAGGTTACTTTTCATCCTGAAATTCCCACGGGAACGGGTACAGCGCGGGTAAAACCGCGGGGTGGTAGTGATTTCATAACCAAATCAATGGTCAATACCGACTTGACCCCTCTGCTTATGAGCCTTATTTTCATAAGTTTTTACTCCAAAATTTCCTTAGGAGCAGATACATTTCTGTTAATTCCTGGTAGCTCATTTAACCTACAAAATATTAGAACATAGAACAGTTGTCTTACGACTGTGGTTCACTGCTGTTCGTCTCCGGCGACCGGATAGGGGGCGTGTCGGAGGGTGGTGATGCCGGGGGCGACAGGCTGGTCGCGCGCTGCGCCGCCTCGAGGGTGGCCGCGTGGTCGCAGCGCGGGAAGTACCTGGGGACCATAGGTCAGACATTTCGGTTAGAGGTTTGTTTGTCAGCATACCAATGTGTAGTCAATTTAGTTCAACAGGTATAATTGTTAGTGTTATAGCAATAGTTAGTTTATTTATTTACCAAGTTAACAGGTAGAAACTAATCTAGTAAGTATTCGCTAACAATCAATTTCAACTGGGTTAATGTGATTCACTAAAACGGTGTTTGTGGTTAACTTAAAGTAACTAAGTAGGTTAATGGATTGTGAGCACCTGTGAGGTACTTATTAACATATCAAAAGCACAATGAGTACAAACAAAAATCAATCTCTTCAGCTTTATATACTCTACAATAGACATTAAACATAATCTTACATTCTATGAACATCAAGGGGCGCTCCAATAGAACCGAAGTTTCTGAACGGAGCCAGTTCACCACCGCACCACGCACAACGGAGTTTCCCTTCACCAGCATGGTAAAAACCGGCATTCACTAGACTCTCTCTGGAGACAGATGGATCCTGGAATTATGAATTAATTAGGGATGATTAATACAATACCATTATAAAATTTACTGGTGGATTATTTAAATGTTGACAGTAATTTTTGAATAAATTTGTCTATAAGTGAAGCTTTGCGAATTTCTTATATAAATATAAATAATATCCACACTTGTTCAATAGGTTTTGATTATATTATAGACTAGCAGCGCCCCGCGGTATTACCCGCGTAGTTCCCGTTCCCGTGGGAATTTCGGAATGAAAAGTAGCCTATAACCTTCCCGTTGAATGTGGCTATCCATTACAAAAAGAATTTTTCAAATCGGTTCAGTAGTTTCTGAGATTAGCGCGTTTAAACAAACAAACAAACAAACAAACAAAACAAACTCTTCAGCTTTATAATATTAGTATAGATCAACCCTAGTTGGTGTCCAGAGCTTATAAACTGCAAATTAAAAATAAATTGCCCCAAACCTAGTCTAACAAGCAGTAAGTAAATACTTGTAATACATGTAATTTTAACATCTAAAGTAAGAATTGAAACTACGTTTACGGATACACTTAGGTTTGTGTCTTCTGTGACTATGGTTCCTGTAAAGGGGCCGAAACGTCAGAGAAAAATGTAAAATAAAAGCCAAGTGTATCCGTAAACATAGTTTCAATTCAAAATTAGTAGTGTTCGCATAAACTTCAAAAACCAGTATCTAAAGTAAGGTTATTCCCCTAAGTACCTAGGAATTATGCTTGTTGTCAATTGTCATGATTGTTTATTTATTTTAACACAATATGTCCTTATTCATAAACAATAATGCACTGTTATTAAGTATTTTGTCTCTTACTCTTTTTCAAAATAGCATGTCGGAAAGGGACAAAACATTGATAGCTAAAATGCTGTTATTAAGTGTTTATGACTAAGATACATACACTGTTAATAAAATCTCATGGTACTTCGCCCAATACTGTCTATTTGTCACTATTGGTGGCAAATACTTCAAAACAGATTGAACTAAGTGGGTACCAAAACTTAAAGCAAGAATAATGAAAACATTAACTTACATCCCAATTAATAAACGAAAGCAGTCTCAAAGCATCACTTCTGTACATTTCATCTTCTTCAGTGAGTCCGTAGTCTTGTGTGGCACTGTCTGGCTCATTATGACCCTCCTCCATCACAGACCAGTTAGTAACCTCCGAGGAGCTGCAGTCAGGGCCCACGACTATAGGAACATTGCCCGATCTCTGGGGGTTAACCACAAACTCGCAGTTAGGCTTCAACCGACGATGTCTCCACATAACCTGGTCACCATAATTCCATTCCGAAATTTTCCCGTTGCAACTGAAACACTGCACCTCTATACCTTCACCAGTATAAAAAAATCCCGCCTTGGCTATTCGGGCGGGATCCACCGGAGCTGACGAAGGCCAGTTGTTGAAAGTATTTAATCTATTTGTTTCGAGATTCATATTTTAGATTATAAAACACAAATAGATAGAACACAGCTTGTTAATTATAATGCGTAGGAATACTTCTATTTGATTTGATATTATCTTTGGCTTACTAAAATTATGCACTCACGATTTCGTTTTAGTAAATATTGTAATAAAATTTCTTGAGATCTTCACAATTATTCAGCAACTAACAACCCAAAAATAACAAAACAAATCACACACAGAAAGAAATACAGAAAAGAAACAAATCCACTATGTACGTATTAACAATATTTTATAATAAATAATTATCTGTATACAAAGTATACATCCATCCAATCCATGCATCCATCCTTCCTTTCATCACTCACAGACCAACATCACTCACTTGGTCACTCAACCACAGACAGCACCCAGCCAACACCAACATTATTATCATCACAGATTATTTTATTGAACTTTATATTTATCTATGATTAATTCTACCTAAAACTCTACTTCATAGTTAGTAACTTGACATGGCTCTTCTACAATATCGCCGAATACAGGCGAATACTGACGTTCTCGATAGTGTCGAGGGCTTATTCGTGTCTATGCGTCTGTGTTTATCACTTTGTTCGCCGAGACACGTCGTCGGTTGTCAGTTTTTCGGACACGCATCAAAGGGATTCGCGCGAATGTTCGTGCGAATGTTCGCTCATTCACCGGATAGTGGAGTGTTGTTAAATTTATACTTTTTTTTTTTATTTTATTTAACCTGCTGTGTCCCACTGCTGGGCAAAGGTCTCCCCCAATTCTTTCCACCTGGACCTATCTTTCGCCACTTCTTTCCACTCCTTGTCGAAGTCTTCCAGTTCCTTCCGCCACCTCGTGGGGGGTCTACCGCGAGGTCTCCGAACATTCTGGAACTCCCATTCTGTGGAGATCCTAGCCCATCGATCCGGATGCATTCTTGAGACATGACCTGCCCAGTTCCATTTTAGTGTGGCAGCTTTAATCGCCACGTCTGCAACACCAGTTATGGACCGTAGCGTGGCGTTTCTGACGCGGTCTGCTCTCCTAATACCGAGAATGCTACGTTCCATTGCTCTATGGCAAACCTTGAGTCGGGTCTTCTGTCCTTTGGTAAGTGACCATGTTTGCGCACCGTAGGTTAGGATGGGCAAGATGCACATGTCAATGAGTTTCCGCTTCAGAGAGATTGGTAAATCCCCCTTCATTAGCGTTTTCATGGACCAGTAGCTTTTCCAGGCGTTGTCTATGCGACGAGCAATTTCTGCATCTTGCCTGTTGCCGAAAGACACTAACTGGCCCAAGTAAATGTACTCATTGATATAACTTACTACTTGCCCATCTACCTCGACCCTACGTTCCGTGCTGTTGGTCATCAGTTGGGTTTTAGACCAATTTATCAGAAGGCCCGCTTCAAGGCCTGCCCTGCTCAGGTCTTGGAGCATGAGTTCTAGTTCGGCTGCTGAGTGGGCAAAAAGGATAATGTCATCCGCAAATCTCAGGTTCGATAGGAGTTTGCCACCGATGTTTATACCCCTTGTTGTTAAGAACCCAAAATACCATCGATCAAAAGGTAAAAATTTATCGGACTATTATTTTTGTACTCTAGGTAAAAGTTTACCCAAGGAAATTCGTTGATTTAAATTTTTTTATTTGCAATTTTGGCTGAAATCATTTTTTATTCTAAATTGAAAATATGAAGCTTTTATGTATATTAAAAGTGCCTTAAGACCTTATTCATAAACGCTAGTTTAGGATTTCGATGGTATCGATAGTTTTTCCTTAAAACTATCCATACCTACCATACATAGCTTTGTTCATATGTATATTCTGATTATTTTTCTAATAACCTATCTGAGGATATGCCAATTAAATGTGGCATGGGCGAGAACAATACAGAATCAATATTACTATAAAACCTGGATTTATTCGTACCAATCTGTAGTGCCAATCGCACGCATACTCTGTGGAAAAATAAAAATAGAGCGATTTGATTGGCTGCGAAGTGACATTGACAAGTAATAAGCGCCATCTTTGCACAGGCGATCAGCTGACGACGTAGACAGAGAGAGGACGAACGAAAGGACGATCTGACGATCAGTACTACCACAGACCATGAAACAAAGAGTACAAGCGAATCTAAACAAGAGAATGCCTTCTTTTGAAAGAGATAAGCAATATATATATATCTGTACTGTACGTAAACTCTTGCCAAGTGCATTAATTGCACTTTATTCCCAAGCGTTTTGCATTCAATTCGAACGGAAAGAGAGACATAGAATGTCCCGGAAAGAGTAGAGATGTGTCTTCAGAGTTCAAGCTACACTTCATACTGGCCGGGCTGGTGACTGGTCTGTGAAGTGTGAAAGTGAAATCAAACCCGATTTCAATTCAAAATGTCCGCACTCCAGCGGCAGTACATTCTCGCCCGAGAGCTCTCGCCCAGACTAGCCCGAGAGCTCTCGCTCAAACTCGCCCGAATGTCTCGCACGACAGACAGCCATGCCATGACAGCGCGAGAGCGACCATGTACACTCTCGCAGGCAGACTCTCGCTTCTCGTCAGTCGCAATTGTGAACGCCCGAGAGGATGGAAGGCGTTGAGTTTGCTGCTGCCGCTGCCTGGCATGCCATCAGTTTTTACCAATATTTATTAACTGCTCCGTATCCACATTCTCACTGTATACGAGTCATAATATAATAAATAAATATTCTCGGACAAATTCACTCACGGTTAATTAGACCCAAACTAAGCTCTAAAGCTTGTAATATGGAAGCTATCTAACTAATACTAGTACATATACATACATACAATAATACTACGAATAGGTATTTAATTGACACCCAGACGTCGTCACTAACAGCTATGTCTGCACATATTGTTAACTCCGGGTGGGAATCGAACCCGCAACCCCCGACACACTAAGCACTCTCACTGCCACTGTGCCAACAGGCTTGTCAAAACTATAGGTACTTGCTCCGACCTACATCTAACCCGTACGCGGTGCGCCTTCACGCTCGTATCGTAACTACAAGAGGCGATAGTGTACATGGGTGCTTTGATAGAGGAAATAATCACTAAATACGTTTTCGTCAGCCTCTGTCAAGCGCGGGAGGCAAAACGAACTAACGAATAGTGATGATAATCTATCTCTTTATTTTGTTAAGAAGGACAACACGATCTGCCGCCGATACATTTAATGTATGGACTTGTCGGTCTATCTTTGTTTCCTGATCTGAGGTTTTCGTTTTCGTCTGGCCTCGCGAGGCAGAGCGAGACCCTTTGACTCGTGGTCAAAAAACCGACACGGCACCGAGAGCGAGCGAGCGACTCCGAGACACCCCGAATGTTAGCGAGAGCTCAGCTCCCTACAGTCTACACACTCTCGCACTGTGCTCTCGCACTCGGCCTGTCTCGTGGTGTCTCGGCGAGAATGTACTGCCGCCATTACAAAAAACAAACCAATGATTAATTAACTCATAGCCTATTTTGAAATTTTGTATTGTTCTAAATAAATTATTTCGGTTTATAGGTACTGTATTTTAATTCGAAATTATATCCAAGCAAGAGTAACCAACCTACCCAAGTTTATCACAGTAGGTATAACATATCTAAATGACTAGGTACTTTCAAAAGTTTGAGACAAATTTTAATCGGTATTCGATTCGGAGGTTAAACCGGCGTTTATTTTACAAAGTACTCTGTGACCGGCGTGCTGCTAATGTTGTGGTAGGTACCTTTTATAAATTAGATCTATTCAAACTCTATTGTTTAATACAGTGAGCAGTGAGTATTTGTCATTATTTCAACTTGCATTTTCTCAGAAAAAGAACATTCAGAAGCCTTGGAATATCCGCAACCATGTATGAAATTATACTTGGTTTACTTATTGTTGTAACAGCGTATATCATATACATATTTAGTAACCAAGATAAGAAGCCAACTTACAAAACATTGCACAACAAGCATGTTGTGATTACTGGTGGCTCAAGTGGCATTGGAAAATCTGTAGCCCGAGAAGCTTATACCCTTGGTGCTAATGTTACAATTTTAGGCCGTTCTAAAACCAAACTTATATCAGCTGTTATAGAAATAATAAACTCTACAAGATTGGATCCTTCAAAACAGAGATTAGAACACGTTGTCCTGGATGTGACTACAGATTATAGAACCATCCAAGCATGTTTCCAAGCACTAGAAGATGAGTTAGGTCCTATATTCATGCTTGTCAATTGTGCTGGAGCCTGTACTTGTGGATTGTTTGAAAGTATGGCCATTGCAGACATCAAAGAAATGGTTGACTTGAATTACTTTGGCTCTGCTTACCCTACACATTGTGTTGTAAGTAAAATGAGGCAAAGAGATGAAGGTATAATTGTCTTCGTTGCATCGGAAGCTTCACTTTTAGGTTAGTTGCTTCGGTTTATGTATTAGTTTTCCATATATTTTACAGCTAAAACTATACTAGATACCTGCTTCATACTAAACTTAACAATTTAGTACCTGCAGAGTCCGGTGCCCCATGTTTATGTCTCAAAGTGTGGTATATTTTTCCCACTGTGATATCTTCAGTAACATGAGAGACATCACAAGCTAATACATACTAATCATGAGTACAATGTTCTCAGGTATATATGGCTACAGTGCTTATAGTGCTGGAAAATGGGCCGTGAGAGGTCTGTCAGAGGCTCTTCGCATGGAGCTTGTTGGCACCAATGTTCAAGTGATGCTGTCATACCCACCCGACACTGACACTCCCGGCTTAATGCGAGAAAACTTAAAGAAACCGACAATAACTAAGAAAATATCCGGTTCTGGAGGTCTACATTCACCTGCAAAAGTTGGAGCTAAACTGATCAATGATGCTATTGTAAGTTGGCTATCTATTCAATAATTACTACCTACTTAATATAGTTACTTACTATTCCAGGTTTGAGCGAAGCATGTTTCCTACTGGCTAGTGGGGTAATTATGCCTATTCCCCTCAATGTACTGATATCTTCGTTGCAGGGATGTATCCGGTATAATAATCATTCCTATATCTGTATCCAATCCATATTCGAAATATCATATCCGTAACATCCCTACTTCATTGAGATGAGGCTTTACCTTACCTTACTTTACTCTTAAAGTTACTCACTTATTTACCTTAGGTACTTTGTTTTAAAAGATATTTGATTCCATTTATGTTAGGATAAAACCCTGTCTAAGGAAGTTTGAGTAGGTACATCCCTAACTTGTTTAAAAATTTAATATAGTGTAGGGCCACATCTGCGGAACGTACGGCGCCGAACCTTCCGCTAAATACGCTCGTAGTGTATTTCAAGTTATCTATGACACATTAGTACGCGGCGTAATTTCGACTGATGGCATAGAGCGGAAGGTTCGGCGCCGTACGTTCCGCAGATGTGGCCCTACACATAGCCTATTTTCGCTGTAGATAGTGTAGCTTCCCAACAGTGAAAGAATTTTTCAAATCAGGCAAGTAGTTTCGGAGCTTATTCAATGCAAACAAACAAATAAAAAAACAATGAAATCTTTCCTCTTTATAATATCAGTGTACATTGACTAATGTTGATCATTTGATAATATTTTGATGCTTAACCATATGTTTTGTTCTTTTTCAGAATGGTAAATTCTATTCAACATACAGTTATAGCGGGATGATTATGAACGTACTGTACGGGGTGTCTATAGAGAGTATTTATCAAGTAATAATTCAGATATTATTCGTCGGATTCTTTCGAGCTGTATTGGCAGGTATATTAACATCATTCAATAACATAGTAAAGAAAGAGTACCTAAATAGAAAAGAAAAGCAAAAAAATAAAATAAAACAAGGTTCGCAATAGCAGTGCAGTTGCTGTTCTTATAAATCTGTTCACTACTGTATTGTATTTTTTAAAATATTTTTTTTGGCTATTTGTGTGCATTTATGAAAATTATATGATTAATTTTAAAAATTGCATTTATGATATTAATTGTATTGAACTTGTTAGAAAGTTGATTTCCAAAGTAGTTAAATGATGTGTAGATTAAATATTGTATTTTTGTATAACTTACTATTACTAATACTTAGCATACTTTAAAGAAAGTACAAGTTACTGCATAGCAAGTACACATAAAAAAAAGTACACATCAAATTCCATTTTGTTTTAAATTCATATTTTACTTTTCTATTTATTTCTATTCACAGTAATTATTCATAGGAGATTGTTTATCATTCCTAATCTCGTTATTTATTCAAAATTTGTGAGATTTAAGCGTACACTTGATTCTTTATATATTCATTTAAGTTTTTTGTCCAACTGTGGTCCTGGGCATGTAACTTGTTCGTAATACACCCTAAAACCTCTGCCTACGCCGACCTCGTCCGTTCTAAACCACACAACTATGGGTCCAGCGCTGTTATCTGTAACATAATATTATTATTTATTGTTTAAACCGAAATATGTTAAGTTTATCATTTGTTTTTACTTATAATACCTGGCTACTTTTGAAGTAGGTAATTAATTTGTTAAATTTAAAGGAAGTAGGTAAATAAATATTTCATGTATGTACTACAAATCAATTAAAAGGTATAATAAAAAGCTTTTAAGTCTTTTTTTTAATATATGCTAGTATCTACATAGGTATATTTATTTTATAGATTGCCATAGTTTGCCCGGCTGGGTTAATTCGTTAGCTACATAAAGCGGGAATTTCCACAGTAAAAAAAATGGTTTTCATAATAAAAGTAGGGATGGGATACGCACCAGTTACAGGAGCGTCTCTCGAGAAGTCCTGTATGACTCCTCCGTTGTTCAATCGTTCACCACAGAGTCTCGTAGCAGATATTAGCAGCCAATCAGTGGGACAGTTGAATACTTCCACCCCGGCTTGCCCCGGAGGAAGGATCGGTAAGCCAACTACTCAGATTAGGTTATATGATAAAAAATGTAAACAAAGTTAAGGCTTTACGCACAAAAATATATTTCATTAAGATATTTAAAAAAAGTTTATATCTTTAATGCCTTGGTACTGCAGGGCAAACGCCTCATGATAATAATATGACACAATATCACATGTACAGCATTCATTAAAGACTGACAATTTTACTAAGCCTGGCCGCATACGTGCGAATCCGAATTCGTTTCCCCCATTCCTGAATGCATCAAATCTATATGCTAAATGTATATTCAGCCCCTGCCGCTGCCCCTCGCGCTGCCGGCAATAATTCCCTAAATACTGCTGTAGTAGGATCGAGAGAAGTGCGTGTTTACATACTGCCCACACATACTGACTTACAAGCCCGTTGGCACAGTGGCAGTGAAAGCGCTTACTGTGTCGGGGGTTGCAGGTTCGATTCCCGCCTGGAGTCAACAATATGTGAAGACATAGGTAGTTGTTGGCGAAGACGTCTGGATGTCAATTATATCTATACTAATATTATAAAGCTGAAGAGTTTGTTTTGTTTGTTTGTTTGTTTGTTTGTTTGTTTAAACGCGCTAATCTCAGAAACTACTGAACCGATTTGAATAATTCTTTCACTGTTAGATAGTCTATTTATCGAGGAAGGCTATAGGCTACATTTTATCCCGAAATTCCCACGGGAACGGGCACAACGCGGGTAAAACCGCGGGGCGCTGCTAGTAATACTATAAAGTATTTGTGTATGTATATCTAGTAGTATCAGTGAGTTAGATCCCAAAACACAAGCATAAAGCTTACTTTGGGTCTAATTTACCGTGTGCGAATTTTTCCGTCACTTTACGTCAGAGACATGTTTTTCTCTCACGGTAAATTAGACCTTAAGTAAGCTTTAAGCTCATCGTAAATATATCGCAGTTAGGATATCGTACGTTACTTCGCTAAAATTGTAGGCGTTTATTTAGTTTTTACTAAGTTATTAATTAAAACCTTCGAAATATTTTAGGTGTCCTGAAAAAGTATTTTAATCTATTATTTACCTGCATCATAATTGACGATTTGCATGAATCCGCCGTTTCTATATCTTATCGCACAGATGTTGCTCTTCCTTTCAATGCACATCGCGTAGTTCAAATTGTTCTGTTAGATTCAAAATCAAAAACATTTAAGTTTAGTAACACTTAAATTAATTTATTTTTAACTCCGACGCAAAAAGGGTCGTTATAAATTTGACGTCGATGTCTGTGTGTGTATCTGTCTGTGGCACCGTAGAAGCTCCTGAACGGATAGACCGATTTCGATGCGGTTTTTATTTGCAATGGTTTTTATCTATGTTTGGTTAAAATCGGTCCAGCCGTTTCTGCGCAGGGTTTGCGCAGAGTTCAACTTATCGGTTTATTGTTAGTACGTGTCTTACAGTCCTTTATTAAACAATGTTTTGAACCGTCAAGCATCCGATTTGGATGGGTGAATTTCTAACGGACTACCTAGTCTAGTAGATGTAATAGCCTACTAGTCGCATTGCTGGGCAAAGGCCCAACAGTGTCCTTTAGGAATATACCTAAAGGCTTATTTATAATGGAGCTGACCTTCGATCAACAATACACAACTAGTTAGATGTCGGGTCGGCGCAAAAAATACATCTCGGTGAATAACGCCTCATTTGAAAAGTGAGGCGTTATTCTAACTTATTTTATTCATAAGATTTGCTACTTTATTGCTAGGTGTTATGGTTGTAATTAGATTGAACTTCGAACTGTTTTAAAACTTTTTTTGTCAGTTCGGTAGTAAACAAAATAAGCTGTCACACGTCATCCACGCGGACAGTATTTAGCTTTGATTTTGTACGTGACCCGATACCTAGTTGTGTATGTTGATCGAAGAAGCTGACCGTTGTGGTTTTGGTTCTGTTATAAGTTAGTATCAACCATAAAGTTGTTAGAACAGTCTTACGTACGAAATAACTGGCTGCTTTTGTGCCTATGACTTCCGAATCTTCGTCATAGTTGTATGACTTCAAATATCCCTGATTTTGAATGAAATATTGCAGACAGCCCGTAGGAGCGATCAGGGGATCGTATGCTGTTAATTGTGTTATCTGAAAGAAAAAAAACGTACAAGACTAGCATTTTCGTACATACATACTTAATTAGTTACTATCACTAGTTCAGTTAGGTAGGTACTTATTACTCTACTTATTAATTTATTGCGATGGGATGGTATTTTATTCTTGAGTTATCTTTTAAAGTAGTCTTTCTTGGAGTTAAAAACATGTTGGATGGGGAGTAGCTATAAAAGTGCCAAATAGATAATTAATGCTTTGGTCTCGCTTAGCAAGACGCAGCGTAGCGGGCGTCGCGCGACCCAATCAAATATGGCAAATTATGAGAGCATTCATACAAGCGTGGTCACATGAAAATAATTGAAACGTTGACGTTCACTTTACTTTTATTTTACGTATTTATGTGATATCTATTCCTGTAAATGAACTGTGGTCACAGAAGATTAAAAATGAGTTGTGTTCGCTTAAAACTAAGGAACCAGTAAACGTGAAATTTTTCATTAGTACTGTATCATCACAACGCGATGCTGCACCTGCCGTACATCGCCTCTCCCTATACGAGACCTTTTAGAAATAATAAATATAACATCAATACTGACGAGTACTTACCTACATAATCTTTCAAGACAAACAATAATATTTACTTGGAATCGTATAATTAGGTACTCGGTCTTTATGCAACTTCTATTATGCTGCCAATGTTTAAAATAATATTTTCATAGTGTGTTGTAATTACTACATGGTATACAAAAACCGGCCAAGTGCGAGTCGGACTCGTGCACGGAGGGTTCCGTACTTTAAAAAAAGCGGCCAAGTGCTAGTCGGACTCGACCATGAAGGGTTCCGTCGCAGAAAATAACATAATATAAAACTTCTTCTAGAAGTTCTTGTAGTTAGAAGATTTGAGTTGATTGAATGAAAGGTAAATTGCGGTCTACGATTTATGATTTGACGTATTAAAAAAAAAAATCTTACTAAATCTCGTTCAAATCAATTTTTGATGGAAGTTTGCATGGTGATGTATGTACATAGCTCTAAAAAACTGGCGACGTAAAATTAGCGGAATTGAAAAAAAAAACACCGAAATTTGTTGCTTTTTTGTTGCTAATTAGTTGCTAAAAAATTAATTTTTTTGCTCTAACCGATCGCATAAAAAAGGCAATAACTCTAACTTTACATTAAGATAGCGTGGGAATCACTGAATGTCGACTGACCAATCAAGCAAATAAGGGTCAATTTGTTGCTAATTTGTTGCTGGAAGATGCTTAGAAAAAAAATTAAAAAAAATGATTTTTTTTAATTATGCCAAGATAAATAATATCCACGCCAGCTTAACTCTCGAGTTTTCCGTGAAAAAATTATAGTAAAAATTTGTTGCTCCTCATGGTGCACCGTGTTTTAGCAGGGAGAGTCAGCAACAAAATAAAAACCGGAAGTCAAGAGAAGTTGGAGATCGATCACAAAATAATCGACCACGCTAGCTTAACTAACGATTTTCCCGCGGAAAAACTATAGTGAAAATTTGTTGCTGTTCACAATGCAGCTTGATTTAGCAGAAAGAGTCAGCAACAATATAAAAACCGGAAGTCAAGAGAAGTTGGAAATCGGTTCACAAAATAATCGGCCAAGCTAGCTTAACTAACGATTTTCCCGCGGAAAAACTATAGTGAAAATTTGTCGCTCCTCACAGTGCTTAGTTGCTAAAAAATTATTTTTTTTGCTCTAACCGTAAAAAATAACCCTAACCTACCGAATAGTAAGTAATTCGGTAGGTTAGGGTTATTTTTTTTTTTCATGTTTAAACTCTCCCTTTTCATTAAAATGACATATATATATTATATAATACATAAAATGTCACAAACGATTTTTTTATTATCTTGGCATAATTAAAAAAAATCAATTTTTTATTTTTTTTTATTTCTTTTCTAAGCATCTTCCAGCAACAAATTAGCAACAAATTGACCCTTATTTGCTTGATTGATCAGTCGACATTCAGTGATTCCCACGCTATCTTAATGTAAAGTTAGAGTTATTGCCTTTTTTGTGCGATCGGTTAGAGCAAAAAAATTAATTTTTTAGTAACTAATTAGCAACAAATTTCGGTGTTTTTTTTTTTCAATTCCGCTAATTTTACGTCGCCAGTTTTTTAGACCTTATGTACATACATCATATATTTTTTTAGTTTTATCGGTCTCTTATTTTAGAAGTTACAGGGGCACATACACACATTTTACCACTTTGGAAGTGTCTCTCGCGCAACTATTCAGTTTAGAAAAAAAATGATATTAGAAACTACAAATCAATTTTTTAAGACCAATACATAGATACCCCACACGTAAAAAAAATTGAGTTTCAGTTTTCGGTATGGAAACCAACAAAATGTATTGTTTTTTTTTTCCATTTTTGTGTGAAAATCTTAATGCGGTTCACTGAATACGTCTACTAACCAAGATTCAACAGTATAGGTCTTATAGTTTCGGAAAAAAGTGGCTGTGACATACGGACGGACAGACAGACAGACGTGACGAATCTATAAGGGTTCAGTTTTTTGCCATTTGACTACGAAACCCTAAAAACGGCATAAAATCACGTTTGTTGTATATTTGAACATTTCTTTTATTTTTAGTATTTGTTGTTATAGTGGCAATAGAAATACATCATCTGTGAAAATTTCAACTGTCTAACTAGCACTGTTCTTGAGATACAGCCTGGTGACAGACGGACGGACAGCGAAGTCTCAGTCTGGTAATAGGGTCACGTTTTAACCCTTTGGGTACGGACGGAACCCTAAAAACAAAGTCGCTTTCCGCTGTCTGTCTGTCCCTATGTATGCTTAGATCTGTAAACTCCGCAACGGATTTTGATGCAGTTTATATTAATAGATAGAGTGATTCAAGAGGAAAGTTTATAAGTATAAAAATTTGGGAAATTCCCACGGGAACGGGCACAACGCGGGTAAAACCGCAGGATGGATGTTGCTAGTAAGTAATAAAAATAAATTAAGTTTCATATCAATTATCACTATACAATAACTGTTCATGTTTAAAAGTGTTTCGTTACCTTAATTGCAAATATTCGAGCTTCAGGCGCAATTGTCTGGACTGACAAAAAAATCGGTCCATCCGATTGACTCACTTCAATGTATACTGAAAATTCATTTATATATATATTATATCAAAATAATCTAAGAAAACCTTATTGCATGCAAATCATAGAAAACCGTGTCTAAATCGGTGAAACCGTTTTAGAGATACTTAGTTAAATGGTGGGATTGAAAATACAATCTTTCATTCTTAGGGTGCTTTCAAATTATGCGTTTCGTGTCCGACCGCTGCGGTGCCGAAGCCGTGCGTTTGTCGTATTGTGATTGCGCAACATGAATCGAGCAGTGCGGCAACAGTGCGGCGTCGGTACCGCGAAATAATTTTAGTACGCACTGTTGCCGCACTGCTCGATTTGTATGAAAACACACGATCGTACGTTCACAATACGACAAACGCACGGCTTCGGCACCGCAGCGGTCCGACACGAAACGCATAATTTGAAAGCACCCTTAATTCAAACTTCCGACTCTAAACTCGTACATTAGTTCTTCGTTCCGTTCGTGAGTAAAAAGAGATACATTTACCGTGTTGTCCCGTATTGATACCGCATATCACTGGTACGATATTGTTCAAATTATTTCCTGAGACGGTGAATTGGTCGTCCAGACATACACCTTCGGTCGGAGGTAACAACTGCAAACATAGGTATCATCGATCATTGTAAATTTTAATTAAAGGCAGTTGAAAAGTCTTTCGGTACCTATCTAAGAAATTATAATCTTTTCCTTTTAGGAATAGTGGATTTCCTGAATCCCCGTTTTGTTTTGAGTTTTTTTGGTGGATAGATAGGCCGGTATCACTACATAGTATAAAATAAAGTCGCTATTTTTGTCTGTTTGTTTGTCTGTTTGTCTGTAAGCTTAAATCTTTAAAATTTCGCAACGGATTTTGATGCGGTTTTTGTAATAGGTAGAGTGATTCAAGAGGAAGGTTTTTATGTAAAAAAAATCCCGAAATTCCCACGGGAACAGGCACAACGCGGGTAAAACTGCGGGGCGCTGCTAGTTAATTATTATGAGAATTGATAATAGTAGGTACTCTTAGACGGAAATATGTTTTGAATGGAAGCTAAACGACTGTACACTCTTCTCGTGTTAAGTAGAAAAGAAAAGTAAATAAAATAAAATGCTGTAGAATGTTTTTTAAGGTGTAGCCAACTCCATTAATAAAAATCTTCTGTTGACTCCACCTGTTCTTACCTCAAAAACTTCAAAATCCAATCGTATTTGCTGAATATCTTCTGAAAATTTGTTCAAAGAAATCGCACAAGACATTCTCTGGAGGAACGGTAACGGATGCTCAGGGCTAGTGAACCACGCCTCTTTTGCCGTCGAATGACTTCCGCATTGCAGCAGAGCTGTACAAAGTTCAACAAAATTTTTTTTAATAACATGTTACGTCTTGGAATTTTACCTAAACGGTTAATGAAGATGACAGATCCTACCTGGCGGTTTCTCTAACAAACTTGGCCAAAAAAACTCGCTTAAATGTATAATTACCCAGATATGGTGGAGAGCCTAAAAAGTCGTAAGACTCGTCTGACTGAGTTAGTTTAAGAGAATATTGATTATTTCCGTGTACTTACTTATGCAGCATATTCCGTATCCGTCAGCGCAGAAGCCCATCCCTCGTCCGCTCCTAGACTGACACTCGTACTCGTGCAGGCAGGTCCCTTCCAGGCCATTGCTAGCCGTACACGACACATGGTTGAATTGAACTATTTGTAACAACTCCAGGAATCGCATCTTATTTCCACCAAGTTTTGCTTTCTTATTCATCGGAATCATTAACTGATTCATACATTTCTTTCCATTACAAATTGTGCTCATATTTACGTTGTTTATACGATGTTTTTTTGGTAACGCCAACATTCTTCTCTCAGATGATTCTCTTGCTTGCTTGTTTATCAGACGCCACGGCATGTAATCTAGAGGCTCTTGCAAAGATGTCGGAAATGTCACTTTACCGTTTATTAAGTAATTCGTTCTTACTAATTCTTTCATGTTGTCTTTGAAGACATGTTTGCTTTCAGAACTTTCGTTGTCAATAATTTTTTTCAGAAACACCCATGGGTCGTAGGATTGTGTTGATTTATTTTCATTTGGTAGTATTTCTAATTGGCTGTCTTCATTTGTTTCGTAACTGCCATCGGACTGCATCGAAGCTGAATACCAGTTAGTTGCAGCGATGGTTTGAACACATAGAAACAGGATGTTTAACCATTTCATGTTGTTGGTGTGTCTCGGGACAGTTGTCGTAACTCTACTGGCTATCATACCCCAGTTGCCATGGCCTGTGTCAAGAGCGTGACGAAACATTCGCACTATTTATTTAGTTAATTACAAACCTAACCATAATTTCACCGTCACTGTAGGTAACTGGGGTTTATCTCTTTAATTATAGTTGGGGAAATGGATACTTTGTTGGACCTCTGTTTATTTATCTACATCTCGTGAATCGCTTATATTAGAAGCAATTTCAGAATGTAGAACAAACAATATACCTGCTTTTGAACACATCAATCCAGCACTTTTATTAAGAGTTGGTTTTGGACACACACATACAATAGTGACTTAATACAAAAGAGATTTCAGCGCACCATTAATAAAAATATCTGATTTCTGTCCCACTTATTATTTAATTTTTATTACATGGCATTGACTTTGTATATTAAATATTTTATTTAATAAGAACTGAAAAACACCCTTTCAGTTCTAATTGCGAAGTAATTATGGCAACTGACGATCCTAGAGAATGACGCAAGTCTCTTTTATTACCTATGCTTATTTTGTTTGCAGATTTACAGAATAAATAATAATATTATAACAAACAGAGGTAATTATTACACAACATACTTACCTAGGTTACCTCTTATTTAAACGATTTCCATAATATAAAGTTATATATTAACTTGATGAGATTGTTTGTGTTTAATTGAACACGGTAACATTTAAGTAGTTGTTTTGCTACATTACAAGGTAAGACTTTTTTCCGAAATTCATATAGCCATAGCCTGCGTAGACCGTAACTGCATGCGGTTTAGGCTACTCCACCAATGTCCGCGAACCGCTTACGGTTGCGGTCTATGACTCACCGCAAAATGGTATCTTTAAAAAAATCGGATATTAAGATTAAAGGGCTGATTACGTTACATAAATACCTACTTAGCATTGAAACCACTTTTCGCTTTATTCATAAACGTTCTATTAATAATAGCCGGGTCATTTTAGACAATTGAAATAAAGAAAATTCCGACAGAGCCAAATCTTCGTAGAGACCTTAGGTTTACCACAAGGAATAAAGTGTCAAAAGTCCCCATCAATCCCATGTGAGCTTCGGGACTTATTCGGGTCCCAAGGTCAAAATTTTAGGTTTTTTGGATTTTTCTCGAAAACGGTAAGTTTTATCGAAAAAGTACCTGAGAAAATAAAAAAGCTTATAAAATTCTCTATAACTTTAACTCTATCCACTTTTTCCATATTCCCAACCGTTATTGAACTACACGCTCCAGAAATGTAAAAATTAAGGACCTCGGGCAGGTACTATGGAGCCTGCCCCAATGCTCAACAGTGACATGACCTATGTCATTTGAAAGGTCTTGAAGAGTTGTACAAGTTACTCCTAGACAGTTATATCGAATTCGATGGCCAACTCGGTGTTTTCGACCACCGAAGAATTACCACTGGAGGTGCTGTGGAGCCTGGACGGAATGCTCAACAGTGACATGACTTACGCATTTGAAAGCTCTTACAAGTCACTTTTTGATAGTTATGTCGAAATCGACGCCAAACTCGGTGTTTTCGACCACCGAAGAAAAAACACTAGGTGTATGTGCACTAATGTGCAGTTGACACTGATCGTATTGCTCAACAGTGACATGACTAATGTCATTTGAAAGCTCTCACAAGGCACTCCTTGACAGTTATATCGAAATCGACGGCCAACTCGGTGTTTTCGACCACCGAAGTATCGACACTGATCGTATTGCTCAACAGTGACATGACACATATCATTTGAAAGCTCATAAAGAGTTTTATAAGTCACTCTTTGATAGTTACATCGAAATCGCCGTCCAACTTAGTGTTTTCGACCACCGAAGAATGGAGTTGGGCTATGCTATACCGAAGTATCGGCGCTGATCCTAATGCTCAAAAGTGACATGATCTATGTCATTTGAAAGCTCTTGAAGAGTTGTACAAGTCACTCTTTGACACTTATATCGAAATCGACCGCCAACGCGGTGTTTTCGACCATCGAAGATCGACACTAGGTGTATGTGCAGTTGACCTTGATGGTATTACTCAACAGTGACATAACTTATGTCATTTGAAAGCCCCTGAAGAGTTGTCCAAGTCACTCCTTGACATTTATATCGAAATCGACCGCCAACGCGGTGTTTTCGACCATCGAAGAATCGACACTGGGTGTATGTGCAGTTGACCCTGATGGTATTGCTCAACAGTAACATAACTTATGTCATTTGAAAGCCCTTGAAGAGTTGTCCAAGTCACTCCTTGACATTTATATCGAAATCGACGGCTAACTCGGTGTTTTTGACCAAAAATAAAAAAATATATGTACACATTAGTTAATAAAGGACCTTGAGAAAATTCCATTCTTCGGTGGTCGAAAACACCGAATTGGCGGTCGATTTCGATATAAATGTCAAGGAGTGACTTGGACAACTCTTCAGGGGCTTTCAAATGACATAAGTTATGTCACTGTTGAGTAATACCATCAAGGTCAACTGCACATACACCTAGTGTCGATCTTCGATGGTCGAAAACACCGCGTTGGCGGTCGATTTCGATATAAGTGTCAAAGAGTGACTTGTACAACTCTTCAAGAGCTTTCAAATGACATAGATCATGTCACTTTTGAGCATTAGGATCAGCGCCGATACTTCGGTATAGCATAGCCCAACTCCATTCTTCGGTGGTCGAAAACACTAAGTTGGACGGCGATTTCGATGTAACTATCAAAGAGTGACTTATAAAACTCTTTATGAGCTTTCAAATGATATGTGTCATGTCACTGTTGAGCAATACGATCAGTGTCGATACTTCGGTGGTCGAAAACACCGAGTTGGCCGTCGATTTCGATATAACTGTCAAGGAGTGCCTTGTGAGAGCTTTCAAATGACATTAGTCATGTCACTGTTGAGCAATACGATCAGTGTCAACTGCACATTAGTGCACATACACCTAGTGTTTTTTCTTCGGTGGTCGAAAACACCGAGTTTGGCGTCGATTTCGACATAACTATCAAAAAGTGACTTGTAAGAGCTTTCAAATGCGTAAGTCATGTCACTGTTGAGCATTCCGTCCAGGCTCCACAGCACCTCCAGTGGTAATTCTTCGGTGGTCGAAAACACCGAGTTGGCCATCGAATTCGATATAACTGTCTAGGAGTAACTTGTACAACTCTTCAAGACCTTTCAAATGACATAGGTCATGTCACTGTTGAGCATTGGGGCAGGCTCCATAGTACCTGCCCGAGGTCCTTAATTTTTACATTTCTGGAGCGTGTAGTTCAATAACGGTTGGGAATATGGAAAAAGTGGATAGAGTTAAAGTTATAGAGAATTTTATAAGCTTTTTTATTTTCTCAGGTACTTTTTCGATAAAACTTACCGTTTTCGAGAAAAATCCAAAAAACCTATAATTTTGACATTGGGCCCCGAATAAGTCCCGAAGCTCACATGGGATTGATGGGGACTTTTGACACTTTATTCCTTGTGGTAAACCTAAGGTCTCTACGAAGATTTGGCTCTGTCGGAATTTTCTTTATTTGATCACTATTTTTATGTCTAAAATGACCCGGCTATAAAACACGTTATAAGTATTTCGTCTCTTGCTCTTTGGACAATAGCATGTGTCGGAAAGGGACAAGCCCTTTGACAGCTAAAATGCCGCTAATATACGTTAATGATATGGCCCAAAGGTGTAGTCGAAGTAACTATTTAATAATCTGTGGTAGTACTAACAAATAACGACACATTCTGAGTGACAAGTTTAGGTCACACGCAAAGCATACTTCTAGAGTCGGCCCTCCCTCAATTCAATAACAATCTAGCACTTGGTGAATGTTGATTCAATTATTTAATTTGGTACTTACCAGACAACATGACATACTTACATCCTACTAATATAATAAATGCGAAATTTTGTGAGGATGGATGTATGGATGTATTTTTGTTGCTCTTTCACGCAAAAACCACAGAACGGATTGACGAATGACGAATGACGAATGAACGAATGAAACTTTACAGTAATTTAGGTTAAATATATCAGAATAATACATGGAATACATGTTATCCCGAAATTCCCGCGGGAACGGGTACAACGTGGGTAACACCGCGGGGCGCGGCTAGTATTACATAAGTCTATGGTATTGTTCTAGGTTTAATCTTGCATCCCGAAATTCCCACGGGAACGGCCACAACGCGGGTAAAACCGCGGGGCGCTGCTTACAAAATAGTAATGCTCGATGGCGGGTCTCTTATGGCTAAAGTTATTTAATCGATTTTGTAATAGGTATAGGGACTTCTAGTGGGTAGGTAGTGGTAACGAATACATACTTTTTAAAATAACACTGAAATAAAATAGATAACTCTAAGTACTTACAATTAAGTGGAACTTTCGCATTTTCGTAAGGTAAGTAAGGTACCTATTATGTTATGTCCCAACGTTGGGCAAGGGCTCGTTTCATAACTATATACTAATATTAAAAAAAGGTAAAATTTGTAAGTTTGTTTGTATGTTCGAGCTAATCTCGGGAATTACCAGTGCGACTTGAATAATTATTTTTGTGCTAGATAGCGACATTCAACGGGAAGGTTACGGGAAGGCTATTTTTCATCCCGAAACTCCGAATGTAGATAAATCCGCAAATAAAGCAATTGCAATGCTAAATAAAACAATATAAACGGCTAAAATTCAAAGAGAACTAGGCTAACATGCCAGTCCCATTAGTAAAGTGTATGAAATAAATAATTCATTAGAATCAATGGTACTTACCTACATACAATCATATGTAATGTATGAGGTATAATACTTTCAAGTTATGACTTGACGAACTTGGTCTACTTAGGTTAGTTTTAATAATTACTTTTTGTTGTTATGTAGGCGTGTGTGATATGATCAGGTTCTTGGAGTACCTAGGTGCTACCTAACAATGCAGCAAGAAGGATATACATTCGTTAGGTTTGTAAATGCCCGGGAATCTCGAGCGACCATTGATCTTTTTAGGGTTCCGTACCCAAAGGGTAAAAAAGGGACTCTATTACTGAGACTTCGCTGTCCCTCCGTCCGTCCGTCTGTCACCAGGCTATATCTCAAGAACAGTGCTAGATAGTTGAAATTCACAGATGATGTATTTCTATTGCCGCTATAACAACTGAAAATAAAATAAAACAAATATTCAAGGGGGGCTCCCATACAATAAACGTGATTTTTCGCCGTTTTTCCGTACTATAGTACGGAAACCTCCGTGCGCGAGTTCGACTCGCACTTGGCTGGTTTTTATTTTAAAAGATTCACCTATTGACTTTTACCCACCTAAGGTATTATATTTAGAGCTACGATTGCATCAATTGATACCATAAGTGGGTCGCCAGTGTCGCCACCATCGCTTTGTTACATGGCCATCATATGATATGATCTTCTTCGTGTCGATGGCACAAAATGAACTATTTAAATGAGCCCGCTCCAGTGCTTCGCTGCCCCTACGCCCTTGTATGATATGATTGATATATGGAAAGCAAAGCATATTATAATTAAAAGCAGCTAGAACAGTATCCCAATTTATTTTCATTTCTAATGTTCTCTTAGGTAGGTTAGGCGCTAGCTTACTTAGCGTAGCTGCAAACATACAAAGTTAAACACCTGGGTATATTAAAAAGCTTTAACAGCAGTTGACTCTTAATTACAATAAATGGTGTGACTTCGACCTAGTTTATAAGCTCTCATTCACTATAGGATCTGAAAGTATGTCAAGTGAAATTAGTCTTGTCTAGGTCTTATATATCTATCTATATCTAGTACATACCTAAGTATTTAAGTACTTATCTATTTAATTCACCTACATCATCGTCTACTCATCTCTGGTTTTGTACCTAGTCGTTGAAAAATCATCGAAAATAAAGATATTCAGAAAACTTAAGAAAAGGGATGAACAGTGTCGGGATCTAAAGCAAGACAGAGTTAGTGTCTTTGACCAAATCTATACTAGTATTAGAGGTAAAATTTTTAAGTTTGTTTGTTTGTTTGTTTGTATGTTCGAGGTAATCTGAGAAATTATCAGTCCGATTTGAATAATTCTTTTTGTAATAGATAGCCACATTCAACGGGAAGGACCTTCCCGTTGAATGTGGCTATCTATGAAGGTTATAGGGTATTTTTCATCCCGAAATTCCAACGGGAACGGGTACAACGCGGGTAAAACCGCGGGGCGCTGCTAATTAAAGAATATAGGTACCGACTGCTTTTCACGTTTTGTTTAGGGTTTTACCAGACCAATTATCACGTACAAAGTTGTTGCGGTCTTCAAAGACATTGATTCCCTTTCATCGCATAAATTTTTTTCTCTCAAGATACCTAGGTACATAGTAGGTTACTGTCCAGATAAGTAGTTGAGTTTTACATAAAATAGTGTGAATTAGTATGAGGCACGATAGCTATGATTTGTACTCGTAGTTGCTATTAAGAAAAACTTATGTATAAGTTCTTCGAAAAATTGGTACCTAAAGTAATCTCTCTAGTTTGATCCTTGCTGCGCCACGCCCCGTGCGCACACGCATATTTCAAAGCTCCGCGCGGTATACAATGAACACTAATACATAATTTTACAATCGCTTTATCACACATATGTTCTATGTGCATTTAGGTATCTAAATGATATCAATGTTACCACACCTTGCTTGGTATAAAAGACTGGCCGAGTCTGGAGACACATTATTATCTCTACCAGGGTTGGACGATAAACATGATTTTCAAAGTAAGTTCACCATTTTAATTTAATAAATTACTTACCTGAATACTAAACACCTTCTATGGGAGAAAAAAATTGAGAAAGGAATTTATTTTGTTACCATTACAAATTGAATGATGAAAATCATTTAAATTCGAGCTACCTACTCTTTTTAGAGTATTTGAGAAATGTAACGTGGCTCTCTCTCTCTCGTCCTCGCTATGCGTCCCACATAGCTAGGTGTAGGGGTCAGCCTTCCTTTTCTTTCTTCTCCACTTCGCTCTATCGTCGACGTCGTCAATGTACTTAGTATGGCTGCGCTATCTAAAATTCTCAATTATTAGATACCGTGAGCCACTTATAGGTGACGGCATCACACCACCTCATCTTGGCGTTTTGGGTCAAGAGTTGAATAGTACCACAATACAATTATTTACCACCTACTTAAGTTTTGTTCTTCACGAGTAGGTATGTTCTGTTCTCAAAACCCCTAAAGATGCCGTAAAGATGTATTATATGTACATCCCCGCTGTATTATATGTACAGCCCGCCTTCGATTTAAATAAAAAAAATTAAAATCAACCAGAAATTTAAAGTTTTTTTTTGTCTATCTCCTCCCAGGTAGTTCTGTTGATGTGCGTGGCGGCTGCCCAGGCTGGTCTGCTGGCTCCCTACGCTTACGGCGGGTACGGCGGGTACAGCAACTACCCTGCCCAACCAGCCATCGCGTCACACCAGTCCAACATATTGAGGTCTCCATTCAATCTCGGACAGGTAAGTTTCATAAACGTTCTTTAATTAAAACATTGTTATAAAGTGTAATTAACATAATATTAGACAAGGGCGTTATCAACTGGTGGTCAAGATAGGCTGGTAACCCAAGTGCGGTTGTTGAGGGAATAGTAAGAATGGGAAACGTATAAATTGTGAGATAGAGCAAGATACTTTGGGATCTCTGCCCTGCCTCCCTGGGTAACTAACTCTTTCCGTGACGACGCGTTATTATAATCGTTAGGTTAGCGCTGAGCCTTACCTAAGTAGGTACTTATTAGTATATTGGTATGGCATTTACCTATCTATAAGTACCTATCCTGCAGGTACAACCTACTTTTGGAAATCATTCTCTTCCAATTTTCAAAGTATAAAATTCTATCCCCAGGTATCAACATACACCAAGGCGATCGACACTCCATTCTCGAGCGTGCGTAAGTCAGACATCCGCGTCAGCAACCCTGGAGTAGCGATCGGTGGTTACGGAGGCTACGGTGTGGCTGCCCCATTAGTCTCCCACGTCGGTGTGGCCGCGCCTGTTGCCAGGGTATGTCGTCGCTAAACCTACCTAAACTTTGCCTGTGTGATTAAAAGGCATTTAACGATTAAAAGTTAAATGCCTTTTAATCAGTTACTTTCTGAGCAGCGGTAGCAAAACTAGTAGGTAAGGAAGGAGGATCGTTTATTTCAGTATGCGCCTAGGTGATTAATAAGAATAATTAATGTTCTTGGCTAGTGTAGCTATGTGCCGAAAGTTATATCTGCTATTTATTTGTTTTCCTTAATATTCCGAAAAATAATAGGTAGGTACCTATAGCACAAACTGACCCTATTGACGACACACTACCTATGAAACACTGTCTATTGAAGAAAAACACATTCTATTCAGTTAGGTAAGGTAGCCTTAATTGCCTATTTCATCTGTAGTAAGAGCTAGCAATTTGAGTAGATAAGAATACATAAACATACTTACTATAGCACAGTAGTGGGTCGAGGATACTGAGATAACTATTTCTTTACACAGGTCGCCACCGGTGGTCTGCTCGGAGTTGCCTACTCGGCCGCACCCGCCGTATCCCACATGACCTACTCCAATGGATTGGGTTTCAACTACGCTTGGTAGACGAAGCAACCTACTTTTATGAAATACTATTGTTAATTTATTGAAGCATAAGATTCCTCTTATTTAATAATCTTTTAGTTGTTAACATAATTTATTGTAATAAAAATAAGAATTCTAATTAAATTGTTTTAATTGAATACTACTCTACCTTCCATCTGCATAGGCGTCATGGAATTGAAAATTATACCTAATGCCTACCAAGGAGATAATATGGAGGGAACCACAGACGGGAACGTTGTTATATTTGACAGAAGTGGTTATACAGTTAAATCCATCAATGTCAGTTTAGGTGTATCCATCAACTTTAATGTCATTATGACATTTAAGACAAGTTGTCACAGTCACCTGCCAGTGTCACTGTCAGTTCAGTCATCCAACCACTAACCAAATTTATTTCACCAACAATCAAATTCATAAATTCTCTGCTGTTTAGTTGTTTCTCCGTACTATAATATTGAATTAATATACAATTGCATATTTAAACAAGGATAAAATTACCTGCGTGTATAAATAAAGATAGTGGTTAAATTGTGCCAGTGATACTGGGCCTAAATATAGACAGCCTGTGTTTTATTCACGTTCGTGCGTTCGTGTACAATTGTAATTGCAACGATAAGGTTAAACGTTGCGGTGGATTGTTCATAGTCTAAGCTGTATTGGAGCGAAGATGTCTGATAGTGGGGACAGTGATGTCGGCTGGACGTTCTACAAGGACCGGCCTGAATGGGGTGACGTGACTCCTATCAAAGAAGATGATGGCACAGATGCCGTAGTCGTCATTGCACATTCAGAGAAATGTAAGTTGAATCATAAGTAACCATGATTATTAAGTATACAATATGGTTTACTCGAAACCGTATTGTATACTTAATAATATCGGATATATTATTTTAATTTTACCATGATATAATGTTATTCAAATATCTGACTGTAAAATGTGGTTTGACCTACTTATAAACTGTAATAACACTAAAACCACAACTTGCAATTTAATTGTATCATTGATAAGGCCTGTAAGCCGGAATAGTTGGTAGTGTAGAAATTTTGTGAAAGTCCCATCAAGATCCCTAAATGGGATTATATTCACCTCAGTAGTAGGTAAGTAGTAGTTAGTTACATTGGTCCTTACTAGTCAGTATATATAGTTAAAATACTTTCTGAATCATTGTAAGTTGTTTTTTTTATGATGAACTTAAATTCTAAAGCTTTTTAAGCACTTTTTGTTCTTGTACAGACATTTGCATAGTGATTTATGGGTGAAAAACTGCTTTCTTATTTATTCAATGACTTATTCCAGTTGAAGATGTTTACGACTACTTCAGAGCCGTTCTTCATAGTAATGAGAAGTCCGAAAGAGTTCTGAAGTTAACTAAAGATGCTGTCAAATTGAATGCTGCCAATTACACTGTATGGCAGTATAGGTAAGGGAAAGAGTTGACAGAAATATTATAAAAATAGTCACTGTTTCGACTTTGACTCTGGTCAAGGCAATCAATTTACCTTGGCAACTTGCAGCAATGGTACTATATGTACTAATTATTTGTTTGGTTACCATTCAAAGTTTAAAGATGGATTGTCCAGCCTATAATGGGACATTGACAAGAACTAAGCGTCACTCTGTATTAATAATAATAATTTTCGTTAATTTCTTGCAATAGTCCCTACCTCAGCAATTGCATATTTGTGGACACATTCAAAATCAAAATCAAATCAAAATCAAAATTATCACATTGTACTGATGTGGTCGGGAATGTATCCCTGCAGTTGTGATCTATGACATTAAACATCACCAAAGATCCTCTACGAGTTGGGCTTGTCCCGTGACTCTTAAGAGAAACACTATAATAGTAATAAATAATTTATTGAAATAACAAGTATTCATTGAAATTAGCTATTCAGGAGCACTAATAGAAGTATCTCCATTTTTTCCATTGTATCTTGCAGTCCATGCTTTTTTATATCTTATACATCGCATTAAACATTTTATAAAATGCTGAATCAGATGCATGTATGGTGCGATTAATAACTGTTCTAAAGATCAAAATATAATTTATCATTGTTACAATGATAACAGTTACTTCAGGGTGAGTTTCATTAAGGTGTATAGCTGTGACGGAAGCTCTGTTATGTTGCTATGCTCTGTTATTTGACGTGATTGGTTGATACCTATGTTATAGTGAAACCTGGAATACTAACACCTAAAATAAAGTGTTATCATGGCTATCATAAATAAAAATTATAATTTTACACCACAAGCCTATTGTCGTATTTGATCAAGATATGAAAGTACAGTTGTAAAGTAAAATAAATAGACACATCTGCTTGTACAATTATGGTGGCAGTTAAAGAATTTGTTTGTTCATTAAAGTCACCTTAAATAACGATAAGGTTAAATTTATGTTCACTTTATTCATGTTGTTTTTATCTGTACACAATTTTATGTACTTACTACTATTTCAACCTTCAGGGGAATTTCCATTCTACTTGTACAATAAAATAATTAAAAAAGTAAAGTTAAATCACTAACACTGTAATGATCATGTTATTTGATTGTCATCATAAAATAACACACAACCAAAGTAAAATAAAAAGTATTAGCAATGTCCCATTACTGGACAAACGCCATTATTGCCTAATGTGGGTTGGTAATTTCAAACTCGAGCCATGTTTGAAAAGTAGGAAACATGTTATTGCTTAACCTGGGACTTGAACCTGGGACCTCAGTCTGGCAAGCGAGTGTACATACCACTAGATCACTAATGTCACTCAAAATTGGTTGAGTGCCAACTATGCTTAGTGTAACAATATTTAAATGTCTAACATGCTATTACATAATTTATCTATCATTGACAAGCCTTTTGGTACAGTGGTTTGTCAGAGTGCTTATTGTATAGGGGATTGCAGGTTCGATTTCTGGCTAGAGTCAACAATATGCGATGACGTAGTAGTTAGCGACAATGTGTGTCAGTTACATATTCATATAAAGTATATGTGTGTATATGTTAATGTATCAACAAACAAATTCATATTAAAATTATTAGATTATGCACTAATATTATTTGTACTTCAATACTTTCAGGAGAGACATTTTAAAAGCTCTGGGCACTGATCTGAGATCTGAATTAGATTATGTGGAAACTGTTATCAAGCAATCACCAAAAAATTATCAGGTATTTAAAAAAAGAAAATGTTTTATCCTGTATTTTATTTAAACACAGATTTTTCGGCGCGATTCCTTTTTAAAATCTGCATAAAACGAAGACTTTACTTCTATACCTCGTCCCTTATCTATTTATAATCAAAATATTATAAAATGTATGTCAAAACAAACCAGATAACTTGTATTCTGCCCTTGTACTGAACTATGCTAAACTGAGAATATGTAAGTCAAAGTAAACTTCAGACAATTATCATATTTCAGGTTTGGCATCATCGGAGAGTACTCGTTGAATGGCTACAGGATCCTTCAATGGAGTTGGAGCTAACCGGTGAAGCTCTTATACACGACCCTAAGAACTACCACGCTTGGCAACACAGGCAGTGGGCTATTAAGACGTTTGGGTAAGCGATATTTATTTTACTTAAAAGTGAAGGAGGGTGGCGTCGGTCGGGGTCGGCCGAGGAAGCGTTGGCGGGACTAGCATCACTTTGATGGGAGAAGGCGAAAGAAAGGGATGGTTGGCGGTGTTTGGGGGAGACCTTAGAGAGAACATATGTTAGATAAAAAAAGAAAAAAAGCAAATTAAAAATATTAATTAGCCTGTAATGTCCCAGTGCTGGGCAAAGGCCTTATACAAGCTTATAGAAGCGTCGTGGCGAGTTGCGCATATCGCAAAAGACGAGAGTCCCACTTTATCGGTGTTACAACCGACAGAACTCCGACTTCAGGGTTGGCCACTGACCCACATCTACTTACTTTTACATTTTAAAAACGCTGTGAAGCCATAAAGGTGTTTTTTCCCAAGCATGTTTATGTTCAATACTTATCACTATATGATATCTTTAGTGAGCGGGATCCTTGCTAAGTAGTGACATTTTACAACTTCTATTTGTACGATTAAATTGTAATCGTCAGTAACGCGACATTTCGTCCTTTTCAGTCTCTACGATAAAGAGATGGATTTTGTTGACCATCTCTTAAGCGACGACGTGCGCAACAATTCCGCGTGGAATCAAAGGTATTTCGTAGTCAACAACCATCTGGGGTGGTCTGACATGAACGTGCAGAAGGAAATATGTTACGCTCTAGAGAAAATCAAGTTTGTTAAGAACAATGAAAGCGCTTGGAACTATCTGAGAGGAGTAATGTTACACGATAAGAGAGGTATCTGTGGCAACGCAGTCGTTACTGCCTTCTGCGAGGAATTGTACAAGCATAAATGCCGATCACCCTATTTGTTAGCTTTCCTAATAGATATTTGCGAGGAAGCAGCAAAAAAGGGCGAGCAAAATTGTCTTCACAATGCAAATAGAGGCGTAGAGCTATGCTTAGCCCTAGCCACTAAATATGATAAGATCAGATGTAAGTACTGGAATTATATATCTGATAGGCTCAAAAAGTACCCGCCTCCAGAAACTAACGGGGACTCCAACCTGGACTGATTTTCTTAAATTTATTGTTTAATTTTTTTCGTGAAGTGAATATAAAAATAGAAAAAAATTTAAAGATAACATCCATTTTTAAAATATCGCTTTTTTGGCTCTTAAAGACTTTCAAACAAATGTACGTGATTAATGTAACAATATGCTTCTACGTTCAAAATTTGTTAATAAAATGATGAAATCTGAGAACGTTATTTATTTTTACAAGCTTTTTATTTTAACTTAATCTTTTTATTTGTTAGTGTTGCTTGTTGATTCGTTTGATATGGGCTTTAGTTCCGATGACAGTGCAATTTCAATACAATGATTAATCGTAAAAATTTTAACCGCTTGAGACGTTGTATAGGTCGTGTAAATTATTATTTACAATCTTCATTAGCTATTTCGATGTATTTTGATCTTTTGGATCTTGCTTGCTACACGTTTTTCCTACGCATTTGTTCATCTTCTCTCTGTATTCGTGTAGGCCAAGATTCTTAGAAACTTCTGATTTTATAGCTTTTGCGACTGTTCTACAAGCACAGTCCGGTTGTTTGATGACGTCTAGCAGGCTTGGGCTTAGTTTATACGCGCCCACGGTACAACTAGCGTGAGTTGGCTCGACGCTGTCTTCGAATTCGCAGGCTTTTTCAGTTATTTTGATTCCTAGCCGTTGCAACACGTCCGGGCATTCGGGGCATGTGCATGATGGTTTACAATCGCAAAATGGCTAAAAGGAAAAAAAAAAAAAAAAAATATAATTACGACGCCTGTTATGAAACATGTTAATCCAAAAACAATTTAAAAATCAAAGTACCAAAATGATTAATAAGCTATAATTTTGAACTTCTTTCGTTGAAGAAAGTGTAAATATGTGGTTAAAAATTATGATACAATCCTAACTTATATTATAAATCCGAAAGTAATTCTGTCTGTCTGTCTGTTACGCTTTCACGCCAAAACTACTGAACCGATTTGAATGAAATTTGGTACACAGTAAGTCCAGAGTCTGAGTAAGGACATAGGCTACTTTTTATCGGGAATTTCCTGCGGGAACGGGTACAACGCGGGTGAAACCGCGGGGCGCTGCTAGTCATTTACAATCGTTACAATCCCGGTCCCGATCCCGCGTTCTACACAGATTCGTTCACTTATTGCGATTGCTAAGCAACGTGTAACTTGGCCACTTGTTGGGTGACCGATGGTGACATTTGCGCTACCGTGCTTCGGAGAGCACGGTAGCGCTAGTTTAAATTGCCGGTCTGAGTTGTTTCAAACGTTAGACCATGTCGGTAGCGTTTAGGCGGTTTAAAACTCAAACAGCAGGGTTTTCCGCTAGCAGACGTGAGCTTACTTTTAATAAGTAAATAGTAACAGATACCTTGAAATTTAATTGCATTGGCGGCGGTGGTGGGTCCAGGAAAGTCGCGATTTGCTCCGTTTTACATATATCGCAATTAGGGCTGCTACAACGACAAGTTTGGCTTGTAGCTGTAATGGTAAATTGAGGTACCCAACGTCATAGCTGTGGTATTAGGCAAATGAGGAGGTACTTGTATTACGTTGAATACAGGCGGCTAAGTACAACCATGGTGACTAAATTCAACAAGACATGATATAAAAATACCAACTGTTGTGCTAAGGGACATCTGTCCCATTGTCCATCTGTCCCTTTGGGGTAATTAAAAGTTGATTCAGGGAGCATAACTCATAGCTACGATGTAATGATGTTTGATCCGGTCCCATACCTAGTTGTATCAATCGTTACACCAGGGTTGGCTGTTCACCTATACGACAAAATGGTGATGATAGCTACTGATTTCTGTGGTGGCAATTCCCTTATCTCATTACTTATATAAGTTTTACGAAGATCGCTTTCAGTTGCCAGCATCCAATTGGTTGCATAACCAAGTTGGTACTCTCCATATATAGCCCTTAGATGATGAAGATCTATGAGGACCTTACCTGGCGGGGTGGGTGGATCACGGTAACTTGAGTAATCTTTCCTCTTCAATTTACATTTTAAACAGCTGCGATTGAGACATGAGCAATCATCTTTTGAACCCATTGTAGTCTCTGTAGACACATTATACATTATTTTTGGCATCTGCCCTTGGTAACTTTGCCACAGTGCGATAAAAATACTCAACCAAGTTTTACATTATCATCTATCGGAACATACATAATACATTATATAGATTTGAACACGTAGTAAACGTACTCACACGTAGTAAACGTACATAATAACAATTGATTTATGGTCGCTCTAGTAGTACATTATCTTACGACCTGTTTTAAAAGTAATTTCCTTCAACATCGAGGCCTTCTCATCAGTCAAAACCGAAATCCTATCGAAATTTAGGGACGAGTTGAAGTGCGATGTCATAGGGCAACCAGGTACCACATCGCAGTGTGAACTCCATAGCATATATCAGGAATTGGCAAAATTTAGGCAAGATCGCATTTAGAGAAATAACCATCGATTCACTAAGAAGAAGAGTGGAATTTTAATATTTATGCTGTGAATTGGAACAACTAAGTAATTATGTATAACTCTAGGAATCTCATTGGACCTGAGCGCAAATCTTTGGCGTTACTGGGTCTATCTACTGGCAAGCCTTGGCGGGCCAACCTACCACTCGGGTGGGCCCAATTCTTTCTTACCTTCGCTTATTAATGTCTATGTTTGATGTACGATATGTATACCTAAGAAAGTTGTGGGTTACCTGGTATGTCTCGATGACACGAAGTAGTATGTATTTAGTATTTCACAATTGTCACAGTTACTGGAGAGACAAGTGCATTTGGACATGGTTAGGGCATAGGGTACATTGTAAATTGGAGTTAGTTTTATGTGACTGTGGTTCCATATTAAGATTGTTTGTAAGTACCTAAGTATTTCGGACTTTTTGAAATGCACCGTGCTGTAATAAGATCAATGCTAGGACATTTTGTTATTTAGTTGATAAGTAATGCTTTCAAACCATGTTTTCGATTTCCCACTGTGCGGGTTTCTTTAAATGGTAATATTGACATTGAATGATGCTGAATTTGTGACTGATGACTTTGAATTTTCTAATTCTGACGCATTTCAGACTTTTAAGCCCGTCACAGACTTAGCTATAATATTTATTAATATTTTTATAGCTAGGCATATTACTATATATTTTGTATACTAATTTTCTCGTGACCGCACACTCAGCTATAATATTATTTCTGTGACGTCACCAAGCGATACCGTAATATACATTATTGCATATTACTATATGTATACTAACACTAGGACAGCCATCAATTAATGAAGGCAAAATATATATTTCTCAGTGTGTGGTAGCTTGCTATAATATATATCATAGTACGGTATTATTATTATAGTTAAGTGTGTGACGGGCTTTAATAAAGAGTATTTCTCAGATTTCTCCATTATTTCTCTAATGAAGCCGTACACAGAGAAATTGAGTACGAGCATAATGACACTAGCGGAAATGCGACGTAATGTCAGCAGAATCCGTCAAACACAAATTTGAAACGAGTATTTTTCTCGACAAAATTCAAATCAATCAATTAATCTTTTACAAATTGTCTGAAATGTAGCACGTTAGCAGAAGCAAAATCTGAAATAAAATAATGAAATTGAAGGCACAATAAAACCATGTAATCGAATTACCTTGAATATAATAGAAATAAAAGGAAGAAATAGGCACATTTCCTAGGTGACACAGGTACCCAGTTATCCTATAAAATGGATTATCCCTCAGGATTCAAATGGATCCTTCTATCTCAAAATATATTAATTTAAACGAATATTAGGAATTGTTGCTTACCGTTCTAATTGAGATGTCCAAAACGTAACTAACGAATTTATATATGTACCATCCTATTATAACATCACTCAAAATGCAGCCAAACAGTGCCGAAAGCGGACCGGCTATTCTTCGAAAGTTAAAAGGCCAACTGGCTAACAATAGCTGCGTCTGTGCTAACGCGAAAAACCAAGAAACTCGCAATCAAGAAGTACAAATGTTTGGTTGTTCAAATGCATCTGCTGATGAAGATATACAAGTTAGTGAAGAGAATCCAGTTGTATCAGGAAATAATGTGATTTTACAGTCTTTATTTAAAGATGTTTTGTGCCCAAAATGTTTTATCAACATGAGTCTACTGAGAGGAGGAACAATAAAAATTGTCAAAGATGAAGCCGTTGATGTGCAGCCTTATTCATTATGTTCAGACAAATCAGTTGAAAATCATGTGGACATATTGGAAAAATCAACATCGCATCACGGAACGGTCGCTGATGTGATTAATTCAATACTACTTAATGAAAACAAATCTGAAGATTCGTGTCCTGGCGAAGTTCGACCCAAAGAATCGAAAGTTACATTCAACAACAAGGTCGATTTGATAGAGGAAATTGAATCGAGTTTACAATTTAAGGATCTGAGTCCGAGAAACAGTCCTCCATGCTGCCCGAAAGGCAAAGATTGTACTTGTTTAGAGAAATACTTATTTAGATACAGTAATAGTTTCGAAATTAATTAAAAAATAAAAGGACAAATGATATATCAATATTTTAATTAATTCCGTATTATAAAATCTTTTACTCCAAAATGTTTCTCAGTTATTTCGATGTTTCAGTAAATAGGTACTAAGATTTATTTTATTATTTGTTTCATTAGTAGCTAAGTAGTAGTTTGTATGACTTTTTCTAATATTTATTACCTATTACATAGGCGTGGTATGTAAGTGATAAGGTATTTAGGTACTTCGTAGTCGATGAATACTTATACAAGCGCTACATTTTATGTAGAGTCACATTGAGGTTCCTTATTTTTAAATACTTTGTTAAAATTACTTATTTAGCGGCGTAATGCTTTATGAATCGTGCCGATGGATCTGTCACTTGCACCCACTTAGGCATCCAATAGTAGGGAGTGAAGTTATGCTGACCTGGGAACGACTTCTCAAAAACATTGCGATAGTACCTAGCTTCATTTGTGGTTGGCTGAAGTCCGGGATACTTAGTGTTGTCGTCTTGTAGCCTTTCGTTGACAATTTCACCAATAACAGTGAACAGTGATTTCTTTACTGAAGCAACACCGTCGCTAAAGGCTTCCTTGTGACGCCACAGTATAGATTCCGGCAATAGACCGCTCTTAGCGAAGCTGTTCCGCAACAAATGTTTTTCAACATCGTTCTGTGGCTGACGAGATTTTGGATCAGCAGCGAGATAGTGATGAGTGAACTGAATATCTAAGAACGGCACCCGAAGTTCTAAGCTGAAAGCGCTTGTCGTGCGGTCGGCTCGGAGGCCGTCATACAAATAAATGTCCGAGAGCAGCCGTATACTTTCTTCATGAGCAGCTTTCTCGTTAGGTGCGTCCCTGAAGTAGATGTAGCCCTGAGCTACTTCATCTGCCCCCTCCCCACTAAATATGACCGTGGTATTGGTGTTCTCTTTGATGTACTTCGCAAGCAAGTACATAGGTATACTTGCGCGAACAGTCGTAATATCATAAGATTCCAAATGATAAATGACATTATCAAGTGCTTCTTTTACATCATTCTCGTCGAACTGCACCGCATGATGTTCTGTACCAAGATAGTCGGCCACAGTTTGTGCTGCTACTAAATCGGGAGAATCACCCATTCCTATAGCAAACGTTTGTATTTTATACGGCAAGTTGCATTCTTTAGCTAGTTTTACCACTAAAGCCGCAACAAGTGAAGAATCAAGTCCTCCACTAAGAAGGCATCCAATGCGACGATCTGCCATAAGTCTTTTACGGCAGGCTCCTTCTAGCAACTTTGCTATTTTATCATTAATACTGAGTTCAATGAGCTCCTTTTCCGGTATGAAAGGAATAAACTTTGCGGGCTTTCCAGGAGTAAAATATTGTTTTGTATAATCTAACTCAACTTTACCATTCTCCAATAAACTCCAAACCTGCAAATGACCTGGAGGGAATTGGCCTAAGGTAGCAGTTTTACTTCCCAATTCCTTCTTAACTCCTATTAAACCTTTAGCCTCAGAGCAAATGCCCATCACACCATTCTCATCGTCCCGAAGAATGTACAGTGGTCTCACACCGTAAGGATCACGAGCGATACATACTTTCCTCTTTTCACCATCGACCAGACAAAAGGCGAATACACCATCGAGATGTTTAACAGCATCGGAAATGCCCATTTGGTGGTAGGCGTGAATTATGGCCTCTACGTCGCATTTGGTTTCGTATTCGTATTTGCGTTCCACTTGGAGTCGCTTGCAGTTGTAGATCTCGCCATTGCAGATGAGGTTGGTTCGAGGGAAGCAGTGAAGTCTCATAGGTTGCATGCCATGGAGATTGTCGACGATGGACAGGCGTTGGAATCCGAAGAGCGTCATCGGTTCCCGAGCGTCGTTCTCGATACGCCAGGCGTCCGGGCCTCGGTGGCGGATGGTCGAGAAACATTTCAGGCATATGCCATTCAAGCCACCCTCAACTCCAAACGTTGCCCAAATTCCGCACATTTTTGGTACAGAGTCTGAAAATTATTAAATTATACTTGTAAGTAAAGCCTTCATACCCACTGCAGGGCAAAAAACTCATCTCACTAAATATATCAGTATAGTAAGCACTGAGGAGGATTAAGATTATTAATATCAGTACCAAGGTGCCGGAAAAAAAATATGCGGACGAGGTATCTAACTGCTATAACAAAATCTATTTTTGTGAAAACTGTGATCGATTTTTTACTCAAAACAATATTTAAACTAGAGCACAACCGGGCTCTTTTCACCGGTATGAAGATTAAAATACAGTCAAAATACTTATTGTAGTGAGGTAAATTCGTTAAATGCATTCATGTTGGCATGCAAGAGCAGATCGAATTACATCATTCACACCCGTTGTCGCTCAAACTGTAGATTAATAAATTAATTTTGTACCTTTTTGTTAATATTGGTACTTGCTAACTACGGTCGGTCATCGTAAAAGATAAAAAAGAGATACCTAATAATCATTGTAAAAGGACCCCTCTGTTTAATACAAGGAATTTTATTTTTCCTGGTTATGTAGTTTTTATTAAGTATTTATTTAAAAATTACGTACCTAACCTAATTGTATTGCATACTCACGATAATCGATCTTAAAAGTCAATAAAATTAATAGGTACACAAAAATACTAACCTGCGACGCACAAACAAGGCAACCGAAAATGTAATTAATTTAACTTATCAACGTGGTAAAAGAGTTTACTGTGCGCTCTATAGGTAGTAAGTTGTGAACACAGTTGTTTAAGAGATACCGACGCGATCTTTAATTACTTTTAACCAATGAATTACTTTTAACTATTGGTTAGACGGCTCTGTTGATGCGCCTAGCCCAGTAGCCACCGCACCGCTTGCTGGCTTCGAGTTTCGACGGGTCGCCGGGCCGGCTCGCTGGCTGGGTGATGTAATCACAGATGTAATATGCATCACACGTGTTGGTGACATTGACATTGAATGACATTGACAGAAAAAACTTTGCGCATGTGTCGGATTAGCCACAGATTAGGATAATTTTTGGATTCGAAAAAGAGCGGGAAGGCGGGAAGGACGCCAGAAATAATTTTAATAAATTCTGGCTTAAATCATTGCAATTGCAAGAGATATAACTTGATTCCGCGTCAACCCGTTAAGGATAAAACACGTGCCGCGAAATTTTTGTTGTTTTTATTGTGGTTTTTGTGTGTGTTTGTGCTCCTACTCGCAGTCTTACTACTAACAACATATAACAAACACCCGAATATCAGGTGAGTCCCTGAAACATGGAATCAGATACTGGGGGCTCGAAGGAGCCTCCAGACAAAAGTCCCCTTAACCCCAATGACAGCGTGCAGACCAACTCCAATGCAACCAAGCGGCATATGATGGATGTCGATGTTATTTCCCTGCAAACTACCAAAAAAACCATCACGAACCCTGACCTAGCCTCTGCTTCAATACAGACCGTTTATTTACATGCCTCAATGGTTATTGGTTTAAAAGCCTACAGCCCAACTGACGTAGGACCTTTTAAAGTAATCGTCTCACGATCTGAACCTGACCCATCCGCTGGAACAACAATTAGGCCTATTAAATTTGGACAACTGTTATTCCAAAATAAAATCGCCAACATCTGCAAAGACGGAATTAAAAAAATGGGACGTAACAAGATATCAGTCGAATTCACGTCAGCCAATGACGCCAACAAGTTCTTGGACCATCCCCTCCTTATATCCAATAAATATGAAGTCACCATACCAACTTATAATATATCTAGAATGGGAGTTGTTAGGGAAATACCCATAGATATCTCTATGGATTCATTTGTAGAATCTTTGACCCTTCCCCACGGCTGCGGTTATGTCCTTAAAGCCCGTAGAATTAATAGGAAAAACATAACAGACGGAAAAGTTGAGTGGGTCCCCACTCAAACTGTAGTATTAACTTTCCAAGGCCAAACTCTTCCTTCACACATATATTCATATCACACTTCCTTTCCTGTCGACTTGTACACATATCCCACTATCCAATGCAACAACTGCTGCCGCTTTGGCCATATCAAAGCTCAGTGTCGGTCTAAACCACGCTGTTACAAATGTGCCCAACCGCACACAGGTGATAGTTGCGACGTGGACGAGAGTAATTCGACCTGTCTTCATTGCTCAGGTAAACATTTCACCATAAACAAATCTTGCCCAGAACATGAAAGACAAAGGTCGATCAAAGTACTCATGTCAAAAGAATCTGTGTCTTATGAGGAGGCTTCATCTCATTTCCCCAAGGTGTCTCGCTCCTATGCAGAAATGGCATCTCGAGAAGCACCATCTACATCATCCTATCTGCAATACCATCCCTCTGTATCTATTCCCAGCCAGAAACAAACATCCCAAAGTTACCGCAAAACCATATTCTCCACACCCAAACCTAAAGCTCCCCACGGTAAGTCCTATGATGTGTCAGCTCATCAATCCATCATTGCTTCCGAGAAATCATTTCTCCCTAATGGTTGCGCCATCCCGAACCAATCCAACCCTCCTCAAACTTCCCATGAAAATATTATAGAACTTATTATCAACATGTTGCTTCAATTATTGTCCCAAAATCAAATATCCCTACCGTCCCACGTTGCCGAAAAACTTCTCAATGCTTTTACCCCTAACCATGGCCCCAATGTCCATAATCCAGTGGAACATAGGGAGTATCAGACCCAAAAGGTCTGACTTATACTTCCTTTTAAATAAATACTCCCCCGCAGTTGTGGCCATCTCGGAGACTTGGCTTGTCCCGGGGTCCTCTTTCCGGATTCCGGGTCATGCTTGTCTGCGGGATGACCGCGCTGACGGGTATGCCGGTAGTGCCCTTCTTATCAAAAGGTCACTCCCTTTCTCCCAGCTCCCCCTCCCTTATCACTCTCCTCTCCTTAACGTGGTTGCCGCTAGAGTCCTGAACATCTCATTTATTTCCTTGTATATACCTCACTCCAATTCTTCTCTCATCCCGGACATCCTTTTGATCCTATCTTCAGTCCCGAGTCCTGTAGTAGTGATGGGTGATTTTAATGCTCATCATCGTTCATGGGGGTCACATAAGGACGATCTGTTTGCACTCTCGTTAATCGAGATCTTTGACGAACTAAACATCGTTGTCGTCAATGATGGCTCACCGACACGCCGAACTCGCCCCACTCAAAACCCAAGAAGTGCTGTTGACCTAACAGTCACCTCTCCTTCTCTTTCTTCCAATATTTCCTGGCAAACCCTCCCACACTCTTATGGCAGTGACCACTATCCCATCATCATGTCCATTAGAGACAGAGTCATCCCTCCTACTAATCATCATCCTCTCCTAAAATATAGGCTTGCAGGCGCTAATTGGGCCTCCTACTCATCCACCCTTTCCCATAACCTAGCTTCCTTACCACCCATCAATGTTGACAACGCTCTTTATTGCTACAGCCGTTTTACAGAAGCTATTGTAGCTACTGCAGATAGCACTATCCCAGTCAAATCCAACAAACAATTCCGAATTTCCGTTCCCTGGTGGGATTCCGAATGTTCAGCTGTAATCAGAGAAAGAAACGATGCAGAATCCTCGTATAACACCACGATGTCCGACGGAAACTTCAGAGCCTACCAACACTCAGCGGCTAAATCCAGACGGATGCTTTCCACCAAAAGGAGAAGTGGATGGTCTCGCTTCTGTGGGAACCTAGCTCCCAGAACACCAGCATCTACTGTGTGGAAGCAAATTAAAAAATACCGAGGTTCTTTTGTGGACAACAATTCGTCCCAAAACTCTTCGATCTGGATCGAGTCTTTCACTGACAGAATAGCTCCTCATTCGGTTCCTAGTATAGATTCCTTTTTACCAGCTCCCTCATATATTCCGTCTACTGATCCACTCTCCTCCAATTTCACCATGGATGAATTACAACTTGCGTTAGACGGTCTCAAAGACTCAACTCCTGGTTCCGATGGCATCCCCTACTCATTCCTGGTCCATGCCTCTGATGATGCGAAAAAGTACTATCTCGACCTCTGCAATTACTTTTTCGACTATGGC
This sequence comes from Cyclophora punctaria, assembly GCA_951394245.1. Lineage (NCBI taxonomy): Eukaryota > Metazoa > Arthropoda > Insecta > Lepidoptera > Geometridae > Cyclophora > Cyclophora punctaria. The sequence continues at coordinate 5,706,624 of OX596177.1, forward strand.
ATCATCCCAGACTCCTGGAGGACCCAAATCATAATCCCAATCCTCAAACCGGGCAAAGATCCTACAGACTCTAACAGCTACAGACCCATTGCTTTATCTTCAGTTCTCTGTAAAATTTTAGAAATTATGATTAAACATCGCTTGGAGTGGTTTGTGGAAAGCAAATCATTACTGTCGGGGTCTCAATACGGATTCAGGAAAGGTAAGAGTACTCTAGACAGCCTCAGCATTCTTACAACAGATATTAGAACCGCCTTCCTAAAAAAGGAGTACTTGATTGGCGTGTTTTTAGACGTAGCAGCTGCATACGACAATGTCCTTCTTCTTGTGCTCAGGAATATACTGATTCAGCTGAACATACCAGAGAAGCTGGTCAGGTTCATTATGTGCCTCCTCTTAGAACGATTCATCTTAGTCCGCACACCTGGATTAATCTCTGCTCTAAGGCATGTATGGAAAGGACTCCCTCAGGGATCCGTATTGAGTCCTATACTCTATGCTCTTTACACCAGCGACCTTTGGAGATCAATAGGGCCCCTCTGCCAACTTCTAGAGTTTTGCGATGATCTTGCTGTCTACATACCATCTCCAAATATTGATATAGCCCTTTCTTACTTATCTAATGCACTATCCAATTTAAATAACTGGTTAACACGCCACGGCCTGTCTCTTTCCGCCCCGAAGAGTAAATTAATAATTTTCACCAAGAAACGGATTATCCCACAAGTCAATTTGCATTTAGGGGATGAAGTAATCCCGCAGGTTACTTCAGTTAAATTCTTAGGTGTGTACCTAGACACTAGGTTGACAGGTTCTACTCACTGTGATTATCTCGTACAAAAATGTGAGAAAAACATTAATGTCCTCCGTGCCCTCTCTGGTGTTTGGTGGGGCTCGCATCCCAAAACCCAGAGGACCCTATACAACGCCATAGTTCGAAGTCATCTGGACTACGGATCAGCTGTCTTTGACCCGGGCAACAAAACTGCTTTGGCAAAACTCGACAAAATTCAAGCCAAATCCTTAAGAATCATCCTTGGAGCTATGAAATCCACCCCAATCAATGCAATGCAGGTTGAGTGTGTGGAGCCTCCATTGAATTTGCGCAGGCAACAATTAGCAGATAATTTCTTCTTTAAACTCATTCAGTTCTCAAATCACAGTTTAGTAGACAAGCTAAAACTACTGTCCGATTTATACGACTCCCAGGATTCATCAGCATCGGTTCCCTGTCTAGTCACTAGTTACAGGAAGTTTCTTAGACTACCAAATCCTGTCAATCGAAGTTTGTCCAATCCCCTTTATACTGTATCATATGAAGCCTTAACCTTTCAACCCAATGTTATTCTTGACTTTGGGATTGACAAACACACTATAGAACCAAACGTAAAATTTAACCGCATAGTTTCTTCGCACTTCCCTGACTGGACCCTTATGTTCACCGATGCTTCAAAATTTTCAGACACTAGTCAAGTTGGCACTGCGGTCTGGATACCTAAATATCGCATTATCTTAAACCATAAATGCCCTGAACTTGCATCGGTGTTCACTGGAGAAGCCATCGCCATTTTAGAAGCCACTCGTTATATCCTCTCTCATAACATATCCAAAGCCGCTATATTCTCCGACTCCCAAAGTTGCCTCAAATCCTTAACTTCAAATTCTTTCCGTTCCAAAAGTAGATTCCTACCTATACTCCAAATCCGAGAAGCTTTACTAAACTGTTATCAGCATAGTCTGGACGTCGCCCTCGTATGGATCCCGGCCCACTGTGGCATACTGGGCAACGAAACGGCTGACTCGTGTGCAAAACAAGCAGTCTCTCTCGGCTCTCCCGACCATCTCCTCTTATATGCTCAAGACCTTTCATCGATTTCCCGTCAATCCCTACTAAAATCCTGGAATAAGGACTGGGAACAGTCTAGAAGTTTGAAAGGCAGATGGTACGGCAAAATCCAACCAAATATTCCGTTAAAACCTTGGTTTAGCTCATTTAAACTGCTGGACAAGACATCGACCTCCATCATATGTCGCCTCCGTTTCGGTCACACATGCTCGCCTGTTCATCTGGCAAAGCTTCGGATCAGGGACCACTCCATTTGTGAGTGTGGCCTTGATGAAGGATCCCTCGACCACATCTTTTTTGACTGCCCCCGCCAACGCTACTCCCTACATAACATCCTTCCTGTTGAAATCCCTCGTCCTACCTCTATTCAATGTCTCCTCTCCTTGCTCCCCTCCTCTGTAAAAATTCTTTGTAAATATATTAAGGTGACGTGAGTCCAGCTCTTACCTACTACAGAGGGGGTAAGGTGCGGGGCCTGCGGTCCGACCGCGGGCGATCTCCCGCTCGCGCGTAGTTTGCGCGCTAAGTTTGAATATGTCACTCATTGAGATGCCACAGTGTAGTGACTACAGTAAAAAAAGCCTATCAAGCAAAACTAATCGTAGATATTACGAAGGTTGGTATTATATTGTAGGTAGCCTTGGGAAAAATAACTAAAAAGAGATAAAAGGTTTTAAAAAAAATAACGGTCTTAACCCTGGGTGAAATCATTTTTATTGTCTAATATTACGAGCAGAAATATTTTAAAGTGGCGGTGTTCATACACGTTTTAACAAACAACAGTAAAGTACACATAACTGAAAAATATGAATATCTACGTATTGCTAGGTTTCAGTGGCGCCACCTTCAAAAGTAAAAACAAATAAATACCTATATTGTATCATACCTCTTATTTCACTCCTTTTATTTAGGACTAGGCAGATAATATAAATTTCCACCGGCCGGTTTGTGATAATATACTTAATAATTATAATAATACTAGCTTTTGCCCGCGGCTTCGCTCGCGTGGAATTTAGTTTGCCGCTTTAAGTTTCGTTATAGATCGTTTAAAACATTTGTTTATCGTAGCAATCTCTGCATCGTTGCAAACTCCCACCTCCGCATCGACAAGAGGAGACAAGTCTTGTCCTAGGTATCCCCACTACCAACATTGCAGCTGTATAGTTGATCTGCTGATATTCTTATACTGTGACACAACATATTTTTTTGTTTTTTTTTTCAAAGCAATAATCTACTAAATCTATAATACTCCGGTCAATTTAGACATTCGAGGTTACATAAAGTCCAAACAAGCTGAAAATCAGGAAAATTGTTCAAAATATAATTATAAACAATGTCTAAAAGTTCCCCATCATTCCCGTGTATGGAATTTTTTTTATTCAAGGTCAAAGATAAAAAAAAGTGTTTTTCGCAATTTTCAGCAAAACGGTAAGATTTATCATAAAAGTACCTGAGAAAATAAAAAAGCTTATAAAATTCTCTATAACTTTAATTCTATCCACTTTTTCCATATTCCAAACCATTACCGTACAACTCTTTAATACCTTTCAAATGACATAGGTCATGTCACTGTTGAGCATTGGGGCAGGCTCCATAGTTACCTGCCCGAGGTCCTTAATTATTACATTTCTGGAGCGTGTAGTTCAATAACGGTTGGAATATGGAAAAAGTGGATAGAATTAAAGTTATAGAGAATTTTATAAGCTTTTTTATTTTCTCTGGTACTTTTATGATCAAACTTACCGTTTTGCTGAAAATCGCGAAAAACTCATTTTTTTTACCTTTGACCTTGAATAAAAAAAATTCCATACACGGGAATGATGGGGAACTTTTAGACATTGTTTATAATTATGTTTTGAATTTTTTTTCTGATTTTCAGCTTGTTGGGACTTTATGTAACATCACTCTAAATTTTTGGTTTAAATTGACCGGATTATTATTCAGACAGTTCTTATTTATATTAAAACCTTATTTTCACGCAACCGTCATAGTTCAAATTTATTACCACGAAAAAAGTTTTAAATTTTGCATCTCCGCGCTCCAGCAATATTTGGCATAGGTCCGTCCTCCACAAGCGCTTGAGCGCGACTGATCACGCCCCGCGTCACCCGCAACACGGCAAATTCTCGAAATTTATTAGGTATTTTGAAATTGTGTTTAAGAATGTAATGAAAGGTTACAAAAAAATACCTAATGCCCTAGCTCATGCTACGACCTATATTATAGTTGTTTTTCTTTGGGAAAAATCTGTTTATTTTAGCCAAATAATTATTTTTAAATTAATAAAAGAGGCAACTTTGTGATTTTTTTCTATCGAGGGAAATTAATCTAATCGTGTACTGAAATACCTTTGCCACTAGAATATATCCTCAACTTTAATATTATAGTTTTTTAGAATCAAAATTGTGACAATTTATATGAAAATAGTTGGATGGAAAAACCGCGTTTTGCGAGTTGCTGGACTCACGTCACCTTAATACTAACAAAATAAAACTGTAAATAAATTTGTATATACATTTGTGTTCCATGTTATATTGCCTGTTTCATATTTTTATAAAGTATTTTAATTATGTGTTTGCCCTGTTGTATAAATTCGTTTATTATTTCATAATATATAAATGTGTTTGTCATGTGTTTGTTCTAAATTCTGCTTGGAGGTAAACTTTCCACCACTGGCCAACAGAAGTAAAATTACTACCCAACTCATCGTGTTTTTTTCTACCGGGTACACTGACACTGGCGGAATTGCGACGAATGTCAGCAGAAGCCAATAACAAAAAATTGAATTGAGGATAATTTTTCAAACGTCGACATAGAACAAGAGCTTTTTGGGGATAAAACACTATAAAACAGTTAAAACCAATATTTTTATGGTTTTAGCTTTTGATGAATGTTAGATGTATTGCATAGTTCTGTAGATGTTTAATTCGTTATTGAAATAAACGTTTGTGATACTTCGACACATATAAACACACTAGAACCATGTCTATTTTTTGCAAAGTACATAGCTATTTATAGATGGCAGCGGAACTACGATAGTACTTTTGGGAGAGTCGACAGAGTAGACTTTGATCTTAATAGATTCGAAGAGAGTCGACTACAGACTAAGTTTAAAGACGATGCCTTGACAAAAATGAATAATGCAATATAGGTAGTTGGTGTTCCAAGTCTGATGATAGAGTCAGGGTTGATATGTAGATCTTTCCACAACTGTACTGGTTGCTGGTACGTTTACCCACCTGTTTTAGGCCTTATTGAATACTTATTCCAAGTATTCGCATTAGAATAATCTACTTTTGTAGTTATTTATCCGTAGGCGGTAATCAACACGTGTTTAGATCCTCGTGTAGCTTTAAACCACATATTGTTCTAATTCAGGCGTAGGGAAATAAACACTATAAAGAGTGTACCATTAACAAAATTTAATGCATAGGTAAACAAATAAATATATCCGGACTAATAAACACTCGGTTAATTAGTAATATACCCCAAATAAGCTATTAGCTTGTATTATGGAATCTAACTAACTGATACTAATACATATACAAATCCTACTAATATTATAAATGCGCAAGTTTGTGAGGATGGATGTATGTATGGATAGATGTATGTATGTATGTTTGTTGCTCTTTCGTGCAAAAACTTTTTCATCCATCCAAATCATTTTTTTTTGTTTCATCCAAATCCGTTCAGTAGTTTTTACGTGAAAGAGCAACAAACACACATCCATACATACATCCATCCTCACAAACTTTCACATTTATAATATTAAAGTTTTTAGTTAGGATATAATTGACACCCAGACGTCGTCGCTAACAACTACGCCTGTCGTAACATATGACAGGCATAAGTATGCAAAACATAACTGCAGTATTTTACCAAATATGACAACGTAAACCGTTGATTTAAATTCAATAAAGGCTTGTCTAATAGAAAACAGACGTGTCTACGGCAGTCCCGCATATAAATTCGTTTTTATTTGGTGCACAGCTGCAATAACATCTATCATAAATAAATTCAAGAGGTAGTTCATGAATTCTGAAAATGTATTTTCAGTATATAAGAAATTCAATAGTTGTGAAGGTAGTAGTACCCTTAGTTGAGGGTAGGTAAAGCGAAGTTGTTTGTAAATTTTAATTGAGCCAAATAATCGATTACATTTGCTGTCAGTAGATACTTCAGTATAAGTACATTACCTATTACTTCACTTACATATACTAGGTTTAAATTATATAAATACTGGTTTCTTAAGTTTAAGCGAACATCACTCATTTTGAATTTTGAACTACGAGTACCTACGTTAACAGATACATTTCGCTTTAATTTTAAATTTTTATTTGACGATTCGGCCTCACTACAGGAACAGTGATTGCAGTACATACGATTCGTATTGAGATACTTAATAGTTTATACCTTATAATTCTTTATCTGCTTTCCTGTAGTAAAACTTATTGAGGTCTCCAAAGCAAGGAAAAGACCTACGGCATTTTTCATGAACGCTCTTTAGCCAAAAACACTGTTATTAAGTGTTTTGTCTTTGTTGCTCTTCGGAAAAAAACGTACATTTGGAAAGGGACAAACCATTTGATAGCTAAAATGTTCTTTATAAACGTTCTTCTTCTTCTTCATCGAGTGGATGGTGACCCTGACCAATCCTGGTGTCACAGTTATTAAGGCGCCAAAGGCCTCTGACATGGCTCATGTAACGACTACTATCCGTAGAAAGTAACCGGGACCGACGGCTTAAAGCACGGAATCATTTTAATTTTCGAGCAATCAGGTGATTCAGCATGTAATGCCTTAACCAAACTGAGGACAGTCTCACAAAGCGATTTTTGTGAGATATCCCCACCGGGAATCGAACCCGGAACCTCCGGATCGTAAGCTGGGCGCTCAAACTGCAAGACCACGGAGGCTGTTATGAATAAAGACTGACTGGCATAGTGACCTAACTACCAAAGTAATTGCAAGTCGAACCACGTAGCACAGCTAGTCGTCACGTCTTTTCTCATTGGCTAAAAGGCAACTCTTTTCAATTTGGCCGACTGCGGCTACGGTGTAATACGAGTAAGTGTAATGCACAGCACTAGTTCAGAACGCGCGAGTAACAAATGCGTTGCAGTGGGACGCGACTACCATTCATATTCATTTTCAGGAAGTGACGTTGCATGTAACTACCGTTACTACCGTACCTGTGCCTTACCCAACATAAATAATTGTAGGAAATTATTCAGGTCAATTCCTGCTTTAAAAGGTACCCCAATTATGTCATAAAGTAAAGTATTAGCCTGCTGTAATGTACCAATGCTGGGCAAATGCCTCTCATCTATTTTTATAACTAGCAGCGTCCCGCGGTTTTACCCGCGTTGTGCCCGTTCCCGAGGGAATTTGGGGAATTTTTATACATATAAACCTTCCTCTCGAATCATTCTATCTATTTTAAAAAACCGCGTCAGAATCCGTTGCGTTGTTTTAAAGATCTAAGTATACATAGAGACTGACAGACAGCGGAAAGCGACTGTATAGTGATAACGAACTACCTACATCATTTGAGCCGGTGAACTCTAGCTACATAGACGATGCTTCAAAGAAGCCTTATATGACTTTTCCCGAGAGCTGATAAGCTATGTTTGATAAGACTGGTGGATATCACCATACATTATATAATTGGTTGATACTAAATGAAGAGTAGCAGGCCTAACTAATCTTTACAAGTCTATATATTAAAGTAAATATTTGAAAGCTTAGATTGTATATTATTTTACCTTACATAAGTAAATCATTTGTTCACACCAACGTGTCAGGGTAAGGGTGGTTTTCCACTAGAAATCGATACCTAATGCTATATAACTAAAGTTCACCAATAGTTCAAGAGATTTTAATTTTGATAGATAATTTTCCATAGGAATAGAAAAGGGTTTAATCAGCTATGAGTATGTTAGCGATGCCTGTTCTACAGAATATCGTTTCCCCTCTACAGGACATATGTAGTTAGAATGCAGGTACAGAACAATGGGATGTTAAGAGTTTTAACAGTGACCGTAACAACGTATAGTGCTTAGTGGAAACAATCACAAAGTTACGTGGCGATAACCTCGTAGCAAAGCCACTTCGCTCTGGAAAACCACCCTTAATCTGTTTCGAATTCCATTCTAATTTATAAGCCATGGATACAAAAACGGATTTGAATACAAAGAGTTGTAAAGCGTTAAACTTTTTTCATTAAGCTGGTTTAGATTAATGTTTTTAATGAATACGTATCTTCAATAGTATCAATTTATTTGACCCGGCTCTGTGAGAGGGCTGGAACGAACAACAAAGAGTCAGAGCATAAATCCCGACTTATTCATATAAATGTGTTCGAATTTACGTTTCGCTTTTGGATAGGGTTGAATTATACGTTTTTTTGAGCATTAAATTCATCGTTATTTTTTGGCCGAAATATTTTTAACCTAATTATTTGCTTTATGTTTCGAGATCCGATATCGAGATATTTACGATAATCAAGGTATAGAATTCTCATAAAAATACTTTTTCAGGTGAAGCTTACCTAACAATAGGGGTGATATTGGATGTTAAGATCTAGTGGAAGCGGAAACATATATCAAGCTCCATACCACAAAATCCGACCTGTGTGTGTACGGTAAATAGATGTCTGCGTAGAGAAATTTAGTGGACCAATCATAATTTAATGCAGTATTTCGAGCATACCATAAATGCATTCTGATTGGTCCATCGGTCAGAGCTTAGCTCACTATGGCGGCCATTTATTCGAAACTTAATAAAAAAATTGTGTACTTTACTAATCTCATTAACTTTATAGTTTCGGCACCTAACTTAAATTCTCATAAACTTATAGTTTAATACTCCAAAATGCTTGAAATGTGAAATGAAAGCACATGAAAATGCACTCTAAACGAAATTTTCTTCTGTCATTAAAATATTTAATGTCGGCATAAACTAGCACAGTTTTAGTGGTATTATACAATTCATTGTTTAAAACCACGTGCATACATAACAAAGGTTAAGTATCAAAATCAAAATTATTGGTTCTACGGCACATTATCTATACTAATATTATAAAGCTGAAGAGTTTGTTTTGTTTGTTTGTTTGTTTGTTTAAACGCGCTAATCTCGGAAACTACTGAACCGATTTGAATAATTCTTTTTGTAATGGATAGTCGCATTCAACGGGAAGGTTATAGGCTATTTTTCATCCCGAAATTCCCACGGGAACGGGTATATCGCGGGTAAAACCGCGGGCGCTGCTAGTACAACTATATTTCTCGGGTTCTTCCCAACAATATATATTGTTCTAGTATCAGGAGGTAGTTCACTTTACCATGGGATCTATCTCCAATTACAATTACCCAATGGCAACGCACAAAGGCCGTAATATTTGACTTGCTCCTACACTATTCCCTCTCACTAATCTCTCTGAACATCACTCTCGAGACGGTAGGTATCTGTTATTCCCTGCTAATTCATACCTGGATAAGTCATAACACTTATTAATAGTTCAGAACTTGTTATTTTTTCAGTAGACTGGACAAAGTTAAGTATACATATATAAATAAATATAACAGTAAATCGGTTGGATTGGAATCTAATAGTCTAATTGTGTCGTGGGTATCTATTTAAGCTTTCACGATACGAATACACATTTAATCCTGTATTTATTTTCGTTATTATTTTGGGAAAGTAAATACTTATTCTGTTTGTTGCAGTGTAGTTGATGCCGTATTAGGAATGTTTTTTTTTGTACTTATTATTTTAGAAATAATATTTAATACTAACGGCCCTCGCTTCGCTTCGGATGAAAGTGGCGGTCCTTTCACCCAAAGCGTGTTGTATTTGAATTTGGGGAGTTGAATCAGCCTCCGTGGTCTAGTGGTTTGAGCGCTCGGCTCACGATCCGGAGGTTCCGGGTTCGATTCCCGGTGGTATCCCCACCGGGAATCGAACCCGGAACCTCCGAACCTCCTCACAAAAATCACTTTGTGAGACTGTCCTCAGTTTGGTTAGGGCATTGCAGGCTGAATCACCTGATTGCCCGAAAAGTAAGATGATTCCGTGCTTCGGAGGGCACGTTAAGCCGTCGGTCCCGGTTACTTTCTACGGATAGTAGTCGTTACATGAGCCATGTCAGAGGCCTTTGGCGGCTCTATAACTCTGATACCAGGATTGGTCAAGTTGACCATCCACTCGATAAGAAGAAGGGAGTTGAATTTAATATTTTTTTTCCTTAGTGCTAACGTACATCATGGAACAACCTCCTCTAACAAATTTCAAGTTTCAAGGAACAGTAATTTCGGCTTTACGTTGATATACATTATGTCAGTCAGTCAGGTTTTTTTTATTTAACCTGTTGTGTCCCACAGCTGGGCAAAGGTCTCCTCCAATTCTCTCCACTTGGACCTATCCCGCGCAACTGTTTAAAAATAGATAGACATAGGATGTCTATCTATTTTTATTCACTTTACTTTTCTCTTGTGTTTGAATTAACCCGTACAGTTTTATATCAGTAAAAAGTTGCTCAAACTAAGTTATTATAACTACGTAACAAAGTACCAGTTAACTGACGTCAATCCTACTCAGACCTTTACAGAAATATATCAAACGCAAAAGGAAGTCCGAGGTATATTGCATCCTGTCCATCAAAGAAAAGAGGTTGTCCCGATACCAAAATATGGAAGTAATAGTAAGTAAGGGCGGGTTAGGTGATCAATAAACTTGTGACCCTCATTCGTTTTTGCCATGATATTTACGGTGATTGGGCAATGAGCCCTACCAGTAACCGTAACTACCTATAGTGTTTTGGGCTCAATATTTATAGGGTTACTAGCAGCGTCCCGCGGGTTACCCGCGTTGTGCCCGTTCCCGTAAGAATTCCGGGCTTACTTTTCATCCTGAAAATCCCACGGGAACGGGTACTACTCTGGTAAAATCGCGCGGCGCTGCTAGTCATGATATAATTTTGAAAACCCTTGTGACTGCTAGGCTTAAATTGTAAAAACCTTTAAATAAAGCATAGGCGCCTCCGAACAAAATCCCTAGATAACGTTTTGCAAACAAAACCTAACTGCGATTTATGTTGCCAGAAATGAATTATAATTTCAACTTTTACAATGAGGAAAAATTTAAATGGTGCTTAGATATGAGACTAGTAAAGCTGACGGAAACCGGTAAGGTCTCACTGCTGGGCTAATGCATCTCATCACACAGAAGATACAGTACGGTACAATGTTACGTTATATTTTAAGCGACTTCAAAAACAGTATTTCTCGTTTCACCTTTGTAATATGCACATACAAATAAACAAAATAAAATAACATACAAATAAATTCTAACAAAATGCACACCCTTTACAAAGTACAAAGTAAATGAAATTGAGGATTATGATAACTTGATCTCAATGCACACAATATCAACAACCATTGAAGATAGCGTTACAATGTCAAATACATCAAGTGCCTGATAATATGATAATCTTATTGTCAATATTAGATACTTAACTTCTGTATCTGTAGTATACCGAACACGTGAAAAAGAAAGTCTCTTATCATTTCAGGGTCATACACTGTTTAAAGGTGGTTTAAATATTTTTGTAGAGCTGATGATAAGTGCTGATTCATTTCATAACTAGGTGGCAGGAAATGGGAGAGCAACAGGGGCAAACTGTCAGATGAAGGTTACGATTATTTTGTCAAGTCTGTGTTAATAATTGCCTTCTTCTTCTTCGTCGAGTGGATGGTCAACCTGACCAATCCTGGTGTTAGAGTTGAGCCGCCACCAAAGGCCTCTGACATGGCTCATGTAACGACTACTATCCGTAGAAAGTAACCGGGCTTAACGTGCCTTCCGAAACCTAATTTGTAAATAAAACTTAAAATATTCGTAGTCTCATAACCCATAATTTATGAGAAAAATCACTGATAAAACTTCTCAGAGTTTAACATAATATATACTTTAACTAATCACTATGAAAATGCAACTTATTATAATAAATAACCCTTAACGGAATTCAGACCATAATTTCGACCACAATATCGACGCAGTCAAATAAGACCCCGAATCTCTATATATAAAAATTAATGCCACTTTTCGTCGTAATGTTATAACTCAAGAATGGATTCACATACATCTCACCTATCGAAAAACGGTCGAGTGGTCCTTAAATTCCCACGGGAACGGGCACAATGCGGGCAAAACCGCGGGGCGCAGCTAGTAAAGTAAAAATAAATAAGTAAAATAAATAATAAGTATAAATTTTAATAATAAATATTTATTAAAAATTCAAATAATGATAAACACGTGAGTCCACTAGTCCTATTTATCATTATTTGACGATTTTATCACTTTTCCCAATGTTTTCGGCTTCCGCCATTGTGTCAGGCAGTTTAGTGTTGAGAGTCTCAGGTAAGAATAAGATCAGGATCCCTGATAACAGCGCGCTGCCGCTGAAGAGAACGAACGGAAACTCTTCAAAAGTGGATGCACTCTATAACAAAAAGTGTATTGAGTAAAATAGTAGCTTCATAACTTGTTGAATAAACAACGAATTTTTTTATTATGACTTAATTACTATTTCGTAGGTTGTATGGGAGGAAAAATCAGAGCAGTTTTATTCTTGCACTTTTTTTAAAGCACTGAAATATTTTTATCTAAGACCAGCAGCGCCCTGCGGTTTTACCCGCGTTGTACCCGTTCCCGTGGGAATTTCAGGATGAAAGGTAGCCTTTCCGTTAAATGTGGCTATCCATATCAAAAATATTTTTTCAAATCGGACCAGTAGTTCTTGAGATTAGCGCGTTCAAACAAACAAACAAACTCTGCAGCTTTATAATATTAGTATAGATGAGCTACCATAGTTGAATGTTACCTGAACTAGTTTATAAACATTTACTTACAAAAGCTGGTGTCAAAGGTGCTAACACGGCTCCTATTCTGCCCATAAAGGAACACAACGCCAAAAATCTGTGTCGCTGTGCAGTTGGGTACAGTTCATTGGTGTACATGTACACTGCCAGTAACATCATTCCGCTCATGAACTTGCTCAACATGTATAAAACCAAGGACGCGACGAACATGTCTGCAACAAAGATATAGGCCTCAGTTAGCAGCAGATTACTAACAAAATCTTTGTTTAATTTTTAATGATAATATTATAAATATAAAGTATAAAAAAATGTTGCATTGCTAGAGACATTTCAGACACCTCTCATCTCAGTACAGTGAGGAGGATTAGGCGTAATCATAATAAGTTAATAGGGTAAAGAAAATACCTTCACTTGACTTGAAGAAAATACCTTCACTGAGAACTCACACGATTTGCACTCATTATACTAAAAGAAACGTAACTGTAATAATATAATTATTAAAATATGTACGCGGCGTTTCGAGCGGACTACACCATACTTCGACCACAGGATGACTCAATGGGCGTTTTTCCATTACCCGGCCCGGCACCGGCATGGCCGTGCACCGGCACCGGCGCCGCGGTTTCGTTTTTCCACTGCGCCGGTGTCGATGCCGGTTTACGCCCGGTGAGTGGTACAGTACTGACACGGACTTACACACTCACACGGCTAAAATTCATATAAATATGCAATACACATGCAATTTTGTGGGAAGCTTGCTACCCCAGCGACGGCGACGGCGCCGGCAGGACTCAATGCCGGGCCGGCGCCGGCGCCGGTAAGTAAAAAAGCGAGCCATACATTTTCATACATTTTTGCTTCCCCGGCAACGGTACGGCGCCGGCGCCGGCGCCAGCGCCGGTGCCGGTGCCGGGGCGGGTAATGGAAAAACGCCCAATCGATACAGTCCCGTTTCATTTAGTATTGAGAAACTTACTAATAACTTTTGTAAATGTCTAGAACTGGCGGTATATTATATCCAATACAGATTAGGGCAAGAAACATAACTCAGTATATTTAAAAGTGTCGTTTTACCTTTAGATATAAACACGTACGAAGCTTGTGCAATGGCGCATATCAGGAAACCACCTGAAATCACAGGTTTTCTTCCGATTTTGTTTAAAAGATATATCCCAGTCCAAAACCCTGGGATCTCTATGAGGGACGTTATTGCGTAGTTCACATATTTGTTTCCTGACATAGTGGTTGCATTGATTGTCAACCCGTGGTATATAAAAGTGTTAGCGACCCAGCAGATGGCACAAATTCCACACCTGTACATTATATTTTTGTTTTTCACTATCTCAACTAATAACCATTTACTTTTCCTTTTTGATTCTTTTTCTTCTAGTTTCCGAGTCTCCGACGCCTGTATAAGTTCCTCTAGTGATTTTTCAGACACGCTTTTTTTATTGTCTTTTGCAATTTTCTTTATCAAAGATTCAGCTTCGTCATACCGGCCTTTACTCATCGTCCACCGCACGGATTCATTTAAAACGATGATTCCTAAAAGGCTCAAAAACTGAGGAGCATACAATGCAAGGGTTAAATGCTTCCAGTAAGGTACAGACATTGCGATCACGGCTAATGACACATTACCGAGAGCGAATAAGGAATTGACGAATGCAGCTCCTATTACGCGATACTTTGGTCCCATTATTTCCATTGCTGCAAAAAAATATGAGGAATCGTTGTTACAATGAAACAACAAAAAACATAAACTGTTTAATTAAGAGTAAAGTAATGTACCCTGTAATGTCCCACTGCTGGGCAAAGGCTTCTAATATCACCAAAGATATGAGTACATTGAAGAGTATTAGGCGTAATCACCACGTTTGTAATAATTAAGAGTACCTACCTAAAACATAAGCGCTGGTGTACACGCCACCTGCTAGAGTCGTTTCCAGAAATAATGACAAGAGATAGACGTAATAAGTTTTGGCCCAGTATCTGATGATACCCAGCCAGGCAGCATTGAACCCGTTCATCACGAGGGCTGTCTTCCTTCCCCATCGGTCTGATACGTACCCTGTGAGGGGCAGAGCGAGGAACATGCCCACATGGCGAACGGAACCAATCAAAGAACGACGCCATTCATCGCATGCTAGATCAAACTGTGGAAACAGTAAATTTTAATTTTCACGTCTAAAAGATAAAGGTAAAATACATAAATTGTATAAGTGACTTGTTTTATATCCTTGGTATACGAAATATACTAAATATGAAACTAGGTAAAGTACTAACTTCATAAGCCACAGTGTACGTGTTTTGGTACACAAATGATTCGCAGTTTTGAATAGATGAGGAATCAAACAGTGAGGCAGGGCAGGTGTAATTTGAAGGCAATTCGGTGGTGTTAGTGTACCGATGGCAGTTGTCCAGACCACTACTTGTTGTTGGAATAGCAGATGGTGCCCATTCTGGAAGGAACTCGCTAGTCTCTGAGTCACAGCCTGGGATGTAGCATCTGGGGAATTAATGGAGATTACCCATTACACAACATGCTAGCGGGTTCATTGTACATGCAACTCTGAAGATATTACCACTTCCCAGTGATTAAGATCAATGAAGGATCAGTTTTTTGTTTGTCATCTATACTAATATTATAAAGAGGTAAAATTTGTAAGTTTGTTTGTTTGTTTATTTGTTTGTTTGTATGTTCGGGGTAATCTCAGGAATTATCAGTCCGATTTGAATAACTCTTTTTGTAATGGATAGCCACATTCAACGGGAAGGTTATAGGCTATTTTTCATCCCGAAATTCCCACGGGAACGGGTACAACGCGGGTAAAACCGCGGGGCGCTGCTAGTGTTTTATAAGACACTAACTGCCGCACTCAGAGACGTTCATTAAATCTACACTTAACTAATTGACGTAATTTTTCATACATGTTAAAATCATTCATTAAATCTCTACTAAGGAAGCATTTGTCGTCTCCTTAGTACGGGCAGCTCGTACCCCTACTTTGATGGGTGGCCGATAGTGGCATTTCTCTCTGAGCGTTACCGTGCTTCGGAAGGCACGTTAAGCAATCGGTCCCTGTTGTTTCAATCGTTAGACCATGATGGAGGCCTTTAGGCGGTCTAAAAACACTGACAGCAGGGTTGGCCACTAACCTACTCGACAAGAAGAAGAAGTAGCGTTAATTAAAGATTAGTTAAAGTACCGTTAGTTTACAATTACACTAACCTGGAATTAATCTTCGCAGCAGTAAACAAATATTCATAGGCAGACCAAGCTCTAAACATAACTATTATACACACAAATGCCAGCACTTTGTATTGAAAACAACCAATTTGTCCTACTTCTTCCACCAAAATTGTGTCTAGATCCATTGATCGTTTTTCATTTTTCGTACCTTCTGGAGATGACATAGTTGTAAGGTTTCGTGCAAACTAATAACCGCCATACGTTTATCGGGTCTCATAAGACACGCAACAATATGAGGTTTATCTTATTTCTCTGCAATAGTATCTTAGTATCTAGAATCTTGATAATAGAACAAAGCATGATTCAAATATAGTTTAGTTCCATTATTTTAGACTTATTATCACTATAGCCGTGGTTATGCAAGCGTCTTTTTTATGTTAAGTTTAATAATAAGAAAACAATTAAATCCCTTTGTATGTTTTCAATCATACTACAGACACGAGCAAAACTAAATATAAGAAAAATTCTAAGGGTCAACACTGCGTTAAGCGGGCGCACGCGGCGGGCGCACTCGGCGAGCGCACGCAGCGGTTCACTTTTATATGAAACCGCGGCGTGCGCACGCTTAACGAAGTGTCGCCCTAATACTTAATTCCATATAGTAGCCATGTGATTAAAAATAGTTGTGTGAAAGTAATTAGGCATACTTTAAAGCTCATTTAGATACCGGACGACAATCATGGATAAATTGTACTTAATGTTTTGATAAATCATCCTGTATTCATAGAAAGATTGTATTATCAAGATTTCAAACAAAAGAGTAGTCGACTGTTTATCTAACTATAATATGTGCGAAATACCGTTTACTGTTTTTATCTAAATCAACATTTTATTACATTACACATTTTATTTTTTATTACATTTGATGTAAATTTTAATGACTTCATTGTTTTTTTCAATAAAACTATCAACAAAAAGGTGCCTTCACAGGCAGAATGTATATGTATCTATTATTTCTCTGCTTTAGCTTTATCATCATCGTATTATATAAAAATCAATGCCACTTTAACGTTTCAACTGAACTCCTTCTAAACGGCTGGACCGATTTGAACGAATTTTTTTGTATGCGTGGCACTGGATGGTTTAGATTCACACTAGCGACATCTATTGGGTCGCGGGTGGAATCACCGCGCGGGACAGCTAGTCTTCAATATGAAATCAATTAAACTAGGAAGTAAGTGCTAGATACTTTTATTTATCACAATAAAATTAATTATTCAGTAATTTTATTTAGGCCGGTTTCTTAGGTTTAAGCAAACACTTCTCATTTTGAATGGAAACTGAGGATAATCCATTTTTATCTGACATTTCGACCCCTTTACCAACCATGTTAACCATGAGAACCATGTTCACAGAAGACGTACTTAGTCTAAAAGTAACTTCCGACCGTGTACTAAAATACTTATAGACTTAACATACGTAAATTCAATTTAAATGAGACCTAATTACTACAGTTGTCCATAAAATAAGTCTATCGTAAACTCATCTCAGTACCAAATGATCCAACACAATAGCTTCATTTCTGCACTCGCACTTCAGTTGATCGGGAAAGCTCGACCGAACACAACGCGCGAGCTTCGAGTCCTATCGGGATCGAAGTAACGTCAAACTTTATACTAAAACATAATAAAATAACTAAATTTCTTACTTTCCTTTATCAATATAATATTGAACAATAATAAACAGTGTTTCTGTTACAAATTATAAGTTCGTTAAAAGTTTTTGATAAGTGTTTGCAACGAAATAAAAGTTGGAAGGACAATGATTTTCTTAATATTTTGTGTCATGTTAATAGCAAGTGAGTATATTGTAGAAATATTGGTGTATGTTTATTTCATTTGTGTGTCTTATTTATTAAAATAAAGTGTATAGTGAAGAAAACTATAGCCTAAACATACAATAGACCAAAACTTATAGGAAAACACTTCTTAAAACATGAGGGTTCTGATTTCTTTACAAATCACATCGGTCAACAGTACGTACTTCGGTCTTCCGTAGTCAAAACCGTCACCTTTAGTAAAAAAAAAGTGTTAGATAAATTATTATGCACCATTTACTAGATTATAAATTATTATGAAATTGATTAAGCTCAAGGTACCTAATCGTACCTAATCATCTAGTTCTAATATTCAGATTAATTAAGTACAATCTCAATATAGTAGCAACTGTACAATGTACATTGTACTGTACAAGTATATTGATATAATAAAGAATGCGGCCTCAATAACCGTAAAAGGGTTTTCACGTTTTAATTGATAAAAATTATAGTTTAAAAAAACTAAAAAACACGCTTTTATTGCAAATTGAACTAAAAACTAGAAAATAATTTTTCACCTCAAATCAAAATTATAATAAAATTTAAGTTATTAACACAATGATTCAATTCAGAGTAAAAAGCGTGGGGTGCTTAATATTTTTTTTTAATATTACAATCATCATTGGTATGGTATCTATGAGAGGATAGGAACTACAGTAAAATGCACCCCACGCTTTTTTACTCTGAATTGAATCATTGTGTTAATAACTTAAATTTTATTATAATTTTGATTTGAGGTGAAAAATTATTTTCTAGTTTTTAGTTCAATTTGCAATAAAAGCGTGTTTTTTAGTTTTTTTAAACTATAATTTTATTTTTTATTTTTTAGTAAATCTGGCAAATCCATATAACATTATATGCAACTTTTCATCCCGTAATTCCCACGGGAACGGGCCTATCACGGGACGCTGTTAGTGTCTAGTACCATTTAGTAAAATAAAACAGAACTCCCGTTCCGTCCCACAGCGAGTGCCCGTTGATGTCTTTTATATGAAGTAATATTTTTTTAGTAAATCTGGCAAATCCATTAAGGATAATGGGAAACTGTTATTAAATTATTGCATTGTCATCGGTCCTTGATACGTATGCAAAGTTTCAAATTAATCAGACTTCTGGAAGTTGGTGAAAATGATGTTCAAAGATTCCATTACATACGTTCGTACCTACGTACGTACATACAGGCCAAGCTAATAAAAGCGTGTTAATAATGGGAAACTGTTATTAAATTATTGCATTGTCATCGGTCCTTGATACGTATGCAAAGTTTCAAATTAATCAGACTTCTGGAAGTTGGTGAAAATGATGTTCAAAGATTTCATTACATACGTACATACATACATACATACATACATACATACATACAGGCCAAGCTAATAAAAGCGTGTTAAAAAGGGCCTAATGGTTTATTTTGGGACCAAAACACCATAGGTACCTTTTATATAAGGACCCCCTATATTGCCCAGTCAGCTTAATAATTCTTCTGATCCTCTTTTTATTAAACTTTGACGCAAAAAAGATCGTAATCCTCATTTCATCCCACATTTTGGTTTAAGCTGAGATAATTGTCAGTTTAATATTTATCTGACGTGTAGTTAATTCTAGGATGTTCTTTTGTATAAAGGAGCGTTTCCATTATGCAATTGACTTGCATACAAGTTGCAAGTTGCATGCAAATTGTATAGTGGAAACCACAACTTGCAAACAAGTTGCAACTTGTATGCAATTAGGTTGTAGGCAAAACACAAGTGTGACGTCATACATGCATGCAAGCACTTGCATAATGGAAACGCTCCTTAAGTCACAGGAAAATTGTCGCCTTTAATTTATAATCTCACTCGCGAGATTGCAACCTGTCGACAGATTGTGAACTGTAACAACCACTTACAATTTATACTTAGCATTATTTTTTTGATAGTTCTTAATCTGTCGATGGCAAAATAAATTGTAAACTAACGGTGTTTATACTATTACGATGACATACCTATTACATTGTACGTACGTATTATAGTAAATCTATACTTCTAATAGGTGAAGAGTTTGCGCGAATTTCAGAAACTACAAATCCGATTTGAACAATTATTCTTGTCATGGATAGCCACATTCAAAGGAAAGGCTATTTTTCATCCCCAAATTCCTACAGGAATAGGCACAACGCGGATAAAACCGCTGAGCGTTGTTAGTGTTTGTATATTCAACCATATTTTGAAGACAACGGAAGTAACAACATTGAGTTTCAAAACCTGATCGACTCCATTAGTTGGTAATTGCTTTTAGGCAAAAAATTTAAAGACAAGGGTGCGAAACACGAGGTGCTTCTGAGCGCTGGCTATAAGACGGTTATTAGGGAAGAGTGGAAAGCATCGTAAGCGCTAAATGTTTCGATTAAACGAACTCATTTTTACTACTTAGTCTAGGAAAAACTGCTACTTACCTGTAGATACCTGTCTCGATATTGTAGACACAAATTAATGCCAAATTAATAGTCCTTCGCAACTGGATTAGCGCTTGACTGTACGGAGGTTCTTGACAGTTTTCTTTTAGATTCTCGTAGTAAAGGGCTAAAGGCGTCAAGTCGCTTAGAAGATATACTCAGTGAGAAGGATTAGTCGTAATCACAGCGCTAACTTTAATGGTTGTAGGTGATTCCAACACAGTTCCACGGAAGTAAAGCCTGAGCCTGCGATAGTCAGTCTTACCACAGTCTTGACTTTAGTGTCAATTGTCTTATATATATGACATATAAACATGGTTTGCTTGATGTTAAGAGGGCGGAAAGTGAAAAACAACTAGTCACTGCAGATAACATAACAATATTCTACACAATAGAGAAAACGTGAAATATGTTTTGTAGCATGTTTTTGTTAAAATGAAACCAAACAAAAATGACTCGGTGAAACAACATGGATCCATCATCTGCATTCGCTACATTTCATCAATCATATTGAAAGGATAACATAACGTTGAATTTTTCATAAATAACAAGTAACAACTAACTGGCGACTCGTAACACAAGATTTAACTATAAACTCTTATTTCCCACGGCAGTTTTTACACCAATATTTTCGCATTTGCATAAATTCCGTTTAACCAAAGTATAAAACAAATAAGGAACAAGAAATAATGGGAAAAGTTGTTGACTCACTTGATACTTGCGTCACGTGAACTCCACGTAAAGTAATTTTACTTATTGTTTCAATTCTTTAAAAGTTTGGGATAAACCTGAATTTTGTTACAAGAAACCGCAAAATAATGTAAATTATTTAATATCTAAAAAATACCTGTAGTTTAATGAACCATTCATCATACAAGATGCCTAATGTAACAACCACGAGATTCATAGCTTTATTGAACAAAAGTTGGTAAAATTTTATTTATAAATATACTCACGTGATTTCTAACAAGTCCAGTGTAAGTTCAACCAACAAAATAATGTTTCCTAAAAACTTTGCAATATATGAGAGACAATATCTTATAAGATTCTGGCAAAAAATAAAAGTTTGCAGAAACATCGCAATATTGTCAAACTTGGGTTCGAGGGTTGTGTTGTGATAGATTTGAAAGTGTTGTCTTTAAGGGTAGTTACACCATAGAATACCGAAGTATTGCAGAAGAATGGAAATATCACTACATAGTATAAAACAAAGTCACTATTTTTGTCTGTTTGTCTGTATGCTTAAATCTTTAAAATTACGCAACGGATTTTGATGCGGTTTTTTGTAATAGGTAGAGTGATTCAAGAGGAAGGTTCTTATGTATAAAAATTCCCGATATTCCCACGGGAACGGGCACATCGCGGGTAAAACCGCGGGGCGCTGCTAGTGTAGTATAAAGCGAGGGTGAACCACATATTGTAACTTTTTAGACTAATTAATACCTGCCTATTGTAATTTCTCGCGATTCAACCAATTTACACTAATATTATAAAGCAGAAGAGTTCGTTTGATCGTGTTAATCTCTGAAACTATTTGGTTTGATTGAATGTGTTAATCTTAGAAACTATTAATCCGATTTGAATTATTCTTTTTGTAATCGATAGCCATATTCAACAGGAAAGTAATAAAAAAAGGCATACAGGAAAGTTCCCGTAAGAATTAATTAATTAATCCCGAAATTCTTACTGGAACAAAGCAGGGAAAGCAAGGCACTATCTATAATATAAAAATGAATCGCTGAATCTGTTGCTAAGCGCATAACTTCAGAACGACTGCACAAAATTAGATGATTCTTTTTTTAATGCGTTCCTTATTATCAGGACAAGGTTTTTATATAAGAAAAATAAGGAATAAAAATCTCAAAATTCCCACTAGAACGGGGGCGCTGCGGGTGAAACCGCGGGGTTATAAATATAAAGCTATTTCACTGTCACTGTAAACAATGTATGTTATTCTGTTCGGAATGATGTTAATAACATTATTGTTCGTATCTCATATTTAGCGATGTTATTGTCATGTTCCAGCAACACAACATCATGTAAATATATTCAGGTGGCAAAGTAATTTATGAGTTTAGATAAAGCTGTGTTGAGGTTTCATTTAAAACGAATTCTATTAATTTACTCGGGCCCCGCTGGTTCTGAAAGCTTGCGCGTTTTAATAAAGTTAAATAATTGTCCTCAGCTTTTTCTGGGGCAGTTTGCGCACGGTCAAAATATACGATCGATTTTTTTTATTTACTTTTAAAACGAATAAAAAAGTATTTTTATTTAAAATTGTTACTTCCTACATGGCATGCCTAGTAGTTTTTGCCATGTTTTTAACATATATTAATTCAACCTTGTTTCACGAGGTAAATAATTCTGAGAACACACGCCCGTAACCGTACACCAAACCATTTTATTTACCCCTTCATTCTAAAAACTGTTATAAAAAGCAACCACGAAAGTCCGAATAACAAGTAATAAATTGAGTACGAACGCGCTGAGGCTGCCATTTAGCTAGGAACAACCTTCTTTAATGAAATGTCGTGTTACAATGGCTACCACTGACCCGTCGTAGCCGTTAGATTCAAAACACCTCACTTATTTTAATAATAGGCAATCTACATTAGTGGAAGGACTTTGTTCTGCCCCGGGTGTGGAATGAGCGGTATTTACAATATTCACTGGGCTCCAACAAAATCTACACACACACTCTCACCTATAGGTACGCACGAGTATTATTCGTAATTAGGATTGAGAAATTTTCGGTTTAAGCGATTTTGATGTTTTTATTATATAGGTAGTAGTCGTTACATGAGCCATGTCAGAGGCCTTTGGCCGCTCTTTAACTCTGACACCAGGATTGGTCAGGTCGACCATCCACTCGATGAAGAATAAGTAGGTAAAAAAAAATCCCGAATAGATGGGCTCACTACGATGTAACTTTTATTCTGATGGAGTTCAGTGCAGGACAGCTCTTTTGGTCATCTGTCAAAATAATGTTGCCCGTCTTTTTGTGGTTTTTAAGTTACAGTTTTTATTGATAAGGATCACTGATTTATCATGCGGTTATAACTTGCCATGGTTTCCACGCTGTTGCAACATACATTCACAAAAGTAACATATTGAAACCCTCAACCTTCCTCTTTACCCTTTCCTTTGGATTCTTGAACGGAATAATGTTATGACAGTATTTCCCCCCCACAGCGCCCACCGCACATCGTGAACTGCTTGCTTGGGGTTATTATTGTCGCTGTTATGGAAAGGATATAATAGTTCTATAAAAAAAGTCCTCACTCATTTGTGACGAGACAGTACAGTAGCAATTTTTAACTGTGCATAATTTTTACTTTTTAAGCTATTGCATAGCTTCTATCGCGGGCCTTGAGCGCGGGGACCGAATCCAGAAATTCCGTAACGAAAAAACCTCACGCTCCCCACTAACGCCATCTAGTGATAGAAAAAATAACTATGCAATAGCTTTACCGCGGCAGTCCCCGAGTGCCACACGTCTTTTTTAAAAAGAGAACACTCGAAATGTCATTGCACTCCTTAGAATATATACGGCTATAGAAGTAGCGTTCGCGTGCCCCTTTCAGATAGCAATATATTTTTTCGATGTTGCCACTACATGAATTAAATTACCCGGCTGTATCAGATTAAGGCTACTAAGTCTATATCTCATAAAATACACACTGTAATTTAAATTATAACACTGGCAGAATAGCGATCACTTGACAGCGCATGTACTCTATGTCACAACTTTTAACTTGTGACAGTAAAAATAATGGGTTACGCGAAAGGGATGCACGATTAGTAGTTCTGTCTCATTCTTTCCTGGGCGAAGTTAAATATCTCTTGACCGTTCTAGCAATTATGACGTAAGATTCACTACTTCTACTAGCCGTATATATTCTAAGTTGCACTCTATTGATTTCGTGAACAGATAATAATTCATAACAGATAATTCATTCTTCATTCAATTCATAACAGATGCTTCATTCAACATTGTACCTATTAAATATACGAAGTTCGAAAATTCGAAATTCGAGGAAAAACAATTGAACATGTATTTTTCATGCTGGGGCCACACCTATGCCATATGCCATAGAATATGACATTAACCGTAGGTGCAGCCACGACTATGCGTCATAATTTGACAATAGCATTGACAATGCCATTTGGCGTATGCGATAGCTCGAGTGGCGGTACATCAAAGAGATTAATGCGAGAGTTAAATGCATGAAGCGGCCACACTACGTAATACGTATTGTCAGTGTGCATCGAGAGCGCAACGGGTTCGGACGTATTTGATTATTACGACGGATTTGCCTCAAAATCGCACGTTTTTGTCTATACGTACTATGGCGATAGAGTGGAGTAACAACAAAATTATTACTTTTCTTGAGATTCTGCAAACATGGTCTCTTTATTCGATAATGATTTAATAAAGTCAAATAATATAAATTTACACTCATGAAATATAGAGCTCTGTCGACGTCCATCTTGCCTGAATTGAAGTAAATTCAATGCCGTTGTCAATGTCAAATTTTTCCAATAAATGAACATTGACATTGACAGTTTAAGTGTAGCCACCCACTATATTGCATTGAAAATTATTGCATTCAATGGGCATTGACATTGAGCGTAAGTGTGGCCCCAGCATCATAAATAATTTTTCGTAATTCGGTCCATTAAGTTACTGTTCTTTTGTATTTTATTTAATAAAAAACAATTTTAAATTCATATCTTGGAAGAATAGAATACGCTAGGGAGAAGTTTTTCATTCCACAATAAACTTCCGGCCCGACTTTCCGTAATATATTCGTTTTTAATGTTAAAATATGAAGTCTAGCTTGATAAAGGTATAGTGGAGTAAGCTAAATAATGTATTTTGAAGTTTCGTTTAGATTAGCCTTAGATGGCCTTTACCACACTTGAGATCTTTCGTCGCCGATCTTCCGCGACGGAACCCCAAACATATTATTTTATTTTGAAGGCTTATCTTAAGCCATTGATTTAGTATCCGGCACACAATACCCAATATTTTTGCAGTTAAGGCTACTACACACATGTTGGCGGCAATGCCACCGGGTTCATGCCGAGCGGCTATGCCGCCGGCGGCAATACGAGCCGGCGGCACAAGCCGCACAAAAACGTCAAGCATCATTCCGGTTCGGCGGCCATGCCGGCGGCTCCTTTGTGCGGCAAAGCCGGCGGCTTTGTATGCCGCCGGGTGCACGGCGGCTTGGCCGGCGGCTTACCCGGCGGCCCTGCCGCCGGCACTGTGTGTAGGAGCCTTTATAGTTACAAATAGTTTTGGCCAAAGTCGAAACTATTTGTAAACGCATGCCAACACTATTTCATCATCAACATTAGTAAAAACAATTTTTACAGTCAGAAGTGTTTTTGTCTGGTTATGAGTTTTGACTGTAACATATATAACGGTTAACAAGCGTCAGCAACAATTTTCTTCTCAACAATACAAGCGCCTACCAATAACAACATACAACATGCCAATTAGCTTTATTTTTGGCCTCCCAAAGAAACATTCCCAATTTCCTTTGAATATATTTGAGGGAATTCAAATGTCGTCTCCGACTCGTAATAATGTTATTTCAATAAACACTTCGTTTGATTGGTTGGTCTGAATGTTCTTGTGATGTTGGGATGACAATGAATATTTATAGTAGGTACGAACGTATTGAAAACTAGCGTTTTATGTTTTACTGATCATTAACAAAGTATGGGTGCAGGCAGGGTCCAGGCCTGTTGCGGGTGGCGTGACGTAGTATTCTTCTTTGTATGGAAGGTGTCAAACTCGCCCGCAGCGGGCAGCGGGCCCGCACAGATACACTTCACTTTTATTTCACATTTTTATCTGACGTTTCGGCACTTTACAAGACCCGTGGTCACAGAAGACTAGTCTCCTGTAAACGTAGTTTCAATTCAAAATTATAAGATACTGTCTTAAAGTATGTCTAAACTGTATTTTTTCAGGAGTTATCTTAAGCAATAACAACAGCTTGTTCTTTGCTATGACAAGTAAGCTGCTAATTGATAACCAAGACGTTGACATCTTCCACAATTCCTTCAACCAGTCCAGGCGCATCGCCAAAGAGTGCTCCGAGCACTCTTGATCTCATTTAAAATATGTTTTGTTAGTTTGATTTATAAAGCATTGAATGTTGTACGCTACTGTAAAGATATGTTAGAACAACACTTAGAACAACATCTACCTACACTAATATTATAAAGAGGAAAACTTTATTTGTTTGGTTGTAATGAATAGGCTCAAAAACTACTGAACCGTTTTTAAAAATTCTTTCACCATTCGAAAGCTACATTCTCCACGAGTAGCATAGGCTATTTTACATCACGAAATTCCCACAGGAATGGATACAACGCAGGTAAAACCGCGGGGCGCTGCTAGTTATTTATAAGTTAATTGTAATTGCAAAGTGATGATATTGTTGTAGTATCAAATAAAATAAGTGCATAGAATTACATACATAGAATTAAATGAAGTATTGGACACCATTTCATTATTGCCTGACACTTCATGCCGTTTGTGTTTACATTTTATACTTTTGAATATTCAGCGTGTTTCGCCGTTTCAATTTTACTGATGGCGCAATTTTTTCCTATAACCAATTCGATTCAAAGTAAATGAGGTACAGAGCAATGATCGTTTGTTGGATGTTAAATTAAATGTCACAATTTCAAAGCCATAATTAATGGGCATAAAGTAAATATCAAATACAATGAAACTACTTAACAATGACAACGTAATTACTTATACCAATACCAACACATTTGGCTCACAGTTGGTTAAATGGATTCTCATAGCAAATGTAATTATGATGCTTCATTCAACATTGTATTAAATATTATGACAATTTAATGTGATGTAAAATGATAACAGATAGTTAGTTACGTATCTGTTAGGTATATTGTGTGTGTGCTATAGTACACGGTACTTGTGGGAATTTCAGATGTCAGAGGCATTAAGGTGGTTTAAAAACTTCGCAACCTGGGTTGGCTCCTAAGTCCTAACCTACTTGAAATGAATGAATCAATGGCAATTTTGGGATAAAAATAGTTCAATTTTTTATTTAATCGCATTGAAAATTTAATAAAGACTGATCCAGTCGTTTTGTATATCATTGGTAACATTATTATGGACTGTATTATTTTAGTACCCCTATTCTATGCCACCTTTTCAATTATCACTTTTTTCTCATACAAACACTTATCTTCTCCACACAAAACTGTAATCATACGAGTATAACCCAAACGTGAGCAAAATTGAATTAGCTATCGTTTCCAGCGACGTTTTTCTCGGCCTTAAATCATAATGCTTGTTTAGTTTTCTTTACACGACTGGTTTACGATGACACTTTTGAAGACAAATGCGAGGGTATTGTGGTAACTGAATAAGATTTTGGAGCGGCAAATAATTCATTTGAGACAACTTTGGCACATAGGTTACATAGTAGTCGGTTTGGTTGGTAGTACGCGAGAAAATGAAATACTTTTGCAGATATTGGTACTTTAGAATAGCTATGCTAGTTATAGGTATGTATGCCGTACTAACTTTACTGACTATCAGGAATACATAACAAGTCAACAATCACTTATAAACCTCTCTTAAAGAGTCATTAGTAACACTGAGTGCGCTAGTTCGGGTTTTGTTTGCAACACATTATTCTTCTTCTTATCGAGTGGATGGTCAACCTGACCAATCCTGGTGTCAGAGTTATTGAGCCGCCAAAGGCAAACACATTATTTATACTTAGTTACTAAATATTATGACAAAATATAACGCGCAAACAAAGCTTTGTGTTACATTATATACGAAAGCTTTTGAACAACTAAAACAACATAACTCTAGACGAGCTTTTTCTCTGAGTCCGTCAGTGGTATTTGTCAACCTGACAGTTCCTATATCAAAAAGTTTTTGGTGTTCTCTAGGGATATGATTGTCAAAATATCGGGCTAACTTTGATACCACAAAAGTTAAGATAAGTTTTAGAAGTTTAGTGGCCAACCCTGGTGTCGGTGTTTAGACCGCCTAAAGGCCTCCGACATGGTCTAACGATTGAAACAACCGGGAACGACTGCTTAACGTGCCCTCCAAAGAACAGTAGCGCTCAGATAGAAATGTCACTATCGGCCATCCATCCCAGTAGGGGTAGAGCTGTACGCCGCTTAACAATCGTAATGAACTAACATCGCTTAGTCAAACTACTCCACGAGCGGTACAATATATACCCTATTAAGAACGGTAACCTCCTTATAGCCAAGTGTGATCAGTCGCAGGTGCAAGGGTTTCGCCCGATCGTCGATTTCAATCATTTGTCAAAACGGTTCTGTAAGTTTATATCAGTTACTACGATTCTTGGGTATGTGTCATTATCTAAATTGTTAGTTTAGACCCAAAGCGTCTCTATCAGACCAGTAAACCCTCGAGATGTTTGATAATTACAATTTCCATGTCAATCAATCTAAGTCTTATTATTAATTCATTTTAATCTGTCTTACATTTCAGTTATGCTTTATACTGCCAGTTATGTAAATACGAAATTAGACACTCAGAAACAACTGCGACCTTAATATTACAGGCCATAAAATTCTGAGTGATGAATACCAGTTTACCGTTAAAACCACAAAAATAAAATTCCATCTTTAACTCAAAAATATAACTTTAAGTACTTCTGCTAAATTTAATTATCTGTCTACTATATTGAAGGAGCGTCACGGTACGAATTTTGGAAATATCTACGCTTAGGTATTCAAGTCCATTTAAATATATTGGTGGGTTGTATGTGTAGGAATTTTCTGATGAAGAAAAATCAGACATATTTTTATCGAAATTACTTTCTAAGTATTTCTTAAATAATCAGTTTTTTCTTGTAAATAATAAATTAAAAATCTGACATACGGTATCCTGCCTTTTCGCCGAAAATCGTTTCGCCGAATATCACGTCAGTGTCGAAGTCAACCAACGTCTCGCCTATGTTTCACTTTGACAACTAAATATCTGGTTTTTATAATAAAACATTTGGAAATACTATTTTGTTATACAAATACTTAGTTAACAATAGTACCTTTCAATTTGAGTCGCGTTCTATTATTTGGGCGTAGTTAAATCAATAGAGTAGACATAGCCAAAAAATACAGTAGTTCTAATAAAATGTTAAATAAATATTGCTGCGAATATTCAGTAGCGTGGTGTCTCTTGTTTGACACGAACAAACACACGTTTTTATAAACATAATCCACACGGAATATTGATATTGCACCATGTTCCACGGTTTGTTTTTAATATCGTGCAAATATCAAGGTAGCGAGGGTTTTATCGTGAAAATGTATTGTTTTAATATATAACCGTTTTGGGAATTCAAGATTAATTTATGTTTGACGGTCGGACGGCGTGTAGTTACTTTAAATGGATATAGGGAAGACCAGGAGTAGCGATAGACCTCAAACATCCCTTCGTAATCAGTGAATTCGCTCATGGCGTAGTTTGACTAAGCGATGTTAGTTCATTGCAATTGTTAAGAAACGTGCAGCTCGATCCCTACTTGGATGGGTGGCCGATAATGGTATATATCTGAGCGTTACCGTGCTTCGGAGGACACGTTAAATTGTCGGTCCCGGTTGTTAAACCATGTCGGAGGCCTTTAGGTGGCCTAAATAACTCCGACACCAGGATTGGCCACTATCCTACTCGAACTTACTTACTTTTAGTGAATCTATACTAATATTATAAAGCTGAAGAGTTTGTTTTGTTTGTTTGTTTGTTTGTTTAAACGCGCTAATCTCAGAAACTACTGAACCGATTTGAATAATTCTTTCAGTTAGATAGTCTATTTATCGAGGAAGGCTATAGGCTACATTTTATCCCGGATTTCCTACGGGAAACGGGCACAACGCGGGTAAAACCGCGGGGCGCTGCTATTACTGACGTCTTCCGACTAGTAAAGGTTCGTTCCCGCTGGTTGTCGGGATTGTTTCAGCAGAGTTCCTAAGAAATAAGAGGCGCCAACACCCGATAAAAATCCGACTCCGACAGGTGAGAAGGGTTAATTCAAATTAGTTTAGACAATATGCAAATTATTAATTTAGGGACTTAAGAATTCACTAACATACTAAACTTTTTATCAGCTTTTACCAACGTAGCAATGTAACTAATCGATAAGTTTTGAGATAGTTTTTAAATTTTAATCAAAAAGTATCATCTATAATTTAAGGAAAGAGAGGGGTTGAGCTTGGTTCATGTGACGAATTACAATAACATTGTTGGAATTGAAAGTTCATAGAATCAATTTTAACCGTGCAGTATGTACCTTGTATGTTCTTTCCTTCCGATATCAAACCACCTGTTTAAATATTAACTGAACGAGGTAGTCAACAAACACATGCACGTTCTGTTAGGAAAGAAACGAACGTGGTGAAATAAAAACAAGTGAAGTTCTCGGAAATGCACTGAAGGCCTAAGTTTCTTGTTGTTTCGTTTTGTAGCTTGTAGCTATAATACTCGTATAGGCAAAACTTTGTTCTGATGAGAATATGTTTTACGGAGCAGAGATCCTGTTCTATTTTATCACTAGCAGCGCCCCGTGATTTTACCCGCATTGTGCCTGTTCCTGCGGGATAAAAAATATTGTATAACTATCCTGTTGAATGTGGCTATGCATTACAAAAGTAATTATTCAAATCGGATTGATATTTTCTGAGATTATCGCGTTCAAATAAACAAAAAAATCAATCTCTTCAACTTCATTATATGAGTTTAGATATCACATTTATTTTATCTGTTTTAAAGTTGCTGCTTACGTTTGAATAAATAAAGTCCCGATAGTTTAAATCACAAATCAATTAGATGCACTAATTCTATATTTGGTGCTTATACTAAATAATATAAAATACATTTTATCTGTAAACTTTAAGCTGTCACAAAGGTGTCTCCGAAACTATTAAAATCGCGTAAGTTAACTACTTCAAGTTCAGCCAACTCAGTCAGTTATTTAAAGTTTGTTATTTGATTATTATAACTTGGGGTATTCCTCAATGAATATAAGCATCAAATTACACGACAATCGCTCTTGAATGCACAAAACACCCTCCAATAAGGGTATTGAAATGAAGCCAACACTTTGTGATTGGTTAATTAACTTTCAGTCATGTCGAGGTGTACTTTGTACTGAAACAAAACCGTCGTTGAAAATTTTAATGCTTGGGTTTATAAGTAATAGTGTTCGGTGCAGATAAATATTCAACACCGACGGTATTACTTTTGCGACCTGACTATACACGCTAAAAATGTATTTAATTTAAATAAAGCAGACTTAATGAAGTATTTTTGGAAATTAGTTAGCTTCAATTAAAAACGAATTTCTACGAACTCTGAAGTTGATTAACACAGAATGTGAATTTATTTGAATGTAAAATAATTAATCTTGTCACTCTTTGGAACAGTTGATACAAAATTAATTCTAAGTAAATTGTATGTGTTTTAATTAAAAGTAGTACATTGGAACTGTTTAACTAAAACCCGTGATTTGCGGCTTACAAATCTCATATTTTCACAAAAACTTATCTCAAAACAATGGCTTTAAGAATTAGATTTTATCCAACCGTTTCTTTCACGAAATATGCAAAGCTTTACAAATAACTGTGACCTTTTTTCCTGGTTTGTAATAACAATGTTATCAACAGGCGTACAATAGTTGGTTCAATAATTCACAGATATTAGCGCCGCTGGAATAACCGTTTGCAACATTAAACGACGTCGTGTCGTTAACCGAGATAAGTTTAGATGTCACGAGTTTTGATGTAGAATAAGCAAGTTTTAATATGTTGTGGCCAGTGGGGCGGAGCCATGACATTGTCAAGGGGTTATGTTCTGCAGTATTTTTATGTTCGAACTTCTAAACAAAATAACCCGCGACTGTCTAAATAAATGCATCAATTATAAATGTAACGTTAATTAAATCAAGAAGTAACTAATTGACATAATTTTTTATACATGTTTTTTTCCTAAATCCATATCCCACTGTTGGTCAAAGGTCAAACGTATCCAACCCTCCCTGTCCTTCGCGGTCTACCATTACTCGCTGTCGAAGGAGACAACGTCGTCCCTCCAGCATTTTATTACATACAAAGATTAACGTTCTTCTAAAGAATCATTTAACGTCTCTGACTGAGAACAGAAGTATGTATAAGCCACATAAGTTTAACCACGTTAGTGCAATCTACATATATAACATTGCCGTAGATTTAACTATTTGAAAAGCGTTCGATTCATTTTGTGTCATCGCTTTAAAAGTGAAATACAATTTAAATAAGGAAATTGAAATTTATAGTGTTAAACTAACCTAACAGTTAATATTGCTGAATGTTATTTATCATCACCGTTTCGTATTAATTACTGTTGCCAAAATTAATTGCCTTTACTAAAACATTATTTGCAAAATGTTACGATACAGTGTTTTGCAATGTTTACAATTTTCAACTTGCATCAATAGATTACTATTTATTTAACTTAACAGACTATCAGTGCCCCGCCAACGCCATGTTTCCTGTTTATGAATTAACTGTGTGCTGTAAGTGTGTTAGATATCCAACACATACCTAACCAACATGTGTATGCAATCTATACTAATTAAGAGGTAAAATTTGTAAGTTTGTTTGTTTGTTCGAGCTAATCTCGGGAACTACCAGCCCGATTTGAATAATTCTTTTTGCAATGGATAGCCACATTCAACGGGAAGGTTATAGGCTATTTTTCATCCCGAAATTCTTACGGGCACGGGCACTATGCGGGTAAAACTGCGCTGCTAGTATTCTATAAAGTTTTAAATGAAGTTGATGAGTCATTTTATACTAAGGATACTTATTTAATTGACGATTTAATTGACGTCTTTGAGTGCGAGAGTAAATGTTTCCGACGGATTGCAATATCCACACTGGGGACGATAGACAGACTTGCTCGTCTGTACAAGCCTTTATATGTATAAACATTGTTTATTTAAACTAACATTAGCAATCTTACACATTATTAGCTGTCTGTCTGTACTTAATTGATTTTCCGAAAAACTATTCCTAACTATTCATGCAGTTGGAGGATCGCGACTAATTTCATGACAAAATCCCGCAGGAACGGGTTTTTTAAATCGGAGAAAACCGCGGGGTGTTGCTAGTATTACATAAATAGCTAAACAAAACATAATGGAAAGTTAGGGGTGCGTTCACTCAAGAGTTGCCCGAGTCGTGCCGCCTGCTTTTACTCGTGCATGTGAGTGATACGCCTTAAAATACATTAATGATACAAGAGTCAAGACCAAAGCCAAGATAAAAAAACGTATATGTATAAAAGGTAATAACAAAAGGCGCACAGAGTGATATTTAATAAATAAATACCTCGCGTACATTATATTACGCGTTCACTCGAAATATGTCTACTCGAATTATCCAAATGATTAATTCACACGGAAAAATTGAGGAAAATAGGCAGCCGAGAAACATGGTAATTTTATTACACCGTGCCACGACTGTAAACTGATTATCTAGTTGAAAATTAAACGCATTAAGAGATCGAATGAATCTTCTTTGGTTTCTTTATTACTTGAATAAGAAAAGTGTGTAATAGGGTACGATGGTCTCGTCTGTAGAAACGCTTAAAGAAGTTATTGAGACTTCTTGGGCAAGTAGAATGAAACCAATTGGTGATAGATTGATTGTGATTTTGTAGGATTTGACCAATGATAACCGAGAGATGAGATCGTGCTAACAATGAAGTAATGTTCGAATGAGTTTTGGCGACACTTTTGCGGTTGTAGAAAATCGGCATTCCTGGAAAATCCATCACGTACTTATCTGCAGCAGTGCACGGCAGTGCCAAGACCAGCGCGAAGCAACCACTATTGTCCCTAAACCAACCATTCTTTTCTGGAATCGTTTGGAACCCTATTTGAGAACCACTAGATTCATTTTTTTTCTATCTATCGTTTCATACTAATCTCTATACAATTCTAGCTATATACCTAATTCCTAGTTATCTAAACAATGCAGTAACTCACGAACAATGCTGTTGGGGGTATCGGCCGTGTTAGCTGACAAATTGATGAGCCATTTGTTCAGCTGTAGTTGGACGGACATTCTGAACATACGAGGAGGAGATACACGTCACTTGTAATTAGTAAAGTAAAGTATTAGCCTGTAATGTCCCACTGCTGGGCAAAGGCCTCTCATCTCAATAAGTATATCAGTACAGTGAGGAGGATGTCGTAATCACCACGCTTGCCTAATGCCGGTTGGTGATCTCAAATTTGAGGTATGTTTGAAAAGTAGGAAACATGTTTCCGCTCCACCCAATTGAACCCGAGACCTCAGTCTTGGCAGGCGAGCGCACATACCACTAGACCACCGAGGCGTAATTTACACCTGTAATTAGATAATAATTTTATTATTGTAGTAGTTAGTTATGTTTTTGTTGATGTCTGTCAAATCAACATGTACTACCGATTCCCATAGAAAGACGCTATTAGTTATTGATGTACCTACGAGTAAAAGCAAATGATTAATTTGTAATTTCACAGCTTATTAACTAATTAAATGTAACTAAAGTCAATTCCACTGTCTATGTCAACCGTACCATAAATATGTAATGAAAAACATCGGATCGGAATAAATCTATTGTATTAAATATAATATTCGATTTATTTCAACATCACCCGGCGACGGCGAACTCGAATTCGTTTATCGAGACACGACTGTCGGGTGGCGACATTATATTCAAGTATAAAATGTCATTTGGCTTTTTGCCAGAATAAGGAACCTACTTATAATATCTTAAATTGAAAATATTCGTCGAAGTCCATTAAAGCTGTCACCGCTGACGGGAAAAAATAGAAGGGAATAACAAGTTTATAATGAAAAATACATTGATTAATGTTCCGACGTTTTTCACGTACCGAATTAAAAAATTGTTACTAACTAAATATCATATACTAGCCGTTCCCGTGGGAATTTCGGGATGAAAAATAGCCTTATAACCTTCCCGTTGAATGTGGCTATGTATTACAAAAAGAATTATTCAAATCGGACAGAAAATTCCCGAGATTAGCCGAACATACAAACAAAAAAACATAAAAATTTTACCTCTTTATAATATTAATATAGTATATAGATACTAGCCGCGCCCCGCGGTGTTACCCGCGTTGTACCCGTTCCCGCGGAAATTTCGGAATAAAATTTAGCCCATGTGTTGTTTTGAAATATAACCTGTATTATTGTAAAGTTTCATCTAAATCCGTCGAGTAGTTTTTTCGTCAAAGAGTAACAAACTTACATACATCCATCGTCACAAACTTTCGCATTTATAATTTTAGTAGGATTTGTCAGGCTTGTTATTGAACTAACTTAACTTAAATATAACTGTAGTTTACAATCATATTAAGATTATATAGAGTTTAAATGGTTTAAATAACTTTTACTATGAAATCGTATTATTTATTGGACGGTGTACTAAGTGCTATTAAATATTTAAATAATTATCCTTATTCTATATTTATTATTCCAAGAATACAGTTTTCTAAG
Organism: Cyclophora punctaria; assembly: GCA_951394245.1. Lineage (NCBI taxonomy): Eukaryota > Metazoa > Arthropoda > Insecta > Lepidoptera > Geometridae > Cyclophora > Cyclophora punctaria. The sequence continues at coordinate 5,742,438 of OX596177.1, forward strand.
GAATTGTACCCATCTGAGTCTTCTTCCATTACAAAAAACAAAGCTTAAATAGAAACTTGAAAAGAGTAAAATAAAATTTCAGTTAGTCATAAACTAATTAAATGAAATAACTTTTAAAGCTCTCAAGCTGTCGAAATAAAACTTTATTGATGTAGAATAATCGAATACTTATTCTGTTAAAAATTCTTAACTAAGTTAAATATAAATATTACATTAAGTTTTAGGAATATTTTGTGATTGACGAGATTGAAAGTAATACGCTTAATATTTAGGATATTTTAATGAGATTTTTGGGACACTTATTTCCTACTATATAAAATTTTTGTTTTAAAAAGAATGTCTTATTAAGTTAGATCAAAAACGATTTTCTTGGAATGCAAGAAATATTATTCAATTTGAACCGCTGTTACTGAAACGAAGATGTAATGAAAGAAATCATTTTCACAAAGTACCTATACTATTAAATTAGGGCCTTATTATAATAAACGCGTTATAACTAAAACACTGTTATACTGTGTTTTGTCTCTTTTGTTCTTCGGAAAAATGCGTATGTCAGAAAGTGACAAACCATTTGACAGCTAAACTGTTCTTAATACAAGTTTGTATAGTATCTATAGAAAGTAATTGTTAAATTGCTACTAATTGATTGCATCGAAGTTTTCCAAATTAATACTGTAACTTATAAAGTGGTAAGTATAAAATGGTGTTTAAATGAAGTTTCATTTATTTATGCAAAGTTGATTTAATTGAAACTTGACATCTTGAAACTTTTATGCTAAACAGACAGAATAATAGTTAATTATATTTTGTCGATTTACGAACGAATCATAGATAACAAGGTAATAAGATAAGTATATGAAACCAAAAGTTTGAATACCACTAATGAAAGTTTACGTTTTTAACCGTTCTCAGTAAAGGTTTATTCAGGAAATTTTATTCGGTAATAATACCACGGTAATAATAAGTAAATACAAAAGGAAATATACATGTTCGGGGTAAAATTTCACAAAGTATCCCTTTGTAATTAAATCCTTGTCATAAGGGTTGGGTCGAGAGTGACCCTTTTTCTCGTAATAGTGTTATTCTATTCAAAATATGTTGTTCAACTTGATGAATCAATGTGTGAAATTTTGGAGTGGCACACGAATGTACCTACATCTTTTACTTTGGTACAAACAAGAGAAATGAACACAAAAATCGATGAAGACAGGAATAAATTAGATTAGTTTTGAAAATTAGCAAAAGTTTCTTGACGTGTTCTAGCAATAACTTGAAGTTCCAAAGGGGTGAGTGATAAACAGAGGTAGGGGGAGATTGTAACGAATCCCAAAGGTATATAATCGTATGTAAGTTAAAGATCCAATAACTCTTATGGTCTCTTACTAACATAAGAATAGAATTATTAAGTTAATGACCATTTTAATACCGCTCAAATGCCATATAAAGACAATTCATTTTACGAAACCATAAATGAGCTATCACGGATGAGGATAGATAAAATCTACAAAGAATCGAACTTTATGACTTAATATTATGACGGGCTGGATGTGACCTTTATTGGAGGAAACCGACCCTTTGGATTAATGTAGTGGTTTTATGAGTCACTTTATTAATACAATCCCATATTTTGCGGCCGTTCGCCACAATTTATTGTTATTTTACCTAATTTCCTTAAATCTATAATTGTTATCGTTTCGAAGATAGATTAACACTTATGGGATTTTCAATGGGGTGTATTTATAGGACATCGTAAATGTTATCTCAATTAGGTTTTATCCAAAGAAGTTCGATAAGTAGAACTTAAAGTTAATGAGTCTTTCACAATGTATATACAATTCTAAGGCAAAATTAGAACACACATTAAAAAAAGTGTGGATAATTGTTAAAAATATTCTTTTTCTACCCTGTCGCGATAACCGACCTCTGCCGTAACATCAACCAATACTAAAACCCTGTTTTCGATTTTTTATTTCATATATAATTATTATGTATACCTATATATAAAAGCTGAATAGTTTCTGAGATTAGCGCTTTCAAACAAACAAGTAATCATTTGTTTGAACTATTATTAGAAACTATCAATCCGATTGGTAATAAATAGCTAAATTAGACGGAAGAGATATAGGCTAATTTACATCCCGAAATTTACATTACGCGGGTAATGCCGCGGGCGCTTCTAGTATACTAGTCAACTGAAAACTACATTCCTATTTCGGTCGCTATTGCTTAATCCGGTTACTTATGAGATTGCCTATCAGCCCTCGTCATTTGGACGTTGGTTTTAGGGACCTTTATAATGGAAACAAATTGATGACAACTTCGGGTAAAATGAGATTCTATTAAATTTTAATGAAGGTTTCGTGAGGATGAAATTGTTTATTCAAACAAAATATATCAATATAAGAAACGCGCACAGCAATTATACTAATGGCCAATCAATTTTTGAACTGTCAAAAAAGTGAGGGACACAACGAACAGTCAGTAAAATATACGAAAACAGAATAACAAGTATTTTTCATGAAAATGTTCAAAGGAAATAAAACGTCACTTTGTGCGGAAAAGTTCAGCAAAGGAAAATATCATACTTTTGTAAAAAGCTAAATGAAATGTTTACACAAAATTAATATGTACTGCTCTTTCATTTTCACTGTTTCAACGTAACTCGAGTGTACAGAAATCGTTTCTATGAAAATACTTTTGTTTATAATCCGGAAACAACCGACCAGCATACTACGGTATCTTGATCAAAGCTTAATAAAGCTTAGTTTAAAGTTTCGTTCATAATTACTCAAACTTACTTAATCTGCACTAAACTTAATGTAAACAGTTTTAAGTTTAGAATTAGTTAAATATGCTTTGATTTTGGTTAAAGTTACATAAAGATAAGCGACTTGTGTTTTAGTGAAAACTGAAAACCTGTATCTAATATTATAAAGAGGAAAACTTTGTTTGTTTGTAATGAATAGGCTCAAAAACTACTGGACCGTTTTTAAAAATTCTTTCACCATTCGAAAGCTACATTATCCACGAGTAACATAGGCTATTTTTCATCCCGAAATTCCCACAGGAATGGACACAACGCGGGTAAAACCGCGGGGCGCTGCTAGTAAAGTATAATTTTAATTACAAACTATAATTTTAATGATTAAAATCCGTTTCGTGTTTACGCTCGTACTCAGAGACGTCAAATGCTTTCTTAGTAGGGATTTAATGAGTGATTTTGACATGTAATGCATGGAAAATTACGTCAATTAGTTAAAGGTTTCTGTGTGCGCAGTCAGAGAAACAATATAAAGTTGTGTTTGTTAATATTCTTTACCAGGAAAACAAAAGAGGTCGTTATTTTAAAGAGTAAATAAGAAAAAGAATGCCTTCGATACTTTGTGAATTTATTTAAAATCGTTTGTCACTTTTCTTTAAAAGACTGCGCCAATTTAATTCCAATATTCGCTTTGTCCTCATTCTTGAGAAATTTCTTCGTGGAATAACTCTGAGAATTTAGACAAGAATTACACTTATCTTTTTGATTTGTTTAACTAAAATTATTTAATTGATCGGATAAAATAGATTATCTTCGGATTACTAGTTCTTTTAAATCCGTTAGTTTTTTAGATGTCAACTTAATTAATTGTCAAAATCACTCATTTCATCTAAACTAAGGAAGCATTTAACATCTCTGAGTGCAGCCGTAAGACACAATTACCGCAAATATAAATTCAGTAATATTCATTTATAAACAACTGTAAAAACCAAGGAGATTTTGATGGTAAAGTTAAACATTCTTAATATTCTTAATATATTCAACACAAAACATTCTTAATATATTCTGAAACAACAAAATTGTTTTGAATTTGATTGAAAATTGGTCTTTAATCAAATATTCAGACCAAATTGCTTTACGTTTGTTTGTTCTTGGTTTGTATTCAGCCTTTGCGCGGTCGTCGTTAAAGTACGAAACTTTACTTTCTTTTCATCTCTTTTAAGGTTTCCATACCCAAAGGCTAAAAACTATTGTAGCGGCAATAATACTGTTTACTGTGAATTCTAAATTTTATGTTTTCAAAGAAAATCTTCTAGAAATACAAGTTTTTGTCATAGATTGCTGTAGTCCCTTTATCAATGTCGAAGTGAAATAAAAACAGTATTTTCTGATGTTTCTAAAGATAATATTGAATGTGTTCAAATTTTGGTTATCACAGGTAAAGATTTCTTGTTATTCATATCTTATATATAACAAAACAACTTCTAAAACAAAGGGTTTCTTGTAATTAGGTATTTTACGATTCTGTTTTACTATAGAGGATAAACTTTATAGTCTGAGTGTACTGTTATCATCGGTCGTACCATTCACTTGCGCAATAAAAACCTTTACAATACGTGAATGTTCAATGTATCGTAAATGGTTAACGTAGTCACCTACGAGGCTACGAGACTACGGCCTACGTTGCTACGCAAATCGTAGCATTTTCGTAGACGTTCCAATTTATTAGATTATTATTATTTTATCTTTGTTCGCCTGAAAAATTATGTTAACGTTTTCTTAGTATTTTTATAAAAATGTTTTTGTTTTCATATAGAATTTTAGAATAAATATGTAGCTATGAAACTGAGTGTCAAAATAACTGCTGTATTTACAAAGGAAAACCTATAAATCAATATTTAGGTCGTTGGAATGTTTATGATCACTTGATATTCCGTCTCAACTGAAATGCCAGTTACATTTGGAGCGAGATATCAGGAGTCGGAAGTTGGAATTTGATGTGTATTATCATTATTTCGCTGCTCTCAAATTAAACATCAAAATATGTATGCGAAAATAAATTTTCTTTACAATAAATTACTCAAAGAACTTTTGCATGTATGTATTTATTTGATAAGCTTAATAGCTTTTTAAAATAGAATAAGTACATAATTATTATTTTGTTTCTAAAATGTTTTGTCGGCTGTGTTAAAATGGGTATAAACAAATATGGTAAAACCGCGGTGAACTGCTAGTTCATAATAAAACAAAATTTGGGTAACAAAACAATGACCTGTCTGAGCAACGTCTCGCTTCATTAACATTCCGTGCTCACCAGCCCGTGTAATAATACTCAATTTCCTCAACAACTATTCATTCAAAGTTTAATAAAACCTGACGTACCAAAAATATTAACACAAACGAACCTCGCGCAGAACGCAATTATAATAAGAATATTCGATTTAGCTTAACGTTATTAAGCAGTTCATCGGATTTATTTTACTATTTTTAGGTTTCATCTGAATCGTTCCAATTTCATTAAACTTTTTACTGAGATTAACTTTATAGCTTTATTATTGAATAGATTTCAACAGAAAACATTAATTCTGATAAGAAATATTAAATGTTATAGGGGTTCGTTTAAATCTTAAAATGAGCAGACGGAATCTGTTCGTCAAGGTCAAAAAATAAGCGTTGTGTCTAGATTCAAAGTTTACTTTTACGAACTGATTTTAGTTCAAAAAGTACGGCTTCACCACAAACATCAAATGAGATTTCGGAAGCACGTTTTTTTGTACACGACATGCAGTAATTCCATTTCACAAACAGCTAATAATATCAGTGGGGATTACTCCAAAACACAGTTTAATGCCTGTGCCGGTTTTAATAGTTGCAGTAAATCACACAAGTAATTTTATTTTACAAAAGAACGAAGCAATAAAGATAGTGAATAAAGCTTGCGACGCAATGTGAAAAAACACAATACAATGTCGATAGAACCGCAAGTCATCAACAAAAGTAATGTAGTGAGGGTGAGGTAAAGGTATTTTAAGGCTACGTTTCCATTGGTGGGCATAAGCGGTTGAACTCGCTTGCTACGATTCGTATAAGTCGCTACCTGAAAACTGCGAACCGTGGAACTATCGTACTTCCCAATCGCGCATCCTTTCTCAATTAACAAGAGAACGAACAGAAGCTTAACAGTTGAGTAGCTTGCATTACGCACTAATTTATTTATTTACACATTATGTTCATCCAAAATTAAAGCAAACCGAAGTGCGAGCAAGCATTACCCGCTACCTTTCGTAATGTAAACGTCCCTTTAGTGAAGGTATTTCGTTTGCAGGTGGAGGCGGGGCGCAGTTGGGCGAGGTGGACAACTGTGACGCGGGTCAACTCAAGCTGTGCGTCGATCTCATACCCCGGACGCACGTCGGCTTGCCTCGGACGAAGGAGGAATTGGATGCCCATTGCTTGTATGTATTACAAACGTGTTGCCATTCCATTTAGTGCATTCAGGTCGAGTAGGTTACTCTAGACGAGCTTTTTCTCCGAGTCCGTCTGTCGAGTCAAACTGACGGATTCCTATATCAAAAAGTGTTTGCTGTTCTCTAGGGATATGATTGTCAAAATATAAGGCTAACTTTGATACCCTATAAGTAAGTTTAAATAGGTTAATGGCCATCCCTGGTGTCGGAGTTTTAAGACTGCACAAAGGCCTCCGACATGGTCTGACGATTGAAACAACAGGAACAGCCTACTTAGCGTGCCTTCCGAAGCATGGTAGCGCTCAAATAGAAATGCCACTATCGGCCATTCATCCAAATAGGAGTCGAGCAAACTAATTATTGTAACATATGGTATTCTGCTGAATAACTACTGTATTCAATATCAAACCATATTTGATATCAATGATGATATTCACTATACTGCAGCACTATGAACTTTATATGTGCTGTATTCTATCCTATACCAATCTCAATTGATTGCCGGTTACTATCTTCTTCTTATCGAGTGGATGGTCAACTTGACCAATCCGGTGTCAGAGTTATAGAGCCGCCAAAGGCCTCTGACATATAATAATAATAATACAATAACGTGAGATATCAAACTTTATTAGTTGGGAGTTAAATAAAATAAAAGGCAATATAGAACTAAGGTGAGTAACAAGACATGACTGAAAAGTAAAACATCGTGCTTATTAAAGCTCTCATAACGTTGTTATGAAATAAATGTCAACGAAATGAATAAAAGCTTATTCTTAGAAAATAGTTATTGCGCCATTCCTTATAAGAGGTAATAACAATCTAGTATAATTTGGCTCTTTATACGATATTTTTACAAGCCAACCCTTTCGCCAGGCTATATAATGATGTATGGGAAGAATTTGTGTTGTTATTAAGACTTCCATATGAAACTACGCGATAGCAAAATAATATACATAGATGTCTATGCGATTCATTTATTCATTTCGAGTAGGTTAGTGGCCTACCCACCGACCGCTTAGACCGCTTAAAGGCCTCCGACATGGTCTAACGATTGAACAACCAAGGCCGACATATGATACACAAATGATCAATACAGTACATTACGTTTTATTTTCCCTTTTTATATAAAGTAGCTCTGCTTACCGGATTTACTCACAGCTCTTCCTTTCCAGTGGGAATTTCGGGATTTTTTTTGCTTATTAATAGAATATAACTGACAATGATGATGACAAAAAAATAAAAAGAGAGTTATCAAAATCAGTCCAGTCGTTTTTAAGTTATAAATGGTGTTACTATCACGAATTTCTTTTATATATGTATAGATTAAAATAATATACATTCTAAAAAGTAACCGTCGTCAACCAAATAAGAAAGATTTTATTTTTCCTTCCTTCATATATTTTAATACGAGCTTCTCAGAAATACCAATTATTACCTTATTACCTACGCACACCTACAAACATTTCACGCCTCCGAATGTCGTTTTATCGAATAAGAGACACAATTGCTTGTTCCTTTCAATGCGTAACAATAGCTCGTCAGTAAGGCAAAGTACTTACATTCATTGCTATTTCATATAAGACATTGTGAACAAATCTGATTTATGGTTCATCCCGTATCGTGTTGTAAACAATGTATTGAAGAAAACGTATTAATCACCCGTTTGATTTGAATTCACAAAAAGCCCATTACGTTTGATCTTTGCTAATATGAGGCAAGGTACTTGGGATCAGAATTTAATTAAAATCTTTATTTAAAAATCATTATGAAAAAAGAGGTTTGATTGTGATGTTTTATTTATTCTTAGTTCTTTAGCAAATTATTGAAAGCAATGAAACTTGTGATTATCACTACATATTATAAAACAAAGTCCCCGGCCGCGTCCGTCAGTCTGTTCGCGATAAACTCAAATACTACTGCACGGATATTGACGCGGTTTTTTAAAATAGATAGAGTGATTCAAGAGGAAGGTTTATACGTATAAAAATTCCCGAAATTCCCACGGGAACGGGCACAACGCGGGTAAAACATAGTTGTTGGCGACGATGTCTGGGTGTTAATTATATATTATTATAAAGTATTTTTGTATGTACCTATATGTAGTATCAGTTAGTTAGATTCCATAATACAAGCTTACAGCTTAGTTTGGGTCTAAATAGCCGTGTGTGAATTTGTCTGGGTGTGTATTATTAACTGTTTTCGATACGCATTGAATTGTTTATAAACCTAATGTCAATTTGCTTTGTGGAAAATTGGTCTGAGTACATTAAACATATTATTACCATGTTTGTTTCAAGCACAATAGCCGTCAACACAAAGAGGAAATCGAAAGCTATATTGAATTCCAAAATACAAATAAATACCATTCGAACATAACAATTCGATTTAATTGTATTAGTTGCACAACCCTATTAGTAATTCTGTGTAAATAATCGTGCGGAGCTTAATATGAGCTGGTAACCGAAAATGTGTCAATAGAGTAGGGATTGGTACCTGATAAAGGAAGTAGGCAAGTCGTCAGAACGAACCAATCGAACGCAATATAAAGTTTGGTATTGAATGTACACCTACGAGTACTCGCGATAGTACAAGACATTAGAGACTACTTTAAATCTTTGTAGTTACCAAAAGTAGACTATTGCGAGAAGAATGAGACTTAAATTAGGAGAATATAATATAAAATAAAGTACAATTTTAACCAGATTATGATACATTTCATTCTAAAATTTTATGGCAGGTTGGAATTGAACATACGGCGTGCTAGCATACAAACAAAATAAAAGGTTTTGAGGAAAATGTGAACGTAACTGAGTAATTCATAATGTTCCATTTTTAACAATGTTGCTTTAAAATGCCCACGGGTGAGTGATCAAAAGATTAGGATTTACTCTTAATAAGCAAACATTTCGTTGGAATGAAACAATCATTTTACGTGGACTTGTTTATTTTCTGCTAGCTCACAAAGGAATTAATGGTCTTGTTTTTAGGGATTAGTATTGTCCAAACATTTTTTAGACAAGTATGTTAATAGTCGTCTTTTTGCCGATTTATTTCAGCGACTTAAGATGAAAAATTCTTCACAAACATAGCAAAAAATTATGAGAATAAATAATTAGAACCTTAAAGTAATAGAATACAGAGAAAAGCGATAAATTATCCAGTATTTTAATTAATTATAACATATTATCTTGAGAGCCGTAGTTCAATAGCCAAGCTATGACACTTTCGATTTCAAAATTAATTGATCATACAAAGTAAGACCAAGGAGATCGTAAAACAAGAGTGTGTTTTATGACATCTTAAGGTTTGCGAGTTTACCTAAAGTCGGTCCTTTTCTATAAGTACCTCTCGTGTAGGCCGAAGTAGGATCAATTTACACGATTGTATTTACTTTGTAACAAGGCTGAGTGGTCATCTCATTAGTTTTAGTGACATCAAATACCTCTGTGATGAAAGCTATTGATCAATAATACTTAGAAAACGGTCTCTTAATTCTTATAGATTTTTGTTGCCATATAAATAAAATAAAAAAATATTTATTGCTTTTTAAGATATAGGTATACGAGTATAGATACAGTCTATAGAAATATTGAAAACTGTAGTACTTTGTGAGATTAAGGGTTCTTTCAAATTATGCGTTTCGTGTCGGACCGCTGCGGTGCCGAAGCGGTGCGTTTGTCGTATTCTTCTTCTTATCGAGTGGATGGTAACCTGACCAATCCTGGTGTCAGAGTTATTGAGCCGCCAAAGGTACCGCGAAATAATTTTAGTACGCACTGTTGCCGCACTGCTCGATTTGTATGAAAACACGCGATCGGACGTTCACAATACGACAAACGCACCGCTTCGGCACCGCAGCGGTCCGACACGAAACGCATAATTTGAAAGCACCCTTAGTATATAATTTGAAAATTTTCATTGCTATATTAGAACGTATACTTGTATTACATATAATATAATAGTCCGAATGATGAATGTTGTCTCTGAGTGCGGGCGTAAATGTTGTTACTCACACTTTCTTTCTCTCACACTTTCAATATTTTTGTATTAATATGTACCTAGGTTTATATATATTGAAACTCCACAGGGCTTACCAGACCGGTATGTCATGTATGGACGCATGGATCAAACGCTGCTTGCCCACTGATGGACAAAAGCTACTTCAACAGCAGATCGGCGGCGCACGAGCACTAATGCGCTTCCTCTGCACTAACGAGACTGCTTTACGAAGAGGTATTTATAATTTACATAATACTATCAAGACCCACGATTTCACCCGATTTGCACAATTTGCTCGCGGTCATTTTCATGCAAATCCTTTTAGCTGCTTTGCATGGTACGTGGCTAAAAATGTAAACAAATAAGGTAGATTTTCTTGCAAAAGATTATTTCCATAGAGGATAAAAGTTCTAGTGAATACCTGCTAGGATAACGGAGGTGCCGCGGTGTGGTGTGTTACTAAAAAGAACATGAAACTTACAAGCGCAACTTACAACTCTTTCAGGTATTTGGGTATCGTTTTTTAAATAAAAACTATAGTCCCCGACAGCCGTTGCCCGTAGCATTACCCTAAAGTTAGGTTATTTATAGTTTTATTGGTATAACAAAGCTTCTAAGATCAAGTGGTTTTCGATGTAAAGTGGTGGGCCGTCAACTTAGCTGATTGTACCCACATCCATCTTCATTTTCAGTTGTATTGTTAAGGTTTTCTTCCGCGAGATCAGGGCCATTAATGGAGCACCAGGTATCGTATACCAGGTAACTTATCTTGTTCCGAAGCTAATAAATATTGATGGGATACCGTATACCTTACGCAGTAAGTACTTTGATCTTCCGTGGGATACCCAGGAAAGAACGAAGTACTTACTGAGGAGGTTAAATAGACTTAACCACTTACCATCAGAGAAGCTTTGCCCAGCAGTGGGACAATACAGGTTGCTGCTTAACTTGATTTTAAAATCATTAATTGATCTTTTCTTTGAACGTTCCATGATAGATTAATCGTCGATCTCAAACACAAAACTTAAGATGTTTTTCAAATATTTATAGTAACAAGCCAGAACTGTCTGGCCACAGGCCAAAATGCCAACAAAATAAACATGAACGTGATTATTTCAATCCAGTACTATTACACATAAAAATCTACATCCTAGGTTTAGGATATATCTAAATATATAAAGTATTTAAGGTAATTTAAGGTATCCAACTAATCTATAGATATATAAATACATCAAAGCAATATATTTCATTAATTATATTAAGAATGATTAATCATTTTCGATGTTATAATTAATCGAATTAAGCTCTACAACTACTACTAAGTAATGTGGTTGGCATTAACTTAGGTATTACATATAACGAGCACGAAATATGGCTGCCTCGTGCATGATTGTTCTTTGATTAATTAAACTGATTAATTCAATTTTACCTCACCTTAACCTTTCACCTAACATGTTAAATGTTAGGGAATCGTATTAAATAGACTCAATTAGGTATATGTCTGTTTATGAAAAATAGCAGGGCTCCGCGGTTTTACCCGCGTGAAAAATAGCCTATAACCTTCCCGTTGAATGTGGCTATCTATTACAAAAATAATTATTCAAATCGGACTGGTAATTCCCGAGAAAAGCTCGAACATACAAACTTCAAAATTATACCTCTTTATAATATTAGTACAGATGAAGTCCTAATAAAAAAAACCGATTACCATCATTTGTTACAATTATATGTAACACGTCTGACTTCATGGTTACCTGCGTTTTTAGAACAAAATTTTAATTAATACCAAACACACTGTGATTTTAAGAGAGATATTTTCAAACACCGGTTACATCCCACAGGGTGTTTACAATTAATTTCATAGTCATATAGGAACAAATACAAACGACCGCTGTGTAAAGTTGTTAAATACGGAGCCAAAAATATAAATTCAATTTTCATTTTCTAGCTTCCTGTAGCTAAGCAAATGGGATGCGGGAGGATTATATCTCGCATTGTAAGTTGACATTTCATGCGGAAACGACTTACTGTTTGAATGCATTGTGCCAGCGAACTATTGCGTTCCAAGTGTTCACATTACAATTTGAATATACGTACATTGCTTCAGTGATCCCAAATAGTTAGCGAATCCCCAGATTCTTGAACTAAAATAGATATTCAAATTAAGGATTCCTTCTTAAGGCAGTAGGGAGATGTAGTATCAACATACGCATCAGACAGTAAGAACTTTTTTATTTTTTATTTAACCTATATTGTCCCACTGCTGGGCAAAGGTCTCCCCCAAGCATCGCCAACCCTCCCTGTCCTTTGCGAGCACCCACCAATCGAACATAATCTTGAATATTTATTAACGGCAATTTTGATTTTATTACACACTTTCCGGTATTATTTTTTCCAATTTTTATTTGGTTTATCAGTTGTTCAACTCATATGTAGATAGGAGATTTACACATGTTCGGGCCGGCAAAATCTGTTCGGTGGTTTTCGCCAAACGTCACAGCCAACCCGAAGCGACGAACTTGTTTGGTTCAGTTTTGAAACCCGGCAAGACCGAATTATGCCGGTACGAATATGTGTGTATAATCTAGCTATGAGTTGAACAACTGATACGTTTACTACTGTAACTTTATCTATCATTACGGTACAGTATCTTCATTAATTTATTTCGAGTAAGTTAGGGCGCCTTCAATTTATGCGTTTCGTATCGGACCGCTGCGGTGCCGAAGCGGTGCGTTTGTCGTATTGTGTACGTACGATCGTGTGTTTTCATACAAATCGAGCAGGTCGGCAACAGTGCGTAATAAAATTATTTCGCGGGACGCCGCACTGTTGCCGAGTTGCCGAGTTGCCTGTTGCCGAGTCCGACACGAAACGCATAAATTGAAAGCGCCCTTAGTGGTCAACCGGTGTCTTAGTTTTTAGACCGCCTAAAAGGCTCCGACATGGTCTGACGATTGAAACAACGGGAACCGACAAGCTACAAGTACCTTTACAAGATGGGAGCCGGCGAATTCTAAAGCAAAGTTTTAAATCAATTGATTAATGAAAATAAAAACTCACTCGAGTTGAAGGCTCGTGCAATCTTAACGATCCGTCGCACAGTGAGCGGAAGCTTTTTGAGTAAAAGATAAGGAAAAAGACATTCCATATTAAACTTAAAGATAAAAAATAGTGTAGCAATGGGAGGCGTCTTAGCTAATGTTCCTAGAGCCTCAGTAGAACGCTGGTTTTCAGACGCCCCTACTCTTATTGGATAGGATTTACTTTATCAAGTTTTCTTGTTGCAGAGTTCTTGAAGGAGCCGATGTGCTGGAGCCGAGTGTCACCAGACTGGACGCGGTGCGTGGATGAGCTGCAAGATGCCGTCAAAGAGATCGGAGACCGCGCGCAACAACTCACCTACTTCAATAGAAACGCCGAACTTTGCTGGTAATGAAATCAAATCTGTATTTCATATTCTAGAGAGGTTATTTTTTTTTTGTTTGTTTGTATATTCGGGCTAATCCCGGGAATTAACGGTTCGATTCGAATAATTATTTTTGTAATGGATAGCCACGTTTAAGGGGAAGGTTATAAGCTAAGTTTGATCCCGAAATTCTCACAGGACCGGTTATAATGCGGTTAAACTGCGGGACTCTACTAGTATTCATATAAAGTATTTGACTATGTATATGTAGTAGCATCATTTAGTTATAAGAGCTTAGAGCTTAGGTTGGATCTGCCAAGTTTCATACAGATTCAATCAGTATCTTTGCGTGAAAGAGGAATGTACCTACATACAAAGATCCTCACAATTTTTCGCATTTATAACATGGTAGGAAGTGAGATAGGATGTATATTACCTCTTTACCGGCACTGAGCCACTGTGGGCTTTTGTACCTTTTTTTGTGTCTTTTGTGAGGCACAAACAGGACTTTTGAAGCGTCAATAGCCGCGACTCATTTTACTCACAACTCAAATAATTATTCCCATTTGCCCTCACGCTAAAGGCCTGCGAATTCATATTTTAAATCCCACGCAAAATGCAGCTTGTTAAAACGTTTCATGTTCGTTGTATTTTGCAGTTTCCGTTGTTCGCTCACGCTGAATGTGTTTTTATTTTTATTTGGCTCATCAATAAATTTTATAAAATATTTTATGCTCTTTTAATTATTAAATTCATACGTAAATGTCACATGTTAAATTCAAAACCAAGAATAAATTACGGGTAAAGGAAAACCTTTCGCGTTTACATACTAACGTATGTTACAGGAATATTTTTCGAAGGAAATTTCGCAAAATATGAACATATTGTGCTGATGAAATTAGGGGTAAATGTTTAATATGGTAGCGTTATGAGTAAAATGTTATAACGTACAGTTATTACGATATCCGCACTTGAAATGAACACGATACTTCATAAATAAGTCTCCATTTATTTCAATTTTGGATGAATGAATTCGGCACAAATTGTTAATTGCTTTTTGATCCACCCGTTGGTAGATAGGAATTGGGTTTTATTTTACCTTTTAATTGACAATGAATAACACTTATCGGAATTGGTAGTTGTATCTAATGGGAAGCTTGCAGTATGGTATTAAGATTCAAGTTTTACGGCCTTATTAATAAACGTGTATTAAGAACAGTTAAGCTATCAAATGGTTTGTCACTTTCTGACATACGCAATTTTCCGAAGAGCAAAAGAGACAAAACACAGAGTAACAGTGTTTTAGTTACGCCGCGTTTCTTAAGGCGGTTAGAGTATCATATGTTCGTAATCTAATGCAATAGTAAAGTATTTGTTGTTCAATATTTCCTGTGGAAACTATGTCGGGTCCTTGAAAGTCTTGTTACAATATTTAGAGTTTTTACATAACTTTACACCAATCAAATATATGAAACTAGCAGCGTCCCGAGGTTTTACCCGCGTTGTGCCCGTTCCCGAGGGAATTTCGGGAGTTTTTAAACATTCCTCTTAAATCACTCTATCTACCTATTAAAAAACCGCGTCGTCGTGCAATATTATATCTATACAAAGTAATGAACAGGAAGATTTTTTCTCGCTCAACAAAAGTGTATGGGCGCGACCCCACTAAATCTGGAAAAATAACGTTAGCGCGATCTACAAAATTTGCACACTAGCGTCATCTATTGACCGCGGGTGGCAGCATTGGACGAAACAGCTACTTTATTCAAAAAAGTCATAAAAGTTATAATGTGTCCAACTACGTAACGTGTGAAATCACATTCTATTTAAAGGCCAAGCTTTTAGGCCATACTCTGTTTTCAAACACCCATTAAAACTTGCCAGTTCACTGAAACTCCATTCGGAACGTTCTAAGTGGAAATATGTACAGTCAACTACAAAAATTTATGCACACATTCAATATTAAAAACCACGTCAACATCAAAGATTTCATAACAAGTATCGTAGCAAGGGGAATAATCGTATCATTAGTAATTTTCAACACCAAAATTTTCCCTTAGTAACTGAACATGGATAGATCTAATACGATACCACGTATTGTAAACTGTTTGTAACTGGAATGTTTTTAGTACTAATGAAAATTTAATTTTGATTGTCACAACATTTATTTAAAGAATGTTGAAGTGTTCAGTTGTTTTGTAAAATTGAATTTATTCATCAACTTCTGCAGTTGACTGTACCTAAACGTTCGTCGAATATTAACTTAATTCGCATAAAACAATCAAACATTGCTGAAGATTTGGATAGATTAACATAACTTTACAGACAATCTCAGTAAGTTTGACACTTATTTCCATAGAAACTTGTAAAATACAGAATCTGATTATTTGATTATTCCTAATCCACCCCTGTGTCAATCAAGACTTTATTCTGCAAATAACAGAGATTAGAAAAAAAGTTTTTATTCTACATAGTAACTAGTCTTTAGGTATGATAAATAAGTACTAGGAATTTCGTTATGAAAGAGGTTATGATCTGGCAATATGTGAAATAGAATGCCATTTCTGAATTCCGCGGTTGTCTGCGCCCCTTTGTGTCCAAATTTCCATTTCCTCCAGTCATATTAAGGAAATGTTCCATGTTTTATCGTTTACACACGGTTTCGGAGTTATTGAGGTGACACTGGCTGATTAACAATATTCAAAATAACTAAAGAAGTAAAATAAAAGATGTTCTATTTTTGACTATAAGAATTTGATCTGTCTTTTGTAAAGGTTCTACATATGATTTTCTTGTGGAATATCATCGATTTCGTTGCACAAATGGCGAGTCATTAATACCTACTTATTATATATCCATGTAATAATGTCCATTTTATTAAATTGCATCGAATGATAATGCCTCTAATGATACTTATAAATAATTGATAATTAAGAAGTCTCAGTGTTTGCTTTCTTAATTAGTTAATTAGCTATTTTAGAGACAGATTCAAAACTTTTGGAGAATTTTCAAGTAGTTAGAAACAATTAATTGCTTGGAAGTGGATCATTAATTCATTTCGGGCCACTAACTTCGACAGTGTCGTGATAAACCTTCCTATCAAAGAAATTGTTGTTTTGTTCGGGCCGCTTCCATCGGATATTGCATTCCAGTAAATCCTCAATTACTTTAATGGTTCTTTTTCTTTCTCCCTTTTAATCAGTATTTTCGTTTATTGAAATGATTGGGGCACAGTTTGGGAAAGATGTGACTATTAATTTAAACGGTTCGTTTTGGACGATGAAAAAGGTTTTTGTAAATAACCTGTTGAATGTACTTGCTTTGAATGGCACGTTAAGGTATTCTTATCGGTTGTTTATTCAATTTAAATACCATTTAGCGCTTTCAGACTTTTAGACCTTTAGACCTAGTAGCGTCCTTAAAACTCTAATCCCAGGCCTGGTCAATGGCCTTTGCTTTTAATGCCTTATCTAACGTAAGGCCTCTCATTCAAGGAAAGTCCAGACGTTGCGCGGCGCCTGTAGCATTGCATTGTACAGCAAAAAAGTATGAATACAGAATGCGCGAATTCGTTCTCAACTTTACATGAAAACTCTTTTAAGAGTTCATACCATTAGGTTTCATTGAAACACGTGGCAATGAAAGCGTTCCTAAGTTCTACTATTACATACCAAAAGTTGCTCTTTTGGATTGCATATATATACGAGTATTATGCTATCTATATCAGGTTATTGAAACTGAATTTTGGAAGACGAATAGAATCTTATCCGCCTTATTCATAAACGCACTTTAATTTAAATATAACTTTAAAGTGTTTTGTCTCTTTTGCTCTTCGGCAAATAGCGTATGTCGGAAAGGGACAAACCGTTTGTTAGCTAAAGTGCTGTTAATAATCGTTTATGAGTAAGACCCAATATCTATTATCTGCTAACTGAGGAATATAACTTTCAAATAAGATGAGTACAGAGCATTTCATTATGTATTTTTATTTTGAATTATAAAAAATTCCTGCGTAATACACCGTATATTAACCACAGTAACAAAATACACACGAAACCTAACGAATAGAACCGGGTTTGCATAAAACAGCAAATATTAATTTACATGGGAATCACACAAATATTATATGAAAATTAATTTATATTCACAAACAGATCAACTCTTCCGCGCGTACGGTTTCCATAGGAAATACAATTTACAAGATATAGGTACGAATTTGTTTATGTTTCATGATAAATTTCAATTCTGAGGAACATGAGTGAGAACTTACCTTACTTGTATGAATGTTTAAGCAATTCAGAATACACACACACATTAAATATAGAAACATCTTATTAATATTTTCTTTACCTGGTTTAATATCTATAATGTGATGAATTATGTCTCGTCTTCATATTGTCCTGATATACTTATCACTACATAGTATAAAACAAAGTCGCGTCTGTTTGTCTGTTTGTCTGTATGCTTAAATCTTTAAAATTACGCAACGGATTTTGATGCGGTTTTTTGTAATAGGTAGAGTGATTCAAGAGGAAGGTTTTTATATAAAAAAATTCCCGAAATTCCCACGGGAACGGGTACAACGCGGGTAAAACCGCGGGGCGCTGCTAGTTCGAAATATAAAACAAATGGTGGCGTTTGCCTTGAGACGCCACCATTTGTCGCCATTTCGCCTAAACACACTTAATAAGTCTGTCACTGGTGTTATATAGAAATGAAAGAAAAAGGGTTTTTCATTTGTACCTATGTCAGCCCAAAGGAACAATTACAAGTTTTGTTACTTACATATTGAGCATGAAGATTATAGATTATTTTTTATCTCGAAATTCCGAAGGAACAGGTACAACGCGGGTAAAACTGCGGGGCGCTGCTGGTTAGTTATAAGCGTAAAGTTTGAAATAATTGTACTCTTATCTTAACTAATGTCATGTAAGATGAATAGTCAGAGTTTTGAGTTTGAAGGGCATATAAATAATAAATGCGTCACCGTAGTTGGGCCCTATTACATCATACTACTTCAAAGGGCCTTTACGAGTTGGTCTATTTCCTCTCGCCAGTCTACCGAGGTACCGGGTTTGACCCGTGACTCTAAATCGAAAAATTAAAGTAATAATGTTTTAAGTACGTTCTTTTTTACGCGTGCTCTTGCGGATAAGCTCAAAGGAAAATTGAAATAGGTACATGAATACACTGTTATTACTATAATTATATAGTTTATGTGTAACATTATGTAAAACCTAGATAGTGTGAATTTACAGGTAAGTTGGTTAGGCTAGGGTAAATCTCATTAATGTTAGAGTTTTGGAAGTGCCTACCATAACGACCTAGTTACTTCACAGTTGAAATGTTTATCGATATATGATGATTCCGGAAGCGATGTTTTCACGTACCCGACGTAGCTTGTTGATGTTGATGCATATTACAAATTCTTACAGTAATTTTATGTAATTAAATGAGTCCTGAATTAAATGAGACTTCAATTTGAGATTGAACCTTCTTTCCGTTTTCCCAAATGATACAGTAAAGTATTAGCTTATAATGTCCCACTGCTGGGCAAAGGCCTCTCATCTCACTGAAGATATCAGTACAGATAAATTATAGAAAAATCTTTATTTGTTCTTTCCTTGTTTTAGCGCAAGAGACGCCTTCATGATGTGCGTGGCCGACGCAGGGCGGACCTGTTCAGCGTCAGGCAGTACGCTCCTCAAGCGGATGGCCTGGGTGCTGGCTCAGGATGTGGCGGCCTGCAGCCAGCAGCCTCGCGCGTACTGCGCTGCGCCACCTCCGCCAATGACAGCCTCCTTACTTACAGCTCTTTACGGCATCATATTCTATCCACCACGTTTGTAATTGATTGATCGATTAAGTCCCAAATAAAATACTCAACCGTTACTTAAACTAGGAATACTTTCATACATTTGAGACTACCTTATCAATTCATACAATTTTAACTATTATCAAATTTTGACTTTGATCAAAATTGTATGTATGGATCGATATGGCTTAAGCATTCGGGCATAAGATTCATCTCTTTTTGTAATGGTAGTGTTAAATGATTAATGGTAGTGTAATAATTTTAGAGTTCGTTTTCAACTGAATTTGACTTGGAGAGGAGTTGTGTGATGTTTTATACGAGATTGCGATTGGGGTATGTTCTACGATTGTTATTGATGAGGAAGATTGGAGTGTATAGATGGAAAGTATTGTGAAGACGATTGATCAGTCGATTGATCAGTTGTTAATGGTCGTATATTATGTGAAAATATAAAAACGAAATTTAAAAAAGTGTAATACCTAAGTAAGTATTTGTGCTCAATGTCTGAATGGTAATTTAATTCTGTGTAGAATATAATTTTGGCAGGATTATCTGTGTATAAATAATTGAATATTGAAAATGTCCGTAGCTTTAAGCTTAAAACTTTTTCACTTATATATTGCGGAGGTATGGTCTTGAATAATAATATCTATAAGATTTATGTATTCAAATATCATACTTTGCTTTCATCGTCATATAATTTTAGCTCAATTTTTACTGTTTAATAGCTTGTTATGTTAATAATGTGCATTGAAATTAAGTGGTAATTATCAAAGTATTGCAAAGTCTTTGCTGATTTTTTAAATTAAGTATTAGAGAAATAGAAAGAGAGATTACTCTTTCATAATTTAATGAAGTTTTACTACCGCATTCAACTTGTACGTATTTTTTTCTGATATAACACGTCAAAATCATTCAATATACCTATACATCGATTAATTATTTGCTCAAAGCTTCGTATTTACTCAATTAGGTAATAAAGTGAGATTGTGTTATCATTTACAATAATGCTGATTCAAACTAGAAACTAATTTCATTCTATTAGCATAGTTACAGAAAATTGGTCGCCGAATACATGCGGTGACCGCAACAGTGTAAAGATATATGACAGTCGATTGCATTCGGTAGTCGACAACAGCTGTCACCTGATTAGTTGTTCGCATTCGGCGGATATTTTAGGCCCAATTTCACCGTTACAACTGAACCTGATCAATCAACTTAACTAGTTCAAGAGCTAAACTGAGATCAAGATGTCAAATTTTATTAACTAAAAGCCAGTTTAATGGATCGTGGTTTAAGAAAGAAACGGAGAAATTAAAATTCAGTATTCGGTGACCGAAGTAGATTCAAACAAGCTACAATCAAGGCGACTGTATTCGGCGACCGCCACATAGAATGAACATAAATTATTGTACCTACGTAAAAAAATATATTATGAAACAAACAAAAAATATTTATGTTCAGAATAATCACTTTTCGCTTTATCGAGGTACAAAAGAAGAATTAATTTGAATGGGCAGTATAAACTTTAATTTTTTGTGAACATTTTATTTATTATTGTTGATATATTTTTTCAATGTGTAGAACGTAGGTAGATTTGTAAATATAAAAAATAAATGCAATGATTGGAATTGTGTAATTTATATTAATTAGGAATGGGATAACTATTCACTATACGGGAAAACAGAATATATAAATGAATATTATGTATAATAGAATATTAAAATAATATTAAGTTTAAGTACTTTTATTTTCTTAATCTGTGGTGAACGATTTTGTTGCTTATTGTTGAGAATGAATGTTAAAAAGGAAAAAAAGGAATATATTTTATAGAATGAAGTGTAAGTTCATTGACATTAATATGTATTTTAAAGTGATGTTTAGTACCAAAACTTGAGATTAAGTAGTAAGTATGATCCTTTGTTATTAATGTAATAAATAATTGTTTTTATATAAATGTCTTTTTATAATTTAAATATGTATTATATGCGTAATCCTCTTTATAAAAAAAACATTATTGACAACTATCAGTATAGGGTTTAGTAAAAAAAACAAAAGCATATATTTTAATCTAAACTAATATTATAAAGAGGAAAACTTTGATTGTTTGGTTGTAATGAATAGGCTCAAAAACTACTGGACCGTTTTTAAAAATTCTTTCACCATTCGAAAGCTACATTATCCACGAGTAACATAGGCTATTTTTCATCCCAAAATTCCCACAGGAATGGACACAACGCGGGTAAAACCGCGGGGCGCTGCTAGTCCATATATATATATATATATATTATATATATATATATATATATAAAAGAAAATCATG
This sequence comes from Cyclophora punctaria, assembly GCA_951394245.1. Lineage (NCBI taxonomy): Eukaryota > Metazoa > Arthropoda > Insecta > Lepidoptera > Geometridae > Cyclophora > Cyclophora punctaria. Next base: position 5,764,209 of record OX596177.1, read on the forward strand.
TTAGCTACACCATTTATAACTCAAGATCGCCTGAACCAATTTTAATGATTCTTTTTTATTTTATTTATCTTGGTCAGGAATAGGATAAGTTATAAAATTCCTGAAATTCCCACGGGAACAGGTGCGCTGCGGGTGAAACCGCGGGGCAAAGCTAGTAATAACAAAAACAGCTACGAAAAATATTCGCGAGACAGTGTACTAATATCGTTAATGTCTTCGTTATGTTCTGAAATCCCCTCATATAAACAAAGTTTCATTTTCAACTTAACCGTCTCGAAAAGGAAAGACTGAACCCTTGAGCTATTACAAAGTAAGTAAGTGACAACTATCTGTCCCGAACCCTTAAATACTTATCTCGAACAAGAGTAAAGGTCACTCATCCGTAGACACTTCAATCAAATAAAATGTCTACATCTGAAAGACGGCCTTTCAAGTAGAGAGAAACTCAGGAAAGTTAACCCAGCTCAAGGGATAAATAAGTTATGAGGCTACTTGATATAAGTTTTAAGAGTAGTTCGAATCAATATAATACTCGCATGTGTGGAAACTTTTTACTTACGCGGACGAATAGACGGGATGAATATTCATGTTACGTGTTTCTTTCGTTGCTTTATATTACAACATTAGTAGCGCCCGTACCCGTGCCCGTACCCGTGGGAATTTCGGGAATTTTTATGCATATTAACATTCCTCTTGAATCACTCTATCTATTTAAAGAAAACGTCTCAAAATCCGTGCAGTAGTATTTGAGTTTATCGCGGAAAGACAGACAGATAGACGCGGCCGGGGACTTTGTTTTATTTATAAGTATACAAATTCCCGTAGTTCCCACAGGAACGCGCACAACGCGGGTAAAACCGCGGGGCACTGCTAGTTAAAAATATTTCACTTTATTGCTGGTAGAGTATGCACTTTGCTTGTGCATTCTTTACGGTAATGTATCTCATATATTACCTATTTTATACTCGTTAAAGGATCGTACCATAATTATGGAAATACGAAGATTTGGTGCTACTACGATCGGCATCCATATATTTATAGTAATGAGGTCTTATGGGAACCGCACTTGAGATCTAATACATTCTAGGATTCGCTACGAGCGTCTGTACGTACGAGAATACTTAGAAATTCATACTCTATACTCCGAATGGGTACAAATATATGCAGATTACGTTATTTAGAACCTTATGTAAATGGTATTTCTTAATTTTTTGACATGGGTGGGTCTAATGGTCTTCATAATATGAGGTATTAATATTTAGTTTCTATATTTTGATATATATTTACTCCAAGTTAATAATTAATCATCATCATCTATAAAATATCACATATATATTATTAAAATAATTCCACCTAAATCTAGTATTCGTAAACAGCACTAAAATATAGTCCTAACGGAAACTACTCGCTAAGCTCTAATAAGCTACCATGCTCATGCAAACCGCTTAGTTTTGAGACCTTTACACCAGTGGTGGCCTTCCAAATAAGTCAAACTGCGCTTACTTGCCTGGATGGCTAGTTAGAGCGAAGTTGGGAACAAACGAAGCTCTAATTTCATGTAGGTAACTTAGTCAGTGTGATTAGAGAGGTAGCGATCGTAATAAGCTTAGTTAAGACACGTTTAGACTAAGCGAAGTGCAGTACTAATCGCAATTGGTTAATAACGTGCTGCTCGTTCACTATTTGGATGGGATGGCCGGTACAGTGCTTGAAGCACGTTAATTGGTCCCGGTTTGCTTCCTTGTAGACCATGGTGGAGGTATATATGTATATAGGTAAGCGGGCTAAAACTCTTGACTTCAGGGCCGTTGGCTTTAGGGTCAAATATTAATTAGGTACTTTTATTCCTACAGAAATTACAAAGAGCTATAATAATTTGTAAGGCGTCTTTATGAATACTTACCTACCATAGAATTTTGAAAGCTCAATAAAGAGGTAGAACACTAGAAACTTAGATTAATTCCTTTGAAGCAGTAAAGTTAAATCTTTAAGTCATTAAAACATCATATAAAAGGAACTTACCTTCAATTTAATATCAACAAGCGATCGGAACTTTATAAATCTCATTCAATATCTCATTTTATGGGAGATATAATAAATTAGAAGGGATTTTCATAAAGATTTGATCGCTTTTATTTACAGGTACTAAGTACCTACAGTTATTTTATGGCCATCATTTTGTAATTGATAAGTAGCACCTGGTGGTTTACTCACGTGTTAGGGCGAAACTGCGTTAAGCAAGCGCACGCGACGGGCGCAGGCGACGGGCGCAGGCGACGGGCGCAGGCGACGGGCGCACGCGACGGGCGCATGCGACGGTTCACTTTTGTATGAAACCGCGCGGGCACCCGCTTAAGTGTAGGGCCACATCTGAGGAACGTACGGCGCCGAACCTTCCGCTAAATACGCTCGTAGTGTATTTCAAGTTATCTATGACACATCAGTACGCGGCGTAATTTCGACTGATGTGTCATAGAGCGGAAGGTTCGGCGCCGTACGTTCCGCAGATGTGGCGCTACACTAACGCAGTTTCGGCCCTTATAAATGTGTAGTAATTTTGAGTTTGTTTTTTCCGTTAGCATATTAATTAAGTGACTCGTTATTCTTACAGGGAACACCTGATTCAAAGATTTTGATTGAAGTTGAAGAGATGAAGTGACCAAGGAGATGGAATTTTGAGTCAAAACGTAGCTTATGTTTAACCTTGGGTCTTCTATTACTATATTAGGAATCCTGTTTATATTTTGATAATTTTAATTATTATATTTTGTGTTTTACCGTTAAAATGTTACCGACTGATACTGAAATGATGCCTTAATTTTCTCTTAAAGTTTCCAAACAACATTAAACTGATAAATACCTAATATTGAATTCCAATGTAAGATTGTCTTTACTCTTAACGTGAAGCACATTTAGAATACATTACAATACATCAATCTAAACGGATTTATCAAAATAAAATCTTGTGCAAACATTTCGTGTTATACTTAGTCCATTAGTCACGGCACATTGAAGGTTTCATATTCAAAAGTAAAGGCAACGGCAACCCTAGTTTTAATTTGCATCCAATCCGCCACTAAGGGTGCGTCTCCATTGAAGCGGAGCGGAGCTGTGCGGAGCCCGATTAACCAATCACAGCGCGTTGAGATTGTCAAACAACGCATTGACATTGTCAAAATCTTTTCGTAACGCATTGTGATTGGTCAGTCGAGCTCCGCACAGCTCCGCTCCGCTTCAATGGAGACGCACCCTAAGGCTGCGGCTCCATTGAGGCGGAGACGAGCGGAGCTGAGAGGAGCAGAGCTGTGAAAAGAGGTATGTGATTCCACTGAGGCGGAGACGAGCGGAGCTGAGATGTGGATTTCACGTAATATATGATTGTTCGATCCCCACACGTCTCCTCTCAGCTCCGCTCGTCTCCGCTTGACTGTTTCCATTGAAGCGGAGCGGAGACGAGATGTGGATTTCATGTAATACGATTGGTCGATCCCCACACGTCTCCTTTCAGCTCCGCTCGTCTCCGCTTGACTGTTTCCATTGAAGCGGAGCGGAGACGAGATGTGGATTTCATGTAATACGATTGGTCGATCCCCACACGTCTCCTCTCAGCTCCGCTCGTCTCCGCCTCAATGGAGCTGCAGCCTTATCTGCACAAATTTACTAACTTTTTCACACAGAATGTTTTTTGCAAATATGTACTCTTACTTTTATTCATAAAGCCACTGCAAGTAAAAGTATTGTTAAAATCAGTTGAGCTGTTTCAGACACTCTTTAAGACGTATAGCTAACATCAGCTACGAGTAAAGGTCTCGTTAACACCAGTTCAGCTGCTCAGTGACTCTTTAAAACAAAGAGATAACCATGCCTCCTTTTATATATTAGCTATATCGGTTTGACATTACAAACACTTCAATTTTAATCTGTTTAATATATTGAAAATGTATAAACAAAAAGCCTTGTATCTTGTGTAAAGTACTCCGAGATATATTAATCCGACTCAAAGTATAGTAAAGATCATCGCTAATGTAACCATCCGGCATCGGCACCACCGCACCGGCGCCCGGCGGGACGGTATCGAATACCATACAAGGAATATTCGAACTGTGTAAAGGTGTGATACCTTGTGTGACGTGTTGCGTCAACCACTACTATACTGCTTTCATACAATTTATATGATCACGTTTATTTTTATCTGAAGCAGCGTGCTCTGATAGATTGTGTTGTGTCTCGTCAAAGCCATATAAAAAGTATGAAATAGATATAGTTCGGATGAACGCCGGGTCGTCGAGCTCCTGCCTCTTGCCTGTCAAGAGCGCAGATACATGGAATTTCATACAGAATCTTCAACCGCGCGAGGTGAGTCGCCGGGAATTCCATTCACAAACGTGCGAGGAGAATCGAGTGCCGTCTAGTTACATAAGCGATGACCTTACTCTTAGACTTATAACATAGGTTACATTACATGCCTTCACTGAGAGATTTTTGCTTTGTGCTCGACTCAGCTCGTTGAAACGCAAAATTAAATCTCTTGACAATACAGTAGCGTCGCTTTATATTGAGCTAAGAACTGGAGTGTTATACTCATCTTTGTTTTATGAGGTGAAACGTAAAAGATTCCACTAATCATATCAAAATAGCATAGAATAGGTCTGATGGGAATCAACTCTGAGGCGGGTGCACCTACATAATAATATTTCCTACCTATATATTGGGTTTAGTACCTTTGGGTTCCAGGATGATATCCTACTATTATATATTCTTCTACAACTTAAAGTAGGTACTGTCATTATACTTATTAGTAAGTTTATCAAAGAATATTATGGTTAATTGAACTTTAAACTAAGTTTATCTTAAGGTATTTTAAAAACAGTATAGAAATAACATTGTCCATTAATTTAGATAGAACTTTTCCGTGCATTACTATCTGGTTTTAAATTGGAAACGATAAACTGGACAAATTAGAAATTTTTGGTCTTGATTACATTCCTGCTCTTATGGGTTGGATTATAGCGGCTGATGGCAGGATGGCCGAATAAAAGGTTTTATTTTTATTTTAAATAAAGGTTTTATCTATACTAATATTATAAAGCTGAAGAGTTTGTTTTGTTTGTTTGTTTAAACGCGCTAATCTCAGAAACTACTGAACCGATTTGAATAATTCTTTTTGTAATAGATAGCCACATTCAACGGGAAGGTTATAGGCTATTTTTCATCCCGAAATTCCTACGGGAACGGGTACAACGCGGGTAAAACCGCGGGGCGCTGCTAGTTATTAAATATGGACGTAAAAGCCCGGTTCACCTTGCAAGCTGTAGGATCCAAATTTAAATTTAATGACGCGTACAGACGTATCTATTAAGAGCGCAGACACTTAGGTGAGTTTCCCTTGAAGCAGAGCACAGTGGAACACAATACGGAACGGAATCGACCAATCACGACGCATTACAAAACTTTTTGACAATGTCAATGTCTTGTTTGAAAATTCATGATTGGTCTATTGAGTTCCGCACAACTCGGCTCCTTTGAAATGGAACCGCACCTTACGGCATGTGTGACACTTGTATTGGATGCCACATCCAACAAGTTTGAATAGGTTCATTCAAAGTGTTCAATCTACAATGTCATGGGACGGAAGTCAAATTAAAATCAGGACCCGATAGCCGACAATTGAGTCCGGGCCTGGCTGTAAAGGTACTGAATAAATATAGAAACGTGATGACTACTTCTTGAGTTGCTTAAGCGCAGGACACACATGGTGCGGGTGAGGGCCGCAACGAGCCAGTGTGACACCTTTCATACAAATAGGAATACAGCGTCACGTGACCCGCAACCGATTTGCTCCCGGCCCGCACCCGCGCTATGTCTCTTGCGCTTTAGTGTGCGGCCACAGTGAATGCGCGGTGGCTTACGCGGTGACTTACGCGGTGGCTTACGCGGCGGCGGCGGCGGAGGTGGCCACACTGAGGCGCGAGCTCTAGTAGCGATCAGACGTATATCAGGGGTTGCAAACAATTTTCGATCAACAATACACAACTAGATATCGGGTCACGTACAAAATCAAAGCTAAAAAATGTCCTCGTGAATTACGTGTGACAGCTTATTTTGTTTACTACCGAACTGACCAAAAAGTTTTAAAACAGTTCGAAGTTCAACCTAATTACAACCATGACACCTAGCAAATCTTCAAATATTTAAAATTACTACTGTCACTTAGAAACGAAAAGACAACATTTAGTGTGAAATCAACCTTAACGACCTACAAATAAAGTATTTTATTCCCGTGTTTACCTTCCTTTCGTTTCGTTTCTTTTAGAAGAACTACAGATGGAATGGAGTCGTGTTGAACACTTAAATAATTTGTAATATGCACGTAAAAGTTTACTTAAAATTATTTATGTTTTGGGCTATCTAGGTTTGATAGTATACATACTTGTTTTCATTACGATTTTTTTGATAAACTTGATAGTATAACTCTGCAAATATAGATCCTAGCGTATATATTAAATAATAATGATCAAACTTACTGTCATTTTTGCTCTAAAGTTGAAAATTGACGAGTTATTTCAGAAAAACTAAAAAAAAATGAACTTAAAACAAGATGGCGGCGAATACTCTACCGGGATTAGTTACAAAATCGAAATTTATAAGTCCAACCACCACCCACGACATAAAAAAAAATCGCCCCCCGGATAAATAAATTATTACTACAAAACAAATCTACTCCATGTTTCTGCTGTTCTGTTTCACAAAATTTGCGCCAACATTGGCCAAACATTTGTAGCGGTGACTTCAAATCAGTTTTTTTTTCAAAATTTGATATTATTTAGTTAAAAGCTTAAAATATAACTTATTCTACATGTACTCACAGAAAGTAAGACACTCCGGCCGTTAAATTGTTTTTCCGGCCATTATTTTTGCAACTTTTTTGGCTGTGGTTCGAGGGAACTAAATAAAAGAGTGGCTCACTTTTCAAATGAGACCCTAAGCACCTAGACGTATTATTTGCGCTGACCCGAAATCTAGTGTGTATTGTTGATCGAAGCCATTTTACGTCAAAACGCCGAGCGGTAAGACCACTGGTTTGATACACCTGCCACCCGCTTGTTAAGTCGCTCGCCGCCTAGGCCCGTACTGTGGCCACAACGCGCGGATCGGTGCGTTTGAAATCACCGCGCGCGGAGTCGCTCGGTCTTGTCGCGCTAGGCTTCCGCCTAGTCACTTCAGTATGGACACTTACACGCGTTTCATACGTTTGATATTTCGCGCCCGCCGTCGCCACCGCGCTAGGCCCGCAGTATGGACGCACACTTAGCCTTAGCCTTAGCTTTATCCTTTCATTGTACTACTAAAATAACCTTAACAGGTATCATTTACCCTTCGACTACACGTGACTACACCTCCCTAAGTAAGCTCACAATATCTTGATTGGGCTTTCATTGATTGTAGTATTATCGCAGCTGGAATAGAAATGAGTATTACATACTTTCTGAATACCTTACTTACTAGCTCCAACTTTATATTGAAGTGGCCTATTCTTTGCGTACACAATACGTCTTTTATGCCACTCTCGCTCAATGTATGGGCTTTAAAAATAGTTTCTACACGTGCGAACTATAATACAATGTCATTTCATAAGTCTCTCGTGTTTTGTTTATACAAAAGAGCGGTTTAGAGTTTAGGGTGTATTTTAGTTAGATTTTAATAGTTCACATTTAGGCCTTCGTGTTTCTATTTAACAAAAGATCTATTTAGGGTGTTATTAAATCGAGATGTTATTAAGATCTTCACACAAGAATAACAAAAGACAATTGAAAGACACCAGACATCTGAGACATCCTTTCACCAAAATCAAAGGAACGAAGTTTATTTGATTTTTATTTAGATTTATTTTCTCTGAAGCGAAACAGATTAACAAAGGCGTCTATTAAATCGACACTTAACTCATTGGCGTAATTTTCCATACATTACACGTCAAAATCACTCATTAAATCTCTAGAAAGCATTTGACGTCTCTGAGTATGGGAGTAAAAACTATGTATGTATAGTTTTCAACGAATACCTACTTCCCTCAGCTCCGATAAATTTGGTATGATTATGCTAATTAATTAATCACTAATTACTTCCAAAAGTTAGAACTGAAATGATTAATTATAATGTCTTGATGATATTCCTTATTAGGACCGCTAGTCACGTTTCAAAATCTGGCCCTAATTTGCTTCATGTCCATTTATCATCGTAATTTAAACGTAAGCACATTAAAGCGCTGAACATTTAAAAGATAACAATCGTTAATTTAACATTTAGCTCAAATGAGCGTGTTTTGGTGCATTGTTTCTGCGCGGTTTTACCCTCGTAAAAGGAATAATAAGGAGAACCCTTCTGGTAAAAGTAAGTTCGAGAAGTATAATGATCACTACGATGGATGAAGGTAGCCATAGCTTTGCCATGGGATTTTGAGAATTTAGTTAGTGGTTTCTATGTTAAGGGGGTTTAAACCTCATTCCTGAAGTAACTGTTCCGCAGATTGTTATTTTTTAAAATAATTTAAACAACAAATGAAATCTTTGCGGCTTTATTGTCTACACTAATATTATAAAGAGAAAGATTTTTACTGCTAACCAAATATTGGGCCGCAACCCCTCTATATTTGGGAAAATAACCTAAGTACGATCTATAACATTTTAACATACATACTGTAACACCTTCTAGTCTAGTGGTATGTGCAGTCGCCTGCCAAGACTGAGGTCCCGGGTTCAATTCCCAGGTCAAGCGAAAATATGTTTCCTACTTTTCAAACATGGCTCGGGTTTGAGATCACCAACCCGCATTAGGCAGGCGTGGTGATTACGCCTGAAACCTCCTCACTGTACCGATATCTTCAGTGAGACGAGAGGCCTTTGCCCAACAGTGGGACATTACAGGCTAATACTTACTACTTTACTTTTTACTGTAACACTAGCGCTATCTATTGGATCACTGGCGGAACCAACTCGCGGAACAGATAGATATAGTATTTGTAATAGACAGATAGGTATTATAAAAAAATATTACGGGTAAAGTTGTCTCTAAATTTAAATAAAGCGCTTTTTTGAACACATAGGGTCATTTCGCCAGTTCGCGTCCATTTAGTGCAGTTGGTAAGTTTGAAGGAGAAAATAAAAATGTTCCAGCACTAGTTTCAATGAAAAATTTATGTAATGTGTTCATTATATAGTCTACTATAGGGTTCGCTTACAGTTTTGTTCGAAACTACTTGTGTTTTTTTTTTAAATAGAAAAACTTCAAAAATAGGCGTTTTACCCACTTTGCGTCCAAAAATTCTAAATTGCGTCCACCCATAGACCATTTTGCGTCCACCAGCTAAGAAAAGGAATGTAGGGTGATATTTTTCAGATAATGTAAAGAAAAATTGTCTTTTAACAGTATTCCGTTAGCTCCACGGCTGGTACATGTTCTTTCTCAGATTCCACATCTGGTATCCACCAAGGTTTTGGTGTAGAGTGTATTTCGGCTGTTACTGTTTGAACCTGCACAGTCGAACCGGAGTTAGCTTCATCATTTATGTTTTCATCTTCTACGTATAATGAAGAGATGGTGATTTCTTTAGACGTCTTTAGTTGCATCCAATTCTAAAATAGTAGATACTATTTCGTTCTATTGGGCGTTTTTCCATTACCCGGCCCGGCACCGGCAACGGCGCCGGCGCCGGCGCCGTGCCGGTGCCGGGGAAGCAAAAATATATGAAAATGTATGGCTCGCTTTTTGACTTACCGGCGCCGGCGCCGGCCCGGCATTGAGTCCTGCCGGCGCCGTCGCCGGCGCCGGGGTAGCAAGCTTCCCACCGGTGCCGGCCCGGCAAAATTGCATGTGTATTGCATATAAAAAAATAATGCATATTAAATTATAAGTTAAAAAATATATTATTTGAATTTAATGAAAAAATGGACGCAATTTGGTACAATACTATTTCCTTGTAGGTATAAGTAGTTTGCGTCCACATATGATATACGATATTATCTTTTTCTACAATCATAATAACGTGGACGCAAATTGCTCATTATAATTGCATGATAATAATACATAAATAAAAAGTAAAAACAAATCCCCTATTTTAATTTTATCACATAAAAATAAAAACTAACTAAATCATAAAAAGACGAGTTCGCGTCCATTGTGGTCGCAAAGTGGAACTTTTTTAAATTCGGTGTAGTAATTTGCGTCCACCTTATTTTAACTGTTAACTTTAAAAAAAACAAGCAAGTACATAATTAATATTAGTCCTTTTTTCATACCTTATGTCTAGAAACAGCTTTGTATTCTAAAATACGCTTAAAACAATAAAATACTTACCGTCGAACGCGCCCCTGCTCACTATTTTTTGACCAACATTTCGCGCGTTTGCGTTTCTTTGTTGAAGAACGGAAACTAACTATTTTTTCTAGACATGATTGGTTAGGCTCACAGAACTTTTGTCTATGTCTATGTGCCTCTTATACGATTAGGTATTAGCGATAACGACTTTTCGGTGATTTAGTGTATTAATATACCTATTTTCGAGAATTTTTATAGGGAGGTCCGAAAAATGGACGCGAATAGGGCGCTGGACGCGAACAGGCGCAATGACCCTACCTATTCATAAAATAGTTTTAACAATGAAAACTATGTCGACTCAGTAATATTGTGAACCACCCACAGCGTCTTAAATGATACATACCCCGCATAGTTCTGAAACATGGCGCCTCTTCTACCGATATTAAAGAGATATAAACTATCGTTTCATAATATTAGAACTTGGTTATTGGGTTTAATAAATAAGAGTAGGTAATCAAACTATTATCCTGTAAGTTTCCACACTTGGGCAATGGCCTCTCATCTCACTGAAGATGTCTCTGGATTTGATAAAGTTTTAAATTAACTTTGTAATGAATTCGATTATAGTTGATAATGAAATAAATATAATACAATTGAATACAAAAAAAAGTTGACAATTAATTCTCTTTATGAGACAGCCAACATTTTTTCATCGAAACACCCATTCAAACTCTATTTTTAAAGAAATTACATTTTTAAAATTGTTTAAAAATGGAACACGTTTAGTCACGTTCCGTATTTTCAAATATGTATAGCAAGAATTTCTAAAATTGTTTGATAAACGGCAGAGTTACGAGGTAACAAACATTTTTCAAACGTCCAACTGGTTTTGAAGTCGATTAAGGAAGATTACCTAGACACAGCCGTAGTACACTGTGTTGATGAAGTACCTAGTTGATCTATTGGACAGTAAAATCCAGGGCAGAATATATTTAACAGTCCAATACTTCAACTAAGTAATAAATCTCGAGATCCCGTTCAAAACCAAACTTAGTTCCCAACAAAACTATTCACCATTAAACAAACACCTATTATTTAACTCGGAACACTGTTAACACGTAACATTTAGGTTTAAACCTACCTCACAACTTTTATAATTAGCTCGGCTGAACGCAGCTTGCCAAAATGAGACTTGGTAACTTTATACTCGGGTATCAAAGCGGATATCGCTTTAATATCATGAAAGTTAGTAGCATAAAGGTGTTTCGAAAGGCGTGGCCACGTGGCGTTTGGCCTTTGGGTAGGTACGTGTTATGTTATGATTTAGGTCAATTCAATGCAACCAGTTTCCATGAAGACATCAAATATTGTGGCCAATCTATACTAATATTATAAAGCTGAAGAGTTTGTTTTGTTTGTTTGTTTGTTTGTTTGTTTAAACGCGCTAATCTCAGAAACTACTGAACCGATTTGAATAATTCTTTTTGTAATAGATAGCCACATTCAACGGGAAGGTTATAGGCTATTTTTCATCCCGAAATTCCTACGGGAACGGGTACAACGCGGGTAATATCAAATATTGCGAAAAACCTATTGATTTCCTTTCTCTATGTACGGATAACATGCATAACTCGTAGCTTTATTGAAATGTTTGTGAACAATAGTGTAGTTGTTCGTTATAGGTATTTAATAGTGGGACTTGGAAAGTGCGATGTCACCACACCGGCCCCAATACAAGTGGCAATCTCGTCGCATTCTATTTGGTTGTCTATTATATATCGGTATGCCTGTACGTACTTGGTAAAATGTATGTAACTTGGCTGAGAAGTCACACGAGCCTATCATGCGACATTCCAATTCGTTTGAGAAGTGATTGTCATTTGTTTCTATTTTGTCTGTACTAATATTATAAAGAAGATTTTTTAAAAAGTTTGTTTGCTTGTATGTTCAAGCTAATCTGGGGAATTATCAGTCCGATTTGAATAATTATTTTTGTAATAGATAGCCACATTCAACGGGAAGGTTATAGGTTATTTTTAATCCCAAAATTTCCATCGGAACGGGCACAACGCGGGTGAGACCGCGGGGTGTTGCTAGTGTTAGATAAACTCAAACCCATACACCGCCTAGTAAACTCGGCAGGTAAGTCCTACCTAGCGTGTTTAGTGTCAGTTTTTTTACTTTATTTTATACTAGCAGCGCCCCGTGGTTTTACCCGCGTTGTACCTGTTCCCGTGGGAATTTCGGGATGAAAAATAGCCTATAACCTTCCCGTTGAATGTGGCTATCTATTACAAAAAGAATTATTCAAATCGGACTGATAATTCCTGAGATTACCTCGAATATACAAACAAACAAACAAACTTACAAATTTTACCTCTTTATAATATTAGTATAGACTATAGCTTACTTCAGGTACTCCTAGTAAAGGCTTGGTACGTTCACCTATCACAAACCAAATTAATAATGAAACACAACCATTACGAATTTCATTATTTTGCATAATGGTTTACCACAACAGTTATGAACACAAAAATTTTCACTAAATTAGTTTAAATATATATCTTTATTGGTAAGCATAAAACACAAAGAACTACAGAATAAAATAATTTACGGGTATCATTTTAGGTGGAGAGCGCACGGCAATTAAGTTAAACATGATTGATAGGGAAGCTTGAGTGTATAATAAATTAAGATTTTCTGTCCGTGTAGAGGAAAATGGAGCGGCCAAAAAGTGACGAACGTTTCCACTAAAGCTGAGGCTCCACTACGTCTAAACCACCACGGTTTCCCCACTGATTTTATATGAGAAATCTATATAATCGGTCTCATTTGGGAATTTCCTGTTATTACATCGATACTAATATTATAAAGAGGTAAAATTTGTAAGTTTGTTTGTTTGTATGTTCGAGGTAATCTCAGGAATCAGTCCGATTTGAATAATTCTTTTTGTAATAGATAGCCACATTCAATGGGAAGGTTAGGTTAGGTTACTTTTCATCCCGAAATTCCCACAGGAACGGGCACAACGCGGGTAAAACCGCGGGGCGCTGCTTTAACATTATACGTATGCACAAGGCCACACGCGGCTTCAAAAAACCTCGGCGTCCTAGCCATAGTGGGGGCTCAGCCTTACTAAATTTATTATTTACTTGTAAACATAGTGAGTAGCACTTGTATTCAGACCATGCCTTGGTGTTTAAACCTCAGATTCTTCAAATATGTAGTGGATAACCCAAGGAATTTTGGTTTTTGTTTACAAAAGCCATGTGTAACAAAAAGTACTTTGTTTTGCTTCCGAGGTCTTCACGTTTCAAAATATAAAGTAATAAATATAACATCATAGTTTTAAAAATAAGTACGAACTTTTACAATATGACTGTATGGGATAGTTAAGTAGGTACTAACGTACATGTAAGAAGTTTTAAAACTATTATGCGCTCCGCATTAAAAATGTTAACTCATAAAACTGGTTCAGCTAAAAGGTTAACTACGCTAGAAATCTAGAACTTTCTTCATATAAAGTTGATGTTTTCAACAAAGTCGACCAAACAGCAACCGACGAGAATTTATAATACGAGCACTGCAAGCTGTCCGAACAACGCTAAAATGCAATCTAACTCTTAAAAGTTTTCTTGTAAGTTGTAACTAATGTTACGTATCTACTGCCAAATTCTTGCTTCATATTTACTAATTGTATTATAAATGCGAAAGTTTGTGAGGATGGATGTATGTTTGTTGCTCTTTCACGCAAAAACCACTGAACGGATTTGAATGAAACTTTACAGTAATGTAGGTTATATACCAGAATAACACATGGAATACATATTATCCCGAAATTCCCGCGGGAACGGGTACAACGCGGGTGACACCGCGGGGTGCGGCTAGTTATTATATAAATAACAGCGTTACACATTTTATTCAAATATTACCTTGGGGACTGTTTATTTCCGTAATTTTAGACTTACTGTAAGAGAAACCTCTTATTTAATTAAAGATACCATTACCACAGATTAATAAATAGTTACTAACGTAACAGATGCATCACTCCCATACAAAAGCGAAAATACCTACTCTAAAATAGCCTACAAAATCTTAAATAATAATACCGCTGCTCAAGACGAGAAGAAATGTACCATAATTACGCGCACGTAGAGTTGAGACTGTGTTGGCCACCGTGCGAGTCACGTGCCAACGCGTCATCGTAAGAATGCGCTAGGGTTGTACCTATGATGATTATTGTAATAAAACAAATGTTGCGAATCAACTATATTTTTTATTAGTCCATCAAATATGTTTTAGTTTTATATAATGATTTTTAATTTATTTCCCTTCTCGGAATTCTCTGTTATTAAATTTTATAGTAGAAAATATTCTAAATCGCGTAAATAATTTTAACAAATAATCATAAGGAAAACAGGAGCAAAGCGACGGAAAATCAACGGTTTTAAAAAGTTGTAATATGGTGCTACCAGGCCGATTCATTATGACGTTGTCAAAATTATTTAAAAATACTTTTTCCAAAAAAGTAGGTTCTTCGTTCGATCGTCAATAATACTACGCGGGAAACGTGCGGTGCGCGCGCTCAGGCGGGCGTTTGGCAGCCCTCTGTCGGTTGTATCGTCGACGATACGCCGAGCGGTAGGCATATAGCGCGTGACCTTGAGCGAGTGACGGAGGCCTGCCATTACAGTGAAGTAGACTAACTTGCCTTCTGCGGGTTCGTGATCAAACCCGAGCTATGTTTCAAAAGTTCAAATTGAAAACTTGCTTGACTGGTAATCGAAACCGGGACCTAGATTTTGGCACTCGAGTACGAACTGCACACAACACCGCCAAGACACAAACCAAAACACAAACCACTTTAAAAAATGCGATGTATTAGCTTAAACTACATATTTACATATTTATACACTCATACATATTTTCTGGCATGTTAGCGAATAATTATAAGCTCTCATATTTTTTTACTAGTTATCATTAAGCTGGTTACTCCATATTTTTATATGCTCTGCAAATATTCTGTTGTTTATAACATTGCGGCCTCGTTTTATACGACGTACTTAGCAAAATGAGGTTAAAAATTAAATTAAGTTAATATTTTTATCAGGTTTTTTGCAGGACTCGTAACGTACGGAAATTACTTTTTTTACGAGCAACGTCTGTGCGCTACGGGTTATTGTTTCGCGTGTCCCTTGAAATACTAAAATCTGAAGGCTCATGCATGATGGATTAGTTCACTTCTCTTAACACACACCTTCACATTTCTCCGGCGTTTCTAACGAATTGAAGAAGGGAAGTGCTCTAGACAAGTGCTGTATAAACACACGCATCCCAGTTGGTTATTTGTAATAATTGTATTCCTTGTAAAGTACTCATACTTTCTTCAATAAGCAGGTTGTAAACTCAAGGAATGCCACCGACACTTGAGAATTGTATTCCATGGAAGAATCCTTAGCTGGAACTAGCAAATGTATAATGGTACTTGTATAATATATTTCGTAGTACAATTTATTGAGTATTTTTATATAAAGGAGTGTCTATTACGTTAGATGTAACTAAATATGTCTGAATAAAGTCGATAAAATATATAGGAATACTGCACAAAGCCAGTGCTTTATAACTTGCCCGAGAAATGTCTCGGTGGTGGCTTTACAAAGATTTGCGACACTGTATATGTAATAAGGTATTTAATAGATGTGAATTGAGTTTGACGTCTACAAAGACAATCCTAGTTATTAAATTGGGAGTTCAGTAGTAGCAAATTCAGTTGGTATATATTTCCTTATAGGCTCTCTGGGTTCTTGCTACGCAAAGATAACTCTACAAAGGTGTTAATTAAAGTTATCTTTGCTTTTTAATGTTAAACTCATTCACATCATCGCCACCCAGGTACTCCTACTCGTATAACTAAGATTTTTTAACAATAAGTAATAAAAGCAACTAACTAGCATTATTCTGCCAATTAAATAGTTAACTACTGCATAGTATTTCGTTGACTTTTGTCGATGTGTAAATAAGTAATGTCAGTTCGAAGGTAATGCAATTCATGTTCAAAATTCATTCATTCAGTCGGTCCCGGTTGTTTCAATCGTCAGACCATGTCGGTGGCCTTTAGGCGGTATACAATTCAGACGCCAGGATTGTCCACTAACCTACTCGAAATGAATGAACGAATTGCCTCCTTGCATTGCAATGGTTTAGATTAGAAGATGCAGTTGTATTGCAGGTAACATATAAGTAATGGCGAAAAATTCCTCCGTTTATTTCAGTTAAGAGATTTGGTTATAACTTATACTGAAGTGGACGGTTCCCGGTGAAATAAACCAAGATAAAACAGAAGCTGTAGGTATAAACATATTTATCTTTGGAATGCTTATTTATGGAAATCTGACAAATATATATGGTAAATATTCCAATAAGCTAGCATCACATAAACTGTGGTGCACAATCACGCCTTTTGCTTTCCAATTTCCGCTGTCGTCTCAAACGCGCCTAGCTGCGACTTATAGTAAAAGCAGGTACAGTCAGTAAGAAAGACGACCGGCCAATATTGTATGATCCCTTTAGTTAGAGCGTTTGTCCACCGCCGGCGCCGCCGTCACCGTCACGTCACCGAGAACGAGATGACGGCGCCGAAGTAGCGGTACATACATTTAGAGCGTTTTACTTTAGCCGCGTGTCCACCGCACATCCGTCACGTCATATTAAACTCGGCCCGAAATAATCTCGTTCTCGGTGACGTGACGGTGACGGCGGCGGTGGACAAACGCTCTTACAGAACGATTACTGGAAATCAAGAATTTGTAAAAGAATGTCGCGTAAAGTGGTCGATCACCGATAGAGGTGACTGTACATAGGCGTTGTACGTTATCACACCGCCAATTTTTAAACTAGATTCAGATATGATATCTGATACGGATTCTGTTTTGATTAAACTCAATCTATTGTGTTATTCCCAAATCGAATCGAATGCTGAAATTGAGTTTCATGGTTATAATGCCAGTGTTTGTTTGTGTATGTTACGAGCCACGAGCAATGCTAAATGACTTAGGATACCTAGATTTACCTGGAAAACTTAGTTTATATCTGCTTCTAACAGAGTCAAAACTGTTTTGTTTCTTCTTCCGACCTCCTTACGCAGTAACTACTTCGCTCTTCTGTGTTCGGACCTATAAAAAAAGCAAATATACGGAAGAATTGAGAAACCTCCTCCTTTATGAAATAGATCAAAAATGTACAGCCAGCAGATCTAGTGACGTCTTTGGTCGGCTTGTTTTGGTTATGACATGACTATATTGTAAAGCTTCGGGTTCTTACTACTGATGCGGTGTGAAGTTCACGCCACTCAAAGTCAGTCTTCAAAGAGAGCGTATTAGCGTATAACGCTCTACAAAACCGAATCTAAAGAACGAGACGTCTATTCTGACGTGCAAGATGCCTTTGTTTATATAACACACTAGCTGTGCTCCGCGGTTTCACCCGCAACGCACCCGTTCTCGTGGAAATTTCGGGATTTTTATCACTTATTTTCTTTTCCTGACCAAGATTAATTAAATAAACAAAGTATCATTAAAATCGGTCCAGCCGTTCTTCAGTTAAAATAGTGCAACTGACATGACTTTCTTTTATATCTAATATAGAAAATTTTCGTGTCGCGGTGTTTGTAGTTAAACTTCTCCGAACCGACTTGGCCGATTTTCATGAAATTTTTTGTGCATATCGGGTAGGTCTCAAAATCGGACATCCATTTTTCATCCCCTAAATTGTACGGGTAGTCCACCTCTTAATTTTTATATGGCAAAACAAGGTTTGCTGGGCCAGCTTGTATTTTTATATACAAAGCTAGATGTGTTACCTAAGGAGTATTGTTATAGAATACATATCTGCTTATCACCTACTTGCTGATTACCGCCTTAGTCATAAACGCTCTTTACCTAAAACACTGTTATAAAATGTTTTGTCTCTTTTGCTCTTAGCAAAAGCGTAAGTCGGAAAAAGACAAACCATTTAATAGCTTAAATGCTGTTATAATAAGCGTTTCTCAATAAGACCCTAAATAAATGTTTTTTTGAAGGACGAAGATAAATAAATGTTACTAATTTATTAATTTAAGCTTGTTTTGAAGCATTTAATTTGTTTAATTTCAATTAAGGAGGATTTATAGCTTAAGTTGCGCACCGCTGTGCGCTTTCATAAATAATAAGATTCCATTGCAGGCCTCTGCATTGAAAGTGGGTAATAAATTAAGTATACGAATAAAAATATTTTCCCCAAAGTACATAAACATAAGAGTCAAATAAATAAACGCGTATTAAGAACTGTTTAGCTATCAAATGGTTTGTCACTTTCTGACATACAACATTTTCCAAAGAGCAAAAGAGACAAAAGTTGGACTGCATTTATTAATAGGCGGTAAAAGCACTAAAACAAATGCCGTACTCTTTACTAAAGATCCCTTTACAGAAGTAAATGAGTGATTTTTGACATCTACCTAAACATACGCAAATATTGAGATGAGCTTTACGCATTTCGTTTATACCATTATATGTACGAGTAACTATTGGTACATAACAAAATGTTCTTAATTGCTTTACCTTCAGTAATTTATTTCGTACAAAACATATTCTGAAAGCTCCAAACCGCAGTGCCGTTCGTTATGATAACTCATGTAACAATTCCTTACTGTCCGTTGCATCCAAGTTCGTGATAAACGGCCATCTTAAAAACCGACTGGCTAGAGGCACCCAATTGGTATTCGAATCCGGTGTTTTAAACTGAAATGGTTCCGTAGTTCTATTTTAAAATGTTTCATTTATGGATATTTAGTAGAAACACGGGTATTCGTATTTCGAACTTTAATGCAATCTGTATTTCTTCTTTCTTTTGAAGTAATGAGTTTCAAAATAGGAATGAGTTATTTTTTATGATGTGATTTTTAAAGATACCCTACAATAAGATCATCCTAATCTATACTAATATTATAAAGCTGAAGAGTTTGTTTTGTTTGTTTGTTTGTTTGTTTAAACGCGCTAATCTCAGAAACTACTGAACCGATTTGAATAATTCTTTCACTGTTAGATAGTCTATTTATCGAGGAAGGCTATAGGCTACATTTTATCCCGAAATTCCCACGGGAACGGGCACAACGCGGGTAAAACCGCGGGGCGCTGCTAGTCTATACTAATATTATAAAGCTGAAGAGTTTGTTTTGTTTGTTTGTTTGTTTGTTTGTTTGTTTGTTTGTTTGTTTGTTTAAACGCGCTAATCTCAGAAACTACTGAACCGATTTGAATAATTCTTTCACTGTTAGATAGTCTATTTATCGAGGAAGGCTATAGGCTACATTTTATCCCGAAATTCCCACGGGAACGGGCACAACGCGGGTAAAACCGCGGGGCGCTGCTAGTTTTATAATAAAGCTGAAGAGTTTGTTTATGGTTTTTTGTTTGTTTCATCGCGCTAATCTTAGAAACTATCAATCCGATTTAAAAAAAACAACTATTCAAGTTGTTTTTGTAATGGATAACGGAAAGGTTATTATTCTGAAATTCCCACGGGAACGGGCACAACGCGGGTCAAACCCTGCTTGTCGTAATTTAATGCCTAATGCCACAATGATAAAACCATATTAAGAGAGAAGCTTTTAACTAATTAAGTACTGGAAAATTCTGTTATTTTGTTAACTTATAACAATAATGAATTTTAATTCCTACAGAATAATGATGCGAGAAACGTCTGTTAAGTACCTCCGTTACAAAATATTAAAATATTTATTGAAAATATTAACTTACGCCTACAGACAAATACGGCACAGGTGGAACACTAAAAAGGGATTCATTTTATTTAACTTTGTTTAAAATGCTGTCTGAACATCAAACGCTGTCATGTGATACTTTCGACGGAATATAATAATTAAGGCAACGTACGGCGTTGAAGCTTTTGTTTTAATTATTGATAAGTTATT
Organism: Cyclophora punctaria; assembly: GCA_951394245.1. NCBI lineage: Eukaryota > Metazoa > Arthropoda > Insecta > Lepidoptera > Geometridae > Cyclophora > Cyclophora punctaria. The sequence continues at coordinate 5,784,487 of OX596177.1, forward strand.
ATAAAGGTACTAACGAACGTGTGTGAAAGTTCACTTTCGTCAACATGAGTTTCAACTCATAGATATTGAAATAAGAGCCTGGATTTAAGAGCCTGTACAGATCTCCGTCCACACAGTTTTAAGACTGTCTTGTAGTCTATGAAAACTTAAGAAGGAACACATACTAGAGACAAGACGTTTCACAGCATATTTCGTATTTTTCTGCTAGATAAAATATTGGACGGACTATTGTTGTTTGACTATAACTTGACTTATACTGACTTGACTACGACAAATAAGGCAGTCTGACTGCCGCACTCAAAGATGTCCATTAACTAATTGACGTAATTTTTCTTAAACAACATATCAAAATCACTCATTTAATCTCTACTAAGGAAGCATTTGCTATCCCTGGTTACAAGCGTAAATACTGCCAGGACTGTAGTCTGCGATGTTCTTTGAGGTACCGTAATATGGGCCCCTTAATGCGGATCCCTATCAAATGCCCATTAGAAGATTTCAAGGTTCAAACCGTATTGTTGGACCCATCATTTTAGTTTCAACCATGTCGAGGGCGGTCTAACAACTTTGATTCCGGGGTTGGTTACTACGAGATATACGAGATTTGGTTGTACCTTTATATAGAATCTTAGAAACATGGGTTTGAACCGTTGCTTGAGCTTATGATAGGTATAATCAATCTACTTACCTACCTGGATTAGATATAGAATTCACAGACTCGCCGCTTGCATACTCACTCAAGGGAAACTCAGCTAAGATCCTGATCATAACAGTCTACAGTGAAAATCTCGCTTTTCATTTAGTTAAAGTTAAAATAACTAATTTTTCTCTTATCAACGAGTTTGTTTTCAACGCGAGCTCCCAGAAAGATGTCAAGTTCAATAGGAAATATCCGTTATATTTCAGTTCATATAATGGGATACTAGTATACCTGGAATACGTATTGCCAGCTACATTTATACGTCATGGAATAAACCTGATGCCGTCAATTTGTAGTGATGTTGATTGGCTGGTTTGGCTCGTATTCGCCGCCCGGTGGAAATGCCTTGTAGTATAATTCCTTTGTACAAATTGTATTTGTAAAGTAAAAGTAGGAAAATTTATTTTAGTATTTGCGTAGAAGTGTACAGATTGTTTAAATTTATAAGTAGATACTTTAAATATTTTCATTGTAATAATGTATTACGTACACAATATAATTACAAATCCTTAAGGTTTGCAAATATTATTAAAATAAAACTAAAATTTAAAATAAAATAAACTACTCGTACACCATGGAATAAAATACAATTTTAACCCTTAAGCTTAATTACATTATACATACGTTTTCGCACATACTTAATGTTCAAAAACTCTTCTATTGAGCAGTATGGTTTCAATAAAATAATTATTTTACTTGGTCTATCAAAAACTTCGAATAAGTACTTATAACAAGTTCAATTAAGTTCAAACCTAATAACAAAATAAAATCAGTAACTTGGTTGTGGTACTTTTTGGACTAAACAAAAAACTGTCTTCAATATTTAAAATGGATTTTCAGGACCCACCCAAGGAGACCTGAAAGGTAAATAAGGGATAATTTCATTACAAAGCGAGGGCCGCTAGTCTAGTCCATTCCAAAATTATAAACAAGCTATTCCAGCGGTTTTACTCGCGTCTTACCCCATGCTGCGGGAATTTCGGGATAAAAAAGCCTTTTTTAATTGAAACGTACGTTATGTCATAATTATTTGTTTAAACGGGAACTTTCGTAACAACAGCAGGAGCCTCCGTCGTACGTAAGTTCCCGTTCAAACAATTAATAAAAAAAGCCTTCACGTGAGGGTTTTAGATATTATCTTTAAGACGATTGTAATCAATATTCGTTCAAATTAATTAAGTTACTATTTATTAATACCAAAACAATTAAGTATAACGTGGGTAAAACGGCGGGACTGCTAGTTTGGAAAATGTTCATCACCCTGTAAGTATAACGGATATACTAATATAATAACATTAATAACAGATACGTTAAAATATTCCACACAGCTCGACTACGAGACACAATTTTGATTTATTAGACAGTAAGGTGTCTGTAAGCGTAACATAAATGGAAAACCCGTGATAGTGAAGCGAGGACCAAATGACACGACAAATTGTATTGCTTTCGTAAACCTCCGAACCAATGTTATGAAAAATAGGGTCTCTGAGAGTCTCTGCCATAAATATGTAAAAAAAACAAGTAGGTACCAACTAGCTGTACCTATCTTTACGTAGTATAAGGAGGTTACCATTCAAGGTTGGAATATTTTTATATTTATGGAACATTTATTGGAGTCAATTTTGATATAAAATGTGAAATAAGATTTAATCAATTTATTATAAATTGGTATGTAAATTCTATAAAAAATAATAAATAACATCTCAGATGGAAGTGCGGGACTGTTTATGATCAAAGTCAAATACAAATATTTTTATTCACTTTGGCCCCAAAAAGGCTCTTTTGGACGTAGAGGAAGTAGTATCTATGAATTAATTACCGTTTTTTGTAATTTGTTATTTGTTGGATATTATTTCAGGTAAAAATTGCCGATGGCATAATAATAATAAAGAAATTCATTTATTTCAATATACTTAGGATCAGAGGTTTTACACAATAAAACATTATAATAACATTTAATTTCACGTTAAAACTCTACCGTCATTATGAGATGAATTATTTAAATTCCTAAATAAACTCCGTTTACCTAATTCAACTGTTAATGTTTTTGCTCATTCGTAAAATAGGTTAACACTTTTGTTTCAATTTTTATTATGCCATAATTTTGTTAGCTTTACCTATCCTTTTTTGTACGGAAGTGTTTGATGAGATTTGGTTTTTTAAAGTTTATAAGATGAAGAGTAATAAAGATAATTAACCTTAAAGTTTTTCATTTGATTATCAATTAGATACTGAGCATATTCATCCCGGTAGATAGTAGTCAAAATATTCGGGATACTTATTAGCTTTAGGCTAAATTTTTACCTTATTCTGTTTCAATTATGGCCTAAATACGATAGTGGTTCAACCTCACAGTCTAGCGTTAACAACGTAAATAATTTATTAGCAATTTATAGCATAGAGTTTGTTAATGTTCAATGTTATTTTTCATTACAATAAAAATATTTTTTAATTATGTGGCAAGTTTATGGACTAAGAGCCCGTGAACTGTTGTTAATTTCAGTGGATTCGGGTTTGTTGATGTAAATAACAGTCTGAATATAATATTTATTTATTACGTAGTCCAAAACATTTCTCAAAAGGACTTTCGTTATTTTATAAAAGCTGAAAGTTTGTCAGCGCATGCTCCCACACACAGGTAAGAACGATGGACTATTATGAAGTTTGGGTAATCGTGGCTTTGGCAGGTAAACGGTACTAAAGGTGTGTAAAATACCGATCTAATTTCGTCAAATAATAAAGTGTGATTTTTTGGTATTACCTTTAGAATATTATTAAAAATCACGTTATTGATTGACAGACACTTAACATAGTGGCAACCCCTTGCCAGACACCCCTAATGTTCATGAAATTATAACTCTACTTATGTTATAGTATAAATAATGATTTTTATATATAATACTTAGGTAATAATTAGATGATGTTTCCTCATCAGCTAGACATTTTTGATAGTTCCAACCCCTTGCCAGACAATGATGTAGGGTCGCTGTAGGAGCGAGCGCGAGACAGTATATGTATGGTGGGTGCGAGTGAGATGGCGAGATTGGTCTATCGCGATCCCTCACTGCGCATGTTTAGAACATGTTTACATCAACTAAAATAATCTTATATGCTATCTTCAAGTATTAATTGAATAGTTATTATAAATTAACAACATAAAATATTTAGAATATAAACAGACTATAAAGTATATTCAATATATTATTAGTGTATGATACGTAAATTATATGCTTACAATTTGTTTATGTGATTCTTAAATGAAAGTGATTTTGTTTAAAAAATTAAGTCTTGGGCATTGAGATACATATAATTATGTACTACGTACTAGAGAAGTCACTTCAAACAAGCTTCGTGAGAGATTCGTTATGGTGCGGGGTCAACTGTTCACTTAGTCGATGGCCAGCTTTGGCCAGAACTACATGTGTTACAGCTATTGTTTTTTTTTAAGCTATTGCATAGCTTCTATCGCGGGCCTTGAGCGCGGGGACCGAATCCAAAAATTCCGTAACGAAAAAACCTCACGCTCCCCACTCCGACAGGCAAGGAGGTGTGGCTTGAAGGCCGTGCATTGTCTAACGTCGTTTCAGTTCGGCAGTCTTCGACACGGCGTTGTGTGCGATTGTGCGTTGGGTGTGAGAGAGAGAGATGAGACGGGGGGTGAGAGAGAGGGGTGAAAGAGAGAGGTGAAAGAGAGGGGTGAGAGAGAGGGGTGGGAGAGAGGGGTGAGAGAGAGGGGTGATAGAGAGGGGTGAGAGAGAGGGGTGAGAGAGAGGGGTGGGAGAGAGGGGTGAGAGAGAGGGGTGAGAGAGGGGGTTGAGGGAGAGGGGTGAGAGAGGGGGGTGAGAGAGGGGGGTGAGAGAGGGGGGTGAGAGAGGGGGGTGAGAGAGGGGGTGAGAGAGGGGGGTGAGAGAGGGGGGTGAGAGAGAGGGGTGAGAGAGGGGTGAGAGAGGGGTGAGAGAGAGGGGTGAGAGAGAGGGGTGAGAGAGAGGGGCGAGAGAGAGGGGTGAGAGAGAGGGGTGAGAGAGGGGGTGAGAGAGAGGGGTGAGAGAGGGGTGAGAGAGAGCTCTGCTCTAAACTGCTCTGAATAAAATAATATTTTCTTTAGTACACTATAATAATAATCTGTAATATCATCAATCTATTTTTGTTGCATTATAATAACTTGTAATGTCATTACATTAATATATTTTCAATTAAATTTTTGAGTATTATTTATTTGTTTTTTTTATATAATCTGTTATTGAGGGATCGCTATAGACCTATCTCGCCATCTCACTCGCACCCACCATACATATACTGTCTCGCGCTCGCTCATTCTACATCATTGTCTGGCAAGGGGTTGGAACTATCAAAAATGTCTAGCTGATGAGGAAACATCATCTAATTATTACCTAAGTATTATATATAAAAATCAGCTTTTATACTATAACATAAGTAGAGTTATAATTTCATGAACATTAGGGGTGTCTGGCAAGGGGTTGCCACGATGTTAAGTGTCTGTCAATCAATAACGTGATTTTTAATAATATTCTGAAGGTAATACCAAAAAATCACACTTTATTATTTGACGAAATTAGATCGGTATTTTACACACCTTTAGTACCGTTTACCTGCCAAAGCCACGATTACCCAAACTTCATAATAGTCCATCGTTCTTACCTGTGTGTGGGAGCATGTGCTGACAAACTTTCAGCTTTTATAAAATAACGAAGGTCTGGGGTTCACGGGCTCTAGGTCTATTAGCAGGCCGGAGCCATCTAGTTTTGTTGATTCTAAATTCAAAACTATTATTTAATCATTTTTGAAATTGAAACGCCACGTGTCGCTTGGGGCGAAATTTTCAACAAATAAGCTGTAGCTATTCAAAAGTGGAACACGGGAAACAATGAAGTTTTGAATTACGTTCTTTACTTCAACATTTTTCACATAGAGGTAAGAATAAAAATATTACTGACATAGAGTGAGGCTCCCTGGATTTGTGCAGAGTCACAATCGAAGTGAACCTACTGTGCTCATTTTATAGTATGTAGTTTGTATTTACAAACCAAAATTATACTTATAAAAACTATGAAAAACAAAAGTATCTTGCTTCCTTTACACATAATTACTAATGATAATCAAATAAGTTTATAATTTTAAAAAATAATATTTTGGCATAATAAAACCAAAACTTTGCCGCGTATATAATGAAAAAAAAAACCCCAGCCACAGACAAAAAAACAACATCCATTTTGGCGCCAGCAAAATAATCCGATCTGGACCAATTGAGTTTCGTGCGAAGTTTTTCACGGTGATTTACTTATATAAAAATCTACCTACTTATTTCAGAAACGTAACGTTATATATTCAGGAAAATAATTACAATGTTTTCACCGGAAGAACAGCAGATTGAAATCTGTTTGTTGAAGTCTAATTTGGAGGAAATAGAAAATGACTTGGTTGTTCAGGTGAGAATTGAAATTACGGTTACATTGTTAGTTATATTGCGGTAATATTGCGGTAACTAAATAGAATTGAGTAATTTTTGCATAGGTAAGTAACATGTGTGTTTTACATCTAGCAGTTCCCGCGGGTTTCTCCGCATTGTACCATAAACTTTTTCCTTTTACTAAAAATATACAAAGTCTTCAGCTGTAGACATAACATAAAATGATGAAAATACCTATAAATTGTTTTCTTTGTTGCTAGCGTTCCGCCTTACCGGCGTTGGATGCCGAAAACGAACAGAAATACCGCGAGACAATGACAGTTTTACGAGTTGTTTGCTCTTTGAACAATGAAATCGAAAAACTCAAACTAGAAAATGGTAAGCGGTTTTTGCTAATTCAAAGGAACTTTGGTTAGTAATTTTCTTTTTAACATTGTTTAATTGAGTTTTAATCTAATTTCCAAGCGTCGTTAACATTAAGCTAGTTTTCAAGGTGCGAACCGCGGAGTCCGATAGAAAAAAAAGCCGTTCAATTTAGCAACTTTGTTATGTTTTCCTCCTCCTTGTACTGATGTATTTGATGAGCAGAGAGGCTTTTGGCCAGTATTACATTGCAGGCTAATACTTGTTTGTTATTTAAAATATCACCAGCTTGCAACTAATGAACTCTACTGTCTCGAAAGGCAACGAGCGCGTAAACAGTGTGTACAATACAATATAAGCAAGTTGGTGATATTCTTGCAATTCATAATCATAATATTTACCTAATCTTTTAAAGTAGCTCTTATCATTCACTCCCATTCTCCGTAGAACGACAGTCTAGTATGTCGTCTCACTAATCCCGTCATAAATATCAATAGATACCATAACAGAGACTGATATTTACTCCATACTGCGACCTGAGCGACGCCGATAACATGTAAACCGTACTATAGACTAATATAGAGTTACACATACTATATAGTACTCACTAACGACGCATGAAATCTGGTAACAATCATTTAACCCAGCTATGTTCAAGTTTAACCATTAGCCTTCGAAACAATAGCTTGGAATTACGAAATCATGTTAAGGCAACTCAAGGTATAAGTATAGGGATAAGTTCTAAGAAAGTTTTATTATGTCTAGATTGTAACCTCATAACTTTTGAACTACTAAGTGCTTATCGAGTTGGTTGGAGGCTAATCCGGGTGATTTAGATTTTAGGACTCGGAAGTATATTGTCCCGAGACAATTAACAAAACGGCAACCGGTAAGGACTAGTTATCGTGTCCTTTTAGACATTATTTAAAACTATATATCCTTTAATTAGTAATCGCTTGAGCAGACTAATTACTAATTTAATCGTAAACTAATGTTCCTAAACATTATTTCGCAAGGTGGACTTTTCTTCTTCTTTTGCAGACAAAGGTTAGTATATTTTACCGAATGAAGTTCCCTTGGACTGTTTCTAGCCTGCGCTGACCTTAAAGCTAACATAACCTAGAAATTTTAATAGCTGTATCTAAAACTAGGTTCCCTATAAAATGTTCTCACTAAAATATTGTTTACATAAAACGCCAAGACAAGCAGGCTCACGTCACAATGTAGTAAGCTTTCCATCTTTCATGAAGTTACCTATTGCAAACAGAATTTCATTTCTCTTGCAACCAACCTTACTGTAAATATTTATATGAAAATATAGCTTTTCGCTGTTGTCTTTTTCCGTTGGTTTTTCTCTCTTTATGTTTTGGGTAAAACGTATTTATTATTTATCGTTTGATACTTTTGAATTTATAAACTGATATCGACCCGTCCTTCCGAATAAGGTATAAGCAAGTGAACCCATTTTCCATTATATACCATTTTCAATGTTCCATCTTTATACTAAAAAATAAAACTATAGGTAGACATAAAAGTAATAAAAATAGACATGACTACACATAGACATACAGGAAGATAATTTTATTTATTTGAAAAGACTGGGATATAATTTAATCACTCTTTAAAAACTATGTTCTTGAAAAGTTAATTTTTCAGCTTTGTATAGTATACCTAGGAAATAATTTCGACTCATTCACGATCCGATATATCAGAATACCGTCTCAGAACTCTATAAATTTACGTTTCCCGCCATTTTTTGAACAAAATAATCTCAAAAACTATCTCCACCGCCAACAGTATAAGTAAAAACTTATAAAATAATGTAAAGTTAATTTTAGCGATGTTTGTCATTAACATTATCGAGTAATAAAACTACTACAATACAAACATAGTCACGGGAAACAACTAGTACTTTTGCGTTGATCGCGCGAACAAATAGGTTTGTAAACTAGTTCCAGAGATGATTCTTTGTTCCCTTATTTTTTTTCTTACTTTCGAAATCGCGTTCAGAAACGACTAACAGTACGTGACTCCATTCTCCCTAACGCCACTCTACATTTAGCATATTGCTTATCTTACCGAACCTGTAACCTCAATAGGCCTTCCATGCGAACATGGAATGACAACTAGGCACGCAGCGTGGATTACTCTCGTATCTATTGTTGACGTTTGCATTATCTATGGCCCTTATATGAGTGTTGTGACGTTTTAGGCCTGATTTACACAGGGTTAATAACTGGCTCTTAAGGGGAAAGTCAGTGCTGACGATTTAAGCTTAACAAAGTGTCCAGACAGAATGCTATCCAAACTCAAGTTCAGCGGATAGTAAGTTTATTTGTCTGACTCTATGGCTAAACCAACGCGAGTAATTTTATCATTCTAAGAAACCTATACAAGCGGCATACCTCCGGAATTTTACCGCCACTGGTAATACCCGAGCGATTTTGCGCGGGAAAATCCGCGGCGGAAAACCGTAGTGGGAGGCTTCAGTCAATTTATTTTCTTAGCAAACTTTTGATAGAAACCTAGTGTAAATTGATATTAACCATGTACAACGCTATCATCTTAGTACTGGCTTGCCCCGAATTTAGAGTCAGTTACTGACCCTGTGTGAATCAACCCTTACAGATTATTTATACACTATCACAGTATTGCTCATAACATAAGCCACCAATTTCGCTATGCATCTCGAATTGCGTTCCGAATTCAGTTCACATAACCATGAGATAGAATTATAATCATTTGACTAAGTAATAACGTTTATAAATCTCAATCTAGTATTGTGTAATTAGTGTCCGGATGGTTGATGTTGGTTAGTTAGGAATGTATCATTGACTAGCAGCGCCCCGCGGTTTTACCCGCGTTGTGCCCGTTCCCGTGGGAATTTCGGGATAAAATGTAGCCTATAGCCTTCCTCGATAAATAGACTATCTAACAGTGAAAGAATTATTCAAATCGGTTTAGTAGTTTCTGAGATTAGCGCGTTTAAACAAACAAACAAACAAACAAACAAAACAAACTCTTCAGATTTATAATATTAGTATAGATACATTGCACAGTAAGAGACAACATTATTAATTCAGTATTATGTACCTAATACCTATCAACCAAACACAAACAGTGAAACTGATCAAGTTCTTTCTATCTATAAGGACTCAATTACATGGACAACACATTTTGCATGGTGATATACGAGTACTTACATTAAAACATGATTTCTATCCCTTTTAAAATTGCTTTAATTGCCCAACAATCTTACGGCCACAAAACGAAACGCGAGGCGTTGCGCGGCGAAACTTTAGGATTACTCAAATAAATAAAATTCACGAACTTACCTATTTTCTCAGTTTCATGCATTGTATCATTCCACAGTGCAATTAACTGCTAAACGTATGCAACTGAAACTACAATGTGACGACATTACCAAGGCTTTAGACAGCGCTCGGAAATATCGCGACGACCTCACAATTTCACTCGAACAAGAGGAAAGTGAAATAGAAGTTAAAATGTACGTCGACTAATTAGTTCTGCTGAAGTTAATTATATAAATTGAGATAGTTATGTCGCCCTCGGCGCTGTAGCCAGTGAATTGTAAAATTTGTTATATTTTTAGGTTATTTATGAGGTGTTATGTATTGAAGTATGTAGATCATTTAAGCGTCTTTTACTTGTTTTGTAGAATTAGTGTATACAATGTATGTATGTAGATGTATATCTTTAGATTTTAAAAGTTTGTAGTAAACCTACGTTAGTAGAAGGTAGGTACGATATCAGACAAAATTCTATTCTATTTTATTTTATTACATTATTTTATTTTATAATTATTTTACTAATCAATGTTAACAAATGTTTGATATTTATTAATCTATACCTAAAAAGTAGTTACTAATAGTATTTATTAGAAACATATTCTGTACAATATGTTGGATGTAGCGTACCTAACTTACATTCTAACAAAACATGATCGATCATTTGACCCATATGTTTCGTACAAAAAAGGCTTAATTTTATACCCTTATCACAATGGGTTGTTACCACCTTTTTTCCCATTTATTTCATCTCGAGGACCGTTCAAACGTTACCTTCGCAACTTCCTCTAGCCCCGAATACTTTCGGATCCGACATTTTTATCACTGTCGATTTTTTCTCGATTTATCTCCAAATGTCCTGTCATTTGGTACGAATGACTTGAAATAATACAATAATGGACACTTATATTTCTTTTCATCGATTTATAGCCGCCAATACGAAGAATCGATGATGGAGAAAGCAAATCGATTTAGGAACACTCGTAGTTATTATGTAAGTACAATTCCTTGTTAAAGTCCTTTAATATAAGTGAGTATCTTCTTGTGAATTGTGTTCGAAATTCGACATGAGTACTGTTCAAGGACATCAAGTCAGGTGAAACCGTCGGGTAGAGCCCAAGTAATAAAGTGTACTTTAAATCAATTAACTTGGGCCCAATTCAATAAATTCGTTCGAGTCAATACCCGAAGCCCGAAATGTGATTACCGAATTAATTTAATGAGTTTTAAAACCGTTTGTTTTCATTTAGAACGAGGAGGATGTAAACACTGAGAAAAATAAAGTAAACAACACGATTGTTGAGCTCGAAACTGAGTTGGGTAAGAAGCAGAATTTCGTAGATGAATTGAGAGTCAAAGTGGATGGCATTCACCCAGAGATTCCAGAGAACCTCCTCAGCATAATGTAAGACGATACATATTTATGAATTTCTCGTGAATATTTATTTCTTTCAGATTAAAATGCTATTTCTTAACGTCTTATAAAAAGTTTCTGTTTTCTTAGAAATAAATTACTTTCCATTAATATCTTAGGAGCTGAAAACATTATTTTTTTATAATTTAGCGTCTAAACTTAATTTCTAATCTATCATATAATATTTACGTACCTACTGACAGCTAAACTTTTGACACATATCATTCTATAAAGTCTATCTCCAAAACCAACCAACATTATTTCATGAAAACATATAAAAAGATAAAGTGTGCAGAAACAAAATGTAGAACCTGCCCTAAAATGTATTATACATACTGACATTTTATAGAAACCAACTTTAATTTTATACAGTTTTAAGTTTAAATAGTTTCCAAATAAAATTGTGAAGAAGCGGTCATAAACAACAAAACACTTTTAGTATTCTGAACCTTTAATATATCGTATGCATTTACCTTTTATCCGCTGGTTCGTAAACTATAGTTACACCCCAGTGACATTGGACGATAGATCATACACAGAACGATAAAACTGACACTAGCGGTGCGAACATAAATCATTTATGCACAATTCATTTAGTGTCCGACATTGTTGTTACCAATCTACATACTAAACTAACCGAAACTTTACTACTTCCATATCGCTGACGTTTTTCACTGCAAACAACATCGGAATAAATGTAAAAATTTTTGGTTAAATTGGTTGGTTAACCCCTAGAGGCCTTTATGAAGTCTAAAATAGCCGTTGGCTATAAATGCTTTGGTAACTATACCAATAGTTTTGTTTTAAAAGTTTCGTTCATACATTTTGATTCTTGGTGAACCAAACCTAACTTATCTATAAGATTAATGATCATCTAACATAAATTATTGGATCAGTAAGTATGTACCTTAGCAGCTGTAGTCGTTAGAATGTATCTACTCTAAGTAAAGTCGGGTTCACCAAATAAGAAGGTATCAAAAGCTATGACGAAAATCCATTCCGGGAAACTGTTCTTTTCATCGAATTTGACACAATTTATGCGCATAAAATTTCCGAAAAATTCCGATAAAAATTCGACGTAAAATAAGAAATTCTGGTGTTCCCGAATCTTTTCGACTGCATAACGCTGATATCATTTGGTTTGAATTTAAATCTAGAATTCAGTTAGGTCTTTACTGGCACATATTTTTGAAATCATTCCAAATAAACCTCTCTTGATTTTTTAATTTGATTAGTTGCATGTAAAATACTCACGTAACTTAAAAAATATAAAGCAATAATACGGTTTTTAAAACTCTACAAAGTAAAATGTGTACGTTTGATTTGAAAGCCAATGTCATTTAAATGGACTTTATAAAATTTAAATTAAATTCTTCTTTCAGGGGAAAATTGGAGCTGGAAGAGAAAAAGAAGGCTCTTATTGAAAAACATGAAGAGTTGGTTGAAAAACGTAAATTGCTGTTACTATAAACATTCTTAAAAAAACCGTTAAACCCCTTGTAACAATTTTTTAGTAGTTGATTAAAGAATTCATTATAATATTTTATGAAGTATTTCAATAATTAACGATCTAATCTAAACTTTTCCTGTGCTTGTCTATTCTTTTGGTCAACCAAAAGTTTGAATTTCTTTAGCAAATTCTTTTTAGGTAGGTAATTTGTTAGCGAAGTTTCAAAAGGGACATGAAAAATGTATTTCATCAAGCAACTTATGAAAGTGTTCTATCTTATTCGCTAATAAGCAAAAGCCTTTCCTACGCAATGATTTTAGAACAAAAAGAAATGTTAACTCATTTGTCTCTCTAGACGTAGATAGCGCGATATTAATATTGTTTTAGGCCTAACATCTTGTTACTTGATTAATATATTATATCAATTTAATAAAGTTTCTAACAAAAACGGTATTGTTTAGTTACCTATATTAAAATGTATATTAGTTTCTTACTTACAAACCCTAAACATACAAACTCCTGCTAATCATTTATTCGAAAGGCTGTTATGTGTTAACCCTAATTGCTGAACCCTGAATACATATGGTACGTTAATAAACTCATTTAGTAAAACTCTGGCATAAAAACGAGCCAGATAAGTTATTTACCCGAGCAATATCTTCAGAAAAGATGGGCTCACGATTGACAAATAGGCTATTATTTCCAAATGCGTGACATCGTAAAGTATTGGAAGAATGGCAGAACATTCTTTTAGTCACTAAATTACATTGACGTGGTATGATAATGACATCTAGAGAGCTTGAACTTAGGAACAATAATACAAAGAAGGTAAGTTTTTCTCAAAAAAAGGGACGACCAAAAATATGACCTAAAACTTTACCGACTTTATTTAGGAACATTGTTTTACCTTCTGATTTGAATGTTACAAACAGCGTTTGTATATAATTTACCGTAAAACTTTTCACTCTTAGTTGACCTGAAAAAATAAGCATTGAAAATCAATATCGTTCCAAACAAATTTCATTTTGATTCTAACAAATGGCTGAGCCGAATGACACCGAATGGGGAAACGTTTTGCTTTCACGTTGCTTCGGCATTTAGATTGATAGTGCCCTGTCAATGGGTTTACTCGCAGTACGCACTTGATACGATCACGCACCAGTAACCTTTAACATTTTATAACATTTATTTCGGTTTGGTGCGTTCCGTTCACGACTCCCATAAACCTAAAACTACTTGTCTGTGATTTTCCTGTTTTCCTCTCGAGGTACACGATTGAGGCTAGGTGACAATAAAATAAGATGTAACTACATAGTAAAATGAAACACTGGTAACAGTTTTATAGGTTACATTTTTACTCGAACACTTTACTTGGTTTGTCAAAAAGGTTACATTTGGATCTAGTGTTCTCTTCCTGTTTAAGTTTAGGGCAATATTTTCCGTTTTATTTCACCACATTACCTACAATCAGATCAATCAAGTGAGATAGGACGTCATACATAAGTCCTGACACCAGTTCTCTTGGCTCGAGTCCAGTTGTTAGCACTATGTCTCTCATTTCAACGAGTACAACTATTTTCTGTATGATTTATGTCACACTTTACAGTATTTTTCTCGTTTCCACGAACCAAGCAGAACTTGGTATTGTAGCGATATTTATTGTGTGAAAATGTACATTTTATTGACAGATGCTATCGAATATAAATTGGTTAGTCTATATTAAATTCAATTTACTGTAATAAAATAACGTGACGTGGTTACAAAGCGGAGATTTTCGAGTTCCAATATTGTGGGAATTTTATTGATTGTCGTTACGAACTGGGTTAGGCTTTTGAGTTTAATGATGATTTTTGTTTGCTTTTATTGTTCACGTTGTGATATCCGTGTTGCACTGCGCTGACCACAGCTGCCCCTTGGAGGAATTTACCCTGCAATAAAATATAAGTAAATTATATATAAATACAATATTATGTTGACATTTCAGTGAGCCTTCGCGTAATTATGTCCATTCGTTCACCGCAAGCAACATGATGTTACTGTAGTAACATTTGGCGATCGACAGATGCTGGCACCTAATAAGGTGTACGTGATATAGCGTGAAGACAATATTCAATAACTTGACTTGAAACATAGCCGGCAAGCCTGAATACTGTATTACCCAGAAAGTTCGGAATACTCGTAATTAGGTATGTAGGTATATACGTACCAAACCATCCTTGAACTTCTGCGTCCAGGGCTTGGGCGTAGTTGAAGAGACGGCCATTAAACTTCGCGTCTCACAAGTGACTAAATACATTTGTGAACACAACGCCACTAACAAAACAAGGACCAAAGCAATATTCATTACAAGACCGTTTTGGTCTCCGATCGAAATGAAAACGTTTCCAAGTCGACGCTCATTTATATAACGTACATACAGGAAAAAGGTTAAAAAAATTATCCTTCCTTTCTAACGGTATTAAGAAACGGCTACTAATGCCTTTGATGCTTTTGTTCGTTACTATTTCATTTCGTTGTATTTATAAAAAAAATACTATGGAATAAAAGAGGGCGTTTATTTTGAGGAAAAGACGTTAAGATTAGGGTCAGTTACCTATTATGTCTATAGAGTACTTGTAGCTTTACTGTGTGTTTCTATGGTAAAAGTTCCAATCTCTAAGATGAGATTAATCTTACCCTCAAACGATTTTTTTTCTTTCTCCAAGATGTATTAACATTTCTCGTCTAATTTCCACCCTCGCTCAGCTAATCTGATTAAGTGACAAATGTGAGAAATTAAAAATCTACGCGACTGCAGTGTTCACTCGGAGACTTGTCACGTCTTAATTACATTGTGGTAAGTTTGCACTTAGCGAAGCTTACGCTTTGAACCCAATTAGCAACGTCCCTTCACTTTTTACCTTTTTATTTAAAAGTTATAACTTTGTAACAAAATTAAAATTGCATTAGGTATGGTATTATGTATGCTGTTAAGCTTAATGGTTTCTGTGTAATTTGCTCTTGTAAATCAGAGAGGCAGGTAATTAAATTAGGTTTCCTATTAGCGCTCTTGTTGCTACCAAATTATGATAACGTAGGTGGTGTCTGTGTTCGAATATTTGAGTACAGTTATTATTTAATTACGCTACATACCTAGTAGCGTTCGTATTAGCGAGTCAATTCAAATAAAATTCACAGGAGTGTGTTCACCTAATCGCAGCTAAAGCACTATTACTGTTAGCACCGGCCAGAGGTACTATAAAACGGGTAGCACCCGCCTCAACGATTTGGAAGATACATTTTTAAGTTGTCCTAACTTTACGTAGAGAAAACTCAGAGACGTTCTGCCTTATTCATAAATGCTCTCTAACTAAAACACTGTTAGTGAGTGTTTTGATGGAATTGATCGGGACTCAGCCAGCCTCTTAGACACGTACACATCTTCATTCTCCGAAGATCCATTTTCTGAAACCACACATTCACTTGGGGAGGAAGTAATGACATTAATAGCGAAAAACCGTCAGGAAAAATGGATCCAACTGGTCGAGTCTGTAGATATGGCTCACAACAGCAAAAAAGCCTGGAGTACTCTCCGAAAACTGACTAGCGACCCACCAATTGCTACACAACCAGGCCCAGTAACTGCCAATCAGGTTGCCCACCAGCTCCTTCTGAACGGCAAACCAAGACACAAAATCCCCAAACCTAAGCGTCCTATAATATCCACAAGTAACAGTTCCCAACCTATCAGTAAACCCTTCACCCTCGTTGACATTAAAAACTGCCTTAGATCTTTGAAGACTGGAAAAGCCGCCGGTGTAGACGATATATCTGTGGAGCAACTAAAGCATCTTGGTTCTACAGCTGTCTCCTGGCTCCTTAAGATGTTCAATACTTGCATAAGCTCTTCAAAGATTCCAAAACAGTGGCGAAAAGCTAAAATTATCGCCTTACTTAAGCCAGGGAAGTCACCCAACGACCCAAAGAATTTCCGACCAATCTCATTGTTATGTCACACTTATAAACTATTCGAACGTTTGCTTTTGAACCGTCTAACCCCACTTATTGATCCCCAATTAATACCTGAGCAAGCAGGATTCCGCCCTGGGAAGTCTTGTTGTGCGCAGGTATTAAACCTTACACAACACATCGAGGACGGCTTTGAGAAAGGCCTAGTGACTGGAGTAGCTTTTGTCGACCTTAGTGCAGCTTACGACACTGTTACCATCAAGCGTCTCCTTGAAAAAGTGGCTGCTCTTACAAACGACATACTCTTCGTAAGAATCCTCGGTGAAATGCTACAGAACCGACGATTCCAAGTTCACCTACTCAATCAAAAGAGCAGGTGGAGGACCCAGAAGAACGGCCTTCCGCAGGGTAGTGTTCTAGCACCGATTCTTTTCAACATTTATACAAACGACCAACCACTCCACCCTTCTACTCGCCGGTTTATCTATGCTGATGACCTGGCACTAACTTCCCAAGCAAAGGACTTCGGAGAAATAGAGTCACATTTAACATCCTCTCTACAACAGCTCACCGACTACTATAAAATAAACTCGCTTCAGCCGAACCCCAATAAAACCGAGTCTTGCGCCTTTCACCTCAGGAACCAAGAGGCTAATAGGGCCCTTAAGATCAAGTGGGACGGCGTAGATATTAAACACAACCCCAAGCCTAAATATCTCGGCGTCACTTTGGACCGGTCTCTGACTTATAGGGAGAACTGCCTACAACTGAAGTCCAAAGTCAGTTCCAGGAACAATATCCTACGTCGTCTCACATCTACCCACTGGGGGGCATCACCAAAAGTTCTTCGCACCAGCAGCCTGGCCCTATGCTACGCAGCAGGCGAGTACGCGAGCCCAGTCTGGGCACGTTCTTCGCATGCGAAAGAGGTTGATGTTGCCCTAAACGCCTCTTGCCGAATAATAACTGGCACATTAAAACCCACCCCCCTCCCATACTTATACAGCCTGGCTGGCATAGCTCCACCCAGTGTACGACGGGAAATTGCCTGCTCTGTGGAGAGATATAAACAGAAGCGGGATAGCAGGCACCCACTCCATAATCTGTCCCCACCACCGTCGCGCCTAAGGAGCCGTAACAGCTTCCTCAGACAGCCTAGTCTGAGTGAAAGGCTTGCTCCTAAAACCAGGCTGGAGCTATGGAAAAATAAGTTCCCCCCTCCGTCACCGTTCACTCCGCTATCTGAGAAACTGCCGCCGGGTGGCAATCTTCCCTGGGCAGTTTGGAAGTCACTTAATAGGCTCCGAACTGGTGTTGGAAGATGCCAAGAAAACCGTGTTAAGTGGGGTTTCTCGGATAACGATAGCTGCAAGTGTGGAGCTGTCCAAACAATGCCTCATTTGCTACAGTGCCCGAGCAGCCCCGTGTCCTGCACTGTGGAGGATGTTTGGAGGGCAAATGACAGTGCAATAGACCTGGCCAAATTTTGGTCTAAACTTATTTAATTTAATTTAAATAATCATCTCGACTCGAAAAGAAGAAGAAGAAGAAGAAGTGAGTGTTTTGTCTCTTTTGCTCTTTGGAAAATAGCGTATGTCAGAAAGGGACACATCATTTGATAGCTAAAATGCTAGTAAAGCGTTCATGAATAAGGCCTTTACTTGTTATGTTTATCCAGTCCAAAACTTGTATTGAGTTTCATTTGAAACAATCCGGCACTTTTAATATGAGAGAGCAACAAAAATCTAATCCCTACAAAGTCAATATACATTTTTACAAAGTTGTAAAGGACTATTAATACATTGTTCAGTTATTTGTCTATATAGTAAGATACTACTGATCATAGACGAACACAAACAAGATAACAATTTCATTTATTAATATCAAACTTGATTACTCTGATGTTACTTTATCAAACAAAGCTGTCTCAAGTTTATATTAATATATATTTATTTATAACCAAATTTTCCGAATCAGTAGATTTAATTACAAAGAGGTAGGTAGTCATTGAAGTTTATAATCCCAGCTGTTATTGATGTTTTCTGATGGAAGGTATATTTTCGTCACGTTTCATATTTTAATAAGATGCACACTTACACGGCTTCATATTAGGTAATTTTCCTTTAAAATTTACTTTGTATATAATACTAGCTGCGCCCCGCGGTTTCACCCGCTTTGTACCCGTTCCCGCGGGAATTCCGGGATGAAAAATAGATGTTGTCCGATTCTCAGGCCTCATGTATACAAAATTTCATGAGAATCGGTCAAGCCGTTTCAGAGGAGGAAAGCCAATTTGTATGACTGAAAATGTTATTAATGGCGGACTAGTGATGCAAGGTATTTCAAATTAGTACTCTGATTGAGAAATCCATATCAAAGGCACAATTAAAGCTAACGTTTTGCGTATGAATATCATGATATTCCTGATGCGTGAATGATTGGATCCCGAGGAACGTTCCTGATGCTCTTGTTCATCAGAATGCGTCAGTAAGATAATTAGTACGGAGTAATAATTCTGCAGCAATTTCGCATTCAACACTCTCTAATCATAGATGCGACGCTCGTTTAAATTGATCGTGTTAGTGAATATCAAGTTATGTAAAACTAGGAGCGCCTTGTCGTCTTAAGCCGCTTTGAACCCGTTCCCGCTGCAATTTTGGGATAAGATGAATCCGATGTCTTATTCTGATGTATAACCTATATTTCTGTAAAATTTCAACTATATAAGTTCGTCTCGCCTCGGTGGTCTAGTGGTATGTGCACTCGCCTGCCAAGACTGAGGTCCCGGGTTCAATTCCCGAGCGAAAACATGTTTCCTACTTTTCAAACATGGCTCGGGTTTGAAATCACCAACCCGCATTAGGCAAGCGTGGTGATTACGCCTGAAACCTCCTCACTGTACTGATATTTTCAGTGAGACGAGAGGCCTTTGCCCAACAGTGGGACATTACAGGGTAATACTTTACTTTACTTTTTATAAGTTCAACAAGTTTTTTCGTGAAAGAGCAACAGACATAAATATACTTCAATTTATTTCTATAATTGGCGTGTTACTTTGTAGGACAATTTCAAACTATATCTAATACTTAGGTACCTATTTCTATTTCGAAAGTTGAGATTATTATTTACTTCATGTCTAGCACTTATTATATGGGTAGTGGATAAGGATCATTACATTCGCATCAGTAAATCTCATCTCATTTTGGCAACAAGTAGACAACCATAAAAAACATTCCCTCAAGGCTTTTTTTATTCAAACATAATTTATTACATACAATTTTATATTCTCTCAATTGTAACTGACTAGGGTTATTCAAAAGATATTTATACAAAAGAATACAATGTGTTTAACAATCTTTTGTCCGAAAGTTCGATATTCTAATGTCTTTTCTTGTGCTTCCTCGGTTTTTTCTTTGGCTTGGGTTGGAAGACCTTCGCAATGTCATGAACTGTGGCCCCTATGTTTATAGCCCGAAGGCTGTGCCCCTGTAAATAAGGAATACTCGTTTAGTATGAAATACACAACCATATTTCGAAGCTTTACAAAGTTATTGTTATTAATTCTTATCATTACACAAGTTAAGATTACTGATATCTACTTACTATATTGCGTGTGCTGTTATATCTATAAGTATTTAATAATGTATGTGTGGAATATTTTAGTTTACTCTCAGAACATGATGTTATTCTATGACTAACTATTTAGCTAAGTTGTAAGCCGCCTTCATTACTTAATGAAATGGAATCTTATTATTTTACACGGATATTATATGAAAACTAGCTGACCCAGCAAACATTGTTTTTCCATATAAAAAGGGGGTGGACCACCCTTTACATTTAAGGGTATGAAAAATAGATTGACTGAATCTCAGACCTTCCCGATATGCGCACAAAATTTCATGCAAAACGGTCGAGCCATTTCGGAGGAGTTTGGCAACAAACACCGCGGCACGAGGGTTTTATATATTAGAAAATACAATTTATAGATAATTACGTTTCTATCTTGATATTTAGTACCTAAGGGACTGTTTGGTAGGACTTTTAATAGAAATGGAATGTAGATAATCACCCTCTTGAGGCAAAAAACTATCCTAGATAAACTAAATGCTATACAAAAGATGTTCAGGTACATCAATACTTGAACCTCTAGGCACCTTTTAAGTAAAAAGGATGACACACTAAATATTGATTGGTGAAGCTTGCTAGTTCATAGCATTAACTATGGCCCAGTACGAGTACTTACAGATGTCAGTTGGTAAAAAAGAGATCGATTTGCACAAAAATATTAATGTAAGTACATAGTTTAATGAAGTATTCATAAAACTATTGAAGGAGTGCACAGAGTGGTAGGTACTTCTTTAACATCTAGTTAATACATGCTGAAAAAGTCAGAATAAATAACGGAAATATATGATGTGTATGTGTAAGGCCGCCGTCGCGTCTCTATTATAAATATACGAATTATACGAATAATATTCGTATAATTCGTATATTCGTATGAATAACTTGTACAGTATTAATTATGTTCCCCTATTTTTCTAAGTATTTATTTCACACACGGTTAATTACTAAGCCCCAACTAAGCTCTAAGCTTGTAATATGGAATCTAACTGATATAAATACATAAACATACAGAAATACTGTATATAGTAAGTATATAGTAAATACTTCACTGTACTGATATCTTCAGTGAGATGAGAGGCCTTTACCCTGCAGTGGGGCATTAAATGCTAATTCTATATATTACATGGGGATATACTATAATTTACTACTTAGTTGAACTTATCAGTATTCATGCGACTATATCACTTATACTAGGAATGATAATTATAACAATCTCTACTGCTCGTTATTCAACGCAGTTGGAATTAATTTGATTTACCAATAATTTTCCTTATTGTCTGCCGTTTGTACTATTGGAACTCCAATCTGCTTACATAATAACATTATATCATAGCGAAATATCTATTTGAAGTTCGTGGTAATCATTAATATTTTACCTAATATCGTATTTTAGTTTAATATTATGTAACAATGGGCATGGATGATTTAAGAAGTTGACTCTAGAAGGCAAAATAGAATTAAGGGCCTATGAGTTCCTAAAACGGGCTACTTTAAACAATTTTTTAGCCAAAAGTCTTAACGTTACAAGAACAATTTTTGTTTGTTTTTAATCTTGATCATATGTTTAATGAGACTACTGTTTCCGAAACACGTTGACTATTAATTTCCTCGATAGAAAATAATCACAAAGTTGGGTCTTTTATACCTTACTTTGTGAATTTTAAACACTTAGTTTGTTAAACAATTTCAAACGCATATTTCTAAAATTAATTTGAGTGATGTAAAATAAACTATGACGCAGGACTGTTGGAGTAAAATTTTTGTTTCAATATTATATTTGTAATTAAAATAAATTTCCAACGAAAGGTGGTAGATTCTTGCGAATGAGTCGCCATTACAATTTCCGCGCCGTAGTGTTTCTCGCTCTTTTGTACCCAGAGTGACAGTATGCGCTGAGGCGCCGTGCTAGTCGGACGTATGTCGCTTTTTTCATTCCAGTGCTACGAAACTTCATAGTGTTTTCTCATTGAGATCTTATTGTTTTTTTCTATATTTTAAGCTATTGCATAGCTTCTATCGCGGGCCTTGAGCGCGGGGACCGAATCCAGAAATTCCGTAACGAAAAAACCTCGCGCAAAAAACCTAAGGCTCCCCACTAACGCCATCTAATGATAGAAAAAAAAACCTATCGCTCCCCACTAACGCCATCTAGTGATAGAAAAAATAACTATGCAATAGCTTTACCGCGGCAGTCCCCGAGTGCCACACGTCTTTTTTTTCTATATTTTATTAAGGCGGCCCCTAAACGATCAATTATATTGAATATTGTGCAATATAATTGATCGTCTTGGGCTAATATTGAAGACTGCGCAATGATTGAACGAAAGTTTGAGCGAGTTTAATTTTTATTGCATCATATTTTTTATTGCTTCGTGTAGGGTCAGTATTGCGCAATATTTGATATGTTGCTCGGGATCAAACTATCCTTCGACTGAACAAGAAAACATTGCACGATTTTCTTATTGTGCAATATAATTGACCGTTTGGATCCAAACGCAATTCAATCTTATTGCACAATTAAATATATTGTACAATGTTATTGTAGGTCTAGGGGCCGCCTAAAATGTGATTATTGTGACATTATAATAAAAATAAACTTTTTTCAAAATAGGTTATTATAAAACACTAGCTTTTGCCCGCGGCTTCGCTCGCATGGAATTTAGTCTGCCACATTAAGTTTGGTGATATGTTTATGGTTTAAAACATTTTTTTATTAAACCGAAGCAAAAAGAGGCGCCTTTTGCTTTCAAATGACATGGGTCATGTTACTGTTGAGCAACACGGTTATGGTCCATAACATAGCCCAACTCTATTCTTCGGTAGCCATAACACCGAGTTGGCCGTCGATTTCGATATGACCGTCAAAGAGTGACTTGTAAATAAGTCATGCCACTGTTGTGCATTGGGCCAGGGTCCATAGTATCCCAAGTTCCTTTAATTTACTATTCTATTTTAGTTACTACTTGCTCGCCCGCACGTACACGTCACTTGTGGCCGTCACTTGTGGCAATATAAAAATATCTTAAAGAAGTAAACATAGTAGGTAGAACCACCATTAGCAACAAACTATCATTTGGCCAACGACATTATGTGTCTAATATTCTTCACACTTCCGCCTCCACAACGTAGCGCACTCCTACCTCCGCATCGTAGCTACCTCCGCGTCGTAGCACACTCCCACCTGCGTATTGTAGCACTCTCTTGGTTCCGCATATACCCCTATGTCACAAAAGCGGCCCGTCTTACTTTATTTGGCTACTTTGTGGCCCTTGCCTGTCAAAAGGTTGCCGACCACTGACTTAATGCGAAAGACAAACGAGTACATCATCTTTGTGTAACTCCAATAGTTTAGGCAGCGCACGCCAAGATAGCTCTTAGAGGGCAGATTTTTTTCCATCCATACATCCATCCTCACAAACATTCGCATTTATAATATTAGTAGGAAGTAGGAAGTAGGATTAGTAGGTTAGTAGGATAAAATTTTATAAGACGGTTTATTTCCAAAAGTAGTCAATAGATAAAGTGGTAAATTAATTAAACGAAAAATACCTATAATAGGTGTTTCGATTTTGATAATTTATTTTATACAGCATATTTTTTAAGATTTTTTCTAAAATATTAAGGTACTTTACACAACCTCAAATGAAAAAGAGTTTTGATAAACTAATGTGAGAAAATAAAAATGAATCGTAATGTTCGGATTCGAACCCGCGGCCTTCGAGATAAGCAAAATGATTCTTCCTGTACTTAGGTTTCATTCACTAATTGCAATGTTATGCTATCGTAACGACACGTCACACGTTGAAATTAACGACTAAAATATAAGACATACGTATATCGGAACTACTCGGCGATGCTTCGTGCTCATACGGAGGCCGTCGCATGGCGACCATGTCACATGTGTCAAACCAGTACGGTGGTGATTTTTCTCCGACTTGCTTTACAAATACTTATTTATTACGACCAAAATTACACAAATTCATTATAAATTGTAGCTTATATAACCTGTTCAGTAGTTTTTGCGTGAAAGAGCAACAAACATACATACATCCATACATCCATCCATACATACATCCATCCTCACAAACTTTCGCATTTATAATATTAGTAGGATAGGATATGTACGTAATTTAGATAAATACAAAATGCGATAAAATGTTGATTGTTAGAATCTATTTTATCAATGTGATGACTATTCTACCCAATTCAATATCTACTACTGATTTTTATTATGTGAATTAGATAATTAAGCGCTTCGCAATCTTCTGTTACAAAACGACCGCACGCGGGCCCCGTATCTCATAGAGTGACGTCAGCGCCGCGCCGCCGCGACGGCCGCTGCGCGTACTATTCCTCCCCGGCTTCACCGCCTGCTTCACCCCCTCAAATGTCGAAATGGCTGGGGTATCCAAGCCTTAACAAAAAATCTAAAATATTTAATTAAGTACTAATCTATCTATGAGGAACATGGTATTTCCACTTAAGACTAGTGAATTGCAAACTCATTGTACATATAAATCATAGCGTTAGTAAAATGTAAAATTTTACAAAATAATGGTTACTTACAACAGCTTTTCCGACTTTTCTAATTGCTTTCACCGGTATCTTAGCAGGAGCAGCATTAACACTACACAAAAGTACTACAACTAGAAATATAGAAAAATAAACCGTAGTTAACTTCATTTTAGGTGTAATTTCCAAAGTTATATCACGTACACGTTTAATATTCGGAGCTAGTCTCGCCAAACTACTAAATAAATTATTGACCTCAAGTCTTTATACGAAAGATATCGGGCTCGGGACTTTAACGCGTTTACTACAGACGTAAATGGATGTGCATAATACTATTTCCACGTTTTATGACTTGCAAATGCATTGGACTTCGTTCCATAGAGATTTTGTTGAAAATTTACATTTTATTAAATCGCAGGGCATGCTTTATAAGTTTTAGGACCGTATTTTTTTACACAATCAGAAAAATTGAGATTTTGAGATCAAACATGCTTCTCGTTGTGTTATTATTCCTTATTGTCTTTTGAAATAGTTGTATAGTAATAACCAGGTCACATTACATAACAAAAGCTTTTATCAGCGAAGTGTGGTCAGGAGCAGTAAGTTTTCAGGGGAAAGTTTCAGTCAAACTTGTCTAATAACAATCTAAATTTGAAACCTAATAATCGCATGCGATCGAACTCGCGATGAAAGTTATCTTACCACTACATATTATAAAACAAACTCAAATACTGCACGGATTTTGACGCGGTTTTTTTAAATAGATAGAGTGATTCAAGAGGAAGGTTACATGTATAAGAATTCCCGAAATTCCCACGGGAACGGGCACAATGAGGGTAAAACCGCGGGGTTCTGCTAGTTCCTAACTAAATTTGAAACGTAGTATCCACCTCGGAATTTCTAAATGTCAACAACTGATCTCAAAGTCGACAAAGGATAACTTCCCCGATTGCACTTACGTATGCTACGTACCTCATGCCGCTTGTCCAATGAATTTCCCTCAGGAACTCCGATAAAACTAACGGGTAAAACTGTTTGATACTAGTCAATGGAATAGTTACCTTGCGTTATTATAGTAATTTTATCGCCGTGTAATTTCATTCTTATAGACGTTGTAAGAATATTAATATGCGGTTTTTCACACCGTTTTGTGCACGAGCTGTGGTTACTAAGTAGGTGTAGTGTACAGAGGTATTCATATAAAACCAGTTCACAATATGATTGTTTTATTCTATCACTGTGTTGGTGCGGAACAACTTCCTCATACAATATTTTGGTTCAGTTGATAGAAATATTTCAATAAAATGAAATTACTAAGTCTAATTTTCGTTATTGTCATAATTTTGGCTGCAGTTTTTAGTGGAAGTCAAGCAGCTCCGAAAAATAAATATGGATCTGCCGTTGTGAGTATTCAATATCACTAACGTCTTAACTATCTATGTGTATAAAATGACCTATATATAAGTAGGTAATAGGCACATCCAGTTTCAACAATAGGTAATTACTCAAAGAAGAGGTACAGTCCCTTGCGAATAACCTTATCTTTTCCTTAACTAATGATGAGGAAGTAGAATACCCACTCCATTATCGTTGATTCATTGGCCTTCCACCTTTCTTAAAGATTTATCTGTTTGATATGCTATGATGCATTGACAGCGACGGTGCCTATAGACTTTCATAAGAGATTACACAATTACAGAGTAAAGAATTATAAGCATTATTTTCTTTTTTGGATACCCCATTTTTGAGTCCCCATCGCTACACCATGTCTCCCCATATAAGCAAGAATTCGTGTACATAATACTTATGAAATACTTATTAAAAATGTTCTTTTGTCCACAGAAAACCGGCTTCCGAGTGATAAGTGCAGCATCCACGGCGCATGATGTTTACAAACATGTGAAAGATAAGAAACGTCAAGGATAATATAGCACAAGGTTAAAGACAGGGAAAATCAGTACCAGCTAACTAGATTTAAGAAATTTAATTTTACCTAAACCTAACCTAACCTAACCTACAAATCTGCAATGTTGCATATTGACTAACCAAGAAATAGATAAAATAGAATTGTATGTAACAATAAACATGATTTCAAAATATTTCCTAGTTTACTTCAACCTACAAAACCGAATTAAATCTAAGTACTTTTATAACTTAATTAACATTTCAAAAACATTTCACACCTAATCTACTTATGTTTATAAGGTTCTCCGTAAATCCTATTTTTAACTTATGACCTTAAAATACCTACACCATTAAATTAAAAGCAGCACATTCATCAAAGGTCTCTATAGTAATCTAGATAGACACCCTACACTGACACAGACAAAATAACAACCCTCTTTTTGCAGGGGTTGATGCACTTCGTTATTTCTCACTCTCGCTGTTATGAACATAATGAGTTGGTTGGAGTTAAGCCTTGAGGAAAATATTATATGCATAGAAAATAAATGTTTCCCTAGCTCGATTTTCTTTGAGATGAATTTTCATAATAAACGGACGAGGTTATTATAGAATCCTTTCTCACCGAGACGCTGCTATTATTTGAAAAATTGCCGCAATTTAGAGTCACTAAAGATTTTTATAAGAGACCTTTGACAGATTTTTGACATTTGCGACGTCAATTTCGATTTATTTGACGTCTCTGAGTACAGCCAAAACTGTCTGAACATCTGCTAAAGGTTATTTATTAAAAATATGAAACTACGATCATTATCCCATCTCATACATTTAGGGCCAAACGCGTATAAAGAAAAGTTATAGTTTGTCACTTTCTAACACACGCAATTTTCCGAAGAGCGAAAGAGACAAAACACAGTATAACAGTGTTTTAGTTACACCGCGTATATTAATAAGGCTCTTATTGCTTACCCCTGAAAAAGTAAGAGAAAACAGTCAACTTTTTATTACAATAGCATGTTATCCGCGCTATTATTATTGGGAGGAACAATTTGTTTGTTTGTATGCTTCAGGGGGCAACGAACTTAACCCGATAGGGTGTAATAATATTATACATAATATTTTTATATATATAAGATAAATATCAGTGAGGTTGAAACTCCGTTTAATACCCGGAGGGTAGATATACTTACTTAGTTGTTTGTTTGTAATATTACTTACATGCAAATATGAGTCTGTATTTACAAGAAATATATTGTGTTAAACAACAAATGGGCACGAGTCTAACAACATTTTTGCGACACCCGCAGAATTATTAATGCAGTGGCTTTCTACTGGCCGACCGAATAACTTTAACAGACTGGGATCATTTAAATTATGAAGTAAGGCTTTGTATTTAACATTTAACAGCATACGTAATCGTGAACTTTTTAACAAACAAATTAAAAAGTTGACGAACAAAAACTTAAATAAATCAGAAGTTACCAGAAAGACTGTCTGCTTAACTATCTAGACCAGAATAACTTCGCTATATGGTTTTGTTGACATCCGTCTTTTATCTAAAGACCCCCAGGGGGGTTGCGACCCACAGATTGAAAAACACTGGTTGAAAAACATTGAAAAACTCCTAGCTCGGGCGGTCGCCGGCTGAAAGAAAAAGGCAATGTGAAAAACCTTTCCTTTTTCTTTATATCTAAAATAAAAAAACAATTTTATACGTAGCTTTACCATCTTACCTCTTAGCTACCTACTTACTTTCAAAAGTCTCGGGGCTTCTTGCAGAGTGTAGATCTGAATAATAGATAAATGTACCAAAATCGAAAATAATATTAACGTAGGTAGTCTTTTTATTAAATTATTTCTTTGTCTTCTGTGACACAAGGCGGTCGCCAGAATTTTGCAACTTGTAAAAGGGTCGCGAAATCAAAAAGATTGAAAACACTGATCTAAACTAAAGTTTAATACAGGTGCAGTTCAAAGTGCTTAGAGTTACTCAAAGATGTCATGCACACCGCATATCCTGTTATAAAGTTCTTGCAAGTAAAAGTTAGCTATACGGTATGATAAATGAGGATTTTGAATTGAAACTACGTTTACGGATACACTTCGCTTTTATTTTACATTTTTATCTGACGTTTCGGCCCCTTTACAGGAACCGTTCCTGTAAAATAAGAAGTGTTCGCTTAAACTTAAGAAACCAGTATAGATCAGGGTTTTTCAAGCTGAGGTCCTATTCCCTATGTCCAGGGATCCTAGGGTTATGAAAATTATTTGACGAATATTATATGTGGCACTTACTACGGTTCCAGCAGTCAGTCCCGGTTATTTCAGTCGTTAGATCATGTCACAGGATTTAGGCGGTCTAAAAATTCCGACACTAGGTTTGGCCATTAACCTGGAAGAAATTGAGGAATGGACAAATGACTATCCTAGCTTTTTATATTAACTTTTGTAGGTTGAAGGATAAAAACTACAAAAGGCATTCGTTCGTGCAGACGTTCTAAAAAAGAAACCGTTAATAGCTTTTGGATTGAGGAAAGCCCCATTATCTATAAATCCTTATTTTTTTAAATATTTTTTTTTTCTTTATTGGTTTATTAACTGGATTTAACATAATTTGTATTGGATGTTAGGTAATGAATTGATATTTTCCTAGTGTTAAAGCATATAACAGGCCCAAAATCATGTTTAAATAAGGTAGGTACTATTGTAACATAACTTGCTAGTTGATTTACGGAAAGCCCTCCAATCTAATTTCAAAGCTAAATTTATTATTCACTTAGCGATCTCCACACGACGCCAAAATCCCAAATCGTAAAATTGTTTTTCCTTCTATGCAAATTGCAGAGATAGGTAACTCCTACTATGTAAGTACGTACTACTAACATAGTCCCAGTGAATTAACATAATACCATAGCATTACCGTGACCACAGCCACTACTTATTATTATATTCGCGACTAAAATAATAAATAAAAGTACAGACTACATCATAGTTACTATACAAAGATTTGAAAGACACGTTCGGTCGGCATTGTACGCATCACGCATAATCGCACGGCGAAAAACCCCATCGCGTTATTTCCTTACTTTAACTGCTGTCCTGACAGTGCCGTCACCATTGTTTTAATATAAAAACCTGGCTGAGGATTAAGAAGTCACCAGTTCAGTCCTACCTTGACTAGAAGTCAGTTCAACCAAGTTAGTTCCAAATACAAATTTCTAAATCACCATGAAACTTTTCAGTCTATTGTTCGTGGTAGTAGCGCTTTTGGCTTTGTTGAGTGGAACTAATGCCAGCCCTAAGGGCGTTGGCAGTGCTATCAAGAAAGGCGGGAAAATTGTGGTAAGATTTTTTTTAATTTTCTCATAAATTAGTTTCCTTTCTAGTGAAAAAATCTTTGCATACTAAAATCATATTTATTATACTCGTGCGGTCTTTATCTCGTGCCCTTAGCGGTTTTGTTCGATTGGGTATATAAAATGCTTACAGCGTAAAGCCAAATAAAGTCTAACTAATATTGGCCAACTAATTAATATTGAGAAGTATATTTATTAGAAACTAACGGGAATCTCGGGTTTTATTAGGGTTACGGGCAGCCTGATTCAATTTAGTACCAAAGATTACTGTCATCACCTAGATTTCCTAGTAACAATTAGGTTCACAATTAAATACTCACTATCTTAGATTCGTCCCTTTCTAATTTATGTATGCTCTACTCGAAAATGGCAGTGGTAATGGATGAAGCCATTCGTTTTACATTAGAGCTTTTGAAGATATTTTGTTTATGGCTTCTCTTCACAAACACCGATTATAAACGTTTGCACACAAGTGCGGTCGTGTATATAGGTTTATTCATTTGAGAGAGAGAGATAGGCATAAAGTTTGCAGGCACACACCAAAGGGAATTCGCGTGTGGGTATTATGAGTGAATTAATGATCAGCGATTGTATTGATTGTGGATGCTTGCACGATGATCGTGACGATGACAGATGATCATAGTAACTATAAAGATCTTATCCGATAGTGAGAAAGAAGAAGCAGAAGAAGAGGAAATATAACTTCTATAGAGCTTAATGGTGATTTTCATTTGTTTTCAGAAAGGTGGTCTAGGAGCTCTTGGCGCCGTCGGCACCGGACACGAAATCTACCAGCACGTTAAGAACAGGGGATAATCAAAACAATACACCGAACTGTGTTCAGAGAAATGTTACCATGTTCTCATCAATGGTTTTAAAATAATAATAAATAAATTATAATCTAATACTATTTGCTGTTTATTAATCTACGTACCTTACTTATAAACATCTAACAGATTAAGTAAGTCAACCCTGCAGTTTTTAGACAGCCTAAATAATTCCGACATGGTCCGTCGATCTAAACACCCGGGACCGACAACTTTACGTGCCCACCGAAGCACGGCAGCGTTCAGATAGAAATACTACCACCGGCCACCCATCCAAGTAGAGGTCGAGCTGCACGTTGCTTAACAATCGCAATAAACTAACATCGCTTGTTCAAAACACGCCACAAGCGCTACATGTAACAGATTATAAATCCATTACAAAGCAAATAGGCAATTAATTCTGACAGAATGCAAATTAGATAGGGACATATCGCATTGAAATTTGATCCGAATCGATAATATATTATGCAGTGCTTTCAGATTAGAACAAATATACCTGGATACCTGACTGATTCCTACTTAGATACTTCTTTTAAAAAGGATGAATTGTAATCGTGGTGAGCACAAGTCCCCTGTATATTAAACCGAGTGTGTTGTTTGTTGCTGATGTGTCATCCGCGCGGTACTTTTTTCGTAAAAATAATAAAAAATAAGTAACATTAGGAAAAATATGAATTTCGAAGTATATACTCAAACATGAATTTGATGATATATGATGTATGATACATGTAACTATGTATGATACATAAATTAAGAATTAGGTTATACTTAATCGTCGGCACCGGAAACAATATTCTAATCATGTACCCATAATTACAATGATTTACTCAGACACAAACTGCAGTTCATATTAACATTACAAACCACTAGAATTAGTATGCGGCACACGTTCATACTGAATCGCCGGAACATCTGGTCGCAAAGCCTTTTCATGGCTTTATTTAGTAGAAAGGCTCTTTACAGTTTCCAGTTTTGAACAATTAATATCCTGAATGTGACACAAAGTAATAAACATGTGGAACTGGACAAATAAACCGGAGGTATTCAATAGGAACCAACATCAACGAAATACCCTCGCGTTTCGTCTATTTGTGTTCGGTCGCAACTGAAACTAATATTGTCCGTTTTGGTGAGAAGTAATGAATATCCTTATTTATTTAGCTGAGGTATTAAAAGTGACGTAGTTGATTGTGTTGGCTTGAACTTTGATAATGGCTAAGAAGTTTAAGGTATTAGACGTTTCATTAGTTTTGGTAAGTTGGTTGAATAATAAATGAATTAAGATTACTGATTCGATGTCAGTTTACGAAAGATGACATTCGTTAACGTAATCTAAAATTCATTCTAACTTTGAATTTGAATACTGAATTGAATACTTAGTTAAACATTAAAGTAGACGGGACAAACTTTTAATTAAATTACTAAAACAAGCGAAAGACTTCCGCAATAATACTTGAGTTTATAAACATCGGTGTGAACGAAAGCTTGATCTAACAAATTACAGCT
This sequence comes from Cyclophora punctaria, assembly GCA_951394245.1. Taxonomy (NCBI): domain Eukaryota; kingdom Metazoa; phylum Arthropoda; class Insecta; order Lepidoptera; family Geometridae; genus Cyclophora; species Cyclophora punctaria. The sequence goes on from OX596177.1 coordinate 5,816,825, forward strand.
CCACCCATCCGCAGTAAAATGTAGTGTTGAGTTCTTCCAACTACAATCTTCCAAAGTTCCTAGAACGTCGAAACTAAGTAATTTATAACAGTGATTTTGAAACTGTTGAATTTATAACCAAAAAACGATAAAGTTCTAAGACACATTGAGGCTCTACTTTATCTTACAACCTTACCGAAGTAACTTAGCTAACACTTAGGTTCAATTTCTTGTAGGAATTGATAGATTTGACAAATGTTTGGGAACAGAATTGAATATCGATTCCTTTTGAATTGGTTGATTGGAAACGTATCATTAGAACTATGTGAGACTTCCGTTCTTCTGTTAGAATAAAGTTTTATTAACCGCAATGTTCTATTTCATTGAATTTTGATGAATGTAATTTGGGAAAAAATTACCGATATTTTTATAGAAAAATGTATTAAAAGTTCAAAGCGTTTCTACTTATTTCGCAGAGGGTCGCAATCCATGGGGAAGAATGGATTTCATCACAATCTCTTGATTTAGGTCAGGTAACATTCGGACATACTGAAGTGCATTTAGCAACAATTTGAAATAAGCATATTCCATTTCCATGCCACGGTGCCACTGTTTGTACAATAGTTGTAGTTATTTTCCAATAAAATGAAAAGGAAAAATTTGACATTACAGTTTACATCGCACTATTTTATTATGTCTTCAGAAGATATATTGCATAGCTACTGTAATTCAAGAAACTCATTAATCGCAGTAGAGTTCTCTGAAGCAATCCGCTGGGATAGTTTTTGCTGAAAGCCTTTACTCGTTGGCTAGGCACGCTATTTCGACTGGCAGTAAGCCAAGGATAAAAGAAATGCTTTATAACCAAAGTTCTCACCATGGCATAAATATGTTTTACTCACTTTGCGTTTTCATATTTTAAACGCCCGTTTATTATATTTTTCATTTCAGTGCTGGTTCAGTCTACTCCGACCTTGATACTTTCTACCTTCGCAAACCTTTGGTATAGTGAATTTAAGAATTGTCTAAGCACTTTCCGGATTCCTTGTTTCAATATTTACCTACCTACTCGTACTACGCCGTACAGTGTAAGCATCTACTTTTTTGTAATCCTAGTTAAGTTTCCTTTAATCTTCTAGGTCGTAATTGCTACTTTGTATTTCACTTTAACAAAACACTGAATTATTTATTATAGGCTGGTAATAAGAAGACGGCGAGTAAATAGGCATTGTTGAACATTAAGAGGTACCTACCTCAGTAATAAATAAGTATCTTTTATCTACAAAAGATACGCAAATTCGTTATATAACGGCGAATAATAAATAACCACCTAAATTAGGTTTCGCATTGTTTTAGGCTTTATAAGGTGGGTAATAAATACATAGGGTAGAAAACCAAACTTTATTTAAAACTTGATTATTTGTGTCGCACAATAAAATAACCTTTAATTGTTATTGGATTTTTTTTATTACGTAAAAACAGATTATCGGCTTAAAATGTGCTAAACCACTTAGGGATTAAACCAACTTTAAATTCGCAACGTCTTCAGTCAGTAAGCCTAGCCATTATTTCATAAGACGAGGAAAATGCTCTTGAATCCCTCTTTAAGCCCTAGCTGTTCTGAACTTAAGTTCTTTCAGCGATTCTATAGTTTTACACTTTAGTACCTTTGAAGTAATACGTTATAATATGTTTATTAGTTTATATCTGTAAGTTACTTGTTCCATATTTTGACAAATTAGAAGTAATCGAGTTTTCTGTGTTTTTTCCCCAAATAAAAATGTGCAGGGTTCCATTACCGCTTCAAATATTGCAGGACTCTTTTAAGGAATATTGCCTGTCTGTTCACTCAAATTTTGAAATTACTGTGACCTATATTCAGTCAAAGTACGGCGAAGACAAAGACACAGTTACCTTAGGTAAGTACATAGCTACAATGTTCTACGGACGTAAAGATCCGCCGTTTATTCGGAACGAATGTTACTGCGCTTTATTCACATTAATACAAATGTATTCTTGGTTCGATTCCTGTCTGAGAAGAATCTTAATGCTAACGTCGTCAGTTAGAAACGCTTCGAAAACAACTTTATCTGCTTCCAACTTACTGGTTTCTTAAGTTTAAACGTAAACGTAGTTTCAATTCAAAATACTTTCAACTTCTTAAGTACTAGTTAGGTACTACTACCCTTTCCAACATGATTGTCGAATAGTTTACCTGGCATCAACGGGTAAAATAAAGTTAAATTTTATAGCACAGCGAAAGTAAAACAAAAAGCAAAGATGGATAGTTTTTTTTTTCAAAAACTAATAAAAGTTAGGTTTAAGTTAGTTTCAGTTAAGGTTTATTTAAAGACAAAGTTCAGCCTTTCAGTAGAAAACGGTACGTTCACTTTGATAGACAAAGTGTTGAAAGTTTTCAGAGAGAGACAGAAAACGTGGGAGTTAAGGTCTTGTGAGATCATGTTACAGATAGACTGCCAAAGAAAGAGAAATACATACTTAAAAGATAAGCACACGAACATTGATCAGTTTTAAACTATCCGACTCACCTTAACAAGTTCACTCGAACACAGAATAAAGTTTCGATTCGCATCTAACTTAAATAATCAAGTTGTTCAATGTAGAGAACAGTTTTTTGTTTCCAAATAACATTTTTATTTCAGACTTGCAGATTGGACTAGTTCCGTTGTTAAATATGCAAGACCAAACGTCAGATATTTGCCAGCGAGTGTTCGAAAGCTGACGCTTGCTTCAGTTCACCAATTTGATTTATTTGTAGCAACGAACAGCGATATAGAATGTAGGATATTGTCAGCGTATTTTTCAGGGTGAACTGAAAAATATGCTTGCAAAATAAATTGTGCGTACTACTTTGACAAATAGGGTTATTCTAGTTTTACAGAATGTCCCTGTGGCGTTTACCCATAAACTACGTCTTACCTTTTATCAAATCCGCTGTAAAGTTGCTGCACAATGTCAGACCTGATCATATTATGGCCCCCACCAGTGCAATGGATTCAGCTAAGTTTTAGTGTGACATAACATAATTAATTGAACCTTTCGCCACGATGAAAAAGGGTCACCTAACTATATACTCTACAGACGTTACAGTCCTAATTACCTCCAACCCCGAAGACCAAAAGTTCCCGTAAAAAGTAACAAACAATTCTACTAATTATCGTAAAACCATTCGCAAATTAATTCATTTGAAAGTTTCCGTACAATTCAGTGCTTGTTTCAATACCACTTCCCTATGCGCTGGTAATTTTAAAACTTATTGGGTCGAGTTGGACCAAAGTTGGCTGATCATTTTGACTATCAGCTAGGGAATTAATTAGGGTTGCCAGGAAATCCAATATTTTCGTTGCCAGGATAATTAAATATAACGTAATTAGGGATAATGAGAATCTAATATTTTTTTTCACGAAAACGATATTAATAACTTCGAATGGGTCAGCTCTTATTGAATTTCAATAAGGGTGATGTGATATACCTTCACTACTAAACCTACCTTTCTATGCTGTCTAATTAATTCCGTATAATCTATAAGAAAATTATTATTAAAAAAATTACTAAATATTATACGGTGTAGCTGTGTTATTGTCGGTCGGGATATCTACAATCCCGATCAAATAAAACGAACTGATTTTATCCATGAATGTATTGTTTGACTTTGATTAATAAAGGAGCCTTTTTCTTACCTAAGGTTAAGGTCACCTACTGGTTCATTTCTTTGTTTACAAGTTTATTTCTGTATCAGTACTTCTATTAGTAATTTAAAGTCTAATTAATATGTATAACTCATCAGTCTCTTAACTATTCATTGTCTTGCCTAAACTGGAATGCTTTTAAAATTCCACTTCAATTTGTATGCATGCTCCTTCTCACACTAAAGACTAAATCGTAGCTTAATGGCAACTTAACCATAAAAATAAGGTATTATAAAATCAAGTCGAGTTTAAGTAATTAGCTCTTATAAACAGCTATACTATTTTTTCTCTTGTAGACTAGATTAACTTGACACTAGAATTTATTGAACCTTAACTGCTTTTATGTTGATCGCAATGCAGTTGGGGGATAAAAAAGCAATCTAATCTGCTTAGCTCGAGTTTTTATAAAAAGGTAGGAAAAATTGTCGCATAAAGGAAATAGGATCCCGAGTTATAAAATTGGTTATAAAGTTAAATTGTTCGGGAAGTGCGTTTGTACCTGCTTGCGCTTTTGTTGTTAAGCTGTCGACATTTTTAATAAACGTGATAAGTTGCCTAAATTTCACGCGTAAAGTGTAAACAGTTCTCATTTTTGAAAGTCGTTATTTGCGAGCGCAGTTTTGGTTAGCAGTTGTTGCAATATACCGTCCCCATGATTTGTTGCTTCCCAAATGTTTGCGCAAACCTTGGCCAAACATCGGGGCCCGGATGTGGCTTCGTTTTGTTTTCATACTTTATTGTGCACTAAATTATGGAACTTTCGTTCTTTTATTAAAGTTTATCGTATTTTTTTTGTACTTACTTAATTTTAAAATTGGTTCTGCTAATGGATAGTATAATTAATTCCTCATTATGAGCGTTGTAGGATTGCAATTAGGTTCTTCATATTTGAGGTACATGTACCTAGATAAATATCATTGTACTGATATCTTTAGCTAAAAAGAGGCCTTCGCTACGATGTTTTAACTTTTCTATTAACCTTTCAACTACCTACGAAGAACTTTGCATAAGAGGCAGTAAGTAATGTAAGTATGAAACAGATATGTAACACAATGAGACCAATCTCTTGCTTTAACAAGGCGAATGACCCACACTTATTTGTGAAAATGATAATAGGGTCGCATATTTGCAATTCGTATTCAAATAAATTCTTGTACAATGGAGATAAATGACCAAAGTATTTCGTGGCACGAGCGAAGTATTTTTACTAACATTTTATTACATGGTTAGTTATATACCACAAATTAATGGTGTTATTCTATATATATTTATATCAATACAATATCGAATTCGCTGAGAAGGCTGTCATTGTAATTAATCTTAGGCTGTGTTTGGATATAGGTCTAATTGTATTACAATCTCGTTAAAAGAATTACATAGAATAATGTACGTATTCGGAAATAATGGAATAAAAGTGTCTCTACAGATAAATATGTTCATCTGACAACGTAACTTGATGATAGATTACTTTTGACCTTTCGGAAACCCAAAAAACTTTGTGATGGTATAATAATGGATCATCTTTACATTTCTTGGTTAGAGATCAAGTGGAATTCTTTGGTCGTATAATTTACGAGTTGAATTACACCCAGCTCAACTCGACATCACTCATTCCACTGTAGAGTCTAGACATGACAAACTAATTTATGTACTACGCATGACTATTAATCTTAGGAAGGTCACGCACAGAATGGGGTTTTCCGTGACTAATAAGTAGGTCATAAAAAATAGAACACTCACATAAGATTGAAGCACTAAATTCTGTACGCTCTGTGCTAGATAACTTTATGGTCTTTTTAGTTTTCCAAGCTTTGCCGGGAGCGAACGTGGAATTAAGTATTTCGAGATGTCGGAATTTAAATTAGGTAGTAACAGTGTTTTCTGAAGATTTGAACATTTCTCTTATTTTGTTTATAAATCTAGAATACAAATAAAGACCACTAGAAATACGTAATGTAGTAATTTAATTAGCAACATTAAGTATTGTTTGTAGAACGCTAACACTATTATAAGGGTAGGTCATAGAGGCTAAGTAAATCTGTTCGCAGAGCTCCTCTAGTGCCTCAAGGAATACATGTATGTATGTATTGCTCATTTAAACTAGTACGTGCTCTCACAAAGATCTTTACGGTTAGTTAATAAGCTCAATGTTTCATCAGAATGCTAATTGTTTCAATAACGTAATATTTGGGTATGCAAATACATATTTTATTTAAACCCCTAAATACACTTATCGAAATTGTAATGATAGATATCTTATTTAAGTTCAAAGTGTGTACTGTTTATTAAATTCAATACTTGGTAAATTATTTAATTTGGTTTCATTATTTATTTCAGAAATGTTTTATGCCAGACCTAAGTCCAGAGGATCTTTGAGTTTCGCCCAAGGGGATCTTTCATGCACAAAATACATAAATAAGTATCCATCTCGTTAACTTAGAAATATATTAAGTTGTCAATGAAAGTTTATGTATAACTAATATTGGTTATATCTCCTATATTACCTACCTATCTATTCCCCATCCATCCATAATCAAAGGAAAAAGTATATTGATATCTAACATATAAGATACATAATTAAATAACACATTTAAAAATAACCCCATAAAGATGACCTTTAGGTAACTAAATCGAAGTATTAAACATCTCACATGTTTTAAAATGGACACACCGCAATCTGTATGTTTATTAAAATACCCTCCAGTGAGAAATTGTACAACGTAAGGCAACAATTCGTAGTCATAAAATTAAGTGGCAATTACCATTGTAACACGAATAATGGCGCATACAGGATTTGCATCGAAACGGCGCCCACCGACCATTGTACACTCATCCGGGCATTAATCACAAGTTCAGTGGGAATTACATTCGTTATTGAATAAATGGTAACCAAACTTTAATAGGATTTGAAACCAAACGGCAAACGGATATTTGTACAAAGTTAAACGATAACGGAAATTAAATCAGACATCAGCAAATGGATTCGACAGAATGCCAATATTAGTTAACTTTTAATTTGGTTATAGTACTTTTAGTATACGTATGGTACGAGTTAGTGAAATATTAAAGATATCTAAGTGTTAAATCATTTTGAGTAACTAAAATTCATAAAACACCTCTAGCTACCTATTTATATATTTTTTAAAGTAACTTAAAAATTAATAATTACCTACCTATAAAATCGTGTACGGCGGTACCCAATCTCTATATAGGCCGTAACCTAAATTACTCTTATTCAAAATCCAATTAAAACAAGCCAACAATTTTACCACCAATGTTGTAAACAATGTAATGACACGATTTTGCGCCATTCATCATAATATGTCGGAGACAAGTGATGCGTCGCCAATGGTTAAACACCGTCCGTTGATTTGATTATTCGATGATGGATTGCGATTTATTAACAGGACATTCAATAATTGATTTACAGATAAATGTCAAGTTTAATGACTTAGGTAATTATTTACTTGTTAATTAACAAACCTATACTTATGTGAAACACTGTACGTCCCTGAAATAGAGTCGATTGGTTAAAATACTTACACTAAGGACTTTAAATTAATTGAGCAACAATGGATAATGTATCTAATATGTTATCCGTTACGCTATTCACTTGGTACTTACAACAATAAAAAGAATATCTATTACATTCATTTGAAACTAACTAGGCTACACGGTTCACTCACACTACTATGTTTTACTTTTTTATAAGTGGAAAGTAGAGTAAGAAAATACAATATTGTCTTTCTTTTTATGAATTCCTAATAAAACAAAGTATTAATGTATCTTTACCAGCCTAGCTACATACATTTTATAAGTTTATTTTGTAAAACAATTATATACACTGTATGAGACATAGACATAGTAATAAATAAATAAATCGACAAAGAAAATGAATAATGTCTTCGCCTATAGTATGACTATAGGTTCATGTTGCTGTGTATTGAAAAGTAAACCATGGTCAATGTTTGGGGACACATAAAATAAATAATTTAATTTGAGGTCGTTTAATTTTTTATTGGAATTCTCATCTATTTAGGACTGAAGTAATAAACACGTATATTAAGACAGTTTCACATCACTGAGAGAACCGTACAAAAGAGTGGATTAAGTGATGCTAGGTGGGCTAGTTTAAGTGCGTCTCCAGAACAACTAACAACGTGTCGAGAACCCTCCGCGAATCTCGGCCACAATGCTACATAGTTCCCTCTATTATTATTTCGAATAAACAACTTAATTCCATAATAAAACCTAAAGCTAAGCTCTATTTATAAACCTACCGCCTAATGACTGTTATTGGAGCAGCTTTTACCCAAAACCAAGTAACTTTTTAAAAGCTCTCCGGAAATCCAAATTGAATATCGTATAAATTATTGGATTAACGGTTGAGTTAGCGTACCCGAGCCATGTTATAAAGTTGATTAGCCGATTACTCGGACAGCACCTCGGACAAAACGATAGTATCACATACATTAGGAAAAATGGCAACCAACAAACTACAAAAACTCCCATTATGATCCCTAAAGTTCGAGCCGCGCGGCGTTCTTTCGATAAGGAGATTTTCTGTTTCTGCTCAATAAACTGATGTACAACATCGCCACTGCTGTTAACACTCGCCAATAATGGCTTTTCTTGTTTCTTCTTCCGTTGACTCAACTTAATCGAGCCGAGCTTTTTCCTACAACTTCCGCGACTAACAGGTGATATATCAGCTTCTATAGTCTGTCGAGCAATGGGATCATTCAGCAACAAAAATGGCATGAAAAAGTTCTTTTTGATATCTATAAACGCTTTTCTTTGACAACGTTTTATGCTCTCCCCGCTGTCCGACTCATTGTCTGTTTCCTCCTTGACGCTGTCTTCCTGGTGGCCCACAGTAATGACTGGCTTCTTATGAATCCGAGCAGCTAACGTACGGTTTCTAAGTCTTCTCTTAGCTGCTAGGTATATCTTGATGTAAACAATCGTCATTATGGCTAAAGGAATAAAAAAGGACCCCAAAGAAGAATACACGACGTATCCTCTTTCTGAGGTCAACTGGCATGGAGTGTCGGAAGTAAATTCATCCGGCCAGTCGTTCCATCCTAGCAGCGGCGGCGAACTGATCACCAGCGACAACAGCCAAACGCCCATTATTTGCACGAGAACTCTTTCCAAAGTTCGTTTGCTCGCATAGTTGATAGGATCGGTTATCGCATAATATCTATCAAGCGCAATAGCACACAGATTTAATATGGAAGAGGTGCACGACATGATGTCGCATGTAAGCCACATTTTACACAAGTGTTTGCCCCAAAGCCACCTGCCAAGCATTCCGTAAGCAACGTTCAAAGGCATTACCAAGATTGCAACAGCCAAATCAGCAGCAGCAAGCGACACTATAAAGAAATTTTGGACTATCCTCAGGGGTCGATGTGTGAACACTCCGAGTATTACTAAGATATTTCCGATGATTGTTCCTATTATTACAGTCGAGAGTGCTACAAGGGTCACTAAGGCCTCCCATTCTGGCACCGCAATCTCTATTCCCAAACTGGAGTTGTAGAGCAAATTGTTTATTTCGCAGTACGTTTCTTCCAAGTAGACGGATGTATTGTATTGTAAGCTTCCATTAGCTTCGGAGTCATTGTAAAAGTAATATTCGAAGTTAATTGGATTTTCTTTCATAGCGTTTTTTTATTGTTTTGAAAATTATGTGACTGTAAATCGACTGTAAACGGAGTCATTTTTCAAATTACTTGGAGTGTTTTCTGTAACAAACAATATTGCCAATAATAAACATCGCCTTACCTTCTTAGCGAAGTACTTGAGAACCTATTTATGTCCGGTTCAAATATCCAATTAACATCCGCGTGCTGAAGAAAAATGTTAAATAAGAATCTCCTTTTCCTTTTTTAAATAAAAAATAATCGAACAATTTTTAACAAAAGAACCTACATATTATATTACTAATCCTCCTTTTGAATAAATTACCTAAGTAAATATATACTTAGGTACTAATTTACACCGCACAAAATCGAAAAATAAAGTAGGTCAAGAACCTTGTAGTGGACCACTAATTAAGGCACTTATTCATAGAATTTAGGTAGTTATAATTAGCATCTATAATTAGTTACTCGTAACTTATACCTACTCTTTAAGTACCTACTAGATTATGCCTAGCAACTAACTTAAGTAGGTACTATAAAATAAAAATGTCACATAATGATGCTCACCCAATAAGTAAACTTCACCCATTTGCTTTACAAACATTATTTCACTATGGCTTATTGATCAGAATTCAAAAAAACATTGGAACACACGTGTTTGTATCAAGAGAACCAACCTAGACTGCGGAACTAAAAATATTTCTAAGCTCCACTACAAAGTCATAACAATATCCTACGTTGATATAGTAAACTGGGTTAGGAGAGGTACCCGGAGCCGGAGTCTACGACACGGTGCGCTGTGCATATTTCGGTTGCAACCTTACGTATAAAGTGAGCTACCTTGCGTATAGTATACTTAGATACAAGTCGCGTATAGATACAATTTTATTGTTATGTACGAATAACTCTTTTTGTTTTATAATAAACTGTACATATGTAGGTATATTGAGTTGGTACTTATTTGTTATGTTTGTAAGCCTGTTCTTAATACTTACCGTTGTCTTATAAAGTACTAGTAGCGCCTTTCGGTCTTACCCGCGTTGTACACGGCCCCGCGTTATTTTGATGTATGTAAAGTACATAATATATAATTATAATCTAATATATAAAATTATCGTGTCGCGTGTTTGTAGTTAAACTCCTCCGAAACGGGTTGACCGATTCACATGAAATTTTGGGTCCAAATACATATCCTAATAACCCGGCAAAGGGTGTTATTTGGGACGTGTAAAAATGTTGTTGATTTTTAAACTAAGTTGCGTGCGTCTAATTGGGACTACACCTAGGGGGACAATTTAAAATCATCACAAAAAAACCTTTCGGATTTTGTACAAAAATTAAGATTTTTTATATTAAAAAACAATAAAAAATGTCAATGCCTCCTACGCAGAAACGGCTGGACCGAATTTTACCAATCATAGCTAAGAACAACCAAAAGGAAACTGGTTTATAAATTTAAAAAACAGCTTTGAAATCGGGCCATCCGTTTGAGGGCTAAGGTGCCACAGACAGACACACATAAACACAGTCATCGGCGTGAAACTTATAATGCCCTCTTTTGCATCGGGGGTTAAAAAAATTATCACATAATATATTTTTGGACTAGTTTTCTTATCTGTAGTTTATACACAGAGTTAACTTTATTTAATATGTCGTTTTCAACTTATTGTTATAAGATAACTAAACGAAATTTTACCATCTTACATAATCAGAAGCAGTTAGTCATATATTTAATGATAAAATTGTAGTGTTTTCGAAAGAATAATTATTTTCACATAACTAGGTAGGTGCCAGAAAATACTAACCAGCTTAAAATAAAAGTTTTATAATAGCCGCCACTTTGTGACGTTCCATTTTTATGAAAGAAATAATTGGAAATAAAATAATATAGCTTGAAACCTCTTGAAACGGTTTATCAGACATTCGTATAACAGAACGCATATTACCACAGGTAAAATAAAATGAACGAACAAGCACGTGATACAAATCGTCCTTGACACAGATAATATTTGACCTTCTCACTTTTCTGTCAGAAAAATGTCATAAAATAAACAAACTCGATCGAACGAATCAAACGAAATGAGAATTAAAATGTCAAAATAAATAATAGCAAGCATTGCATGCAAGCACCATTCAATTACAAGTTCAATTGTAAATCGGAGGCGATTAATTACTATTGAGTTGATAAATAAAGAAGAATCTCAAAAAGACTTAATTCTATTTAATATTCGTAAATAGTCGATTCGGTGGCATATCGAAGCTGAAACTCATGATTCGTTCGGGCTAGAGTTCAGCAAAATGGGCTGTCTAACATGGATCCGAGGTATGACGTGCTAATGCAACACAATCCGAGCTACCACTGCTTTTTCTAACTTTGTTTATAATTTTGGTTAATTTATATTAATTGGTGTATAATTTTGGAATTTCCAAAAAGTGGTATTCAAAATGCGCTACGGCAAACACTAACTATATTCAACTATACATCTTCAAGGTCTATATCTGCATTAGTATATAAAAAACCTTATGTCCCTCACTGTATTTCCACAATATTAGTAAAATAGTTTCCTAATATTAGCATAAAATATAAATTAACAGTATACTCCAGAGGGGGTCCCAGTGCTAATAATAGTTTATATGTCCTTGTGTTTTCCACACCCATTAGCACATTAGGTGTGTATAATCCCACCCACTATCTAATCATTGTCTATTTTTATGTGTTTCAGGTATTAAAATGACATTCCCATTCAAGGATAAAGAGTTGAATAAAATAGCAGCATTTTTTAACTTGTCTACATTCCTACTCACATGTGCGGCTTTGCTTCAACCAAGTTGGTTTCGTATTAAAGGGTTGCATTGTGAGAGTCTCTCGCTGGTGCAGTTCTTTTCATCGGACAATGACGATGATGACGAACAGGAGTTCAACCAGCGACAAGGCCTACATTCTGATACTATTTATGACATAAATGATCTTAATAACAAATCTGATTTCACTAGTAAGTATTTCACCATAATATCAATTAATGGGTTTGTGATAATGACTACATGAAATTTTAATTCATGAATCCCATAAGATACATTATTATTATAGTGTTTTTCTGAGTCACGGGACAAGCCTGGTCTTTTTGAGAGGCATGTGAGGGGATACAGATTATTATTATTATTAAAGCCTTAAGTGTCCCATTGTTGGGCCAAGGCCTCCCCCATTTCTTCCATTCGGCTCTGTTAAGAGCTTCCTGACTCCAACTGGACAAGTACATGTCAAGCTCATCTCACCATCTCCGTTTGGGTCATAAGATACATATGAAAAATAAAGTCCTGCCTATTATTGAAAAAATTTAATATAAACTGATCCTAAATAAAATTAACCATAGTTTTAACAATATCAAACAACTTCATTCTTTGTTCAATAAGTAATTAAAGAAATGTTTGTAAATGAATAGTCAGTAGAGATAATATAAATGTCCATTATTATAAACAATTCAATTGTTGATACATTATCCTTATTTGCATACTTAATTGCTGAGCAAGAGGTTATAAAGTTGTAACAGTTTAATACAGGGCAAAGAACTTCCTATAATTACCAGGCAGAGGTTAATGTGTTAAGAACAGAATTATAACATTAAGTTCATAAATGACTATTGATTTAACTTAAACCGTAAAGACAATTGAACAAAACTGACAAATATAATTATTTGAACACTTGGGTGGTATTCTCCATGATTTATACCCACAGCACATTGTACAGGAATTTTGGATTATAAACTATATAGCACTACTACGCCACCAAGGTCTAATCTATATCAGTATAGAATCAAATTCAATAATTACTGTCTCGTAATTTATGTAATAAAAAAGGTCTTTACAGTTTACTTAACATATGCATTTTTGTAAATTTCAGGACTGCCTCCTTGCACAACTTTGGAAACCATAACTCTTCTGCGAGTACTCATCCTTCTTTGCTTTATGGTATTGCTGTGCTCATGCATCGGGACTCTTATTAACCTGACCAGTCTGAACAGCAGAGCTATAAAGATATTAAGAAGGAATGCAGTGCCGAGCATTCTGTGCGTCTTCTGGGTGATAGCGATTGTTGGAGTATGCTATTACACTACAGTGGTATTGGGAAATAATAGCGATGCCAACACTATTCAAGTTGACTATGAATATGGATTCTATGCTATCACGGGAGCAGGTGAGTTGTACAAGTGTTTTTAAATACTAGGAGCGTCCTGCGGTTTTACCTGCGTTGTGCCCGTTCCCGTGGGAATTTCGGGAATTTACATATTAACCTATAACATATTATATAACACATATAAACCTTCGTCTTGAATCATTCTATCTATATAAAAAACTACGTCGAAATCTGTGCAGTAGTATTTGAGTTTATCGCGAACAGACAGACAGACAGACAGACGCGGCCGAGGACTGTGTTTTATATAATGGTTAATGTTTTGGTGTATTAGTTGCGTTAAATTCCTATCATTAATTAATTACAGTAAGTGGCACTAAACCAGTAATAATTAAACTGGACTTTGCATGATAGTAAACATTAAGACATAATATTATTATTTTATAAATACATTAGTCATTTTCTACCATATTTAACCTAACCATTTATGACTTTAAAGGTAAAAACTTCTACCGAACTAAAGTAGGTACCGTTTGATAATAAACCATTTTATGTCGGAAACTAATGTTAAATCATAATGCCAGGTTATGATGCTTGACAAGATTGACCAACATGAATTTTACACATTTTTTCCTCAACGAGGATGGATTTTAATCATAATTGACACACATTTATCATTTCAGAAAAGTTTAATAAAGTTTTACTATAACTACTTACATAATAAAGCTGAATAGGTTCTTTTTTATTTGGTTTAACGCACTAATCTCAAAGGCCAAATTTTAAAAAATCTTTTTTATGTTACTTAATGGTCACATAGGAGCGGAAAGTAAAGTACAGATCATTCCGAAATTCGAAATTCACGGGAATGGGCACAGTGCAGTGCCCGCTATTTAAAAACTAAATGCCAAAGTTTGTTATAATGAATCCACCATGATAATTGATAAAGTCCTATTATGCTGAAACAGCTATTTAAACTACCTAAGTTGTATGTATAGAGTACCGTGCCACACAGATTTTTTGCTGACAGATGACTTAAGTTTATATTTTATTCTCTTTATATAAAACTATACATAGCACATCTCTTTAAATAGAAAATTATAAAAATATTTCAGGTGCACTGGCATTGTTGGCCTCAGCTGCCAACCTGTGGGGAGCTCCATTGTCCAATGACGAGGATGTTCAAAGAAGGAATCTCATGGAAGACTGGGACGGCTATGAAGCTCACTCTGTCGGTCCAACTCCAGCTGTCCCCACTCTCCCTCCATACACCCCCAGTGCTGACTATATCCCCACCATCCCCGCCTACGCCCCACCGGCCCTCGGCACCCAACAATACTTCCCTTTCGACGATCTGTCCATTCTTCCACCCCCACCTCCATACACTCCATAATAACCAACCTTATTGAGCTATACAACTGGATTTATAATCTGTGTAAGGCTTGTGAGGCTAAATCCTTGTTTTTAAAGAGAGTAGCAATCTCTAGGTGATGTTAATCTAGGTAGGCAATACTACGATTCCCTGCCTTCTCTATCCTTTCGACGTTTTGGGTAAACTAGCGAATATAATAACCAAAATAATTGTTAAGTATAACCATAGAATAATGAAGCCTAAAACTTAAAATATGATGTCCTTTGTATGTATATATTGCGGTTGTGAGTTAATCAATGAATTCTTGTTCACTTCAACATGTGATTTGCCATTTTAGTGCCTATTTGTGTCGTATTTCTCTAACGTAATGCTTTAAGATATATATATAATGTTGATTCTCTCATGTTTTGATTTAAACTTTAATCTTTTCTTGAATAATCTCTTTAGTTTAACTTTAATCTTACTAATATAAATTAACTTAAGGTTTAGTTTATTTAACATTATTATATTTAAACCAAATTATTTATATGATACTAATACTACTTTTAGGAATGATGGTTATATCGTCATATCATTTGGTAATACAGATACTAACTCTCAAATAACTCACTCATAACAATTTCATAAAATATCAAATTCCAAAAGTATTACAAAAATCATGAATTAAATGAAATTTAAGTTTTTCCTTAAATCTGTCCTAGTATTATTGTTTTAGCTTACTACATTACGGCATTGGTATTAATTTAAATATAAGTTTGTTTACGAAATTGGTAACAAAAATGAGCTTTTAAATACTAAATTTTAGTAAATTGTTGAAGAAAAATAAAATGAAAATTACATAATAATAACAAAACCTATGTAATGATACTAGTAGATATTCATGTATTTTAAATCCCGTTACCAAAAATGTTATAAGTTTAAAAAATGTTAATGTA
Organism: Cyclophora punctaria; assembly: GCA_951394245.1. NCBI lineage: Eukaryota > Metazoa > Arthropoda > Insecta > Lepidoptera > Geometridae > Cyclophora > Cyclophora punctaria. The sequence continues at coordinate 5,832,595 of OX596177.1, forward strand.
TAGAGTTTCGTCTAGATATAAGAATAGTTATTCCTGGTTATTCGACTGGGAAGTTTATTTTTACAATTAAAACCAGAGTAAATTTATTTTTGTGTAAGACCAATATGTAATACATATCTCAGATATTATGAATGTATTTTATTTACCTTATAAAAGCGTCAAAATTGAGTGTTTGTGCTCAAGTTTTAAGTATTAAAAAAAATTTAAGTAACTGATCAATGATAAGTCTCATTGTAGTCATATGGTTATTGGCTAAATAATGAAACCTAATAGATCATATTATTTAAAAGTATTCATAAATTCGCCTCATTGGTCTAGTGGTGTGTGTACTCGCCTACCAAGACTGAGGTCCTGGGTTCCGGGTCAAGCAATGTTTCCTACTTTTCAAAAATGACTCCGGCTTGAGATCACCAACCCACATTACGCAAGCTTGGTGATTATGCCTAATCCCTTTCACTGTACTGATATCTTCAGTGAGATGATAGGCCTTTACCCAGCCATTTGACATTATAGGCTTAATACAATAATACAATTCATAAATTAAAAGTTTGAATTTAGTTTATATTGAAATCATTTAATCACATTTATTAAGGTTAACAAATCAATTTGAATCTAACCCCAAGGGGTAAGGTTCAAGGGTACACACAGTTATCTATATATATATAAAAATGAAAGCCGTTTTTCTTGGTCAAGGCATCACGCATGAATGGCTGGACCGATTTCCACAGTTTTGCATTCGTTGGAAAGGTATCGGGCTCCGTGAGGTTTATAGGGAATAAAAATCTCAAAATTCCCACGGGAAGGGGGGCGCTGCGGGTGAAACAGCGGGGCACAGCTAGTCAATTTATAAATTAGTCAATATTCTTGAGAGCACTTAAATCAAAATGAGGCTGAGCTGGTCTTTCAACATGTGCAGTTGGTTTAGTTTGTAAAACAGTTGCTTCAGATACCAAAGAGGTATTGTAATTCATATGGGTCATATCATTCTGGGATGCCGACAGATTCAGGTATTTAACTCTTTCCTTTTCTAAATAATTCACCCTCTCTTTCAGAGTATTGTTTTCATCTTTCAGCACTTCTACTTGCATTAAAAGTTGTTCAATTAGTGAGTGCAAGTTTGTACTGATTATTTGTAATTCTTCCATAACTATTCCTTTTGTTTTCTCAGTTCTCTTTCCATCGACAACATCTTTTGTTGGGCCAGTTAATATACTCTGTTGTGTGTTCTCTTTATCTAAAAGAATAAGCAACAAAGACTCTGTCTCATTGATTGCTTTAAAAATAGCTACTTGCAGCTTTGAATAATCATTGCCATGAATATTACTTCCTGGATCTTTACCAAGTTGTTTTATGTCATCCATTGCTTTCTTAACGCGGGCATATTGTTCTTTTTTACTTTTGATCAGGTCTTTTTGTTTTAGGTGGTAGCTGTGTTGTAAGGTAATCGATTCAAGGGCAACAGAGGATGTGGTGGATTTCATTGCATCTAGCAGTAACTCGGCTGCATTATGGTGGCACTGCATTGCCTCATCATACCTATTGTTCACGAGATGAGCCTCAGCCCGACGGTGTTGTTGATGAGCCTAGTATGAAAAAAAATGTTACAATATATTATAACGGAAAAAAGTTAGAACGTACATTATCACAATAAAATTAATTAATTACCAAATTAAGCGGGTGGGATTCCATATCTCCGGTGTAGGTAAAACCTTTTATGTTGAAGTTATTTTTTCGTAAGGCACTTCACTTTATTTAATAATGAGATTTTTAACTTCACTTATTTGTTCTTTTCATGGATTAATTCAAGTTTTGTCTTTTAGTCTTCACCGAGTTTGAATGGTATTTTTATTTGTTTGAGTCACAGGCTTGAGTCGTAGACCACAGACCAGGAAACTACGGTACGGTTTGCGTTTGAGTTGAGACTGTGGTTTGAGATCTACGAGTCGACGTACAATACATACGTCAATCGCAATCGCAATGACATTGACAATTGACACTTATCGTGACCACAGACCTCGAAGCCGATAGTAACGTGTGGTGCTGGTGACATTAATTAATGTAAAAGATTTAATAAAAGTAACTACGAAAGTAACACACGCTTGAATTTTTTTCGATCGGATCACTGATTTGGTTCGCTTTCGAACCTAATCTGTCAGTAGAGTAGCATGCGAACATAATTAAGTATTATTAATCGAGGTCCGCCTCGGTACTCTTGTTGCACATCGACTAACATGTAGGTAAATTGACAGTGAATTTTTTTTGATGAACCAAATGCACAGATTATACATTCATTCAAAAACACGCTAAACTACACCCCGGATTTTTAAATAGGTATGTATGTAGGTATTTTTGAAATGTTATCTTTTCTGGTTAGACAAAAAATTAGATGGTAACATCAATTTTATTATAGGCTGCAAGATATATATGCACTAGCAATGCCCAATGTTTTCACTTCCACTTGAATGTAGCTATCCAATAATAATAATTATTCGATAGCTACATTCGCTTTATACGCTTTTCGATTTTAAACATGAGATCATGAGATTTAATGATTTAATACACATTTGTTTATACCGTCTAAGGTGGTTATTGCAGGTTCTAGGGCTGACAATGACACAATATACCGTAGTACCCATGGACTTATTATTATAATCGTATTATGTACCTAATTAAAAAGCCTGACATGACAGTTTATGGGAATGTTTATCAATGTTTTGATAAAAACTACTTTTATTTAGTGGTTTGTGAACTGTTTAGACCAGTTTAGACGTCACATCCGAATTTGTAGACAATTTGTAGAATGTTTTTAATAAATATTATTTAAATAATCATTTATATATAGGTACCTACATACAGGCAGAAGGATTAATAAATTAAACAATGCCTAAAATTAATATAAATATTTGTTGCTACCGAAAAAGTAAGAAACTATTTCGGGGTGAGCGGAGTATTTCTGCAAAGATTTTGTTGTACAAAATTTTTTTGAGGCCTCTATTATTATATAACTGGTTTCGAAAAAATCATAATTCTTATAAAGTTACTGAAGTAAAGATTTTGAAGAAAATAATAAGAACCAAAACAAGAAGGGATCTGAGACTGAATAAATTCTACATGGACGTTAATGTCGAGCAGCTTATGAATGTAGAAATGATCAACTGGAAAAGAGCTACTCATGGGGAGACATACCTGAAGCGGTTGTTAGAGAAGACATCGCGAAAGGATGACCCTGCGGAGTACTATGCAAGAGCCCTTGAGTAGGGCACCCATAACATGTCTACTCTATCACCTACCTATACCAATTTGAGCTCCCTCTTTATTTTGGCACTATTGGGGAAACCGCTACATTAATTCTTAGGTGCCTTACTAAGGTATTCAGTGTCTAATTAGTTAATTAATTAATAAATTAACAAGTAGCTACAATAAAATTGTTATAGTGAAAATAAAATAATTTAATTCTGATATCAATTGGTTTATTTCAACGTATGCTTATTAAATTATCTCACAAGTATCGTCAGTAATGACCTACTGATGGATATTCTTTGAATATCTAGCAGCATAGGTACGTAGCACATCCCATAAAGAGCCAACATAGGCTAGGTGCCTATTCTTGCAAAAACGGGAGTTCTCGCAATACAAAATATGAATTTAATGATAGCGCCACCGCACCTTTTTATGTCTGCATTGTAGAGATTGTTTTTCACATTTCAGAAGATCATTCCATCTCTGCCTTTCCATATTAACATGGTCAATCACATTTAAATAGTTGTAATTACGGTATACTTTTGCAAGATTAACTTTATCCCTCTTCGGGCTTCCTTGTTCATATTTAGATTTGCGTATTTGTAACAGAAGTGAACTCTCAAACCGCAGGAGTTTCTCGCTATTTTTGTTGTCGAGTGTCCACACTTCACATCCATAAGTCAGTATGGGTCGTATGAAAAACTTGTAAATTTGCAATTTTAGTCGGTAATTGATGGAAGTATCACTGAACAGTGTTGAATGTCGCCAGCACCACTTCTTAGCACAATTTATTCTATGATTGATTTCGACGACCATAGCCCGCTTTCTCAAATATCGTGAATGACAATTTCTGTTAGTCTTCATTGATGTTTCATGAGGTGTATTGCTTGACGAGCTTACGAAAGCTATGTATAGAACAACTAGATTTGTACATGTCCGGAAAACTTTAAAATATGTATGTTTAAGTAATTTGGAATAATTTATTAAAAGGTAGGTCTAGTACTAGTAAATAAACCCACAAATGCTTTGTACCTACTTATTAATCAAAGTCAATATGAGTCTGGCATTTCACCAGTGTAAATATATTTATCTATGCATTTTCCACAGGATTTCTATATTATTAGGTACCTCCGTGTCTTATATAGGTAAATCACCTAATTATTAAAATAAGGAATGGCCATTAGTTTTATATAATTATTCCGAGGTTCTTTAATTTGCTCAATGGGTCCCTCCTGTTTGTGCAATATACTTATTTTCATAGTTTAAAACCGGATAACGTTCGAATTCATTCCCAATCCAGCGCACTTTATTTACTAACATTAGCCTATGTTTCATTATACGTCATACTGAAAAACATACAATTTTTACAGTTGTAGCAGCAAATCTACATTCAACCCCATACAATGTTATCACGTTGTTTAAAGTTTTCAACGCATTGCCTGTAACTGTTTTAGAAATACAGTCACTATTAATGTTTTAAGCAACTAGTTCTTACGGCTCAGAGATGATTATTTTAAAAATTGTTTTGTTGGTATTAACGTTCGTTAGTTATGGTAATGGGATGGTTACCCAATGTTCTATGGCCGAAGTGAAGAGTTTGTTGGAAGGGTGTGACCGGCTGGCTGGGCTGAACATGACAAGCGTTGGGGGGACGATTGTGAACAACCACAACTGTGACGTGCTGTTGCCCAAACAAGTGTTTATAGAAGAACCAACATTCAAGTACTATCCTGCTGATTCGGTATAACTACTACTAATTACTTCTAATGATTCCGTGCTTCGGAGGGCACGTTAAGCCGTCGGTCCCGGTTACTTTCTACGGATAGTAGTCGTTACATGAGCCATGTCAGAGGCCTTTGGCGGCTCAATAACTCTGACACCAGGATTGGTCAGGTTGACCATCCACTCGATAAGAAGAAGATTACTTCTAATAATACTAATATTAGGTATAAGTGTGAAATTCAATGACGACGTACATATGTGTGTTTTTTACTCGTTCACGAAGAAACTATTGAACGGATTTGGGTTAAAGTTTACAGTCTTAAAGGTTGTAGATACATAAAAATAAGACATGGCATATATTTTCATCCTCAATTCCTGCGGAAAAGGGGTCAACACGGGCAAGACCGCGAGACGCTGCAGTCCTTCATACGTGCGAAACTATTTGATTACGAAGTCTTTGTTATTACATTATAAACGAAGTTATTTAATGTTTTACAGAAAACTTTTTACACGATCATAATGCTTGATCCGGACGCAGCACCTAAAATTGAAGGTGAATTTTATTTACATATGGTCAAGGCAAACATACCGGTAAGCAACATATATATTGTAGTTAGATAGATTGGATATCTATATAGGTTCATAATACATATATATTTTCATCATAGTTATTTGGTAGAGTAGAGAGGGGTTGCTCCAAGCTTACGTTAGTTAACGTTGACAAAAATGGCAGCCTTAACAGACATAAGAAAATGAGAACTTGTGACTTCCTATTGACCGCTTGAATAACTTTTACCGACTGTCATTAAGAGGAGCTAAGGAGCTAGATGATCTTACGCACACATGCACGTAGCAACAGGCGTCGGCACTGTCTGTGCACGGGCGTTTACGCACATGCGTAAGTACTAAGTAAGAATAAGAATATAATGCGATTTACTAAAAATCTATTGATTGGACTTAAAATTAAAACGCTATTATGTTAGTTAGTATATTGATTGTAAAATTACATGCCAAAAAATCAAAATGATCGCATGTAATTTAATATGGTTTTTCACCATTAAAATAAAATTTTAGAGGAGTTTTCGTAATTTTTTTCTAAGTAAAATTTGTTGTATTATGTTTTCAACACACTATCTAGCTAGCATATATCCTGAAGAATATCATATATTTTTCTGATTTTGTTTATTGCAGTGAATCATATGCTTTAAAGCATTATAGAACTCGCGTTTAGCTCCTGTAGTCCCCTTAAGTTATGACACAACGCTGTATCTATCAGACATTTAACAACGTGAAAAGTCCTGAATTTTTTTACGAACAAACCCTTCTTAGGGTGCTTTTTTCAAACGGTTACGTAATTTAACAACTCTACCTGAATTTGCTGTACCGTATACTTTTATGTATTAACTAAAGGTGCCTAGACTTTCCTAAAGCTCTACATTTTTTTCAGGGATTGGCCTTACGGGCTAATGACAATAGTAAAACAATGGGGATCGATTTCCGAGGTAAGTTCTTTCTTCGTCTAATTGTAGGTATATTGCACTAAGGTGACGATTTTCGACATCTGGCTGGGGAACTCATACCTACATTTGTGACATTTTCTTTCAACCAAAAGCTAAAATTAAGTTTAAAGTATTTTATTATTTTATACATTAAAGCATACTTCGTAAGTAACTTTAGGTTTTCACTTGAAACCGTAAAGTTTGTAGTTTTAATTCCAAAGTAAGTTGAAACTAAACCCTATTTTGTTTAAAGGTTACAAGTCACCAGCGCCACCTCGCGGTACGGGCATACACCGCTACATGGTTCTGTTGTACGAACAAGCCGACGGGAACAACTTTCTTCCTCCAGTACCGAACTCTCGGTTTAGATTCAACCTAGCCCGGTGGCTATCTGGCAAAAGCTTATGCGGCCCCGTCGCGGGCCTTCAGTTCCGATCGGAATTCTAGATGGCGCTACTGGTAGCAAAATGAACTTATCGCATTGAAGAAAGGAAATTAGATCTGCGAGACATGCTAGTTTAAGAATTCGATTTTTGTTGGTTTTATGTTGTTTTGATAAAGGTACGTAAGTATGTAGATTGTATAATATTTCGGAGCTTTATTTGTATCTACCTACATACTGCAATACCCACTTTCGAAAGTCAAAATCAGGAAAGTGGAAAGTTAAAATAATATGTATCCTATTGATAGATCTAACTTCCTATCACATTACATAGTATTAAGGAGTAGGCATAGCCAAAACTTTCCTAAAACACACATAAGCATGTACCCATTTACTAAATATCGTATAACTAACTACTTAAGTAGGTACTTACTTTATAGCTCACAACAAATATGATTAAAAGGTTTAAATTAAACCATCAAGAAGTTAAAGCCAACGCATTTCTTTTGTTTCGTAACGAGAGGTGAACCGTATAAATGGCGGCACGAGCCACGCGTAGGCTGCGCAGGCGCACCGAGTTCCCTCTCACCCGCACCCACGCCGCGGTGACACCACCACAGACACAAACATGTTTACAGACGCGGCTGACGGACGCGGCTCAATGAACAGGTAGTGATGGGGCTAAGAACGGATGATGATGATGAATTCTTCAATTCAGTAAACCTTTTTCCTATGCAACGGTTAACAATTTTGGGAAGTTCGAACAGTTTATATTTTAGGACTTGCACGATCAAGCATATTGTAACAGAACATTAATTAATGCGCCAACATTATCTTCAATGTACTGACGATTATAACTTAGCATAATTTTCTCAGCTCAGCATTTCAGCGTCTTTTTACTAGTTTGATTAAAATTTTAGTGAAATGATAACTTCCTAGCCGTACAATATACCTAAATAGGTCTCTAGTTATAAACTATCTGACGTAAGTCGCGGACGTCTTCTTAAGCCGCGTCCGTATGTCTCCAGTTTAATTTATATAAATAATTTATTTTCCAACTTCTACCGGTTTCACCTTTGATTTATGTTTTGTAGATTGTACTTTGCTAAGTAAACATCACTCATATGTTTTAAAGAGGTAGGCAGCTAATCATTTTAGTGGATATCACTCAACTTAATTCATCTTCATTCTACAGTAGCACTAATAGTAGGGACTTAGGTAAGTCGGATGACAAATTAAATAAGAAATTGATTGACATTTTACTGAATTATAAAAATATCTCCACATAGATTTAGTTACTTTCATTACTTTCTATAACCTATATAATTGTATGACCTATATCATTTATAAAGTGTTTGAAATCTTTGATTAGCTATATAAGTAGGAATCATCAAAAAACTTAAATGGCTATCCACACATTTCCGGGTCAGGGCTATCCGTGTTCCGAGTAGATCGTTTCAGTGTTCCCGTCAGGGACGTGCCATCCGTCACCCGTGTTCACACATAGCAGGGAAATCGGTATCAGTGTAATCTGTGTCGTTAGCTGATACGCACACAACACGATGTCGATGTGGATTACGAAGATCGTAAAGTATAGCATTCTGCCGTACAAGTTCTATCAACCTTTCTGTATTCATGTTGCACTTGCAGATAAATCATTAACTGTAACAAAAATCGGATAGCACTGTCAGAGCGACCGTGCGTCCGAGTGTGCTCCGGGACACTGACGCCTGACACGGAGCTGTGTGAACCAGTTCATACAATTTGTACGTAACCGATTTTTTCCCCGTCCCTGACGGAACACGGCAGGGACGAGTTCCCGGAAATGTGTGGATAGCGCTTTAAGCGCTATCCACAAATTGTATGAACTGGTTCACACAGCTCCGTGTCAGGCGTCAGTGTCCCGGAGCACGCTCGGTCGCACGGTCGCTCTGACAGTGCTATCCGATTTTTGTTAAAGTTAATGATTTATCTGCAAGTGCAACATGAATACAGAAAGGTTGATAGAACTTGTACGGCAGAATGCTATACTTTACGATCTTCGTAATCCACATCGACATCGTGTTGTGTGCGTATCAGCTAACGACACAGATTACACTGATACCGATTTCCCTGATATGTGTGAACACGGGTGACGGATGGCACGTCCCTGACGGGAACACTGAAACGATCTACTCGGAACACGGATAGCCCTGACCCGGAAATGTGTGGATAGCCCTTTAAGCTTGCTTCAGGTTTTAAAACATGTGGGTGTAGATACCGGGTAGGTATTATTTTTAGTTGTTATTTAGACAAAAAAAAACAGGAAAAGGATACTCGTATCTAAGGATAAAGCTGAAAACATGTACATAAAAATTTAAACGCCAGTAAAAATAAAAATATATGTGTATCATGTGCTGAGATATTTCTCAGAATGTATTGTGATCCGGGTGGTCCCGTGGTTTATAGTGGTGCTTTATGCCCCGATATTATTACACCTCTTGTTTTCGGACATAACAAAGTACCTAAACTTTAATTTATTCTTCAGTTAAATTAATTATTGTCACATTAATTATTGAGGCCGACTGATACAAGTACGATTCTCAAAAATTACTCGTAAAGATCCCTCATAAAATGAGTGATAAATGTAATAAGTAGGCTGCTTGGGGCAAGCTGTTCGATTGTTCGCGGTCGATAGTCCAGATCAGATTCTCGTTTCCCGTTCAGCTCTCGCTAGTCAGAGAGAAATCCGAGGGGACAACGTCGACTTAACATCACTGGCCACACAGAAAAGACCTATAACACATCTCCGCCATAAAACATAGAACACCCTCAGCTGAGTACTACAGGTGCTCTAAGGTGGTATTGCTTCACTACGGATAATGTTTAAAGAAAGAAAAACATAACTATCGTACGACATATTAAACTCTTAGTCACACTCACTCACACGAATGTTGCCTCTTGCTGTTCCATATCGGATTCAATGAGTCTATCTAGGTATCAAGGATATATGTTGAAGAAACTCAATGAATAAGTTAAGAGTTATATAAAGTACCAAATTAGGAGCCGTAGGAAGTTCTAAGAAGAAACTATATCATACTCTTATTATTGAACGGCAGACTAATGATTAATTCCGCGTACCCGTACTAAACTACAAAGATATCTATTACGAGCACAACAAAAGAAATAAACATTCGTCAATTCGTTTCGTTCAGTTTTGTTTCATCTTGAGCAAAAAATAACATTTATCCGAGTACTATGACGTCATAACGATTTAAATAAATAAGTACGCCCGGACACATTCACACACGGTTGATTAGACCCAAACTAAATCCTAAGCTTGTATTATGGTATCTAACTAACTGATACTAATACAAATACCTAAAAGCACAAATACTTTATAAGAATATAAAATTGACACCCAGACGTCGCGTCGGCGCCAATAACTATGTCTTTACATATTGTTGACTCTGGGCGGGAGTCGAACCCGCAACCTCCGACATTGCAAAGTATTAGCCTGTAATGGCCCACTGCTGGGCAAAGGCTTCTCATTTCACTGAAGATCGTCATACTGTAAGCTGTTATTTTATTTTTAAGAATATTGATTTCCTGTTTTACTGCCATGAACTTGTATTCGAGGTATAAGTGAGTAAATATTTTCCTGTCCCAATGGCGGCGCATGTAGCTTACGAATAATAACGTTGAGAGTGGTACGTATCAATATTATATGGATTTTCCTTAATGCAAATGAAATTAATGTGATCAACGTATGGATGTACGTGAGATTAGTTATGGTCATGAAAGATAACGAACCAAACCTACCTCCTAAGGTGATCGTTTGCCTTCCCTAACCGTACCTAATATCACTTTAACTAAAACTATTTCTTTTGTAAAGATATAACATTTGATATGTCATAGAATCTCTGTCGCGTGTTTTTGACAGGAAGCACGTCTATCGTAAATTAATCGAGATGGCTCGAAAGAAACACTAAATTGCTGGACCGGTTTGGCGTGTGCTACACTGGACCGGTGACCAACGGAAATAGTTGCCACTCGCACACACTGGCTTTTTAAATATTAATGTCGAGCTTATGTTCCTAATATCTCTTAAATTAACAGTTGGTGACCCGATATGCCACGAGTATTATGACTCGCTCTAAATTACAGCCTGTGCTATTAGGAAATTAATGCTTCCATTTATGTTATTAGAGTATCTACATAAAGCTAACGTATCATAGCGAATGATCTACATACTCTCGAACGAAGCTCAAAGGCTTTGTTTGAAATATACCACTAACAAAGTTCTCTTTAACAAATCCTCAAATTCTGGTGAAACGAATTCTTGCAACAGTATGGTTAGGTGGAACGCAAGTCCCACGTCGCCTGATGAATTGCATCAATATTAATGAAGTTGTTACCATTATGTGGACATCACAAAAGATGGTGTTAGCACGTGTTGCAAGTTTTGTGAAAAGCCAAAAGTTACGGTTTCCTTCCGGTCGCCCACGCCGCCCACAGCGCGCCCACGCAAACCTATGCCAATCAATTCAACAAGAGCCGATACGTTTCACAAACAACATGTTATTGTAGCAGCCCTTAAAAAATATTTGATAAAGATCCTTGCTAGAACCACCCCTGTCTTCTTATGTAATGTTTTGCGATGTTCTTTTGTAGAAAAGACATTATTTATATTTAAAAAAGGTCGGCAGAAACGTTACGTTTTTCTTTTACATAATGTTCCACTCCCACGACGGAGGAATACGTAAACACGGATCTCATAGGGCACTACGGTTCACCTAATCTTTCTCGATTAGCGTATTTTAATACATCCCATTTCCAGAAAGTGATAATATATCTCAACTTGCCCATATCACGTTGAAAAGGTCAGGATCTAATCCAACATAATATAACTTACTACTTAAATAGAAAATTAGTACTTATGCCTACGCAACGTTTGTACACTTAATCTTTTCATTCACAATTTATGCTTCATTGCTAAGTGGATAAAACGAAGTGCGTTAGTAGATAAAGCGACATAAAGAGAGTCTATTGCATTCATCGCCAAATACAGAGTCGTGTCTCAATGGCCGAGATAAGAGACCACGTCATAGTTAAATCTGAACGAAGGCTAACTGGAGGCGTTAACAGAGCCGAAGCAATTAAATTAATTAATTATTTCCTTTCAAATTTGCTTGAATATATCAAACCCCGATAAACAACAAGATAAAATGTTGCTTCATAATGTATGCAGTCTTCGATAACATCAATGTTTTGGATAGTTCACTATTCATGCTACACCCATAAGCAGTCTCTGCGTGTATAGATTGACCCGCGTTCACATAATAACTGTAGTATTTTAAAATAGTGTGGTTGGGCCAGTCACTTGAATATTCTCCAAATAATAAGTCCCTATACAACTCCAACTATTCATAATCTTGTTAACAGTTTGGTAAGTATTGAAGTACCGGCCAGCCAGTCATTCATAGAGTGTGTTCATTGATGAACGAGCTGTTGCGATAAGTTTACTTAGGTCTGTAAAGAGAACGACGTCTTCTAACCGTTGTCGACGAGCGAGGCAAGTGTGTCAATCGTGTCGTGTGTCAACATTGTGTTAGCAAGGTTGGTTGGCTCTCGGCCGTGACACGAGGCTTGCGTACGCCACGAATTTGCCGTTCATTGATAAAAACAATCGCCCACGCGGAGGCTCCATTCACCGGCGCCGGTGGTTGCGCAACGCGCATGCGCCGCCCGCGCCCCCTCCCCGCCCCCTCGCACCCCCACGGCCCCATCACACGGCCCGCAGCCTTCCGCAACACCGATCGTAGACAACACTTCCAGATATTCGATGGATGGACTTACTTAGATGTTGACTCACCATATAGAATCACACTTACACGTGAAACACTTTGACCTTATCAAATGTTTCGTAAGCTCTTATGAAAATGCAAGCAATATGACTAGAAAATGTTTCTTCAATCATTATAAAACACTCTCGTTTATGAAACTGGTTAACGAACTCGTAAAACGAAGAGTATTATTAATTTCTACAAATCTCCTTATGAGAAGGTATTAACTAAATAAATATACTTATGAAAATTCGTTGCTCTAGAAATGAAATCGTTAAAATATTTTATTACTATTAGAAAACTGTCATTTTGAGTTGCATTAAAAGCTTTTAATCAGATAAAGCGGTTGAGGTTTAATTAAAAATCATCTTGGAAGCTTACACATGGAGAAACATTAATGTTTTAGTAATCTGGTAATCCTCTCATTTGTCACGATTTGAAACAAATCTAGTTGAATATTATGAAGTGGATGTTAACGATGCACTTATGCTGCGAACATTAAGTGCGCCATAAATGGCCTCAAGGAATCTACTGGGATTATCGGCTACATACAGCACTTGTATTACTGGGACACTGCTAGAAGTCACTTCACTATCACATTAACGTCTGAAAGAATTATGCTTGGAACAGTATTAATTGGTGTTAAATTTATATGGATTTAGAGGCACTCTGAATAAATAATCCCGTCTTATTGGACTGATATATCATGTACCGCAAGATACCTATTCGTCAGTAATTGCCTCTTATGAAACAGGTAGTTATATATTAATTTGGTTTGAGTAATGAAAGTAATTGGATGTTTTATAGCCGCGGTCTCTTATTAAACTAACGTGTTAGTTTTGTCAAATGTTTTTATTTGTGGAATTTAAATAATCAAATCATATAAAATGTGTGTATGAATTAGTACTAATTAAATATGGCGGTATGTTTAGTTGGATCGTTAACTGACAGGGCTCAATTGAAATGGTATAAAAGTATTACAAAGGTAAAGTATTATCCTGTTTCATCCTACTGGTGGATAAAGGCCTCGATGTTAATTAACCAAAACTAAAAGAAGCCAAATCTTTAGTGTTCAATTAAGGTTTCATAATTATTGTGTAAATCGTAATGTACTTACGTTACCTATTACAAACTGGTAATATGTAATAATATTTAAACTTTATTCGAATAATATTTAAACTTGAAGCAAGTATCTAAAGTACCAATTAAAATTCATTTATTAATATAAAGTTATTTACAAAGCAGATTAACAACTTAAGTCTTTCAAATAATAAAACAAGTGTAATAAAGTTAAGCCAAAATAAAAATGTTAAATACATTTATATTACAAAACTTAATCAGTTATAAAATCTTAGGCAGCTATTAATTAAAAACAACACAAATATTTATAACGCTCGATACGAAGACTTGTTTCCATCGCAGTAGAAAGTTCGCTGCGCTATTTACATAAGCTCCTAAGGTGCCCGATTTCAAAACTAACCAATTAAACTCCCAACGCTAAACCAAATAAAGTTATTGAAGTACCTATCTTCATTTAGTGTAATCGCGTTACCTAAATGCAGGTTAACGCACCGGAGCCCGTTCGTAATTAAGAATGCATTTATATTCATTAAAAAGCATTAAAACTTTCCTCGGCGGTTGATACAGTTTCAATAAGTCGGCGCGCTAAGTGGCGCACAGCTCTGCCTCTAGACCACATAATTAACATGCCACCGATCACAAACTCAACCTCTGCTTTATCTTTATTGTTTTAAATAATTTGCTTAATAAAACACATAAAAATCTATTGCTCGAAAAGTATTTTAAAGTTTCTACTTTTAATTGTAGAAATAAAAGTTTAAGAGAGAAAGGGATATATTGGTCTTAATAGCCAACAACACATACGTAATATTTCGTTTTGGTTAGCTAACATTACCTTTGTGAAGTAACCGCAACAATGTAAGTACATACCACCATTTTGTATGTATGCTTGTATGTGGTAAACACAAGATTTATTAACTTTGCTGTCACAGTCAAGTGTCAGAAGCTTAACGCGACATGTCATCGCAAACTCATCAAGACGGGTCAAGGCTCTCATTTTTGTACATATTATACTCATATTACAAAGTGATTGTCGCTTATACTTCGATACAAGGTCACTTCATTCAACCGGTCACTAAATTACATCTCAATAGATCATTATCTAACATAAACCTATCATTTATAATTTCACGAAGTAGGAAATAGGCGTTGGTAAAATTGGCAGTTTGTCTAAACAATCGTTTGACAGGAGTTTAGATTCGGTTATATTATAAGAGAGTGTTCATAATGTACATTGATCGTAATGTTAAATCGTAGAGGGTAATGATAACCTTACGCAGGAAGTGAGAGGTAGATGATGGTGCGAATCGAACAATGCTGGTTCATTTACAACGAGTCAGTCACTGGATCTAGTATCTGATTTCAATGAGCGTGGGCCTTTAAATGTGTTAACATCAATATTCACGTCTTACAAAGAGAAAGATAAACATTATATTAGATTGCCGAACGATTATCTTGGCGAAGTTTTTCTTGGTACTAAGGTATCGAGGAAATGTTTTCAGTTAAGCTTAAACTCGTCTAGGTTTACATATTTTGCCCTTTTTATTATCTACGAGTATTTATTTACCTAAGAAATATTTCTTAATTTTTGTACAAGTTGTAGTTAAAGGATACTACTAGACTTCTTTAGGTAGGAATAAAACAAAACTTATACTATTTATACATTTATTTATTTATATTTGGGAAACAAACAGAACAATAATACATATAGCAAACTCTTAAACTAAAAAAACACAATCCAATCAAGTTTAACATTTAACAATAATTACCCTATCAAAGTATAGTTCTCTACTAAACCTTATTCATTAACTAGAATGGTTACATTTAACATTTTAAAACAGTTTCTAAACCAACTATCATATCTTAAACATCTATTAATAATAAAAAACAATACAATTTAAGTTATGATTATTGGCAAATAGCGCTTTTGTTGTGAGTCGCGTGCTGGCGAGGGCGTAGGCCGCGTATGAATGGGAGTGCGTGATTCACTGACGCCGAAGCCCATTCACGTGCGCGTGCGCATACGCCTTGCTAACGAATTCAATGCCACTTATGCACATTGAAATCGCTAATTGAATAGACAGAACATTGTATTGAAATATTAATACACATTTTGTTTTGTTTGTGATAAATTGTTTAACTAAATGAGCTTTTAATTTAACAGTGCGTTCTTAGATAGGCAACTTAAAAGCTTTATACGTATTTTGTAACGGGTATCATACAGTGATAAGTAGTTAAGGATCTTCAATTTTTTTAGTGGTCTTCCTATTTTTTATCTCCTCAGGCAAACATACATTTGTGGGTATGAGTTATTTCTAGAATTTGTTTAAATAATTGACAGCACAGATTACTAGCTTATGCTCACACAGAGGCATAAATTTCTGAGGAATATTTACAACATTTAAACTCATTAAAATCAATTTACCTTTGTGTTCTCCAGAACACGCGATATTTATAGCCACATGTGTATCTTAGTACGGCTGTTTGACTCGAAGGCAAAAGGTTATGAGATTTCAACCCATAGATTCGCTGATAGCATTTACTTGAACCGGTAATTGTTTGGTGAACCGGCTATTAATTTTATATAATGGCTTTAAGACCACATTTAAGTAACATAACGAAAATTATGGTGCCAGCCTCGACGTGAGATGCTATTCAAAATTTTTAAACGCTCCACGCACAAAGCATGAATGAGTTATAGTCTTAACATTTATTATTGTTTGTTGGTTTAGTGTAAAAGTGATGTTTGGTTTGAAACACAATAACACAAGTCCAGTATATTTATTCCATATGATATATTCCAGTTCGATACAATATTATGGACTAACAATGTACCAACAAGTGGTTTGACATGATACCGCCACCATAAAAGTATTTACAGCACAAAGGCGTTAAATGGAAATAATATCAGATTAGTCTTCCATACCGATGTATTTATTACAATGAATTTACATTCAAAACAATCACAAATGGAAAATATACAGTTGAAATATGCCTAACAAGGCTCGTCGTATATAAAAGGCAGGGTTAGATAAGGTAGGTAAACAATAAATAGTGTAACAACGCGTTCTCAGTATGTATACAGTTTAAACTGTACGAGATAAGGGCACCCAGAAGGCCCGCCTTACGCCGCTAGGAAAATCTTTCGCAATGTAAACAAGATCCGATTAGATCTGACTAGGGATAATCTAGACTTATTTATTAACACCTGCTCGAGTTTATCCAATATTCATATTTCATTATTGAATGTACCCTTACTTGGAAACGTACCTCAAAAGATTGATTATGATTTAGAAGCAAATGAATTGAAAACAGGCTCATTTCACATTCACTTACGTAAACTTTGTCTTAATTATTATACGAGTGATACAAAGTCTTGGGGTCAGACTTTATTTGATAAACCTTAAATCACACTACCTTGCCGATTGTTGAATCTTAAACAAGCAAGAAGCATGTCTCCCCAACAAAGCTTACAATCAAATTCTAAAAGATTATGCAGACTAGAGATTTTGGCTGCGAGACGGGAACATGGTATACACACCGATTGCACGCGGCGGAAACGTGGCCAGCACAGCACAATATTTATATCTAGAAATCAGCGCCAATACGTTAGACTATAAGGGCTCTTACGAGTAGATATAAAGTCATCACAGACTACCGTAAAAACAATCTTAAGTCTTAGTCAAGTTTTTGAGACCGCGAAACAACAGTTGTCAGTACAATTTTAGTCAAACAGACAAAAATATGTCAGACAAAAACATCTGTTAGCTAGTGTCTCGTTCGTGGATCTTCATATTCATTCATAATGTCACAGACCAGACTGCCTAAAGACCGTCTGGACTAGTCTGGGCACGCTCTAAGTGTTGCGTTGAAGTCTTTTGTATGACGGTGTTGGCGCCACCCGGCTTATGATTGAACGAAACCGCTGAAGTGGGCGACCATCAGTGGCAAGTTCACCACATCTGGTCACGACCACTGCGAAGGTCAGCCACGTAATAAGCGTTCATAATTTGCCTCAATTTATAACAACGATATTACGCCTTATCGGATGCTTATTTAAAATCACTTACTTGGTTAAATTGGTTTAAGCATATCGTACATCTGGATAAGTTAGCGAGCCCCATAAAGAAGTCGGTAGCCGCGGTCTATAGATGGTTATCGACTAACAAGCTGTCTCTAGTTCGCAGCTTGTCGCATACTCAGCGTGCTGTAACCTAAGTAGAGCGTGCAAATTGACTAGATATGTAAATATTTTACTTTTTCTTTGGCTACGGTAGGTTCAATAAAATGATTATCCCATGTGCAAACCCCATTTATCTTGTAGAAAACGATCATGTAATATGATCCGATAGTAAAAAATCTCACTCAAATACGTTATACATATTTCATGGTTATAATATCTTTAATCAAATAAAATGTTTGCTTCATTCTCGAGTTCCATTCACAAAATTAGATTTCGCATAATTTATAGTCTTATACATAATTATTATTCGTAATATATATGCAAAGTTGCATAGAATATGTATATTTTATTTGACGCCCACGTTTTGTATTTGTGAATGGATCATGGCCCGTGCTGTTGGCACAGATTACTTAGCACTAGGTATCGATCACTTGATTGAATTCGAGCCGAACTGAGGCTGAGATCTGCTTGCGACAGAATCGCCTACGTGTGCACTCGAGAAGGCCACCGACTTTCATTCATACAAGTTGCAATATTGTAATATTTGCCATAAAGTAAGTAAACAATTGCATGTCAATGAATTTCCTCATTTTGATGTGTTTCTTATTACTTTTTGTACTAATAAGCTACAGTCATACTATGTATATACTAGGGTATATGACTGTTTGATAACGTATTAGTTATACATATTTATCATACATAACGAAAATGCTCTACTCGTATTAATATTATTTTCAACTGTAACAACAATATTTTTAAATACCCACATATTATACCATCATATTATCTTATGCCAAAGCATGATTTCACACACTCTGTTTGATTTTAAAGTTAACATGTATTTGTTCTGTAAAGTGTGCTTTAAAAGTTAACTTCTTACTTATTTTAAAAATCTCATCAAAGTAGGCAGGTAGGACGCTGAGAAATTAAGAATGTGCTAAAGAGGAACACTTGAACTTTGTGTTTAACACTCTAACGCTCATTGTTTCTTTTGTTTTCATTTCAAATAACAGTTCCTACTTAGTGAAACGTCTAAAGATATCAATTAAGTGTTTGATCAAAAAGTTAATAGAAAGTTTCATGAGTAAGCACCCTAGATAGAGACCAACTTCTATATATCTGTGAGTTTTTATTCAAATCGATTACATACAGAAAACAAATGGTTGAAACAAACGTCTATTAAACGTTTTAAATCATCTAGCCGAACAAGTTCGGGTCGTCGATGGCGTTCAAAATATTCCCGTCGTTCATTGACACGTGCCAAACCTGTTTTCGGGCGAGTTTTTACTGAATGGCCGCTTCCTTTATGAGAGTAAACATATTCAAATGTTGCGATTAATTCATGGCTAGATAGTGCCTTGCTTTTATGAATGGAAGCCAATGTGCGGGTGTGTGAGTGAAGCGCTGTGTGCTACACGCACGCACACACGCCGTGTAATTTGCATACTCGCCTAGGCGAGCCACGTGCTGGGTTCGTTTCAAACACAGTTAACTCTTCAATATTCGAGAAGTTAATTTAAAATGTAAATGATATTTGAAAGTCAATATTTTATAATGCATCACAGAAACGAGATCTTGGATGTTTGCAAGTTCATCAAATGTTATATTGAAACTGTGTCGTAATTCAAACGTATGTTTTGTTATTACAAAACTTCTTATTGGTATATCATTAACATCATATAATGTGTTATATGAATGAGTAGCACATTATATTACTTTTTTGTATTCAAAGTCTCATTTACCTCATATCACGTAACCTGATTAAAATAAGTTTTTGTCCATTAGTTTCACTAGTGAAATCAAAAGACAATAGACTAAATTGAAGTAGTTACTTATATTGTTTGCCAAACACTTAAACCATAATCATATTGTTAAGAAATATTAGAGAAAGTATGACTTTCAATTTTGAAATGACATTATACGTCTGAAGAGAATCACACAAGAGTACAATTAAAATAATGTTAGTATTTTTAATTGACACAGCCTAGTACGGGGCTCAGGCGCATTGACATCTGGAGGGAAGTAATCCAGTCAGTTTCAATTGTGGGTTATTTAAATTATTTTAAGGTATCATATCGCAAAATACCTATGTGACTCACCTTACTCTCAACAATAACAGAGAATTTAGCTTTAAGATTATTTATTAGATAGGGGACCGACAATCCGGCCCACACAAAAAAATATACTTATGAAAAGCTTTGTTTTTCTTGAAAAAATATAATAATAACTTCTATTTATAATTGCCAATTAATATCACAGACTAATTGGATCAAATGTATTCGGCGTATTTCCGTTACCAGCCCACTTAAGGATAATAAAAGATACAATACGTAAGTCACATAAATAAAACTCAATAGTGAAAATAAACGTATAAAAGAGATTGTAATTATGACTAAGATCTAACTTGTAAGAAAGTACTTAATAGAATAGAAGAAAGTGAGTATATCTACAAAATACTTAAATTCGTACTTACCTATCACATGCAGTATTGCTCAAGATATTTTATAAGTTCGACAATGGTTTACAAGTTAGGCTGACCGTATTAACAACCTGAATTCGGTTCCTCAACCATAGTATACAACCACACACACATTTACAATTCAGTAAACTAATTCGGTTACACCGAATGTGGTTGCCGAATTAGGTTGACCTACCAAACTAAACAATTTGGTTCGGTAAAGCGAATTCGTTCAACCAAAATCTGTACCCGAATTCGGTAAGGGTTTGGGAACTTGTAAACTTGCTTTATGTGAATGACGCTTAGCTAAACATAAAATGAAGCAAATAAATAAGTTTTGTCTGTCTGAAGCCAGAGGCATGAAGCTTGTGTACAATAAAATAAATTTTAATTGAACAATAGGCTGGGTACATATGATCGTCGCGTGCAGGCCGGGCGCGATGACTCGGCCGCAAGTCATTTCCGGTGCCAGCGTGTCGCAACTTACCGGTCTCAATAACCTATCTCTACTGGCAATTTCAGTAGCAGATCAAATGTGACATTGTGTGAATGTGAATAAATGTCAACATTTTCAACCATACTTTATATTTATTTTTATGGCAAAATAAATGTAACGCTTGTGACGTAGTTTGACTAAGCAATGTTAGCTTATTATGATTGCTAAGCAACGGGCAGCTCCGACCTTACTTGGATGGATGGCCGATAGGGGCATTTCCATCCGAATGACACCATGCTTCGTAAGCACGTAAAAATTTCGGTCCTGGCTGTTTCAATCGTTAGACCTTGTCGGAAGCCTATAGGCGGTCTAAAAACTCCATCACCAGGGTTGGCCACTAGTCTACTCGAACTTACTTACTAAATGTCAAAAAAATTAGAAACAATGTGGATAATGTATTTTTTTTTATCTGCTGTTTAAATAGGTTATAGGGACCGACCGTTAGAAGAATCACTGCTAATAAATAATACAATGCTGGACTTATATTACTGTTTCTAGATCTAGTAGTGCTATATTGGTTTGTTGAATCTTATACAAAACTATAGGTATTCTTTTCAAGTGATATTATAAATGCGAAAAGTGAGGATGTATCGATGTATGAATACCATGTTGTCAAAGACAAACAGTCCACGATATTCGATTACATTTTGCTCAAATTTGGGCTCTATGCGTTGGTGGTAACCCCAATTCCATCAATTATTATATTTCTAAACAAGCACGATATTTACGTGACAGATGATTCACAAGTTTCATTTCAATTTTGTGTTGGTGGATTAACGCTTGCCTCACATTAGTTGAGCAACATCAACCTCTTCATCGATTATCGAGACCCTGGTGCTAATTAGAAGGCGCCCACTACAGCCGTATTGTTTGCATCGACACCAAAAGAAACCAGACACATTAGAGCATCTCCTAACAACCGTATCATCAACAACTTAACACATAAATGACTGTAATGGTCAGTGGCGTAACTATACCGTTCGAGGCCCGTGGCAAATTCATCGGATGGGCCCCTCCCCCCAATATAAAAAAAATGAACCAACAATAATAATATTTTTTTATTTTATAATACTTATTTATACACTTTTACTTGTAAGAGTACAATAATAAATCACTACGTTAAGTAGGTACATACAAACTTTATAATTATACTTAGGTACTTGATTTTCTAATAATTCACTTTAAAATAAAAATACCTAATTATAACCCTGGGTGTTTCAAAAGTAACGTGAATAGGCATCTTCTGGGTAAGCTCGCTCCAGCGTAGACCACATCATAGCTTAGACATGATTGTGGTCAAGAGCAAGACCATTTCAAATAAAAAAAAAAAAAAAGTACAGTCAGCATCTTATTGATATGGGCACATAGAGTAGTCAAATTTTGTGTCCCACGGTGAAACCTTTGTTTCTATGTATTAGTCACTGAATTTAACTTATCAAATAACAAAACACTACGTAAATCTAACCACCGACAGTATTAAAAATATTGAAATGAAAAGTCACAATGTCACCCGTAACTGACGCAGTCAAAATTTCGCGACATTGACAACTTCAACATGTTTTTTCTCTATAATTTCTCATGCCACAGAGTAATGTTTTGTATTCATTGTATAGACAATTTTACACAGATCATACTAGAATAGCACGAACAGAAAATTGACAAACATGTATGATAAATAATAAATGCTGGGAGTTGGGGTTCTCCTCTGACCGGGGGCCCCTTCCGGCTGGGGGCCCGTGGCATTTTGCCGACTTGCCACCCTGTAGTTACGCCACTGGTAATGGTGTCCAAATCTATAAATACCATGCCATAAAGTCAACACGAGACACAAACATAAAATAATCCCTTCAATTTATTCGATCATAAGTGTTGTTCGAGAGGTAGAAAGTCATCTCGACATCGACGCATCTAATTATGCAAATGGTTACCTTTCTGGGCATTGTGTCAGCGGCCTGTGGTCAGCGGCGGCTCGCGCCTCGCGCCGGCGCCAAGCTCGAAAGCTAGAGTCACATACAATCCCAATTTTTCCGTTTCCATGTCATTAGCGGGCCGTATACGACGTAAAATACATTCGACCGGTTTTATTATGTATTTATGCAAACTAAACGCGACCACTGAACTGGACCTAATCGCAGTGTCCAATCGTAATTGATTTCGTTATCGAAATGTGCCCGACCATATATGTTTCCATTTTTTATTTAATTACCTGTATCGAATTTTGGTTAATCATTTTATACACTAATTAGGAGTTTCTTCTATTAATGTAGAGCTATAAAAAGGTTAATAAAATTCATGGAATAAAATTATAATATTTTTTATAATATAATTTATCTTACTTATCTGAAAATCGCATTAATTATACGACAATTATGTTGTGTTGGTATATTAGATATATTGGCTCACACCTGCTGGATTTTATTATTGTTACTGGTCATTATAAGTAAAACATTTATGTCATTAAGAAAGTAAGAAGTGTTCCTAAGAGTCAATAAAGCAACATATACACAAAAGTTGAGTATGTAAGTCTAGGAAGTGGAATGGTTCTGGGCGCATCTTGTCTGTGGGCGAGTAACGGGAAGCCTCGGCGCCACTCATTTGTTTATGCTCGGTACCAATTCGCGGGAACTCTTGACGGCAACTAACTGATCCTTTTTAGGGTTCCGTAGCCAAATGGCAAAAACGGAACCCTTATAGATTCGTCATGTCTGTCTGTCTGTCTGTCTGTCCGTCCGTCTGTCCGTCTGTCTGTCCGTATGTCACAGCCTTTTTTCTCCGAAACTATAAGAGCTATGTTGTTGAAACTTAGTGTGTAGATGTATTCTGTGAACCGCATTAATATTTTCACACTAAAATAGAAAAAAAATAAAATTCTAGGGGGGTCTCCCATACATAGAAATGAAAAAAATATTTTTTTTTTCATCAAACCCATACGTGTGGGGTATCTATGGGTAGGTCTTCAAAAATGGTATTGAGGTTTCTAATATCATTTTTTTCTAAACTGAATAGTTTGCGCGAGAGACTCTTCCAAAGTGGTAAAATGTGTGTCCCCCCCCCTGTAACTTCTAAAATAAGAGAATGATAAAACTAAAAAAAATATATGATGTACATAACAATGTAATCTAACACCGAAAATTGGTTTGAACGAGGTCTAGTTAGTAGTTTTTTTTTTACGACATAAATCGTAAACCGCAAAAAAATACTGATTATTCATTCAATAACTCAAATGTAAATAAAAAAACATTTATTTCAAGAACTTCTTTATTATGTTACTCGCTGCTACGGAACCCTTCATGGGCGAGTCCGACTCGCACTTGGCCGCTTTTATTTATTACTAATGGTCGTAGAAAGATAGATTATTTTAATTCAAGCTGTACGTCCTTTGAGTTAAGATTTCGTTTTAGAATTCTAATTTTGAATAGCTGCACATCATACTTTTTTACTGTTTGATACTGATGGAGTGATACCTAAGACCTTTCGGTTACTGAACTGATGCCCATACTGTAAACGGTAAAACTATTGGTCCTAAAAACCCAAAAAATTAAAAATACAATAATCTATCCATATTTTGTATTTTGCATAAATAAAGTTAGAATAGGTCTGACCTTAAGCCTAAATTAGAGCGTTATTAGAGCTTAATAATACAAATACATTTGAAGTTTAAACATATTCTGCATAAGTTATTGATAGATTCGGCGCCAGTTTTAAGATTAGATAGGTACATATGCAAAGATCGGCTACCGTGAGTCCAATAGCATCTTAGAGTGTCGCAATCGAGTGCTCTATAGCGGTTCTCGGTGACCCAACGGCACATTGACACCGCATTATGTCGTGTCCATCTTACTCTACACATTAATGACACAATTACCTTTTTGTTATTATATACTAAAACTGGATTGCTGATTGGATTGTTCTGATCACGGGAATCTAGGTTGTGATAGAAAATACTAAGGATGCTTCACGTTTGCAAAAAAACATTTCACTAGACGTAAAAAATCAAAATTTTAAACATATTGCCCTCAGTCGATATTAAAAGCTCTATGAGTATGGTCTTTTTTAAACGGCCCGAATACGAGAATGATTTTAGAAGCGTATAAGACCATCTTTTTTTTAAAGAAAACTAGTTATATCTAAATTTTACCTCAGTTGAGACTACCTGTAGAATGTCTTGTATGTACGAGGATGTATGTATAACACGCAATACGTAATTCTTATACATACCATCTAAGCCCTAAACTGCAAGCTCATTTCAGTATAGTTAGGTACTTTACTTCTAAATTATACCCCAGTTGAGGCTATTCATTGTCAGTCTGATAAAGAAATTCTTCTACACACCAAAAATGTTACACCTAAATTTCCTAGACTGAATCTACATTACTTTTGTTAAAGTTCACGTCCTGAAGTGTGAAAGAAACCTAAACTGCAAAGCGAATGATATATGGCTGGCGCCCACACTGCGTCGCACTGGAGTCATCCTAACAAAAAGCACACATTTCTATAACGGGCGATTAAGAAATATAGGTCAAAGACTTTATTCATTGTGCAATTGATCACAGGCTATTGTCATATCAATGTTTAAGTTTGCCGATGACCTACTTAGCTTAAAGTATAAATACCTAGCTAGCTTATTAAGCCACGAAACTGGTACATTTAAAAACTTTTCAATTATGAAATAGTAAATGTGTGTACAGGATGATTATCAGGCACTAGGTTTAGAAAGCTTAAGCCATTTAAAATGCTCTTTGGTTTCCCAGTATTTCAGTCAAACTGTTTCATTAGTAAAGGTATTGTGATTTTCCAATGTTTTGTTCTCATGTTGCTTGCTTCCAATTTCAAATTCATCTTTAAATTCAATAATTATTTAAATATTTATAAGGTTAGTGAAGCACTGTCGTCGTGGTCTGGTAACATAAGAAGGGCGTGCATTAAGTTTTTATAAAACAATCGGTTAATGGTTCATGTTGTAATTGCAGTTGTAATGAGTGGGGGCGTTACATAAACAAAGAGTTGGGCGGACCTGTAGATGGCGCCTCCTAGCCCCCCCCCCCCCGCCCCTGCTGCCCCTCTCACCCCCTGCCACTTGCGTCTGCGCATTTTCGCAATCACCACGAAATTCGACACAAGTGCCATGACGCGCGGAATTCTGGCGCCACAATATTACCTAACTGTTTTATAATCGATACGGAAAATACCTAACTTTTAACTTGACAATGGTTAACGGAACTTTTATTACGCTATCTGATTTGATTGTTTTAAATGTAGGGTTTTTAAGCAATTACAGTTCATTATGTATGGGACCAATAGACCGCAAACTTCGATAATTGAGGAAATTAAGTTAGTGGAAAAGCGTAATATTAGTACAAAGGTTAAAAGCTATGATTCAGTCAATAAATAAATAAAGAAATAAGATGAAGATAAACACTTTGATAGTCACACCTCAAAGTGCGTTGAGCACACAAAATTAAATTGAGTAAAGTGTTTGCACAATTAAATCGAATTCAACCTTAGAAGGCGATGGAAATTTAGGAGGTAAACATTAATGATTTTGATTCATTTACATTTGACATTAACGTAAAAATATACTTTAAAAGTCGACGCTAACTCCGCGACCACATATGGTGATGATTCGCCGCCGCTTACTAATTGTGAGCGACACTAGACAAATATATCGCCTTTTATGGTAAGGGCCGGTATTAACTATTCTGATTGGTAAATAAACAGAACGGAGGGTAGTGGTGTGTGGAGATGAATCAGCTCGCGATCGAGCGGCGATTAGAGGCGATTAGAAGCGATTAGCATGCGCCGGAGTCGCTCAAGTACCTCCCTGCCCAGCCACGTGGGAGGCGGGTGGTGCCTATTGTCTTAAAATGCGTTACACCATTATAATAGCACTCTTGCGCACCATTTATGTTAATCTTATTGAGAATTCAATTTGTCTAATGTAATGTATTCACGAACGGATATTAGTATCGGAGTTACAAAGTGATTCTTGTCAACAACTGATCAATGGCTCGTATTTTAATTTGATTTTATAGGAACAATATTGTTGTTATGCATTTGGAATAGACAGTAAATTTAAAGATGCATAATTGTACATAAATTGTTTTATGAAAACTTCTTGAAACATTATGAATACTGCCTAGGCACCTACAAGTACAAAGCGCGTATTTTATTCAATTGAAGCACAGAAATGAAAAATGGTATCCCAATGTATGATTTGTGAATGTATGCGATATGATTATTGTCGGTAATAGTATAAAGGTCATGGATACGCCTGACTTCCATTTGTTGCGTGTGGTGTGGACGGTGCTAACACGGTATCCTGGTTTATTGTTGTCCTGACAGAGTAACTAATGGCCGGCTGCTGCGATATCATCTCGTCCGGAGCCTCTCCGGGTATCAGCGTGATGATGATAGCTGGCCGAGTGAGCCGCGGTGAGTTATCGCCGGCCGCCGCACTAGCGCGTGCGCATCGCTGCCGACCGTTTTATTGATGCCGGCGCCACAGACAACTTTCTCGTCTCGCAGACAATAACACTCAAATTGGAAACTAAAATCATTTTTATAACTCGCGTTCACACAGCCGCAATAACAATAACAATCGCCGGTCGCCGGTAGCCGGATCGCGATGGCCTATTACCTATTCGTGTCATAAATTCCGTAGGCCATCGGCCACTTAACGCGGGAGCGATACTCGGAGTTATTCCGGCTGTTTGCTCGTTACTACTTGGAGTATGTACTTCTAACGAAGGCACCCAAAAACGTTCCCACAGTCGTCGATCACCGCGGTAAAAAACCAAGTGTCTACGAATTAACACGTCCGCGCTTTGTATGTATATGAAAACACTCGGTGGTCGCGAGGGCCCTCGTGCTGACCGAGAGCTGTCACGCCGCCTCGTGACGTCATTACTCCAAGCCAAGCGTTCTCGCGTAAGATAGTTGTCAGATGCCTTTAATTCACATTAATTTTATATAATTGTCTACTCATGTTCCCGGCGCTTGTCGTCGAGTGTTCTCTTCTCACAAGTCGCTGACAGGTTGGTAGTCGTACCAGCGGCTCTCGTGTCATGAATGAAACTCTTCAAGTGTTCTCTAAGTATGTAAATTGCTGCATTTTTAGTATTGGCTAAATGATTGTCAAGCAAGAGTCAGCAGTTTGCGTTCATTAACGCGCCGAGTGTCACGACAGTTGCGCTCCGTCACTAATGTCAAGTGCAAACACTGGAGAAGAATGTGTGTGAAACTGAGTCCAGTTCAAATCTGAGCCACACGTTAATGCGCTGAGTAAACCCTGGTTAATCTTTCACTTTGTACCGCTTAAAGAAAAATTAACAAAGTAATACTACGCAAACATTGACTACACTCTACGCATTAGCAAGTTTCTTTGGATGATGCGGAAATGTGGTTTTGTACATTAAATTATGTCAGTATGTCATGGGAACTATAATATCAAAATAGTCCCAGACTAGTGAGCTTGCTATTAAATACTAAGAATATTAGACATCTTGTTGATCACGAATAAATATCATAGGTAAGAGATGACATGGAATGCGCGGTTGGGCAAACTTCCAACTCGGCTAACATAGAATTAAAATGTATGAATAGGTTTCAAAATGTCAGTAGCTTCTCACACTTGAGTCGAGTTCTTATCGATGTTGAATACTCGATTAGATTAAGACATTTAGGTGCACTCCACCCGTATATCGCAACTCGCTTTTTAATCGGTGTACAATATTTCCGCCATGCTGCGAACGGGTTCGTATTAAATATAATTTGTTCGAGTAACTAATAAATACTTCTACGGCATAGAAGTCTTTCATTGGTGTCCAGTAGGCGCAAATAAATCAGTATTTGCCGGTAGATGGACGGTTTAATTATTGATTTATTGTGTGCAGTTGGAGTCGAGGCGCCCATGCCGCCTAATTGGCCGGGGCTTGCGCAAGCGGGCTCGCGTGACACCGCCTCTCCGCTGGAATTATTGAGACAAAATCGGCCAATATTGAACACGAGCGCGCATGACTTCGTTACGCTTATCACAGGCAATATATTAACCTTCACAATTTCATTACGAGGTAGCCAGTTATTGACGCACCCCAGTTCCGAGCCAGTAAATCGAGTGATTGTCGTTGCAAAATTGCCACTAGCATCGAGATGGACGACTATTTAATTACTGTACCGTCACTATAACTCACTGAACACGCAATTCTTAATTCCGGTTTTATGTAATTGCTTTATTGCTGTTATTATCACAATTTTGTTACCTGAAAGCATGAGTCGTTAATCATGAACGATAATTGCGGTTTTAAAAATTTCTTGTGACATTCCTTTAATGATCTAGTAAACTAGTTCCGAGAAGGCTGTGTGCTCGAGAGACGTGTAATTGATAGAACAAAGAGAAGTGGTCACACAAGGAAGGCGAGGCGAGGATGTTTGACCGTCAACTGGTTCACTTCCGATGTTATGTCATCATCGTCAGGCTACATACAAACTGGTTAAGTTTGTCTGGCGGGATTTGATGATTTGTCTTTGTAACTAGGCGCAACCGTTTGATGGATTATTCTAGACTTTACATAGACAGGCGACTCCAGTTCATACATTTGTAGCAATCGGTATCTTAATTCCACATAACTGTACTGTCAGTGATCAATAATATCCAGCAATAGTGTAAATGTACATATTTGATTTCCCACACCGCTTCGTCAACAAAGTCTTCATATTAAAAAAGGTTATTCGTTCAAGCTAACCTAATAAGATCACAGTAGAAGCAAAGTCTACAATAACCGTATCATCACGTTTCCACGTCAGTACATTTCCAGTAATCGCCGTTAAGATGTACAAAGCACTCGGTTCTAGTTTCAATATTTTAGTAGCGACACAAGACAAACATACTCCTTTGTTGGGCCTACTCGTGAAGAGTTTCCGTGTCCACGGCTTGGTAACTCGTTAGAACTCCACGGTAAACATTTTTTTGTTCTCCCATCATCACTATTAGCTAAGAAGATATGCTCACGTTGTTTGACATAATGACTGGCCGCTCGATGCGTTAGTTTTAACAGTATTATAACAAATACGTGATTTACCACTGCAGTAACTTGTTATTATAATAAATGCCCAGTAACTAATACCTAATTACCTACTTACTTAGAAGTAATGTCAAAATGATATCACGTGGTTTGTTGAGATACCTTTACGATTATACCTTTAGGTTTGTCCTATAAGCGGTGAGTGAACTAAAACCATTACCCACCCGAAGCAAACACCTCACAAACATATATAAAAAACAATAGAATTGCATAAAACCTTCTATATATAATAAATAATAGAATTGCAAAAAACCAATCCGTCAGCACCTCTTTTGGTGGATTTAGACCTCGTAAGGCAAGAAGCCTTAAATAGTATCATTATCTAAAAACAGGAGGCCATATTTTTTTCCGAATTAAGTCCATTTTCATCCTAATCCACTTAACGTAGCTCTCTATCCAACGGTACTCGTGACGCCAACGGACCCGGTACGTGCACTGAAATAAACTTCAGCAATTCACACGTCAACTCTAAATACGAGAATTTCGCATCATTATGATAATAATCCAATTTCGCCTCGGGAAGAGAAGTGTTACTTCCTTATTATCATTAGTTGACACGGTTCAATTATTGCTTCGACTTCCGGAATTATAATTAAACATGTCCAAAAAAAGATAAGGTTCCATAAAAAAATATGATTAATTATATGAGCGCACGGTAGTCTGTGGTAGTGGTAATCTAGTTGGTTCATATTTATATTTAGAGCCTAACGCCGTATGTTATACAGTTTTATCGATCTCCTACGATGCTAGTCTAGATTTCCAACTTGACAAGCTACAATTTCAAGTTACAAAGTCGTCACTTGAAACTTTTTAATCATTATAAATAATAACAAGTAGGGTCAGGAGTTATGATAATAGCTACAGGTTGAGATAACTCGTCGAGCGCTATACGAGGTATTACTAGAATCGATAAACATCGCAATCGAGAACTTACAGATAAACAAATATTTTGATTAGTCTGTCGTCAACAAATTACCGAAGATATCATCAGCGGAGTTACAAAGTCAAGAAGCTCACCAATCGGTGACATCTCTCTAGGAGTGATTAAACTAATGCGGGATATTTAATACAACCTCTACGATCACCAACTATTTTAAAACCTCTTAAATTATCATTGAAAGCGCTTGATTCTAGTCTTTTTTAAGAATTAGGAATGCGTTCGTTTAAGTTAAACGTGTAATCAAAATATCTAAGTTTCAATATTTACTAATTCTTCCATTTGTATCAAAATGTTTGAATTTCGATTTCCCTAGTTGAAATTAAGAATAGATGGGTGTTTATTGCGAGAACAGCATTCTGAAATACATTGTGTTCAAGATTAGCAGCGGCTGACCCGGGATGTCACCGCGAAGTAGAGATACCAGAGTTTGTACCAGTTTTATGTCCGACCGATAACACAGAATCCTATAGGTTATAAAATTGATACTATTCAATGCAGCTATAAAGAAACTTGAGTGAAAACATCCTATAAATAAACATGAAATTATCTTTCAATAGTGTTATTATCGCATTTTGTGTTGAACAAGACCATCAAGATAACTCACTGACAGATATAACGAATTTCTGGAGATGAAACTTAGTTTACAAGAAACATGGCGTTTCAATGTTTTGATTTTGTAAGTCTATTTTTATGGGCACTTAAAGAAACGATGTCATATATCTTCAATCGCAGCACTGAGTGTCGAACACTTGATATAAAATATTTTTAATCGTTCTAGACAACGCACTATTGAGACTTATAAATAATACTAACTGCGCCCCGTGGTTTCACCCGCGTTGTACCCGTTCCCGCGGGAATTTCGGGATGAAAAATAGATGTTGTCCGATTCTCAGACCTACCCGATATGCACACAAAATTTCATGAGAATCGGTCGAGCCGTTTCAGAGGAGTTCAACCACGGTACCCGTTCCCGCGGGAATTTCGGGATAAAAAATAGATGTTGGCCGATTCTCAGACCTACTCAATATGGTCACGAAATCTCATGAGAATCGGTCAAGCCGTTTCGGAGGAGTACGGGAACGAACACTGTGACACGAGATTCTTATATATAAAATTCTCGTGTCACAGTGTTCGTTCGCGTACATCTATTTTTCATCCCGAAATTCCCGCGGGAACGGGTACAACGCGGGTGAAACCGCGGGGCGCAACTAGTTTTATATATAAGATATACTACTCTATTTGTATAATTTATGTAAATAAAGCGTTATTTTTACGTTTAAAAAATAGAAGAAAAACTACCCTGCACTATACATACTACATAAAATATTGGCAATAAATTCAATATAACACATGTTATCTTCAACAAGTAATCTTCACAATTTGTACACATTTTAACTTGGAAGCATTTAGCTCGAGGCTATATTTAGATACAAAACTCATACATTTAAAGAGCAACTCTTCATATATTCGCAATTAAACTTAACCTGGTGATAGTAATTATATTGAGCTTATAAACCCATAATAAAATTGCTTACCTTAATTGGTACACATATAAACTTTAATTGATCCAACCTCAATCTATTTGCAATATCATCACTCGAGAGTTCGAAACGGTAATGGAGCCTCTTTTAATTACTGCTCTCATAAACATATTTGATTGAACATATTATTCGTTACTCGCTCACTCCAATTTATTCGTGTCTAATATCTGCCTACTCGTAAGAGCGACTTCTGTTACGCAACCGCATATGTTGACTATCAATTAGGTTGCTAGCTCAAAATGTCACTGAGTCAAGACCCTATTAGTTGCTCTATAATTCTAATTTGCAAACCCATTTTTAAGCCCCACCTTATTTATAATTGATTGCTTTATGTATATTAGCAGAAGTCATACAGACTAGGACACCTTAAAAGTAACTTCTTTTGCCAAAATGCGAGGCCTACAACACGAAAATTATGTAAAAACAATGCACAATGCCATATTCTTGTAATACAGAATGAATGTTCAATAAAGTTGATACATCAACTCATATGTAAAGTTATGATAAATGTGTGTTACTAATACAAGCAAGTTCCAGTAACCAACAATAGATATGAAGAACAAAGCACCTCCTGTGGAGGGCTTGTCATAACTACACATACGGACGGGACGCGCGGCTCGCATATAGTGAATTAATGTGTTAATGTTATATGAATTCATGAAAATGTACTAAATTACTCAGGCGCCAACCTATACATATTTTATATACATAATAGTCCGATTCGTAACTACGATAAGAATAAAAATACAATTTCAGAGAGATACACAGGTCCGTACATCAGATACCTGAAATACTTTACATATCTCCATAATAAAAAGTAATGAAACTTACGTAAAGAATCTATCAGACCACAAATTATAGGTAGAGTCGCAAGCGGCAACTAGTAGCGCAATAAATAGCCGCTTATCGCAAATCAACTCGACTCACCGAGAGGCGATTTATTCATGGGCTCTGCGTTATGCTTAACCTTCCATACATTTATCATCAATACCTCAGTCAATTAAATTAAACCGGACCATCGATGATAGCACCTCGCACCACATATTCCCATACGTGAGTTATTTATTGCTATGTAATTTGTATTTGTATTATTGTTGCGATATATTCTTAGATTACAGATATAATTTACTTACATTGTGATAACATCACGAGGAGCAAATAGTTTAAACTTTGTTCGATATCAACAGGTTCCAGATACGGCCCCGCCATCATTCCGATCGGTTGGTTATTTTAAATTCTGAAATGGTCTATAAAAATATTTAATTATGTGTATTTGTGTAATATTTAAATGATTCGCTGAATACTTATCAACAAGTGGCCTTCATTAGCGGTAATCCATTAAATGTGGTTTCCTTTCGGCAGGTAGACGAAGCTTTGTTATCTGACAGAAGGCGCCGACAGGGCTCCGCTTTTAACGCGCTAAACATTTTATTATATTCATCACAACATTATCCTTTCGACACGGTAGCACTAATTGGATAAAATGTCTAAACAAAAAACGTCTAAGAAACAAACACTTTAATAACACGGACGTTGGTAATTTCAAGGCGCAAAGGGAATTCCATTTAACATGTGAATTGGATGTGTCGAGTCGGCGCGAGGGCTGTCATTAGAGGGCGGAGTGCCGCGGCCGCTGGCGCAGGCTGCGCGGGCCGAGCTGGCCGCGGCACCGCCGACCCGCTGATTGATGGGCGGCTCAGCCACAACGATTGTTAGTGTTTAACTAACAGTTACGATTCAAACGCACAATTTGATCTTGATTGATGGACTAATGATATAAAGTAAACACGTGGTCGCATCAGTAGGTGTGTAGCCGTCTGTCGCCGCGAGCTGACTTATTTCCATCGCTCGGTATTTGTTACGTCACGCCTTACGACCGACACATCATTACATGCTTATCTAATATTTCAAGTTTGACATGAAGAAAATAGCATATACAGTTGATTCAATTGCTGTCGATAATTAAACAGTGTCGATGATAAATTAATAACGTAACTAAAAGGTGTAGGAAGACGTTAATCCCATGTGTATGAGTTAATAAGGAAAATATTGCGCAAACTGTTTTGTTGTTCCTAAACATTTTTCCTTATAACGTTAAGAAAGGGAGTACCTACCTTTCTTAACGTTATAAGGAAATACCTATGTCCGATGTGTACCAAGTTAATGTTATCCGAAGTTGATATCTGTTGAAAAGCAGACGCGAGCGGGTCGCGGCTCTCGTCTATCACGTACATTTAATATTATAAGCTATTAGGCGGCTCGCCGGCCCTCCATTACTGTGTCCATATCATAATACGGAATTGTCTGAACGCTTAGATTTTGTACTTTTTACTTTCATTGAGTGTAAAACAAAAAGGCGGGACCGTCGGCGCCGGCCATTGTTCTCCGCGGCCATTCGTCGCACTTCATGCTATTCACATTCAAATTAAATGCCTTGTGTACAAAATTAATTTGTCTTTTGTCTTATGTTGAGCGCGGCGGTGGACTGACATGTCGCGGCGCAGCGGGGCGCGGGCGCACGCCGGTGCCGGGGTGCCGTGTTCGAGTCCGCGCGCCCGAGCACACCCTCCGCTCCGACTGTTTATACCCAACAACAATCATGTTCCTGTATCGTGTTCCTGTGCCACACAAACACGCTAACAAACTGAGCAATATGAATAAAAACTGAATCTGATTATAGCCATGAATAGGAGCTAGAAAATGTATCTAACTAATTTCGAATTGTTTTTGTTACTTTGTAAGATTATTGGAGCCTTTCAAGCAGATAAATATTGCAAGAACATTTCCTTTTAAATTAGGTAGGTATTATTTCTTATCATCACATAATTCATTCAGTGACTAATGACGTTTCGACATCAATTTATTAGTTATCCTTATCGCGCTCGTGTATATTATGGCGTCGCATCGTAAATTATGATTCAATGTTAACAATAAAAAGTAATTTAATATGTAATTGTCAATCAATAAAAGCTTTCAGTGGCATAAACAAAAATAAGAGAAATGTGTTCAGTCAAATCAAAACACATAACAATACATCAGGGTCCGTTTGGTTGAGCAACAACCGTGACTAAACATCGCACCCCGCCTGGCTCCAACAGATCTTTAGTTACGTGTAATTAAAAACTCAAACATCGACAACTAACAAATCACAGTGCGGACGAAACGCTATTGCCCAAGATGAATCACTTCATGTCAATTAAGCTATTATTAACGAATGAGACTTATTAGATAAAAAAAATCTTAATATTGTTCTAAGAAATTACTATCACGAGTGAATCACAGCTCCACCCTTGACGACTCACTCGTGGAGATTTCAATCTTGATATCTCACCATGGAGCTGGCAAAACAAGCATGACTATCAACATTTATAAACAACATAATGCAAGTGAAGCTCGCATCGCATAACACCCGAGAGCGAACAATCTCTATGATAAACACGACGCGACACGCGGCGCGCGATCGTGATTGCCCGACTGTTCACTGTTCTTAATTAATATTCAGTGACGAGGCAAATATTCGTGATGATTGGTTATGCTCGCCGGCTAATTCTTGACGATTGTTTACCGGTTCATATCATGGTTATCATCTAAATGATTGTTTATGAACAATATGCTAAGCTTTCATACGGAGCTTGACACGAGGATAAACTTTTCGTAAATATTGAATAGTGTTCTTAATAAACATGATCTGAGGTCTTAAACTTGTCAAGATTTCAAGAAAAAGCCCATTACTTTATTTTATTTAAAGTATGTGGAATCATTAAATAAATTTGCAACCGGAGTTTACTATCAAGATCTTGTACGAATGTGTGTTGAATTTGAGGGTAATTAAATTTTGACACATGCGTGCTGCCGACGGCGCGGCGCGACTGTCCGCGATACTATCGGGCCGTGTAATTGAAGACGAACCCAAACACGGAACCAGTGTTACGAAATTCACTCAAATTGATAAACTAAATGATGTTGTTCATACGTCATGACAGTAAATCCCTCGGTTACAGAAAGTCCCTGCACTCTAGTAAACTATAAAAGCTGATGATTGAAGTGACAGTGTATCAGGACACGAGGTTGTTACATCGTGAAGAGTTAGTACCTAAGGACATTTCTCGGAATGTCGAGCGAGACACTAAAGGACTCGACGACGTTACCTGGCCGTCGAACGGCACTCGAAACCTGTCTCGATCAATCCGCCTCTTGTTGCTCGTGTTAAATAAAAACCTCTCTTAAAATACCAACCGAATGAGCGGAGTGACACTCGTCATTCCAGTGCTCAATCCTTTATATTTGTCTTTGAAATGTGATGACAGTGGTACAAATTACGAATACAAATCTGTACGTCGTTCATAACGCGCTATCTGACGCGTGTGATGGATGCGCGCGCGCCGACGCGCTCGGATCACCGCTCTGTAATTAATACGAGCGGACCACTCCATGGGAATCGCTGTCACTGGATGTCGTTTTCCACTCCGTAAGATAATACTGAATAGTGTTCTGTCACCAGGTTATTTGTTAGCCTCTAATCCGGTCCAGAACCTAATCCAATTTATGAGAGGAAACGTCGCTATTACAAATATGTTACAGACATAAGTTTTTAGATCTGACGTTGGAGGTGATAGTTATAATTTAATAGAGAGCCAAGTATCGTAAAACTCTTGGGGTAAATAGGTGTTGGCCGGTTGTTGCGAGCCGGAGATGCGTGGTATTGTGAAGTGCAATTTACCGGCTGGTTCAATCGCTGAAATATTTCGTGCAACGGGCATGTCCAATTGCTAACGAGCCGACTGCGACGCGCAAATGAATAAGCACCTCGTGCATACGCAAAGTGATTGCCTTTGTGCATTACTAGCGCTAGTTTAAACTGGAATATAAACTTAAATGTTTGTACGTATTGTATTTATCAGAAAGCAATAAATAATATGTAGTTAGAGGTGGAATCGGTTCTTCCTTCATCATCATCACTTTGTTAACAACTAAATTATCATCAAATCTTTCCCGTGTTACGCAATGTCCCACACTAATTTGTCAAGTTTCAAAAACAGAATGTGCGATGAACAGAATACCTATAAATACTTACTAAATTAAACATATACAAAACTAAAATAACACATATGAGTAAAATAAAAGCATAGTGCACACGGTTCACTAACATCCTCGGAGCTCGAGTTGAATGGTCCTATTCCGACGTTAGGATGGGCTTTATCTACACTTATCCTGGCTAATGGTTTACACGTGTGTGCGTGCCATTGTGCCGGCTCTCTCTAGATGAGCCTTCATTTATTACTATCTAGTAGAGGCTAATCCTCACTGGATATCATTCATTTTCTAAACTCCGATTATAATGAGCAACCTATCTTAACAACTTTCTATGATATTATGTGGATCATCAGTGATATCTGTTATGATAGATGCAATGCAGTAGGTACATGTGATTGAATATGTACAGTATAATTAAATTAATAATGTTTAATTATATTTGTATATGTAAATATATATTTCAATTGCAATGTTTTTAAACTTACATTGTTTACCGGAACTTTCATAAAAACCGATGGTCAATATAGATTATCATCGATATACTATGTTCTTCAACATACGCAATTAGTTGTTAGATAAGTATCATAAAACATTCATCCTATTAGAAACTGTAAAAGTACCCTTAAGTGAAAGCACGTATTTTCGCTTAAATTATAATTTATACATTCATATTCTTAGTAGAGAGCTTATTATATTTCATAGGTTCCTAGTAGAAGGCATGGAGTGTATTCCCATACGGGGAGCCCGCGGGCACCTCGCGCCCGTCATTCGTAACGTACGCTTTGTTTGGCCAGCATTAACCCGAGACAATTATCTTCACGGTCAATCTGTTTCTCTGTTGTAATCGCAATCATATATCTACAACATTACCTTTATCCTTCTGCATAAACAAAACGAGATTTCTTTCTAAATTCTATTACGATTGCACTGTTATTAAACCCAAGCAATATATTAAAATAACTCATGTCAAGCTGATAAATACAATGATTTCTTAAACAGTAAATTAGCCGGCTTGTCACCGCCGCAATAGGTATACAACAAGTTGTATCAATCGATAAGGCGCGGCTACAGATGTTTAGCCGCAAACGACAAGCTTGCAATCAATATACTATTTGATTTGTTACGTTCTTTACGATACTGTTCCCTCACGAATGTCATTCCAAACTTAGAAGTTGAAGCACAATAAAAGATTAAACTGATGCGAATGCGAACTCGAACAAAAGCTGGCTTTTCAATTCAGGTTTGCATTTATATCTGAATGGTCTTATTTGTGACTTTACAATTTCTATGCTTGTCACATGCCGGAAGGATTTTCCACTGTAGAGATGAGATTATGGCTTATGACTATTCATACAGAAATTGTAATGAAGCCATCCGTCGTTTCGGTTAAGATTCTATTACTAGACAATTATATTTGTTACCAGTTTACGAGCTCCGTTCATCCTAAAGGCTCAGTAATCGATTAGGGTCACTTGTCGTCCGAACGGCCGCCCCCTGACCTGTCGCGCCGTCCGCTCATGAGATCGCATTACACAAACTTTCTTTATTGTCTATAAACACTTTAAGTGTCTTCACGATCTTTCCACGACTCCAACCGACTCTTATTGAGCAATACACCGATACCTTTTCTATGAAACTAACAATTTAACATCGATCTTGAATGACCATTCGAACATCATGACACTATAAATTTAAATCCGAAACTACAAAAGAATTGGTCATTTACAACGTCGCAGTCCATTCATGGGGTTAATAGTAAAATAATATAGCTCCGACAAAACATATATCTGTAACAAAGAAGTGTAAAATTTCTCAAACGTCAGATTTATACGTCGTCGGTCGATTTAAGAAGCGTCACTATTTCAGTTTGGTTTCTTTTTATCTAGCGTGTGTGAACACGTGTGTAACCGAATCGCCTCCAAAAGATTAAAAGGTGGTAATTTGACGTTGATTTAGGAAGAGAAGACGCTTTCATCGGCTGTATTGTCTTACCGGGATCGAGAGTTATGTGTTGTTACAATGAGACTATGGGCTTACAATAAGTATGCATCTACCTACAACATCATGGTATTAATAACTAGTTAAACTTTCTTACTATAGTAAAGCAAAGATTTGCTGTAACTGTAAGTCCTATAGTTATATTATATTTGCGTGCCTTATGTGCAGAGAGCACACTGTGGTGATTATTTAATATTTAAAAGTACATGTTTACATATTGCGCGTGCTGACTGCAGCTGGGTGGTAGCAGGCGCGGCGCAAACGCTGATGTCATCGGCTCAAACGTTATTTTCCGTCTCTTGCTGCCGCGTGGGTGCGGCAACTAATATAAGTTGAAGACACAGCGAGAAGCTCACAATGATACAGTTAAAAGATACATTCAATAATATTTAATTTGAGCATCAATAAAAGATAACGAGATTTAAATACTGAGAGAAATATCAGTTACTTATTTTGACAAACGTAAACCAAAAAGTAGCTGAAAGTACTCTATAATAGACTTAATGAAAAAATCGTTCAATCCAATGACAAGTACTCTTAAGAGGTGTTCACAAATTAAGAACGACAAAGAACCTTATGACTAAGCAAAAAGTTTAATAACATCAATTAATAACTACTTTGTAGTCGAAACAATAAATATGTTCCTCTCAGTGTGTCACCACCATCCACAAAAGTTATGAATGAAATAACGTTTTGCAAGAGCGGATGTTGCGAGGTTGCTCGAGTCGAATTAGGTTTAGAACCTTACCTTTATGGAAGATTGATGAATGAACCGACCCCCCCCCCCCCTCGGTCCCCTCCACATTTAATTCAAGATCACGATTGCCTTGATAACCAATACGAGTGTTTAGATCATAACAATGTGGTAACAAGTGTTTTTATGCTACGTTTTGTCTTTTTGACTAGACTATGTTCTGTTGAAAAAAGTTTATAGCTAGAAGATATAATAGATCAATACAAAACTTAAACTGGATTCAACTTTTGACTTTATTATTATTGAAACATGACTTTCAAAAGCGATAGTCGTACCGTGCACCCCTTAATGCAAATGACTATAAGTGAATCAATAAGTAGGACCAGACAAAGACGTCCCAGTAATGATGCAACGAGCATACATACATATGCAAACCAACAAGACGAGAGCAAAGCAAATTGCGAATGCATTAATGAGAGAATCAAATAACTTTATGTAACGAACTATTCTTTACGCAACAATATTTTACAGTTTGTGTTACATGATCTTAGTGGCAACATTATCATTAAGCTCCATATGTTTCTTTGAAAATAATCACTCATTGAACTTAAGGTTGTTATGTAAACGTCTGTGCGGTTCTTGGATAAGGAAAAGGAAATTGTAAGATTTACTGTGTAGAAAGTGAAGCACTGCAGTGCTGTGGAGAATATACAACTGTTGTCCGGTAGAATGAAAATATCGACTGATCATTCATATTTGTAAGGTCTATGAAACTGACTACTGAATTGGCTAACTAAGGGCGAGTAGTAGTACATAGACATCAGTATGTAGTCCTCGTGGTGTAGTTTGACCAAGCGATGTCAGTTCATTGCGATTTGGCTAACTAAGGGCGAGTAGTAGTACATAGACATCAGTATGTAGTCCTCGTGGTGTAGTTTGATCAAGCGATGTCAGTTCATTGCGATTGTTAAGCAACGTGCAGCTAGACCGCTACTTGGATGGGTGGCCGGTAGTGGCAATTCTATCTCGGTACTACCGTGCACGTAAAGCAGTCGGTCCAGGATGTATCATCATTAGACCAAGTCGGAGGCCTTAAGGTGGTTTAAAAACTCCGACACCGAAATTAATGAATGAGGAGAATTTTTAATTTTTTTTACTCATTAAGCACTTAAGTGTTTGTTTATCTATCTGTGTTAATTACTTATTTATATGACACTGTGATGAAATAAACACAACAATTAAATGAATGTCCATACATTACAACAGCTTCTTGACATAAATATAAAAAACAATCAGTTAAAAAGATTGCAATCACAGCGCGAGTGTCAGTTACGAAATCTTTACAAAATATAAATTGTAACGTAATTCTTAATAAATAATGCGATATCCAGTAAACGCTTCTCTAAATTACTTCTCGTTGCGTAACCGATTACAGTTTAACTGTTCATTCAAGACTACATTGCCTTTATCTTGAATGAGTTTTCGTAATCCGGGGTCAGACTGCCTCGTAAAATGGCACGCTGCAGAGATAATGGCCGATTAATTACCTTGTTCAATGAAATTGTTTTCGACACCATGACAGGATATTATCAGCATAAAGTACAGTGCACAGTAGCATTATACTTTTAATTTATAACATGTTTACAAATTGTTTTAAAACTTTTAGTAATTAAGAAATAAGGCGTTATGTATCAACTACTTTTGGAAAGAGTAATGGCACTTTGTTATGCTTACAATAAAAATAAACGAAAATATTTCACGTTTTGGTCCAAAATACATTTATTATATGAGATCACCATTATTGCACAGAACATGTTGGGATTGAGTTGCTTTGATTTTAAGTATGTAGGTAGGTTGATAAACAAAATAACAAAAAAATATTGATCCATTTTAAAGGGATTATGTATCGCCAAAATACGTACCAACCTTTTTGGAATTCTTTGAAGATACTTTATATGAATTGATTTAATGCGCTTCATATTATTCAGATGTATTTTATGTATGTTGGAGATACATTTGTTGAATACAAGGTAATCTTGAGGCGTGAATGAAAGCCCCGAATGTCAATGTCAAGTGCGCGTCGCATTGATGGCAGGAGCGCGTGCGCGTGCGCTCCGACGCGCTCTGCTTGAGCTTAACATAAAACTCCAATTTGCATAATGCATACGGAATATGTAAACTTATCTGAGACACGCCCTTGTCAGTGACACGGGTGAGGTGTGCCAGGATAACATTATTCTCCGAGCGACGATATCCAAGTCTAAATAGATCGCATTTGCAAAGCTGCATGTTCAGTGGAATTTTATTGTCGCAGCAGATGTCTCGGTCTGATATTATTTTATGTGCCGTTGGAAAGAAAAGGTGAATAAGTTTTATGGGGCCATTCTCACTTTATGAAGAAATATACACAATTTTTACATGCATTCGCATTTCCCAAATCAAATCAAGTGTACTGTACCCACTTATCTACTTTTGATGCCTTCCCGGTCGTATGGTAGACACTTTATATTGACCACACGGTGTCGAAACAGTTTGGTAAGACCTTACGACGACAAATATAATAAAACGTGATTTCATTTACCACACGAAGCCCAATATTATCGACGTAAAGGATCGTTAAGAGCGACCATCCGTTCCTTATTAGCCTAACACGCGCCAAGGGCCCTATTTTGAATGCAAATAAAATTACAAGGCTACCATAAAAAGTGTTTATTAAGACTTTATTTGCGTTTAAAAATTCGTAAAGTCTTATTCAGCTCGAGGCTGAGCCCACTCGCTCGATCGAGATCCGGAGTTTTAAAATGATAAAATTACTGTCGACTCGAGAACAGATATGAGACGTAAATGGGAATGTTTGCAAAAAGCAAACAAGTCGCGACATATCTTCTCGTACGACAGAATCCGATCAACGCTACATAAAATCTGGGATTAAAGGGTGCATACCCTACAAGGTCAAGCGCCCGCGACGGACGCCTCCTGCGGCCCACTTTGTTCTTATTAAATCCCGCATAAAATGTTTCATAGTATCCATTTCATATACATTTTCCGTGTCAAAGTTTAAAATGTTCACAGCGTCACCGATAAAATGTTACATCTCTTCCCATGCTCGTAATAATAACCATAATTCTACAACGTTACACTTGACTCCAAACGTTGTATTAGGAAATCCGAAATTGGATTAAATCAATTTGAC
This sequence comes from Cyclophora punctaria, assembly GCA_951394245.1. Classification (NCBI taxonomy): domain Eukaryota; kingdom Metazoa; phylum Arthropoda; class Insecta; order Lepidoptera; family Geometridae; genus Cyclophora; species Cyclophora punctaria. The sequence goes on from OX596177.1 coordinate 5,875,960, forward strand.
CAAAAGTTTTAATGTAATCAACATATTTATGTTTTTTATAAGTATAAGATATCTTAATAGTTTTGATGTAAATTCAATTCAATGTGCACTTCGATGTCAACATTCGGTCGAGTTCAATCTGTCGATATCAATTACAGCGTCAGTTGGAATCACCTTGCAATATAAAGAGAGAGACGTAAAAAACTGTTTTTAGTAGATTTCAGTGTAATGTAGATAACATCAGGTAATAGACATCGGCGGTTGTTATTTGTTGTGACTCAATTGAGAGGTCAAGCGCGGCTAATACACATATTGATACCGGTGATGCGAGCGTCCTCTCACTGAGACTTTCCAATTAAGCAATTTAGATACGAGGCCTGGTCTGACGGCGTTACACAAATGTAAAACAACGGCTATCGAAATGATAATTCAGTGATGTAAATAACAATAAAGTTATCAGGAAAGCCGGTGTCACTATGGGTTTTGACAATAAAATGCGTCGTGGAGTGCGCGACCTGCGCGGACCCACCGACAGCGCCTCAATTTATGATGCTCAGGCCACACTCCGTATCACCGGTACACTCGGAGTCGAGCCCGCAATCTACGCAAAGCTCGAACATGGAAATAATCTGAGTTACATTAATGTATTTGTAAGTTCAAAGAAAACATTATATTTAGCAGGTCGTGCACATTAGGGTATTGTTGAACAACTCTACAACACTGATTTATAAAATGTATGTTCTGATAGTCGTCACATCATACGAATCTGATAAAAGGGATTTCCTTATCATTTATATGTGTTTTCATAAAGTATGGCCCGGCCTTGTTTCCGCTGTTCCCGTGATACTTGTTTGTGCAATGTGAGGATATCTCTGGTGACCTCATGTTTACTCTAACGCCTATCTTGTCTCTGCGATAGTCCCATACTCTATGGTTATTAACTCTTAAAATAACGTTGCTCTTCCAACATACATTTGATCGGATAAAAGAGACCTAAAGTTTTTGTACACGGGAATATAGAGAGTGTAATTTGTGACGATGTTCCTATGTAACAGTACAAGTGGGAAACATTACGTTTTACATTTTATTTTATGTTTCAACGTTTTAGATGACATCTACAACTATCAATATTAACCATGTATTTTAGTACAAGTTCTTTGCAATAACATTTAAATACTTCACTTTCACTGGATAAACTTTGTATAATATTGTACTTTTTGAACCTAGAACTTTGTTTGTGTCCCTTTTATAATAATAATTGGTTATACATATTTAAAATTTTGTTTGCTGAATTGGAAACTAATAGAGTTAAGGCAGCGAGCGCGCGCGCGTTGATGTCTTTTGTATGGAAGTACAATGATAACCACAACAGTTACTTATAACTTCTTTAATATTTATTAAACATTTTAAATAACTTGTTATCAATAAAATAAGCATTTTTTGTAATTCGGACCGCCCTATTGCTGATATTAATTGTTTTTTTAATAGTCAATAAGCGAAAGACTTATAGCTCCTATTTTACAATATTAATGTTATTTTGATGTTCTTCATTTTCTGTTCGTCCCATTTACTTTACCTTAATTTGTTCAATTATTTGCAAAATATGTTAACTGATTGAGTAATGCATGCAACATAGATTAGTTAAGAATTTATGTACAAATTGCTTTAACCAAATACTTATCACTGCCACTACACAAAGTAAACAACATCAATTAAACAATCACAAATGATAAGTGTAATTACACTTGCTAAAAGGATTGGACTTAGATAAATCAATTATTGTCAATATTAGCATACGGCGTTAATTACAGGCATTTGTTTATTGAGGTGGATAATTTCGATGGAGCGAAATGTATTGCCATTTAAATTATAGATGCAACAATGGTACGACCACTGGGACGGGTTGTTCTAGCACGCTAAGCTTGAGGCCACAGCGATTGTTCTGTTTATTTAATTCAAATATTTAGAAGTCATTGTTACATACTTTTAACAAGAGCGCTACTTACTAATGCCGTATTGGGATTTATGTGGGTAACTAGTGGTTGTCGGCTTCGTGAATTAGCTAGTGCAAAATAAAAATAAGGAAAAGTTATAAGGGTCGCAAGTCGCATGCATACTATAAGTCGCACAACTGGCGTCTAAAACAAATAAAAATGTCTTGCTGTTGTTGTTGTTGCTGACAACTTTTGCTGACATTTGCTGACAACAGCTAACATGACAACTTATTAATTAGTCAGCATTGAATTAAAACTAAAATAGGAAAAACGTTAGTCGCGCTTTTATTTAAAAGTAAGTAAGTATTAGTAATGTCCCACTGCAGGGCAAAGGCACAGGCAAAGGTCTCACAAGACTGAAGTCATAGGTAATTAAAATATAAACGAACAATGTGTTCTATAAATGAATGGTATTCGTTCCATTGTAACAAACTCTTTACTCTAAACTTGTTTCTGTTGCTCTAATTAACAATACACAAATCGTAGCTTGTATGCAAATGAGGGGGAGTAAACCGGGACCACAGACGCTCTTACATTCCGAGCGATAAGAACATTTATAGAGAGAAATCAATTTTAATAGTCAGATATCAACATTATAATGTTATTTGCTGAATAACTGCCAATTTATACGTGCCAGGTATTCTGCAGGGTATATATCTGCAATACGCTCCGGGCATTTAATTCTAATGCATAATATTGGTGTAAAAGTAAAGTAACGGCTTGTAATATTCTAATATTGCAAGTTAAGTGATAGCAAATTGTAATGACCAACTTCAGTATAGAAAGTGAAAAATGTTCGATAAAAGTATCAAACAGGTACAGGAAAATGTGATAAAATATAAATTGATCCATAAGTCTGCCACGTGTTTGGTCTACGCAATTAGTTAAGAAAATAAAAACAGCCCTACGCTACATACTTAAACTGTAAAGAAATTGTAATGTAACAATAATTTGAAAGTACCAAGAACTGCCGGTCACCGTATACGACCTTATCGTAAAATTGAATTAAAAAAGAAAGATAATAAAAGGGATCGTCGTAATTCTGGCGCGCGCGACAACGCAGCACTTTTATTTGGAGGGCGCGCGTGTGGCGGCCGCCGGCTCTCGGACTCGCTCTAATCGGAGCTTTACGTTATTTCACGTGGTTCTTCAACTAGATCTTTACTTAAATAGTACTACTAGTATATATGCACAGTTTTGCCTTCGATCCTGACGTGACCCGATCGACCGGACTGGATAAATAACTGATAGACTTATCAGTCAGTTATCCACACCGGTCCGGTATCGAAATTCTATTAGCCCCGTACCCACCTAGCGCACAGGCTCGCGAGCCATGGCTCGCGAGCCAAATGCTCGGCTGGTGTGGACGTGCCTCCGTACCCACCTAGCGCACAGGCTCGCGAGCCAAATGCTCGGCTGGTGTGGACGTGCCTCGGGCTGCCTCGGGCGCGCGTTTGCTCGGCTGAGCACGGCTCGGCCCCGAGCCATCTGTTGTCGGTAAACTTGACGCGCTCAAAGGTGCCTCGGCGAGCGCTGTGTGTTAGGTGGGAACGGTAATGTTTTGGCTCGCGCGCGTAGCTAGGAAAATAGCTGCAGCTTATGAGGCGGGCTTATGATGGCTCAGCCTACCTCGCGAGGCGGCCTCGTGTAAATTGAACAAAACTACTGAGGCTGGCTCGCGAGCCGGACACCGAGGCTGCCTCGCGAGCCTGTGCGCTAGGTGGGTACGCGGCTATTCTCTATTCGAAATTAATCGGTATTTTCTTGAATGTACAACTGACTTTATTCAACAATTGGACCTGACCCGATCTCTCCATGTATCGTATACTTTATTTAGAAAAGGCGTGGATTCTATTTGTCAATATATTAATATGAAAAACCTATGCACTGCAATGAGGTCCATTTTTAAAGCCCTTACTTACATGTACTAACCGAGTTTCAATAAAATGGCGGATTTGAAAAAGCTATCCATTTTTGAAATATTTAAAAAATAATTCCATTATAACTGTTCTAGTAATTCTAATTATAGTTCGGAATAGATTGTTTTATTTTTAATTGCTACTTATTGTTTTTATTTTCAAATGTATGTTTGGGTTTTCGAGATCTAATTATTCATAAAATACTTAAGTTGTTTGTATTAGGTATATCTAAAAATAACTTATTTTTCTTTTTGCTTTCTCTTGACCTTGAACTTATTGGTCCTAACAATAAAATTATGCTTAATTCTTTATCTTTAAGCTCATTATGTCTATTTTTCCAACGAATATTTTATTTCGTAAAATTCTTGAGTGCTTTTATTTTTGCAAGCCTATTTAAGATAACTCATTGAATTGTGTAGGATTATTTTATTTTAAACTTTATGTATTTTTTAAAATTCATTTTAAGTTCTGTAATTCATTCATTCATTTCGTACTCGAAAGGCCAGTGGCCAACGTTGACGTCGGAGTTTTTAGACCGCCTAAAGGCCTCCAACATGGTCTAACGATTGCCGCAACCGGGATAAAGTTTCACTAGAGACTGACACGATTTTAAGGTTAGAAGATAGTTTTCACGTTACACTAGATACATTACGAACCAGTAAAATTAAAAAAACAGTTATATTTTTAACATTATTTATTATTTGTGAGTCGTACCGTAAAGAGCCCAGTGTAAAAGGGTGCACATTATGGACCGCGATCTAAGGGACACAATCTTCTTTTATTTATATCCGCTGTGAAACATCTCGCACCTCTCGACTCGCGAGCTTCGCCTCCTTCACACAAACTTCAAGTCCCTCACTATAATACATATTGTGTTTTTCAAAAACGCACAATCATCCTCTACCTTGTACAAAAATAAAAACATTCGACTATCTTATATGCATAAACATCGCATTAGAAAAAATAAGTCGTTCATAAAATAAAACTGTACCTATACAAAGATTTTTATTGATAATTCAAAATAATTTCTTCATTATAAAAAAACCTCTCAATGTTAAACACATTCAAATTCATCTATAACAAATACCTAATCTGAAATCTGATACGGACAACAATAAAAGTTAATTCTAATAGTACGACGCCACAAGTAAGTACACCGACCCCGCTTATGAATATTAATATCCATTCATGTTTCATATGAAATATTTCCGAACACTTACTGATATTTTTAATTCAAAACATTAAATAAAGACATTGAATTGTATTAGTGTCATGTTACCTCATGAGCTTGTAGTTATAAAACTCAATCATAGAAAAATATGTATTATCAATTTTTATTTTTAATTGAATACGTTGTTCTCTCCGGACACAATAAAAACTTGTTTATGGCGTTATACATTGATTTTTTATACAATCCAAATGACACAAATGTCAAAATACATCGCACTTTTTCGTTTTATGGTCGCCCCCAAAATATTAAAGTTGTAACAATGAGATATCGCAAATCTTATTTCACATTAACGCATATTTATTGAATGTTTCGTAGGTTTATTTATGTGTTTATTCATTCAGTACTAAAAATTGTTTATCTTCATTACATTTCATGACACAATGCACAGGTGCATTACTACGACTGTATTTTTTAAATGTATGCATTAAAGTTAACAGTAGGTAGTAAAATAAATGTCAACAAAGTTAATTGAACACAAGCAATTCAAATGAATGGAATATTTAATTAAAACAATTGACAGCAGTTCAAATGGAACGTTACGTTAAGTGTATGTCGGTAATTTGAATAAGTAGAGGCACACCTCCATACCCCACACGTAGTGCAAGTATTGAACAATATTTTTATTATCATCGAGCGTAACATTGGAAGCGCATTTTTCCGGGCGAAGGGCGGCGCGGGACGGGGCGCTGCCGAGCTGACTTGTAATTTCAAGTGTTTACCCAGCGCTTGCGCAGCAGGGCGTCTCACAACAATGCCCATATCCTTTTCACATAAAATATATGAAAAGTCCGGCTACCAGCGAGCCACGGATCGGCCTTCTGATACAACCGTATTATACTCGCTAGCTGCCCGCCGAGAACTTTTTATGAGGGATCAAATTGATTGGTTCCGCGATAATATCAGTTGCGTATATTGTGCTCAACACCAGTGCACAGCGGACCGGCCACGGTGCGCCTCAGACCATCGCTTAACTGATTACATATTTATTACTCGCAGCCTTACTTCTCACACCTTCAAGACCAATCATTTAAACATTGAACATGATATATTAGGCGCCCGATAGATAATGCATCTCAAAACAGAAACAAAATTGAACTAAAACACATTTGGAGCTACTGCTCCGTCTAACAACAGGGTCATGTACAAAATCATGATATAATTTGTGGTGTGGAATCGGTAAATGTCTTATTTATCTCTGCAGTTACCAAAACCGAAATTGAATCGAATTCGAGATACACGTGAAATTTATTGGATGGTCGCAACGAATCATCTGCGGCGGGGTCGGCACAGGACGTGCCCGCGATCGAGAAACACAAAACCACGAAGATAAAAATATATTACAAAATGAGACCCACTTTGTGTTTTGAAATTACAATCAAATAAATTACATTTTATTGCTCAATCTTGTTGGGTTTTATTAAGGTATCGGCACTGAATGTGAGAGAATAAAACATGGCGGGTTTACGCGATCGACATGATGTCTCAGTGCGTCTTGTTTCCGTCAGATAAGTGAGGTGCTTTACATGGCCCTCGAGTTCCGGAGATAAGCTCCGTCCGAGAGCGACACTGCCACGTGGCCGACTCCACTCGACACTTTCACCTCCCGTGTCCCATGTCGTCCGAAATACTCGTAACATTAACACGCACCTAACGACAACTAACACACACTCTGTAACAAATAATCTGTATACATAGACAGACCATGTAAAACGTATTAGCAACTGTATTATATTCTTTATTATGAAAGGCGAGTTATTAATATTATAAGAAGTGACGATAGTTGCCCGGGGCGGGCCGTCTGTGTAATTTATTTTCAGTTTGGAAACACAAATCGAGCCGAGTTGAAGTGTGGAGACAAGGGAATGGATCGCGTTGATGAATGCTGATTGCTAAAGTACGAGCACGAATGTATAAGTAATGGTGCCCACCGAGACGTTTCCGTCACAACCAGTCCCTGAACAATATGCCCAAACATGCTCTTTGCTCCTTATTATTTTACCCTTATTTATTTGACACTTGTACTATAAAATCTGCTCATAATTCCTTTCTCTATTTTAGACACTGTAAAATAAGACACGCACTTATCTTTGCAGACAAATAACTTAGTCAAGTAAGTATTTCTAAGTTGCCTAGGGCTATGAATTATTACATATTAAATCTGGTTCTTACATAAAGATTAAAACATTCTGTTGTGACAGTTTTTTTGCTTTTGGAGTTTCATCAAATAAGTAAGGTATGTCAACTATGTTAGACAAACATTTTGACCTTGAATTTTGCTCAAAATTATATCCAAAACTGACCTACATTCCCTTGTTATTGTCCTAATTTGCCTCCAATGTTTGTTCTACTATTTATTATTACATATGTATATGTATATATATTCCTTGCGATTTTAAGCTATAGCAAGAAATGGTTGTTTATTTATGATACTCCAATAATATGCACTTGACAATAAATGGCACAACTATGTGTAAAATCCTCGATTCCGGAGTAACGGACCTGCAGATTAGTCTGCACCGAGAAATATTGAGGAGTATTGCGTATGTCCCTCGCCGAAGGAAACATATATATCATCGTCACTTCGACCGAGGACTTGTAATTGTACGCCATATTGTTGCACTGAGTTATGGGGCTCGAACTCGAATCTCTTCCGCTCCAAAGTGCGTACATACACCATACATACATATTCAGCACATAAATATCTCTAGTTGCATGCCTCATACACACCTGTCGTAAAGCCGATAATTTTCCCGTTCGAATCACTAAGTCGTGTGAAAACTATGGTTATTGTTATTTATGAGTACAATAACATTGTTTTGTTTTGCATGTACGGAGAAAAGGTAAAGGCTATGAGTATAATATGACACTGAGGCAGCGTGCCCCACCCAGTGGCACTACACAAAATCACAATCCCTTTTCATATTTTCTTATTGTCTTGGTACTATGAAAAAGTCGCATAAAATAGTCGGAGTGTTAACATATTATCACATACAGTTTGGTATATATTCTAAACCCATTGTTATTCTAATTAACTCAACCACGGCAGCCTCTTAGTTTTAGGACACCTATGGGTTAATAACAGTATTATTTTAACATAAATATAACAACATTATCATGTCTACAAACTTATCAATTTGAATCAGGATCAAGTTCAATCTCTTGTTAAAAAACGATCAGCCCCCTACGATTTAACCACCATACCCTTTCCCTTGGCAATTAGGGGATGTAATTAGCTTATAAGATGACCTAAACATGAATGTAGCTACCATAAGCAATATTGGATGTCTTCAAATCTACCTGGTAGTTGAACATATAAAAACTGAGCTTCGTATAGATTGGACAACCCTAAAAACAAATACGCGGTGAGGTACGGGCGCGATAGACGGCAGCGATCACATTGCGATTTGTCGCTATTTGCGCGCCTCGCGTGGTCTCCGTATGACAGGCGTTATCCGCCATCGCCAGGCCCCGACACAACCCTCCAGCCGGACCCTACCTGCCACCGGACATTTCTCACAGAAACAATGAGCGTTTAAGGTTTATTATGACAACAAATCTACACGAAACCTCTCCTCGCGACGACTTTTTATAGCCCCTTGTATTTTATACTACAAGACGACGTTTAAGTATTTACTTTGTACGATGGGGTGATTAAACGAAATAAAAAAGAAAGTATGTGACTATTTTGTGTCTTGTTATTATAGTTTGAACAGGCTATGAAGTGGTTAATACAACCCTCTTTATTACATTACTTATTCATTTACTACCAACTTTATTAAACACTCTTTGATTCATATTGTTCGTTGTATTAGAATACATGCTTTAAAAGGTCTCATACATTCACACGAGTGAATCAAGTTTGAAATCAATTTTAAACAAACTCGGTCCAACACCTACAATTACCGTCGAACAATGAGAGCCACTAAATATCGGCTCAATGTTAGAGGTCACCCTGGCCGCCCGTAATAGACGGTTCTTTTCCGATCTCCAGAGATCCAATCGCGATGATTTGTCGATTGTACACAACTTAAATATTGATATTAATATTCGTAGATTACATCTCACTTTTGGTTTATTATTTGTATATTTATAGTTGCTGTTTTTATCTATAAAATATTGTTGTTAAAAGGCCTTATTCATAAACGCTTATTAACGGCATTTTAGTTTGAGTTAGAGGTTGATAGTATTTTTTTTGTATAAAATTATAATTCGACAACGTCGCGGCAGACCCGCAGGCGGTGGCGGCACGAATTAGACGCCTACAAGAGGAACTGGCAATTGGCAGCCCCACATCGATATGAGTGGCGGGAATGGAGGGAGGCCTTTGCCCGACAGTGGGACGATACGGGCCAACAGTACCAGTAATCGTTTACTTATATAATATTAAGTTTCCAATTTTTCACCCTTTGGATTTAATGTCTATATTTTCTATCGAAATAGCTCAACGGATTTCTAAATTTAGTATTATTTTGTAGCAGACGCTCATCCATACCTACGTTCGGTCGTCCTACGTTACAATAGCTAAATATATGGGGCGTTTATATTCGGCACTTGCCTGTTTTCCAAGCGCTGCCACAAATGTTACTCAAAATTTCATTATGCACTAACTACTGAGAAATATATAAATAGGTACTTAGAGAAATATATATTTATATCTGTGGAACTACAGGCAAATGAGGAGTTCACACTCGCGCTACCCACTGCGCATTCCCTCCCTAGCAATCAGGGCTGAATGTAACCACTACATTAGGTATAATACCTTTGAAATATTGTAGGCATAAAAAGATTATAAAAGGTCAATCCTACGTACAAGTATCTGACATTTATATTTATCTATCGCTAATATTATACAATGTTTCAAAGGAATAAGATATAGTTGTCAATGTAATGATATATTTATTAGCTCCATCCTCGTTATCTCGTTATTGCAACACGTTTACACGAAAAGTAAAACTTAATTGATTTATCGACAAACAGTGTACGGCAGGCGAGGGCCGTGCGTCTTCTATACTAAAATTAAAATTGATGATCATGTAAACTTTATTAGTGGGAGCATAAAAACGTAAAGTAAATCAAAGGGTCGACTAGCAGAGTGCGCGCGACTCGCCCGCCGTGAACTAGTGTACGACACCGTTAACACATTATTGCTTTTCATACTTCTTGCGCCATTCCGAGAAAGTAAATTACTTGTCGCGATCGTAAAATTAATGCCTCATACGGTAATACGAGTACTTCGTATCACTGTCAATTTTTATGATGCACTCAGTTCGTATCGCCAGCCATTGGATTCGTTCTAACACTCGAGATATTTATCCAATAAAACACCAGTTTTATTACGTAAGTAGGTACATATATATCTAATTCCGGAAAATTGATCTAAAATTAATATGAGACTGGAAATAGAATAAGAAGTACTTTCATGTTACAATCTAACCCACGGGTAGTCTTGGAAACTCTTATATTCTAGAGGATTACATTTTACCCATATTTTCAATTTACCCTGAATACAAAATATCGTACGTGAGCACTTGTGATGGAAAATAATGAGAACCATTGCTGATTTACATAAATTGTAAGAAATATTATGAAGAGCAGTATTATTACAGGGAACTAACCCCGCAGCCAGTTTACATTAGCCAATAACTTAAAAGCAAATTCCGAGTTGATATTAACTTAGTTTATAACTCTATTGCCTCACTGTCAAACGACTGACTATATACTCGTAATATCTCTTGAAAAGAGGAATAAAATGTGTTTACATTCTGTATTGAACCTTAAAAGTACGAACTTCGTAATAAAGATAACAAACAACGAACTATTCTGAATGCACCAATCAAAAAATAGATTCCGTTACGAGTGAAAAGTAACCAATTAGGTAGATAGTGTGACAACTGATCGGAAATTGGCGTCAACACCTCGTACATTCAAGTCTTTGAATGTCTATAGAATAGGGTAAACATCGTGTGTTTACAAATGACACGTTTCAAAAATAATGATGTTTGCACTTTATAGATGTGAAGAACAAATGGTGAACACGCGAGCGCTAACTAGTTGTAACCTGACGAATGTGCGCAATCGGCTGCGCCCGCGCCTGCGCCGCCCGCGGCCTTCTTGTTATATTCGCAACGCTCTTTACTGATGCCGACACGAACACCTAATTATAATATTCTCTACTTACACTGTCATACTATAATTAACATCAACCAAAGTTGTACTTTATATTGTGTTTATGATTAACACGATTTATGAACACAAAATAACATTTATTTTGTGTACTTAATTTTGCTGTCATAGTAACATTAATTTGACACATAATGGTGAAATATTCCCTGTGTTTTGCTAACATTGACACTGTCGTACTGTCGTTACAATGTTGCACATGCAATATGGTTCCTAAACATTATAAATTATGGATATCAACCACATTGTCTGAAAACATAATTTTTCATTTTAAAATATATCCGCGCACAGACTGGCACAAGATGTAGACATCAACCATTAAACTTTATAGGTGCATTAAGAAATATCTTAGTTTTAGTAACTAATAACGCAATTATTTACTGCGGTTGTATTTAGTATAAGAAGTGGACTCGTTTGATAAATGTCTCCGGCAGAGAGCGGGTATTGAGTGCGTATTCAAACCTACCCCGGGGCTGATACAAAATAATTAAAACTACTTAACATTCAACAAGTACGTACAGTAGCCAGTTTGCAGCTCATTTAGCGAGAAAATCCCGATATGATGTAGGGTTGGCATACTACGAGTATCTATTGATGTAAATATAGTTTCGTTTTCATAGAATAGCTTAATTATGTAATTAGATATCTAAGTTAGATTACAAGTTACACTCCTGAATAGTAACGTACCATTTAATCATTTCATTTCCTTTTCATTTCCCTGTCCATCTATCGAGTGAACTCATTGATCGTTAGGTCCCATGATAACAAATTAAACAACTCGTTTTAACCAAAATTACGCTTTTAATATAAGTGTTGTATACGTGCGATGTTTGACGTCGTTTTTTAATTGCGTGTATTTAACCAAATAACGTTAATTAAGGTACACGTGTAAGTATTATTTAGTCATTTTGTACATTACGTGACAACGGTGTAATTAACTCGGTCCGGCGAGCTCCGGCACCAACCCTATAAGTCAGCGGAGTGACAATCATTACTCGAGCCCCGTCCCACTGATAAATTCCTTCTCAACATGCGATCTGTGACACGTCAAACTGACTACTCCTCGCTACTCCCAGACTATATTAACGAACTAACCACATCAATAAATATTCCCTGCACCAAACACCAACTATAAATCGACCACTTATTTTATTGTGCAGCCTCTAACTAATCCAATCAAAATGAACTACCATGCCTCATAATATAAATAAACCGGTATGAATGAATTCACTAATGTAACAGTGCTAAAGTGCCATAATTGTAAATGTCAGATTAATTAAGAATCATTAATTTTATGCCCTCAATAGTAGTTACATTTTTATTTTTTACTAATTCGAAGTAAACATCTACTTGGAGAGGAAATTAATAAAAAAGGTAGGCAGAAAAAAACCTTGATCGGCGCTAACGATGAAGTATAATTCCACGTCAGATTAAACAGAACTATTTACATGTTTACAATGAGGGAGATAAAAGTTTCACCTTTTACAGGCAATTTGTGGTTATTTATCATGTCAAGTGGCGCGGCCCGGCCGCACGCCATACAAATTTTGATGCAGCTCCTTTATACAGAAGCTATAATAAGTATCAATTTCAGATCATAGATCATATGTACATTTATTATTTTGTCAGAGAAAAGGAGGTTTGGTTATGGGGGGTCCTGGCGGGCGTCGTTCACTTTTTATTGTCACATGTCACAATTTGGGAGCTCTCCAAACAACCGGCTACATAAATAATATCTCACGTAAGAATGCCACGTTTCGGATCTATACTTATTTATGTGCGCAGATGGAATGCAACTAAATCACATACGTATGTAGAAGCAGCTAATCTCAATTTTATTATTATCGTAAATCTCGATTTGATTTTAATGTCTTATTTGGTTTTATTGTTATAAATATACCTACATTGAATACACAAATTTTAATAACATCTATCTATGGATACAAAGCCGCATCTTTATAGCTGCTAGATGTACCGTGCAATCAATGGTGAGTTTCACCATACCTATCTATAGCTGTGTTGTTCTTATAACATAATTTTATTAGTTAGCCTTTTAATTATAGCCTTAACATACTTTATCTTGTAACAGAATGTGTAAATCAAGATAGCGTCAACATATGTGGTGTTCGACACAACGGAATAGTTTTAACGAAAGGTGAAGATATTACTTCACGTATGTATTGGACACATCTCTTTTCCCCACACTCTAATAAGCTGCACGGATATAAACCTTATCACTGAAGCAATAGCAATCAAGAACCAACTAAAATAACGCATAGAGTCATGTAAATCAAATAAAATTCATTGGAACAACTTTATTTAAATTATTACAGAACTTTACTGATTCGATGTACACAATGCATGTAGACATAACTGTCTTCGTTAATCTTAATAATATGATCAGTATTCTGGTGTTTCCAATAGGAAAAGTGAGTCGTGTTCGGACGCTATGATGTAAGGTGAAGCAAAGTTCAAATGTGTGGTATAGCTGATATAAAAAGGTTTAACAATACGTATTAGTACAGTAACGGCGCATAAATAACATTGTTTATTGTTGTTTTGGATGCCACACACGAACTGAGTGGATAGTGGAGTGATGAGCGCGGTACCTGAGGTGCCGCGGAGGAACCGGCGCAGGCGCCGACGGCTTTCAATTCAAGCGCCGAGTGCGACTAATGCAATTCGACGCGGGGCCTTACTATCTAACGTTGTAAACCACATCATCGCATTACAACCTAATAGTTAATCCGCGCTAACAACTCTACCCTTTTTACAACAGTTTGATAATTTTCAAAGCTCTCCTAAATTAGAGATTTAAATAAAATATTGTTGTGTGATTATTATAATTGGTTTTGAATTAATTTGTGTATTTAATTAGAGTTTATGGTCGTTTTAATTAACTAAGTAGTCGATAAGTCTTACAGCTCAAGTAGCAATTTATGGGATAAGTCAACATTTCACAAGCAGTTGCAAGTTGGATGTCATTTCGGATGTATGATGTATGATCAGAGTATGACAACTTCCGGTTACGTACATTGAAACTACATATTTGAATAACTGTACGAGTTTTCTAACACCTCCGCCGTACAAACCCGACTCAAAACAATACTCACTATTGTGTGAACACATAACAAAAGTCATGCCACTGACAGAATAAAACTTGTAAAGTTACGCTTGTAAATGATTTCAATGCAAATAGTAGTATGTATATGTACTTAAACCTATAGTTATAAATCTTATTTCACGCGACACACACATATGAAAAGAACGAAACATGAATAAATTATTCCCAAATATCATGTATTTGCAGAACATTAAGTATCTAAATAAAAGCGATTTAAACAATTTATGACATACTCAACAAGTATTGGGACGAAAAGTTCAAACAAATGTTTTTACGAGTCAAGATCAAGCTCGGATAAGTAAATCCTAAGTTATAAGCGTTAAAATGTAAACAATCAAATCCCAAGCATCAATAAAACTTTGATATCGATATAATTTCAAATGTAATCTGTTAAATTTTAAAACTTTCTTATCTCCTTACTTTATATCAGTGTACACATTAAATCACTCATGAATTTAAAGCATTTTATTGTCATTTCGAAGTGAAAACAATATAAATGTGTTTTATGTCACAGCTGATTTATATTTTATGGGTGAGATGTGATTTATTGTCATCTGATTTTATACCAACTTAAAACAATCCTTGTTGGTTGTCTGTTCACAATATTTTGTTTATTTCATATTGCATCATAGGCACCATAGTATGCTCAATATCTTGTGCACATAATCCCGAATACAATTTCCATAGACTCACTTACTCGTATAATCCCTTTTTGTCTCTCCGCTCCGAGATAGCAGATTCTTCTAAACTGTCATTATGAACAAATCAAACTTTACGTCCGTACGTATTCTACCAGTCACTTCATTTTGGTCAGACTATAAACAACATTTTGGTACAAAATCCTATTGTAATTTTATTATTGTTTCCAAATCAAATATATATTTTATTGTGATACCACTATTGCTATGGAAATTGTAGTAAGCTGAAATAGCGGGCATAAACATAATACAAGTCATAATTCTCGTCAAAATAAACATCATAGTCTATTCAGAGATTTACCAAGTCGGGAACACAATGAGTCAAGCAGTCACTTGTATTTATATTTACATTTACTGGCTATTCTCATCGACGTCCCGAGGCTTGAATCAAACCACGGCACGAGAAAGCTTCTTAATATCCTCGTTTCTAAGTAGGAGAATGTGACCACGATTCGTTGTTCAAATCAAATCATATAATTGAGAATTAAGGGACTTCACCGACATTCCGGCGGGCGGTTTCCTGTGTACTCGGCTCGCTCACCGAGCTGGCGTTTCTGGCGTTTCAATTATTTGACGTATATGCGAATTAGTAGTTATCAGATGTAATAAAATGCAAGCTTGTACGGGCGGGGCGAGTGGCGCGATGCTGCGAGATACCGCGCGGTATCGGCCGCGCGACTCGGGTGGCCGCTACTTGTCTTACGATAAACTTATCTTTACAATCGATCCCGCGATAAAAATAAAAACACTCATGCCTTACATGTCCAACGGTTGACGCGGTGTGCACCAATAACATCCTTAATTTTATAGAAGTAGTTATTTTTGCATCTGTTTCGTGTATAATTCAGGCTGTGTATTTGGCATTTAGAGAATGTTGGTTGACTAAATTGGACATTATGTCGAACAACTTGAGAATTTTTGTGTAATTTATTGCAGCCATCATGTAAAACGCAGGTGTTTTGAGCTTCCGTGGCTGCTGGCTGCGTTCAAACTGATATCAAACAACTGGATCGAGTAATAAATTGCGTTTAGTACTAGTACAGCGGTCATATTGTTCAGTGGAACATAATTCAGAGTACTCGCTGTCTATCAAAGCGAAAATATAATGTCGTAATTCAGACGTATGTATAAGCTCTGTAACGATGCATTGTGTGATGAAGCTCGTGTGTGATCTACTTGATCTAAATCTACGTGCTTAAGTGAACTAGATGTCGCTCTTATCGGAGATTCAGTTCAATGATTAATACAAAATACATTTCTTAAGTATGTTCGTTGAGTAAGCTTAATGAGCTTATATGTTTTAATGATTTTCTTTCGATATATCAGTTTTAATGATACCGACGCTTGCAACAAAATTTGATCTTTTTTGTGTTATTCATACTTAATAAAAATCATGTAAATTTGTATGAAGTACATATAGTTGTAGTGCTTTTGAAATCTTTCTGGAGCAAATATCGTAAACATTTTATTGGTACAAACGTAAACTTAAACGGAGATGTTATGAATTAACAATCATGCTAGTCAGTGTAATGAACTTTAAGTACGTCAACTTTGTATTTTATTAGGACGCGCTAATTATGTTAATGGGAGTAGTTATCGTTGTTTTTTTAAAGAGTAATGCGAGTGCATTAGGTTCTCTGTTTTGATTACTCTGTTCATAGGTAAAATTTACGTTGGTTGTACTTAATAGCTCATATTTAAAGCAACATTGACATTCATAGAGTTTCTTGGATGAGTTCCAGTGAGTTCGATACAAAGTCAGCATCGCACAGAATTCATCGGCTCGCAGATTGTTAACGCGGTAATTTAACCACTTATTATGAGTAAAACTGACAGTTTCCACTCTGCCTATGCCACTAGGAGCTCCTCGTCTCCTCGCCAAAAAGACCGAGTATAAATGTTGCATTAGTGTGTCACAGTAATTGTTTGCAGCGTGCCTGTTCATATCTAACACACTGAATGGGCCCGACAAGTATGAATGAGGCAATCTCGACCACAGTTAACGTTATTTACATCGTTTCTCTTCCATAAACGACTCGCCTGCTTAAGAAGTTGTTAGAGGCTGCTTCTGTGCAACAATTAGCCAAAGAGTTGTACTGAGCACGAACCGAGTCCTTATCACGGTCGGTAGTCAACAATCACGCTACAATCTCACGAAAATACCATTTTAAGCTGCACCTGTCATGAATGAGTTCAACGCACTGCGCAAGTTTCAATTAAGCACGAAATGGAACATTTTAACAATCGTTAGATAAGTAAACAAACGTGATCCCCGGGCTATTTGGTTATGGCGGGCTCTCATCAATAATGCTTCGGAGGCGATAATATCGCGGACGCGTGTCTACCAGAGGAACCTCCAACACCGTTATTAACCTCACGATAGTCATCGGGACTAAGAGATCATTTAGTGATACGCTTTATATTAAATTACTCGGTCGTGTGTTGATAAAATATTCCGGGTATTCTATTACCCAAAGCGAGATAAACACGGCCGGAGGTATTAACAACTGAGAATTATAAAAATATGTAGATGTTAATATGAGAGATACGTTAAACTCTCCCCGCATGGATAGTAGATAAAATAATGACGTAGGCAATAAAATCCTATTTACACTAAGTGTATCTGTTTACGATGAAATTGTTAATGTTAATGGATACATTAAAGAAGGACGCAATGCGTCAAGTCGCGTGTCGATATAAGGATCGCACGTCGCATGACGCGAGATCGCGCGGCAAAAGTTACGCCACTTAATCCTTAGCTCACGGTGCTTGTTTTACCTCATATTGGCAACTTTCCGACCGTCACTTGTTATTTAACGTCACATTCGTTTACGTGGCCGCAGTAACATATCTTCTTCGAAAGACTTTATTTCAAGATGTCCAAATAATTTAACTCCAAATCATTTATCACATCTTCGCAGAGAGCCACAAGACTTATCGTGGTACCAGTGCTTTCTAATCCTTGAATGGTACTCCATCTCCAACTTTGTGTATGAAGAGTTATTACCGGATCGTTTCCGTGAAACGGTTCATTTCTGCAATTCCAATACATATTACTCTTTGAACGTCCACAATTCTGAGATCTGATCATTGACTAGTGTTAACTAGGAAATGGAGTTCGCTTCCCAGTTTAAAACGTATGGTAACTGAGACTCGTTCGTAAATCACTCGTCTTAGATAGTCCCGGTATTCATACTTTCAACGTGAGAGCGAGTCCTTAGCTGCCTTTCTCCTGCTCTGATAATTTCTTGCGTTCATTTCGCATGACGATAATGTTTGTTTCGCTAACTGGCTTTATTTTTCACGCAAATGCACAGTTTATCGGCTAATACGAGCATTAAACCAGCAGAATGCGGCCGCCGCCGCTGCCGGGCTCGACGCACGCCATTTAGTAATTTAAACTCTTGTCCTGTAAGTAATGTCTCTAACTATATCTTTATTATTCCTCGTTCGGTCTATTTATAAGCGAAAACGTGTTTTAAACTTAAATTTAACTAAAAAGTTAACGTAACGAGGCGGCCGGCGATGGAGAAATAACATTTTCTAGTTGATGTCTCTATCAATATATAATTTACGACGACATTAACTGTGATACATCGATACATTGTAAACGACACGATTATGTATTTCCATGAATAATGAATATGGGAGGGTCAATTTGTAGAGCGGTACTTTCATTAGAGAACATTTTAATCAAATAGGTACTTTTAAATGACATAAATTGTTCTTGCGCATTAAAATGCATGTAATTACAACCGAGACATAAAAATTAAACGATATTAAAATTACTCCCATTAATATGATATTAATTTCCTAATCTTTGCTCAGGGGCACGTCCCAGTGTTGGTTGATTTACAATGTCAGGGAAGAATGTGTTCTAAACACCAGCGATGATATTCTAATTAAGTTGAGTGCCGGTACCGCGCGAACCAGGAGCCATAAATCTTTTTGTTAAAGTGGAAATAAATATTATTGTCTGTTGGTAATATCGAATCAACATTTGCAATAATCTTAACAGTACATAGTAATTGTAAAATAGGTTTACAAGGCTCGTAAAGTACTTCCGCAATAAATAATACCTAAAATGCATTATTTGTAAAATATTTTATAGATTTTCTAATTATTATAATACATTCGACGTTACTAGAATAATCGAAGCACTAGATAAATATTTTTGATAACTTCCCATTAAAGTAAAGTAATTAAAAGTTGATCACATAATTGTTACAACTTGTGTTCACATACATATATGGATTCTGCACTTACGCGGCGTATGTACATAAAGTCCATTTAAAGAAATAATAATTAAGATATCACTCAAACACGTAGCCATTTACAGAAGAAACCTATAACAAGAAACGTAAGTACACTGTTTAAAGAAACAAGAATTATCGTGTGGTATGTTTGAAATGTTTCAATCACCATTATCATCTACTAAGAGTAAAAAGCGTGGAAAAAACTCATTACATTTTAATGTATTCTTACTCCTATATGTTAATGAAGCACGATGACGAAACAAATAAACTAGTTCAACAGGACGTGCATTCCTCAACCTGTCAACGGAATCAATAGAGTACAATAAAATTTCTGCTTTCAATGCAACCTAGTTGGTCTAAATGAGGTTTGAGTAATGTAGAGTCCACACGAAAGGGTTGGATGCTCGTACACTTATACTCACTCACGATATAGCATCAAGCGCCACACAATTTTAATTTGACAGCCTTTAACACTATACCTATCTAACCAGTTAATTGGATAATATAACGATCAGAAGTCAATTAGTCACTTATAGAATTAGCACTCGTGCCAAGATGTAAATCTTTCGACTTTGATCTCGCCGTCGACAAATAAATTAACAATTAATTATATGGCAAACATTTGAACAGGTGAGTTACATAACGGAATGTATGTATAGGTTATTTAACATTATACTGTAAATATTTAAATCTTAAAAAGACTAATTATTATTATACGTTATAAATTGTGCGTGCAGTCATCCGTTAAGACGCCGACAAAGGGTCGAATAAAAAACCGCTATGTCAATTTATAATGCGATTAACTGAAAGAATGGCAATCGGACTGATTGCAGGGATCCCCGCCAAATCCTCAGCGAGGTAACGGCGGTCGCTTCCTTAATCGTCAAAGTATTATTAAACTTGGTACAGTTTATTTATTGACATTCATTTGTTTCGCCGACTTCATTTAAATCCGTTCCTCGGTGCGCCGTATTCTCGAAGAATATCTCAATTAATATTTAGCCTAAAGATAGTGGGTAATGAGAGACAATCTAGGAGTGCGTAAGCCGAGTGAGTGTGTGGAAGGTGATTAATATGATGAAGTGAGCCCATCCGTCGAGCGCGGCCACCCCGCGCGACCACACCGCGTCGGCTCCACACACGCTACTTATAATTATATCATTAATTTCTTCTATCTAACCTTTTCACAGCATTTCACGATGCACGGATTAACGCCCGCTTGTTTGGTTAATCCGCGCCAGTGAAATTCACTTGTGGGAAATTTCGATCTCGAACATTGGCCCTCAGTGATATTCGTGAGAACCTCTCATATTGATTGTGTTTTATGTAAGTGCTAAGAGCATCTTATTGTATAATTAGACATCAATCAAGCCTACTGGGTGTGAATTAAAACTAGTTTCGATAGATCCTATCGACAGTCTGCACTTATGATAAACATAATAATAACCGGGGATCATCTATTTATTAGTGATATTACCACCGCTTGACAGCCAGTTAGTAAGTGCACCGCAATAAAACCCAAATATATTTACCATAACAGAGTGTGTGAAAGTATCTTGTCGACTTAAAAATGTATGGGCATTGTTAGAATTAGGCTGTAATAACATAGCACCAAGTTTCCCCTTACGGCAATGGAACTGTATAAACATACAATAACTGATGGGAGACTTGCTCTCAAAAAAAGATATTATCAGGCGATTTACAGCCGATCGAAAACGGTTACGAGCGTTAGCTTTTCTCACTTTACTAATTTAGACGTTACCAAAGTAGCCCAGTGTTAAATGGAGGATGAACGGTTACACAGTAAATACGGTCAGTTTATATGGCCGGTCAACAGTGCGACGTGAACTGTACACAAGGTGATTTTTTATTTGTGTAGTTACCAGTTCAGAGTCAAATACCCGTGAGAAGTAACCTCCCAGGCGGCCGACCGCGCCCGACCGCGCCCGACCCGCGCCGACCCGCGCCCGACCGCGCCCGACCCGCGCCGACCGCGCCCGACCGCGCCACGCATCCGTAAGCTTGAATGACACCTCCGACGAGCTACGACTCACTATCTACACATCACAATCAGCACACTATGTCAACCCATGCCTTTAATTAATACACCACACTAACAATGTTATGACTGCTCTGTGCTCGCGTGACATATTGATCAATCTATAACGGATTATATTTAGATAGACTGAATACAAAACACTTACGAAAGCTCGCTCGCATACATTTTACTTATCAGATTAAGATTTGTTTATGCTGTCACTAAAGGTCAAATGGCACCAAATAACGATCAACATTTTGTAAGCTCGAACCGGAATACTTTGATATGACTTTTGTCCAGTCGTTGACACCATCAATTCGAGATTACCTGAAAATCCGACGAGTGAGAAATTTCTTTAGACCATAAGCGAATGTCATTTGAATATAAATTGTATCAGGCAGAGTTCTGGCGTCGCGGGCCCGAGTACTTTCATTGTGCGTATAACAAGATCAGTATCGACTTAATGACAATATATTGGTAATAAAATTAGATAGTCGGTGCCGTCAGCTGGGCGCACATCACGGCGGCGAGCGCGCCGCGGCCGCGCGGCTCGCCGACTCGCCGCGGCGCGGGCGCAGCGCGCCGGGGACGCTCCGACTCTCATATTTATTGCAAACTAACTAGAAACATTATCGAATGACAGCCGCACTCCGAAACGAATACTCGGCGACATTTACAATTCCATCTTTTATCGAAATGGAACCTTATTCGCTGAGGGCACGTTTCATATTTATCCTGCTCTTTATCTAGAAAGCTCGCTTATGTTTATGGCAGTGGGTCATAAGAAAGCTAAATTATGGTATACATATTATGACACTTTTATCTGTAATGCGGTTCAAAAGTAAATACTAGAAGTATTAAAGAGGTTCGGTTTGCGCATGTAAAGCTACTAATATTACGTCCTGGGAAATATCCATTCCTAGGAGTAAATATAGTTATTTGATTACTTATACTATTTAATAAACTTGGTACAATATTAACCATTCCTATAGTACAAAAAGCAATTGTACATTATTTCACAAAATGCACACCTTATTCTGACTCAAATAACTACAGCGCCTTATCCAGCCTAAGAGATGAATACAAAATTATTGTTTTTAAAAATAAAATACCAAATGCATTTTTATTATTCCGAAATATAAATCAATTTTGAATGTCATTGAAATGTCATACAAGAAAAGTGCATTAACATTTGCATGAGTATAATATGTGATATCGAAACGGGTCACATTGTGTGTAACAATGGCAGTGGTCATTATTTACCGGAGACCGCAAACGTTAAGTCCGCGCTGCACACGCGACCATCCGATAAGGATCTCCCAGATTAACAGCCTAACGTGTGACAACGCCTTAATTACTCACACAATAAACCTTATCTAGCGATTATCTGCAGATACTTTATTAAACTTATTGTTCAGATTTATTTCAATAATTGTTTCCTACAATATATTGCGGAGTTTACCTTCCATGATTCCCAAGCCTTTGTTCAAGTACCTATTTTATTATTGACTGGTTTATGAAGCCACATTAATTAAAGACGCTATCCGTAACTAGTTTTATTTGATAATCCTTTCTCATTTTGGTTGGTTCAATTGTTTTATATTGCGTCCTTAATAAAATAAATTGAACATCTGTAATATCAATTAGCAGATCAATCCATTGTGTAAAAAGCAGTTTTTCAATTGAAACAATTGAGGTTAGTCGAACAATTAAACGAGAAATACTAAATGAAACACTTACTAATATTAATCTGAACGCATTGTTTGTACACCAACTTGTTTCCAAGACGTTATTTACGTCGGGTGCCGCTTTAAAAAGTACCTACTCGTGACGCTCCGTCCGTACACACTAACGCTATAACGCTACCGCAAGCGACACCTATATCCCAGAGGCCGTAGATAAATAATGCACACATTTTCAGTTAGTAAAATAATGGAGCAAATCTATAGTTCAAGCCAAACAGTATTTTTTTTATACAAGGTGTTTATTAGAAAATGGCTTACTGTATGAAGAAATGTTCTCCGGAATAAGGAAGCGGAGCGAGGCTGTGGAGCGGAGAAATGGACAAATATAAACCAATAGGGACAGGCACCCCTACGCCCAAAATAAATAGTTGTCAGACGTTTCAAAATGTACACAAATTTAGCTGAAAATAGTCCCATACCTAAACATATATATCATCAGTGAAGAGGCTTCTTCAAGCGAGTGAACCTTAGCATTACTTGGATGACCGGATGGGTCACCGGGAAGGGCATTTCTATCTGAGCGCTACCTTACTTGGGCGGGTACGTTGTCACTCCCGGTCACTAACTCATTGGCACTTACTTTACATTCGCGGTCTTAGGACTCATGAGTAGCTACTGTCGAAGGCCTTTGGGCGGTCTAAAAACTCCGACACCAGTGTTTGCCACTAACATACTCGAAATTAAATGAAATGACTGTACTCATGTGCTTGTGTACATGTGCTATTGAAATGTTGCAAACTAATTAATTCCTAGTTTTTTGTAAAGTGATCTAAATCCCAAGTGGTAACTATTACGCGGTATAGAAGCAGACATCTGTAGTCGTATTTAAGTGTTATCTGGCTCATTAATCAGTGAGCGCGTGCTGATGTAGATTAATGGGGTGGCGACGGGCCCGATACCATCGCGAATACTATTCCGGGACAGATGAGATCCGAGAGTCGGATCACGCGACCTCGGACATCACGAACACACTGTACACCACTCTTTCGTCTACAGCGAATGTTTATCTCCGACGACTCCGACCAAATTATAAAATTTGGTGTAACATACAACATACTTCTTCTTGAACATAAAGACCCTTGTCGATGGAGTTCTATCGAATAATCTTTCTTCACTACCATCCTTAACAAAACAATTCAATGTCCAATTCAAACACCGCTCAAATAATACCTTATAATGCAGTCAATTTATGTAAGTTTTCAGGTTAAGTTAACGCTTCTCTCTTATCGAAGTTGGAGACATAATCACGCGCGCCCGCGGCACGATCATCTAAACCAGTGCCTCGAGAACAAGAATTCAACATATTTATGAAACCACCATTAATTATCCAAATAATCGATCGCAGTCGTTAGGTGATTTATCTAGCGTCGATAAGATTTTAATGAAGTACTTTGATTGGGCGCACTTGGACGACAGACGCGCGGTTATCGTCCACGATACCGCGCACCATTGACTCTTCTGTACCTATCGATGTATTAAGTTATTAAATTTAAAAAATATATTCCAACTACACCAAACCATTCTCAACTCTATACCTTTCCTTGCAAAGTGCAATTCGTTTCATCGCTACTAATTAACAAGGTGGATCATTCAGATTAGAAATTGGTTGATATCGGCACGTCGTTCATTGTGAAAACTACTCACGATACTACCGTCAGATTAGATAAATTGACTCGGAGACTTTTTATTGATAGCGTCGAGACGGGTGGCGTGTGCGTGCCTACGCCGACTAAACGACTCTACACCCGATGCACTGACTAGTCCAATATAGGTATTTACGGGCAAAAATGTTAGAAATTAAAAAATACTTTAATCGCTTATAATAATGTGGAACACACATAGGTCAAACTTCCACTTTTCAATATGTTTGCACTCCTCAAAAGATATTCCTCTTATGCGTCGGGTGTAAAAATGAAGTACTTACATAAAATAAACTTAACCCATTATGTAGCCGTTTTCACTAGATTGCGTGTGAATACAAAAGTATCTGGCTCGCACTGGGTTAGGATTAATTAATGAAAAGTTACGTTAGTAGTACGCGTCCAGACTAATGATCGTGAATAGGCTCATTTGCATTAAACAGACGACATTGGTCTTAATTACTGGGAAAATTACAAATTAAAGAAAAACTAATGGTAAGTACACAGTCTTGCGTGCGATGCTAGAATTACAATAATTCAATACAAATTAATTCTCTTATAGTAACTATAGGTATGTTATTTGTCGTCATAAGAGTTATAGTGTTATTGCAACCAGTGTTATCTTACATGTGAATTTGCTCTACAATACAAGACATCCTGGCAGATGAAATGCATTCAAAGTATAACACAGTATCCAATAAATCAATTTATCTCCACATTATATCAGATCGCAGTTTGCTTTCGGTTCTAGAATATAGTTTCGAAACCATAAATTAATCATGTAGCCTATGTCGGTAAAATATCGCTTTGGTTGGCGCAGTGTGAGGTGTGGTGGCTCGGCGCAAGCGCATCGCATCGGCGATAGAACATGCGCTCGCGCGGGCGCGGACGCCACACAATAAAACGACATCGCCATCGCTCGCCATCATTTCCTGGCGACAAAATCTAGAGATACAATCAAGCCTTTCGTGTCGTTTGCAACGTCAGATATAAATCAAGCAAACAGTTGAGCGCCGGCCGCTCACTGACACAACCACCCTTTACTTCATTTAAATAAGCTATCAACGCCACCGCCGCATTTAACGAACACGAAATTCCAATAAAGCACAACAAAATAATAATAGCACACAACTAAATCCACTTTACAGACACATCTCATTTGAATAAAGTAAATTACCGGCCTCCGTTTTAATAATAAAAAGTTGACTGCAATTAATTAAACGAGCATTTCTTAATTATCTATTAAAATAATAGTAGGGTTTAATTGGAAACTTTTATAGGGACACGCAAAATAATTAAGTGATCAATTAACAGTACACGGCGATGTATATCCAGCGGCGCCCTATCTGCCTCATCTACAACTCTCTGTGGCGGCCGCGGCCGGCTGCACTCCCTGCTCAGCCTCACACTCGAATCCTATCGAATTTCCTTCCTGACTTGACTTTGAATCAACTCACTGAGTAACTGCCAATAATCCGCAATTAACATTCATGTTAAATGACAATTGTGTCAGTTGATTTCACTTCTTACCGTGTCAACTTCGCCATACGATGAATTTAATTAAAAACAAAAGAAAAACATAAAATGTTCACTTAATGATTCGATTAATATTAATGTTTATCAAATTACGCGTGCTTTAGGGTAAAATACTCTCAATTTATTGAGCAATTGGACATGTCGTATATTTTACAAAATGGAGGCATCTTTAAGTACTTACTCTTTGAGGTAGAGCTGTCCGCATGTATCCCTTTTGATTACGCTCTGCCGAAAGATAATTCGGAATGATTGACGATCCATTCCAATGCGGCTGTCCACTGGTTCCCTCATACCCTGTGGCTTCAATTAACACTTAATATAATTAAAAATATTTGATAAGCATTCTAAATTGAACCACGTTTAATTAATACTACGTAAGTAATAACATTTATAGACGTTTATGATCAAATGGCCACTTTATCAAATCTCAATGGTTAATTAAAATACCCATCAACCACTGTAATACGTGAATAGAGACGTCACAATTATACAACCACCCATGGTCACTGGGCGGTTATAAAAATTGCTGAAATTATACGCTGTGTACACAAGAGTTGAATGATTATGTCTATTAGTTTAATCGTTGGCCGTAGGTGCCTATCCGATTGGTGGCGACGGCGGTCTATGCCTCGATAGGCTTGTACCCATTTAGGCATATCGTTTTCTTCACTTGTCATTTATAAATTGACCATATGTACACAGCTTAAGGTCAACTGCTTCGTTAGTAGCCGAGATAAATCAAAATATAGATACAATTTAAACATACATGTTATAAAAACACTTGCTAACCCATCATTGTGTACCCATCATTATGTTTGAGCTCTATTACTATAATAAGCAGTTATATAAAATGTAACATCACACCTCATGAGTTTACTGTAAATTATCTAATCAAATATATTCTCATGTGCTTGTAGCCGGTCAGAGTACGGTTCTTGTCCGCGTAACAACATAATTGACGAACAAGCGAACAAACGCGCCGCCCGGCGATCCGACGAGCAAACTACGTGTACCTAAACTAAAAGCAATATCATTACCAAATTACAATGTTGTGCGGAACAAACATCACGACATAAATGTACTTCATATTTTGATGAGTATAAAACGCTCTGTAAACTAATAAGGTGAATAGATGACTCGCTCTGGATTGCTTCCATCACGACATAACTGCGTTGAGAAAATTTCCTAGCGAACCCCATTAAAAGGCTTATTAAGTGCATTTGCTGTTTATCTAAAATTAACAAGAGCTGTTATTACTAGCCGATAGCCTCCGTTTAGATTTAGCATAATAAAATTACTAGTTTAATAGCTTTTCATGTATTTAATTTTATTTATTTATTTATAATTTGAACATTCAAAGTCCACTTTTTAGCTAATTGAATAGTTGTCCAGTTGGATGCTAAGTACTAATTCAAGGGTACAAAAATATGATTTGAATTGAACATTTATAGTAAGGCTTATCTGAGTAGAGCATGTTTTGTAAGTAAATTGAATTGATGCTGGGTGGTTCGTTAGCGGGTCTATTCTGCAGTCGGCAGGGCGCGCGGCCGCGGCTGTCCCGCCGCGACACTAAGTGCATAATAAACGTTGCATCCACTGAAAATCAATGCCGTTTTGATTTTGCAACCTTCATTAGGGACCCGGTTCTTCATTTTCAATAAGGCATCGAGCCTTAATGATTCCCCAGTAACAACGCTTTTATACTGTTTAATGCCGTATTTAGGAAGCGGGCCTTTTGATATCACAACAAAACCTTGGTCTCTGCATTTGTGTCACTTTTATTTCTGTTTGTCCATAATGTTGTTAATACTGCGTTCATATATTTTGTTTGCTGCTCGTTCTGTATTTGACATTATTTATGAGAGGTTTTGGAGAAATGATGGAATTGACATAAAAAATATGAGGTATCATTTAAGTGCACTTTATTCACGTAAGATGCGAATCGGGGACGCGAATGGCGTGCACGGTTGCCTATAGTAAAAGAGATAGCGCCTATCCAGTCAATTAATATGCCTAATGCTAACATCATTATTACTAGGCACGGCGCACTTAACATACTATATCCATTTACATTTTGATTTGTGTAGAGCTGGGTTGCGATTAATCGGCGGGTAGTGTGCGCCGGCGCAACTGATTTATAGAGAACGACCGCTCCGGAGTGCGCATTGCGCCGCACGCTATCTCGACTTACAATATTTTACTCCTAGCTTTTCAAAATATGTGCAAACTACTAGTATTGATAGTTCATTTGAGGAATTAGTTGTTTAATAACGTTACGTAATTGTTATGTGAATTGGTTAATGTGACACTTGATCGTCACTTGTCCATAACATTCTCTAGAGTCTACATATTTAAATAGTTGAATGCGAAACAATTGCCAAATTGAAAATGTATATGAAGACGTAAATATTGATTTAAAATGGCATTCAACATCGAGTGTCATAACTATGCAAGTAGATGCTATAAATATTATCTTTAATACATTTTAAATTAAAAATGCAAAATATAGCTCACTTATAGCTCGTAAAGCATGCCAAAGCTGAGCTAAACTGCTAAATGGGTTTTATAATATTGTATTAAAGTAAATTACTCTTATAATCTGTGTTCGTTGATTGACTCGTTCCTTCGCCGACAATTTAATCGACACGTCTTGACTCTCCGGTAATTCTACACTCGTTCGAATCCACGTGTTTGCTTTTACTCAGCCACGTAATTGAGGCATAATGTGGGGATTTTAAATTGCAATTACGCAAATAACTGCATTGAATTGTGCGTTTTCTAATGGGTATGTAAATGTAGGTAAGTGCCTGTGTGTTCTCCGCACGTGTGGTTGATGGCGAGCTATTTAAATATGTAGTAAAGAGTTATTTCTAATCTACTACTACTACTATGATACTATTAAAAATATAGTTAGTAAGTAAATTTTACAACTCTTTCTCCTAAAAATTATCATCTTCAGCTAAAAATGTTGGGTTGTTGCGCAAATATTCGGAATACCTTTCAAATACAATTTCACAATCGAATTCAATTACGAATGCCAAAGAAAATTATGAATGGATATCTAATGTTCAAGATATTCAAGTCCTAAATATCTTTGATTTGTATGTTGTTACGTTTGTGCATGTTTTCATACCAAACGCCAATCTGAGGGCGTAAGATCTTGATTTATAGATGCAATTCATTGGTACTTGTCCTGACAGTTATATGCACCTATACCTAACGTGTTATTTGCAACGACTCACTATATTATAAGTACCTCCAATTTAACGACACAGCACTGTAATGACGCATTGTAAAATATTTTACTGAACATTTAATTATAATAGAAGATTGCTTAAAGCTTATTCTTAATTAGACAGACCAACGTTTATGTGAGGCGCCCATTTTACTGATACTTTAGTGTTATTATAAAGTGTTTAACTCTAATGAAAAACCAGGTTTAGAATTCACTAAAAACAAATACAGTCTACTCTCGTTAATTCGAAACTTGAGGGACTCTTAAAATATTACGAATTATCGAATGTTTGAAATATCAAATGGTTCGAAATTTGTGTGGACGCCGATGAGTTCGAATTAACGCGTCGTTTTATTATATACAACTTTGATCTTGTTGTAACAAGTGCATAAAAATGTATTGATTTAGTTCGAAATATAAAGAGATTTTTTAGGGAACTCGTGATAACTTTGAATTATAGAGAGGTTCGAATTATCGTAGGTTGGAATTAACGAGAGTCGACTAGGTATCTGCTGGAAAAACTGTAATCAGAGCAGGTTCCTTTTAACAGATATAATTGTATATTACATGTACGGAAAACGTAAATCGCGAATGAAACATTATATCAATCAGCATTAAATTATAGCTTGACAATTTATAATCAATAACACTGAGCGCTTAGCCAATAAAACAATCGTATCTTAAAGTTGACGTGAGTCTGTTTCACGATATCTATTGGGTTATATGTTTGGTCGTTGGAAGGTGTAGTAAATCAAGTATCAGATGATCAGAGGCAGGTAAACGGTAGCGGTTACGGAGCGGGAGCCGCGCGGCCGGCGGCGGCGGGCGGCGGGCGGCGCGCCGGCGCTGCGGCGACGCCCACCGCGTGATTTACTCGCTGTCACGACTCCCGGGATTTAGAACCCTGTTGAAATATCAGCAGATCCGTGACGAAATATGCCACAATTCTGTCGTGTAAATCGCGTAATCCAATACCAGCGCCTAGGTGAAACTCGCCCCGATTTGTCGGATCAGCCCGCTCCCGCTGGCATTGATAAGTTGTCGATATGAATTCTCAAAATCAATACCGTGTGGACTATACATCAAAATAAGGAAGTTCTTGCTAGACTTGACTTCATTTTGTGA
This sequence comes from Cyclophora punctaria, assembly GCA_951394245.1. Classification (NCBI taxonomy): domain Eukaryota; kingdom Metazoa; phylum Arthropoda; class Insecta; order Lepidoptera; family Geometridae; genus Cyclophora; species Cyclophora punctaria. The sequence continues at coordinate 5,906,660 of OX596177.1, forward strand.
GAAGCTTATTTATTGAATTTATTAGAAGATATTTCATCAAAGAGGCCGAATAAAATAATCGTGAATTAGGTACATACAACTCTGTTAAAAAAAATATCTGACTTCACTATTGTGACTTTATGATTTGTGAAATGGGAAGTCATTTTAAAATCGGTCCAATTGTTGAGAGTTTAGTTAAGTTGGTGCGGAGTGTCAGTACAAGTCAAGGAGATAATGTACTGAATGGATATTGTAGTTCTGACATTACCATACTTGTCGTTTTATGAGCCCTTGTAGTGTTTAGGCGCCCACTCGACTACTACTCGGCAACCATTTATTTATCATTCGTGTGGATTATTGCTTATTGGAACAACAACTGTCTCAGATATACCAAGATAATACCACAGGATAATGCGATCTGCTGACATACAGCGCTTCCTGCATAGTCGTTAAATCGAGGGATTTCGACATGTCTCTGGAATCCGGACTACTCGTAATACATTCATTAAATTATATTCATTTTATTTGATAGAGTTGGAGGATTATATAAAAGTTTAATTTAAAATGAAGCGTCTCATAAAGTCTGTGGCCATTATATTTCAATAGCGGTGCGAGCGCTCGACTTATCTGGCAATTAAATCGACATTCAGAAGCCATGAGGCTTTAATTCCGTGAGTGCCACTGCGGTGCCACCGCCAAACACATCACAATGCCTCAAACGCATTACAAATAACATTCTGATTGAATACGCTCGTAACAAATACCAAAGAGTGCCTTCTTATTAACACTTCGGAAGTTATCTTGATATGTAAGACGCATTTAATTGACGGCGGGCGACGTATGTGGACATTGGTTTAGACGTAACGAGCTATAGTAACAAGTGTACACTTAAGACACATTGTCGTTGACGATATGGTGAAGGCAATTCCGCATTGGAAAAAATAGATCATTCTAGAATGTGGGTAAAAGAAATGTATTTAACTTTGATTAATAAAAGCAATAATTCTATGTAGCTCGTTATTTATTTAGTAATTAATACTTTATGAGAACCTACCGCCGTTTGAGCTATGGTGCGTGTTGAGGTCTTGTAAATATTCATAGCATTACTTGGCGACAAAATGCTTTTCATCGGCCACCCGACGCGCGACTTATGGTTTATATATCCCCACTTGACACCTCCCAATATATCTCATATATACAATATATTTTATAAAACATCTATGTGACCTGACTTACATTATTTCGTAACCAATATCATATTATGGATTATTTGCCCATAACTTAAATTCAATTGTACCTATTAAATAATTCAATTTATTTTATGACCACTTGTTATCTAAACATCTAATTTAATATTTGTTTATAATTTTATACAATAATCTAATAATAACTAATAACCGTTTTACAGATATTATTCCGTGCCATGTAATTTTTGTTGAATCTTTCGCGTGATAACTTTAAGAGTCGTGCTGAGCCGATCACGATTACTATGCGATGTCCCCTCAAACAATATTCATAATGAGGCTTAAGTTAAGTTGTAGACTAGTAAGACGTTTATAGCCTCTTATAAAACTTTGTGATAATTGGTTATTTTTATTGTTTTGGCCTGGATTACGGGGAGTGTGTTGTCTTATGTCTAAAATGTAAGCATATTTGAATGTTAATTCTAGCAGTTAATTTCCTTGGTGGAGTGTTTCATAATGTATCATTAGTGCGCGTGTGTCGGGCCGTCCGCGGCCGGCCGGCGCGCGCCTGGGGGCTCCAATTTCGCCGTTCCCACAACAAATCGTAAAGTCAAAGTTCACCGCCTAATTGCGCGGCGTTATCGACAGATCCGAACGCTCCGGGAGAGAATATTTATCAATAACATGTAATTAAAATTATTTAGTCTGGCCGGTGCCGGGTTGTCCCCGAGGCGAATTATTACACATTCACTGCGAGAGGTCCGCGCCCGTCATTAGCCGGGACATTTTTATTCCTCTCTCTTTAATTTCCGTCAGTAGACATAAATGATGGCGTTAGTACCGCTGCAACGCCGCGGGGACGGGACACAGTTCGGGCGATACACAGATGTGTAACTCAAACGCCTCGAAGTAAAGGTCAGAGATCTAATATAAATATCTGAAAATTAAAGTGTGGCCTTCTGACAACTTCAAAGGCTCAAGTTGTATGTATGAAAAGTATGATTCTTTATTCCTCATTCATTAATTAAATTAATTTTGCAGTCTTAGGTTAAAGTCAAAAATTAAACAACGTCAGCCATAAGTTCATAAACCAAGAACTATGGGTACTATCACAGTCATCTCATCAAAACCTACATCTGAAGTTTGTTATTATTGTATTCCAATAGCGTCGTATATTAAATACTTTTATTTTGGATTTGCTTAGACTGTGGCGTCGGTCGCGGGTCAGTGTGTGTTTTATTAATAACGTTGTAGAGCGTCTTCTCGATTGGCATAATACCCAAGGGAATTATTCATAATATATAATTATTATCAAACACAAATGAAAAACTTTACATTCCCATAAAATTATGAGTACCTAATAATATAGTTAATGCGGTGCGTTGTTAATTTATAGCCCCAAACATTTCTCATTAATTACTGCGACAGACTTTCTAAAACGATTGCCTAATTGTTCAGTTTGTTAAATAATATAGTAATAATATTATTTTAAACGTTTGAAGGCCATCAATGCCGCAAAGCTCTCAATTATTTGCCGTATAAAAAATGAGGTTCACATAATCTATCTATTAAATCTAATAGCAATTTTGGGTATGTTGACTCGGAACTGATATAATGATACGAATTATAGCATGGTATGCCACCAACCTGTTATCAAGATGTAATGTTAAGTATAGTCCAGCACCATTAACCAATTTACTGTAAGCAATGACAGGGGCGCGGGCGGCGCAGTGAACCGACGTGACTCTTTGAATACCGACGTGTCGCTAGATAAACGGTCACCAACGTACAATGAGAAGCACATTACCACTCCATTTTCAGGCAAGTTATAGTCACAAATATCTGATAGCTGCGCACTAAGTGGCTATACGAGTACAGAATACTCAACTTGATGAATTATACAAACACCAATCGGTTAATTATTTGATTCACGTCGGTCAATCTCTTTATCTCGCTTTGTGTTCGACATAATTGATATGTTAAGTTGGTAGAACAATCGCGCCGTCGCTCGTAGTGGACGTTGAGATAGCGACGTTTGACGCATGTCTCGCCCGATCACCCCCTCACAATAGCCGGCCCATCTACTGACGCTAAGAGGATACAAAGAAATATTTTAACATAATACCACTGGACCCATTCTTTTCACGTCTGTTCCGGTACAAACAAAACGATTGTCCTATAATTTAAGCTCGTTGATAATCTCTAACAAGGCGTTACGTTTGTAATCTTTTGTCGTAACCAGTGATTTATATGTGAACACACAATTATTTATTAGAGACAGTAGAACCGTATATCTGTTAACTCCACCAGATTAGATACTTACGTTGAATGTGATTTTACAAGTACTCGAAGTGATGTAAGAGGGTAGTATGTGTAACGTTAATAGGTAGTGGATTGCAATTTATTATTAATTAAATAAATAGTGATCAATCGTAATAAAGTGCGGTTGTCGGGCACATAAAGCATGGCGCTCATGTACGATTAATAAGGGGCGCACGCGCTGATCCGCCGTACACATTCCGCGCCCGATTTATTTGCTTCCACAAGCAGCCTCAATTAAGCCATTCCCTTTTAAAACACCGACTTATCTCATACATTCTCGATTGAATTATTAGTATCAATTAAAAATATCACGAAATATTCTCTTATCAATATTCTTAATACAGTAGCTAAGCCACTTTATTCAAATTTTATGGTACGCGTGACTGAGTTCATTATAGAAATATTTCTGGTAATAGATAGTTATAAATGTCACCTGATTGGATAACTCATTCCATTATAAAAGCTTTTCTTGTCGTTACTTACAATCACACGTCTCAGCCACTCGAAATATGGTTATAAGTACCCGTGATGGTATCGATGTTTCAAACGAAGTGCTTTGTTTTAATTATGTTCCATAGTTTTTGTAATTTTTTGTTTGTTTGATAAGTTTAATTATCTAATCCTAACCCCAACAATTAGGCAGCCATTATAAAGTATTCCAGTAAGAATATTGAATTGGTTTACCTAACTAAACCTCAAGTATTGCTTAGTTTACACCTTTATAACTTAACTAAATTAGTACATACCTTCATATATTTTTACTTAGCGACATAAATAGAGTATTAACCTATTTGTACGCACCAATATTAATAAGTAAGTATTAGATAGGTACTTTACTTACGTCTTTATCGTTAAAATAAAAGCAAAGATCAATGACATTGAACAAACAAGAGTTCGATATGTTTCAATACTCTCTTATCAGACAAAAAGGAGCTTTATACATAATCCATAAAAAGCTTTGAATGTTTGATCACTCATACATGTATTATAATTCCTCAAAGTGGCCGAGCGTGGCTCTACGAGTGCGATAGGAATGCATGTGTAGCGAGCCGGCCTCGCGACCGATAAGTGTTGGATTAATAATTTGTAAATATTAAATATTCATGAGCCGCACGGGTCAAACATTCGTTTTTATAAGAGACTTTACATGCACTCACATTTATTAAGGAGACGCTTGTAATTATCATAACAGAGTTAACGGGACCGCTTTCGGTGAGACTCACAAGACAGAAACATCGTTGGAGACTATTATATTACTAAAAACATCAAAACCAAATTGGAACGTATTAACAATGACTTTTGATCAAAGTTATCTGATCAATATGATCTATTAAGGTAGTTATTGTGATTAAACTATGCTCTTACTTTAGTGGCCATAAAATATAAAGTTCCTCCAAATTTAATTTCGATTAAATTACTAATGCTTAAAGAAAGGTCAAAGAGTATTGGATCATAAAGCTTAAAATTTTCGAAATTTATTCACAAACTTTACCGTATTAATCTATGTATGATTATTCACATGTAAACCAGTAAATAATAATCATACATAGGTAGATTAACACAGTGGCGAACCCTTATATATTAAGCATTTTGCAATCACATTTTATGATCAAAATAGTATGAAAACGATTAGTAGAACGTGAGAAAATGATATGTACCCAGTAAATATTATTTCTGTAATGAGACCCTACTGTATAAAATTAGCATTCTCAACTTGATGTTAACTGTCGCTTCACGGTAATTTGAATAAATGTAATTAAGATCGCAAATTAAACTTCCAACAGCCGAAAATAAAAATAAAGAACGCATCCGAAGTTTATTTCATTACCGTCGTGACAACTGTATGATATTTTAAATACTTTAGGGTTATTTAATAATCAAATAGGTATTTTTGTTAATAATAAATAAGGTAGGTTTCACCACATAATAAAGTCTGGGGTTACATGGTTTTTGAATACGATTAATTTTTATGATTGAACTCATTAAAATAAAATAAAACTTGATACGAGTGATACGTGCATTTAATAAGAAACTGATGATTTGAAAACGATAAACAATAAAATTTTAAATTGTTGGTACGGGAAGAGTCGCGATGTAATAGATATGTATCCGCGCCGATATCAAACATGGCCCTCGGACAATATCCGATGTTATTTTGGTAATAAACTTCAAAATAAATTATAACTTGTGACTGAGTATTTTAACGATCGTTTTATCATTTAATTGATTATACGAAGTTATTTTCATTTGGTATAACGATTGAAACTACCTTGACCCATAATTTTACGTAGCCTCCGAAGCCCGCACATAGAAATGCCACTACCGGCCACCCATCCAAGTAGGAGCCGAGCTGCACGTTGCTTAACAATCGCAATAAATTAACATCGCTGAGTCAAATTACGGCACGAGTGACCTGAAAAAATTAAACACTTTTTAGTAAATTAAAAACTTACTTTGTAAGCTCACAAGTGGTAATTTACAAGATATTGTCGTTATTTATGTCAAGACGATGCAACTTTTAATATTTTCGCCACTTTGGGTGATTATAATCTTAAAATAATGTTATGTTTATAACTTTCATTTGTATATTTACAACTTTGAGGTGTTATTGCTTTTATCCATAATATTAAGTGCTCGTTTGAAATATTTTTATTTAAGCCACAGGTTAAATTTAGACCAAACCAATTCAGATTAAAAAGCGCTGAGCTAGAACATCAACGCTTTTTAATCTTACAGACAATATTGCCAAACATGTCAAAACCTGAATCACTAATTGAAAGGTTTACACAACTGCTCAAGAGATCAGAGTTGATCAGATATGTGATATATCGCTTGTAAAAATATAAAGATCTACTGCATGAGGTGGTGGGCGGAAGTCGCGTGCCGCGTCCGGTGTGGGCCGCGGCGTTCGGTAGCCGCGGCGCACCACAAATTAAACATATCATATTTAACAAGGCTTGATGAAACACTTTGATTATATTAGATATATCATTAGTTATAAGCAGTTCCAACTAAGAAACGAGCATACTAACATTGTCCTTTTACTTCAGCCTTGAAACACTGCTTCGTGAGCTTTGAACAGATAGTGTCATTGGATAAAAGCCGGAAAATTTTAGGTAAGCAATGATTGAGTAGACATTAACATCCTATAGAGGCCTTTCTGGACTTAAACAGAAAACTAAAAATCTATAAATCCACCTATGGACTATACAGCATCACAATTGCACCAGCTTAGATTTGATGAAGTAGTCGTACAGCTAAGAGAACGAATCTGCAAACTTTTATTACTTTTATAGCAACCAAAGCTCAAATGTTAGTGCGTGGACATGTGTTGTAGTGCATAGCCGGTAGATGAGGCGCGTCGCATCACCGGATGATATACGGAAGACAAAGATATCGGGGACGGGCGCGGCGCCGGCGCCGGCTCGCGGCGTTCCCTTGACTTATAGCCGTGTACTGTATCGCAATACCTCCATCACTCATGAATATTTATTTTTAAAATATATTCCAATACATAATGTCGTCGACGTCGAATCCCCGCATGAACCTACTCCACCGTAATAAATATATCACAGACAACATTAAATCCATATGCAAACATATGTAATTATTTTAGTTTTGGTAAATAAAATGAGACGGGCGGTCTAATAAGCGCATTAGGGATGCTGTTAACGGTTTTCGTAATGTTTGAAGGTATGCTGCGCGCTGCGGGCGTGGAGTGCTCGGTTATTTATTGCATTTGTAATAATCGGGAACGGCGGCTTCACACACTCTTAAAACTAAAACATATTTAAAAACTCATCGGCTCTCTATAGGACGTTCGCTTGAGCGCATAAACATAAAAACATATCGTATACTACGGGAATTGAAGCAGGCAAGCTTTATTTTAAAGTTGTTAAAGTTAAACAAACCACGCGTTCCTAATTTTTCGAGAGCCACTATCATTCAGCTCCCATTCCATTTGTATCTAGTCAAGTGATATAATTTACGACTTATTGCATCAATAAAGTCCATGACAAATAGCACCCGCCCATTAACTCGCACTAAATTATGCTAAAATTTCCTATTCCAATCTCCATTAGAAACATTAATTAGAGATGTTACAAGAGGTTCATATTTTGTGATCATAAAACGAGCCTTGTTTGCGTTCAATTAATTTAAATACGGAATAAAAATGCCCAAAAGCCATAAAAGAAAACGTATGTGTAGTTTTTCTAATCTGTATCAAGTATATATAGTAAGGTAACGGGCCGGCTTCCCGTGGTTCATAAAATGCAGGGTAGTCATTAAAAGTATATTTTATCGCGTTTTAAATATTTAGATATTCATCTGGTGAAAGTTATCTTAAATTTGGTTCATTACTACGTGTAAGTCGTGAAACTAAATCCGTGGCGGGGCGAGCCGAGCCGCGGCGATAACGCCGGGTTACGGCCAATGTCGCATTAATAGCCGTACCTAATGAAAATTAAATGTTAATAAATAACTGTTCATGCCGCTGTACCATTACCCACACTGACACACACCTGCGGCCGATTTGAAAACAATAACCGTAACATTTGGACTTTTCAACGGACGCGACTCTACTCCACTTAAAATTAATATTATTACCATTACATTTCGTTGTTTGTATATCAACGACGCCACTCTTTATCTTAGTTTAAATTATATTGTTTATCAAAAGAGACGATTTATAAATCTTTTCATAAATATTATCATAAATCGTACCAGACACTTGTCGTTAGTTAAAATTCAATAGCAGGTAAATTTCCTAAGACACGAGCATCATGTGGAGCGAAATAAAATGTTTGAATTGCCGAATGTCGATTAAGAAACCGTGTCTTGCCTTTTAATGAGGCCGATACGTCTTCCCGTGCCTTATGAGATCAACCGCCGGGTCAAAACTACCGGGGAATTTACAAGTATACTCAATTAAACACAATTAGATCCTTAGATAGCTGCTTATAGACATTACACATAACTCCATATGAAATTATCTTTGATACTCAAGCAAACTGTATTTCCATTTAGAGTATTTCATTCACATTTATAACAATCGCATCCGCAAAATAAAGTCCCCAAAAGGTTACAAACCAATTAGTTTAATTTTCCAAAAAGTGAATCGTGCAAAGTACTTAAAGCTTCCTAAAATAACAAAGCTTAGCAGTTAACGGGCAGTCCCTACATTGCTAACCCGCCACGAGTGCTACCAACTCCTATTCAAATGTTAGTTAACGGTAGTCAAAACAGCAAGTTGGTACACGAGAACTATCAAGGTAAAAGTAAGCAAGTCTTGTAGTTGTAGGCCGTCCGTACGTTCAGCTAGATACTAATTGCAGATAAGATGATGTTCACATAAATATAATCGGTTGTGAGCGAGCCTTCTCATTTGTACCGCGGTCAGCGGCGGACGGTTGTCATGTACCTGCATTAATATCGATGAATGAGAAATTCGTTATGGATGAGCTACAAGACTGGCCATTACTGCATCACATGCCTCCGACCACGAGCGCTCCGCCGCTACTCGCTCCCGCCCGTCTCCTCTCGCCTTATCTACGACTCGTGCTTTACAGTTCAGGGACATTAATTTCCAAATGAACACGTAAATGTGCTTAGAAACCCCGATTGGTGTTGTTATGGTCCATCGTAACAAAACAGTATCGAGAGTCATTTTATTTTAGAGATAGAGTTCGTAAGACAGATTTTATTGCCTTATAACTGAATATTTAATACGTTTGAGGATATTTTATATTTAACTGAGAAACGATTGAGTACGAAATCAAATGGTTATGGGCAAAATTAATTATTGGAGTGTGTAGTTAAGTCAATAATGAATGATACTGGTTGGTTGGTGATGGATAATGAGTGGTAGTGGATCCATACGGTGCGGCGTGTTGCGTCGGGAGCGCCGCGCGGGGGGCCCACGAGCGCGGCGTCCGTCACGGAACGCCGAAACTATACGATTATTACATTCAATAATCGATGAGCACTAAGTGAAATTAATTTAGTGGAGTAATGGGACGGGTCGTGAGCGCGTGCGCAAACGAGCCGTATTAGTAGCGCGCTCGTGACCGCGGCTGAATAATGACCTCAATAATATCGCAATTACTCTTGTATTACCGAATCGAATATTCGAACTAATATCGTGTTTCACCTTTAATTCAACTTATTTATATTATACGTTAGATATTCAAAATGTCTATTAATTATCCGATGTACGAAGCAGTCCGATGCGAGCAATATATTTCTTATTCTATGTGCTTCTTGAAGCAAGCATTTCTCCATTGAGACTTACTCGTAGGTACCTATCCTTTGACGTCGTAAAGTAAAATCTCAAGTTTATCATTGAGCGCAAAATTATTCCGTAATTAACCATATAATTTGTACACGTTTTCTTGATTTGTCACAATGTTATTCTAAGTACGTTTTATTATTGGTATCCGATGTTGCTCGTTTCATCATCAAAGTGCGCCGAAGATCATTAATTAAAGTAATCACTATAAAGGTCTCCCACTGTTATTATTGTTAAGGTGGTGGCAGTCACCATTTACTTTTCAAAGAATTACGTCATTTTCCCATTATGGACGTACAGTTCCTGATCCAAGTTCATCTCGCAGCCATTTGATGTTGTCCAACGATTTCAAGAAGTTGTGAGTTGGACTGTATCCACTTATCCCGATAATGGTGTTTCCATATTAGAGCGTTAATGCCCTAGATTGGCGTAGAAACTTTAGATTATTCTGTACATGGGCTCGCCGGGCACGAAATCACATTTGACCACAGTTCTGTGAAACCTTTGCCATAAATATACGCTCATAAAGAAAATGTTAAATGGTGTCAAAGTTTAATAGAAATATAATATAGACTCAACCTATTGAAATATAATGTGAGTTCACTCTCAACAGTGACTTAGTTGATAGTTTATAGGAACTTATTTCATGCATTTTCTATTGAACCGGTTGATTGGTACCACATACGTATACGAGTATTTATTCGAAACGATTATATTATATTTGAAGTGTCATAACATTCAGTTACCAAGCTCAAGTAGGGATAGGTTCCTCTTATCGGGAAGTCACAATAAAAGAGAGAACAATGAACGGTGTCCATTTTAATCTATTGTCGTTACTGTTTGATAGACAATTTATACCTTACGATTTATTAAAAGATATTTTACAACTTTGAATGACTAGGTATGAATAAAATTTTCGCACCAAGTTTGAGAACTAAATTTTAATTATTTATTGGTACATAAGTCATCTTATTACAAAATATCTGACAATTTATACAACTGACAATTTTATTAGCTAATCTAATTTCATACTGAAGTTATTAAACGTTATCATAGAAATTCGTTATTTATGTTCCAGATAAATATGTCTTGGGGGCTATAAATAGATAATTGATTAAATAATAATCGTAAAATGTAAAGGAGAGCGGCGTGAGGAGAGGTGGAGGCTAGCGCGGAGAGTGCGTGTGGTCACTCTGTCCGCTCACAATGCACCACTGATATAAAGAAAATATTATTTATTTATACTGCACAATAAAAACGCAGCTGTCGCTATGTAAGCCCATTGTAATGTAGGCTACATCGCGCTATAAACGAACCGTACACCGTCCATCTACACATTCTTAATTTACGACGCTTGAGACAACATCGTGGCTTATTGAAAATGCATATGGGATAGCGTTTAGAAACTTAGATTAGGTAAAATCCGATTTTTATTGAGTATTAAATGTTCGTAGAAACATACTTAACGTGCAAAGCAAAACGTACTAAAGAATTTTTGTCCGGTTTCTATTAAAGTTTACTATTCATTATTTAATCCTATTTTATTTTTCAATAGTAGTGTAGGTTATATATTTTAAGTTGGAAGTATAACTGAAGTAAATAGCTTCTTAATACCGTACACAACGACCGATGGCAGGGCAAACCTCACTATCTCAGTGTATCAGTATAGTTATATTACTGTAGTCAAAGAGGCTCGATTTATCTATTCTCCCAAAAGCTACCTAATTCAAATAAGTATGTAAATCATAAGGAAGCAAGAAAACGAATTGCTTTTCCTTTCTTCCATTATTTTATACGTTGTATAGTTGTAGTTGTCTTTTGCTAAAATGACAACAATACTTTTTTGAATTGAAACTACACTTACGGATAGACATTGGTTTTATGAGTTTTAGTCCATTAAGATAAACATGATGATAAGACAATATGATATTGTCCATTGACTATTAGTACGAATTTATGAGTAATGTTCACTAAACCCTATGAAACCATATCGATACCCGTCTTAAAATCAACAAACAATAATTATTGTGATATTAATGACAACCCACCGCGGCTCCGGTGAGATTTCAGCGTCTATAAATCAGGAGCAAGCCCCGACACGGCACGTTGTGTACTCGATTAATTAACTGCATCAATACCGTCGCGTCGGCTTCGTCTGGACGCTGATGGAGGAACCGCACCTTATACGAAAAAATTATCATTAAATTTAAACTCAGCAAGGAGTATATATTAGTAACGAGTACATAGTATTTAGATGGACTTGCCAAACTATAAATACTATTTATTCATGGAGAATACGTGCAGATGACAGAACAAAATGCTAATTCATATCACTTTGAATGAATACATTGCAGATTGCACATGAGTACTCTGTGGCCATAAAAAGAAAAGGATCCGTTAGTCTGTAATAAAACACAATAAAATCCCAATAAATTAATAAAATAAGATGTGTCTTGATTAAGAGAAAGTCAATAATATCAATTTATAGAAATCGATTTTAAATTAAATATTAAGTAAGTGCGGAACCAAATAATATTAATTGTATATGGCAAATGTTTTATTATCCATTACTAATCTAATATTAATGTTATTTTACTTTGATTTTCCGTATAACCGCATAGATTACATCCACATGGAGTGTGATATCAGTCAGTTATTTATTGGTTATTTTTTAATAAACGGTAATCACAGTCAAACGGTAGGTGCTTTGAATTTTCCCCTCACTAATAATTATCATTACACCAACAACTTAAAGAGTATTTATGTTAAAGATACTGCGATCACAACATAAAGATAACGTTATTGATTTTAGTTCTACTAATTAACTTTAAACTACGCCTCCGAAGTTAAAGCACCGGAAAATGTTTAGATTTAATTTCCATTTAATGATATTAATTTGGAAATTATTGTGTATCTAATTATGGGTTTGGTGAGTAATTTATGGTGAGTATATTGAATAATAAGTGGTAATTTGTTAGAGTAAGTTACGAGGGTTCGTCGGCAGCAGGCTCGGCCAGGTTGTGATTGAAGGCAGCATTTATCATTCGCGAGCGAGGGCCTTGTCGCGGGCACTTTGATTGAGCACTTCACTAGCCGGTGACGAGACCGTTGACATCATGTTGTTATTGAACTTAACGGTCGGTTATATTGTAATCACTTACTTAAGTGCACCAACAAGTAAAGAGACTGATTTGGTTTGTTGCTATCGAAGCTGGATCCACTCCTTTTCTCACTCCACGTTCTGAACATGCTTTACCGGGTTTGTTTACGGGATTATTGTTTTGTATCTGATTCTGTGTCAGAGGTAAGAACTAGCATGGATTGTGAAGACCTCTAATAACAGCGTCTGTAGGAACCATACCTACTGGTTCCTTAGGTTTAAGACAATACTACTAATTTTTAACCGACTCCAAAAAAAGGTGGAGGTTCTCAATTCGGATGTTTTGAATTGAAACTATAATGATTACGGATACAGAACAGAAAGAAAACAATAGTAAAGGGGCCAAAAGCGCCAGATAATGTAAAATAAAATATCGAAGTGTATCCGTAAACGCAGTTTCAATTAAAAAAATTTAGTCTCAAAACTCTTCTTTTTAACTATTGGTCATATACAATGACATTAACCACTATTTAAACGAAATCATATTATTTTTTACTAAAAAAGTTTTCTTTTGTTTTGTTTCATTAACAGATTATTGTAGAGCATAGTTAACGATTTGTCATTAAGCTCAAGAAGTCCCAGAAGCTGGTTCCAGTCTGCACTGATGTGTATTAATAGTTTTATTAGAGTTTCCCGAGGAGCATCTCACTCCAGGCTATATTACAGGAGATCACATCACTTTATTACCATTAAAGACCCGTAAAGGCAGGCGTCCTTTACATTTAATAGAGACCAATTTAAAATTTCAATAACCGGTCGTATCGCCGTGCTCTGTAATGTATTATCACTGATCAATCTGCTTTTGACATGTTGTGTAATTATCATCTCTCGGTTTCTTAGTAAACGGTATGCGAGTACAGTTACACACAACAGTGACATTGTGCCGTAATTATTAATTAAGTCAATTTTTAAATTATGTCTCAATTTCTTGGAGTAACGAATTATAAATCTTCGGTAGAAGGTTATGAAAAGTTTTTTCATCAGATTGTTACGGCAGATTACACTTAAATTAATAGGTAAATAATTTGTAACATTTGGTTTTAGACTTCAGAAATTATTGAAAAGGAACAAGAAAAAATGATTGATTTCCTATACAATGAATTATTACACTTAATCCCTATACATTATGCACATAATCAGTAGTAGAGTGCAAACCATTTATACCAGTACGAGTATGTACCTACCAGTATAATTACATAAAAGTAATACTAACATCTTGCATCGGGCATAAGTACCTAATCAAACGCCGCGGACGCGAGCGTCCGCGGCGCAGGAGTGATATCTGATAGAGCTAATAGTCACACCCCGCTAACAGGTCCTTCACACTTACAAATTATACAATTGAATTAATATAACGAAGTAACCAGTAAGAAGTTAAAAAATATGTACGTATTTCAAGAAACAGTTTTCAATGCATTGCATTGACGTATTATGGCCGTTATTCCCCTAAATTGTGTCCCAGTTCACCGGCGGTAATTTAATTAAATATTTAAAACTAGCCGCGCCCCGTGGTGCTACCCGCGTTGTACCCGTTCCCGCGGGAATTTCGGGATAAAACGTATGTCATAGTGTTAGTCTGACGTATAACCTATATTCGGTGAAAATATGGGTAAAAGAACTCTCTCTCTTATTGTATGAATTTTAAGGAATACCGCTCGATGAATTATCAAAATAGGTAAGTTTGAGGTATGTACGATATACTGTAATTTTAATATTACTTTAACACCATTTATTTTAAGGGATACGTGTCAGAATAATAAACAACAAAATTAGTGCTCCATTAAGTTCGATACTAAATGTCTATTGCAAGATAAAGATGATTGAATTGTGGGTTACTTTCAGCAACATTGTAGTAACCAGAATTAATTTATTATTAAGCGGAATATATAGTCGAGTGCGAAAGCGTCACCACCTGTGTTCGAATGGATGTATAATTACGAGTATTAAAACTTTCATAACTTGTCCTCCCGATCCCGTCAAAGAATGAGATATATTTCAGACGCGCGTGTGTCCCACTCCCACCTTAATTACACGTTGCTGTTGTCGCTCTAATAGAATTTAATTTGCTTTTGATATTGCTTTGTCGGTTACTAAACTTGTTCTAAGTAAATAAACTGGCCTGGCAGAGAAAATAAATTACTTTGTAACTGAAACATGTTATTAGATATCGGAAAATACTTTATTTTTCGCTTAAAATATTAAAACTTCATAAAAGATGACGGTTTGATTGTTGGACCGTTTGCCGGTAAACGTTGGGTTTAAAACCTGAATAAGTTAATTACAATGAATAACGAATCCTCTACAACAGTCGTCAGTGATCTATCACAGTTATCAGTGACTCGGTAACCGCAATATGTTCAATTTGTGCATACCTCTCTTATCACACGTTCAATGCTACTGCACTTAAATACAGATCAAAAAGTGCTGAGTTAGAACATCCATCATTTGAATAAGAGGAAATATGTTGTAAGTTTTATTGTAAAGGCTTACGTCCACAGCGAGCTATACAACTAACGGTCATATTGATGCTTTCATACGTTTTTACTGTGAAAAATCAACAGTACATTTTAAAGATCGTATTCAGCGAGCTAGGTCTTATATTAGGTTTAGAGCCTAAACAAAATAAACGGAATCAACTTTTCTTAATCAGGGAGTAATGTTGACAATAATGATAATTAATGATAACTATTAAGCTGAAAATATGCCATAGTTCCCTATGATGGACTTAATAATTTATAAGGCCAAAACGGTTAGGACATAATAATATATCAAGAGCGTGTAGTGAAGCACTCGCCTAACGCGTATTTCCGCAGCATATCGCCCGTTAGTACACCGGGCTAGCTTGTTACTCTCATTGTGATGGCCGCCGATGATACATTATTTTTATAACAATAAATCGTTGCAAGTAAACCCCGCCGCTTCCCCGGTGGTCTCACCGAGATCATTACGAGTTACTGCGAGTATAACCACAAGTCAAAACTCTTTACAAAGCAAGCGAGTAAAACAATTAAAAAGAAAATTTACTCTTTCGTCTTAGTCTTTACGAAGACGTAATTAATTTTTAATAGGATTTATTTACAATTAATGTGCATTCGCACGAACTTTCTGTTGTTTATTAGTAAAAACGCGTTGCTAAACGCAAAAAACCACATCGTTCTTAGAAGACTAATGAAGAATATGACTTACACACATAGTTACAACGTGCCTGAGAGCCTACGAGTATTCTGTGAGGTATGTTTACTTCTTTAATGACAGTATAACAATTGATATACAGACTCATAATATTAATAGTACATTTTTATAGGAATACCTTCCTTACGACACTATCGAGAGAGATAGCTGAGGATACCACATCATTTATTTATTACTTATCGAACAAGCAAATAAAATCTATAGGCTACATAAAGATAAAAGAATGGAGCATCTCCACTAAGAATGGCCGCTTGATATCAAGATCGTAAAAATTAATAGTGCTTCACACGTGGTCTTTCAATTTGCTTTAATTAGTAGCTTTAAAGAGGATAATAAAATGATAAAATAATTTAAAAAGTTTGCGACTATATCTTAAAAATTATATTCCCTTAAAGATATTCAGCAAGATGAGAGGCCTTTGCCTTGCGGTGGGTATTACAAGTGAATACTTTACTTTACTTTTGTGATTGATATAGTAGGAGGCAGACTTTGCTCTGTAGTGGGACCATTCAATTATGCCCATGTTTTTGAAGAGCTTCTTTCCAGCTTTGATGTCTCGAAAGCACCTATCTGTTGCACCTCTCAGTTCTTAAGGCTGCGGCTCCATTGAGGCGGAGACGAGCGGAGCTGAGAGGAGCAGAGCTGTGAAAAGAGGTATGTGATTCCACTGAGGCGGAGACGAGCGGAGCTGAGATGTGGATTTCACGTAATATATGATTGGTCGATCCCCACACGTCTCCTCTCAGCTCCGCTCGTCTCCGCTTGACTGTTTCCATTGAAGCGGAGCGGAGACGATATGTGGATTTCATGTAATACGATTGGTCGATCCCCACACGTCTCCTCTCAGCTCCGCTCGTCTCCGCCTCAATGGAGCCGCAGCCTTAAGCTCTATAAGAAGACATACAGTCTTTATAAGCAGACAGAGTCCAAGTTTATCCAAGTAACAGTCACCGTTAATTTCAACCATATTACCTGATCATGTTAGTTAAGTTAACCGCTATTTCCAAATCTGGTTGCTTGACGTAAAAGAGAAATGTTTAATTACATTCGTGATTAATATCTGTAATACAAATGAAATTCCTATTTACATTTGGATTAGAACGCCTTCTTGTTCCTATATCACAGATATGGCCGAATGTTCTCTTAATCAAACGTCAGATTTAGTGAAATTCGTTTTAATGATAGTGGTGGTTGTGTTAAACCCTTTTGATTAATAGTTTTTGAAAGATATGAGACTTAAATTGAAGAGGTTATTGGTAAAGCGCGTGGCCCGACGACCACCCAAACTAGGTTCGTTCTTGAAACTCATAATCTTTTATTGGGTACTTGTATTGATTAGGAATTGGCTCTATACAAATAGTTTCTTGTCTTATCAAGATACGACAAGAAAATATTTGTACGTTAGCATAATTATACAAAACAAGCTTGTAGCGACGTACGACTCAAAATAGACATTAGATTTTATTATTATTATTTACGTGGACTATAAATAGTGGTCACAGTTTTACATATGGAAGTAAATTTGAAGGCGAGGGAAGTGAATAAGTCAGTAGATGTTCGAACATTCCTGAATGGTCGGAAGAAATAAATGTTTTGGTATAAAATGAGCAAGAGTTGATTAAAAGAAAGAAGCTTTGCGAGTAGGCTCGGCTGCCGATAGAGCGGCGCGGCGCGGTGTCGGTAGGCGGCGCACGCGCAGCGCGCCGCACGGCAGCGCTATCAGCCTCCCATCGACACTTGATTTACGACCGCCCGTCTCACGACACACTTACATTTTTACATAAATACAGAAAAAATACATTCAGGTGCTTATATTTAGTAGAATTAATTCATACCGGAAAACTATATTCTTTGACACCATAACTTTCAAAATAAATAGACATGGGAAAATTTTACTAAATTCTTCAGTTTAAGTGAAATGTGTTGTAAATAGACGTGTTCATACAATATTCTGTGTACACTTCAATAAATTGTACTTAACAGATGATCTAAATACACACCTGTTCACATGTACCGGTACAGTTGCAGCAGTTACAACGACTAACTGCACTCAGACTGCAATCCAACTGCACGCCAACTGCCCGTCGACGTGCAGTTTGATTGCAGTCGAGCCAACTGCATTCAAACTGCATCTGAACTGCCATTTGGCAGTCGGATTGCAGTTGAATTGCAGTCCGTCTGTCTAGACCCTTAGCGACTCGACTCATCGTTATGCATTATTAATATTACATTAAGTATGAATAGTTATTCATAAACTTCTAAATTTATAATCGAGTTCTATTGCTATATTACTTTAACACTTCAATTGAATGAAACTTGTTTTCAAACACAGGCAATATAAATATGCCGGTACATTATAGATACAGTGAGCAACAATTTAAGTGTTTCTATAAGACCATCATTTGAATAAATAGCGAACGGTAAATGACATAACGATAACACCTTCATTTCAAAGGCGAGACTCACCCAGGAAGCATTAGAGTAAAATCACAATTCATTAGTTGATCATTGAGCACGCAAGCGCAAGCGATCGGAGGCTGACGGACCATTACCCGGGATGACGGCGCGCGTGCCGAGGACCCACGGCCAGCCGGCCGGAGCCCCGCCGCCGCCCGCAGCGCCTGCGCCCCCAGCGCCGCCGCGCGCCGCCGGAGGTCACGGTACGCTGGGGACCGACGCCCGGCGTCGCCTTTAAATAGGAAACGACACGTTTATCCAATTAGAAATTCACCATATCTTTGTGATAGTTGAAGAGGAAATTTGAGCAATCAACTTGCAGAGCGCCTCGGCGTTCCTATCACAGTTTATTCAATTGAGCTCGTAATGAAGTTATGTGAGCTATGCACTGGATGAAATAAGCGCTCCGTGTTTAGATCTGACCGAATAACTTCGTGGATACGAATCGTCGATTAAAATAATTTAAATCAATTACACCTCAAAGGATTTACAACTTCCCCTTTTCTAAGAGCAGCATCGTAAAAATCGCGATATGATCGTTAAATAAAGTTTATTTGATAAATTCATTCAGCTTCTTTTGATTTTTAAAGATATGAGACAGCAAGTTGACAGCAAGGAAACTTATGTCGGAGTAATAAGATAACTGTGACCTGAATACGAGGTCCGAAATGAACTGACTCGTTTGAAATATTGCTAGCATTCGAAATAGTGGACAAAATGTACCGAGTGCGGTGAGTACACGAGCGGAGCGGAGAACAAGTTGTTATTACTAGGTGTTGAACCTGGTTTTCTGATTTATTGTTGCATGGTATTTGCAATGATCAATGTTGTTTTGAGGTGTCTCTTTGTTGCAGGCGTATCTGCGATAATTACAAAACATGTTGCAATAATACTTGCTCATATTTCATGACCGACTGAACAGGTCCCTTGAATTAATGTAAGTGTCATTTGATTTGAAAACATACTTACATCTATGAAGTTACAAATCAATCATTTGAGACCTGGATATAATCTAGGTTCATAATGACTATAATCTTCTTGATTCAGATTAATATTATCCATGTTTTCCAATAGGTGGGATTTTTATAAATGTGTGTAAAATTGATTTCAATAAATTAAAAAAGTAATTTATTAAAAGCGCCACCTACACGCGTTATCTTCTTTATTGGCACACAAAATAGAGTCTCATCAAACAAATCCAAACTAATGACATGATACCAAATTCAGTCCTGAATACATGACGTGATTAAAGGTGATAGGCAAAAACAGTTAGATGAGAAGATTGGAGTATCGGGAGAGTCTATTAGTAAAGAAGTTCTTCGTAAATAATACCTAAGCTTCTCCACACTAACAAAAAGTCAGAATCTTTACTTCATCATAGATCATCACTCAAAGTCACTTCATCACTCAATCAAATGTGTTCATTTTGATGATTATATTTGTAAGGTGATTTCATGAGCCTAACTTCGGTGTGTATGCGGAAAGCTCCGATTTAAAATAAGTTATCATCACAGAATAGCCCTCATAGTTTTTTGCGCCTCAAATATAGACTAGTAGACATAGGTATAAAAGTCAATGGCTGTCTGGAGACAGCCAATTTGAATAGTCTTGGTATATTTGTGGTCGTCTAAAGAAGGTTTAGACGTGCGACAGTGATGAATTCAAAGCGGGTTGACATGCGGGTAAAGTGTGGGACACATCTAGTAACAGTATACCAGTGATCTAAGCGTGCAATGTGAAGTAACTAGGTAAGTATGCGGTGTGGGGTAGCGTCGTGCGGCGGGCACGCGCCGCTCTGCGCGTCCGCACGCCGATTGATACACCGAGTTAACCGCGCGCGACCTCACCGCGCTGACCTCATTCATAAATCCTCATTTAAACGAACACTCAAGGACCAAGGGTCCACACCGACATAAATTTTCATTCATTAAAATTATAACATTAACTTCGATTGGTAACAAAGACGTTTACTGTTTTTTAATCTGCTTTTTTATAAGTTGGTTAAGGTAATTATTTTTATGAGTTCACCCTGGTAGATAATAAAAAATGCACCTGAATATAAACAAACAATCCATTCGTTATTTTTGTCAATCCTTATCGTAATGTAATTCAATCACCACAAGATCAGCAAGTGGTATAGGTTAAGTGAGTCCAAGACACAATTACCCAATGTAGGTACGGATGTATAACCTAAGATAAGCTTGGTCACGCAACAACTGACTCCAAATTAATATATCCTGGCTCGCGCCGTGATTCCTAATATTATATTTAGACGTGACATGTGCTCGTTTGTATCAATTGGTCCCGTCTGCCTCACTGATATACGGCCGACTACTTTAGAACAATGATGGCACAAATTGCGCTATTACGCTCTTTAGCACGACTGCCCCGCACCCCGCTCAACTTGTGACTCCATAATTGACAAATTACCGTGCAGTGATACGCTTGCATGCCAATCCGAGACACAATCACGGAGCGACACACGTTGGCTACAATCAACAAACCGCAGCCTACGCCCGCGCCCGTGTGACGCAGCCGGCTCCCGAGCTAACCAGAAGCCGTCAAGACGAGAGGCGACTCGATAAATGAGAGCACAAATGATTCCCATGTCGGCGACCGCGATTACAATACTCATTAATAACATCTTGTGCGGCAACGCGCGCGCCGCGCCGCTCACTTCACTAACACAAATCGTTCTAATGAGAGGATTCCATGAAAGCCTTTTAATTTCCCATTTGGTGTGGCCACCTCCGATACCGCGTGACTGTTATTAATACTGCGGAGCCGGTTGCCGGTGGCGGCTCTCGCGACAGCCTCGATTACTCCAGTGCAGAGTATCGCAGCGGCTCTCCGCGACTTATCTCACACTATTCATTATGACCAGATAATCAATGGCAATGGACAACTTTAATGCGACCGCTTCATTTCTCTCACTAGGGCCTCGGCAAGCTATGGCCGAGCCTAAACGGTTTACAAAAGATAACTAAAAGCAACGACAATTGAAAGTAAAATCGATGAACATCTATTATAAAGTGGTTTATGTTCACATGATATGATAAACGCACCGTGGGTAAGTATAACGCTAATATCTATCTAGCGTTAAATCGGCAGCGTTTTGCAAGCTAGCTACCGGCACGCGGCTGCGCTGCGGTAGACGGCTGATGCAATTACAGTTTCTATTCATAAAAGAATCGGAATCAGATCGGACGCAGCCGCGGGCTCCCGGCCGGTGCTTAATAACACCCTACCATGAATATTGACTGCTGTTACAAATTAAAGGAATCTGGTATCGCGTTCTATTTAAATTACTATTTCTTTCGCATTATTTATCGTCGCAGTTCAGATTTTCATTGCCCTGGTCTAAGAAGAAATATCTGGAATCAATTTATGGCAGCTACCACTTTTATTTTATAGTTCGGTAAATATGTAGTACCTGTCTGCTGGTTGCGAGTACCATCATAACTCACTGCGGTCATTTGTAGCGCTAACCAGTCGGGCTAAATATAGTAGTGGACAATGAGGAGGCAGGTAAATGAAAACATGTGCTTTAATGTACTTACTAGGTGGCTACTTGTGTTCTACACTTTATATTTAATTTTCAACTGTCATGATTACCTACCGCGTTTTCATAGTTGCATACAAAAGGTATGATTTTGTTGTAGGAAATAATATTGCACCTTATTTAATTGCATCTCGTACTAAGGTATAAATTATCGTGATCTAATTTCGGTAATCGTAGTTGTTCTGCATAATGACAGCGTGTATAATTCCAGTTCTGACAATACAATGATCTAAACGTTTATCTACAGAGAAATGATTTGTGGTACAACTCGAAGCTATATTTTAAACTGGGCCATAAACAAAACTACGAAACCGGCTAATGTAGGTGACTTAATTATTCGGACATTCGCGAAAATCAAATTGAATTGAATTTATTGACAGTAGAGGATAGTTTATAATTGCCGTTTTATTTAGTGTCACTATATTCTTGAAATATTTCATGAATACGTAAAAAATAACTACAAAGTTACAACTTATTACTACAGAAATCTCAACTCACATCTGATTTATGTATAACGATTATTTCTTTCGGATAAGTACTAAAAAATAAGCATAAATGCTTCTTGTAAGTAATCCAGCAGCATTAATTTGTGTAATTATTATAGCTGGCTTTAAGATGAAATCAGTAGACGGGCATATTACGAGAGGGACAGGTGGTGGTTATCACCAGGGCGACAGCTTCCAGTGAAATGAGAGACGAGAGACGAGACCTTCGCCAACCGCGAGGGCCGCGACTATAACTCACGCGATATCACCGCGTCCCATGGACTTGTTAACGACAAATAACAGAGATAACCAGCCACGGCCACCTAAACGACCCTATCTGCCATCCGATAATATTTAATAATTATTTACATATATTTTTATCAGATATACGCACGCGCGCGGGCCCCGCTGACATGTTGTCACCGACACCACTTATTACAGTAATTTATTTTGCTATTCGTTTACCATTGGAAATGTATTAACAATATTTTGATAATGCGTTTATTAATATGTGATTATGATAATAGTCAGCCGACTCGTGTTGGACATATCTCTGGCAGTATTCTAAACAAGCTATTTACTGGTTTCTAATCAGAAATAAAATAATTATGTTTTGAAAGGTGCCAACATTTTGTACAAGTTAATTTTATTATAAGAACCGTTTATGTAAATTATTTATTGCTTTTATATTGAATAACTATTTTTATCAAATAACGTTACAAGTCTTTTAACGAAACCACTTATTGCGATGTTCAGGGTAATAATTTACTTGTAAAGTTAAAATTCGATTTCACTAAGTATACTTTTTTATTATTTCACTATACCTAATTATAATACTTTCCAAAATAATAAGCACAAATGACACATTTGGATTTATAAATAAACTAAGCTACAATTTGACGATTAAATAACATCACCTTTGATGTATAGGTAAAAGCAAATTTATAAGTGGGTATATTTATAATTAGTGGAAATTCTCCATGGAAAATACACGTGTCCTAGAAATCCTTGTCTGTTAAGAAATATGTTTATTTTTATACAAAAGTATGGTTGAATCAGACGGTAACGATTTATGTAATAGACTTGATTAATCTTTTATAGGTATTATTATAACATTAATATACTTAATTCAAACAGGCGAATATAAACTTGGAATACGGTTTATGATTTAATAATACCAAATTACCGGCTGCTAACTGCCAAATGTAGGCCAGTAATAAAACTCCTTCTAAGGAGCATCTTAAAAAAACAAGTAGCACCTAAACATAAACGTACGTAATTAACGAGTCACATTTAAAATAAAACTTCCATAAATAAAGTTGTGATACTTAACAATATTGTTGAGCCCGAATGTCGCAACAGGGCCTGAGGAT
This sequence comes from Cyclophora punctaria, assembly GCA_951394245.1. Lineage (NCBI taxonomy): Eukaryota > Metazoa > Arthropoda > Insecta > Lepidoptera > Geometridae > Cyclophora > Cyclophora punctaria. The sequence goes on from OX596177.1 coordinate 5,930,663, forward strand.
ATCGTGTCTCAATCAAGCATCATTAAAGGACAACCTTACAAATTGCATTCCGTTCAGCCAATTAATTTATAAGTTATTTTATAAATAGAGTCCCAACGCCCGTATCGGACAGGTTGCCCTATCAATATCAATCGTTTGACAAGTGTATTATACGCCTGACAGCTGACGTCAGTTTTAAAAGACGCCGCGGCAGGCGCCTGCTGGGAAAGGACCAAATTGACGTGATATTAGTGGAGTCATTATGTATATCTATTAATACCGTTGATCTGGCTTCTGATTTTAACCGTTTTAATTCATGATACTTGAGGATTATAGTATAATGCCTTGTTGGAAAGTGATTTAAAAGTAAAAAGATATCACATTACGTGCCAGATAAGTTAGTCATTAATCAGAAAAATAAACTTTTCTGGTGTGTAAGGTAAGTAAGTGGGTTCATAAAGAACGTTGAAAGACAAGCCCTAATATGACACCAACGATGTTTATGCAAATTAGAATCGTAAAAACTGCGATTTCTTGTCGTTTCCTTTAATGTGAGGCTCGGATTTGTCATTTGTGGCCGAGCGTACAGTTAGTTCGCGCGGTTTACGCTATTAAAATGATCTTCTCGTATAACGTAGTGTTTGCATTCCTTGATTGCACACGGGGTATTAAATGACATTACACCTTAATATATAAGCTATAACATCGAAGATTTAAGTCTTATTTTGTAGAATCATATATTTAATTGATCATTATCAATCGTAAGTAATAACGTAGATAACTAAGCACCCACTATATTAGCATTTGGTCATAAAACTGTTTGTAAATCGAGAATAGAATCAAATATCCTGGAGAGTATTTTGTTATCAAACAGTAAATGTAATTTGACATTTCTAAATATAAATTTTATCGATATCTTTAATAGATATTTCCAATATAGCAAACAAAGTAGTTGTCCTTTAATAGCAAGTATGGATTTTATATTATTTTGCTGTAGGTAACGTACAAATCGTACAAAATAGTGGCCAGTTATCGAAACCTGTCTGATATTTCCACTACTACGATTGCTTGTTAAGTTTAATTTATTAATTGAACCATTTAACATTTCAAGTCCTTACTTACAGATTCCTAACTGATAGAAAAATACTGTATATCCCAAAAGTTATTTCAATCAAGTACTGCCAAATAAATAGTATGTACATATATTCCGTAAGTATGTACATATATTCCGTACTACAAAAACACTATCTTCATTGAAATTGCATTTCACCGTTGTCGCCGAGTTCTCATAGTAAGAGCATCAGTAAAGACAACGGTCACCACTCAACCCGCTCTCACTTAATGTCATAAATAACTTTGTCAATCTGCTAACTTAATAGCATAATTTATCCATCGCAGGACAACATAACGAGCAATGCCGATAATAAACCAGAAAAGCCATGAGGTGATAATAGCTGTCCGTAAATAATGATTGCAGATTGCAGGTCCACGGGCTGACTCGTCCCTATACCGTTGGGTATTTCGATAGCACCGTCGTACCTCATCTTCCGATATCGTCCGCGGTACAGGCCGACCTCGATCCTACAGTAGAATGCAATCGGTTGCTAATTAACGCAGCTCAGACATGGTTCGCATCGAGGATGTACCGATTAGACCGCTTCGCCCATTAAGGTATAACAATCACATCACAAACAAGGAATACGCGAGATTATTCCACGCTCTATCTAGAGTACCTATTACATTGGTTGTACCTATTACAAGCCGGATTCATAGGCAATTTTAATTTATTTTTAAACTTCTACTGCGTCTAGATGCATGAGGAAATAGGTACGATTCTATACGGCTAGCTTGTATAATAAAGCTAGGTTCATAATAACATACTATCTTAGATAATCTTATATAAGGAATGGGCCATCAGTTTTGTTTTCGTAAATAACATGTAATTCTCCGTAATAAACTGGACACCTCAGTGAAGGAACTTGCAACAAGTGATATAACGTGCCGCACGGCTCTCTTCATTTTCATTTACCTACTTTAATATTTGTTGAATATTTATCTAAATTTTTTTGAGAAATGTATTTAAATTAAACACATACTTTGGCAAATGGAACTCAATGTTGTTAGTATTTAGTCGACCATTTAGCTGCAGTAGCTGTTTGAGATATATGGCCCTCACTACACGGCTGTGCCGATTTGCTACCGAGATAGCCTCGCAGCATAGTTTCACCTATTAATGTTGCAATAAATTCAATTACCGGATTAACAATACTACGGATACCATCTCACTAAACAATGCTCACAACCCATCCGATAACATTAACGGTAATGACAATATTAAAATTCCACTTTCAGATATTCAGTTTAGAATCAGCAATAAACCTTAGATAATCTCCAGCTTGTAACTATATTACACGCTCACAGACAACTAGTTAATGATAATTTATTTCAGTTTAATAACAGGCAGTTAAAATCTAACGAGGTTGTAATAATCTAGAAACTGCTTTTGACAGAACCGTAAATAAGATCAGAGGGGGTAATAAAATCGAGCGGTGTGAAATTAAATCTTGTATTAATAAGCTTAGTAGAAATATGTGCTGAGAAAGGGCTGGTATCAATAAACGTCGCGGGCGCAGTTGTCACGGCACACGCGTCGCGTCGGCCGCGGCGGGCAATGAAATCCAACACCGCGACGAATCGAACGCTGTCCTGTCGCCTTTGAAATTTCTGCAATATTTCGCCCTTTTCACGCTGATATCCTCGGCCCGTGTCTAACCCGCCGGACATGAAACACAATATCGCCGAGTGAGCTCCATAATTTATACGCACTGCACTCCGACAATATTACTCGAACACCTATATACAGGTATGCTTCGGACCTAATCTTGAGTTACGAGCTAGTCGAAATCAAAAAACATACGTTCTGATACAAAGAAAATTAAGAAATCCCCGAGCTATTTTCAGATGTATTTGTTTACTGACCCAAATAGCCTGTCTCCGATTAAACAACTAAATTAACGTCTTATCTCTATGTCTTTAATTATTATTGGAAGGGCGACAGCGATATTTGTAACACCTACGTAATTCGTAATAAAATTACCTTATTCGTTAAACTTAATAATGATATTAACAAGTCGTGTATAAAAGACACATTTTATGTTGTGACATCGGTTAGTTATTAAAAAGTCAGAAGTCATTCCCATGTTTTTTCTTTAAAATAATAATATATTTCTTTTCATCAGAACTTTAATTAAATAAGTCTGGGTTAAGCAATCAGGACAATACATCGAAATGGTTGCGTAGTTATCCGGGAGTGAAACATTGTTGTAATCCAAATTACGAGGTGATTATCAACTAAAAATACAACAAGTCGTCAACACTTGGCGGAAGGCCAAACCGAGAAGAATACCCACCAAGCGATTATATTCTTGACATACTACTGAATCCAATATCACCTGTGGTATGTATGAGGTACAAATGAACGATATACATGTAGATTGAGAATGGAAAAAAATACATCTACTGAATTCATCCCGTGTTGTTTATTAATGGCGCCTATAGCATGCAGAAAAGAAGAATAGTACAGCATGCTATTCAGAAATATATAGCACTTGCTCCGCCCTGTGATCCCACCTATGTTCCCGTGGGAATTTCGGGATAACACGTACCCTACGTGTTCTGATGTGTAAGCTGTATTACTGCAAAGTTTAATTTAAATCCGTTCAATAGGTTCTGCGATAAAGAGTAACTCACAGACTTTCGCTTTTATAATGTTGGTAGCATGGTTGTTTATTATGCCACTGTACACTGTACTAGGTGGGGAGCTTGACGTGCTAATCGTGTAGTCACTGGACTGTCATTTGACCCTCCTAGACTGTGAAGATGACATCAAAATTGAAGCAATGAACAATGTGAAAAAGTTGTCAAGTGTGGAAAAACCTTTTAATTTGATGATTCGATATTATTGGACGTCAACATATGAAGGCCACTTAATTTAATTTTATGTGATAGCTCGGTCGCTTACTTGACATCTCCTGTGAAAATCAGGTCCGAATAAAAGTTTTTTTCATGCATCTGTACGGCCAACATCGCTAGCGGTTTAATTTGAATATTACGCCTCTGTGATTACGCCATTTCCTATATCTTAGACATTTTTGGGTTGGGAAAACCCATGATATTTTTTTATATATTTTGATAGTACGTCCACACAGATAAGCTAAGCTAATATTTGGTAGAAATATTTGAGTACGGAGACGTCCCTAATGTAATCTCTAAATAGGTTTTATGCGTTCTACAAGTATATCAAATTGTTCATTTCATTTGAAAGTATCTGTTTAAATCAACTTATCAGAATGGCTTTGGTAGCAGTTATTTTTTAACCTTGTGTAATACCAAACCCACTCTTATTTATATTGGTAACAAAAACGCAAAAGTTTCCATTAATAATCTGTCTGCAAATTTTCCCTAAACAAATCATTGGAAAAGCCATACTTATGAACTAAATTACATTTCTTTTATCAATGTTATCAATTGACTGCGTGAGTGACGAGACAACGCACAGCCTAAGCCGCAGGTCGTAGGAACTTTTTGTAGAAATTATTTTTACAATTCCACACCGAAGAAAGATAAATGGGGTGAAAACGTTTGTATGGAAAATTTATACCTACCAAGATGAAAATTATTATTTTGAATACTTCATACAATGATTAAAATGTTTTTTTTTTTTCACCTTGCATTAATTGTGTTAGTGTATATATGGTAGTGATTAGTGATGGAAAGTGTATATGGTTTTTTTTTAATCGACTTCAAACACCGATGGCGGAGGGTTTCAATTCTGCCAGTATATTTTTTTTATTATACATAAGAGGTTAAATTTGTAACTTTGTATGTTCGAGCTAATCTCGAGAATTACCAGTCCGATTTGAATAATTCTTTTTGTTAGAGATTAAGTCACATTCAACAGGAAGGTTAAAGGCTATTTTTCATCCAGAAATTTCCACGGGAACAGGCACAGCGCGAGTAAAACCGCGGGGCGCTGCTTGTTATGTTTTATTGTTGTAACTGGTATCAAATTATAGTTAATTTAATGCTGATAATTTATATTTTTCCAGGACTACATTAGAGTGGTGCTACGAGGGGTAAAAATGTATATGGAAAGTCCTTTATTTGTGAAGTTATCGTAAACTTTTATTTTTAAAAGTTTATATGCTAAATTCTTTAATTGTTTGCTTCGGTGCCACTGCCGGAAACTGCCAGCGTCAGTGGCGACGTAGGTTACCGTCGGGTAAAAGCGTGGGACACATTAGTAATCTATAAATGGAAAAATATAAAAGGCTAGAGAAAATAAACGCCTTTAAATTATATTCTAGCTTAATCTGCATGAGTAATCTCTAAGAAAAACACACCTGTGTAATATAGACAGATCGGAGGGTCGCGGAGGTTAAAAGACCAACGCAAGGTGGTCGGCACTCTTCGATTTATGCATCGGCCACGATAATAACCATATTAATGGAAATTGACACCGCTCTGCTCACACTTCTACTCATCGAGTAACGAAACATAATATTAACGCCGCAATCATGATATAATAATCTTGTCCTAAACCGTTGAAATACTTCTCCACATCGCTAAGTGTCAATTAATTTGTGATGTGGAGACGTTCGACGTTCGATCACTTCAAGTAGTTTTTAATTTAATACCTTATACGAACATTTTTTAAATATATTATTATTTTATATCTGTCAAGTTTTGATACAAATGACGGTGTAGCAATAGCAACATATAGTCAGTTAATTTAATTTAAAATTTGATTTATTTCCCATTAGAAAACAATATTATTAGAAAACTTTTATTTCTATAACGGTTTGATACATTTGTTGTGGTCGGTTCGTAAGTTGAGATTCATTAGGGAACTGGGACCAACTCTGTGATCAGGTCTCAAATACAGGCAATTTCGATTCCAAACATAATATACGTAGGCCCTAACATATTCAGTGTTAGCCACAGGTGTTTATATAAATCTGTATGGGTTTATGAGAATCCTTTATTTCTCATCCAAGAGACTAAGCGATTGCTATTATTGCCATTATAGGCACCATTACCGTGTTATGAGTTACGGCATCGTCTTCAGATGGACAACCCGACAGTTCTCTGCTATTATTTATTGGCATATAATGGCTTCTAATGGGAGGCTATTGAATCTGCCACCTGCATCTCTTTTATTTTGCTTGCGTCGCACAAGGCGGCGCCGCGGTCCTCGCATGCGGACTCTCTGAATATTCATAACTCAACGAATGGTTCGACGGGTGATTTAATTGATACTCAGCTACAAACAAGTTGCGAGTATGGACAAAACGTAATTGCTCGTTAGGCCCTCGAAACTCGATTGTATTTTGATTGTCCAAATAAAAGACTAAAGATGAGCGCTGTGAGAACTGAAAAGAACCTTGTCAGGCTCGCCGGATACTTTACAACAAATAAGTAATGGTATTATTATAAGGTATCATGCATAATTATCATACTTTCATAATACAAAAAGTAAAGTGCACATGACCTTTGAATTAACATATTGTTACATTGATTTGATACTGAAATACCCTACTCAGTGTTTTTGCTTCGCGTCAGATGATGATATCAAAGCGCAGGCAACAAATATGTACATATTGGATTTACTTCAGAGCTTTAGTCGATATCGCTCAATGTTGGAGTTCTCTTATTTGATCCGGACGGATGCAAGTGCAATTTATTGATAGTGTGTTCGATAACCAGTAGGTGCGGCCCACGCGGCGAGCTCGATGATCAAGAGCACCTACCAGCCAACGTTTACAAGCATAGCGCCCTTCTGAAGGAAATAGCGAAGCGAGCTGATGCTAAATACACTCCATAAATAGTCGGTTATGGTGTCGTAAAAACAAAGTCAAGCTGTGCGGACAGCTTTTGCAAACATAAACAACAACAATCGTCGCGCCCTCGCGCTCCGCATCTCAAGTACTCTCGTTATTCAACACCAAAAACAATCTACATTTTATTATCACAATCTATGAATATCAAATTGTAAGATATTGGTCATTCCGCTCCAACATTATCAATAGTTTATAATCAAAGCTTGAAACAATAATTACCGATGCATGGTAATGATTAACATCGCTGTCACGAGGATAGCGTCTCGCATTACGATATTTATTTTATGAGATGACTTAAATGAAAATAATCTATAATCATAATACATAATATTAACCAAATAAATGTCAAAAAACTGTGGGAATGTTTGTATTTATACATTTTTATTATGTTCGAAATAAGGGTCAATAATCGTTTCCATGGCGCGCTACGATTTTATTAAATTTTCGTAATCAAAGTTGTATAAATTATTATTTTATATGATTGTTGGTAATATGGTAAAACAAATAGAGGAGACGTTTCTAGTACTGCATTAACTGACATCACCTACGGCGAGGTGACACGTTACTAAACACTTAAAAACTTCATTTACATATTTATTATTGGACGTACTTATTACATGGAGCTTTTTACGTCCCTCTGCGTCTGCCGGTTATAACCGACGCTATCGTTGGCTATCACAACACATCGATTACCTGTACTTGTGGACCTCGGGGTTTTTTCTACGATGAGTAAAAATGGTCAACATATGACAGATATTAATTTTTCAATAGCCAATTTTTAGAGCGTAAATATTTTGTTTATGTAATAAATAAGTGATACCGTTATGTCATATTGGGCTCAGTTTTGATATAAATAGATAGCCAATTTATTTCTGATACGATACAATACAGTTGTGTTAATGTGATATTCAACAGATCTATAGAAAAAATATTCACACGATTACAGTGATATGGTTTTGGATATGTTCTTGCAGTTTAGAGCCTCTGGAACAGACTACATGCTGGATCTTGGAAGTTGGACACCACGCAATCCTATCAAGAACTAGACTTATCTCTGATTGTTTGTCAGGAGAAACATAAACCATAAGGGTAATATTGATGTAGCATAGAAGACAGTCGATATTTTATAGGATAATCCGTTCTAAAGTTTATAGTAGGTCAGTAATTTTCCAATGGCATATTAATAAATCTTCCAAAAATATCTCAATTTCCCTTTAAACGTATTAATAGTTCAGCTCCGAAGAAACAATTAGTGGTCCAGAAATAAGTCAATACCTATAATTAGTAGATGACGTACAATGTTTAGTATTGTTTGTTTTTTAGGGAAGTAAACAATCTCTGTCGCTGAGGAAAAAGTGGGAATACGGTGTATTTATAATCTACCTTTTTTCAACCAGATATCTATAAATAATATAATATACCCGTTACACACAACGTTAATGAGACCCAAAGTGAACTCTAAACTTGTATTATGGATTCTTACTCACTAATACTACTACATATACATACACAAATACTTACTTTATAAGAATATATAATTGACACCCAGACGGGGCGTCGCTAACAACTATGTCTTCACATATTGTTGACTCCGGCGGGAATCGAACCCGTAACCCCCGACACAGTAAGCGCTCTCACTGCCACTGTGCCAACGGGCTTGTCAATGACAATAGAAATATTTAAAAGCCAATAATGCTATAATGACAATATCATTATTATAAATCCGATCGACCTATTTAGTAACAAGATAGTAATATGGTAATAGCAGCTTGGCCGGTGCTTGGATGGATGGCCGTTAGTGGAATATTTTCCTGGTCGCTATAGTGCTTCGGAGGTCACTATAAATTGTCGGACTCGTTGTTTCGACCGCTAGACCATGTTGGAGGACTTTAGACGGTATAACACCTCTGACAGCAGGGCTGGTCCTAAGGTTAGAACTTGTGGATTTCTGTGAAGTTCTATCTGTTCACTATTTGCCCTATATTTTTAATCTCAAAATCTAAAGACGCTATTCTGCCATCCTTATTCGGTAAGAGCTTACGTGGCATTACGGACAATCGATCTAAATGGGTAATTACCCAATTGCCCATATTGCATCATAAACTCCAATTTCGGACTAATTGAAAAAAGAAAAGCGGAACCGAGTCACAAATTACCGACACTATATCAAGTGTTAAACGGCACTTATCGACGCCGAAACGGCAAACGATCATTGACGATGAAAAATACACAATTTGGGACCATAAATCAACGTCAAGGCGCACACACGCGGTAGCCCCGGCGAATGTTTCACTTTATTATTTATTACTTAGATATAATGTAATTTTTATAAGAGGAAGCACTTAATTATACCTTTATTATAAGCTTCAACACTCTATTGATTGTTACTAACTCTATATCAACTTTCCAGATCAGAATGTGTACACGATATTAATCAAAATGATTGTGTGTTGTATTCAACAGATTGTGGTATAATTAAATTTTGAATATATGAGGTTACATACATTGGGTTTGAATATGTGTTTGTATGTGCAGAGATTTATTCGTGTTAACTTAAGATAATTGAACTGAAATTCTTGTTTTACATCGGGTGTGAATATTTGTAAATCATTGAGCGGCATTCTCGTTGCGATTCCATTTGTATTCAATAGGGGTACTGTAATACGGCGCGATGTATCGACAGGCAGGCAATTTATCTCGGCCGGGAATCGAACCCCAACCTTGCGTCGCAATTGCCGCGACGTTATTTCCTGTTGCCTTGCATGATGCGAAATTGCTTCTGCAAACGGTGCGGAATGTAGATTGTTCTATCATTGTCCACTCCCATTTACATTACATTACACCGCTTTACAGGGAGTTATGAGACAGTGTATTTTAATTGATTCAAATTTCTCTCATGTGCGGTTACTATCTATAATAAAATAGTATTTATTTCAGGCATACAAGCCCAAACTGAGACTAATGATACTATACAAAACGCGTATTAAATTAATGCATTTTTTTTTATCTTAATTTACGTAAATTTTCATTTACATTATCTCTTAATTTTATAGTAAAATAATGTAAAGGTACTCTTTCCAGTAATGTAGTAAATTCAATATAAATATGAAAATTAATATTCAGTTCGATACACAATCTATTAAACGAACACAGCACAATAACTTATCTCTCCTTATCTGAATATAAAAGCTGAGCTTTTCAGAATGCAAGGCGTACGCATAAATCATTATGAATAAACAATAACATAACGAAACGAAGGAACGTTCACTAATGAATTAGCATAAGCGAGTGCAAATGGGGCTACGAATGTGTGTCTTGTTCTTGCAATTATTAATACGAGGTATCAACCTGTAAGAGTCCACTGTAGGCCAAATGCTTTAAACTGAAGACAATGACGATTAATAAAGCATAATTTATAGTTAGAACTGTCTCGGTAATATACGATTAGACTCGCAAAGTACTTGAATGAGTAATATCATGGCGTTTTAGTTAATTACGTGAATAAAGGACAACATCGTTCCGATTGTCTCTCCGATGTTAGTATAGAAGTCCCCTTCTTCAAGCGTGTTTGTAGGCCGGCAACAAGTGTTTGATATCGTAAGGGGCGTTCATTCATAGTTCTTTGTTGACATCGTAGATTATTTGCGGTTGAGTGTAAGGCCGGTTTCAGCTACCGGTTATTTTGATATTGGGTGAACTGGGTTATGCGTTTATAGATGAATGATTGGGGTTTTTGACTTGGCATCTCTATGAGATTTCCTTATAAAACCTTTAGGTACCAACTTTGTTCTAAACTGAAAATGTAATGTAATCACGACGTTTTGATGCGTGACGTTGCTAATATATTTATATTATAAAGTTGTTAATAAACGCTTGTAATCAATCAAATATTCAATGAACTAGCCCACGTCTTACTTCCTCTGTCAGATTAGGTACTGTGAAACAATTATCTAATAATCTCGTAATCTTCTCATAAAATAGAAAAGGTTATTCTTCATATTCAACATTAACATTCTCCTACGCGTCAACTGAAATTTGATTTCATGAATTAACCTTTCAAGTGCTTAAGTTTTCGTACAAGTTGGTTATCGCGTGGGAGTGACAGACTCAATAATATGACCTTATTAGTAGACGGGTGCGCGAGTTGTCTTAAAAGCTGCGTTCGATTTCGAGCAATCAATTGCTCTCAGACCAAACAAAAACTTAAGACAAAGCGCTGTCATCATTGCTGAGCTGCAGCTGGATTTGTAAATATTTGTGTGCAATAGATAGGTGTAATTTGGTTATAATTAGTGCATGTATGCTTATGCAAATGGCAAAAAATTTAAAGACAAAAACTGCCTGTAAAGTCCCACTATTGGGTGGAACCTTCAACTCGGTAAAGATAACAGTAGAGTTTGGAGGATTAGGTGTAATAATAATCACGTTGGTGATCTCTATTCCGAGTCATGTTTGAAAAGTAACCTGAAAAAAATACCCGAAAATTGAGGCCGAGATCTCGGGGGAGGGGTGTAATTTGACATGCTTCACTGTTTAGTTCGGGGTCGAGTTTTAGTAAGTCTGAGTCGTTGCCGCGGTGGTAAGTCGGGCGGTGACGCGAGTGCGCGCGCGCCGCCGCCGCTTCCATATAAGTCAATCTTCCTATTCGCCCCCGCAAAGACTGACGGAACGGAGGCAGTGTTAGCACTGCCTCCATTTTCCGACATCAACCATATCGATATGTTAATACCGAAACATGCCTATATAAGTACGAGATTATTGAGTTGTTATGTTACTAAATATCAGTTGAACTATTCGTTTAAGTACCTGTATAATTAAAATAATGATATCATACATTTATTTTCGTTAGATTTGGTACTTTTAAAAAGACAAATACTAAACGGGTAAAAAAATTAGGAGAAGGTGGTTGTGGCCGTGGCCTACTTTGTTTTTAAGGTCTTAGTGGAAAATAAAACGTTTGGGTAGAATGTAATAAGTACCTCATCAGTTTCCTTATTTTTACCTCATCTCGTAGCCTTCAATCAGCCAAAGATCCTCTCTGTCTCTCTCATCAGTCTGACATAACATCACAGTACCCTAAAATTTCTAACAGGAAAATGATGATTATACTCGTATTATAGGATCTCAAGCAGGTAATAGCCTCCAGCCCTCTTTTCTTTTGAAATAGGAATATGTTGATCATATACAATACAAAGTGGCACAGAAAACAGATATCTTATCACGAATGTTAGTTATCCCACTTGTGGGAAAAAGCTTCTTAGCTCATTAAACATATCATTCAGCACGCATGCTTATAGCATTAAATTAAAATGGTCGCTTATACTTATAAGTTATAATCTATTCAAGGAATTTAACCGTGATTTCTTACTACAAATACCGAAGACGGCATAATATCCGTGGGGGTAATATTAGCAACTTTTCCTCCACAATAGAAGAAAAATAAAACGAAAGATGGGTGTTATTTAATGAGATGTTTTATACTTACGGATTTAATGTATAAATATTGTTTAATAAACAGTTACACAACGTATAAAACCGCCTATTTCAATCCAAAGACGTCATAGGGATGGTTGCGCCTCCCATTATTAACTGCCCTGCTGTCGATTTCAATTGTTTCTATATTTGTTCCGCGTCAAATTCCGTAATATTTATTTATCAGTATTTATTATCTAAATGGTATGTTATGAAACAAGCACGTCATTCCGTAAGGGTCAGTGCTTCAACGAAATTATGAAGAGAACTACGTCATTACGCCCCCGAATCATAAAATGACATCTACAGTGGGATTATCAATATCCCAATTATTATGTAATGAACATTAAGTAATCGCTTACAACAAACTGACTAAAGGGCAAGTGTCTCTGTAAAGAAAAGTCCTATGTAACATTGTGGGTAGAAGAAGGCGGAAACCCTGTAGTTTCTTAGTTTTAAAATAACAAATAAATATTTATTAAATTCAAAGGTAAAGAAATAAAAATACATTTCACATTTACTCGAACTTCTTTACCTCTTAAAAAATATTGTAGGTAAAATATTGAAAGTGGAAACATAATATAACCACATCAATAAAAGCACTTATACTTTTCGAGGATTGAAATGGCACGATGAGAGTGATAACAGATAAGGGATATTCTGTTCCAATTAAGAGGTAATATTTATGATAATAATATCACTACATAGTATAAAACAAAGTCGCGTCTGTTTGTCTTCTGTTTGTCTGTTTGACTGTATGCTTAAATCTTTAAAATTACGCAACGGATTTTGATGCGGTTTTTTGTAATAGGTAGAGTGATTCAAGAGGAAGGTTTTTATGTAAAAAAATCCCGAAATTCCCACGGGAACGGGCACAACGCGGGTAAAACCGCGGGGCGCTGCTAGTACTATATATGAACCAGTTAGACCTAATCTGTGTATGTGAACCATTATGACAAGACCTTAGAGGCAAATGTTTACGTTACGTAAAGCCTACCGTGGGCGGCGGATATGCGGAGGCCGCGAGTTATCCGTAACATTTTCACAATTTCCATTCACAAAATATAATCACTGAATCAATAACAATCACGCTCTATTTGATTTGTCTTTGTGTGCCCACGAACATCAAATTTATTCAAATCTGTATTATCTTGTACCGCTTGTAGTGATTGAGTGATTAATGTGGTAATTTCTTAAATATGAAGCAAGTCCAACTAATTCTTTGACAGATGACTTTTCTACATGAATGGTGCCTTCTTAAGGTACTTAAAGACCTCTTCTGAAACGTTAAAATATTAATTTCGGTTATTTCAGCCTTTCAGCGAAATACAGATTTAGACACTAGGGATGTTAATAAGTAGGTAACCCGGTTGCCCACTTATCAATCTAACGCCGAAACTGGCTTTTGTAAGACTAGAATCTCATGTCATTATAGTTTGTATACATTGTATGTAACCAATTAACTGATAGTTAACGCTGACCCAGAAAATAATATATTGTATTCTATAAGGACAATGAAAGATCACAACCAAGAAAAATGTCGACCATTTACGCTAAATCGTGTAATTATTATTTATTTAAAGGCCTTACGAAACTCGGTTTGTAATCAGAGTATTTATTTTGTATTTTTAAAATACTTAATCGAAGAAACATATATTGATGGTATTTTAGTGCGTCAGCATTAGATACACGTTTAAATCCCGCGTGATTTATTTTAGACGTGAATATACAAAGTGTGAACAATACAATTATTACAATTATGTAGTCTGACATTTATACCGGAATTTTTGAGTAAACTTACCTTTAAACTTAAATAGCTTCTAATTTTTATTTCACTTCACAAATTAAAAGGTCGTTCATTTTAATATTCAGTTTCAGCCCTTATCATTGTAAGGTCAAAGTGTAAGAAAAATATGGGGGCGCGTCTTCCCACGTTAGTATCACACCTACAAGTTGCACTTTGACATTTACGAAGGGCGAGCAGTGAGAGCGGGCCCGCCGGGCCAGCAGGTGGTCGCCATGGCAACGCGCCTAACCTTTCCTTGTTTCGGGAAACCCGCCGAATTAGGGACACCGCTCAGATGGGAATAGCGATTTTAAAAACTTACTATTGTGATCATTTGTTTAGTTTATATGAATAAATGTGTTTAAAAACTGAAATTGGTATTTTTATTATGACAATAGTAAACCAATGTTCTCGTTATTTAACTCTAATAATAATAAACATATTAGATTAAATAAATTAAATGTGCATTTATGAGGATTTTCTCAAGTCAATAGCTGGATTCAGCCGCCCGTGACCGCAGTGCCGGCGAAGTTCTCTGAAACCCCGCCCATGCAGCTCTATGTCTAGCCCCGGAGAAGTCTAGCCCAGCGCGTGTACTTACAACGTTTCCACTCCGCGCCTCTGTGATTTTCTTGTGTACGCCGCCTAAACAAAACGCCCATAACCGCCCTCAACTCATTGATCTGCAAGTCGTTCCATACAGAACTCATTGATAAACATCAGCTTCGTCTACATTATAAATATATGTATACGTAATTTGACGTTATAAATAAAGTAGACACTATTTTATTAACATAAACTATTAGTGTGTTCCTATTTTCAAATTCAACATAAAACTTTCAGCTTTCAGTCGCGTGACTGTAATTTTGAAACAAACACTATAGACGTCAAACTAATAAACGAAAATAGATACAAGTGTAACGATCTTCATAAGTTACGTAGACGAAACTATGACTTGTACACCATATTTTTAGACAAACTAATGATTTATCGAAACTACGTAACGTGGAAACTATTCGGTTAGACCGACGTCACGGGAGCGCGTGTGCTAAGCCAGCTAATTGTGGCATGTCCAAATCGGTTCGAGAGGCATCAAGAAGCGTCGGTGATTCGCGATCTCGACGCGCTCGGATACGGGTGATGATTCAGCGCGGAGAAAGCGCCGCCGAAGGAGGGTGCGTGCAGCGCGGCGCGGCGCGGCACGACGAGCCTCCGCGCCCGCGCCCACGCGCGCCGCCCGCGCTCGCCGCCCGCCGCACTGCCATCACAATTCACAACGCTCGTGCTCCCCGCGCTTTTCGCGCGCCTCCCTTGGTCGTCGCGACGCCGCGCCATTTTCTCGCGCACGTGTGTGGGCGACACCACCGGCGACGGAGAGCGAGGGCGCTCAGCTCCAACGCCATTAATACGGCTGTCGTGAATGAACGCCGACCTCGAGCGGGTGGCTGCCGTCCATTGATAGGGCGCGCGGACGACGACCGCGACGCTGACGGGGGCGGCGCGCTGCACGCCCTCGCCTCAACGCGACCGCCGCTCAGTCGAGGATGTGGCGCTCTCCGCGCGACGACACACTCCGCGTGCGAAATCTGTGTTCATTTATCAGTAGACGCTCGTAACCCTTCAGTGATTACCGTGCCGCATATTTTTGTAGTTTCCTAAACGTAATGTTCTGTGATCGCGTCAATTTGGATAGAACTAAGTTAGATGGTAAATAAAATAAGAGTGTTTAGTGAGTGTACTGTTGTAGTGCGGTGTGTCCCGGTGCACTGTGGGAGCCGGTGTCGGTCGGAGTCGGAGAGGAGGTGTGAGCGTGGAGTGCGGCGTGGCTGGAGCGGGGATGCGCTCGTGCGATGCTCTCGGTGATCGCGATGCGTCGGCCGGAGGACGAGGAGCTGGGCGGGCGCGGCGACGGCGACGAGTTCGTGGACATCTCGCAGATGCAGCTGCTGGTGGAGGCGGGCCCGAGCGGGCTGCACTACGGGGGCCCGCCGCCGCCGCACGCGCAGCCCCAGCCCTACGCGCACCCCCCGCCCCCCCACACCGCCGCGCAGACCGCCTCCGTCGACGACCTCTTCGCACTCTACTTCACTCCCACGTCGCATGGTGAGATACACTATAACCTAACAATAATTACATTACATACATTTATATTTATTTATTTATCAATATAGGTAGGACCGGACCGGTTTCGTATTTACATACGAATCTGTATCGTATAGCTATAGAATAGAATACCCTGAACTTGTTTGACAAGTTCAATTCGATAATGTACTCGTATACAGACATTTCTATAGGAAACAGGATGTAATCTACATATTGCCCGACTTAAATATTCGTTGAAGATGCGAAAAAACAATTAAAACCCAAATTGCATTAAACAGATCAATTAACATGGTTACTCTGAATTAAGTATACCTACTGATAAGGTCAGCAAAAACAGCTAGGTAGAGAACAAAGAGCCAAAATGAAAGAACGAAAAATGAGAACAAACGAACAATAACACGTAGGTAGACTATTCGAATAGATTCAAAAGAAACCGTTAACTATAAATAAATAAGTATAACGTCATATTAGCAAACGTTTAAAATTCTTAGCTCTGGCACCATATAGGTTAGGTACACTACGAGTATAATCACAGTGTGCTATGTTATATACTACAATCAAGTGGTGTTCACCCTGGTCTGCAGAGCAAACTCAACGTAGGCACTGTAGTGGGTCCAAGTAACATAATACATTTTTAATGAAGAGGTTATTGATACAGTGTTTATATTGTCGGGTGAACACGATATCGTTGGGTGTGCAGACGCAGCCGATTACGGTCGTCCGGTTCAGATAACGATGTGCTGGAACGCTGATCCGAAATATTACAAATACCGACCGCTCTGCGATGCCCTACAATGTATTTCATCACGAGATATGACCACTACCTAATTTACAATGTAGCAATTGTTAGCACCTGGATCTTAATTGTGTAACACGATATAGAGCGGTCGTTAAACACTATATTAATGACCAACAGCGTCTCTTGACATTACAGGAATAGAATTCACAGGATCGATCTTACAAGCAGTTCTGGATAGCATACTACTATTGAATAAAATTGTAATTTAAACCATAACTTGCCCGCGGTATTTCCCGCGTTGTACCCGTTCCCGCGGGAATTTCGGGATAAATGTATCCCATGTGTTATTCTGATACCTATATTATTGTAAAGTTTCATCAAAATCGGTCCAGTAGTTTTTTCGTGGAAGAATAACAAACAAACATACATACATACATCCTCACAAACTTCCGCATTTATAATATTAGTTGGAATATTAAAGTGCACTATCACATGCACTTACTTAGTGATGAAGAAAACATAATGAGGAAACATGCTGCTCGGCTAGCGTCATTCTAATTGACCAAGTTATGACTGTGGATGTGATCCAGCTGATAGTGGTAATGTAACGCCTCATGCGACATCAAATTGTATATACTATAACCCAGTAAAGTATCCGAAATAGCGAATCCATACAGGTGCATGACCTGTTTTTATCTCCTATACTTATATACTCAAGAGTGTGTTTGTTTGAACGTTTCAGGAATTATCAATTTAATCTGGAGTTTGACCAGCGATGGCTATTAACCTACTCGAACTAACTTACTTTACCAGTTTAGTATCTATACTAATATTATAAAGCTGAAGAGTTTGTTTTGTTTGTTTGTTTGTTTGTTTGTTTAAACGCGCTAATCTCAGAAACTACTGAACCGATTTGAATAATTCTTTTTGTAATAGAAAGCCACATTCAACGGGAAGGTTATAGGCTATTTTTCATCCCGAAATTCCTACGGGATCGGGTACAGCGCGGGTAAAACCGCGGGGCGCTGCTAGTTTTTATAAATAAGAAGATTAACACCACATTCGGTTCCGTTTGACTCAATCGTTAAACTAGTCGATGGCCTTTAGGCGGCCTAAAAACTAACCCATTCGAATTTACATTAAGTACCACAAAATTTATATACGAGTACCTACTCGTTACATTTTGAATTAGTACTAGCAGCGCCCCGCGGTTTTACCCGCGTTGTGCCCGTTTCCGTGGGAATTTCGGGATTTTTTTTACATAAAAACCTTCCTCTTGAATCACTCTACCTATTACAAAAACCCACATCAAAATCCGTTGCGTAATTTTAAAGATTTAAGCATACAGACAAACAGACACGACGACTTTATTTTATACTATGTAGTGATTTATATTTGGTTCAAAGCAAGATACTTCAACGTTGTTAAATTACGTTACAATGAAGAAATGTAACGAATAATTAAAATACCGCACAATAGAAGTCTGAGATAAAGACAAGCATCTGAGTTATTTTTAATTTACTGATTCAATCAGAATATATTCGTTGTTAGTACCTACCGTCATTTTGTACGTAGACATAACAAGATTTCTTACTACTGACCACGCTGTAACAAGATATTTTGTAGTTCATATACGTTAAGATTTTTATACTTGTGCTTAATGAAAATTTTTACTTTTTTATATTATTTTCTGCTTCTATTCTCCTTAGTACTTATTTTCTGTAACAAATATATATATTTTTAAATAGTGAAAAAGTAAACAAATATTAGTTTAGTAATGGTAAATTGGATGATGCATATTGATTAACATTATAATGACCAAGTGATTAGGAAAAAGCAAATAATTCATCACTTTAGTAGAATAACCATAATAGTCGGTAAGAGGTATTCAGTTATTATCCTACTAATATTATAAACGCGAAAGTTTGTGAGGATGGATGTATGTATGGATGGATGTATGTTGCTTTTTCGCGCAAAAACTAATGAACGGATTTGTATGAAACATTACAGTAATATAGGTTAAACATCAGAATAAAACATGGAATACATTTTATCCCGAAATTCCCGCGGGAACCGATACAACGCGGGTAATATCGCGGGGCGCGGCTAGTGCATCATATTGATTCAAGTCAAGCATTAGTTTGATTATCCATTTTGTTTGATTGAATCAACAGCATGTCTAACCCTGGTCAGAATTAACCACAAAATCAACCTTCAACAAGTATAGCAGCTCTCACTCACTGGCATTCACCATCATCGCATCATTGGTGAGAATTTGCCCAAGTATACAAGGTAGAAATGATTAGTGATCTCACTCGTTCTACAAGGTATTAAAAAGTGTCTACTGATACTGGTATGCAACAATATCTTAAATTGGAACAATGTGAACATTCGGTGGTTCAGCATTAACATAGTATGATCATTTGGCACTCATGATATTTTAACATACGGCACTTGATTATGACTACCTATAATATTAAATTAATTTATGACTACGTAATGGTAACATTCAAATGAATATATCCAATATTTTTCGGGCCCGTATTTATTGTGCTGAGCGGTAGATAATGTCGGACATTTACCTATTGATGAAAGATCGAAATAAACGTCTGTTTTTTAAGTCTTCACATTTAATGGCACATATACGTAATGGGTCCTAACGTATAACAATATGTGGATGAAGAATTGCAACGCAGTCGGTGACGAATCGCTCTAACTCCTGGAGAAGGTCACCGTATGTAGCCGAAGCTGTCGAGTATACCGACAAACATAAACGTAGGTACGTAACGATTTTTTAAGAATGTGTTCAACCAATGCATCATGTAATAATAACATATCTAGGCTCAACATGTTAATACAGGAAATGGCAAAAATATCTGATTCGATCAAGATGGTTTTAAAAACACCCATACAAGTTAAGTTGCTATCCAATAACTGAGCAAAATTTTAGTCGATTCTACGTCTGCAAGACGAAAATATAATATAAAAATATTAATAAAACTAAAAAAGAATGGCGCGTCACCATGCCAATAGTTGGGCGGGCGGATAGTATTACCCAAGAAAATAGGAGGAGTTTCACAGGTCAAGACTCCACTGGGCGTAGCTTCAGACGAAAGGCGTTCACAATACTGAGAACAAAGAACCATAGGTATGAAGCATTTATAAATGAATACAGGTGATAAAGCCTTAAACAAGTTCAGCTGTTGTTAGAACTAACGAGATACGTAATTAGATTATTGGAAAGGTACGACTAGAATTATCGAAACTTGAATAAAACATATTAATTGCTGAGACAGGAAGCTATTCAAAGAATATTAAGAGACAAATAAATATTTACAGGGCAAATTCACACACGGTTAATTAGACCCAATCTTACCTCGAAACTTGTACTAACTGATACTTAAATATATACATAAACAAATACATTATATGAATATATAATTGACACCTGGAGGTCGTCGCCAACAACTATGTCTGCACATATTGCTGACTCCGGACGGCAATCGAACCCGCAATCTCCAGCAAACCGACACAGTAAGCGCTCTGACAAACCACTGTTCCAACGGGCTTGTCAATAGTCAAATATTAAGTTACATATTATTATTGTAACAAGTACCTACGTATTCCGACTGAGTGATGTGTTTATGAAGCCGTACTAAAGAATAAGTAAAGGCGGACGTTCAAATCATAGCACCCAAAATGATAATATCAACAATCCCTAAAAGTGCTTCTAGTAATCCGTGTTGATACTGTCAAAAAGTGCGCTTCCTACGCTTTGCGCGTCATATCACAACGGTAGCGGCGGCTCATCAGAGGTGCCCACGTGGGGCCATTACACCTTTCTGGATGTTCCCAGATGCTCGATAGCGGAAACATGCGCTTTGTGCCGCCGCTCGCCCGCTGTCACTGGGGGCACGCACGTGTCTTTGAGACACGGAGCGCGGTCGCACGTCACCACATACAAATTGACAATCAAGCTTGTACCAGACAACTGTCTATCGCCAAAACTAGCTCCAACCATTTCTCTCGAAATGATTCATCCAACGCTAACTTAATAGAAACGGAGACAACTACATGTGAGAAACGTGATCGACCGGCAAAGTCGTATGTGAACGCGGACAAATTGTCAAGCAGCTGCCGACACACGGGGTATCAGCAATATCTACAAAAGCGGTATCTTTACTGCTTTTTTACAAGACATACGTTTTAGTTTTTGCAACATTTTATATGGTTTACTCGAAACTTTATTTGCACTTAGTTTTTATTATTTCGTTTGAAAAAGGCAAGTTGTAAACATGCCTACAGCTTATTGTGTTCGTTTTATAATATATCAAAGTCACTTAAAAATAAATCAGGCAATCAAAAGAGCATCGCGGAGGTCATCACCGTCGCAAGCGCACCTGTGTCCAGTGATGGAGAACAATTGGTGTCATTAGCGGCCATCGGCAGCCCGGCAAGCCCACACGATACATATTCAAACAGTCGCAACTACAATGCGAGTTTATTTTAAAGACAATAAATTATCGCTAATGCCCAATTTGCGTCGACCGGTCGACAATGCCTGTTCCCGCAATTACTTAAACGCGTGTAACTGCGTAGTCGATTACGATACGATCTCTGCTCGGCCGTCCAGCTCCAGCGTCATTGTCTTACTCGATACACGCCTGCAATTATTGTATCGATTACAGCTAAGTCGATTTCGTCTCAAGCGATTGACTTCAACAATAAAACATTTCGTTTTTAGTATACATAATTAGTGTTGCGCTAAAACGACATCTGCCTTCTACGTCCACAATCTAGATTTTCAATCTTTGTCATGTTTATAAAGGCGTGATTACAAAAATACCTGCAAAAGATACTGAGTCACAGCTGCCTATGTTAGATTCACATCACGAGTAGCGAAACAGCTTCTGGAAATTACAAACTACATAATAAACTACAAGACATTTAGCGATCTGGCTTAGATCTGAAGTGGCCGGAAGTCAACTATGGTATTTTTATTATTTGGATTCAAGACTGGTTTTCTTTTAACTGTTAATAAAGAGGGGTTTCACTGTGTTCTGATTTACTCGTACTATTACATATTATGCTTCTTTGACTGGTATAAAAGTCTAAATTTTGATGAGAATTCCAATAATCATATATTTAATCAGGTGGTTGAATGTAAGCAGGACTCTAAGACAAAAAAGTCACCAACCCGATATTGTTGTGCCCTGTCATATAATCCTTAATTTCTCTTTACAGTTCCAAAGAAAAAGATTTGATCTAGTATGAAATTCCTGCGTGTTCGAGCGGTTTGTCCCTGTTACGTGATCTTACAAAATGTACTTCTACAAACATTGTATATCGTTTGTCTTGGAAAGATCCAACTAATATTTTTTTTAATATAGGGCTGCGTATAATGCTCAGTCGTGAGTAAATATATAGACAGATAAAATAAAGTCCACCTAGACAGCCTAGACAGCTACCTAAGTTATGTCAATATCTGCACGTAAACGTAAATAACGACACATCATCTAAATTGAGTCCACATACATGTTTTTGAACGCGAAAGACGACATTTTAATGGTATCAGTGTTGCAAAGCTGGAGGAGAGCCAATGTTAAACCAGTTTTAAGTTTTGTGCAATCGTTCTATTTTTCTAAATAAAAACACATTCTCGTTCACGCGACACGATTACTAAAACAAGAGAAACAATAAAAATATAAACAATTAACGAACCCCTTCTTCAATTTCATTAACTCCATCAAAGATTTAAGTCATCACTTCCCCAGGAAAGCAATCAACGGCATTAAAAGAAAAAAAGCGGATACATTAATTAATGGAGAGGATCAAGGTCTCGACCGCACGGCGTTGAGTGGTGGACAATTAGGCGGCATAATTAACTATTCTTTGGTCGAAAATTAAAGGCCAACGACGTCCGAAATTGTAACCTTGTCATGAGCTGACTGATACAATAAAGTCTTGTTGTTTACTTCCTCAAGATGACACGCCATCAGTCTTAGAAACTCATTAGTTCGCCGCGGAACGTTTCTGCAGACTTCCGGGTACTCGACGACGTACACTCGACCATTTATTCTGTTAGAAAACTATCTCCTGAACAAGAGTTTATTTTTATAATTACATGGAAACACGGAAATCCCACTCTACTCGTACCTAGAGAAAGCTTCTATCACTACATCTGATATGGCTGTATCTATTTGTATCTGGGCTTTGAATACTCGTATTTATAACTACTTACTCTGATATGTTTATAATACTAAAGTATATGTATTTAAAAACATTTTCATATATACATAACTGCATTGACAGACTTCTTTAATCTTAGATGTTAATAATAGTATACCCGATTAACTTTGCTCTACATTTTGTGATCCAAATGAATCTTTGAAATGACAGTCGTGGTAAGTGAGTCAACGGCAAATGACGTCCTATATCGTTGATTGTTTACGGGTTGCAACTGGTAATTGCGGTCGGGACCCGAACCACAAACGCTCGTTTATCTAATTAGCGTCCCGTCGCGAGTCTGCGCGACCTATCTGACCATATGGCCACGTGCGAGGGTTCCCCACTCGAAAATTAAATAATATGTATAGATTAGATAATAGTAACTACTTACTTATTATATCTCTCTATACATCTTGGTCATTAATTAAATTATTTTTATATATTTCATGCCTGAATGATTATCCCTCTCACCTTTAGAGTAGTAGTACCTTTTTCCGTAGGCATTTTGGGATAATTCGATTATATTACTCTACCACGTATTCTTATATCCAAAAGTCACAAAGATGTGACGATTGTTCAGGTGAACAAACAAACGCACTTTCGTATTTATTATAAAATACGAAACAAACAGTAATACCAAATTCTAAAACTGTACGATTGGGCTTAGGATTCATAAATAGATTATTTAAAGTTTGATAAGTAAAAAGCTAAACAATAAACACAAATAACTTACACATAAATAGTAAGATGGAGGTATATTTAGACGTGGTACTAGTGAATTAGTGGAGCAACACAAAGTAAATGCCATGTCTGTGTTAATGATACTCTGAATGTGACGGGAATTCAAATGGGCACACCTAGAGCCGAGTGTCCAAGGAAGGACAAGAGACGACTATTGTGCTATCAACAAGTACCCATATGTATGTAGGTTTGTTATGGTACAGTGGACAATAATTTGATTTTTAACACATTCGATCTATATTCTTAAAGTAAAAATTGGTTCTTTACATTTTTTCGTTTAGTAATCTAACTAGCAGCGCCCCGCGGTTTTACCCGCGTTGTGCCCGTTCCCGTGGGAATTTCGGGAATTTTTTTACATAAAAACCTTCCTATTGAATCACTCTACCTATTACAAAAAACTGCATCAAAATCCGTTGCGTAATTTTAAAGATTTAAGCATACAGACAAACAAACAGACAAAAATAGCGACTTTGTTTTATACTATGTAGTGATGATTGATACAGGTTACAGAAAAATAGAGATATATAAAAAATTGAGATAGAAATATATAGAAGTAGACATTTTATACATCATTTCAAACGTATAATATGCATTATAATAACAAACTCAAGTCTTAACAAAGTCTGCAAATAATTTCCGCGTTGAGATACGTTCCGGTCACATAAAACAAAGATTGATGAAACCCAATGCGATGTCGTACTCATTCAGTTCTAGTCTTTTGTTGTCCGTCCAGTGTTTAAAGTCAACGACCTAGATGCTACGAAACTACATCTAGATGTTGACTGAAGTCTAACTTGTCAATGGTCCAGTTCGTTAACATCATAGTATTACGCATCATAAGTAGGAGTGCCCATACTTAATGTCCGCCTGTGTACTAACAGCGCTCTAGCTGACCCACCTGGGGTCAAGAACGGTCAATCCAACTGTATTTTGTTTCACATTAATTGTAAAGGCAATTCTAGATTGCCCATTCATTATGCCAAGACAAACAAACTAATCTCAGTCCTCGTTTAAATATAATGACTTCTAAATGACTTCGCAATATCCTATGACTATGTCTTAAAAATGAATGTTATGAATATTTTTCTCAGATTGGGCATTATAATCGCCATGATGTCATCTTTCAATGTGGATCAACGAGGACGCTGGTCAGAATTTAATTGAGAGTCCCAAATATCGTATTTATGATATTAGTTTTATTGCCTCGATATCCCAATATGATGGAGTTGTAGTGATTTATGAATAAAGAATACTTATTACACACTAATAAAAACGAAGATAATAGCAACAATATAACTGTACGTTCTAAAACACAATTTAGTAATTGTGGGCGGAATAGCCAAAAGCAATCTTAGCGAGTCACTTTTGCACACGAAAGCTTTTGATGCTTTGCAAAAAATACAGAATAAAATAGTTGATGTTTCATGTTGTACGAAGTCGATTTGTTGTTCGCTGCCGAGAGCACTGATTAACGTGTTGGCGGAGACAATGGTTCTAATCCTCGA
Organism: Cyclophora punctaria; assembly: GCA_951394245.1. NCBI lineage: Eukaryota > Metazoa > Arthropoda > Insecta > Lepidoptera > Geometridae > Cyclophora > Cyclophora punctaria. The sequence continues at coordinate 5,956,115 of OX596177.1, forward strand.
GAACCTGCAGACCTTACCTTGACTCCTACGCTTCAGTTTCAATATTCCTTTTACTGAATGAAACCTTGTCCAAACTTTACAGAGCTAATAGATACATACTATAATCACCCGAGGCATGGTCTAACGATGGTTCCCACTGTCTCGAAACTTTACAACTCCTGAATAAAGTAAACCCTATTGTGAATGAAATAACGGCCTACGCATTTACAAGTACTTACCTTCCTTGCAAGACATTATTCAACAGAATAATTAGTTAACACAGCCTTTGCATTGTGTGAAGATTATAATAGGACATTATTAAGTAATAATTTCGTAAAGCATAAGTTACAACGGCAGACCTGTTACAGACCTGAGATGTTAAGTGTTATTGACAGTTTATGTTATGGCATTATATTCATGAGGAATGGCCTCCAAGTTAATGAATGAATGGGCCACGCTCACCGCTCCGCCGCCCACGGAGAGTTCATTCATACGGAGCCCTGCGTGGTCGGCGCGAGGCAACACTGCGCTCTCAATGCCGACTTGCATCTCTTGTAACTTCACAACAAAACACACGTGACACTTACTGCTTCCTGTACCTTCACATAGGTACATCCCGCCGGCACATTACTTTACTACATCACTTTCTCCTTTCAATGAATAAATACTTCGGAAATTACATTATGTCACCTTATTGCCTTGAACGTAATTATACGATGACATTTAAGGAGATGTTCATGTAATAAAATTACCTACCCCTGGAATCTAAAAGGTCAAGTAAGTATTCGAGTTTCCTAATCAAACTACCTAAAATGCCAAAGTTCATAGGAAAAATAATCGAGGAAATTCTAGAACGATGATCGAGTTTACCCCTTTAACACAGTTTGGCATAGCTTATCTTACAAAGGTCAGAATCAGCGATAAATGGCAAAGTTGAGGGATGAATAAACCGAAGCCGTAACAATGGGTTATCGCCGCAGGAGACGTTTGAATGAATGGCGGTGGAGTGGTATGGCGCGGAAGGTAGCGCGGGCGGGTGGCGGGCGTGCTGGGTGAGGGTGGAGGCTCTGCGGCACGTGTCTCGTGGCCATGGCCGCGGGATGACGTCCGACATTTAGCGGCGCCTGCGCGCTGCGGCGCTCAGGTTCAAGGACGTCATCGATCGCCCTCAGTGGCGGCCCGCCGGGACCACGGCCGGACGCTGCTCTTCACTACCGGGAAATCAATGCCGAGGCCAATCTCAATGTCACTCATCCGCCCGCTCGAAATAACACAACAGATACCTGTAAATGCCCGTCTACGACCCGACATTGAATCAGTTCAACTGGAACATAATATAAAACAACTTTACTGTTTATTGAACTGTAGATAACACTGTTAAATACTATCATGTATTAGGTTAGGACTCATTAAATAGGAAGTTATGAATACAATATTTGGTTTCTTTTAACCATGTTACATGCTTGTCTCAGACATCAAAAGAACCATCTATTTTCATGTACTTCAAGGTATTATTTAAAGGTGTCATACATATCTGAGTACATCAATGATAGGTTACAATGAATACATTATTATTTTTAGCCATTTTCATAATCCATAAATTACTGAAGGCTGACATTATAATAAAAGGTATACAATAATGCAAAATAATGAACCGACGTAGTGCAGCTTCGCGCGGACAATAAAAAGAGTAATGATGCATTGTCCTGCGACACAGACAGCTTGTATAAGGATCCTATATTTTTTCCCGCAGTTGATTGCGCGCGTAATCCGCCGTAAATAAGAGACGCGTGCGCAACGCGCTGATTACATTACTGACGCAGGCACACGCGCGGAGTAAACATATTCCATGTTTTTCAGAATATATTGAGGTATTACAGCGATCGGAATAGCATTTTTTAATAAATATTTAAAGAAATGCGAATGATGTCTATATCTACCAATTGCAATACTGTACCAGAATAAAAAATAGCTTGGTTTCTATTCATTCAATTATTTTACAGATTATTTACTTTGATCACCAGTTAAAAAACTATAATATAAACTTCTTAGACAATACAGATTAATCTAGTTACTTGAATGCAAAATAAATTGCACGTGAGAAGGTCTTGGGTTTTATGTGCGTTTGCGTTGATTGCGAATTCGAGGTGTGGCGAGCGCCAGTCAAATCAAAGGGAGCCCACGCACCGTCTGGGACTCACACCGGTGCATCCACACAGGCAGCAGACAGATTTACAGAGGGTTTCGCCACTCGGGTATAGGTTAGACAACTTATGAAAGACCAAACTATATACTAGTACTAGCCTTTGCTCACGACTTCGTCCGTGTAGAAATCGAAAATTGTCCTAGAAATAATAGAAGTTTAAATTGATTTTTAGCGTTCTTAATTTTATTTTTATTTCAATAAAATACGTCTTCCATGAATTCTATTGAAGAGTGTTTATACAAAATTTGAAGTATATACAAGATCATTTTATATTTAACAAACCATAGGACCCCTAGTTGAAATGAAGTTCAGTTACTTCTCCACTGAGCTGCTGCACTTCTGATATTGAATTAAGAACCAACAGAAACATGGCTCCTGCTAATTATGAATTAAAGACCAATGACGTAATGAAGATGCATATTCAATTACAATAAAATGTGTAATTTCGAATAGTTCAGGAGAGTGATTTAATTTCGTAACGTGAACTAATAAATACATTTATAAAATTACATTGACGTTACCTTGAACGGTTGTGCGCCATTCATGATTCTCCGTATGAGGAAACGTTAGAGTGGTGTGAGGGAGGTGGCGGCCCGCGGCGGGGGTGGGCGCCTCCCCGTTCATGAATGAGGTTGTACGTCATCACATCGATCGCCGGCTCCCAGCGGCCCGGCTAAGGTTACCGCACAAGGGCAGAGCCGGTCGATCAACAGGTGGCCGGCTGACGCACAATCCTCTAGGCTTTCCACAAACTAATTTTGTCACTTCACTAATGTCGTCATACTGATAACTAGGACTCGCTTGCGTCCAAACTCATATCCTTTATCACACCATCGGTTTATCTAACGCTCCATTGTCACGCTGACGCGTCGTGATCGCTAAGTTCACTAAACCTGAAAATAGCCTCGTTTCGAATGTTTGCTCTCACAATTAGGTAGATTAAATTTTGGAACAGGAAGGCGTGCAAAGAAGGAGGTGCCAAAGTGTACACAAGCATTATCGTGCATCTCTTTGACGCCTCCTATTGCTCGTTTCACAATTAACAACAGTTAGATTTGGAACAGTTGCTAAATTTAAAATTGGTAAATTGAATGGTTCGTTAACGTAACCGGCTCATATTTATCATACAAATTTTAAGCTTCCAGTTCAATTCGAGATTTATTAAGATTCCATTTAATTCAAAACGAGATGCTTATTTATATGGATAGATTGTACGGTTACGTACAAAGTGCTAACGTCGCGGCCTAGTTTTCGCACCTAGATTTAGTTACCTTTAATTTATATTATTATAATTACTTTAGTTGACCAATAACTGTCAGAGCGACCTACCGCGGATTAGCATCCAACTCAACTTAACTTAACTTAACGAATAAACTATTTTAACTGTGCCATCTGTGTCTTGTGTCTCTTCCGTCAACTCACATCTAACCAACTCAACGTAACTAACTCTGAATCATACATAAAAAGTGGTCCTTCGAGCCGGATATAACTTGCAAAAACTTTGCAAGTTGGCTAAACCAGTACCTTTGGGGATACAACTCTACTCCAGCGGTCAAACTAACATTCAACAAACATGGTTCAGAATGTAGTGGAGCTGATAAGCCGACAAGAAACCATCTTCAGAGATTTGAAGCTTATTTTCGCCAACTACAAGAAGGACAGTCCCACCAGGAAAAACTTGACATACCTGGAGGAGCGTCTTTCGCGGTTGAACAAGAACTGGGAAAAGTTTGTTCACAACCACCAACTACTAGAAGAGTCTGGAGCAACGGACCTTCAATACTTCAATGACGATATTTTCAACAACACAAAGAAAATGTACGAAGAAGTACTTCAAGATATGCTGAAACGCAAATCGGAACTGCCGTCTACGGTTGAGACAAAACAACCCCCTGCAACGCCTAAAGCAGGTACGAGTACAATCGGGCAATCTAAGTTTTCTTTCGACGATATTAAATTCCACGTTCCCCCGCGAGACTCCAGCGAGTCGGCGGAGAAACAACAGGATCTTCTGCGTCAGCAATACTGCAACTTTAGAGCGTTTGAACGCACCGTGGAGAAGATTAGCACCGCGTTGGTAGCATCAATGGAAAAATGGGAACTGGAAGATAACCTAAACAACCTGAAAACTAAATGGGAGCATATTGAAAGGGCGAATTGGCAACTGGATTACTTATTACAAGATGAAGACTCCATTTATCAACAGAAATTCAATACAGCCGAAAACCTGTACGAAGATGTGAAAAAGAAAATACAGAACAATATCTGGAATAACGCGCATTACGAGAAATCTATCCCGAAAATTCAAATACCAGAGTTCTATGGCAATTACTATCAGTGGTTGGCTTTTAGAGACCTATATCTCGAAAGTGTACACAACAATCCGACACTTTCAAAGGCTCAGAAAATGCAACACTTGAAGACCAAACTGAGAGGCGAGGCAGAGAAATTGGTCCAGCATCTGGGCATTAGTGCTGACAACTACGCATCTTGCTGGGAGATACTGACTCACCGCTACGATAACAAGCGTCTGTTATTCACATCGTACATGAATACGCTCCTGAATCATCCTACTATCCAGAGTCCGACTGCGGTGAACGTAAGAAAGCTTCATGACGTTATGATGGAGTGCTTGAACGGGCTGAAGAACATCGGGATTGACACCACCAATTGGGATCCGATCGTGGTACACCTATTGGCACAAAAACTAGATGGTGTCACATACAACGAGTATATAAAGGAGATAAAAAATCCAAGGGAGTTTCCGGAATTGGAGGAATTTGCTGATTTTCTGGAAGCAAAATTCATGGCACTTGAAACATTGCAGGGAAACAATCAAAGGGTACAGTTATCAAACAAATGGAAATCGGAAAAACAACCTCAAAGGCCATCTGAAAACAAATATAATCACTACAAGAACAAAACGCACGGGTCATCGTACTTTAACAAGTCACAAAACTCGCCAAAAGCCTTCTTCACGACAGCGAAAACATGTCCAATATGCAAAACAAATCATGTTTTGATGAATTGCGAACATTTCTTAGCGAAGAATACGAAGAATCGCAATGAACTAGTTCGCAACCTGCATGTTTGCAAAAACTGTTTATTCAGCCATGGAGAGCAACAATGCAAATCGCACAAAACATGTAGACTGTGTCAAAAACAGCATCACACACTTTTGCATGAAGAACAACCGGAACAAGAGGGAAACCCATCAACTTCCTATGGGGTGAACAACATAACAAACGAAGAGAAAGAAGTATTGTTAACGACTGTACTTTTAAAAGTGAAAACAATTGATGGCAACTATATCAATTTGAGAGGTCTACTTGACCAAGGCTCCCAAGTAAGCCTAATATCGGAAAACGCGGCGCAGCGCCTCCGATTGCAGCGACGTAAGATGAGCGCTGTAGTATCGGGTGTCGGTACACTTAGCGGCAATTGCAAAGGCGCATTGAACTTAGAATGTCAATCAATACATTCAGACTACAAATTCAACTTTCAAGCATTAATTATGAAGAAACTAATTAGCAACTTACCTACGTCCTCGTTTTCTATCAATAACTGGCACTATTTGGAAAATTTGAAATTAGCGGATCCGCAATTCAACTTGTCTGGCCCCATCGATCTGTTACTGGGGGCAGATGTCTACTCAGATCTTATCTTAAACGGCGTTATGAGAAGTGACCAGAAATACCCAGTAGCTCAACAAACTAAAGTAGGCTGGATTCTATGCGGGAATGTAAAAACATTCAACTGTTTCGTGACGCTGAACGACTTCGAAAATATGGCAAGATTTTGGGAAAGCGAGGAAATCCCCGACAATGCGGCATCAACTAGCGAAGAGCAGATCTGTGAAGAGTTTTATAAAACAACTACCAAAAGGTTGGCAAGCGGGCAATACGTAGTTCGAATGCCAATGAAGCCTAACTACGAAACAAGTTTGAAAAGCGCAAAGCCACAAGCGCTAGCGCAGTTTCTTCAACTGGAAAGGAAAATGCAAAGAAACAAAGAGCTCAGCTCCGAATATCAACGTTTTATGGACGAATACATCGCCATGGGGCACATGAAACCTATAAAGGGAGAGGGAAGAGGTCATGTATATCTACCTCACCATGGGGTGTTGAGAGCTGAGTCTACCACAACTAAACTAAGGGTGGTGTTCAACGCTTCGTACAAGAGAAAAGGAGACAGTAGTCTGAACGATTTCATGTATTGCGGTCCGAACTTGCAAAAGGATATACTGACACTACTAATCAACTGGAGAACGTACAGATATGTATTTACCGCTGATGTGGAGAAATTATATCGGTTCATCAAATTAAACGAAGAACAACAACATTTACAAACGGTAATCTGGAGATCCTCCCCTGACGAACCCCTACAAGATTGGCAGCTGGGCACAGTTACTTACGGGATGAAAAGTGCACCATATCTCGCAATCCGCACTTTACATCAACTAGCAGAAGATGAAAAGCGTACCTATCCGGAAGCTGGAGACGTGCTGAAGAAGTATTGCTACATGGATGATGTGGTTCATGGACAGGATACTATCGACGCATCTAAGCTGCTGGTTACACAACTAATTGATCTACTGAAAAGGGGAGGGTTTAACTTAAGGAAATGGAAAACTAATGAACCAGTTATCTTGGAAGATTTGCGGGATGATCAAAGGAGCCAGGCTACGAATATAGATTTTAGCCCGGAACAATCAACAAACCCTAAGATGTTAGGCATGAGGTGGAATCAAAACAACGATAGTTTCACATACCAATGGGATATACCAATCAAGAAAAACCTGACTAAGCGCGGACTACTGAGCGAAATAAGCAGGCTGTACGACCCCCTGGGATTACTATCGCCACTAACTATAAAAACAAAACTTCTATTCCAAGCAATCTGGATTACCAGGATCAACTGGGATGAACAAATACCCGAAAATTTGGCTAAGGAATGGGAAACTATAAGGAAGGATATTCCATTGCTAAACAAACTGTCCATACCACGATGGTTACAATGCCAAGAAAACGAAATGGAAATACACGGGTTTTGCGATGCTAGCGAAAAAGCATACGCGTGCGTAATCTATAGCCGAATTAGAAAACAAGATGGTGAATACAAGACTACACTAATAACGGCTAAAACGAAGGTTGCACCAATCAGCAACAAAACAACAATACCTAGACTGGAACTTTGCGGAGCCGTTTTACTAGCTAAACTGATAGAAAAGGTTGAAGCCACTATCTCACATAAGAATCTCCACATAAGATGCTGGAGCGACTCCAAAGTTGTTTTGGCCTGGTTGCAAGGCGATATAAATCGATGGGAGAGATATATAGCTAGCAGAGTAAAGCAAATAAACTTAATTATACCGGCCAGCTATTGGAAGTATGTAAGGTCGGAAGAGAATCCTGCTGACTGTGCAACTCGCGGGCTGACACCTATTCAACTACTAGATTTTCAACTTTGGTGGAATGGCCCAAATTGGCTAAAATTAAACATTTCAACTGTACATCAAGATGACCTGACCTACTCAACAAATATGGAATTGCAGAAACTAAACTGCAACGTAGTCACAATCCACAATTGTGAAACAATAAATACATTACTAAATAGAAACAGTAATTATGATCGGGTGATACGAGTACTTGGGTGGATATTGCGATTAAGCAATATTCGTAAACAAAGACGTACTTGGAGCTCGAGTAGAACTAACTTAGCCGACTGCGGCGATAAAAAGGAGGTTGTGTGTTTGTCACCACAAGTCATCGTGAAAGCTACGGAATTGGTAGTCAAAACCATTCAGAAGGAAAACTATGGTGCCGAAATTGAATCTTTAAAGAAGAACAAGCCGATATCAACAAAAAGCAACTTGCTGAAGTTAACTCCATTTGTGGACTACAGTGGGATTCTGCGTGTGACTGGACGTCTAAGCTACTCAACTTTATCCCCGGCCGCGAAACATCCTATTATCATACCGGCCACAGGGAGACTAACAGAGCTTATTATACAAAAGGCTCATCGAGACACTCTGCACGGAGGCGCTCGACTGACTTTAGCCCATTTACGAGAAAAGTTTTGGGTTATTGGAGGTAGCAAAACAGTCAAGAAGGTGTTGCGACAATGCATACGATGTCATCGTTTCAAAACGAACAAAAACGTGCAGATTATGGCTGACTTGCCGAAAGAACGGGTGACTCCATCCAGACCATTTTCAAACACGGGCGTTGACTATACCGGACATGTGGAGGTGAAGATCAATAAAGGAAGAGGAGTCAAAACCTGCAAAGCCTATATAGCAATTTTTATATGTATGGCGACGAAAGCGGTGCATTTAGAATTGGTATCGGATTTGACGACGCAAACGTTCCTCGCAGCATTCAAAAGGATGTGTGCCCGCCGTGGTACACCCCGACACGTATTCTCCGACAACGGAACAAACTTTGTAGGCGCAGCGAAGCTACTGAAACAAGACTTTGAACGACACAATACGTTTAACACCTCAGAGTTCTTCGATGAGATGAGTCACTTACAGATTGAGTGGCATTTCAATGCACCACTTTGGCCAACAGCTGGAGGCTTGTGGGAGGCTGCCGTGAAAGCCATGAAATATCATCTACATCGAGTCCTTGGGGAGCAGAAGCTTACTTTCGAACAATTCACAACTTTACTTTGTCAAATCGAAGCCTGCCTGAACTCTCGTCCGCTGGGCCCATTAACGGAAGATGTCGAAGATTTGGAATATCTCAGTCCCGGTCATTTCCTCGTTGGCGGCCCCCTACTGTCACTATCGCAAGAAGAGCAAGGGTTCGCTGAGCATGATTTAAGAAACAGATGGAAGCTGGTTGAACAAATGAACGTGCACATCTGGAAGCGCTGGTCAAGCGAATACTTACATCAACTACAAATCCGCAGCAAATGGCAAATTCCTAAGGAAAATCTGAAACAAGGAAGTCTCGTCCTAGTAAAGGATGAACACTTACCTCCGGGCCACTGGGCACTCGGTAGAGTCCAGGAACTGCATCCAGGCCCCGATGGTAAAGTACGGGTTGTTACCCTAAAAACTAAGAAAGGATTAATGAGACGCCCCATAACTAAACTTTCACCATTGCCACTCGAAATCGAGGAACCAAAGGCAAATGAAGGAGTGGAAAAGCCATCGGAAACTGGAAAACGTAGAAGCACTGCGACGAACAAGAAAAATTGGCTGGCATTGGTACTCCTATGCATACTAGCAATAACGGGGTTTGCCGAGTCAGCCCAAACGGCGAGTAGTTTGAAGGTTACAACTATCCCAAGCAATCACCCAATCTACTTCGATGAAGCGGGGACAATGCAACTTATACACGACGAGTGGATCCTACTGGTTTACTATAACTTAACTTCATACTGGCAAGCAACTAATCGCATCTACAGTTATGTGAACCAAATAGATACACTGTGCCAAAAGATATCGCATGAGTACACGCCTTGCGAAAACGTTGTCAGCCACCTTCGACATGAACTGAGCCACCTGGATAATTACAACTCTATGCTGCGCAGTCAGCATTCCAGACAAAAACGAGGCTACTTTGATGGAGTTGGAACGTTAGCAAGGACACTATTCGGAGTACTGGACGCAGATTTTGGCCAAAAGTACGAAAAGGATATACAACATCTACAACTAAATGACGACTACTTGCTACAACTCATCAAAAACCAAACGTCAATTGTAGAATCTGAAAATAACATCATAAAAAGGAATACTGCCTTTATGGATAAACAATTCGAAACGTTGCAAGTATACATGAATCAAACTTGCAGCGAAATCACAAACGTACAGAACAAAGCACACCAACTATTCGTGATGAATGACATAAATACCGCAGCCGTGACGTCCGCTATGATAATAAGCGATTTAAATCGAATATTAGAAATGCTGATAAATGCACTCGCCAACATTTACAGGGGGCATTTAGACACCCATCTATTTTCGGCTACCCAACTGATTAAACAGCTTAACATAATATCCGGAAGACTGCCTCAAGGTATTTCGTTACCTGTAAAGGACGTCGAAAAGGATTTGAAAGATATTTATGACATTATTAATGTGAAAGCTCGAATAACAAACAACTACATGTTATTTGAAATGCACATTCCTTTACTGAGCGAGGACGACTACAAAATATATCGAGTTGTACCAATACCGTTCCTGTGGCAGGGACACTTGAAACTCGTACAATCAACTTCAAGCTATATTGCTATTAACTTGGTAAAAAACTCATACATGACATTGGAAGATCAAGATATGCGTCAATGTACTTCATACAGAGAGGAGGAATACATCTGCGTCTCGCACAATCCAGTCTACAATATGCACGACAAGGATGCCCCATGTGAAGCACAAGTATTCAACCAACAAGAGTCGTTATCGTGCCTACTAAGTGATGCAACATGCCAAGAAGTATGGACGAAGCTACACAAACCAAATATGTGGCTATTTACATTGTGTGGCAAACAGCTGATGCGCGTCATATGCAAGGATCAGGTTACGCCGACCGTACTTGACGGTACTGGGGTCATTACCTTAAAACCTAAATGCTTACTACAGAAAAAGGACGCCATAATATTTACATACAATCAGCTGGGGAGTAGTATTACAATACAACCTGCTGAGGTAGAAATACCAAATATAAACTCAACGATTAACAATATATTCAAACTCAGCTGGAATAATGCGAAACTAAATATGACACAACATGAATGGCCAATGGATACCGAAATAAGAAAACTAGGCCAACAGTTGGAGTTTCAGAAGAATAGAGAAGCATTACCAAAGTCTGCAGACATATCTAGCCACATGTCTAGCCACGACATTTATCTCTACACGGTCACTTCTTTGTTGTTGGGAGGAATCGCTGTGCTAGCCCTCTATACAGTCATAAAACGCAAACTAAAGAAACGCGCCAATACCGCCTCGCCTAAACGAAGAGTGACATCGAGTGGAGAGGATAACTTGGGAGTGGACATCGAGCTACAAGAAATACATTCGTCGCAGCGGAGCGCAGCAGAGCCCGCTGACAGAGAAGTCAAACTGCCTAAGAAAACCTTCCACTTTGAACTCTAACATTATTTATAATTTACTTACCTTGTAATGGATGCTAATCCCACTTTTTCCTCGGGAGCATGTACGGTTACGTACAAAGTGCTAACGTCGCGGCCTAGTTTTCGCACCTAGATTTAGTTACCTTTAATTTATATTATTATAATTACTTTAGTTGACCAATAACTGTCAGAGCGACCTACCGCGGATTAGCATCCAACTCAACTTAACTTAACTTAACGAATAAACTATTTTAACTGTGCCATCTGTGTCTTGTGTCTCTTCCGTCAACTCACATCTAACCAACTCAACGTAACTAACTCTGAATCATACATAGATTATAAATATATTATATAGGAAAGCTAATAAATACGTAGGTACCTTGGTATTTTTATATATTTGTTACGTTACTATTTAGATTACGTTAGCAAGTGCTTATTTTTAAAGAGAAATGTAAGTAGGGAGTAAAAGGTGTGCGTCACGCAGATAATGCCCGCAGGTGACGCCGGAGGGCGGCGTGACGTCAGCCACCCCGCGGTACTTAGCCACGCTGAATTATACTTTCAGACACTTCACGGTTTTCCTCGTGAAATATTTCGTCTATGAATAAGTCTCATAATGTTATGAATTATCATTTTGCTTAATTTTGTGAGAGCTCTATTGTTCTTAATACTGGTAAGATACGAGTATTTGTGCCGTAAAGATGGGTTGTTAAGGTTAAATAAGAAAAATAACAACTTATGTTTAGGAATTCGGTTAATTTAAAGTGATTCTAAACATTCAGAATAGTGTACGAGGGATTAAAATGAAACTACATTTACTTGTCATTATTAGTAAATATGCGTACTAATCTCTGTTACAATATTTTCTAGTTTCCCTTCATGAGCCATACGCATACTTAACAGTATGACCGGTTGTATTAAGTACAGCAAATTGAATGTCATGGACATATTAGTACCTAATTATTAAAGTAATTAAAATATAAAAAATGAATGATTACGTTGCAAAGCCAATATAAACTTGGGACTCACTAGGCACGTAGGTAAAAGAGTATTACGTCCGAACCGACGATTACACAGAATCTATAAATGAATCCTGATAAACATTTTCACTTTCATGGCGTTCGCACGTCACAGATGGGAATGATGAAATAGCTCGGGTTTAGTTTCGAGTGCGTAATTATACTTATGACACGAGTGACGCGCTCGTTGGACTAATGAACCAGCTAAATTCAATACTGACGATGCCAATTTGATATTATTGCGAGATGAGCGTGTTCTATTTCACGCCATCCACGTCACTGGCGTTATTTACATAAATATTATCTGGAGCACTATCGGAGCCGATATCACAATGACACAGACGGACGCAGGGAGGGACTCATGTTCAAACATACGGGGAGCGCGTTGATGTCTTCTGAACCGTGTGACGTCACCACCTCGCACACTACACGAATTTAAATATAAGTAGGTTTGAAATTTTATTCGAATACTTCCTGTTAAATGTTGTTTTATTACATACACAGGTGTTGAGATTTCAATGTATAATTGAATCTGGCCAAGAAAATGTACCATTCCGCGTGATTTATGATTTGGCTAAGGTATATTTTGAAAGAATTTAGTTTCATGTTTGAGTGTGAGAAATAAAAATACTGTTTAATATATATTGAGATCTTTCGGCAGCCGTGAGATTCAAAGGATTAGAAGTACAATTACAGATAATTGTTTACTGAAATGTATGTAATTGTATGTATTAAAATGTGTTCCTAAACTATATTAAAATAGTTACCAAGTACTGATATTAAAATATCCACCACAAAATAATTACATCACCGAAATAATACGCAAAGACTACATAAAATTCCTACAATTTAATACACAGACATGTGAAGTTTAACAACTATTAACGAGACGTGAAATTGGAAGACGAATATTAAACAAACAGTTCTTACGCCAAGGAATTGTAAAGATTTGGGATATAATAGAAGTGAGTGAGTCATTGTGAGCGTATGCGAGATAGCGTAACGTCCGATATTAATAGTGTTGGGCCGAGTCGGCTAGAGTCGTCACCTAGAGGTGCATTCGCAACATAGTGTGTTATTATTAGCGCTGTACTCGGCCTCTCTGCCAACGATACATGCTCCAGTCTCACCGCTCTACTACAATTAGTTGTTGATGCCTAACAATCACTCGGTATAATTAACGTCTGACCCACTCACTGCAGAAGAAACTTCTCGTACTGTGTTTTATCTCATACTGTTAGACGTTCAACCCACCTATATCTACATTCCTGTAGTAGAATATTCATGTTAGTATGGACGTAAGTAGTATTATAGCGAGTGATTTTTGGTCATTTGTAAAGGATAAAAAAATATGTGAATAAGCAGAAGAGGTTGCCGTAATCCAAATGAAGCAATTGAGAGGAGAATTTTTTCAAATGACGTTATTATTTCTAGTAAATACACCAACGTCAATGAGAGTAAAAAACGAACTAAAGATAAACAAAACAGTCGCCCATGCAAAAAAATAATTATATTTGGAGTCAGTTTTTGAAAGTGAATAAACAAATAGTATAGTAATTGTTTTGGTAGTGAGTCAGTGAACCTCAGGAAGCGGGTGGTAGACTCGCCACCCACAGGCCGGGCTCGGCGCCGCCGTGGGAACTCGCGAATCAATCTACACTACCCGGCCGAAACACCTACCCATCAAGATGTTAAGGAAAAAAAATGCCCTACAATGAGTGTTGCCCCCTAGAATTTCTGTCATATCATAACACAAACTTCCGATATGAAGTTCATCGCACTGACTCAACGACTGAGGAAGTCGCGGTAAACTGCACGACGGTATTATTTAGGCTCAGCAAATCCGAAAGCAAAACGACCGTCTAAAAGTCGATGGGGATTTTTTTCGACCTGGTACTATACATCTTCAACGACACTTAGACCACTTCACATGACACTGCTTGACCACTCAAAACACGCTCACACGGTAGCCCGCTGACATGTGACATTTAGGACAAAAAGCTCACAACACTATTATGTACTTGTAAACATTCTGACAAGCTCTCGAGTGGAATTACGATGAGTAATATCAGAAGAAAGTTGGATTAGGTTCTATTTTATACTATTTAGAACATAGTTTATGATAATAAATGTTATCGTTTTACCAACAACATTATTAGCATTAGTTAAATATAGTGACGCGTACGGCCCTCTCCACTGAACCAATATGCAAAATAAATCAAGGCAAGTAGTAGAATTGAGAGTCACATCAGCACGATCGAAATAGACAAGCAATATTGAAGCATCGTTTAGAAATAGAACCCCGCCTCCGGAGTCCGAACCAAAAGCAGTCAAGTTAATTATAGCCCGATTCCCGCAGGACGTTTTCATCTAGTGATTCACCTGCTGAAAACTCGATTGTTCGCATTTTACGTCAATCGGTTGCGTGGTGTTTACGACGACACGCCGCGGCTCGTCAGCTGACGTCCAGGAATAGCCCTGACATCGCGGCCACGCTATGCCGCTTGCGCCCGCGCACACACAAATAGCGACCTATAATTAGCCGGCGCGGCGGTGAAATCGTGGGTTTGTTATTTTTCTTTATCGTCGTGGGTTACGTGATAATTGGGTTAGCGCGGTGCATGTGGGCCCGATGGCGTCGGCGCGTCTCGGCCACTCGGCCACCTCGCACATTGTCCTGCCGCCACCGCCGCCCGCACCACTCCCACATACAATACAATACACACTACCACTACCACTACTTACTACTACTACCACCACCACTACTCGAAACATATTACATTTCTAAACAAACAATATCTCCCGTCATTAGATCCTATCCTCTAAAAGTTACTCCCAAACAATGCCTTTTACGTGATAATTCTCTTCGTTTTATTTAAATTATGTCTTGTTGAAACCCTTAGCAGCGCTTTCCAACTTTTCACAGACCACTAAATTAAACATAATGTCATAAATACCAGCTCGGCTGACTTATATTACACACCAAAATTAAAAAATAATTAAATGCCATAATTTACTTTACATTATTACTAATTGATTTTCATATTTTCGAATGTAAGGAAACATTTTGTCTTCCGTTTATTGAACGAATCTTTTTATTAAAGTACCTACCGATTCAGTTGTAAGTAAAATTAAATAACATAAATGCAATTTATTTATTACGGTTTGTGATAAAATTCATTCCATATTTGATTGATCAAAACATTGTACCTACTTTAGACAAATACTCGTACATATAATACATAAGTATATGTACGCACATGAAATGAACAATTGAACAGTGTACTAATTGTACAGAAAAATGATATTTCTGAACATTTTAACATTTGTTATATTTTTAGTTGCCATACTTATTTATAATTGTCATATTTTTATTTGACATACTTATTTATAATTGTCATATTTTTATTTGCCATACTTATTTATAATTGTCATATTTTTATTTGACATACTTATTTATAATTGTCATATTTATTTATCTAAAATATGGTGTAAGAAACGTAGTTGAAAGGGCGGGTGGAGGGTTGTATTGATATTATATTGTCGGAGGTTCAGGTCGCGCCCACACGGAAATCCCACGGTTTATTATTGATGTAAACATCCAAATGAACAATTAGTTGATTGAACCTAATACTGATCCATATCACAACAAACACCTACTTCTATTTCATTGTAAATATTTACTTAAATAAAATTAATAAAGTTCAACCAAAAATTATAAACGCAAAGAAACTAACATATTAAGTTAAACCAGAATAATATTAAATACTTAGTTTCAATTTAAATATCATAAAAGTAATACAGTAAGTAAACAATAACAAATGGAGTCGATAGGCCGACCGGCGTCCGCACGGGGAAGGTTAATGCATCAAAAGTTCAAAGTTGAAATGCAACAAAGCAATATAGCAATATTGGTACTAGGCGGTCGAGTTGAAGGCTTTCGGAGGCTTCGCTCGGTGGAACGGCACGCGCCGGGTGGGGTGTGGGGGGCGGCGCGGGCGGTGGGCGGGCCGGGCGGTGACGTCAGCGGGGAGGGGCAGCGCGCCGTGCGATTGGCGAAGCTGCGCGCGCCGCTACCGAATATGGGGACCGGCGGCCCATTGATAAAAGTGAGGCGCGGGGTCGCGCGGCGCCAGTCCCCTGTGCGCTGAGCACGCGAGAGGGTGTCTTCACGCTGGCGCTGTTCGTGATTCCGCTGGGCCCGTGGGCCGAGGAGCAGGTGGTGCCGGACGGGCTGGGCCCCGACGCGGAGCCCCCCGCCGGCCCCCACCTGCTGTCGCTGGCGGACGTAGGCGCGCTGGGCTTCGACTGCGCGCTCAAGCCGGTGCCGGCGCCCGCGCCCGGCTCCATGCCCGCCGACCTCAACACTCCCGTCACCACTTCGGACCTGCCTGCCTTCTTCCCGACGCTGCTCGAGCCCCCGACTATATCAGGTGCGGAACTCGCCGCCACGCCACCGACGATCGTCACTCGCCCCCGCGTATCGCCTACTGATAACGTTGTAAATAAACAACACCACCGGCCGCGTTCCATCACTGCACTCGCGAGGTGATCGACTAGGACGGTTTCGTCTTACGAAATAGTAGGATAGCGCGCGTTTAGGGGTTGATGTGACGTCATTGTTTCAGTGTCCATTGAAGTGAAATAGAAAGTTCAGCCGGTGTCATATGGTCGGATCGATACGCGAGCTTGAATGGAGCTTTCGTTGTACCGCGACCGTCGCGGGCCGGCCGTTTGTTTTATTTCGTTTTGTGATCCAGTGTTTGTTTTTAATAACCGGCACATTTAGTTTGTGATAACGACACATGCGGTAAATATATTAGGGCTTTTTACAATATTTAACAAATTACTACTTCATTTTCAGGAAGCTTCCTATTGGAAAGTCACTTTTAATTTGTTTTTTGCCAATTAACAAATTTATTTAGTTTTTTTATATTCCTACTGATTCTTCAGTGAGATGAGAGCTCTTTGCCGTGCAGTTAAATAATTCAAGATAATACATTTAGTTTAACAAGAAATTCACATTGTGTTTAAATTTCTCGACTCAATTAGGTATATTATTAGTACATCTTTTAATTTCATCTATAATATTTAAAGTGCTTGGTAACATTCTATCCGATTCAATAATTACAAATTGTGAATTAAAATTCGTATTCTTGTTTTCTTTAAATATTGGTTGATTATTTTATAATTCAGTATTAAGTAAAATATTTTGATTTAACGTTTTTATTACTTCTTTTATATCTTTATTTATTATGATATTAAATTTTCATTTATTTAGTCAAGACTCTACCAGAACTTAACTGTAGGTATTTTCCCGAAATTACTTGTTATAATTAAAAATAATTTGATAATCATAATTTCTCACTTCCATTATTTAAATTAAAATATAACTTATTTTAAATTCCAAAAATAATTTTATATTATTGTTTTATGTATTTTTGAATTATTGTTCTGCCTTGCCCTTCAATAAGAACATGAGAGAGACACAAGAGTTCAGTCCTACCTATATTTTACCATACTATAAAAATTAATATTTTTTTATGTATTTATATGACTTTTGCCATTTATCATTCCTATAAGAGTCTCTTGAATTTATTTTCTACAGTTTCTAAAAGCTTAGCATTAAAATTTAAGTTATTTATTTGTTTGTTATTTATTAACGGGTACATTATAAAGTTTCGGTGTGATTGTCGAGTACGTCGGTACAACGGCTGTAGTGGACGTGTTTAGATACGGTCGCGATAGCTCGTATCACAGCTTCCGACGGAGTTATCTAGCACCGCGCAGTTTCCGCTACCAACGAATACGTGCAAAACTATTATGTTCAACTTCTGTAAAACTACGCTAAATAACGGAGTATAAAAAATATGTCAGTGTGTTGTGTTTTAAACTGCGGTTTAGGAAGTCTTAATATGATATGATTTAATTGTGCGTAATAACTAATAAGGTCGATACGATATTATACCGCGCATGTGCATAAAGTTCCATATTGGTAAATGTGTTACTAAGGCGTTTGTTAGGATAAGATGATAGGGAAGTAAGACCGCGGTTTTTTGGCCTAATCGCAATGACTGTATCAACAGAGTGGTGTCGTATACTTAGAGCACGAGCTGTGTGGTAGGTGTAATTATATAATGTGTTCTGTATTGTTGCAGGTACTTTGCCGGGTGATGAATTATCGCTGGGATGTTCCCCGCGACGGCACAAGCACGAGTCGTCGCTATCGCCGGGTGCGCGCGCCGAGGAGGCGTCCAACGCGTCGAGCGCGAGCGCCAGCCTGTACGGCGGCGCGGGCGCCGGCGCGGGCGGGGTGAAGCGCGCGCCCTCGCCGCCGATGCAGTGGCTGCTGCCGCCCGGACCCGGGCCCGGCGTCGACAAGTACTTCCAGCAGGAGTATGAGGAGCGCGTCGAGCTGCTGCCTTCCGACTGCCCGCCCGCCTACTGCACGCCGGCGCCGTGCGAGTACCGCGCGCCGCCGCAACCGCACTGGGAGGCGCACGAGTACGCGCCGCCCGCGCCCGCGCCCGCCCCCGCGCCCGCGCCCGGGCCCAGCGGCCTGCTCAAGCGCGAGCCGTACCCGAGCCCGGCGCCCGAGCGGCCCGTGCAGCTCGCCGAGTACAACCCCTCCACGAGCAAGGGCCACGAGATCCTCTCGCAGGTGTACCAGCAGAGCGCGCAGCCGCTGCGGCTGGTGGCGGTGAAGCCGCGCAAGTACCCCAACCGGCCGAGCAAGACGCCGGTGCACGAGCGGCCGTACGCCTGCCCGGTGGACGGTTGCGACCGCCGCTTCTCGCGCTCGGACGAGCTCACGCGGCACATCCGCATCCACACGGGCCAGAAGCCGTTCCAGTGCCGCATCTGCATGCGCTCCTTCAGCCGGTCGGACCACCTGACGACGCACGTGCGCACGCACACGGGCGAGAAACCGTTCGCGTGCGATGTGTGCGGCCGCAAGTTCGCGCGCTCCGACGAGAAGAAGCGCCACGCGAAGGTGCACCTCAAGCAGAGGATGAAGCGCGAGCGCAGCGCGCCGCACCCGCACCCGCACCACGACCCGCACCCGCCGCACGACCCGCACCACGACCCGCACGGGCACCCGCTCTAGCGGCCAGATCCTACTCATGAACTTTATATTTTCATTGAAGTTATCGAATAATTTCATCGCATAGGTGTAAATGAAATGTCTTTAACGAAGCTTTATTAACTCTACATTTTGTAAATTCATTGAAATTTATAAAATTATATATATCTTTTTATACATATTTGTACGTTAGGGATCGATCTATTCGATGTATTTATTTAATTAGATAGGATAATTGAAGGAACTCGACTGGGAACAAAAACAGTAGCATGAGGCCTAATGTTATAAGTGTCGGTACTTTTGCACGTAGAAAATAAAGGGATCGACTTGTGTGAGGGTCGGTGGAGACGAGATGCCCGCCGCGCTCTCCATACATATCGTGTCCGAGCCGGCACCGGGTGTCACGTGACAGTTGATCGCTCCTCGCGAAATGGATATGAATTAGATTTAATAGTGAAATATGTGATGACAAACATCGATACTATTCGCGGTAAATAATTCGCATCTTGTTATGTGTTATCTATACAAATAAATATATCCATGTGGACTCTAATTGGGAAGGTAGGACCTTCCGACACTATGTGTAGGTATATCGTTTAAATACTATATTTTACAAAACTAACGTGAAACTGTGCCATTAATTTAACTTTAAAACGTGCCACTGCTTTTATTTACGTAAATGTTATTACTAAGTATAACACGACTGCTGAATTAGTGATAACTTTAAATTTCGTTTACTATATTTCTAGTCGAATATATATTGTAATATTGATGTGAGAATGTCGACTCTATGCATGTTTGTTTAAGATTTATACTTACTATCGTGACTAAATGTTATCTAATTTATTTTCGACAGCTGCTGTCATTATCTTCTCTTGCTCAACACGTTTAATTTAACTAAATTTGCTCAATTCCGCTTCTTTAAGGTGAGTTTATTCTCTCGGTGCACTAACATGATCGTTCTGTCTTTCTGTGTATACAGTGCGGACCTCCGCATACAGTAACCAAACTAAATGAGACATTTCCCCGTGGCATATATTTTTATAATGTGCGTATTATTATAATAGACTAATTTAAATGTAGTTAAAGTTTTAGAAATAGCATTAAATTATGATCTCTTAATCAATATTAATTATTTTCAAGTGTAGCAAGGGCCCTTTATTTATAATACTCATAAGTTTTTGTGTAGATATAGTTACATGTAAGATTTCATTTCTATAGATTACAATTTCTGTGTGTATTTCGATGAAATCAACCATTTTGAAAGTTTGCTTTAAGCAAACCATTCACTTAGCAACATGTAGTTATATTATGTCTCATGTTATGTACACATCGATCTTATGAAAACTTCGCGAAGTAGGTCAATATTATTGAATTTTGTGAAATATTATCAACTTTTTAATGTAACTTTGTATAAATTCACTACGAGTACAAATTCATGCACAAATCAGTTCATACATTAGCAGAAGTAAGATAAAAATTCGACTATTATAAAATTGCCTTGGAAATTGTAAATCAGTAGATATGAAAGAAAAATGTAGGTGTTATGAGTGGTACCTTTTGTAATATTTTCTATAAAATTCATCGTCACTTTAGACATGTTAGGATAGGATCGAATGTCGGACGTGAGCGGAGTTACACGAACCAGTCTGTACCCGTGTAATAGACCGGACGGTGAATTCACACAAGCAGGGAAACGCAACAGGGTGGGCCTTACATAAATGTCGGTCGTTAATTAAGATATCTGACAATAATATTACATACTAACATGTGCTACACAACATACAACACGCAAAATGGGCGCGGTTCAAATTCATTTATAGATTTGCACACAACTCATGAACTTGACGGAAACATTGAGATGTCATATCAGTTCCGTAGTGGAAGGTTTGAGAGTTCGGAGGCAGAAATGAAGTCACTCGCAGTTCGCCGCGGTCGATGTTGGCTCGTGGTCGTGTTTATAATGTTTTACTGTTATGATATTACGAGACGAGGTCTCCGATAGACAAGGCTAGCGTAGATAGGTTTTATTAATGTGTATAAATCATGTTAAAAATCGAGTGACAATTGAAACGGAAAAGACTAAATTCTTAAACATTAAAGGTATGTTGCATCAGGTTATCGTTGTTGATGCGCGGTCTGTTGTTACACTTCTGTCGCCCGCTGGCCGCTGGCCGCTGGTCCGTGCCGCGGATCGTCACTACGCGCTCTTCAAACTGATTCATTCTGACATTTATATTATTCAGTGAATGAGTACGAATTCAAAATGAATTTTGACTAGTTATGGTTATAACGTAAGCTATCTTATGTATTTCACCTGAGTGAAAGATGTTGTTGATGTTCTAAAATATAAATAGTTTTAAGTAGGTATTGTTAAATCTCACTAATTTTTACTAAATTCTATTTAAATTAATATATTTGTAAATACACTCTGACTAAATTTTGATTTAATGTGTATATAAGAGAAAAGAAATTTTTATTTAATATGAATCCACCTAAGGTGCGAAAATACAAATTGTTGAAAATTTACATTGTTTTATATTTCACCCCTGACCTCTTCACGCTTAGACTATATCACAATACCTTTAGGAATTTAATCTTAAGAATGGAGAATGGAAAAAAGACAAAACTCTTTAAATATCATTAGAAAATAACACCAATAAGAGAATTTAGAAACGAAAATACAGTCTTAGAACATGGTTTAAATAACAACACAAAGTATAAAAAAGGATTTTATATTTCGACTATGTATATAAATAAAATATCTATGATAAAATTAGCAAATAATGTCAAATACAAAATTCCTGACACATTTATCACTAGTGAATCTAGAACTCCCAACAAACTGACGTACAAATGATTTATTATTAAATAAATTAATACGTTATCGACGTAACAATGGGATTTGACTCTATTTAAGCACCCAAGTCGTATCAGTCTTCGTTTTTAATTAAACATTTATACATAAATCACACCAATTAAGTATTATATTTTCGAGACTGTATATTTGTATATAACTTAAAATCATTGGAATAAATATCGTTTTAATTTAATGAAACATGGTTTTTACTCATCGGAACATATATACTCTAATTTAAGTAAGAAAAAATAAAGTATAGTTCATTTAATTTGAAATTATAAAGAATTTACATTGAACCAATAAAAAATCGACTTGGGATTTATGAAATATTTTAATGTCATAGAATCACGTAAGGAATAATAACCGCATAAACAATAATAATGAAATAATATAATGGTCTTTAATTTATTTTTGTGCTATCACATAAATCAAACGAGAAGACTAGGTAAAAAATTGATACTAGGAGAGCAAAAATGAATCACATTATATTAAAAAATACGCCAAGCTAGCGGACACTAGAGGAATCCGTTGGATTTTGATATACTTTATGACTTTATGACACTATTTTACACTGTGACATTAAATACAAATGTACTGCGAATCACACAATTGGGCAAGAAGCTATTGCCGAAGAAAACAATACAAATTGACTATCTATCTATATAAATAAAAATCTATTGCCATAAGTCTGGCTTCAACTAGAACACGGCTGAACCGACTTGGTTTTGACACAAGGTAAGAAGTGTGGAGTTCATTGTCTTTGTTGATGTAGAATGGAAATAAAACGTCGTCATCTTTCCAACCAAAGACAATATATTTTATAGAGGAAACTGGTTGGTTTCATTTCATCACCCTTCAATTCAACTAATTCTTACATTCTACATCGGTAAAGTAAAGTATTAGCCTGTTATGTCCCACACCTGGGTAAAGGCCTCTCGTCTCACTGAAGATATCAGTACAGTGAGGAGGATTTGGCGTAATCACCACGCTTACCTAATGCGTATTGGTGATCTCAAACCCGAGCCATTCTTCATAAACTAAGAAAAATAAATATGCTAACTCGGCGTCAATATAAAGTTATGGCTAACTTATTGCACAACTTCAAAACCATATTTTTAGGTTCGCGCTATAATTAAGTTATAGACTATATTAAATGATATGACAACCCTGGATTCCTCTATAATGTACGCTCTCTTGGTGCTCATAAAGGAGGCTACAAACAGGCCCCATAACCGGCAGCTAAACTTAGGCCAGTCTGTACACCGCTTAAGTAGAACACTTAAGTTTCACGTCCGCTTGGCATTGCTACTATTATTATATGTGTACTACCGATATCTTCGCTGTTAATATACGTTGAATATTGAATGATTTTAATATATTGTTATTGTTGAAAGCTACCATTTATAATTTAAAATAAGATGTTAGATTATTTTATTCAAATCCCATTTGCTATTTTCAATTCCATTTTGAATAAGCTTTATTTTTATGACCCGTTTCGTTGCATTGATTTTATAATCTGATCCGGATCATTACTATGATAAAAATTGGCCACTTTATATTTACAAAGGACACTACTACATGTCATTTTACTCGTTCAATGAACAAGTCACTAAATTATAACATCACCGACTTAACATCACGCGCATGACAGCTGTAATTCCAATGACATGTGACATGTGTCATTTTCATCACTTATTTTCATTATATACTTATGATAGCGAGATGCGACTAATTTAGTGACAAATGGACTAATGGCTACCAACAAGTGTCCCAAACACGTAATAAGTCTAATGAAGATACCGGTATCACACGCCTTGAATAAATAAATAAAGTACTGTTTACCTAAACGCTATGTGGTCTCTTCGAAATGTTCGTCGGCCTTTACTAAGTTCGGCTCGGACTCTGAGCGTCGTTTTAGTCCGTCAGTGTCGGGAGACAGGGGTCGTTCAACGGCCTCTCTCTCTATCTTAACTTCAGCGCTCGCTGCGGCCTTTATATCAGGAGCACTTCTGCTTACGTCTACTTGAACCTAGAAAAGTGATATGGTTGAAATGCAGAACTATAATGGTAAAACAATATGCTGAAATACAGAGATCACGAGACTAGATGTTTTATACTGGAATAGTCAGGATAATTAACTGCAATATCTACCAGTATAAACCCAGTAAAAATCGAACTACTTAATACAATCCGGGGCATATGTATCTACCTACTGTTCCAAAGAAATCGTTCGGTCATAGGTAAATATTATTATGAGTGTACTTATAGGTATAACCCATCTTTTTTGTATAGTTGGAAATTATTTACCAATTCAGACTCCAAATAGTCGCCCGATTCCTGTTTAACTTGTGCATTCATAGTGTCGTTGAGATAGCACACTCCGTTGAGATCTATTGCACTGTTAGAGAAGATGGCCGCGGCACCAACCGACGCGTCTACTAGAGGCTCCACCTAAAACATAGAATATGTCCCAGTGATTAATACGAATATTAGAATAAAACTGGCCACACCCCGCGGTGTTACCTGCGTTGTACCCGTTCCCGGGGGAATTTGGGGATAACAGTAGCCTAAGTTACTCCTTGATACATCAGTTATGTGCTAGCGAAAGTCCCGTCAAAATCGATCCAGTCATTTAAAAGATTAGCCGGAACAAACAGACAGACAGACAAATTTTTTTCTTTAATTGTTTTGGTATTTATCGTGTGTATATTTATAAGCACTTAGTATAAAAGCGGCTATTTTAATATTACAAACAGACACTTAAAATTTATTTATTTATATGTAATATGTATGTATGTATAGATAGATGAACCAATATATTCCACACTAGCAGCGCTCCGAGATTTTAACCGCGTTGTGCCGATCCCTGTGGGTATTTCGAGATGAAAAATAACAAAAAGTATGTTAATGCATTGAATGCATTGGATGCATTGAATGGTTATGCATTACAAACATAATTATTCAAAACGAGTTGGTAGTTCCTGAGATTAGCCCTTAAAAACAAACAAAGTTATAGCCTTACGTTTCTAATAATAGTACAGATGATTATAACAAGTATTAAATCACTCTTACCAAAGCAATTTCCTCTGGTATTACAAACTTCAGCTGCGCCGGCTTTTTCGGCGTCACTGGATTAACCTCCGGTGTTTTTTGGCAATTAGGTGACTCTTTCACTAAAAATTCTTTTGGTTCCCTAAAATTAAAGCAACCTGTATATTATTTACTCAAAATCGCAAAACAACTACATTTACAATTAACTAAAAAGGCCCCAAGGTTTAAGGCAGACCAACTATTCTATAGCAATTTCTAAAAAAAAATATGTTTCATTTTAAATTCTAGATTTAATTTGATTTGAATTTTTTCAAGTTAAAAATAGTGCAATTCTTCTTATACCTGAGATTGGTAGCATTATTCCTAGGAACAGACCTTCATATCTCTATAACTGTTGTAGTTTCAAATATATCCATACCAATCTGTAGTTAAAAAAACACTCTGTACAGACACATACCTCTTAGGAGTAGTATGATGACTCTCGTTCTTTTCCATCTGATGGTGGGTGATCAGATCACAGGCTTTACCAAGTATCACAATCGAGACCAACACTCGGACAGTTATGAGGCACAAATACGCTAACAATATCAATATTATGGCGGCAACGCTGAAAAAATGATCGATATTTTAATGACAAAAAATTATATAAATAAGTTGATAATTTTGCCTATCAAAAAGGTTTCTTTGGCATAATATGGATCCTCTAAACCCGATCGAGATGAGGAATGAAAACCGAAGTCTAATTCATAATTTTAATACATTTTAATTAACTTTATTTTGACTTTCGATTGAGTACTCGAAGCACAACAACATGATACAATAAATATTGTGTGTTGATTGGTGAAATATTCACAATTCACATTTTCAATAAAGCTTAAAGTACTAAGAAGTAGCAAACAAGATCGATTATTTTTCAAACATATTGAACTTACCCATCTACTTTCACAGCATGAACCAGCACCCTAGTGATGACTACACCGAGAGGCAGCGGAATGAATCCCATCCTCCTCGCGACCAGATCTGAATGGTCACTGAACGCGTACTTCTGTCTCGTCTGAGCTACGTCGTACGCAAGACTTACTGTGTACTCCCTGTATACTCCATAAGGAATCTCGTTGAACCTGTAATGTATTAAATATTCACATTTTAACAATATTTTAAGGGTATAGAAAATTCAGTTGCATTGAAAGTATATAAGAAGTTAAAACAAATAATTATGAATATTTTGTATTCCATGGTAAGTATTTGGGATGACTCTCTCTATCCATAATCATGATACTTTTCATACACTTAAATTAAAATTTAATAATAAATTATTTAGGTAACCTGGTAATAAAGGCGTGCTTCACCCAGTCAATGATAACTTCAAACGTCAGTACTAGCACACAATCCGGAGCTAGGATCCAGAACCTATCCTCCTTCCAAGTGTATTCCTTCATAGTCTGTAGAACCACAATGAACAGTAGCACTGACAGATGTAGCCTCTCTCTGACATCACTGCAAGATACTTGGAACAAATTGTTCTTGTCAAACTTCTTGAAAACACTGCCTTTTAGTTCCACAAACTGAAATATATATTTTATTTATAAATAAGGTAGTTCTTAGTTCTTTGATGAAGTGATTATGCATGTATGATAGATAGATTTGGGTGTTGAGTTTCAGAGATTATGTATTATTTACCATTTCAGTTTAAATTATAGAGGCCTGTGCCCAGCGGTGGGACATTACGGGCTAATGCATTTACTTACTTTTAAAGTATAAATTAATCTTTTTGCTGTTTGAATAAAGCACTAAAATTCAATATTTGTTAAAGAATATTTTAAAATAATGTACTTACATTATTAGACATCATTATTATAAGTAAACTTTTATTATTTGAATTGAATGCTACATTGAGAGTTGTCGCTTGGAACAATACCAATAAGCTGTGGAGAACTGATTCTGTTATTAAGGAAATTAATTTTAAAAATAAGCAAATAATTAAATAATAAACATTTTAAATAAATTAAATAAGAAATTTGTTAAGTTAAACACAAACTTAGCTCTAAGCTTGTATAATGGAATCTTACTAACTGATACAATTACATTTACATACACATATACTTTATATGATTTTATTGAATAGATTTTAAACAGTAATACAAAATCAAAAAGCAAAATTTAGTATGGAGTCTTATTTTAGCTAGGTCATAGGTAAGACACCTAGACAATTAAAAACCTCTAGAAACTTGTATACAGGTGTAATATAGGTCAACAAGATAAATAGTAAACCTATACCAATAAAGATGGGACCATGACATCACTGGTAATTGAGTTATGTTGATCAATTACATCACTCAGGTGACCTCACGGCTAAATCTTTATTACTTTACAGGTTTATTCATTGTTTTGTTGGTATCTTTTACCTTAATATTACTTACTTACTATATTGTTTACTGTTTAGCACTCAATATTTATTGCAACCTGTATAGATAACACATATGTGTATGTGTAGACTTGTTGCAAAATTAACATATCATTTAATAATGACTTTTTATTTTTCAAAAGGATACAGACATAGGTAATTGCAAATAGCAGATGTGGTATAACTCCTAAATGTTCCCGTCTCCTGTCTCTAGGTTCTGTGGCCGTCCAGAATAAGGCATCTATTGTATCCTGACCGAATGCCGAGAACAATCGGTCACCAACCTCCAACATGTTGTAAAATATATACAATTTCATAACACTCTGACTTTTAACCAAATGATACATCATGTTTGTGTCTATATAACACATCATTATACTGCATATTACTAGGGTGAAGCCTTTCAGCACATCACATGTCTCAGCAGGCTTCAATATGCTTTTATGATAATTTGAATTAAAACTGAAACATACAAACAAAATTGTAGCCATATTATAGTCAAGGTACCAGTAAATTCAACCAAAAAGTACACTCACCCAAAACATCTGCTGAAAAGTCTTTTTAAAAATGACCAAAATGCCATCAGAAACCTTAGTGGCAAAAATGTGTAAACAAATAGTAATGAATCAGCGCACTGGAAGAATCCATAGGCCATAAATTTCTCCAACTCTTGGGGAATTTTAATAAATGAGTACACTTTTTCTCTTCTGGCCGAAAACCTTTCCTCGTCATGTTCCAGAAGGTATCCTCGAGTTAATTCAACATGAAGAAATGCAAACAGAGAGGCCGATTTTTCACTATCTGAAAAGAACATATTGTTGTGAGGCAAATACACTATTATGAAATAATGATGTCCATGAAAATATTGAATATCTTACCTTTAGTTTTAGAGTCCGTCAATCCATCACCAGCACCGTGTTGAACACTAGATAAAGGCTTGAATCGTAACCTTTTTGTTTGTTCTTGGAATTCCTCGTTTTTCACACTCATACTTCAGGTTGGTCAGCTATTGATATATTTTGTTAACAATTACATTGAAGTATTCGCCGGGAACTATCAATTTACCAAAAAATCTCCAACCAGTTCTAAACTAAAATAAAAACCTGTCAGAAGCAGTCAAACAGTCGTGCTTATGCCAGATGCTTTATAGCCGAAGCTTGCTTTGCTTGTGTTATTGGAAGACTCAGTGAATCTGCCAGCAGGTAAAGGGTTTAGCCCGTGTCTAAAATTTCATAACATTTGCGAAATATTATTTGCGGAAATATCCATTTACATCTCAAAATATTAGCTCATTAATTTTGACATTTTTGATTTTGACAAAATTGAAAATACACCATGTACCTACTGTACTTAGCACACGACACAATGACATTTATGACAGATGCGTTTCTATGACGGAAACAGAACAGCTGACAGCCGTGACTAAAATCTCATTGCAAGTTCAAAAATAGGATAAGCGAAAAGTAGACCTTCAATCACAAAGATTTCATGTTTCTTGGTCTGTGGATTTCATCAATAATTTAAATTTCCAGCCCAGTTGAGTCTGTGGTCAGACAAGGTACTCATTCGTTCAATTGTATTTCATTCATTTCATTGCATTGAACCGCGATTGCCTACGTTATTCAATGTAAGATTTTACCTACATGTGTTGTTAAATGCAGTTATTAGATTGATAAAATCATAATTTTTCACACAGAAATAAACATTTGCATAAGTAGAGAAGAAATAACGAGGCAATTATGGCGTCAAGTGAAGGTCGAAGTGTACAGTCGAACTTGCATCAGCAAGATCTAACCAAATTGGTATGTAATTATTGTCTTGTTCTCTCAAAGTTCATTGAATTAATGGAATCTGGGTGAATTGGTTAATAGCAGCTTCCTTTTAGTACCTTATTTGTATTGCAATAATGTGAACTTAAAGTTTTTGTTGACTATTTCATCTTAACCTTAGAGGTTAGCTCTAGTTTGAATACCTGTTCCGAGAGTGCCACTTGGATAAGTAACATATTTTACTTTATATGAGGTAGGTCTGAAATCGGTGTTGTTATAAGGTTTTCTTGTGATTTTAGGATGTCACAAAACTGTCAGCCTTGTCTCCTGAAGTAATATCAAGGCAGGCCACTATCAATATTGGTACTATTGGCCATGTAGCTCATGGTAAATCAACTGTAGTGAAAGCCATCTCTGGGGTGCAAACTGTCAGATTCAAGAATGAACTGGAAAGGAATATCACTATAAAATTAGGTAAGTTTAAAAATACATATTATCTGTAATTGTGCACAACAATATTTTAATAATAATTGGACATAATTCATTATTATTTGATATCTATTATTATTAGGAGCCTCTAGTTTCCCACTTTAGGGCAAAGGTCTGTTCCCACATTTCATGCCTCGTTATTATTTATTTAATTATACATTTTGTTTAATTACTTTTAAATCTATACTAATATTATAAAGCTGAAGAGTTTGTTTTGTTTGTTTGTTTGTTTGTTTGTTTGTTTGTTTAAACGCGCTAATCTCAGAAACTACTAAACCGATTTGAATAATTCTTTCACTGTTAGATAGTCTATTTATCGAGGAAGGCTATAGGCTACATTTTATCCCGAAATTCCCACGGGAACGGGCACAACGCGGGTAAAACCGCGGGGCGCTGCTAGTTCTACATAATATTATAAAATTGGTCGAGTTTTACAATTTATTTGTACTAAATATAAAAAATATACTATGATATGCGCCAATGACATGAAGCATAATTTATTCCTCCAATACAGATGCTATGCAATGTACCATGTGAACAAAATACAAAAATATATGAATAAATATTTAAACTATGTATTTTGCTTACATATCATTTGGATATAATTTTAATAAAATCACATGGTATGTTGCAGAGCGGCTGTCAGAATCGGTAATAAAACTGTACCATGAAAGAGCTGCAGAAAAAGATGAGAATAGTTACTTTGAGAAATACCTGAAACCTAAAAAGCGACGGTTATCACTTGAGGAGCGAGATGAACCTGCTTCTAAAAAACAGAAAAAAAATCGCCACTCAAGAGAACCAGAAGAATTTATTATAGAGAAGATTATTAAATTCAAATATGACGATGGCCATGAATATTTTTTTGTTAAATGGAAAGGATACCCTGACAGTGAGAACACCTGGGAGCCCATAGAGAATTTAGATAACTGTCCTCTTGTAATAAGACAATTTCTTATTGATGAAGAAACAAAATATTGTAATAAAATGGAAGATCTCAAAAAAGAGCTTAGTTTCGATAATTTATTGGATGATGAAAATCTTATCAAAAGACTTGATGAGGTCCAAGAAACTAACCTTTCACAACTAAGAGATCTCCTAACCCTAAAACTAATATCTATGATCAGACTCCCTGTAAAGTTTGAATGTTATGCTACTAAGCTAGTAGAGGAAACCAGAGACATTATGCAGCTCTATGTTCTGACCAGAAAGAGATGCAGACAGTTGATGAAGCTAGAACAATGGGAAGAGGTTTTAAACCAGATTGATAAATCTAAAAAGCTTGCAGTTGAAAATAATGCTGACTTAGAGGGACCACCAGAAAACTTTACATACATACATCAATCCATTCCTGGTGCTGGTGTAGTCATACCTGATGAACCTCCTATTGGATGTGAATGTACATCATGTAACTGTCGCTCAAAGTCTTGTTGTGGCATGCAAGGAGGTTTATATGCTTACACAGCTAAGAAAATATTAAGAGTCGCTCCCGGCACACCCATCTATGAGTGCAACAAGGCCTGTAAATGTTCTACAGATTGTAACAACAGAGTCGTTCAGAATGGACGTAACTTAAAACTCACCATATTCCGAACATCAAATGGTTGTGGATGGGGAGTGAGAACGGAGCAAAATATCAGGAAAGGCCAATTTATTTGTCAATATGTTGGTGAAGTTATAACATTTGAAGAAGCAGAAAAAAGAGGAAGAGAGTATGATGCTAATGGTCTCACTTACCTGTTTGATCTTGACTTCAATTCAGTTGAAAACCCATATGTTGTTGATGCATGCAACTTGGGGAATGTCTCCCATTTCATCAACCACTCATGTGATCCCAATTTAGGAGTGTGGGCTGTCTGGGCCGATTGTCTCGACCCCAACCTTCCAATGTTGGCATTGTTTGCAAACCGGGACATAGATGCTGGTGAGGAGCTCAACTTCGATTATTTGCAAAAGCCATCAAATAATGATGACTTAGTTGCCAATAACTCGACAGTAAGTCGAGAGAGTACAAGTGACAGTGCTGATGTTAATATCCCGAATGGATCTGATGCGGGCTCCGCCGATGCCCCCACATCACCAATGAAATCAAGGTTCGAAATGCAACAACAAAACATGTCTACCCTAAGAAACCAAACTGAATGTAAATGTGGCACTATTAAGTGTAGGAAGTATTTGTTTTAGTTATAATTTTATCAGATTAATAATTATAACATCTTTAGCCCAAGATCATAGTTAGTAGAATCTCACACGACAATATAATGCAATTTAATGCTTTAATTAGGTATCATACTTATCATTTTATTATGAACTGATATCACTTAGGATTAACATGTATCATCCATTTTTATAAACTGGAAAATCTTAAACCTATTTCAGAATAATTATGTTTGATATGTACTTTTTGTAATTTGATTAAAGAAATACATTTTTTTACACATTAATAATTGTATTTGGTACCATGGTCAATTAATTTATGTTAAATATATTAGATTGATGATATAACATACCTATAATCATTTTTTTTTGGATTGGCACAAAATCCGGTTAAATGTCGTGAATTTTCCAGCCGAAGACGATTGCTTCTGAAGAGGAAAAAGGTTTAGAGAAAATTGACGACATCGGTCCACAATTTGTGCCAATCCAAAAAAAATTTAGTATTGTTAAGTTCATTTATGAATAAGGAAGGTGCTATGACGTCAAAGTGCCCGAATGATAAAAAGTGTCCTTATTATAACTGTATTAGCACATATTAAAATTAAGTACATAGTAGAATGTAATGTAATATTTTTACTATTTTTAAATTACCCAAAAGGCTGTATGTTAGAGGTGCTGGCTATATTTCTGTATGAAAAGAACTAAAGTTTTTGATAGAATTTAATGTTTTTTATTCTTTACATATGATAAAGCCACAGTGAAAGTAGGCTAAGTGATTGTGGGTATATTGTTTTACTGTTATATATAAACCTAGGCTTAGATTATATTAAATAAACCGTTGATAGTATTAAATCATTGAGTTTTTTTCAGCTCCCTATTTCCTTGCTCTTAGGAAATTCTTTATACATAGAAAACTTACTTTTTACTTGCTGTATTACAAAATGATCCAATTTCGAAATAATCTCACATATTTCCCATTGGCTACTGACATGTATGCAATACTGAAATATTGTTCATCCCTAAACTTAGACAGGCCTCCACCTGCTACAACTAACATGATCATATCACAATATATGGCAAAATACTGTATTTTTATTGGTGGAAAGCAATTTTTTGCACATTCCATTAATGGTTTTACCTTTCATGTCCTGTCGCATCTGCCTATATACGATAGGAGTTTCTTTGACTAAGCACGTATAAAAACATTTTAAAGTCTTCTTATTTACTTAATCCATTGACAAATTCGCGTGTCTCAGGTTACGCCAACGCGAAAATCTACAAATGCGACAACCCGAAGTGTCCCCGGCCGACGAGCTTCATCTCGGGCGGGTCTTCAAAGGACGACAGTTTCCCGTGCCTGCGACCCGCGTGCACGGGCCGCTTCCAGCTCGTGCGACACGTCAGCTTCGTGGACTGCCCCGGGCACGACATTCTCATGGCAACCATGCTCAACGGTGCCGCGGTCATGGACGCCGCGCTTTTACTCATTGCTGGTATGTCTACTTCGCATGTCTAATGTAGTTAATACTGTCTACTCTGATATAATAAGTATATTTTGTATCACTAATCCAAGACACCAGAAGTGTGTAACTATACTAACACTTAGTTTTAAGTCTCATTTTAAATGAACATTATGTTTTTATGACAAGATCTTAAAACATTATGTTATTACATTTATGCTACCTATGTAGTTAGGTCATCTAACAATATAGGTAGCATAAAAGTCATAGACTAGTCTAGCCTTTATATCTACCAACATAAGTAAGCACTAGTTGAAAAAAAAATTTAAAGTGTAGCTTCTAAGAAATCCTTTCCCAACTTTTTGTATGAAAATTATTTCAAAGCTACATCTAATCTTATTCTATTAGGATTTATAGTTAAACATTACTTATTTTTATCATGTGTGGTAATTAATTGAATCTCATGTTCTTCAGGTAACGAATCCTGCCCACAGCCGCAAACTAGCGAACATTTAGCGGCCATCGAGATTATGAAACTGAAGCACATTCTCATACTGCAGAACAAGATCGACTTGGTAAAGGAAGGTCAGGCGAAGGAGCAACACGAGCAGATCGTCAAGTTTGTGCAGGGAACCGTGGCCGAGGGCGCGCCCATCATACCTATATCGGCGCAGTTGAAATATAATATTGAGGTAACTATTGACGTTGACCATGTCGAAGGCCTTTAGGCGGTCTAAGAACTTCGACGCCAGGGTCGCCAACCTATACGACAATTAATTGATGAACTATTGGCATTATATTAGCACAAAATAAAAACATACAGAAGAACAACGATGTTAACAGACGCACGCTCACATAGATGCCCGCTTACTCGAGTTTCCGAAGGGTTCAAATTAATGCTAAGCCAGTGGGGTAGGCTTTGAAAAATTCCTTCTATTTTAGAGCGTAATTGATCTACCGTTTATGTATTTTGGGCTATCGATGTCCTATAATTTCACATACGTGGATTTCTTCATGATGAAATACTAAACATAACTACGTTTAGTATCTCATCATTTTCAATCAAGAATTTTTAAATCATCAATATCTTCCTACTTCATCCAACTCATTAATGTTCCCTTAAACTAAAAATGTTGTTGTTTGTCAACAGGTGTTATGCGAGTACGTAACTAAGAAGATCCCCGTGCCCATCAGAGACTTCACGTCGCCTCCTCGGATGATCGTGATCCGTTCCTTCGACGTGAACAAGCCCGGCTGTGAGGTCGATGACCTCAGGGGCGGAGTCGCCGGCGGCTCCATCCTGCAGGGGGTGCTCACTGTCGGCATGGAGATAGAGGTTGGTGTGCCAAAATTCCCACGGGAACGGGCACAACGCGGGTAAAACCGCGGTACCTACCTGGTCAAATTTACTGAAAATTTTGCTACAACATACCATTGAACTTTATTATACAGAAACACAGACATTATTTACTACTTACTCTATTTAATCTTAAATGTTCCGTCAGGTTCGCCCCGGCCTCGTGAGCAAGGACGCGGACGGCAAGCTGACGTGCCGTCCAATCTTTTCGCGCATCGTGTCGCTGTTCGCCGAACAAAATGAGCTGCAGTACGCCGTGCCCGGGGGGCTCATCGGCGTCGGCACCAAGATCGAACCGACGCTCTGCCGTGCCGACCGGCTGGTCGGCCAGGTTAGTGTTGGAAATACGATTTTTGACGCGTATTCACTTATAATCCGCACGGCATGAACTGAAAAGAGTCCATATAGAAAAAGATGATATATTTTCGGTTCTTTTGCCTGTATGTGCAAGAGAGAAAGCTATAGGAAATTATTTGTCATGGCTCGACGAGTCGGTTCATTACGCGCAGAGTATAGTATTCTGAACAAACCTTTTGTTTTGAGCAAATTTTCGCTGTATTGCAGTTGTTTGGTGGCTCAAGTATATTCATTTACCACAAGAACGACAGCAATTTTATTCTAAACGTTTGTTTTGATTTAGGTGCTCGGTGCCGTCGGCGCTCTGCCGGGAATATTCGTGAAGCTTGAAGTCTCGTATTATTTGCTCAAGCGTCTACTCGGAGTTCGTACTGAAGGCGATAAGAAAGCTGCCAAAGTACAAAAATTGACCAAGAATGAGGTATGTATGCTCGAGCATAGTAAAGGTATCAGTATCACTGACCACGAACCAAATAATTACCTGGCTAAGATGCAGGTTCTAAAGAGGTATAAAAATAATAACCACTTAAGAAAATTCTAAAAAGGTTTCGTTATATTATGCCAGTGTATTATGCCCTCGTTTGAAAATACTAAGGAGTTTTGGAAGGACTTAGAAATGGATATTCCAACCTCCTTCGTTAATACATACTATGAATACTAATCTGCTTTATAAATACTAAAGAGGTTTAGATCGATAGTTACCTTCTTCGTTAGTTCTTCGATAGTTACTATGGACGTTTTGTTAGACCAATTAGTAATCGTAAACCAGGTTTAGATCAATATTAACTTCCATCCATGTTACTAAGGAGTTTTAGATTGATATGACATAAAATATGCTATCTGGCTTAAAACCTGCATCCAAGCTATGATGAGAGATAGTATTTGGTATTAGCATTAGCCCAAATTACAGGTGAACTCCTCAAACTTTCAAATTTAGAAATATGAAGTTTATAAAATCATAGCTTGATCGTAGAAGTTGTTAGAGTTCTAATGAATAACGTACTTAATATCTTTATGATTTGTTACAGGTGTTGTTGGTAAACATAGGATCTCTGAGTACCGGAGGGCGAGTGATCGCTACAAAGGCTGATTTGGCAAAGATCGCGCTCACCAACCCTGTGTGCACCGAGATCGGTGAGAAGGTAGCCCTCAGTCGAAGAGTTGAGAACCACTGGCGGTAAGTTTACCAAAGGGTTTATGGTGAAATATTCTCTTAAGATTTTAAAGGTGCTAATGCCCCCAGAATTGATTATCTCCTTGGGTTTCAATCTGTTTACTTACACTAGTGTTGTGCAAGTAGATTTATTGTAGGAGAGGTCTCCCATGTCCTATGCCCATGTATTAGATACCACTTGAAATGTATTGTTCAGTGTCATGTCTATACTTTCAATGACCTAGCCCTGAACTCCAAGGTTCATTGTAGCTAACTGATAAAGAACCTAGCATGTTTTTTCGCAGTTAACTTTTGTCTCTTAATAGATTATTTATCTGTCTGCTATCTTGTTGTTTCGTGTTTTGAACTGATTTGTTTGTTCCAGATTAATTGGCTGGGGTCAAATTCAAGGAGGTGAAACTATAGAGCCTGCAAAGAACTAATGTTATATTTAATCTTTTATACATTTTATTGTATCTATATTATGTATTTAATAAAAGCGAGTATAAATTTAAAATCTTATATCTTAACTTCACAATAGAAATTCAACCCTAATTATTTAGTAACAATGTTTACAATTAAAAAAATATTTTATGGGATGCTATTACATAAGAAATCACAAATTCGTGATATGGTTAAATAATTTATTTGATTTCATTCATTTACACTTGCGTTGAGTGAGTCCTAGGCCATGTATATGAACGTGTTTATATCCTCGTCGTCCCGCCGCATGTATTTGTGTTCGATCAGCCATTCCAGCTGCTCTTTGATCATCTTCTTTGACGGCAAAAACATGTTTTTCAATATTTCGATGAGTTCACTCTGTAACAAATTCAAACCAAATCAGTTACCTATATTCAACAAAGGAATAATACTTGTGTAGAGATAAAATATTACTATCATCAAAAGCAACATTACCTGTAAAGCAGTGTTTGTGATGCGTTTCCGCATCTTCAGTATCTTTATGATTGCTTCTTGAGTCCTCAGTATTCTAAGTTGAACAATAGAATGATTGTCCTCCAGTTGAGATCGTTCGGTGCTTAGTTGCAGTCTTCCGATTAAGTTTATCTTACCCCTTCGTTGTGGTTTACCATTCTTAACTAGTGCAAATTCCTGATTTACCCAAAAAGTCGTATGTTGCGCAAAATCTTTCGGATTTTGAACAGCTGGCTCGTAAGAAAGTAACTGCCTCTTCAGTTTAGGGAAGGCCACTAAAGACCAAAGAGTCCTTCTTAGTTCCGGATCCGGAAGCTCAGTAGCGAGTCTTAAGTTTTCGTAACTTATTTTCTCCATCGGACGCTGATTCCAAGCAAACAAAACAGCCATTTGAAATGTGGTAACATCCAAATCAAATCTACCGACAGAGTTCGCAAATGTTATAGTTCCGTTACTCATATGGTGATACCATTGTAATTTTCGACCTGAATGCTTTTTCTTGTAAAATTCTTCTACTTCTGGTATGTAATCCTCTAGCTCTAAAGGAAGACTTACTGTTACTCTTTCAGATCCTCTGGCCCAAGCACCAGCATTGAGTATTTTGATGTTGATTGCGTCATGTCGAGTAGTTTCGCCTCTGAACTGAGTGTTGAGGTCTTCACTCACTTTGATATCTTGGAACATGCGCGCCAGCTTATTGACGTAGTCAGCAGGCATACCAACCTCACGCAGCCACTCCACCATATCCTCTTCTTTCTCAGAATCAGCACTAGAATCCAAAATCAAGCGCCTGGTGAGATGAGCTTTATGATATCTCATAAACACATCCTTATTTTCAATGTACTTGAGTACTAATAACACATCTTTCAATCTCAATTCAATTTGCTCACTTGTTAAGCGTTTGCTTAGTGGTGTCTTGCGTAACAACATATCACAGTAGTTTGCTAGAAGCTCTGGACATTTACTTTCAGGTGCAGTGCCCTTGCTGCCTCGTATGAGGGCAGAAGAGGGTAGCTCAAGTTTAAACACTGTAGTGTCATTGACTACACACTTGTAAGCCTTGTCTCTGGCAGTTAAAAACCTTGGGTCATCCATAAATGCATCCTTTGCTAATGAACTGAATTTCTTGAACAGATCTAATAAGCGGTCTACATATTTCTCAGAGTCTGTAGTAATGATATCAGCAGACGCTACCATGTCTGCGAGTCCTGCTGAGACAATATGAGCCTCTAAGTCCCTCAGTATGGGCGTGACTCCCTCAGGTACTCTGTCTAGAAGGCGGAACATGAGTTGGAGCTTCTCTGTTTCTCCAGCCTTTATAAGTGGTGCACTTTCAGCTAGAAGTGTTGGTAAATGTTCCCCAATAAGCACCTTCTCGCAGCATTGTGTGAGAGCTGCAACACTACCACTGCCAGGCTCAAGATATCTGTGAGCTCTTGCCTCCTCTTCCTTCAACCTTAAATCAGCATATTTCATGTAGGACTGGACACCATTAGCTAGTAAATGCTCATTGGCTTTAAGTTTATAGAACTCTTCTGTTGCTTGCATGTAAGCTGCTTCAAAGTTTTCCCTGTATATCTGTAGCTTATCAATGGAATTGGAGCACAAGTTAACTGAAACAAATATTAACAAAGAGTAGGTAGGTGTGTACTTGTATAAAGCTGCAAGTAATAATGTGTAATCCAAGTAATTAAAGTGGATGCTGTATACATACCATAAGATTCTCTGACACCAATAACGAGTTGTGAATCAAATGATTCGCCATTGCGCTCTGCCTGCACAAGTTTCATAGCAGAATCTTGCAATCTTTGCTTAATTTCTACAAATATGCTCTGATTCCATGAATCTAACATCAATTTTCGGACCAAACTGTCTTCATTATTGTTGTTATTATTCTTTTTCTGAGAATGCGATGAGTTGGAACTGCTCACTTTACTGATGTTGTTAATCGAACTTTCCAGCTGTCGAAATGGGGTGGGCAAGTAGTTACACTGAGTGAAGAACTTCCCCCACTCAGCTATGTAAGCTTTCAGTAAAGCTTGATCTTCCCTTTGAGCTAAAACCCGGGCCTGAGCTTGCTTTATGTACATCATAATGTCTTGTTGTAGGGCATCCCTCAATTTGTAAGGTCCTCTCTCGTCCCACAAGCAAACTGAGTGGACAGCCCCAAATAGATCTTGCCATTCTTTTTGAGTGACTGGTTCTTGCTTCAAAAGTTGCAGTACAATTGGGCGCATAGAGGGCCATTTGAATTCAAAAGTAACTTGTCCTTTATCCTGAGTAAAAAAAGAATAAGCTCAATACTTTTTCCAATTAATAAAACAAGTTTAAGAAAATATTTTTGAAAGCCATAATATCTCACCTTAAGCATGACTTATTGTGGAAATTTATTATACAGTATAGTTTATTTTCACTTGCTTTTCATGCCATAAAACACTAAAATTATTATTTTAGATATTTGCTAATAATAGTAGGTACCTCCGCGTTAAGGGAATGAGAGAATGAATGACGAATTACGAAAAGAACGAATAAACATGACACATCTTCGGAACAGGCTATACCAAAATTTGAGTATACTGGCAACACAATGAGACGGCCACCAACGGCCACGGGGATCATGGAGTTACGGGGTACTTAAAATCGATTGATTATTCATTTTTGTTACTTTACTGTCACTGTTAACTTTATTGTCAACATCATTTATGCGTAAAGAAAACACAAGTCATTTATTTTCAAAATTTCAATTTTTTCTATTCGTGAATCAAACATTTTAATACATTTTGTTGCTGCAGTTTTTGTTATTTGTAATTCTTGTATAATAATTATTTCGGTTATATCTAGAAAGGTACTTAAATCATAAAATTCATGTAGTTAATTAATACTTACATTAATCATAATACAATTATTCATGGAAAAAAAAGTGTAAACTCAAATGTTGTATGAATTTTAGGTAATAGTAAATAACGAAATACACAAAAATGACTTCATTTGGAGAGATAGTGGAGCCAGGAAGTCGTAATGCTTGGGAAGACTGGGATGATAACCTTCAAAATCAAGCCAATGCGGTGTAAGCACAGTTATTAATTTTGCCTTCAAAACAAACATTACACCTAAGCATTACACAAAAAATATTGAATTAACTTAATATTTAATTGCAGGTTGCAGTGGAAAAAAGAATTCATTACTCCTGAAAATATTAAAACCTTTTTAATATTGGAAGGAAGATACTTGGGGCACAGTTTGAACATACATGGAGAAGTCAAACTTGAACAAGTAAACACGGTGCACGAGGTTAATCTTAAACTATACAGAATTGAAGAAATTGAAAGTTATGTTTGTATTATAAAGGACTACAATTTATTACAAAGTACTGAAATCATAGAATTGTTAAAAAATTACATTATATTGGCCCAGGATGTGGTTTCAATAGTTACTAAACCATTAGTTGAATACCAAATTCAGGAACTTACAAGCATAGCATATGTGCTTAGAACTTTGTCAACTAGCAAAGCAGTCTCAAAATCGTTGGGGATAACTTATCCAAGACTGGAACAACCTAACATTATTTCAGGGGTTTCCGCTGGAGGTAATTTTTCCATTATTCATTAAACTAACATAATGCCCTTAAATAATACCTACTGACTATTCTCTGCATTCACTTTCCAACATCCAATGTCTCAAATCTTATTAACCTAAATTCATCAAAATCTCTTCAGACATAGGAGTGGAAGTATATAGACAAACACAATATCATCTAATTTTACCTCTTTCTGCTTTTTCCTGGACATAAAGGATAGACAATGCCTTAAAATTCCTTTACAAATACCAAAACTTGATTTGTCCTTAGCTCAGCTAAGGTAGTAGTAGAGTATTACCCTATAATGTCCCACTGCCGGGCAAAGGCCTCTCATCTCACTGAAGATATCAATACAGTGAGGATGAATAGGCATAACCACCACACTTGCCTACTGCAGGTCAGTGATCTCAAATCCGAGGCTATGTTTGAATAGTATGAAACATGTTTTTGTTGCTAAGGTTGTATAATTATTAATGTAATAATACTTTTTTTAATTAATTCCAGTTATAAGTTTGAGGGAGAGTATGAACCTGCCGGCAGTAGCAGTTGTCTGCTACATGGAAGAGGAATGTCAAATGCTGGAAGT
This sequence comes from Cyclophora punctaria, assembly GCA_951394245.1. Classification (NCBI taxonomy): domain Eukaryota; kingdom Metazoa; phylum Arthropoda; class Insecta; order Lepidoptera; family Geometridae; genus Cyclophora; species Cyclophora punctaria. The sequence continues at coordinate 5,997,643 of OX596177.1, forward strand.
CCAACAACTACTGGAGAAACTTAAAATTGCACCCATCAAGGCAAATAACCTGTTGAATACTAATTTGTATATTTGAAATATTTATATGAAATTAAATTGAAGATTGTTAACAAAAAGGATTTTTATTAGAATTAGCCCTTGTTATAATGATATTTGCAACAAAGAAAACTAGTCACACACAAATAAAAGTGGTGCCTCACCTAGTAGTATGTGCACTCACCTGCCAAGACCTAGGTCCTGGGTTCAATTCCCAGGCGAGTGAATATATTTTTCTTACTTTTCAATCATGTCTTGGCGTTTGAGATCACCAACCCACATTATGTAAGCGTGGTGATTACGCCTAATCCTCACTACTGATATCTTCTAAAGATATTAGTACAGTCATCTCAGATGAGAGACTTTTCCCCAGCAGTGAGACATCACAGGCTTATACGTGAAAGTGGCACCCTGCGGTTTCAGTGCATGCAAATTGTCCCCGTTCACAAAGACACCGGTAATTGAATTAAATATAATATCATCAGCTTTGTGTCAGTTAAGGCATGCATGCATGAAATCAAGTAAAAACAGACAAAAAATGGTATATTTGTTCAGTAACATACACTGTATATATAATACGTATTTTCACATCTTATCCACCAGAACTGGCTTTTGTTTGAATCAATCTCTCGTAGAAACGTATCTTAAAGGTATTATGTTTGTACCAACATCTCCATGATCGTGCTAGCGAACGCTATATCGACAGCGATGGGAGTGCGGGCGGTAAAACTTTGGTGGGTAGGTATCTAACTATGACAATATTGATGGTGAATACTTACTCACTCGGCTAGGACAAAAGCTCGAACCAAATACATTGACCTTTTTAAAACAATACTAATCCTGCAAAAAAACTATGAAATAAATTAAAAATATTTATTCAACATCAAAGACAAACATTAAAATGATTACATTAATAAAATTAAAATGTAAATTAATAAAATGTAACATAGGTATGTATTAAATCTTTTTTTACAATAAAAGCACAGCCTATTGAATCGCAGACCAGGTTTGTGAGTTTGGTATTAAATAAGATATAAATATTACAAATAATAAAATATCTGTAATATTAATAGCTCATTGCAAATGAAATAAAAAACATTATAAATTCCAACGGAAATATCTGCCATAAACAAAGCAGATTCTGTGAACGAAAAACAAATGAAATCAAAGCAATTCAATTTGCCATACATTAAAAATGACTTTTATAACAATCTAATATTTTATGATGGTTGAATGAAGTTAAAAATATTCTTGCAATGTTTTTAATGAATTATATAGATAATGACATAAGATTATATTTTCATTAGCACATTTTTTGTTCCCAATTTACGCAAATTATAGTAGCGGTGTGATTAAATACCAATTATTTATTTTAAAAATAGAAGAATTTTATCATATTATTATATTGAAAAATAGTTAAGTAACAAGTTCAAACAGTGCATACAATAGTATTAAAAAATAGACAAAATTTCAACTCATATAAATCTTAAATCATCGTTTTTGATATTAAAATCATTAAAATTCCTTTAAGATATTAGGATAGAATGTATGTAATAATTAAATTACTGTACTGACGTGCTAATGCATAAAGGTTATCTATCATAAAATATGTAAAATCTTACTTTACAGTCACTTAGGTTCCTTTACAGAAGCAAAATATGAAGTTTTATAGATATTATATGGTACACAAATATTAAACATATGTTTGTGCTCAACGCAAGTCCACTTCGTTATCGCATAATTTCGTTAAAATTTATATATTCATTCGATTTTATTGTTAAAAATCTAATTTGCTTAAAGATAACCAACCTTAAATATAAATGGCATAATCACATGTGAAATGCAACTTACGTCTAAATGATTTATTTTTATAAATTTTACAAAAATATATAGGTACGTAAATAATTTTTAATCTTTAAACATATCATAACAAAAACCCTATAGATACATGTTTCTCATATTAATAATATTTATATCGTAACATAGGTACATAACCAATTATAATGAACATTAATTAATTCCCCAAAATATCACAATAATTTTATTAATATTACATAACAATAAAATCACTATTAAAAATAATATCAATGAAACAAAACATTCAATTAACAAAAACAAAAGCGTTAAAAGGAGTTCAAATTTGCAGTTTATAATAAAATAAAAGTGAAATCTTAAACACTAAAAGCTAAATATATCCAGATCATTTCCTTACAAACTAATAAAAACTGCTTTCTCTGAAATGCTGAGCCAAAAAATATTTTTGTTATAATTGAAATTCTGTTTAGACTAGATATAGATATGTACAAGTTTTACTTGGTAATAATATATAGAAAGAAAGAGACCCTTCATTATTTAGATTGCGTTTGTTTGAAAAACAAGCTTCAACAATGGTCAGAGCTAAGCTATATTCGCTACCGCTGTGGGCGAAGGGACAAAATGGAGACTTGTTTTAGATGACTGGTCTCGCTACATCAGTACACATAAAACATAAGCTGTAAAGATTAATCTGCTGTAAGCATGTACTTACAATAATATCCTAAAATAGCACGTACGCAATAACAGCGCGCTATAAGCGAGCAGGCAGCTAACTTAGTACTTCTATATATTTTTTCTTAATAGTTAAAATCTTAACTAATAAGGCCGGTTCCAAACAAAAATAACTGTAGAAGAGGACGTACCCCTGTAGAGGAATTTATTATATAATTACCCTCTTTCTAAAAAAATCCTCTATAAAAGCGATTGTCATTGTTTAGATTTTAACTTTAAAAATATAATTGTACTTAAATCTTACTTATTTTAAATAACAATATAGAAGCCCTACAGCACTAGGCTATATAAGATTTTAACTTTAACCATTGGGCAATATTTAAACTTCAGAAGGTAGGTAGGTATATAGTTTTTACCCTATGCTATGACCACTTCGATATCTTAACCACAAAGGTAGCAAATACAATTTAGGTCTAAACAAGCATTCATTCATAAATGAATTACCAATTATTCAGTACCAACGGTACATTCTCTTTTTTATTGAATTAAACCATGCACTTAGATAACAATCAGAAAAAAAAATATTATTTCATTCATGATTCAAATCACAATTTCAATGTTCTGTAATAAAAACCTTTACATGTACCGAAACCTTTTTTTTAAATGTAGATCGAAATCCAAACAAACAATGTTTAAATTTGATTAAATTCAACAATTAAGAGTGTACACTACCTCAGTTCGCGTATTCAGATTTTCCCCTGAGCCGAAGCGGGACAGAAACACCTGAGCGCTTGGTGTTTCGGCCCACGAATTGTAGGTATTTGCTCCCTACAAACATTATGGTACTCATTTGAAAAAACCGCAACATATGAATTGTTCTGTAAACCCTATTCAATTTACTACACTTTATTTTAATTCAACAACTTTTGTATTTATTGAGATATTAAGATTTTAGTAAAAATTTAGAGATAACTTTGCGATTTTTTTCTATCGAGAAAATTTCATGGAGTCGTGTTTTCGAAACATATGATCGATAGATTATATCATGAACTTTACCATACATACGTTTCAAAGTTAAATATTGAGTAACGAGGAATATATGGAGATCCCGCCGAGTTGAAAATAAGCGATTTGAGGTAGTATACACTCTTAATATTCAAGTAGCGCGGGTGTTAAAATAAAATGGGCGTGTTAAATTACCCGCATGATTTAAGATACTTTCCCCTCATGATACGGGATACTTTCAGTGCTCGGGAGGCGAATTAATGTAACTATATTTTTTTTATACCAGTCTGTAATTATGAGTAATTTTATCTTGAAAGATTTTTAACGATAGCGAAATTATCGTATATTAAATAAAAATAATAACTTTCTAGTTATGAAATCTAATATCCAAAAACAATTGGCGGCAGTTCTGAACCCTTGTTACTGCATTAATTTACAGATTCTTTTGCATTTTATTTCAACAACCCTTAGTCAATAATTGTTTGGCATCTCTCCGACCTGCTTTGACCCTAAGAATATCGGATAATATAGGTCCACCTTATATCAATATGATAGATAAATCTCTTACAGGGTTTAGTCAGAAGCCAAATTAAATCCTATCGTACTTTCTTGTAATAAATCTAGCAAATTCTAACAATTATTTTTACGATTTCATAGCATAAACAACTGAGTTTTTTTTTTGTAATTTTTCGTATTAATAAAGTATTTATTTTACAGCAGTTATTCTACAGTATATAGGGTCATTTCATACTATCGCAGCGCACAGTCGTAACGAAGCTTCAACATCACTGAGAGCACATGCATAAGAAAGTGACCAATGACCGAGGCGCGCGCACGTGTGTGTGACCTCGGTGCGCTATAAGTGGTAGAGATAAAGTTGTATTTGGTGCGTAAAATTCAAATTAACGCTTCGCTTCGACTCTTCGCTGGAATAGACCCTTGCATTATAAAAAACTATAAGTACCTAACATTATGAGTCTATCTGATAAAATACAGACAATATCTATGATACTATGAGTTCTATCTTATTTATGGCATAAAAAAGAAATAGACAAGAATCACCATTACACTCTTTCCTATAGTTGCCTTGTAAAGCTTTTTAATGACTTAAATCTATAATTGTTACCATACAAAAATAACTTGTCTTGGACAATCAATCTTTTATATGATAGACAAACTCTTTAAATATAACTTTGGAGGTACATTGAACAGCCTTTCGTTTTGTTTAGAAGTCGGTATGATTTACCTTTCTTTACATGTCATTGAGTCCACCATCGGTGCGGCCAGATCTCACGTTGTCCAGTATTTTGTTAACATATTCTGAAGTATTACCCGCTATTTTGACCTCTGAAACAATTCAACATAATAATTTAAAATCTTGATCTTATTAAAGGCCATAGTGTTAAAGCAATAACAGTTTTTTACTGATAGAAAATCAAATATAACAAATAAGGGAAAAAATGGCCATACACACCTGTGGCTGTGTTTACTATATTTGTAACATGTGAGTTCCAGTCTATACTGTTTTGAGAGTCTGTTACTCTATTACTTAGTAGTTGTTTCATTTTATTTATGCCATTTATAAGTCGCCCTGAAAATAAATAAGTAATAGATTTTTATTAATTTAGCTATAGATGAATGTAACAGATATCATAAAAGTACACATAAGTAGTACAACATGTGTGTAAATTATAAAAGCATCTAATTGTCAATAAGGAAATGTCCATTTTTGATAAACTTCAAGGTCGATATAGCAAAAATAATTCTGTATCAAGCTTCATTAAATGATTATACAGTGGCCTTGAACAATACCAACGTAACACACTTAATAATAGTAAACACAAGCTAATAGAAAGTTGGTTAATATCGCAAACACTTCCTGTTATCAACCAGTCCTGTGCAAACATTTTGCAAGCCTCTAAGAAACCTAGATTATCATATCAATGTTTTGAATTTTGTTTGTTATTCAAATATTCTTACCATAATTTCAAATTATGTAGATAATATGATAAACACAATAACATGTTTACAATTCTATAAAAACGTGAATATTACTCATTCATTTCTGCTACATTACTTAATGTTGTGCAAAGTTTCTTATGTATTCATTTTAATCCATGGCAAACCCATCAAGTCATAACATGCAACAGAGATATTATATACCATAGATCCCAGAAGTGTTGTGTTTGCATGAACATAAAAAGTACTTACTGTGCTCTTGTTGTAACCCATATAGCTTAATTTTATTTGCCTCGTGTTGTGCTTTCTTCTTCAACCTGCAAGCTCTAGAGGCAAGCTTATTCTTCTCCTTCCTCGTTTTCGGTCGTATGTTGAATGGTAGCTCACTGACCGGTATCATGTCATTGATTACTTTACCAAGGTTGTCTAATTCTTTGCCAATAACATGCAATTTCCTTGGATTAGGTGTTAAATCATTTCCATCACCTTTCCTTGCTTTGCCGCTGGAAATAACCAAGCATTAATTAATCAATGAATTGTTTATTAGTGTGATGCAAACATAATACCTATTTCATAATAAATTAATGATAGTGCTTGAACTATGCACAGGAAAAATATGTGCCATCACTTTATAGGTATTATCAAGTGTTTTATAAAACATAATAAATAAGGAAACTCCAACAATATTATGTAAATTTATTCAATTATTAAATAGTTCTTTATTACGTCATAAGTTCATGCAGTCTGTTCTGAGATATACCAAAGTGGTTGATAATATACGAAATTCATCACAAAACATTCAAGAGAATAGATAAGATAACCATGTATTTTGGCATAATTGAAGGACCTATCTTTTAGTTACAGAATAAAACCATTAAAATTACTTTCACATACTACAAAAGTACCCATTTCACCCATTTATTTCAATAGCAAAGTTTACTAACACAAGCGCAAGGAGCAATGGAAAATACAATGGATTTATTTACATATAAAAGCGTAATGACATATTACATATTAATGAGTCATTAGTTTACCTGTGTTTAATACCTCTGACACTACAACTTGGACTAAATACAGGATCAGTGACCGAGTTCAAAACATGTGGATCTTCAGACTTCTTTTTTAATATTAACCTTTGTCCTTTGGGCCCTTTGGCTTGTACATTGTATTGCCAGAAGAACTTTTCCTTTTTAGCTGCGGCCCGACTTTGTTTTGACTCGGTACACTCATCATTGGACTCTGTAAACATAGTAAACAAAGCATGGTTATTTACACATAATGATTTGCCAATTCTATTTGGATGTGTGAGTGCAGCGAAGAAAATATTTACTATTTATATTATTATCATGTGTTAGTAATTTATTGATATAGTTGTTTTGGTTATATAAACAATTGTTTTGTCCATTATGACGGGCATGTGTAACAAAAATGAATCTTTAAGTACCATCTGATGACAAATCTTCATATCTGTCGCTGTCCTCATCGGATTCATCTCGATCCTCTTCGTCCTGTGAGAAGTCCCCAGTGCCAGGACTGAGGAGTCCACCAGACAGTGACGAGATGGAGCCAGCTTCTGCCAGAGAGCTTGTTGACAGTAAATGTTTACGAGGCTCTCTACGTTGCCAGATCTATAAAAGACATTCATATGTTAGTAAGATTTGGTCCAAAAGTTCATGGAACTGTTTATAAAAATATACCAATAGAACAGAGTATACAGTTAAATATAATAATTTGTATCATATTTAAAGTTATGGTTAAATACCTGTTCCATAGTGAGATGTGTTGGTGCTGATGAGGAGAGCTGTGCAGGCTGCGGTTTAGACGCTGGCTGGAATGGTGGCAGTATAGTGGACGCTGGCACCGACTGCCCCAGAGCAATCTCCCCACTGTATCCATCCATGCGCAGCAGCAATTCAGGCAACTGGTTCATTGGTTGTGCAAAGCTTGATGATGCCGAACTGTGCTGGCTGGCTGGTGAAAACGCCAGCTGAGCTCGTCCATACGGACTGCAAGGACTCTCTGCTTGCATAGCATTGGACTGAACGTTATTCGGACGACGGGAACCACTCATAGCGCCTCCTATTTGTATACAATATCCGCTGTCTTCTGGTAACAGTAAATCGTCGATATTTAAATCATCCAACAGCGTATCTGGGTTTGCGTTCAATTCTGCCAGTGTAGGGCCTAAAATTAAATCAGCTTTGTCCACTTGGAAGATATCATCGTCGTCCATTTTAAAGCTCTCCATCTTGTTGGTGTTGTCCGTGTCGTAGGCAATTTTCCCGTACTGCATGGTGGGCACGCTGTGGAAGGAGCCCAGCGAGTCCTGCAGGCACAGGTCCAGCTCCGTGTTGAAGTCCGCGAGGTCGCCGCGCCGCTGTGGGATGGGCACGGACGCGGACATAGTGTTCAAATCGTAAGGCGATTCCTGTTTTATCTCGACGCCTGGCTCGAGTAGAAAATCATGAGTGTAAATAGAATCAGACATTGCACGTGTTTGCGCGAAGTGACCTTGACGTATAATTGTCTCGTTGATAGAGACTGGCGCACGCGTCTTGTGCCTTTATTGATTATTTTCACACCAATCCCACGTGTTGTACTATTGGCTGATGTTTATTTACTTAGTTCGTAAGATTTTCCTATTTTATGATGTCCACTTTCATTATTCACAATACAATATCATCCTTTGATTACATAACTTGCTAAATCACAATCGTCAATCACATCAAATAAAATTCCAAGTAGTTATTATTCACAATGACTTTCGATAACGAATCTAGTCAAAATATTGGATCATATCACAACTGTTCGTGAGAAACACAACACTGAAAATGCTTGCGAATTAGACATTCGCAAACAACGGGGTCCAAAAATAGTCAAATCAAAATAATAACATGAGTTCTAGATGGGTGTTCACAACAAAAACACTTGCTCTGCTCGATCGAATACCAGTCGAAGTAAACAAAGATAATTATTATTATTATTCTGTAGACTCAAAGGTCACCAAAAAGAGACAGCTGAATATGGTTTCAATGTGATTGAAAGAGAGAGATTGAAAACAGACCACTTGCGGAAGGGATAGAGGGGCAGTGAGGGGGAGGCACTTCTGACCACTAGTGCTACCAGTACAAAAAATGCTATGTATATAGGTACTATAATAATGTATCATCTCCTCGATTTAACTAAATCTTTAACGATTATTGATGACTTAAATGAGAAATAAAAAGTAAGTTATTACTTGCTTTATTAACTTTCTAACGCGAAAAAATCCGTGTGAGTACGTTAACTATAACTTAAGTGAGATCCTCACATAGCATTAGTGTTAAATTAATTTCGGTTATATCATCATGAAAATATGAAAAACATTGTTCATTCAATATGTGTTCAATATACACGAACTAAAAAGTTCATGCCCATCACTATTTTCTTTAAAAAAAACGTGAAGTGAGTGAAGGATGTCGTAACCAGCTGAATGTCAAAGTAATTGTAACAAAATAAATTCAAGTTCTTGAATTTTTAATTTTTACTATGGGTGACGATAATACAAATTCTAGTATAAAATGTGATTCAAATAAGTATAATGTTATAATTATTGGCGCTGGCATGGCTGGCCTATCCGCCGCTAATAATCTGCTCAAACATGGCATCGAAGATTTTATTATTATTGAGGCTAGAAAAAGAATCGGCGGCCGCATTATATCTATTCCAATGAAAAATCATAAAGTCGAGTTGGGTGCGAACTGGATTCATGGGGTTTTAGGGAATCCAATATTTGAAATCGCCATGGCCAATAGCTTGGTAAATATTATCAATATACCTAAGCCCCATAAGGTGATTGCTGCCACTGAAGACGGAAAGCAGGTTCCTTTCGGCATCCTTCACGAGACTCACGAGGCTTACATCTGCTTCCTCCGCCGATGCGAAGAGTATTTCCTCTGTCAGTATCTACCTCCACCAGATATACACAGTGTAGGTGAGCACATCAACCTAGAGGCTACCATTTATTTGGAAAGATTGCCTACCTCCGAGGAAAAGAGACTGAGACGGTTAATATTTGACTGCTTGTTAAAAAGAGAAACATGTATATCTGGGTGTAACACTATGGATGAAATAGATCTCATGGAACTAGGTAGCTACACTGAGCTGCAGGGTGGGAATATCATTATACCCTCAGGTTATAGTTCTATATTAGAACCTCTTACAAAAAACATTGCTCCTGATAAAATCATCTCTGAATGCCCAGTGACAAAAATAGTATGGGACTCAGAGGAACATAAAGCTGCCGAGGATCTCGGGGAGGAATCTGAAGACTCAGATCAGACTGTGATAGAGGACATGTCCAAGTCAATGACAGACAAACCTGTGAACCCTAGTGAAGGCAACTCAATCTCAGATGTAGCCAACAAACCAAAGAAAAAGAATTCTAACTATGCTCAGGTTGTGTGCAATAATGGCAAGACTTTATATGCTAATCATGTGATATGTACTATTCCATTAGGGGTCCTCAAGGAGAAGGCAAAAGACTTGTTTGAACCACAACTGCCCCAATACAAAATGGAATCAATTGAGAAGTTACTATTTGCAGCTGTAGATAAAATTTTCCTAGAATATGAGAGACCATTCTTAAATCCAGATGTTACAGAAATTATGTTGCTATGGGAGAGTGCACCGGTGGCAGAAGATATAGCTAATACATGGTATAAGAAAATATACTCCTTTAGTAAAGTTTCAGAGACTCTCTTACTGGGCTGGGTCTCGGGAAGTGAGGCAGAATACATGGAGACCTTGACCATGGAAGAAGTAGGCACCACATGTACAAAGATTTTAAGGAAGTTTTTAAATGATCCCTTTGTCCCTGAACCAATCAATTGTGTATGGTAAGTCATCCTATACTTTATTTACTAAATAAAATAAGGCTTGTAAACTTATCATTGGAAATGTTATCAAATAAGTATTAATTTCTCTCTGAATACAGAGTACCTACTTTAACTTGGTATAACTTTTATGTTATAATATAATTAATATTTAATTTATTGATACATGTTTTTTTATTATAATTTTCAGCACAAGTTGGAATAAGCAGTCTTTCACCAGAGGATCATACACTGCTATTGGTGTGGGAGCTAGTCAAAATGATATAGAGAGTTTAGCCCAGCCACTGTTCAGAAATGTTAGAGATAAAAAGGTAAAAATATTGTTAAATAACTTTAATGATCTGGTTCCTCTTAGTTAGGTGATAAGTTTGTGTTAGACCAGGTCAGCTATGTCTTAATTTGAATCAATCCAGCTTTTCTAACAAAAAAGAGTAATCGTCATGCATTGAAAAGCATGATTGTATTTTAATTTGATGAAGCATTTCCAAAATCATTGTTCACCCAATGGCATAGAGAATGTGAGAATGTGCATTACATGGATATCATTTCAAAATCATCCTTAATGTATCCTACATTTCAGCCTGTTTTGCTGTTCGCGGGCGAGCACACACACAGTAACTTCTACTCTACAGCCCATGGAGCGTATCTCTCGGGGGAAATAGCGACACGTCGTATCATTAGTACAGAAGAGGCTTCGGAAAGTATTCTAGACTGTCCAGGGTCAGCTGATCTCAATTCATGGATACAAGGCATTCAACTCGAAGGATAATAATCTTTGTAATGCCTTTAATTTTGGCTATGCTTATGAGGCCACAGATTAACTCATTGTATTATAACCCTCATTCATGACAAAGCATTTTATGACATAGTTAAGACATTATGTTTTCGTTTTAAAGAACTCGTAGTGAAATTAGTTTTAGTTAACCACTATTACAATTAAGTGGTAATTTTATTTATTTTTTCGATGAGAAATAGTGATATTATACAAAATGTATGTACATTATTACTTGAGCATGTTGTTGGAAATGCATTGGTCAGATGCTGATCATAAATATTATATTAATCGTGTGTTTATATGGAAATGCTACCTGCTGTTTACATTGTATAAAGTATGAATTAAATTCAATATGATTTTCATTATTATGACACCAATTTGACTTTAATTGTAATGAATGTTAACAAAGATTATTATTTAAAAAAAAATATTTTCTTATGCTTAATAATAATAATAAATAGAGTAATAAAATCAGTGCACAAATTTTATGTTGAGTCATTATAGAAATATTAATTTTACCATTACGCATCGGTAGCACAATGAAAATATGAAATTAATTGTAAATATGTCTCTTATAATATTCGTAGCTGTTTATAAATTGAAACATTTCTACCAATATTCTTCCATAAAACTTTTATGATATTTTAGACTTGAATTATATGGTGTAAAATTTTGTACATTGAAATTTCCAATATATTATGAAATTCATAGTATTATTATTAGATGTAATTGTAGCTCTGCATTTCCATTATTCATATTATTCCGATGTAGCTAGGTTGTATTATTTGTTTTTTCTAGTCAGTGCAATAATTTTATATGGCTTGAATAAATCATAAAAAAATATGTCATGTTTTGAATTTTCCATGATCCAATTGGCTTTTGAGAATGGGTAAAGTATAAAAATGAAACTTAGTAGTGGTATAAGAACTTTTATTTTAAATTCAAAATAAAATATAATATTAGTATAATAAACAAGTTGTAACAATAACAGATTAATATAACTTAAACTGTAGGTTAAATTCATTACACAAGAAGGTACTTCATATTTCTTAGCATTTAAAACCTTATAACCCCACAATGTTAGTAAAAAAAAAGAAGTGTTATATTTTAAGATATGTAAATAATACATTTCAATGCTATAATTATGGCCAAAACCATCCAATCACAGTGAATCATAATACTTTATAAAATAAAACTATCAATATTAGAGGTCAAACTACCTATAAATTAATGGAATGTTTGATCAGATTAACAGTTTGGCTCAATACTGAAATGTAAATATAAGTTGATACAGTCTTGTACTACATTTTAGTCATACGAAAAAAATATTTAACAACAGAAGAATTATATAGAGAGTCCTTATCAGTCCAAAATAAAATACTTGAGTATTCTTAGCACCTCATGAACATTTTATGTTCTATCCGAATATTTAACGCACCACATGTAGTTCTATTGTGGAATTCTTTTTGTTTATTATGGGTAATAATTTATTTTCAACATCTTGTGAGACTTCTTGCCATACACATTTGCCAATCAAAGGAACTTCTTCGAGGGGTGACCGGAAAGCCACCAGTAAGGTTAAACAGCAGCCCTCTGCAGTGGGATCTGCCTCCACATTGAGCAGGCCTAGGGGCCGGTGTTGTCCCACATCAGCTCCAAACATCTCCACCATAAATCTCCGTAAAGTGGAATGAACACTTTTAGCAGGATTGATCTCACAAGTAGGAAAATGCAATACTGATTTCTCACTTAGTAATACATGCATTTTATTTGTACTTCGTTTTTTAATAACAACCATCAATCTCAACAGGTCCTTCACATGAGGAGTTAAGGCAGGAAGTATGTCTTGGTGCCAGAAACCAAGTTTACTCATTTTGTACTGTTGTGTTTTCTCAATTAGATGCAAAATATCATTGGCCCTCAATGTAATTTCTTGCAAGTTTGATATCCATTTAGCTTGTAATGATTCTTTGTCAGCCCTTGCTGGTGTCTTTAGTTCACCTCCAACCACATTTGCAGCTAAGACAAACCTGTACCACATTCCTCCTGCTGTCTCTACAACGAGCAAAGTGTTGGGTTCACATTCTAGTCCCGTTTCCTCCAACACCTCCCTGATGGCAGCTTGTACGATCGTTTCGCCCTTCTCCATTCTCCCTGCAGGTAAGTACCACTTTCCAGCACAACTTTCTTTAGCTTCTTGCATCATGAGTACTTCATTATGTTCATTAATAATCACACAAGCTACAACGTAAGTGACGTTGCTACCTAGTACCGGTTTGAAATTAGAAGGAGTGGTCGGCGTAATACCTTGAGATTCCGCTACAGAATTTTGATCAGCTATCGTAAAATCACAGAAATCATTTTCATCTCCTGGTAATCCCAATCCATCCAATAGTCTTGATATATTAGCGTCAGTCTGACGTGACATATTCGCGATTGGTTTTTGATTCCGATGTTTTATTTAGTAAAGACTACTACAATCCAAAAATAAACCGGATACGCATATACGTCCGATTTACTGTTAGCTCTGAACACAATTCAACAATGTATATTTTAAATAAACATACAACCAAACACTGTATATGATTTTAAGCATGTATAATCGGTTTATGCTACGTATTATCTGGTTTTAATACTTAAGGAATCAATATAAACAAAATTAAACTAGGTACTCCAGTTTATTCGTTTCGTTGTGGTTTTGTTGCACGACTGCACGTAAACGTAAATTCAGTAAATTAAATTGAACGAATGAACTCAATCAGTAATCCATTGATGTTCCTTGTTCCTCTGTATAATCTATGTACCACAGACAACATATAGCATCAAAAAACATAATCAAGGAGCAACGCCATGGAGGTGGTTGAAGAAAGTGTTTTCTTAACCTATGGGTGCGGTGAGACTACCGCACTGCGGTAGTCTCAGAATAAATAATGCGTCCGTACCACGAAGCTAGAACAAAGAGGAGGTGTGGTAATTCAATTTCCCTATGAAACGACGCGTGATAGTTTGCGGGGTGAGGGGGCACTGAGGTGGTGTTAAGTTCCGCCCACTTCTCAATATTCCATCTATCGGCTAATAGCAAAACTACTAGTTTAGGTTGATGTTGATGTTACTACGTAGTTCAGCTACTTCACACTAGGTGTCAAAAGTCTTAATGTGATGGGACGTACTCAGAACTCAAAACTCAGCTTCAAAAAAATTTTATAGGGAAATAAATCAAATGAAAAAACTTTTTTTTAAAACAATCTTTTATTATTTGTTAATAAAATGTATGCACTGACATTGCAACCTTTAACGAAAAATTAAGCTTCTTTGTCTTCGTCACAATAATATCGTAGATACCTAATTATCTAGATACCTAAGTATCTTTTACACTTTGCGTTTTTATCACGTACCCATTTTTTGTTAAATAAAAGCATGTTACATTTTTTTCTTTTGCAATCGCGATCACGAATATAAATAACGACAAAAATGTACACCGCCATTTTGTTAGGGCGGCCATTTTAGATTAATAACAATACCGACTACAACTAATTAATTGCATTGTCATCAGAACCAAAGATGTGTTGCAAATTTCAGCTCAATCGGTAACCGGGAAGTGGACCAAATTTAACTTGCAAGATTTAATTTCACACAAACATCGGGACAGGTGAAACTAAATAAAAGCTTGTAATAAAATAAGAGCCTTTGCACACGACGTTTTTTATACGCGCCGTCAACGCGCATTTGTATCGATACAAACGCGAGTCAAATGCACCTTCTAGACTGTTGCATCCTACTATAATATTATGCGAAATTTTGTGAGGATGGATGTATGGATGTATGTTTGTTGCTCTTTCACGTTAAAACCACGCGACGGATTTGGATGAAACTTTACAGTAATATAGATTATACAGAATAACACATGGGATACATTTTATCCCGGAATTCCCGCGGGAACTGATATAACGCGGGTAACACCGCGGGGCGCGGCTAGTACTTATTTATTTATATTATCTACACTAATGTTGTGACATTCTATTTATGTTTCCAATACTTGACTTATAATTACTACAGTTATAGCGCAGACAACTAAAACACTCAATTTAAGCAATTGCACATGATGTTATAATATCCACATCGATATCGTAAAATCTCATTATAACATCGCGCCCTGCGGCACTGCGCGCGCAGCTGCGCTCTCATTGGTTAGATTTTAATGGCGGCAAGTTCACTGTGACAATACACGTACGCGTGAATTTAATGTTTCGCAATGTGTTTTGTTTTTAAAATTTTGTTTGATTAATTGCATTAGTGAAGATAAAGTAGTGTATGCAACTGCATATAACACGGGTATTAAAACACTCGTTACTATTATGAAACGAGCGCAGCGAGTTTCATAAACTCACACTCGTGTTTTAATACCCTTCTTTATATGACAGTTGCATAAACTACTATAATAAGACATTCCAGCAATATTATCACAAATAATACTCGTTGCAAAAATTGCAAAACCTTAGCTTCTGAAGCATACGTTCTTTTATTGAATTGCATTAACGACAATTTCAAATTACCTCTTGGATATTTCTTAGTACACGGTTTAAATGCAGTACAAAAAGTTAATTTAATTAAATTATGTCTCATCAAATGTCACGATGCTGGTGTTAAAGTAGTGTCTTTAACGTTTGATGGGCATGCAACCAACATAACGGCAATGAAGTTACTAGGATGTAAAATAGACCATGAAAGTGAAATGAAAACCACTTTTAAACACCCGGTAGACAATTCTGATGTAGCTGTTTTCTTAGACCCCGTACATATGTTTAAACTTATAAGAAATTATTTTGAATCCAAAAAATATACAGGGTGATTACGGGGTCGTGGAGCAAGAAAGAAGCATTTAACTTACTTTCTCCTAAGCATCACAATAGGTTAGGACTAACAGTACACCAGCGACTTATTTTAGTCAGCAAAAAAAAAACTGCGATAATTCGAGATCATGGTCACCTACTATTTCCCAAGAAAACTTATGTCAAGTAATATTAAAAGTAGGGTGACCACGCATTTTGAGTCAATAATAATTTTTAAATAAAAATACGTAAATAACGAATCATCTTTGTTTCAAATTAAAATAAATACAGGTAGCATCGCAATCATTTATTTACTGAGTCAGAAAAAAATGGTTGGGATCACGACCCCGAAATCACCCTGTATTCTGGATGAAAATGACCAAGAAATAAATTGGAATCTACTATGTGAGCTTAATAAACTTCAGGAAAATGAAGGGCTCCACATAGCGAACTAGCAGCGCCCCGCGGTTTTACCCGCGTTGTACCCGTTCCCGTAGGAATTTCGGGATGAAAAATAGCCTATAACCTTCCCGTTGAATATGGCTATCTATTACAAAAAGAATTATTCAAATCGGTTCAGTAGTTTCTGAGATTAGCGCGTTTAAACAAACAAACAAACAAACAAACAAACAAACAAACAAACAAACAAACAAACAAACAAACAAACAAACAAACAAACAAACAAACAAAACAAACTCTTCAGCTTTATAATATTAGTATAGATAGTAGGCATATTATGTTCCGTAACAACATTATGAAGGTTAAGCTAGCTAGTCCGGTTTTGAGTAAAAGTGTCGCAACAGCGTTAAAATTTTGTCGCGAGGATGCCAAATTGTTAGCATTCAAAAATTCCAAACCAACCGAACTTTTTAAAGAAAACATGAACAATCTCTTTGATATTTTTAACTCGCGTAATATGAAACAATTTGACTACAAGCAACCATTGAATAAACGCAATAAAGACATGATATATGATTTTCTTGATCGAATGGCAACATATATTCGTAGATTAAAAATTAAAAATGTTACGAAAAGAAAAATCAAGGAAGATGAACGACAAGCGGAAGTTATGATAAAAAGCTACAAACCGATTTTAGAATGTGCGTGTAAAACAGGTTTTCTTGGCATTCTTATATGTATTGAGAGTCTGAAATGCCTATACGCGAATTTAGTTGAGATTGACAATATGCTTGTATTTGTACCAACATATAAATGCAGCCGAGACCATTTAGAACTACTCTTCGGGATGATACGAATGCATGGGGGCCATAACGATAACCCAAATGCAAAACAATTTAAAGGCATTTATCGAAAAGTATTATGTCACCTAGAACTTAAAGCCTCTGATAGCAGCAATTGTATACCTCTAGAAAATATAGGCATATTAAATTGTTCATCGTCAACCAAAGCAATTAATTTCTCAGCGCACTCGCAAAGATTTGAAGACAATGATCAGCTATTTAGTCAAGTTTCTACATCACCTATTGAAGAAAATGGTATTATTTACTACTATTTATTTAAGGTAGATTAAATATAATGATATTATTAAAAACATAATTTTATTCAAAAAATTCAATTACCTGTAAAAATAATAGTTTTGGTTAGTTGTTGTCGGTTGGTTGCCCTATTGTTTTGTATTGTTGCAAAATGCTTATAACGAATATCAATATATTTTTCTGCAATCGATTTCATCAGAAGCACAATATGATTAACTGTAGGTGATTGGTCAAACATAATATGGTTGGTCAATTGTTTGAAACAATCTTGTCCAACAAGGGATTTTAATGTATTCGATACAATTTTATGTTTACGGAAAATAGAAGTATTCAAAGATTGCGATTTAGCACATCGAATACTGCATTCTGTCCGTATACATATTTTTATGACATCTCTAGATGGGAAAGTAAGACCACCCTTATTTTTAGTTTTTATCAAATCAAGGTCACTGTCGTCGTAGTTATCAGCATATAATTCTCTGAGACAGCTCTCACACTTGATCTTGGAATGTAAATATTTGACCACATACCCAGAAATATATGCTACTATTTGACGGCGGAAATAGTCACCTATAGTTGTATTTAATTGTTCGTCAAATTCCAACAACATATCGTCAGGCATAGGCTCGACATCCGTGCTATCCGAAGATTCGAAACTCTTATCATTTAAAATCCGATAACGTTCTGATGTAATATTAATTTTTTGCACAGAAGATTCATTTAAAATGGAAATATCTTCTAAAGGTATGCAACTCCCTCTAAAACCTTCTTTTAGTTCTGTATTAATCAGGGTTTTTTTGTAGGCAGCTTTAAATTGCCGAGAGGTTGGGTTATTATTTGTTCTGCCATGTGCCCTTATTACTCCAAAAAATAGCTCTAAATGGTCCTGTGAAAATTTGTAAAGAGTCAGATACTTCAGTGCCTTTTTCTCGTCAATTAGGCGATTGTACAAAAAAAGAGTACTGTTTATGCAAGTTAAAAATCCTATAAAACCAGTTTTTCGATTTGTAGCGATAACAGGCTTATCTTCATCGGGAGCTATTAAATACGTCAGGAAATATTTAGCGTATTCTAAATACTCTTTTGTTTTAGCAATATTTTTTTCAAATAACGGTTTTTTGTACTCCACCTGACACATGTTTCGCGAATTAAGAATATCAAAGACATTGTTAATTAATCGTATAAAACATATTGTTGCGGCTGCATTTTTGAATGTTACATCACTTTTCTCACAAAGCTGGAGTGCATCCGCTACGCTATTGCTGAAAAGTTGACTAGCTAATTAGACCTTCATTTTTTGGCGCTGAAAGTCTATATGTTTGTCTTTTAGCTTGTTTCCTAGATGCAGACCTTGCGAGTTTTGCAGGTTATTAAGCTTGATGAGATAGGACCATTCAATGTTATTACCCTGGTAATCAAGAAATCTCTTTTTGTTCTCAAAGGCGTTACGTACAAGTTTCAGCATATGGCACGCGTCGAGGAAGACTGCTACTTCGTATCCTGCACTTGGATGTGGAAAAGTAGTTTTCATTGCTTGAGGTTCTAACGAACATCCTAATTTTTTGAGCATTGCAATATTTGCAGCGCAGCCATCCAGCGTCAGTGAAACTACTTCAACACCATTTTGTTCGCATTTGTAAAGACACTGTTTAACTATTAAAGCCCGTTGTTCCCCGGTCATAGAATGAATTAAAAAAAACCCCACTGGTAATTTCCACCTTTCAGTTTGAGAAACAAGTAACAATACTAAAGCCTGAGACGCTTGTTCTGAGTTGTCCTTTTGGACGTCGTTAAGTCCGACGTCAACATAGCCATGATATTTATTGCCATCCCATTCAACGTGCTTTTTGATAGAAATCTCGTCCATCATCAGACTGCACAGAGCGCGTTTGCCGGAGACATTCTTTTTGTGATTTAGTATTTTAAAAGCTTCAGCTGTAAATCCAGGTTCACCGTCGACAGTCTCATACCATTTAGAAATGGTTCTCGGATGCGGTAAGCAGGTGTCAAATGTTTTTCTCACATATGAGTACGCATTTGGCGAATAATAATGAAGTGATAACGCGAATGATCGGAGGGCTGGTGAATATTTCTTCTTTAAGGGAACTTTTTTGATTTTTGAAACTTGTCGCCCAACCAAGTCTCTCATCTTTATATTTATCGATGATAAAATTTCTGCGTCCTCTCCCTGCAGAAGGTGTTTGCTTTCTAACTCTTTAATTACTTCAGTTAAATTTCGAACCTGAAACAAAAGCGAAAACGAAGAAAGGTCATGATTTGGAAAACAATCTTTGGTGGTATGTAAAGTAAAAGTAGTGGCAATAGATAAGTAATAAATAACCTTCTTTTTCAAGCGGTTAACTTTCATTTGTAGTCTTCTGATTTTCAATCCAGAATTTTTTTCTTTATATCGAAGGTGTTCTATTTCTTGCTTAAGCTTCTTTTTTCTAGGCGAATCATTTAGTATCAGAAATTCATTTAAATCACTTGTGGTAGGGTCTACAGATTTTACAGGCTCTGGTAATTTTCTTTTAAGCTGTAATATAAAAAATAATATGAAAACTAGTTGTTTTCCAAAATAATTAAAACTCGGTTACGCAAATAACATCCAAACAAACCGATAAATCCAGATTTAAACTAGGTAAAGTGCCCTTCTTTAATTTTTTAAGGCCTTTTTTTGTCACTATGAAGTCCGCATCATTGAAATGGCAAGAACAAATTTTTGTGTATTTTGTTGGTGTCCAATCCGGTCTATTAAGTTTTGTAATCCATTGCTGTTTTAAATTATCGTCGGATGGAAATCTAAAACGAACATATAAAAATAATTAAAATTACTTTTAATTAAATTAGTTGGTAAAATTTAAAAAAAAATCTGAGTACGGCCCTGGATATTTCTGAAGTTTAAAATAGTTATTCTAGTTGACGATAGATGGCGGCCCATTAATAATATAATAATAAAAACTATAAAAGTACTGTTTTAGCTACTAAAAGGTATTTAGGACTAAGTGTATAACAGTTTTTAGTATTTACGTATTATTATTACAATATAATACTGCAAAATTATACGTAAACTTATGTATTTTCTTCCGAAATGTGTCGCCATCTAGTGTCAAGTAGTAGAATTTTAACGCTGAAAGCTGAGAATGTTCTAGAACTTTTATATTTAATTGCGTATAAAATTACTTACGCATGAAATGAGATGCCAATCATATTATCAGAACGTCTGTCTGAGTAACTTTGACATAGTAAAACACAACACTTCATCCTTTTCTTGTTAAAAACACACTTTTATTGCGAGTCTCGTCACATGTGCACCTGAGGAACGCTGATAGCATACTATCAGCGTTCAGGTGGGCGGAGCCTAAGTGTTAAGTGGCTCCGCCCACCATGTGCAACGAAGAACTCCAGTGCAACGTTGCTTAGGGCAACTCCTCTTTGTTCTAGCTTCGTGGTCCGTACAGTATCAATCATTCATTCTATAGGTATTTTACCCACCTTCAAACCAATCCCAGCTTGTCAGTTTTTTAATAAAGGCGTTAATCCGAAGCGTCCTTAAGTTTGCGCCATATAGAATTTATTTGGCCCTAGACAGTGGCCCTAGATTAGATAGTCTCTTAAAAACTTAACTTGTAAAAATACAGGCTGACTCGCTTATCAGTTTGTATACCTACGTATACATAATACGGGGCATACTGAGCTGTATAATCAATCAATGACAATAGAGAAAATTTGAGATAATTACTAGATCAAGCAGCAATTAAAATTATGTAATATTATTTTCAAATTTTACTAATATTGTGCAGAATTTAGGTAATTTCGCTATATTTTTTGTGGAAGGCAACGCCCGCTTGTTTGTCTCACTCACTCATCTGTCCCATCTGTCCTCTGTCTAGTGTCTGTCTGTCAGTCAAGATTATTCAAGCAAGATAAACTGTCAATCTGTCTGTCTGTCAATAGTTTGCCTTCCGCTAAATTGTTGGTTAGCCCTTGAGTTTAAGGATTTTGACCATTTTCCAAAAGAATATTCATACATCATGTCGCTGCTGAAAGGACAAATGCTGGTGATTGTCTATTGTCGCCGTAAATTCTTTATAATCATTACTTTGAATCACTCGGGTAAGTTACGTAATGAATGTTTTAGGTGCGCTCGCTGAGCACGTCTGCGGCCAGTGCTCAGATGATAAAGCCTCCGGTCCAAGTTTTTGGTCTGGAAGGTCGTTATGCTGCAGCTCTGTATTCGGCAGCGTCGAAAGGCAAGGCCTTGGATGGGGTTGAAAAAGAACTGTCTTCCTTCCAACAATCCATCAAGACCGATCCCAAACTCAAGGAATTCCTTACCAACCCCACCCTCAAGAGGAGCCTGAAGATGGAAGCTCTGAAGCATCTTACAACTAAGGTATGTTGTGTAGTTTAGTTACTTGTCTTTCTAATTTTCTGATATGATTTGTATCTGTATATAATTTTCTGATATATATATCTACTGTAGGACACATTCTTACAAAAAAGTTAAAATCATATCTTGGGGTTTACCTTGAGATTCGAAGTAACAAACAACTTGGAAACTCATGTCTGCTACAAATATTATTCCCAGACCAACTTGTCTGCCACCACTGGCAATCTTCTTGATCTTCTTGCTGAGAATGGTCGCCTGAACAAGTTGGAAGGTGTCATTAATGCCTTCAAAATCATGATGTCTGCCCACCGTGGTGAAGTTACTTGTGAAGTTATTACAGCTAAGCCTCTGGATCAGGCCCAAAGACAAAACTTGGAGGGAGCCCTCAAGGTAATTTACTAAGTTTTATAAGTAAATTTTAATTTGAAGCATTTGTAAATGTTAAAATTGGCTCCGAACCAACAGCTGATTTCAACACTATCTATATCTAATAATCTGAAAATCTTGAAATTGCTGGTTGATAGGTTATTGGGACAATTTGTCAATAGGCTTATTCAATATGAATCTAATCGAATCATTTGGTACATCACACTTTTTCTCTTTCATATTAAGAAAGACTATCCAACTGTGCCATTATCTTCAGTGAGAAGAGCTTTGGGACATATCAGGCTAATATTTTACTTTTTGTAATAAAATATTTAGTAAATCAGTTAGTTTGTATTGTAGAATTATATTTTAAATACTTGTATTAGATAGTAAAGAAGTTAATTACCTGTTTACAGAAGATATATACCATGCTGAAGACGAGTTAGCTCATCTGAGAACTTTTGAATTAAGATAATACTGGATTAATTGGTTACTAACTATACTTATTATTTCTCATTTTCATTATATACTTTTTGATAGATTACTGTATGTTCCCCATTTGTTATTCGCTTACTTCCTGACAATATTCATTGGTTTTACTTTTACTTAATATAATATAGTGATCCACATTTGTTTTCTAGTTTATATTGGTCTAATTTGTACTTTGCTTTCAGAAATTCCTCAAAGGAAATGAAACCCTGCATCTCACTGCTAAGGTAGACCCTGATCTTATGGGAGGAATGGTTGTCTCGATCGCTGACAAATATGTGGACATGAGTGTGGCCAGCAAAGTCAAGAAGTACACACAGCTGATCAGTCTAGCTGTTTAAATGATCAACAATGCGGTGTAATTATGTAATGATATAGTCAAATATAAGTTATGAGATCAGTTTTTGGATTTGTTCATATTCATTACCTAAAAAGCTAACTCTTCTAATCTAATCTATACTAAAACATGCATAAAACATAATACTAATTTAAATAAAGTTGAATATTTTGATGTTTTCAACATTTTAATCTATGGAACTCAAGTCGAATCAAATAAATAATTATGAACTGGATAGCTTCATTCAAGAGGAAGGTTACTTAAGGCTTTGTTTATTAGAGGGGCACAATGCAGGTAAAAATGTGGGATGCTGCTTTTGAATAAATATAATTAGTATATTATACACAACTTTATTGAGACAAAATAAACAAATTTAATGTGCTCCTGCACTTCAAAACTAAACTTTTTCACCTTAGAATCAACCTATAATAACAATACTCTCACAGTATCAATAGAATTAAATATTAACTTAAATAAATTTAACATCAATATATCTTTGAGATCAATTCAAGTTGAGATCTTATATTTGAACATGTCTGTGTGGGGGCTCTTTTACATGTAGGAAATGACGGAATGTTTGTTATTAACCCTCAGTTGGCGCTGCCTCGCCCTTAAGAAGTGCATTTTCCGCCTCAAGCTCTGCAATACGGGCTCTGGCTGCCTCCAATTCATCATCACCACCATCAGTACCCAAGTGTTTTCTTACATATTCCAAAGCATCTTCAGGTTTATCTGGCTCTTCATACAAACTCACCAATACTTTTGTTAGCGCATCCATAACGCCTGCTCTTTCAAGATACCGTCTGAACTCTTCTCTTTTGGAATCAATGGGCTAAAACAATAATATATTTAAAAGTAATAAAAATGAATATCTACTACGGTAATACAGATACGATATAGTATAAAGAGCTTGGCAATATGCTATTTATACATTTCCAATACGGACAAGCCAAATATAATGATATTTTGAAATTACTTTACCTTGTATGATGACATTTTTATGGAATCGAAGAGTCAAGTCAAATGTAATTAGTTCAAGCTTTTCTTGAATCAAATTAATCTACAGAGATATTCCACAGTTTTATAGAGGTTCTTTCTAGATTATTTTGATACCCAAACTTGCATAAGTTTGGTTTCAATTTCTAGATTTATTTTTATTTTCTTCCTTTCTTGATTCTTGCTTGTTGACAGTTGATCAACGCAACGGCCAACCAACGCAAAGAGTCAAAGACCAGTTTGAAACAAAGTACTCTGTGGCAAAGACAAGCGAAATCACAATATTGTTCAAAGAATGAACGAATGGTTACCGTAAACCCGTGTTATTTGGGACTCCGGGTGTTATTCGGGACACAACATTTTTATCTGCACTCGGGATTTTTAATTATTTTCTGTTCTTCTGTTCAAACAAACAATAAAACGAAATAGTTGTTTAACTTGTAGTTCTTAATCTCAAAATATTAACTTCTAATCCTATCACTTGATCCTATACCCGCGATTGGGGAATATACCTATATGTACCACCAAATACCACGCTCTCTCGCTTAGGTAGGTAGGATGCGTCATGGTAGGTAATTAATAATCCACCACAGACCACATCAGCTCTTTTTAGCCGACTTCAAAAAAGGAAGAGGTTTCTCAATTGTTCTATCTTTTTAGTTACTTCGAGTAGTATTGATGTCTGTTAGATTTTTTTGAAAACATTTTTAATTCACAACTTTTAGTGATATCAAGAGCTTCTACCGATAGTACATATTAGCAACGTAATTATCATTAAGTTTGATTCAAGGTACCATGTTCTAATCATATATATAAAATTCTCGTGTCACAGTGTTCGTTCGCGTACTCCTCTGAAACGGCTTGACCGATTCTCATGAAATTTTGTGAGCATATTGAGTAGGTCTGAGAATCAGCCAACATCTATTTTTCATCCCGAAATTCCCGCGGGAACGGGTACAACGCGGGTGAAACCGCGGGGCGCAGCTAGTAAATAACTATAATTATACTTATCGCCACGCCCGGCCCCTATCGGTGAAATGTTAATTTCGACAAAATTATTAATGATCGGTATCAAGTATTGTGTAGTTGAAATAAACATCGGTAAATTAGTTTCGGTGACTTCTTACATCGGGGAATTAAAGCTTCGTTCTAATATGGCATCGATCAATAGAGCAAGCGATCAATGGTTTTCGTTGAAATTAAACTCGATTAAGTATTTGTGTTAGGCTACGAACGCAAAGGCAGGTAGGCGGATTGCTTGGTGCCTAGAGCCTAGTGGCTTGCATTCTAGTAAGCAACTTAGCTAGGCGTCAAGCGCGCAGTGCGGCCGGTCGTGAGCAATCGTGTTCGTTCGTTTTATCTAGATTACTAGCTAGGCTCTAGGCGCCAAGCAAACAACTGACCTATTTACACATCTTTGCCTTCTTTTAAGAACCAAAAAGTTTAAAAGCCTCTAACACTGGCTGTCTCAATAAACTTTTTTAAATATTCAAAAATTACAATCAGAATGACAAGCGACGACACAGGCAAACGGCGTTGTCAATTGTCACAAAAGCGCATCGATTTTCAAAACAAAATTATGAAAAAAGCAGCATCCATTTCCTATAGATCTGCTTATGAAGCCACTTCGTTATTTTTAGTTAGAACTATATAAGTTACAATAAAATTAATAATATTTTGTAACTTTTGTTGCAATGTCAGTGTGATTTATAAATATTGTCAGTTATTGTCAGCTTGAAGTTTGGGCGGGAATTTGGTGTGAGCAGTAAAGTTTGAAAGCCATCACGCTGCGTAGATCCGTGATAAAAGTTATGAAGATAAAACTGCGTAAGTATCATCTGACTACACAGCACAGCACAGGCGTCAAACTGAACTTCTCTCCGGAGTCCTTTTTTCCTACCATCAATAAACTACACATCTTCTATGTAGGTCATCTTTAACTCGTATCTATATAAATATGTATTCATTATTGAACTCGATGTCAAATAAAGTTAGATTACATTTATAGGAGGTAGATATTTATATTTTTAAATAGTATGATATGTAAATAAAATAGTACGATTCTATAGTTATAATGTAATATAAGCTAGGTAATATAGAGCTTAATATCTTTGGGCATGTTTGGGTGTCAAACAAACCACGTGTCAATTAGTCCTGAAAGTTCATTTACCCTCTATTTTTATGATTGAACAGTAGGTAAGTTTAATAGGTAGAAAAAAAAATGAAAGATTGGATTTAAAATTTGCATCCATTGGCAGCCGTTTGAAACTAAATTTTGAAATGAGTATAGTTGAGGTTATTGCTCATCTAATGTAATTGCTTTAGATAATATAGGTACCATAAAATGGTAGAGAAACTCCAATAAACAAGCTAAGTACCTAATGCTAACCAAGTGCGTTAGATGAGCGACGACTTTTTGTAAGTAGGTACCTTTACAGTACCACTACTCCTATCCGACAAAAGCAAAAGCAACAAAAAAATCCAAGAAAAACTTAGGTGTAGGTACAAAAGAACATCGTAAACTTGTTTGTTGGGAGTAATTAACCTTTCAACACCCTTACAAACATTATAGTTAATAAACGGTTATTAAATATATTACTAGTCTTTAGCCAATTTTAACTGAAGCCTCTTACTGCAAAGGGTATATTTTCGCAACTACAGCGCGAGACCGCTTCCTGTCAACGTCTTCAACAGAGGAGAACGAGTGCGGCGCGGAGTGGGAGGGCGTGGTGGGCGCGCACCCGGCGCTGCTGCACGCGCGCGCGCCACCCGCTGTGCTCGTGGGCTCGGTGCGCAAGCGCCGCGGCAACCTACCCAAGCACTCTGTCAAGATCCTCAAGCGCTGGCTCTACGAGCACCGCTACAACGCGTACCCCAGCGACGCCGAGAAGCTCGCGCTCAGCCAGGAGGCCAACCTGACCGTTCTCCAAGTACGACTGCAATCACTTTGATCAATTATTTTTTAGTTTCTCCGTCCATTATTAACGGTATCCTCCGGTGTAATGTCAGGTATGCAACTGGTTCATAAACGCGCGCCGGCGCATCCTCCCTGAGATGATCCGTAGGGAGGGCAACGACCCACAGCACTACACGATCTCGCGACGAGGGCGCAAGCAGGCGCCAGCGCTGGCGGGCATCGGGCCCATGGTGGGGCTCGGCGCCTCGTCGGCAGAGCTGGGGCTCGGCGCAGCCGCCGGCGGAGTCACCGTGGCCACCTGGGACGGCATTGTCATGGAGGTACGTGGCTCACATCGCCCGTTGTAAATACATACCTCGGAACCCAGTTGTAATGATTCGTTGTCCTGTAGCCTGATCAGAGCGCGCAGGAGTATCGGCCGCACCGGCACAGCGATGGGCTGCTGGTGTACCGCAGTGACCCGGAGCTGGGTGAGGAGGGCTACTCGAGCGCTATCAGCGAGGAGGAGGTGAAGTACGACCCTTCGGTGTGGCAGTCCGTCATCCGGTACGGTGCCGATGAACCCGACTTGCGCCCGCCCCGGAGGTAACTAATCTTCTGCCTTCCTCTGTTCAGTCTGGGTGTGCCATGTATGTACCGTGTTATGTGTTGTAGCGGAGGTATATCGTCAACACTATCGTCGGAGCAGTTCCCTGAGTGGCGGCGGAGGCCGGCGTCGCCGCCGCCCGCGCCGCCTGTTGCCGTAGAGTTGGAGGTCGCCACCACCGACATGTGGTGCCACACTCGACTCGCGCCACCCGCAAATTGCGACACTGAACGATACCCACCTGGCTGAATACCACCACACTATTTAATTGTCGAAATTATATAAATTGTGTGATAGCTAAATTGATAGTAGAGTGTACAGTTAGATAAAGTTAGAATAATAAAATAGTTTTACAATAAGTACCTGACATTTATTTGCATGTTCAATACCAGCTGCATCTGACTGTAGGTACCTACATCAACTGTAACCTGGTCCTAGCCCTTAGGTGCGTTCCCATTGAAGCAGAGTGGAGCTGTGCTGAGCAGTGCGTCAAGTGTTTTCATTATAGCGGAGTGGAGCTGTGCAGACTTCGAGTGTAGATACACCTACCGGCATCAACCCGGCGCATCAACACAGCTTGACATTATTTATTTGCCTGAAATCGACATCCAATATCTTGCGTCCGGCGTCTAACATCCGGTATCCGACATCTAACACCCGGTGGCTTTGTAAGAGCGACGGACTCGTGGTCACACCGTTTTGCTACACCAGTGTGACTACGAGTAATTTATTTTCCTCGTGTTTACACTACTCTGAAAAGGATCGCACTTGACTGAATAGTAGGTATGTAGTGAAGTGCCCGATAGATAAATTAATTACGATAGACAACCGTAGGTTAACAGTAGGTTAGGTTAAGTTTTTTTTTTTTGTGAATGTTTCATTAATTACTGTTGATCACACCGCAGTGTGACCACGAGGAAAATAAATTACTCGTAGTCACACTGGTGTAGCAAAACGGTGTGACCACGAGTCCGTCATCTTTGTAAGCATTGCGCACTAATTACTGATGACATTCAAAAATTTTTAGGAGTAACTTTTCTGCTGGGCTGACGCACGCCTTATTAGGGTTCCGTAGCCAAATGGCAAAAACGGAACCCTTATAGATTCGTCATGTCTGTCTGTCTGTCTGTCCGTCCGTCTGTCCGTATGTCACAGCCTTTTTTCTCCGAAACTATAAGAGCTATGTTGTTGAAACTTAGTGTGTAGATGTATTCTGTGAACCGCATTAATATTTTCACACTAAAATAGAAAAAAAATAAAATTTTAGGGGGGTCTCCCATACTTAGAAATGAAAAAAATATTTTTTTTTTTCATCAAACCCATACGTGTGGGGTATCTATGGATAGGTCTTCAAAAATGGTATTGAGGTTTCTAATATCATTTTTTTCTAAACTGAATAGTTTGCGCGAGAGACTCTTCCAAAGTGGTAAAATGTGTGTCCCCCCCCCTGTAACTTCTAAAATAAGAGAATGATAAAACTAAAAAAAATATATGATGTACATAACAATGTAATCTAACACCGAAAATTGGTTTGAACGAGGTCTAGTTAGTAGTTTTTTTTTACGACATAAATCGTAAACCGCAAAAAAATACTGATTATTCATTCAATAACTCAAATCAGGGGCGTAGCTACCGCCGTATCTGCCGTATCAATTATACAGGGCCCCCGGGCCACGGGGGCCCCCAAAGTGTGTAAGGAAAAAGAAATAAAAACTTCTCAATTTATTTTATTTTACAAATGACAAAATTCTATAAAGCAATTACTTTTTATCCCGCCTTAAGCGTGCGTTCAAAAGTTGGCAACACTACATCGTTATGGCGGGCTGCGGGACTTCCCCGTTTTACCCGTTTTATCACAAGATGAGAGAATTTCCGACCCGGAATCCTATTTCAAAGTCAATACTATTGCTGTTTAGATATATTAATTTCTCAAACTAAAGAAAGATTTCAGAGCCTTTGCGACCTGAGTAGTATGTTCGAAATATTACAACCGGAGAAACTCCTATCTTCTTCAAACGAAGAGATATTAATCGCTTCCGGAAAACTGTCGGTTAAATACAGTAAAGACATCTCAGTTAATCTTTGTGACCAATTAAAGGCTCTAAAAACATGCTTAAAATCTGAAATTCAAAAAATTTATTCCATTAAAGAACTCATTGAATTATTGCTAGTAAAATTCAATATGGACCAAGAGCCCGCGAACCCCAGACCTTCGTTATTTTATAAAAGCTGAAAGTTTGTCAGCGCATGCTCCCACACACAGGTAAGAACGATGGACTATTATGAAGTTTGGGTTATAGTGGCTTTGGCAGGTATACGGTACTAAATGTCAATGGTCGAAAACACCAAGTTGGCCATCGATTTCGATATCACCGTCAAAGGGTGACTTGTACAACTCCTCAAGAGCTTTCAAATGACATAGGTCATGTCACTGTTGAGCATTAGGATCAGCGTCCATGGCATAGGCCAACTCCAATCTTCGGTGGTCGAAAACACCAAGTTGGCCGTCGATTTCGATGTCACCGTCAAAGGGTGACTTGTACAACTTGTCAAGAGCTTTCAAATGACATAGGTCATGTCACTTAGGATCAGCGTCCATAGCATAGGTCAACTCCAATCTTCAATGGTCGAAAACACCAAGTTGGCCGTCGATTTCGATATCACCGTCAAAGGGTGACTTGTACAACTTGTCAAGAGCTTTCAAATGATATAGGTCATGTCACTGTTGAGCATTAGGATCAGCGTCCATAGCATAGGTCAACTCCAATCTTCAATGGTCGAAAACACCAAGTTGGCCGTCGATTTCGATATCACCGTCAAAGGGTGACTTGTACAACTCTTCAAGAGCTTTCAAATGACATATGTCATGTCACAAATCACACTTAATTATTTGATGAATTTAGATCGGTATTTTACACACCTTTAGTACCGTTTATCTGCCAAAGCCACTATAACCCAAACTTCATAATAGTCCATCGTTCTTACCTGTGTGTGGGAGCATGCGCTGACAAACTTTCAGCTTTTATAAAATGACGAAAGTCTGGGGTTCACGGGCTCTAGGTCTAATAGTCTTGCATCTAGTTTTCCCGAGGTAATCACAGCATGCTTTTTTTCCATAGAGGTAGAAACTTTAGAAAAACTAAAACCATCATCAGCCATAAATGATTTAATAAATCAGTTTGCCGAAAAAAAGGCAAGGAGAATGAATATTTAAAATTTGATTCTTATTTGTAAAATGGTTAAATTATGTTATGATAATATTTCTTTTCACAATATTTTTTTTCTTTTCTGAAAAATCTTTACCCCCAAACAATATAAGGGCCCCCAAACTTTTTTTTATACGGGGTCCCGCCAATGCACGCTACGCCACTGTCTCAAATGTAAATAAAAAAACATTTATTTCAAGAACTTCTTTATTATGTTACTCGCTGCTACGGAACCCTTCATGGGCGAGTCCGACTCGCACTTGGCCGCTTTTTTATTTTTTGGTCCAATTTGACCGGATAATGGGTGTGATGAAAACATTTTTGAGTTTGTTTTCAGTATTTTTGTATGAAAATCTTAATGCTGTTCACAGAATACATTTACTTACTAAGTTTCAACAGCGGAAAACGAATGAGGAAATCGAATTCGGAATTCGTATGCTAGCTAAATGTGCGCACGAATTTGTGCATAATTGATAATCTATCCTTTACCTACTCGGTTTACCTATGAAATCAATGTTACATTCGACAAAATGATTAGTGGTCAAGTACAATACAAGTAAGTGGTGGTTAGTGTAGTTGAAATAAACATCGGTAAATTGGTTTTCGGTGAGAATTGTTACATCGGGGAGTTAAAGTTTGGTTCTAATAAGGCATCGATCAAAAGAGCAACCGATCAACGGTTTTTGTTGAAATTAAAATCGATAATTTGTTTCGATTTTACGTAAGCAACATAGACCCAAAACATCTTTATATATTATATCTATTCATATTTTAAATAACAATGGAGTGTACGTTAGTTAAATTAAAAACTTAAAAAAAAAAAACTAACCGCCTTCAAAATCTAATAAGTAACTAAAAATATAGAAATAACTAGCTGCGCCCCCGTTCCCGTGGGAATTTTGAGATTTTTATTCCTTATTTTTCTTTCTAAAAACCTTGTCCTGAGAATAAGGAACACATTAAAAAAAGAATCATCCAATTTGGTGGAGTCGTTCTGAAGTTATAAGCCGCCGGCTTTGCCGCACAAAGGAGCCGCCGGCATGGCCGCCGGGGTGTGCCGGCGGGTTACGACGCGGCTCAGTTCGTGCCTGGCATTCGAGCGGTAGTCACTAGTATTCTATGTGACTGTCACAACCGGAATGATGCTTGACGGCTTTGTGCGGCTTGTGCCGGCGGCTCGTATTGCCGCCGGCATGTGTGTAGTAGCCTTGACGCACCGACTTTAATTGATTCAACTTTAAAATTTGTGAGAAGTCGACTAAATAGATTATTTCTAACTTTTTTGTTACTAGATTTTGAAGGTTAGGTTTTATTTTGAAAAATAAATTTAATTCTCGGTTTTTAGTATCCCTGGTGGTCTTCATCATCAGACATCAGACATGAGGGACGCTAATGATAGTCAACCCAATCTATTTATAGTTGTAAAGTTCTCATGAATACAAATTAATCAAGCCCAAACACAAGGTAACTGCAGTAAGCCGTTGAGGAGTTCCCAGACGGTACATAAAGAAATAAGTTATCCGCGAACATACCTACGTATAAAATAAGCATATTTTATATACGGTCGTTTGGAGTCGGTTCTGGAATTGATGTGTTGACTGAAAGTCAGTCGAGGAAACTTCTCAACGATTCACAGCAGTAAGCTTGTTAGATTGAAATATTTATATTTCTTTAACAAATATTTCTGGAGATGGTAATTATTAATTGAGTCGAAGACCGAAAATAACACAAGCATATTAATAGAAATAGTTTAATTTCAAATTGTTACTGGGATATTTCGTAACTTATTCAATTTGTAATAAGCATAAAATTAGTTGTCTATTAAAAGGCACAAAACGTGAATTCATGACGAATAAAACACTTTGTATAAGTATAGGTGAGAAAACAGCAAAAAATATAAGTATCATTAGATAAAATAAGAGTTTTTTATCAAATTAAATGCAATCCCGCGCAACAATGTAACTTATAATACTTTGTGAAAGCTAGCAAATCTGTTTTAATTAAATTCTAATTCAGTAAAATATTATAATTAGGATTCGTCGTCGCTGCCGCCTCCCGCTTTGGGTTTCGGTCCTCCGGCCCTCTTTGCCATGATGATCTGGTCGACTTTAAGGATCGTGGTAGCTGCTCCGACGGCGTACTTGAGACCCCAGTATTTGAGAACAAACAAATCAAGAATGTTCTTTTCTTTGGCATCACAGACACCATTGTTCTCTGAATCAATATCAAATCCAACATTCTTCTTACCCTCCTGTAAAAATTAAATACATTAATTAGAAATATTCTACTTTGCTCTATGGACATCTTCGTGATTCAAGTGTACACAAGATTATTATGAAATCGTTTGAATACCTTATGGGCCTTGTAAATGTTGTTGACAACTTCAGTGGCATTTCCACCCGAGTTGTCGGCTAACGCTCGCGGAATACTCTCGAGGGCCACGGCGAATTTCCGTACAGCATACTGTTCAAGACCTGGCAGAGTGTCGGCGTATTGAAGTAACCTTTGAGCCAGTTCAATTTCAACTGCGCCTGCACCAGGGACGAATCTGTAAATTCAAACAATATGAATGATAAAATATAGTACATTATTTTTATTAGGAACTTTACATTACATCAATAGATTAGAATAGAACTTCAGCAAAAGGCCTTTGCTTTACAGATAGATCTTGCTGGTAATTTTTTTACATAATTAATAATCTTCATAAGGAAATACATACCTGCCATCTCTTACAATTCCCTTGAATGTGTTAACACCATCATCAATAGCCCTTTCAATGTCATCCATGTAGTTATCAGTAGCACCTCTGATCAATACTGTAGAGATTCGGGACTCTGAGCTCTCCATACGGAAAACTACCACCCTGGTGTCACCAAGTTCTTCCACATTAATGACGTCACAGTAGCCAAGCTCTTCAGCAGTAGGAGTTGTAAGTCTTGGCAGTACCTACATTATAAGTTGAACATTATGAACATTTTCTAGTTATTTACGTAGGTATGTCTTTAATTCCTGTATTTATGAGTAATTCATTATAAAATGTACTTACCGTAGCATGTACAGTTTTAGCAAGGCGACGGATATCAAACTTGGAATTGAGGCGAACAGCCATAATTTCATATTTATTTAAGTAGTGCAAAGCCATGTCTCCAAACTTAGCACCAGCTACAATGACTTTGACACCAGTATCTGCAATGTCCTTGATCTGCTTCTCGAGCAAAGACTCTTCCCCACGGCTGAAGTTAAGGAGTTCATCAGCCGATTTGATAAGGACAGTGCCCTTGGTCTCGGTCTGAGTAATGTCAATGGGACAGTTGAAGACAGCAATTTTAGCCTTTGTCACTGATGTGACATCACCCTCAACTTCACGCTTGAACACCATTCCAGATAGAACGTCTGATTGGAGGACTCCACAACCAAGGATCTGCAAGTCAATTTATGAGACAAGAATGATATTATGAGAAGGTTTCAGAATACAATAAACTGTAAAAGGATTATAATGATTAAATTATTTACCTTGCAAATTCTGACATTATCAACATTGAATGTGGTTTTCTCAGGCAAAATAGCAAGACACGCCTTGGCAACAAGTCCAGAAATAAATCCCTCATGTCCATACTGTTTTGACATTATAGCTGGAATGATACCCTTAGTGACTTCTTCAGTGTTTTTGGTATCTTTAATCTCATGGCATACAAGTTCAGGAAGGATTTCAATACATTTGTCCAAAGCTTTTTCATAGCCATCAGCTATTTCACTTGTGGTGACACCCAGCCTTAATAGCTCCTCGGCAGATTCCAAGAGCGATCCAGCAATAACAATAACAAAGTTAGTGCCATCTCCCACCTCTGAGTCTTGCATCTGACTTGCAAGCACCATTAACTTGGCCGCTGGGTGCTCAACATCCAACTCCCTAATAATGGTACCAGCGTCGCTGGTAACAAACTGCTTGTCAATATGATTAATGATCATTTTGTTCATGCCATTAGGACCGTACGCTGAGCGCACACTTTGCATAAATTGCTTGCAGGCATTTATATTACGGTATACTGCTTCTTCTAAACCAGAGTACATCTGCAATTTACCAAACATATAATGAGATTATCATAATTGGTATTATTATAGCATCTTGGTTTGGTTCATCTTCTATATAATATTATTATACAGTATATTGTTAGGTATAAAGAATATAAAGTTATTTAGCCTTAGCCAACAAAGGGGAAAACGAAAATTGTTATAACTCATTGGTATTGAATTATTGAATACAAAATGTTATCTATGGTCAATATTAGTGTTATATTTAAACAATTACATCAAAATAATTTAGTAAATAACGTATTTAGTATCATTTTAGACCAAATATAAAATCATATGGCCCGGTGGTTGTCCGGCACACATGACTATGGTTATGAAGAATATCTGGAATAGTTTTATCACTTACCCGTGCTCCCTCTTTTAACATTTGGGGAACTCCCGGTGCTTTGGGTATATGAAGAGCCATTTTTTATATGATTTTACTGTTTTCGAGAAAGAAAAGTATTTTATTCCGTAAAATAAATCCGCGTGAGAAAGACGAGTGAACGAAAGAACCACAGGTTAACGAAAAAACTGGTAAAAAACAGATAGCGAACGAATGAAAATGAATCATGCATGGAATGCGTAGATGAGCACAAAATGGGATGGGCTTGACACAGCCACAGAGTATACAAAACAATTCAAGCATTTTATAATTTTAACATGGAGTTAGTATAAAATCCGGCGATTGCCAAATTAGTTGAGATTTAGCGGGAAATTCAAAAGCTTTGAAAATGATTCTCTAACGATAATACCATACTTCCGTCTTCCACTCACTTCGTATTTTGTCCAAATCTTTTGGTGATAATGGGGGTCGGGCGAACCACATTTGTTGTTACAAAATCGGTGGGAATTAAGAAAAAACAAAAAAAGATTATTTATAGTATTTTATTTACGTAGGTACAGTACATATAATGTCTCCAACACTGTAGATCTTTAGAAAAGAAACTAGCAGATTGTTACTTAAATAAAATCCAACCAGGTTTGTATCTTTTAAGATGTAAGGTGATTATTATAATACAATGTTCGTTATTTATTAAAAAAAATGTTTGGTTGAAATTTTATTGTAAGTATATTTTCCTCAAAATATGCACGATTAAAACGAATTTAATTTGTTTTCTAACATTTAGGTATTCTAAATAAAATATTCAATGAGTTAAATTTAAGTTATAGCTATTGTGCAAGTGATCTAGTACACCAAGTTTTCTCATAAACGTAGATATTTGGGAAACAATTACTAATCAACGTAGGTACATGCACCATACACGATGATGGTTTAGACACGGCGTGTTGACGTATGTTGACCTATTTGAGTCATCTTATGCTTTAACAGTGTGCATTTATCCATCATCACCAATATATCAAAGTACTTATATATACTTAGTTACGCAGTAGATTCATATTCCTAATAATAATCTATTAAGAATATGTTAATAACAAACGAGTGTATTCGAAAATCGCTCCCTAAGGTTGTGCATTAAACCACGACCATACCAAAACCGCGTGCTTTTAATTAATGTTATCCAGTCCCTAATTACATCACAGGTAGGCCCCCTTACTTCAACACAAAATTAAAAAATAAACAGTGCGAAGCTCGGTTAAAAACAAAGAATGTATAATACTGCTATATGCTTACACTTGCTCTTATAATATTAGGACACAACACCACAATTTAGGAATAAATAATAAATCAGCAATACCTTTGTAGAAGGGGACCGAAATTTTATTCGATTACAATAAGTAGGTATCTACGTACAGCAATTTCATTGTCTAATCATTAATTTATGTTTCTCAAAAAATAATTGCACCTAACGCACCTATATGGATCATTTTTATATTAACTATAGTTTGGCACAGTATTTTTTCAAATATTGTGATATAGCCTAAATGTAAACGTACATTTTTATGAAATTAAACTTTGGTATTGCAAATGTTTTTGTATCAATAATAAAGTAATTTTGTTTTTTGCTAATTGACAACGGGTTTCTTATACGTATTTATTTATTTTGTATTGCATTTCTTTTTCATAAATTTACAAGAGGCTTGCCCATGTTTATAAAATATAATTCTAGTTACATTATGAAATAATTATTCTAAAAATAAATTGATTATCAGTTCTAATGAATACAAAAGCATTTTCGTCGTGGTTACGATATCGTATTTTAAGGGGGGTATATAATGTTACGTTATCCGATAGCTTAAGGCTTGGTTTCCTCTCCGCCAGTGACGGTCACAATAGGAGGAAATCAGGGCTTATAGTATGGACTTTGATTCCCAGAGTTGTGTTTAGTATCAGCCAATCAGACTGTTGCAATTCAACAGCTATTTCTGGATACATTGGAAGAAACTATCGACTTTTTAGGTTGATACAAAACACAGGTCCTAGAAATAAAATCACCCATTACACCCTAACATAATAAACATAACCATGTAGAAAAATACAAGAAAATATATCTAATAGAAACTAAATTTTCACTGAGATCATAACCAATGAATACATCTAATTTATGGTGACTTAAAAACACCTTTACATGAACTACATTAAAACATTTACACAGTCATATACGTAATATAATAAACACAAAGCGTAGATATGTATCGTTAAAATTATACTTGTCATAAGCAACACACTTTTGGTTACAACATGTACAATACATACTAAAGGCCGAACCATACCTAAGAACGCGCAGAGCAGATTTCGCTACCAAATTAATTTTGAACTCAATGGACAAACACGAATAACTTTTAGTAGACAACGACATCTGATACAATCGGAAAATAGTTCAATCAAATGTATTTGTCTTCATTCCAAGGCCAGTAAGAACTGACACTGAGTATTCCACGGCAAGTTTCGGCCCTAAACCTAGATAGGGTACTTACAAAAAAATAAAACTGTAATCACATTATGTTACTTGTTATACTTTCTTGTGAATGTACTGGAATATCATTTTATACATACGGTCGCTATTGTCGTCACCTACATTCATAATAACTATCAGCGCCTGAAACTGAAGAGATCGAAGAAATTTATAGATTAAGATCAAATCACTATTTCTTTAGAGTTTCAGGAACACTTACTAGTCGAAATAAAGTTTTCGAAATTTAAATATATCGCTCAAAAATAGACGGTAAAATTCTTCGATCAATGATCGAAGGTAAAATTAACATAATATGTATAAAGAAATCATTAATAAATTCGAATATGGAATTAAATATTCTTAACAGTCTTTCTAAAATAACAGAAAATATTTTTAATGTTATGTTCATTTCCGTAATAGGCATAGGAGTCATGATTACGCCTAGTCCTCATTACTGGACTGATATATTCGGTGAGATGAGATGAGAGGCCTTTGACCCGTAGTGGGACACGACTACCTTCTTTGGTCATTCTGTTTTAAATGTTATAATGAGGAATGCCAATCGTAGTTAAGTTATTAAGTAAGTATAATTATGTATTCAATTTGGATGTCAATAAAATATCAATGAGCAATAATGTGATATGATTCGACATTTGGAAAAACGAAATCACGTGATTTGCGAAGGTATAAAGTATATTGTGATTTTAATTAGGCATTAAAATGATTTTAATTATGCATATTGTGATTTTAATTATGCATTAAAATCACAATAAATAGATATTGAATAAATATGTAGATATTAAATAAATAGATATTTTGATTTTAATCATGCATTAAAATCACTATACATATCTATTAAAAATATGAATTTTTAGTTTGTGATATTGAAACTTTCGGGAAGATACATATTACCCAAATGCGAATTATACCCAGGAGCATAGGGGTATAGTGACAACCATGAATGAAACATTAATGTGACTATGGTACACCATAACTTCGCAACGGTCTAGCTAGCGTGAACATCGTCACACAAAGCGGCTAGACTTAACGAGTATCGACAGAGTGACATAACAACGGATTACTTTCTTAGTGTAACGGTCAGACCAATAATGACAAGTGGCAATAGCTTCCCTCGACGTCACGCGACAGTCATGTGGTCATAAGACATTTTCATAAAACCAAATAGAATGTGAAGCGATTGCAACTTGCCCAAAGGGTGGTGACCGATAAGCTAGAGAGTATAAAATCGACATTGTCAAACCGTTGTAACAATTTATGTTAGGCATGATAGAGGAATGCCCCTGTTACCTCCGCCAGCCTTAGTTACGCCACTGCGGACGACGTCACGCATCCATAAAGGAATACGATACGTGAATTTATGATTATGTGAGGCGCGCGCGGCATCAGAACAGCGTGCGCGGCGCCGGCACCGCCACCACGGCGGCGCCGGCGCGGCCCGTGCTCAGCGGCGCCAGCTTGCGCCAGCAGTTCGACTCCGAGTCGTACACCTCCACCACGCACAGGTACTGCACGCCGTCGAATCCGCCTGCAAAATGTTATTCAATAGATTAAGTGACCGAACCGGCACGTCACCGGTCGGGAGGAGGTGGCACTCACCGACGGCCACGATCCGGTCCCCGAGCAGGCACGAGCCGATGGCGTCGCGGCCGTAGGACAGGCGCGCCAGCAGCACCCACTGGTCGTGCGCCGGGTCGTAGCGCTCCACGCACGCGAGGCGCCCGCCCACCGCGTTGGCCGGCGCCTCGTGCCCGCCCAGCGCGTACAGGAAGCTGCCCGCCGCGCACACCTGCAACACGCGGCGTCAGACGGAGGCGGGCGCGGGCCGCGCGGCCGGAGCGGGCGGGCCGGTACGTACGCTGAGGCCGCCGCGGCGCCGCGTCATGGGCGCGCAGTTGGTCCAGTGGTTGGTGGCGGGGTCGTAGCACTCGACGGAGCGCAAGCAGGCGGCGCCGTCGCGCCCGCCCGCCGCGTACAGGCGCCCGCGCAGCGCCGCCACGCCGCACGTGGAGCGCGCGCCCGCCATGGGCGCCACCGTGGTCCACGAGCGCGAGCACGCGTCCCACCTGCGACATCACCCGCCCCAGATGATAAGGTCAATCGGGGACAAAAGTCATAGAGCGCTTAGTTACATACACACTCAGAAAATTTACCTCTCAACCGAATTAAGGTAAATCCATCCATCGTGCCCTCCGACGGCATATACTGGTGAATTAGGGCCGTCGCCCAGAACGGCGACGCCCAAACCGTGCCTGTGTGTGTTCAGAGGAGCGAGAGTACTCCAACTTAGAGACGTCAAATCGAAGCATTCAACCTACGTAAAGAAAAGACACGTGTTAATGCTATTCATGCTTTGTTATACACCTGCAATCTGCCTACTTATATACATTATATTATAATTGAATTGAAAACAGATATGTTGACTATTTGAACAGTAGCTTTTTTGCCACTGGCCGCATTATCTACCATACCATACTTGGCACATTAGCTGCAAAATGCTGGCGGCAATACCAGCTGATAGTTTTAGTAAGAAACCCGTCATGGAACCGGCATAAGCATTCTTCAGAGGTGCCACATCTTGTAATTACAAACCGACCGTGTTCAAAGTCTTCAGGCCGTCCCTCCCGCCGACAACAATGAGCTTGTTCTGCATCACGGCCACGCCGAACTGCAACCTCCTTGCGCCCATCCTCATGAACGGAGTCCATATGTTCGTGCGAGGATCGTACATTTCCATGTTACTAGCACCCTATTGATATAACAATATTCATTACAGTTCTATATTCGTATACAAGATTAATAGATATTTCGCCAGGGGCGTACCCCACGGCCGATCCATATAAAATTAAATCTTTGAGGTTTCATTTATTTTTAAAATAAATCGGTTCAGAAATGTTAACGTTTAAACAGATTATTTTAGCTTTTGATATTGATAACTGAAATCTGCGGCTATATTTTTAAATGCTTAAAGTAAGTCCATATATTAAACAAACAATACAGATTACAATAAATGGTTTACGATATAAAAAGTGTTTAAAAAACCTGTCACAGCATATAAAACCTTTAAAAAAACAGTCATTGTTTCGTAAAGTTGGCATTAAGTACCTTATACCCATCCATACCACCAATAGCGAGTAGTCGTCCAATCGTAGAAGTTCTCGGTCTCGTCCTATGTGAGAATAGCAAGGACCTTCGTTCGGGGAGCAAGTGCCATTTCACGGCCTCCATAATTAACGGCTGACATTCCGGCACGTTGCCGCAAGCTAATTCCACCTTGTCTATTAAATACTGTGTGGATAGAATAACTTGTTTTATGTAAAATGTTGTGATGCTCATAAGTCCTTAGACTGTAAATATTAATATGTGAGAAGGGAGGATAATTGGACGTTTTAACTTTGGATATTCGGAAGAATGAATAAGCCACCTTCCTTCCAGTCATAAGTGGTGTGATTCGTAAACCATTGTCGAATAATAATAATTCAATATAAAGCTTATCATCCATCATAGTATAAAATAACACCTGGTATTTTATATGAAATATTTTACATCACAAAGAATATAAAGTTCTCTTTGTTCATCCAAGTATTCAACAATAGTGCAAAAAGTTGTAAACCATCATGCTATATTTGGTGGCAATAAAAACAAGACCAGGTTTTTGAGTTCACATAAAGACATTTCCAGAATATGTGGCCCTGAGTCAACAGGAAGTGGGGGTGACTCATTACGGATTAAATATAGAATATAAACATCTTCAAGTTCAAGATTTACATAGCACAAAGGAGTGAACTGTGTACCTTTAGGGTATAAGTACAAGGAGGATAAGTAATGTCTGTATGAAGTCTTTGCAAATTATGGATAAGGAATAAATATTCTGTCAGAATTTTGTACACCATTAAAACATCCTAAGCTTTGTTTGGTAATAATGTTAAATTTTATTTTATCAACAATTATTCAAATTTCGAATTAAGCCATTGGCTGGTATACTATTGAAAGGGGGAAAGGACAAAATCGTAACGAGTCTCAGACAAAGTACTAAAAGGACCTTTGTTCAAAGATGTCTATATTACATTCATTTTCTTATTATTTCAAAAACATAATAAACATACTTCTTTGACACAGTGTCCATGTACAATACCATGACTAAGAATGGGAGTACTATCCAATTGTAGAAACCCTAGGGCCAACATGGGGTACTTCTGTAGCAAAGTTACAGAATGACTAAGAATTATGAATTAATCCAAAGAACTGCATAAAACACTTACCTCCGAAGAGAGCAATGGTAGCTTTATTAGTTTCAGAAGTGTGGGAAGATGCTGTTCCCTGTTAGGGCTGTCATGTTGCACCCATGTCATGAGACTCTCAAACACATTCTCCTCTGTGACAACATTGAGATCGTCTGACTTGATAAGACTAGCAAGCTGATCAGCTTGTAGTGCTAGGAACTCTTGGTGTTTCACTACCTGCAACGTGATGGTGTTATTAATATTTGATTCTAATAAAGATAGGCATAATATAATTAACTCTTTAAATTTAAGTAAGATATGCAATTTTATAGAGATTATTACAATGACCAGGTTAATAATATGATAGTTCTTATTGGTATAGTTGATTTTCTTTTGAAATATAATCTAGTGACTGTAATATAACTGAAGTTGCTTTGTTATGATGAACTTTTTAGGTAAAAAATTATTTCATAGCTAATCTTTAAAAATATAAGTTTCAATCATAATATTACCTGCATAAAGTGCTGGTTTGTGTATTTCAATGCTGTCTTATGTAAGTCCATACAGGACTGTTGTTCAGCAAACAAAGCTATGCCGAGACAGTTGCATGGATCCAGTTGTTTCTTAAGGAATGCACAACAAGCATTTGTCACGGAGTGCAATTGTAACAAGCTTGATGTGGACAGAAGAACTTCTACGGTTTCTTCTCTTAGTTCTGAAATTGTTACTTTCATGTAATTTGATGGTTGATGACACTTTCTGAGAAATTTTGTAAGTGA
Source organism: Cyclophora punctaria (assembly GCA_951394245.1). Lineage (NCBI taxonomy): Eukaryota > Metazoa > Arthropoda > Insecta > Lepidoptera > Geometridae > Cyclophora > Cyclophora punctaria. The sequence continues at coordinate 6,040,343 of OX596177.1, forward strand.
AACTTTTAGGGACAACCTCCTTCTCTCACTAAAGGTAGAGTTGAACATTAGAGCGATGATGATTTTGTTTGTTTGGAATCGAATTTCTGGAACTAACAGTCATTTATAAAATATAGCCATATTCAAAATGAAGGTACTTTTCATCCCCATATTCCCATGGGAAGGGGTACAAGTTGCGGGGCGTTGCTAGTATTGTTTTAAAACAAACCTATTGTGCCTGTGTAGCAATAATGAACAAGTGCCTGAAGTGCCTGTGAGTCAACTCTTTCAAGCGTTATTTCAGTCAGCTGAGATTCCTTCAATGAACCAGTGAACATAGCCGCGAAGTACTCGCTGCATGATGCCAGGAGTACCTTATGAGCTGGTATTCTGTATGATAATAAAACAATTGTTATTCAAATTATGTTTTGGTAATGAATTAGTTTAATGTTACAATATGCGTTTGATTTTTACGAACAAAGCGCTAAGTATAATTACTTTCGGATGTCGGGTGCATGACCTTTACGCCAACATCCGTCGGTGTATGGTGAAACGTAAATAAATTAACAACCTGCATCCTCCGGCGATGAGCGCTACGTCGCATAGTTTGTGAGCTTGAAAGTATCCACAAATGTTCTTGAGCGTGGCTTCAGAGTGTCCCTTGTCACAAAAGAATTCATCCTGACTTGTAGCACTAGAGAGGCTAAGCTGGCTTAATTCTCGTGGCAAACCTTCGTCGATAGAATTCGTTGAAATATTATCTTTCGATGTCTCCGCTTTTTGAGAATCACAGCCGGACATTTTGAAATGCTTTCTTTAAATAAATCGGAATATTTTATTTAGAACTGGAGCACATCACAGCTCCCAACATTTAATGGCCAGTAAATGCAAACTTCTTGGTCTGTGATGCAAACAACAAACAACGCAAACGAAAACAAAGAATGTTTTTCTTCGCTCCGTTCCGACCACTTTCAACTTTCAAAATTCATATCTGTCACCATCTGTCACAAACAAGTGTTTTAGTGCTGTCAACTCAAAAGTAAATGTCATTGCCAAGTGTGCATAGGTGCAAGAGGCCAAGTGTGCAAGAGGTGCATAGTCAAAAGCTAACACAGATAATAACATAATATTACATACTCTGTACATTTATACAGGGTGGCTTTTTTAAATCAGTATGGGCAAGTCGTGAAAGTTTATCAGATAGGTATGGAGCATGACGCTACTACAAAGGTATGGAGATATTTTCTTAGGAACCATATCGTTAATTTAAAAAAAAGAAGAACTGCATTCGCGATTTTTTTATAGGCTTACTGCGATTGGGAATCAAATCGGATAAAATTTGAAAAAATATCAACCTGTATTTTTATTTTACTAACAGATAAGGTTCATGATAGCGATAAAAAAATTGCCAAGAAAAATAGCTGATGAAATGAATGGTTAAACAAATATCGTGATTTCTTTGAAAATAAAGCTACTCATTTTTTGTGTACCTAACTATCTTTTGATTATTTTAAAATCAAACATTTTGTTTGAAAAAGTTTTATCCTATACCTACTAAATGCTTAGAAGAAATGTCGATTTGTCAGATAGTTCCCGTTTATTTTTAAACTTTTATTGACACCAATAGATTTGATAGATCTGCTGAAATACTTTCAGGACTAGTAGAAAGTTAGAAATACCTAATGAGACCACTTATCGTTTCCACCCTGTATCTAAGGGTATGTTTATTCTCGACCCTTCTTACTTATACCCCTAGGGTCGAACCAGAAACAAAAACAATTTTAGGGGTCCATTAAGTTGATTACAGTCTAATCTGATTTTGATTGTATGTATGTTTTTAAGTAGGTATTAAAACTAATCTTGATGATTCTAATAATAAATGGCCTTTAGGACCACAAGGTTGAATTCCTAAAATGTTGAAATCCCGAAATGTTGACTTTCCCAGAACGTTGGATCTCATAATGTTGAAATTGCACCAATGTTGAATCCTAAAATGTTGAATTTGCAATAAGTTGAATTTGCAATAAGTTGAACTCCCAAAATGTTGAATTGCAACAAGTTGAATCTTATAATGTTGAATTTGTAAAAAGTTTATTTGCGTAGATTATGTCATTCAGTATGCGTGTAACACAATCGCTCCGTCCTACCGTCTTTATCCTACCACACAGTTGACTATTGGAGAGGAGAGTAAAAATTGTATGATTATTCCCCCGTAATGTTAAGCGATAACTATGGAACTAGTAAAAAAAAATAACCCTAACCTACCGAAATACCTACTTATACTACTACTACGAAACGAAATAATTATTCGGTAGGTTAGGGTTATTCGGTAGGTTAAGGTAATTTTTTTTTACGCGAATGAGAATAAAAATATTGGGGAAAAATATAAAATATAAAAGTCAACAATATGAGAGTTCAACCGTTATGCGAAAGTTAAAAAAATCAACATTCTGGGAAATCCAACATTTTGGGAATTCAACCTCATGAGAATTCAACATTATGCGAAAGTAAAAAAATCAACATTTTGGGAAATAAAACATTTTGGGAATTCAACGTCATGAGAATTCAACATTTTGCGAAACTTAAAAAAATCAACTTTCTGGGAAAGTCAACATTTCGGGATTTCAACATTTTAGGAATTCAACCTTGTGGTCCTAAAGGATAAATGGTATTGCCTTTTGATGTCGCACTTTAGTGTAAAGGCACATAATGAAGATCAGTGGAGTTTCCAGAGAAGTGGCCAAAGGGCTTTAGATCCATCTAAATTGTATGAGTTCTCCCATAGCAACATGTTTCCCTCGATAAACTCAGCAGGATAATGACTACCCAAACCAAAATGCTGGATTCACCGATGCCTACGATGCCAGTCATAGTGAAGAGGATTAATAAGTCCTAGGTAGATAATAACTATGTTTCCTAATTCTGGTTGGTGATCTCAAACGTACTTAACTAAAATGAAGTACCTTTAAAGGGCTAGGTAGGTATCTATTCATAACATCATATTAATATAGTAAGTGCGTACGAGTACTACAAGTAGGCACCTAATCTAGCAAACTTAGTTACCTAAGTAATTGTGTCGTCAAAAACTTAGGTTTGGTGCTTTAAATGTCGTCCTTGTATATTATAATTTCAAGGTGGCACCTATCGCTGGCACGTGGATTTAATTAATTTTAGCCATTAGGTACTCGTTTCATCATTTTTAGCTTTAATATTTTACAGTTTTTTTTAAATTATTTTTTTAAGACAAGCCGTCCGACAAGCCGTTAGTATAATAAATAATCAGCAACATGCAGGATCTAGTACGTTTTATTTATTTACAAGCAGCGCCCCGCGGATTTATCCGCATTGTACCAGTTCCCGTGGGAATTTCGGGAAATTTTATACATAAAACCTTCCTCTTGTCTCTCATATAAATCACTCTATCTATTAAAAAAAACTGGGTCAAAATCAGTTGCGTGGTTTTAAAGATCTAAGCATACATAGGGACAGACAGACAGCGGAAAGCGACTTTGTTTTATACTATGTAGTGATATTGAAGTCTTCTTCTTCTTCATCGAGTGGATAGTCAACCTGACCAATCCTGGTGTCAGAGTTATTGAGCCGCCGAAGGCCTCTGACATGGCTCATGTAACGACTACTATCAGTAGAAAGTAACCGGGACCGACGGCTTAACGTGCCCTCCGAAGCACGGCATCATCTTACTTTTCGGGCAATCAGGTGATTCAGCCTGCAATGCCCTAACTAAACTGAAGACCGTCTCACAAAGTGATTTTTGTGAGATATCCCCACCGGGAATCGAACCCGGAACCTCTGGGTCGTGAGCCGAGCGCTCAAACCTACTCTACTTCAATAACAGTTTGGCCTAGGCCCATTGTCCTTGTAAGCGTAGTTTTATTAGACGTATACGGCACTATATCGCCAAAGTAAGCTTCCTTGAATTACAAATTCTCTGAAACTGTATCGATAGTCCGCAAGCAGTGGAGCCGCCAAGCTTCCATTAAGTCGCACACTTTCAATAATATAAGGCGTATTGAAAGAACTCATTATGCTCAGTATGGCAAGCTGCACGGCGTATTTTATTTCAAGCGTCAGGACAGAGGCCCTTACTTATTATGTTTGGTTCGTGACATTGTAGGATAAAATACTTGTAGGAAATAGGAAATGCTTTTTTACTAAAACGCTCATTCATATCTGGCTGAGGCATTTATTAACATTTATTTGTTTCAATGTTTATCTTAATACAACATACATAGTAATTAACAATACATAATAAATAGTCCAAAAGTATATTACGCCTACAAAATAGCGTAGTCGTTATTAGATTATCGCCATAATGAGTTGCTTAGATACACATGTACTGCGAAATGACAATGCAACTCTATGACATTATTGATAATAATGAAATGGTAACGATCTCCGACATTTTACCAATAAATTAGATTTAACAACCAGCGTTGTCTTTCAAGGGTCTTACGGAAAGTATTCTTAAATGCTACTTACTTGTACTTATTAAATGGGAATATACTGTTAAGTAGAGACCAACATGAGGTAGGTGCTCGATAGGTACGTAGCGGCAAGTAAATAAGGGAAGAAAGTGGCTATCGGAGATCATTCCAAGTCGCTGGGTTATCAATGCAACGACAACGACCCGAGTGTTTGCACCCGCACGAATGCCGGTGACATCTCTACATTCGGGCTCGCAGTAGAGAGTAAATACAAGTATACAGACAGTTGATTTCCAACAAGAAATTGAATCCTAATGATGTTCATGATTTTGTTTGTGCGGTATGAATTTTATTGTTTGTCTTTTCTTGGCAAACATAACACCATGTGAAAATATATGACTTAAATGTCTATCTAGTGGTAATCAATCAAATATGTATCTACAAAAATAGTTGCATTTTAAAAATTATAGCGTTTTCAAGAAAACCGCTCCAAAGAAATTAGCCTTCACATTCAGAAGTTTTTGACATGGCATTTAATTTTATTCATGGTATGTAAGAATCTAATTGACCAAAGAAATCATATTTTATCAGTGTAACAAGTGCGAATCTAAAAATATTGTACTACAACAGTATAAATTGTCGAAGTAGTTCTTCCACTTTGAGCTTTTGTTAGGTACTATAGCGAGTATGTATACATTTATTATGAGAAATATTACGATTAGTGATTTGAACTGAGTTCGGAAGATTTAATGAGCATCTCGTCAAAGTCTTCAACACTAATCAAATAGTGTACGGAAGTGAAACAAAGGGTCGGTCGCTTGTCATCGCGACGATTTTGAATTTGGAAGGTTCCAATGAAAGATTTACCATTGTTAGGGATTAAATATCGACTGTGCTTATGTATGTGCTATAATATAATGTTAATTTTATGAAACTTAGGTATTTAAAGATGAGTGACGCGTGCACTGAAGTAGGAGCAGGCCCCGGGCCGGCCGCGGCGGCCCAGCAGCCTTCGCGCGCTCCTCGAGAGTAGAGAGACACTGAACAACGATTAGCATTTCTATTTATATAATCCTACACACATACAGGTATATCCATAAAATTGACCGAAATTGCTAAATGTTTCCTATTTAATTAAAACACAATAAAAGGAACACAATCGTTAAAATGGAATGTATACACAAATAATAATAGCTTAGGTATCTGCCATTTAACTTTAACACTTCTACATAGAGTAAGTAGCAGTTGAATGCCCGCAAGCCTAAATAGTAGGTAACAAATAATAATTCGTCCGTATTATATACAGACTACCGTAGTTTTCACACAGGTAACGTTTAAATAAAATTAGGTACATAGTCTATCGAAAGGTACATAGTCTATTCCTGAGATCTTGATTTGCGTCTTATCCTATAGTATTTATTAAAATATCACAATAAATTGCAGTGCACATACGAAACAGGCAAATTTTGAGTGCAGTTACATTAATTTATATCATAGAATAATATATTTTTCGGTATCAATAAAACATGTAATACATTTTTATAAGTATAATAAAATGAATATACTTATATAGTAAGTACCACGAAAGAGATATTTTAAATTAATAATTTGCCGAATAGTCTAATGAGGTAATTATGAACTCATTTTCAATGATTAAAAATAAGACAGTGTAAGTTCATTTTTTTAAATGAGACTTGTATCTATAATATACTATAAAAAACATAAAATAATGTGCCCTATTGAGATGCATCGCGTTTGATATATCTACGAGAGTTCATTGGCATTATATATTTTAGAAGATTTAAAAGTAAAATGGTTTAATCAAAGTATGACGCAGGTCGTATGTATTTACTGAAAATATTTTGATAAAATATATGTTAATTTTAGTCAGTTAATTTATGTGTTAAATGAGTGAACTGTATTTGTAATACCTAAGCAAACAATTATCATAAAAAGGTTTATTTTTACTGTATGTATCTTTATAAAGTTAAGGTCTTTAATGTTGCCGCAGTCAGCTGGTATTATCCGTAATTTACTGAATCCGCAGTTAGTTGCTACGTTACGTGCTACGCCGAGTGCTACGGCGTAGCTTTTCAATTGGTAACCCTTTCGAGTACTGACGATAAATCATTATTTCGACTAATCCATCAAGCATTAAAAATAATCATTTTTATCAAAACTATTGGAATCTTGATTTTTATAATTAGGTATATATTTAAATACCAAGTTGTCTGCTGGCTCAAGAACATAGTTCTAACAGACCACATTGGTATTTATTGGGTTCTAAATCGGTACTTCTATATTTACTTCGTGGTTTGAACAGAAAAATAAAATTAAAAAAGTGTAATGCATTGATGTGCCTCCCAAGTCTCAATAAAGATTTATCGTTTATCAGATAAGTTCACACCCGTTTCCTTACTGCTACCTACCTAGCGTATTATTAGAAAATATATATAAATACACTTATACGAATTTATATTAAATTTAAGCAAAAGTGCTTACTGCATTAAACTACACATACCTACAACTATAAGTGTGCCAAAATACCTACAGTATCATATGGAGTACAAATCCCTTTACTTCATATACTTTACCTATTTATATTTGGTGCATCATCTATTAATTTAATATACATCTACATGTTATATCTATATTATATCTACGGCTACACGTTTATAATTTGTTAATTAAGACACTTATAAATTATTTAGCGTTATAAAAGTGCATGAAGTTATTATCAAAGCTATAAAATTATGGTAAGAATAATATAATTTTGTGCAAATCTAATTTAATTATGGTGATGCTTAATTATAATTAGGAGTTCTAAATATTATGTGTATGAACTGATTTTTAAATACTTGTATTTCATATGCTATAAGATGTGAACTTTTAAAATCGGAATATTTGTTTCCAATATTAAACCAATCATAATTTTTTTGCGCGTTATATAATACTTTAGTTTACGAACTGAAATTTAACAATATGGAAACAGTAAAAGTCCAATATTAATTTCGTTTATGGTTTCAATAGTCGTAAAGTGTATTCTTTATGTTTGCTAAATGGTAATATCCATGCCAATGAACTCCAACATAAATTTTCTGTTAACCAGCATTTCAATCGAACACATTTTGGAATTAACTGCATGATCTAGTCTTAGCAAAATAAAAATTACGAAGTTTATTCTAATTTATAAAAATGTATGAATGTAGTAACATCGTATGATCCTGACACACAGATAAATAATAGGAACTAACTGATGACCAGAAACAACTAGAGTAGATTAACATTTCAGACTTCTTCGGCAAACCACAATAACAAACATTTTCAGTCAAAACACTAACATTATGCTAATTCAATGCGAAATGAACAATTTATTCCAATTGAATGAATAAATCAAATCATATCTAATAATATAGATGAATTACTTTATAAGTAGTTATACACAATAATAGCTGCCTATGTTTGATTTAGTTGTTTTATTCCGTGCATAATGCTCTCCCGTTTAATGTTGGTGCTTGATTGTTTGTGGTTCGAGTAGTGTGTGTGTGTGTGTGTGTGTGAGTACTAGCCCAGCCAGGCCGGGCCGGGCAGTCGCCGCGGCGCGGGGCTCGTGTAGGCTTGCGCCCGCACCGAGCTGAGTAACACGAGTTTCGCCGCATTTTATAGGCCGACTAAACAAATACAAATTATAAATTTATCAGTATATCTATGTACACAATTTCAAATTTCTTTATTTTACAACCCTCATCATAATAAGGAATGTCATAACTTAATATAGAGTACATAAAGTGAATAAAATTTTAACAAATCGACAAAAACATCCACGTTCTGTCAAATTAAAAACTATTATTCTAACATATTTATGTATAATCTCTAATACTAACAATGTCGACTACCAGTCTCACATTTTAGTTTAATAAGTGCTAGAAAGATACTTTGAAAATAAATAATAGCTGCGGAGAAGTGTAAGTTGGGACGAAACCAGATCGTATCACTTCCTATAGTTCGATGATTGCGCGTACAACCAGCACGATTCGCGTTCCGCTCTCGGAAACCTTACACTATGCTTTAAGTGGCCAATTTGTCGTAGGCTGCACCACTATTTGATATGTTTCATTACATTCAACGCACTAGTAATGTAGACTGGTTGCGCCCGAATATCTGTGGGAGTTCGCAGCTTCACTGTTCGCATGAGCACGGGGTTAGATTGTCACTTGTCGAGTCGGTGTGATATAGTCCGTGGAGCACTAGCGGAATGGAGCACTTGGGGTCGGGTTCGGAGGCGCCTAGCGGCCGCGCGCCCAGCGCAGCAGCGCGTCGGCCAGCACGTCCAGGTGCGCCTTCGTCTGCGGGCACACACATGTTAGCATACTATCACCACCACCACACCACCACCAGCATCCCACGGTATTAACTGCGTTAAATTGTTTCCCATAGGAATTTGGATAGAAATACTATTAATGTTTTTGGGGTTTCAACTAGGTATTACAACGATTTTTTAAATTACTATGTTAATAATATAATAAAAGATATTATCATAATGCATTTACTGCCCACCCTCACGGACAGATATCGATCTAGCGAAGCTTACACTAAATTGAACTACCGGACACCACAGAACCAACTCAATTTTAGAAGCTTATGTAACCGAAAGCGACAATTACGGGAGAGACCTGCAGCCCGGTTACTGAAACTGTAGATGAAATTGATATCTATATGAATTCGAGTAAGGAAAGAGTAACGAAATTAATCACGTTATACTACCTATTCACATAAACGATTTCTCCAATCGCTAGACTGAGGATATCAATCATAGAGTGATTGTAGAAGATAACAATTTGACTTTGTTTGCATGGAAATATCTGTCAGAGAATGATTAATGTTCGTACCGTTTTATAGAACATGCAGGCTTGTCGGTCTTCGTCCTCGCCGCTGGGGCAGTCGATGAATCCGTCGCAGAGGACGTGGTCGTCTATGCAGCGGTACCGGCCTTGTCGGTCCGGCGTGGGGCACGCGAAGCGCTCCATGCCGTCGGCGGCCGGCGGACATTCTGCAACACAAAGCCACATGTACTCATTAATAATACTTTCAAACAATCACATCATGTTATCCTACTAAAGTAATCTTGTTCTATTACGTTTTAGTTACTTTTACATATAAAACAAAATATTTAATTGTAACAATAAATAACAGCAATCAACATCAAATTAACAGTCGTTCTATTGTAACAGACAATATAATTGTAATTAAACAACAAATTGATTCAGATGTAGCTGATACCGCAAACGCCTTCCAGAGAATTATTGGGCTCCGTTATTGAATTAGTTGCGTAGAGAGCGTGAAATGATTTCGTGAATAGGCGCGCAGATTAGAAGAGTCAAGCGGCGCGGCGCGTGCGTGTTTCAGAAAAATGCCAGACAACAAAACGCGTCAGTGAGGAGTGTGTTGACCTTTGTCCTCTATTCTTCGGTAAAGTCACTTTTGACTTTGAATGTTTTTGTTCTCGTGTTGAGCACCTTTCCGGAGAGGAGCTCCGGGGTAGGCACATAATGAGCTGTTTTAATAGCTTCTACGCAACTACGTCGTTACTTTTCGTGAACCTTCCCGGTGCTGATATTTTAGGTTTAACTTGGGAGCTTTATTTCCTAACTTTATGCTTGCTTAACCTAACCTTATTCTAAATTTAGACGGTAGATACAACAGAGGTACCGTGTATTGAATGGTTTAATGTTCCGTTAATAACATTTAATTTCGGGTCCGGGCAAAAAGGAAATTATCTCTAGTTTGTATCGTCTATAACTTATTCTCTCGACCCTAACATTATCGTTGACCGACAAATGTTTTACAAGATATTGACACGGGGTTTATCCTTCCTTAAATATAGACATGGCAAAGTCCGAGATAAAGACCTCCGGAGGGATCGTTGTCTGTGCCTAATCGATAGTAATATTACTTCGTTTACGCTACAAATAGATACGAGGCTCTAGTGGGCAAAAATATATGACAGTGAATGAAACAAAATTTAATAATAGGTTTTTGTTACTCGCTTGGTATAGTACGAGTATTATGTAGTTCAAATTAAATTTGATTGGTCCTGAAAGTGTGCATGTTTCAAGGCTTCAAGCGATGCCAAAAATAGAACTATAAATTGATCACATGATAACTTTTATGTCCCAGTAAAAAAAATACTTTATATAAATACTAAGTCGGAGGTCAGGAAAATAGGAATTGGTACTGACACGTAGGCAGATGTGTACTCATGTCTAGACGTCAGTAATGCCCATGCATTACTAAAATCAAATAACTTCGGTAGTTTGCGAAAACTCACGCCTGACTCAGTTATTATTACTTAATGAACAGATTTTTTATTTAAGCTCAAACCTCTTTATATTGTTTAAAGAAAAGCTACTCAATTTTCCAATTGTAATATATTGTGTTTGCTAAGAAAATGAAATCTAATAAAATTAGATGGTGATTTACTTAAATACGATTTCGTCTGTATGAATGAAATCTCAAGAAAAATAGTATTTAATAAAAAAGTGTAGGGAGTGTGTTGTCGAGGCTCAGTGTGGCGGTCGAGCTTTCAGTGAGCATCTATTTTTAGACTCCGGGGAAAGTGAGGCCCGCCGCCGATTGCGCGCCTCCATTGCCACTATACACCTCTATCCTACCCTCCGTCTATTCACTTTGTGGGGAGGCAGCGACGTCTTGTGCATTCGTAAGCAGACCTCGATATCGTTCAGGTAAACCCAATCCTTATTAAGGAACGTATTGCTTTCGTGTTACTGTTATGACATTTGTTTCGTCTCTGAACGGGTTATGTCTTTGTTATCGGCGAGATTTTCATATAAAATTCACGTTTGCATTTTGTATAAACACATATTGGGATATTCAAGATATTTTATAAAACATTTTATTGGTTCTAAATATTGTTTGTGGTTTGTAATTGATTATTTTATCAGAGGAGTATTCTTGTAAGCATGAAAATGTTTCTAGTTAAAGTGAAATTATTAATAGATATAGTACTTCCGTAGTTTGTTTAGAGACCATTTGAATGAAGTTACGTTAAAGGTAAAAGCAATAGCGCGTGCAAAACAAATTGAGCATTATGTATTCATAGCGATGGCAGGTACAAGTTACCTCTAGAGTTTTAAATACCTATTTGAGAAGTATTTGTCACTTTTAATTCGTTTATCTTATGGATAAGTTTTAACCTGGTTCTGTTCATAGCCCACGTAAAGTTTAAGATTAAAAGTGCTGTGTCTGATGTTTTTTTTTGGAACGTAGGACTTAAAATAAAGAATGCTACAACACATTCATGTTTAATAAATGATTCACTTGTGGATTTTATAGTAAACGAGGGATTAGCCGATAATGATACTCAATCTGTGTCCACATGGGGGCGGGAGCTTCTTATTACAAAGACATTACAAGTGAGTCAGTTTCAGCCGATACCGGAAATTTGATCGATGAACCTAACAAGAATCAGAAACCTGAAAATAGTTTGGTCAGTAAATGAATCTATTACAATCTCTTATGAAATCGATTTAAACGTCAAAAGTTCGACACCATGGCACCGGTTTGTTATCAACGTAGTACACAATTCACTCAGTCTCAGTGGCTGCGCATCTCAATGTCCTCATCACCCGGGAAATCACCCGGAGGCTGGTTATGAAGGCACAACGGAGCAACACAATATGCATGCAGCTTTGTGAGCATTTTTTTCCATTGAAATATTTTGTATATGGTCACACTTTCACGTGTAATAAAATAGGTGAGCATTATGATCATTACATATATTTAGTAAGGCTTAAGAAGGGCAGTCACTAATTGTGTCAGGGATAAAATAGTTTAATGAGACATGGTTCGAGCAACTTAAGAAGAATTCAAACCAATATGCGAATGGCTAAAGTAAATTTTATAGTCTGACTAAACAAATACATAAATCACTAGTTTAGACCACCACATTGTGAACGAGTCAATATTGTAAATCAAATATGTATCCAATTGTAAATGCGGGGCGAGACTCGCAGTAATCCAATGCAATGAGTATCCGGTTGCAACTTGGGCATTGTTTTCGGGCTCTTGTACTATAAATATTTAGCAGACGTTGTCCTACGTGCCTCAGCCCCCAAGCGGAGCAGCTCAGCTCTAACTTCATCCTTCAAGTTTCCAAGTCATACAGAAACGAGAGAAGTAATCCGGATTTACTGATACTTTAGAGGTGTTGCGCGGGTATTAATAAACCACTACCCAACCCTATACGTTTATGATCCGGATTTAGAAGTTCTAAGACATTTTTCTGTTTGAATTATTAAGTAACTTTTTCGTTGTGTTTGTTTTATGTCTTTTTACATTAAAATTAAATATTTAGCTAAAATTTTTTTTTTTTTTTTTGCCGCTTGCATTGGGGCTGATATGCTAAAAACGAATTGATATCCGACAACAAAACCATAAGTCTTTTTTAAACTTACACAATTTGAACACATAGTTTAACGTACTCAGTTCACCCGTGAACACGAGAGGTGCAATCCCCTCGAAACGTCGGGAAATAAAAAGTAAGTTATTACTTGCTTTATTAACTTTCTAACGCGAAAAAACCCGAGTACGTTTAAACTAAACAAAACCATTGTTTTATTACAATATACATATGTGTGTGATTGTATTACAAATTAGTCTTGTGGCAGTTACAGAACAATTATAAAGATTACTGCTACATTCATTCCTACAAAGTGTAAGCTACGGAAACCTACAGCGCTACGGATGCTACGGTGCTACGGATGCTACGGCGTTACATTGCTGCAAACGTTACGATCTTCATGCCGCTGCTACGAGGTTACGGAGTGCTACGGCTAATTGCTACGAATTATATTTGAGTTTTCAATAAATTTAACTAATAATTATCATTAACTTTTCATTTATTTTTGTATCTGTCCCATTCCATAAATATTAATTTACAATAAAATATACTAAACGAAAAGTATTAAATTACCTATGTTAAATTTATAAAAAAACATTGTACTGATAATTTAAATCAATGTTGTCTAACAAAATTTATTCACAAATGCACAGATATCCGTTTGAAAGGTTTATTATTATAACATGTTGTAACTAACACACATTTAAATGGAACGTGTACTGTATAAATTATTATACTGTAAAATTTGTAAATTGATACTCGTACATATTTGTTTACTATTCGACAATATGTTTAGAAGCTTTAAAAAATTATGTATTTAAAATGTCCATTTGCCGTGTTAACAAGTGAAAATAGAATTGTACAATTCATCTAATCACAAATAAGTATGCAAAGAAGTTTGAACATCATTAAAAACTTTCCTACTTTAATTTTGGGAGAATTCTATTAAACGATTTAAAAAGTTTGGTAACAATCTATGTATGTGTGTGTAGTCGTCCCTCTCGCCGCCTCGCAGCCAGCATCGACTTTCTCTTGGACAAAATTTAAGAATTGGGAGTTTGTGAAATTCGTCACTGCACCATTAATATTTTTATAGAGCGATACTTTCCGATTTAATACTTGAAGTAATAAATTCTTTGTTTCCACTTTGTATATCTCGTGATTTTCTTTTTGAGATTGTCAACGAACAAGTTGGTCGTATCATCACGACACCGTTTTTCCTTATCCCGTGGGAACTTCATGTCCAACTCGTAACTTACTAACTGTGAGTTACGAGTCTTTGAGTTGGGTAGAAACACAGTATTATAGGCGCCCATTCAGACTATTTACGGGATACTGTGAACCCGCGAATAAGAGATGGATTATTATAATATAATTTACGAACGTGTTAGGCGCTGTGACGTCACGGGCTACGATCAATACATTCATTAGGAATGTTGAGAGTCACAAATATAGCCTACCGTGTGAACTCTTTAAATCTGGACCAAGTTGATAGCTTTTGTCATTTTCAAAGTAAATTTAATAAGTGTTTTCTGCGAGCCCACAAAAAGAACCACTCTCTGGCAGTAATAAACCTAAAATTGAATTACTCGACCTTGGCATTTAACAGATTTTACTGAACGAAATGCGATATAGATGGTGGATAATAGATATTTTATTTGGGAGAATATAAAAGTGGATGAGTCGTGGAAGCAGAATTAGCGGTTGAAATGTTTGTGTAATATTGTGATATTGTATAGTGAGTCAGGATGAAGACGTAATAGTGGGTGGGCGTCGAGCGGAGGTTGCACACCCATTAATCATACTACGAATAGTTTATTGCTTCAATGGGGTGCCGATATGGAGCCGTGTTCGATGTGGCTCAATGGGGCGAGCTGGCTGATCCCAGGCCGGAGCGGCGCCCGAGCCCGCGCCCGCCGCCCGCAGCCCGCCCGACCGTGCCAGGATATTGCGCGCACATTACGATACATACATCAACCTCTTTCATATATGTTTTAAATAGGTTCCGGCCATTGTGTATCTCAAATCAAAGGCTCGTTCAAATACAAAAAAGACAAATAAAAACCAGTGATTCTAGAAAAAATTCAGTGCGCTCTGCACTGAATTATTTCCATATTCGTATTATTTTCATTTATTGACGTATTTATATTAATTGGCTAGTGAACTGTTACTACTCGTATATATTACCTTACCTGAAACAGTAACAGGTATTTGTATAAGCAATACCAGTTGATGTTAGTGGACTTAATTTATAAATAGCTAAAATGAATATAGGGGAAATACTTGACAGACTGAGTTAACTTTGTTAAGCCAGCGCGTGCCGCGGGCTGTTTGCCTTTGTAAAATACTGAACATCTTGTAAAGTACAAAGATTACGCAGCGGTTAATTAAATACTTGACATTTAGAGGCAACGTAGTAATTAATCATACATTATTGTTAGTTATTGTCTCTCTACTGTTACACTTTTCTACGTAAAAGGTTAAAAAACCATTGTTATATATTTAAACTCGCAGCGCCCCACGGCTTTGCCCGCCTTGAGCCCGTTCCCGTAGGAATTTTCGAAAATCCTTTCTTAGTGTGCACTTACGTCACTTGAAGAACCTTCCTGCCAAATTTCATGTTTCTAGGTGTAGCGGTTGACGCTGTGCGTTGATTATCAGTCAGTCAGTCAGTCAGGACTTTGAATTTTATATATATAGATGAAAACTTAATTTCACACATAACTTTAATAATATCTTCTCAGACAGATGTAAAGATTATTTCAATCCGAGGGAGTTGAGGAGAGGAAATTGGTTTTATCAACACCTCACCGCAGACTGTTGGCGAAATACGTTTAAACAGCCCATAGGAAATTGAAACACGATTGATTCAAATGCTAAAACGCTATCTGTTAATGTTTAATATAGCATACATAGGATTACTATTTATCATACATATTTGTTGACATTTAACCATAATCTTAATATTTAAAATTCTCGTGTCGCGGTGTGCTTGACCGATTCTCATGAAATTTTGTTTGCATATCGGATCTGAGAATCGGACAACTATTCTCCATCCCCCTAAATCTTAAGGGTGGTCCACCCTTACTTTTTATATGGCACTTTTTATATGGTTAGCAGGGACAGCTAGTTTAATATAAAATCATTACTGAAAAAGAAATATATTTCTTGAATATTGTCTCGTTACGTAACTCGGTAACTATACGTTAATGTAATCAATGATATTGAAATGATAAATATTTGAGTTCCAGATAGTTAGTATCGAGTGAGTGAGTGATCGATCGGGCGGCGTACAAGACACTGAATTATTTAGATTTGTACGATAACGGGTTATATATTTATACACCATCCTTACCGAGCTATAAGGGTCACGATAAAAACGGAAAGGTTAAACTTATTTTAATACGGTAAAGGACCGACGCTGTCTGTAAAAATTTATTATTATCTCTGTGTATGTCACAAACTATATGTGCATAAACAACAAACTATACCTACATAACTTTATAACATTTTAAAAATAACATAATGATAATTCGCGTGATTGCAGTAAACGAGTGACTAATTAATATGCTAAACGATTCAAAGTAAGCTTATACAATATGCAGTATTTAACTTTACACAAATTGAGTTTAAAGCGGTATTCAAATTAGCTTTAGAGAAATGAAATGAAATGAAATGAATTTAATAAATAAGTGTACTGTTTAATGTGGCAATATTCTGTAACAGTTTGTCTGCAGTCCCAACTTCTATCCCCCGAAGACGTCTTAAGTGAGGAACACCGTTTGTTTTAAGACAACGAACTTGGTCGCTATTCAACTTACTTTTCTAAACTACAGGTTTCACTATCATTGATTCCTGTACGACAAACTTTTCCGAAAACTAAGCACTTATAAGTTCAATGCTGTAATTAATGTTTTAAAGTGTGTCCAATGGTACCATATTTGGTAATAATGCGTTAATATTCATACATTATATGAGTAAAGTGCTTAAGTTGACAGTGCAGTCGGTCGGCTCACTTGAAGTTCGATGCCAAGAGTTGAAGATGCCAAACAATAGGCAATATGCCGCCGCGGCTCCGTCGCTGTGTTATAGTTCCGCCGATTCCGCTGTTCAACTCTCGCGGCGGAAGTTGTTCGCATACCATGTGGCCGCGTTCGCCGCATACACGCTCCCAACCCGACCGCCGTCTATGTAACTTACATGTACTCACGTACAACGAGTAGTACATGGACCAGCCTCGTTTGCCATCACCCACTATTGTGTGCCTCGCTCTTTGAAACTCACGACTAGCAATAAAGACGGTGCATTTTATTGCTTTCAGAAAATTGGCTTCTGGCATCATTACTGTCGAATGAAATTAATTGAGCTATAGATCGTTTAACATTAGTCAACTTGACTTATAGCGCTATAAATAACTTGACAAAAATGAAACTGATACTGAATATAAATTTAAATCTGGAACATAATGAAATGTAAGAATGTTGCACTTTGTTCTGTGCGCGTAGATTTTGTTTTGGCCGAGTCGCGAGGTGGTGCTTGTTTTCACTTTTCTGTCTGCTAAGTGTAGGGCGCGCAGGGAGGGCGCGCCGAGGACCAGCGCCGTCCGACCGCAATTTATGCCTGACGTCGGAGAGCTGGCCGCGGGCCAGACGCCCGACACACTCGTTAGCCCCTGAACCAGCCCACTACCTAATAGTTTTGTCGTCTTTCGAATACCATTTTAATCTGCTTGTTTATATTTGTTGCAAGAATTGGAACGCAGGTCAACTTACGATGTTTATATTGGTCTTGGTATTTAAACATTTGAGAGTCTCTTTCTTTAATAGTCAAAAGATTTTATTTCAGTCATTTTGAATACAAGCATTAGTATAAAAAAATTGATAGACTATTTTAAAATGCTATGTTTTGATTTTGTTTTGGCGTGTTTTCATTTCGAAAGCCATGGACGACACAACGCTGAATATAAGATGATACTGTGTGTATTTTTTGTATTAGTACAAAAGAAGTAGATGTTTATTTATAGACATCTTAGTGTTCTGAATTATTAAAGAATATTAAGTGAGTAAAACGGATCGGCCGGCATGTGGGTAAATCTGGTTGACCCTCGTCAGTCGCGCCGCGCTCGGCCGCGCGACACATTGGGCCAATATCCAGACAAATGGCTGTGTTAAACTCCTCTGAACTTTATACCAGAACAAAATATTTTACAGGAAAAAAATAATTGCACCTACAGCGTAATAGGTCAATACAATAGCGCCCAAAATTAGTTTTTACCGGTAAATAAGGCTGTGTTTGTTTAGATTAATGGTATCACCGGGGCTCAATTTGTCGAGTGGTTATGCTCGGCCTTTAAATTATACAGTTAATTGAGCAGATCGCGGAGATTTAGGTGTTCTGTTAAGCCTTAATTGGGGCTTTAGGTCTAATCGTCGATCACCAGATACGCTCGTGGCTCAAGCTTTACTAAAAATAAACTTTATGGATGCGTGCGTGAGGAGGTTTCGAATAACCCGAACGGCACAGAATGAGGTCATTTCCCTTTCGCTGCTATTCTTATGTTTTATTTTTACCAGCAAGTAGAGTTTATATTATTTTAGTGTCAACAAAGTTTACGATTAGCTTATCGCTGCCCTATAAACGTACGATAATCGTTATGTAGGAACGTTAATTTGATTTATCTTCGTGTTGTTCTTTAATTGCACGTAAATACCTAAAGCTATTTGTTATATTTTAAGGTCCCAACATGAAGTTAGATTCAACGTAAGCAGGAACCAATACTAGTACTATATATAATGTTGTTTACTTGATAGTTGCTTACATTGTCCACAAAGTGAAACGATGCGACGAAAATAAAGTTGTTCCTTATTTTTATGGTTGTGTACCTGGAAAGTTATGGATTCTCCTTACCTCATTTTGACGGCAAATGGCGTGAACAACGTTTGTTTGAAATTTATATTTAGAACAAAATTATAGAAATAACATCTGTGACATAACTCGTTCGTGGAAAAAGTTAAGCAATAGAGCTATTTATAGTTTTGGATAAGACGTTATCGAAATTGTACATAAACAATATCGAGAACAAGTGAATTCGTCAATAAAAATTAATATACTTCATTAAACTACAAGGAAACCTATAATCTGAAGACTCATCAGAAAATTAATTGTTCAACCGCAAGCAACGATTTGACGCTAGTTAAAATATACGTAGGTATGTAATGTTTGTAACATAAGTGAGCAACTTTGTGAAAGTAACCGTATTTGTCAACTAAATTACTGTGGTAAAATGATTTCCGGAAGTGGTAGTATCTAATTGAGTCATATCAGATGTCGTGTAAACTACTTAGAATATTTTTTATTACGAGTATAATGCGTAATACTGACTGACTCAGCATTTCGCCCGTGACGTCATTCACTCTCACAACAACCTTGCTTTTTCCAAGGATGTTAAGTGGGCAGGATTTCTTGCATAATACATGTATCGTGAAAGTTTAGCCTAAGTATATTTAGTAAGATATAAGTAAAATATGAATGATGAAATCATGTATGATGCTATAAAGTGTTATGGTTTAATAATTGGGACAGCAATGGTTACCATACCTACGCCACAACATGGTGATGAGTACGAGCATCAAATGATGACCAGACAAGAGTAGTCCGTTTTAATGTTCCTGTTACCTGGAGGGAGGTAGTTACTATTTCGGGTTGACATTTAGCGGCGGTGTCGTATTGTGAGCCGGGAAGTGCGAGGTGAGGGAGTTGACAGCACCTGCGCAAGATGCACGCGGTGCACTCGCGCCAGCCAGTCTGGCGCCGCGCGCCCCCGCGCCCACGCCCCCGCACCCCCCCCGACCCCTACTAACAACTCCCACGCCCGCGTTTGTTTTCAACTTTGATTGATAATTTGTTATTGGAGTGCGTATCAAGTTTCAAAAACATTACTACGCGTAACTCAATTGTAAGTAATTTATTTAATAAACAGTAGTTTTATTTAAATAGGCAGCAAAGTGATATTCAAAGAGCGTGGGTTGAATATTTTGCATTTGTAATTGATGTCTACAAATTCAGAGGAATTTATTAAATGTGTTAGTCAACTAAATTACTGTGATACAATGGTTACTCAAAATCGAACGTAACTTGTATCGTAATAAATGAGAATTTGTTGAATTTGTATACGTCTACCCGGAATTTATTAGTAATTTATATAAATGAAATTTGTTATTATAATTATTAATCTATATCAATAACATTGATGTGAAAGCCAACTTTTAAAAGCCAACTTTTACAATAAATAAAAGCAAAGAAATTCAATTTTTCGTCTCAAATTCCGTTCTTGAAATGAGTTCACGTGAAATTGTACATATCCTGGTATGAAAACATTAAGTTAATAAGTAAAATCGGGATTAAATAAGGGTTAAATAATTTCAATTACACGTGTGCGTACTTAGCGGATCATGTAAAGGTTACTCCGCATTTTGAAGGTTATGTAGGTGCGGTTGTGGTACGGAGATAATGGTCGGTGAGGGCCTAAGCTTTCACACGGAAAATAAAGCACCGGTCATTAGTGGCGATTTCTCACTGTCTTTACTCAACGTTAAGGCTGAGAGTTTGCTATAATGGATATCGATGCTTCAACCGGAGGTTACCTTACCGCGTAATGCCACAATTAGGAAAGTTGTTTATGCTTATCAGAGCCGGACACTAATTGCGCCTTGTTTATTGGTCGCTTGGTTTCACCCGGGCATGCTTTGTATAATTATTATTTAATAGTCGTTCCGCATTGTCTTACAGCATCTCTCCCTCTCTTCCAATTTGCTCTTGCCTAAAGTTGTTTGAGCGAAAGAGAGATGAGTTGAATGTGTTCCTTTAGACAGAAAAACATCGTAGGTTTGGTTGATTCGCTGTTTTAACACAAACGTCGAATCAAACCTATGTATATTTTTTGTTCAGCACTCTGTTAGCACAGGTGTAGAAAAGCTCTAACTATTACCACCTTACTGTCCAGACTTAATTTGAAAGTTCCCAATCGAACGGTTACAATATTTTGTTACCTCATGACTACCTCCTCCGCTGCTAACTATAGCCATCATTCTTTTTTATTCGTTCAGCTATAAAGCTGAATAAACTGGCTAACCAATTCTAAAAACCATATCTTCAAAAACATTTCATTCTTAAAAAGTTTTTATTAAATGTTTTTCTTACATTTAACTTTGGACTTGATGTACTTTTAGCTTTCATAGGCAAAGATCATACAAGTTTTTTATGATAGTAAGTTCAACTATTTGTTTTCCCAACTCAATTAAATAAAATATAATACCATTATTTTATGCAAAATTTTATGGCTATATAATGTTTAAAGAATTAACCTAGTGCCTAAAAGGTACCTAGTTTTAAGCTCCAATGCAAAAAGACGGGATGAAAAACAGCCTACAATCTTTCTATTGAAGTGGCTATCCATCACAAAAAGAATTAGACAAATCGAGATTAGCGAGCTAAAAGAAACAAAAAAAATGTAACTCTTCATCTTATATATTATATAAGTGTAGAAGACTTGGTCAATACTTATACCAGTTTTGTTTATGAAATAAATTCTTACTAACTAGAATACTTCTAGAACACGAGACATGGTTTAGTCTAGCCGCCAATTAGTGTAGTAAGAGGTCAACTATGTCAACCTAATATGGTGTAAAAACTTGCCAACTTGAATATTAATAATGGCGTTTTAAAAGGCGGCCAACAGAAGGGCTTTTTAACTTGGCACTCGTATGCAGTATGTCACTGTGGCAGTGAAAAAACGAATGTGTTGCTAATTCAATGAAAATATAAACACGAATGTCTGTTAGGTACGTAAAACGTAACTTATTATAGTTGGCGATTTTATGACAATAATTATTTGTAAGTACATGAATTATTTTTAAACTTGTGTAATTATTAATAATCATTAGTAACTCTTGTTGAGTTTATGTATCGTTCTGTCGTGAAAGTTAGCTTACGATGTGTTGGTTGATAAGCGGTACACGTCTAAGTCCTAGTAAGTGCTCGCCTAAGAGACTACTCAATTACTAAAGTATATCATACCGATACAAATAAGTTTAAACAAGAATAACTCGGAGATAAAGTTCTTATTTAACTTCTAATTCGCTATCTCTGTGAAGTATTAAGTTATTCGATAAAAAGGAGATTTTAATATTTTCTCTGAACCTTTTAAATGGGATTACTTTTATTTGGTCGTGTTTTAGTAGATGACGTCAAAGCCGTGACGTTAATTCATTCGCACTGCCAAATTGTGACTCACTCATTTTTCCTTGAATTCGGAAGAATATCTACTTAGTTATAAAATTGCTTTAATGGCCAAGGTTATGATACTAGCTACAAGGATAACACTAGTAGGTCTCGCGGCTTTACCCGCGTTGTACCCACTCCCGTTTTATTTTATTTTTTTAAATAATGTTTCGTCTGAAAAACAATAATAATTATTCGAATTCGACAGCTATTCCTGAGATAACCAACCGCCTCAACTACAGTTCAATCAAACCAACCAAAAAACACTTCAGCTTTTTTATATTAGTATTCATAGCACAGATATTTAAATGTCAAGAATTAACCCACGACTTAAAAGTATGAGACTTTTAAAAAACAGTGATTTATAAGATTTTTTCGCAAAATTTCTTTCTTAAAGCGTGATTTAGACGATACAATTTTCTTGTACATTCAAGTGCAATTATTGAATGCAATAAATGAAGTGCGATAATTGCCCTTCAAGAATTGTACGCAACTGTTTACACGAGGATACAAGTAAAAAAATTGAACGCAATTATTGAATGCAAGTCTTGACTGAAAATAGTTGCAAATGTCTTCTGTTTAGACCAATACAATAATGTTTAGGAGATTATTGCTTTCAAGTTTTGACTTGTCTAAACAGAGAGTTGTATGTGCGTGACCCGTCAATGAAATGTCATTGACGGGTTGCTTCAAGTATTGCACGTATTTGCGTTGTCAAATTTTTCATTCAAGTGTTGGGAGGTTTTGTAGAGTCTGTTTATTAAAAAATATGAGTCAAAAAGTATTAAAATTTGGTTCTGCTGACTTATTAAAGTTTATAGAGATTTACCGCAGCCATGAGTGTTTGTGGGACACTGAAAATGTAAACTACAAGAATCGTGATGCACGTAATGCTGCACTTGTAGCATTTGCACAAGAATTTGGAGTTGGCGGTTTAGGACCTAAGGAAATTACAAACAAAATAAATTTTTTAAGCTATTCCATAGCTTCTATCGCGGGCCTTGAGCGCGGGGACCGAATCCAGAAATTCCGTAACGAAAAAAGCTCACGCTCCCCACTAACGCCATCTAGTGATAGAAAAAATAACTATGCAATAGCTTTACCGCGGCAGTCCCCGAGTGCCACACGTCTTTTCTATTTGTAATTCTACACAAAGATTGTTAGACGCTCCAAGAACTCCTCTTCTTGCTATCCATTTTTTGATCCAACACCTCTTTTTACGACGATTTCTCAATATTTCTTGTCTCAGAAGAGCAGCAACGATTAACACACCTTCACTTACTGCACTCATGTTGGCAAATGAAGAGAAAATTGAATGCAAGAATCGCCTAAGAAATTGTTGTATGTGCTGTTTACACCAAGACAATTTTGGCAAGCAAAACTTGCGCAAAAGATCAAAATGTTACGTACTGTTTAGACCATGCAAGAAAATAATTGCTTCAATTTTATTGTATGCAACAGGCAAGAAACTTGTATCATGTAAATGGCGCTTAACTCCCATTATTCGCCTATCTATTTTTAACTATAAAAGGTAAAGTTTTAATTGTGTTTAAAATGGATTGCTTTTGTATGCTAATCAATTGATTTAAATAATTAACAACGTGAAGCAATTTAAAATCTATTTTGAAAGGTGTTACAAGATTGCTGAGTTAAGGAGAAGAGGACACCGTCGCAGCGGGCCAGGGATGTTAAACTATTAGAGGGTCGCCAGCACCGGATTAGTATTCAGAGTAATTGCAAATACCATGAGCACGTCCGGATCACAACGATGGACACGTTTCATTGTATGCTATGTTATGCAAATGGACAGATGAAATAGCAGTCAATTATTTAAATTTATTTAGCCTTACTATTAAGTATGCAAAGTGGCTCTGACGGTATGTTTGTACGATATATTGGTTCTAAGAGTGGCCTGATCTTTCAGTTTGTATAAGTAAGTAAGTAGTAAGTATTAGCCAGTAATGTCCCACTGCTGGGCAAAGGCCTCTCATCTCACTGAAGTTATCAGTACAGTAAGGAGGATTAGGCATAATCACCACGCTTGTATAAGTAAAGTTATATAAATATAATATATAATGCTGGACCAAAAAAAAGTTTCCTAATGTCATGGTGCCACGACGGGGAGTGAGACGGCCACTATAAGTATCTTTTTAGGAAAAAACATAAAATATAGTACAATATCGTCGTCACTGCACACTGCACAGTGGCTCCCAAGCAATTTAGAGGTCATTCTTAGATTGAACTTCGTCAGTAGTATCGCTAGAGGTCACCTATTGTACCTTAATAGTCTTAAACTCTGAAGATATTCGGCAATAATATACTTTAATTAATCTTAATAACACTTATCTCAAAAGATCCAGTTTTACATTTCATTTAAAGAAAAATATTATTGTAATTATCGTTGCTTGCTTGAGTAAAGATTTACAACTAAAAAGGATTAAGATCACTTAAAATAAACCTTTTACATAACTCAGTGTTATGGATATTTTATTTATAACATAAAAATCATCAAAGTTTAGAGTCTGCTCAGACATTAAGTCCAGACTGCCTTCTGAATCAAAAGGTATAAAAGAGCGCTTACTAGTGACACAATGACTGACAAAGTTTTTGATCTGTCGTAGACTTCTTGTGTGTCGGTCTAAACATAGACTTGACGGTCTGACGTTGAACAAGTCAGTTTAAAAGCTGTATAGACTATAGTCTGCACTGGCCCTTAACCTCAGTTTTATTGATAAATTGAAGGCCAGTTATTTTAAGCTAAGGTATGATTTACAATTTCTATTTATAAAATCGTGATATTAGATCCAACCAAGCGATGAACACGGCAAACTTTCGTGTCATTGTACAGTTTCAGTTTAGTTACTTCTAAAAGAAATAGTCATTGACTTTGAACGAAAACTTTAGATTGCTTTGGCGTAATGGAAATTGATAAACATGTTTTAAAGTTGCCTATTAAAATATAGGTAAAGAGTCATTAACATTAAATAAATAAAAACAAAATTTCTCAGAAACCTCAAGGACTGGATTCACGTGGTTGTAAAGCGCGTTGACAGTGCGTTTGTATTCTTTTTTAACCACGTACGCGTACTGATTATACGTAGGACAGAAGTACAAAGATAGAGTATTTGGTCATTGACGTGTGACGTCGCGTGGCGTGCAGTCGCGTTACATATCAGCCCTCATGTAGAATTACTGGTAACTGGCAAAAATATCTGTGACCGACGAAAACGTCAGTGACAAACGAAAACATCAGTAACAAACGAAAACGACTGCGACAGGCGATAACACCTTCGGTACTGAAATAGCACCTTAAAAATACATTGTTTGCAAACGTAATACAAATGCTCAAGTGCTATTTTAATGGTTATTATGTAAGAAGGGTGAATCTCGAACTTGACATTGTTATATTTGATGTTTATTTTAGTTAACAATAACATGAAAGTGGTACGTGATGTTTTGTAATGTGATAAATGACATCGATTCAATCAGTCTTTTTGTAAACAAATTCTTTTATATCCTATGAACTCTGCGAAAATGAAAGTTAACAACAATACAGTGATATTTTTTCTTAATGCGAGTTATTTTTTGTCTAAACTTTGCAAAAGTCGATTTGGTTGTCTCGAAAACTTAAGAACTCGAAGAAACTACTAATTTATTGTCCGTAGTGAATAGGAATAATATATTATTTGTATACGCGTAAAAGTCTAAATAAATTATGCAATATCTGGAATAAAATGGAACAGTTGTGAATGTAGGAGTGTTGTTTAGTCCTTGGGCGACCTCTGGGAGACATGCGTGGGCGGCCGAGGCGCCTCCAAGTATACTTAAACCGAATTATACGCCATAAAACCTCAGATTCGACGGTCGAAAAATCAAACGTTTGTCTTAGATTAAGATCTTGTTCACTAAACATACCCATACTGAGTTATCACAACGACTCCTAATATCTTTGTCTCATGAATGTTTACCAAACTTGCTTTGTATGTGGGAAACTAAATTCAGGTTTACGAGTATATACAGAACTAAAACTATTTTTAGACATGAACGAAATCGTTTTATTGAAACGTTGTCAATATAGCGGAGCGGAGTTGTGAATTTTTCTATTGACGAAAATAAATAACAATAAAGTTACAAACGTAGGAGTAGTAGTAAAGTGGGAATACGGTATCAAACGACTGCGTTTTTTGTCTCAAAATAACGAACAATCTAAACCCACGCTGCACAAAGGTGACTTCAAAATGGCAATAACCATTAAACTTTCAATACCAGGAAAACACATTCCTAGTGATCTCAGTCGTACTAATTAGTTTGTCACGAGGAGGAAGTCGTTTAAGGCTTGTATAACGATAATGGGTAATTAGCGATCGTCTTATTGTGTGTCAAATGGCAGGAATCCGTCACCACTATGTCTAGTAGTGAGCGCACTATAAGCATCGTAGACGTGACTTAAATGCCACGCCACGCCGCCGTCTGCGCTGAAAACGTAGGTACTCCAATGCGAAGATCAAAGAAAACTTGAAGATACACGATGACAGCCTTATTATCTTGGATATAGTACCGACCCGACCCGTTAACTCTTCCTCCTTTCATTATTATTGAATATTAAGTTATGTATAAAAAGATGTTTAAAATAGTTATGGTTGAAATAATATGAATATCAGTTGCAAAAAATTACTAAGCACACAGACGGCCTCACGAGATTTCATTTCTAGTACTTAATAGGAAACGTACAACGATTGTTGTACGTTTTACCCTTACACCGTACTCACTATTTGTGATTGCTAAGAATAAAGTATCATATAATTGCTTACATATGAAATGTAAAGGTGTTTCATACAATAATAATTGTTGTTGTTTCTACGCCGACACTTGTTTCTGACACGTGTTTCCGACACAAATAACTTTAGTTCGAAATAGCGCCGATCGAAATTCTACTATTCACGACTGTTGATGAATGCAATTTAAACTTTTAGGGAAACTGAAATATCCGTTTTGAATGTGTGATGCCTTAGATTCGTTTACTAAACCATTTTTTTGGCAAAATACAAAATAGTAACTTAACTTTATTTCATAGTGGAAGTTTTGATTACTTTGCATAACATTAGCAGTAGCTTGTGTTTGTTGCATATAATAACAATTAAGAACACGTACCTAGTAGGTTTCACGTTGCTCTTTTAAGTTTAATGAAACAAAGGTGAAAATGTTAAATGAAATAACAAATCAAGTTGAAGCAGGCCATTATACTCAAGTTGTGACGCCAAACAAAGTTTCACAAAAAATATTCTTATAACAATGTTGGAAAAAAAACACTGTTGAAAAAAACAACTGTATTCAGCGAGTCTAATGTGACAATAGAAGGAAACCCCATACAAGCGAAATCGGGTGAGTGGCAAGAAATTCTTTGATATTGTATATTGTGGGGAGGTACGGTTTCTTGTTCTTCGCGCAACCACGTTTTCGTGTTGAAACCTTAACTGTTCAGGGTTAAACAAGTTTTGTTAACAAAAGCTGCTTAAAGATTTAATTTTACGCAATATAGAAACGTTAGTACAGAACACTTTATAAATTAACTAGTTTGTTATTTCAATAACTCTGTTGGGGACCTTTAAATGAGATAGAAAATGACTTTGAAGCGCATATTGACTTTGTTTGACTCATAAACAACAGACTCCAGTGAATGCGGTTCGTTTGTTTTGTTTGTTGAAATCCAGTTATGACCCCCTATCGCAAAATCAGACAACTATGTTGTTTACCATGAATTATGACGGCATGTTGGACCTCATTTAAGGATAGAGGACGTAAACATAATATCTATTGCTTTTATAGGTCAATATGCGATATTATTATTTAGTGTATACTTACTAGATTCACAAATCAAATAAGCACAAATTCTAATATTTGATTCTGGAATAAATTCTAACGCGTAAAGTGTAAAACTAGTCTATTAACTTATCTTTGTCTTATATAAACGTTATATAATAAAATACTAATTTAATATCACCGTGGGTGTGTTTTAAGAGCAAAAGTAGTTTATTTTCCAAGAATTTTGTGTGTTGGTTTACAATTAACAGCACGAAATGCTTCTATTTTTTCGAAAGTAATTCGTAGAACTTACTATTTCATTTGTAATGTTAATGGAACCTTACCTTTTCCGCCTACGTAAATAATGATTTTAGTTTATGAATAATGCAAATACAATTCGCACCACAAACGAATTGAAAAGATGTTTAAAATATTAAAGAATAATTACATCTCATGTTTTGTATTCTCCATCTCTTTACCAAATTGTAATTATTCGTTTACCAGGAAGACTGTTAACTGTACTGAGCTACACTAAGTTCTTCGCATTTATTACTGGAGATTTTAATTGTTATAATTTTCCGGAAATCGGAAATTGTTTTAACACATCGGAGATGATGCAGAGAATAAATTTATAAAAATATAATATAGCTTCCGACGCTTCAGACTCTTTACATTATTCATAAAATTTGGTTTTCATGCTGGCCTAGCGTTCACG
The DNA here is from genome assembly GCA_951394245.1 of Cyclophora punctaria. Classification (NCBI taxonomy): domain Eukaryota; kingdom Metazoa; phylum Arthropoda; class Insecta; order Lepidoptera; family Geometridae; genus Cyclophora; species Cyclophora punctaria. The sequence goes on from OX596177.1 coordinate 6,068,982, forward strand.
GAATCACGTGTAAAAATATTCTTTTATTTACGGCTCGGGGTTGCTTTTTATACATATTTGTGAATAATAATGTATTGGCAACTAACATAAAGTATATTTAGAACTCCCTGTAACTATAAGTAAACTTTCAAGTGCTAATTTATCAAACGTATATTTAGCCATAATTAACTGTTATGGTTAAGGAAAGTACATAGTTAAATACGAATTGTCGTAACTATTCGATGTCGAGAATTCTTTCGGTTCGCCGAGGTGGGCGTACCCTTTACCGACTTTGATTTATAACGGGTTTGTATAATTTAGAACGAACTACAAATAGAAATTTTGTGAGGTATTGTAACAAATTATTGGCTATTTTTGGTTCTTTAATGTTAGAATACTCGTGCCATATAATAAAGATATAGACATGAAATGAAAAGAAAAGCTTACTTTAAGCAAAGTGTTTGTTGGTGATGTTTACTATCACCTCTTGCTGAAACGTTGAGAGATTATATCTATAAAATGTGACCGATTGTTCCTAACGACCATCACTAACTAACCAGCATTTCGAAAGGGCAGCTATTTAATGGTGATGTCTATTGATTAACAGTTCTTATTCTTATTGTAATATAAAGTAACAAAGTAGATTACCTTCCTTCAAAAAATGTGATTCAATAAATTGACTGCACGATCATCGAAGTTAATGATTTATAACAGGAGCTGTTAAAATAGCGATTTTTTTTTACTAAATTAAAATCATTTCCCTAAAACATTCGTGTTGATGGACGTTTTATGTGTTATTTGATGTGAATGTTACTTAGACATTATTGTTCGTCAGTGTTGCATCTAACAAGTTTTCTAATTACAGATAGAGTAATAATGTTAAAGGACTAATTTTAGCCGTGGCAGTAGGTATATAATAAAAAGAGCAATCCGTATAGATATGTTTTTGTAAAATTAGATTCAAATAGCAAACAATGAAAGATCGGAGGAAGCGAGGCAATCTCGTTGGGTCCACAAAAGAAATTCCCGGGAGATTCGTCTCGTTCAGTGACGGAGCCCGCCCGCGCCGCTCCATCCATTTTGCCCCGAACAACCGGCCAATCGCTCCGATGATAAACTGCTTCATAACTTTTATGTGAACACAATGCGATTCATACGACGTTTTTGTGTACAAACATGACGAATGGTTTTTTTTTATAAACAAATGAGGAAATATTTTAGCCAGAAAAATACTATGTATCAACCGTCAAGGGAATGTATACGAAACAATTTGAATGGAGTAGTCGTCCTCATTTATAACAATAATAAAAACAATGTGGGATAACTAGTCCGCAGGGCACGTGCAGAGCTGTTTATTGGTAGCGACACCACGGACGACTCCCGCGGGCCGACAGTTGGTCAGGGTCAGCGCCTCGGGCACGACCACACCGGGCGTCGTCAAAGGGTCTTACAACATTTGTATTGGGAGAAACGTTTTGTAAGGAATTGTTTAACTCCTTTGTAGAGTTCCTGAGTGATCCACATTTCAGAAATTCCAAAATTAGATTAGTTGAATAATGGACAAACTCATTGCATCAATACTTCACCCCTATAAATGAAACAATGGAGTATACAGTCGAGTAGCTTTCTATGAAATAATAAACGTTGGTGAATTAAGTTTAAATGCAGTTAATAATTGTGGTGTTCCGAGAAATAGAGGCACGAGAGCGGTAACAAGTGGTCGCGTGCTTCACAGCTCCGTGCCGACAACTCACAGATTAAACACTCGCTAGCTCTTTTTAAATGTAATACAGACGATACCGCACTACTGCCAACTCCGAACCAATTACATTACATTAACATTTATCAACGTAAACTGTAAGCGTATTTTATAAAATAAACAAAAATAAGTTGTAAGCTCTTCGTAACGATATTCAACATCCAACACCAACATGTTTTTATTCATATTAATGTTTACACTCTCCGTTCCAGAAGCTGAATAAGCATAGCTACGATTTTCCGTAGCAAGACGCTACGACGTAGCGGAACGAACGCTACGAGGCTACACGTCTACACCAGTTTAATCGAGCACGAGGTTAGGTTCAATTCTGTTTACATATCTTTTGTACAAGGATACATTATATTTGTGTAAACCTGAGAACAAATCGCAGTGTATGCAAAATGTACTTAGTTTAGCATGTTATTTTTGTATATAAACGTACAATTTAAAATGTAGTTCCTCGGAATATCTCCTGTATATAAAAGTGTAATAAGTGTCAAGTTCTGTTTATAACATGTTATTTACTGTATATTTACTACATCATAAAGTTTTTATAGTAATAAGACAACTTATAAACAAACCCTATTGGCGTAATAAAGACTGCACAATATTATCCCATATATTTGAGGGCTACAAAGGCTTGCGTCTCATAATGAGAAGATATTTCATTGCTAGCGGTTATTGTGCGGCTTACAAAAATAATTCATTTGCCAAGACAGAGTTTGTACTTATATACTGACTTGTTATTCTAGACTCACAATTAAGCTTTACGATAATAACGTAATAATATTTTGTTTCTCGAGCTACCGTCAGTAACTTCTTGTTGAACCTTTACGTTAATTACGGTGTCATGATATTACCTCCTTTAATGAGATATTTATTAATTTGCTTATATAAAATGAGGCGTTTTGTATCTCCGGAACGTTGATATAATATATTACGATTTCAATCATAAAAATGTGTGGGTGGGGCTTGTTTATTCTAACTGTTACCGATATGTCATATCGCATTATGTCGGTCTAATAAAGAACTAACGAAATGTAATGTGATCGAAACCCGTGAGCCGCGTGCTTATTACGTTATGTCTCTGTGTGAATCGATAATAATACGTTGTCTCGACAATGTATCACCTGCGATAACTTCGCAGATAACATGTCACAATGCGCTCCCGACACTTTGTCATACTTTATTGATGGTGATTCAAACCATAACTGTACGATAAGTTTCTCTTCCAAGAGATAAACAAAACTTTATGCTCTCCGATTTAATTTAAGATACGTATCTTATGTTAAAAAATCCAGAATATTATCTTCTCTGTTATTAAGCTAAGTTGCGTCGTTTAATACAAATTACAACGACTTTACTTTAACTTTAGACCAGATACCTACTGTATCGAAAGGGTTTTGACCTATGGGGCATACGATAAATAAAAATAATACATATGTACGGGCGAATTGAGAAATCCTTTGAGAATTTCTTTTTTAGGTCGGTTAAAAATAATAGTGAGTGCTCTGTTTTTAATGTTGGTTAAGTGTAATGCAGTTAGTTCATTCATCAAATGTTAAAATAAAACTATAGTAAGGGGATTCCATCACGGGATTTGAAGATATCGACAATTAGAGCTTTGATAAAAGTTTAAAGGTGATCGCTATTCAACTGCGTTTCCACGAGGCACGAGCTCGGACGTGACTCCCGCCGCGGTGATTTCCCTCACGCCTAATCTCCCGCGCCGTCAATAGACGCCAGGGCCTCCTTTCTGTTTTAACGATCAAATACGACAGCTGCGGCAGAATAAGCTATCTAATTTACATGTTTCTGCCGAGATTGATATTTCACGCCCTTTGCATAATTTATTGTCAAGTCGAATCTATTTTGGGTGCGACGGTATTGTCGCGTAAGAAGTCTTAAGCATTGCCGTGTCGTGTGACGTGCTGTGTGCGTGTGCGTGCGAGTGTGTGACGCGAGGCGCGCGTGTGTGCGGGTGTGAATGGGCGAGGGCAGCTCGTCCAGCGGCGCGCGGGGCGGGCGCGCGGGGGGGCGGTATCGACGCGCGCGTCGCGCCTGCGCCGCGCCTTTCACCTGTTGCCGTCAACGGTGAGGCCATGGAAAGATACACTTTCAAATTAATGCGGACACCTGATACCGAAATAAAAGCAAAGTTTCCACTCAAGTACAACATTATCTTGCCAGTCGACCATTCACAACTGTCTCCACAACACTTGCTGAAATACCGATGCACATAAATATCTGTTGTACATAGTTTGTTATATTTTTAAAAGTTGTGTCATTTTTCAGAAACTTAACTTTCAAATAAGTGCTTGAAATATTTTAGAGTACCTAAGCTATAACAGTTCCAAGAACAACAACAAATTTAGAATAATAATTATAATAGTTACATTCAAAATTTGACAATATTGACATTCCGCATTATTTGATTATTACATTTAAAACACTTTATATTTGATAAAGTGGTCAACTAATAAAATTGGGTAATGCCATTATATAATTGAAAAGCTTATATTATAACTCCCACACACGGCCGCACGTGACCCCATGGCGAGTCCCCGAGGAGCCCCCGTAGAGGCCGTCACGTAATTCTTATCATAATAAAATTTTATACGATCACCTCATTTATTACAAACTGCAACTTAATATTTTACACATTTCATTATCGAATCATTGTTTGTTTGTTTTCTGCCGCTACTCAATATGATTTGTCATATCAGCATTCGGTGTTTTTGTTGGCGTTCAAATTATGACATTATCATATGAGCTAAACACTTATGTCTGAAATGAATACAATATCGATTTTGTCATTTCGTTACGGAAATAAACCTCACGTAGTTAAACTGTATATCTGACAACGGTAATAATACGAGAGGTTTGAGTTGTATCAAAATGTTCACAGTTTGTTACTTTCGCCCTAATGTAGACGCGGATCACGTACTGTTACGATAATACTTACAAAATCGTGGGTTTTATGAATATAAACCACAAGTGTATCATGTCTTTTTAATTTTGCCCGCTAATAATCCGGGATATTTGCCTATTTTGAGTTACAAAAGGTGGAATTTTATTATATTAACTTAATGTGGGTATTATGGAACTAATGAAAATCCAAGTTATCAATCTCGGGAGTTGTGAGCGTTAGCCACCATGTTGAAACAAACGTGTAATATATTATTTTTTTAAATAAATGTCTAAGCGCTGAACATAACTGCCTATGCGAAGTATAAAGACGACCAAATTTTGCATATTTTTTTGCATACAAGCGAACAAAAACACCGTCGTTTTCTAACAATTTGTATTATTATTAAACCCCATTATACCTAAGCTTTATACGTAAAAATCGCGACTACTCTACCTTTTGAAAGGCAGAGGTATTTTTCCCATAGTTTTACCGAATAATTTTTGCAATGGTATTTCTCAACTATACCATAGTTTAAAGATAAGATAAGTTAATAATTATATGCAGTTAACGATCAATAAATGCAATTTCTTTATATAAGTTTATTACTTTTTCGTTGAATAAGAAAATTATCACAAAATAGTGATGATATCTTGCAATAAAAATAGATGGACCTTCAAGCGGTCCCCTGGCCCCAAGAGACGTCTCTTGTTAGATAATAATATCTAAGAGTTACAACGAAGTGTTACCATTCCGGAAAACTATTTTATTACTACAATATAGGGTCCCACTACGCACAGATTCCATTACACGTATTTTATTTTTTACATGTATAAATAAATATGTTCTTTGTAAGATCTTAGTCAAATGTTTTTGAGTACTTAATTTAAGTTTTCACGAAAATCGAGAAACATTGTATGTGGGTTTCACATCCATACGGCGTATTCAATAAACTTAGTATTTTCAAATCCAATAGCATATTTTTCACACGACCGTCAACGAAGTTGAACCAAAGCTTGTAATAAATTTGATGAGCTGAATAACGATACAATGAAAATACAATATCTTTTCAGTATGTGAGCCGAAATAATATCGGATTTTAACACAAGCAGACAGAGGTTTCGTTCAATATACCGAAACTTCGAACAAAATTATGCACATTATTACCTATCAAAATGGTAATAATATAACGTTCCGTCGCTCTCCTGTATTTTAAACGTTCCTATACATTCTATACACCGAAGACCTTTTATTTACCACGTCCTAGATATTACTATGAAAATCATAAATGCTATTCTTTAAATCCTTATTCGTTTTTCTAAAAATGTTTGTTACCGATATCAATACGAACTAATGTCACACTAAAAGCCCAACTTAGTGATATATTAGTTGAAGTAAGTGTTATGGAAAGATCTTGTTTTGTTTTTATAGGAATGGGTAGAGATGGCGTAGAGGCCTGCCGGTGTTTTACGGCCTCTGTGAAGTGGGCATTCGTCTTAGTCACATTATGCTATATGGAATAGAAGTGTACCACATTTCGGCAGCCATAATATTTAATGTGGAGATTGCGAACGGCGCCGCGCACTTTACACTCCACAACTAACCCCAAAGTATTGTTTTTATTACGCCTTATCTGTGAGCGCGCCGTTATTAAGGTATAAAAATAATGGCAAATCGAAAATAACACTACATTCAACGGACTTTTATTGAAAATACACAAGATTTTTCCTAATGATATCGTTTACTATAATTAGATTGAGACTTTACAATTGTTGTAATAAACAATAGACCCTCTATACTTGAACTTATGTAAGTTATTCGAGTATAAAATAGTACAGTAAAAAAGTATTGGTGTTAGTAACATAACTCAGGCATATATTAAATATATTCCTTGTCCGTATATTGTAAATCCATGGGAATTAATAAATAGTTAATTAAATGAAAATGTATGCGACGCGCGACGTGTTGTGCGTGGGCGTTTACAGCTTCCCTGAATTAGCTACATTTGATGGACGCGGCCGTGCCGCTCCACACCTTTCCATGAAACGGTTATTTGCATTTTATTTCAGAGCTCCACATTCAATGTAATTGGTTTAGAATTGTTATTTTTTATTAATGTTAACAGTCGCTAGTCGGAATGATGTCATTTAACGTGTAAGCCATTTATAGCATCGTTATCCGTTCGCGGTACTGTCCATAGTATTCATTTTAATATTTTGAGCGTATTAAAATGCAAAATCTTTAAATGTTAAAGATTCAAATAAAGGATATCTTTGTTCAATTTAAACACGCTCATAAAATTTTACTATTCTCAAGATTAGTTTAAGCGGTGCTTAAAAGTTAAATGACGCAGATAAGGTAACATTAGGCAGAATGACGTTCAAATGCAGTACAAGTTTATAATTGATTCAGTTAAGTTTATTAGAAAAAGGCAGCTACAATTAGTTTGAATTATTTAAGCTTTTAAAAGCCCGGAGCTTTACCTTGGTCGTCAATGAACTCCAAATGTAAGAGATCGATTTGGACGACCTATTTAAAGGCACGAAAACAATTGCGAGATTTCTATTTATTTCCTCACAGATATAGTTGGAATCCTATTTCAGTTACCTAGTAGGCACATTCATGTTGATTTTAAATACATTCAATTCGATGTCATAATAGAAAACACGTGGATTACGTAATCTCTATAAAAATATTAGTAAGCAGTTAAGTATATTTACTTCATTAAATAAATTACATTGGGTGAGCAAGTCTTAAAAGGTGATATCGATATTTAGGGTATATTTAAGTGATATTTCAGTGTCGTTAACAGGTGAAACATTTTGTCGGCTGTCGGAAATAGCTAATGGACCTGTTGCACGTGACTGATGGTGAATAAGTGGTGGCATTCTTGGGTCTGGTCTTCAGGCACACCTACCTGTAACCGTAACTATGATCGCCGTTTGGGAACTGCCTCTACGCCCATTTACACTTTGATAGACATTTGATACTGAAGTAACCATGCTGTTTAATGTAACACTTGATTTTAAAAAGTCATCGAAAAAAAGCTATTAAATGAATTAGTTTTATAAATAATTATATTTTAGCGATGTTGCTTCTCAGTAGTGATTGTAAATCAACGTGCAACTCGGCCGAAAGTGGCATTTCTGTCATTACATAGATAATCACTAGCGATTACTCTACCGTGCTTCGGAGGGCACGTAAAATTGTCGGTCCCGGTTGTTTGATCTTTAGACCATGTCAAAGGCCATGAGGTTCTCTAAAAACTCCGACACCAAGCCACTTGGCCACTGACTTACTCGAAATGAATGAAACATTACAAAAAAGTCAAGTAATAAAGTCGGTATTTTATCGAAATATATAAATACAATAAGTAGTGTATAATAATTAATTGCAGTAGTTTCACTTATCTGACGCAAGACTAAGTAGCGTTGAATCACGACAATATTTATGTTCGGATATTGTCTCCGCAAAAACAAAATTAACGTTGGATTTTTTCCTTGGCAGGACTTATAAAGAAAAACCTTAACTTAACTGTTAAAATATACTTCTATATTGGCCGAGTCCAGTGAATTGATACAAATACAATTACATTAAAATGTTTACCTATGGTTGGTGAGGTTCACTTTCTTCTCAAAGGTTTATTCAAGCTATATACAAATACATTTTAATTTGTTCAATTGGATTATAACTGTATAAGAAATTTGATGGATTAAAATGTTTGTTTGGTGTTTTGGAGTTCGGTAATCAAATAAGTCGTGAATTTATACAAAGTTTTTATTGAGTTACTGAGCTTTGTTAACTATGATAGATATGATTACAAACGTTGATTTTCTGATTCTGAATTACACCTGTAACTGAGGGTGCTTTTCTGATTATTATTATATAATATTTATTACTCTTTTACTAATATTGAAAATATGAAGTTAAGAACGTGATACGATCATTTAAATTAGGCTAGAAAGATATTCGATTTTTTTAATCCATAAACTCAAAGAGACGCCCTTTGAGTTTATGGATAAAAAAAATCGAATTATGATAACATACCAAACAGAAAGAGATGTCGACAAGAGCCTATTACAATACGAGTGTTGTAAGCTTTAGTGAATGGAACAGAATTCGTTGTGTCACCACATGTCGTGGTAATAGGCAGCGATAGTGGGGTACGCACTCGACATACCGTGACAACGACAGATATTGCCACCTGCCGAGCAAATTACACACACCCAGACAATACAATTGGTATTCTGGACCGGTCACACTCTGGGGCTCACCGCTCACCGCGCTGAGTGCACTCGGATTTCCTTCATTAAGATGATTTGCCACGTAGACGCCGAATAATGTAAAACTGGTCGCATTCAACGTACATCGTACTGTTACCATTAGCGGCTTTGAATCGAACGTTTGTACACCTAAATGGGTTTCGTCCGTATTGAGCATTTGGTAATTTTCCGGGTGTAGGTAACGAGATGTGATTTGTCCCTTTTTATGTTATGAGGTGCAATAGGACTTACCTATTTGTGGTACGTCATAAGGTCGACTGGATCGCGAGGCTCTGAGCATCATCTGGCTTGCGATCTCGGATGGCAGCTGGTGCGGGGCGCGCTTATTGTTGCGCGGGCGGCGGCGCTCGTTGTGGAGCGCGCCCGCGGGCAGCGGGGGCGGGTGTCTCGCGTAGGTGTCGATGTCGGCGGGCGCCGGCTCGGGCTCGAAGAGGTCTTGCAGCGGGGCGGAGCGCCACTCGGCGGGGTACCGGCGCGCGGGCTCGGCCGCCGTGCGCAGCGCCAGCACCGCCAGCACCGTCACGCAGCACACGCGCATCGTCACCGCTACCCGCGCCCCCCACCACATACCCATGCTTCCTCTACTAAGTGCACACACACACTGGCGCACACACTAGGTGCGTGATTGACCACATTATTCGAAACACTTGAATCTCTTACTGTTTTTCTTGATTATTCCTGTTTAGACTACGTTTAATACCTGAATATACCTATACTATCGGTTTACCTGAAACAAAATAAACATTATGATATTTTGCGATTTAGTTAAAAATATATATTTATTTTTATGATTCGCACGAATTCTAATAAATCTATCGTGCTGAAAACTGAATACTTAATCATTGTTATTATTATTTGGTTAGTTTGATATGGTGGTCGAGATTGATATTGTCTCGATGGTGTTGTCGGCGGTACCGTTGAGTTACATAAATGTAAAAAGTTTTACAATAAAAACAAATTAGCTGTGGTCTAAGTGTAGCATTTGCGTCTAACTCTGTGACTTTCTGTGTAAAAGTTTTTCCTTAATCTTATTTGGGAGTAATAACTGAACAGAACGAAAAATATTATAGAAAAAGTGCCGAGACGGTCATTAAAGTTGGTGCAGGGTTTGATATTATTAAGTACTAGCCACGGCCTGCGGTTTGTGCCCGTTACCGTGGAAATTCGTGATAAAGAATAGCCCGTAACCTTTCTCCTGAATGTAGCTATCCAATACAAAAATAACTATTCGAATCAAACTGGTAGTTCTTGAGATTATCAAACAAACGAAAAATCAAATTTTTCAGCTATATAGTACCAGCAGCTCCCCGCGGTTTTACCCACGTTGTGGCTATCCATTACAAAATATAGTTATTAAAATCAGATGGGTAGTTTCTCACATTAGCGCGTTCAAACAAACAGAAAACAATCTCTTCAGCTTTATCATATCAGTATACATTAGTGTAGATGAACCAATGTTACCAACGTTTTGATTAAATAATACGAACAAAGTAATATGTTTATAACTTAGAAAAAGGCATAATAGTTAGTCGAACATGATCATTAATTTTGTAAAGTTTGGGTGAGTCTCTACACACCTGCGTATACAGTCAGTACCTAACCATTCATGGAATTCATTATTATTTAATGAACGGTCATTATTTCACATTTAGGATAGTCCCAAAATTCAACGAATCTAACTTTAGGGTTTAGGTACGTGTTACTAAAATATTATTAAACTTTTCAGTAATGTTACACACTAATCTACTAATAGCTTTTAATGTACAAACAAAAGAACAATTAATTGAATAAACGCACAAGCCTTTCGGCTGGGACAATTGGAATTGCGACCTGCTGACCGAACAATAAAGGGCGTCTTCACCAACGCAAGCGAAGCACAATGTCCGGCAACGCCAGCCGCATGCTGAGGCGGACCGCCCGGCTAGCTCCAACCAAAAATGTGTATGTGTCCAACGTGATATAGTACGTATGAGCCCCAATAAAACATCGTTAAATTAGGATACTTCGCAAAAAAAAATATACTATATACACTACACTGCTCATAAAACCAAAATTAATTCTTCATAAACGAGGACTTCAGTAATTTGAACTCTCAAAGTTTGTCACAGAAACGAAAATAAGTAATACCGAAACGTCCTCCTTTTTATTACAATTTAATATGTCACAATGACATTTTCTTGTTTATATTTTATTACAATATAAGTGGGTGCTAAGTTCAATTGCTTCGTTGAAGTTAGTGAGGCCCAGTGATACCTGTTATCATTGAGTTTTTATAAATCAGAGATGAAAATGGCTAGTCGCAAACTGCCGAGAGGGACATTGAAGGCAAAGGGTCTATTCGTCACGGAAGCAATAAAGCTCTGCAGGACGACAACGACACATTTGGAGCTCTTTAAACATCCAGTTGATAGTTTTAATCTTTATCTTAAAATCACACAGTCAGACAGACAGACACAGTCAGTCCCACAATATTTTTGTGAAGCCCGAATAATTCGAATAGCAATATTAATTGTAGGTAGGCAAGCGTATTGTCTAAATATCTCAACGCCCTTTACCGGATTTCAAGATCTAATTTCATCTTGATTGGTTCACTAGAGCTTCCGATTACCTCCTACACTTTCCAACAAACTTTACCTCTTCATTATATCACTGAAGATAAACTACCTTATATCGATAACTTTTATTACAAAAAATGTACTTAGTACAAAGTTACTTTTAAGTTGTTAAAGACGAAAAAGTCGAGTTAATCGTCGAAAAACTAAAGTTGGATGGAAGGGCCGAAAGCTGTGACGGCAGAGGCGGTAGGGTGTATATTTATATAGAGCGGCGCGGGTGGTGGGCCGTTGACGTCATCGCAGGGTCGCGCGCGCCGGCCGGGCGCAGGGCGCAGGGCGTCGGGCGCGCCCTCCGATACGCACTTCAACATTCGCACCTCCATCAATGGAAGAATTAAATTATCTTTAGCCGTTCACAAAACACACGCGCACCTCACATCAAATCACAACGTTCTCCTACATAATATTACCCCCTTTTGTGAGCAATTTACGAGGAAACATCAAAATGTTTAACGCGTCAAGTTTATCTCCTCCGTATACATTGCCGTGCGATTATTTTTGTTTTGTTATTTAAATCCGTAGTCTATTAAAATGTTATAAACGGACACCAACTAGGTGTCAGAAATAATACAAAGTATAATAGCTACTTCGGATATTAAAAGTTCAGTATCGGGAACTCTATAGTTAGTTTTAACTTTGTTAACCAAATAGCTCCAGTCCATTTCAATAATAAAACAATTAAAATTATATTAGGGTGATGGTAAAATTGGCATTTATAAAACCGTCATTTACAAAATATTTACTTTAAATATTCAGATTAAGTTTAATGCGGTATTGTTTAAAAGTCATTTAAGAATACTTATGCATGCTAGTTTCTGTAACGACTATGTTCATATTATTACGAAGTATGTTGGATACTCACTACACTCAATTTGTCCTAATTTATATTTCACTAATAAAATATTCACGAATACGTTATTTTTAATATGAATAGAAGACTCTATTTGTAATGCAAAAGACTCTTTGTATTGCAGAAAGCAATGGTGTTAAACTAATAGACAAACAATTTCCTCATTCAAATAAACAGTGAAAATAAATGATATATTTTTTATTTACGTAATTGCGCCTAAAATTGCGTAATTTTTAATTATCAAAATGGATGAGTAAAAAGTAAAAATGAATTTAAAGTTGTTTATTAATAAGTAAGTAGAATTTTCTGTCTTTTGGGTTTTGGCTCTTATATTTCGGCTTTCGGGATGATATTTAACTTCTAAATCTGTTAAATCTATACTAATATTATAAAGCTGAAGAGTTTGTTTTGTTTGTTTGTTTGTTTGTTTGTTTGTTTGTTTGTTTGTTTAAACGCGCTAATCTCAGAAACTACTGAACCGATTTGAATAATTCTTTCACTGTTAGATAGTCTATTTATCGAGGAAGGCTATAGGCTACATTTTATCCCGAAATTCCCACGGGAACGGGCACAACGCGGGTAAAACCGCGGGGCGCTGCTAGTATTTTATATTTGTTGATATATTAACATATTCAAATTGATTAAGAGATAGGCCTCCTCTCTGGGGCAGTGCATTGATCACTGAGCGTTGATCCTTAGTTCCGTAATTTCGTAATTTATCCTCAAAGGCGCGTGTTCATCGTGTTAGTAATTATTATTAGTGTGTTCCGTGTTCGGGAACCAGATTCGGTGGACGTGTGTTTTAATTCCGTTATGCGTGCGGATCACGCGAAACGCTGCTTAGACCCAACGCGACCGTACTACTTTACAGACATGTTACACTAAAACACAACTCGTTTGATCATCACTCTTCACCAAAAAAGGCTTAACTTGTACAATAATTCATTTGCAAACAACGAAACGAGCTCTACGAAATATAATTAAACTTCAATTGCCAATTTCACACTTTATTAAAATTGTAATTTCGAAGTAATGGTTAAATTTTAAATAGCTGTTTAGCATATTTATTAGCCAGCATTCAATTTAGGGTTGAAGATAATTGTTCCCTGAGTGTCCGGTGGTTTCTTCCTATTCTCATAAAAGATTTACCATTTAAAGGTCGCGGAGAATTGATGCGTCCCAAAAGCTTTGACCTAAGTACGATATTGATCATTCAAAATGTTGCGAGCCATAAGTTGATAACTTTTTAAAGCAAAAACCGACTTCCAACCAGTATTTCATGAAAACCATCACCCTCATTGGAATATATATATACATGGAAATCTATATAAATCAATCCTGGTTTGTTAGTCTCGCTAAATCTCGAGGACGGTTGATTCGAAATGTTTGTCGTAATCCAGGGAAGGTTTAAACGGTAAGCAAACACGGAATAAATGCGGATGAAACCGCAGGGCACAGCTAGTTGTAAATAAATTGGGCAATGGGTATTTTTTGTGATTATACCCTATCATATTCCCAAATATAGTTCTTAATCGGTTAATACACGACGGAGATATGAGGTAACAAAGTATACAAAAACAAACATTCAGCAGTATTTGAAGACGGTATCTCGACTTTGACGATAATAAGGAAAAAGTATTTCTAATATTAGACATTTAATAATAGAAAAATCGAAGCGGATGTTTTATATTCATTACCTTGAAAGTTTTTATCCTGAACATTGACAATGAAACGACCAAAATAACGATACTTTCGTAATTACACCAATGTTTATAAGCCACTTACTTCAACATATCTATTTCATGATATTACTTTTTATGCTTTTGTTTTACAGACCCGCTCCAGTTTCGAATGTTAATCTCTGGATAATTAGGCTCTACTTTCACGATAAGTATCACCTACAACCAAACCACAAGCTGTAAATCATCAAAATTAATTCAATGTTTTAGACATCAAAATGGAGTAGACAGGCAGCATTGATGTAATAACTACCATAAAAGTCAAATGTTATTTATAAAATAAACTAGCAGCGCCCCGCGGTTTTACCCGCGTTGTGCCCGTTCCCGTGGGAATTTCGGGAAGTTTTTTACATAAAAACCTTCCTCTTGAATCACTCTACCTATTACAAAAAAACTGCATCAAAATCCGTTGCGTAATTTTAAAGATTTAAGCATACAGACAGACAAACAGACAGACACGAAAAAGAGACGACTTTATTTTATACTATGTAGTGATACAGCTGTGATAACAAAGGCAGACTGGGAGTAATCGTTTAAGAAGTAATTAACCAGTCGTCAACATGTCTGCGAAGGCCCGACTTGGACTGATGTCTAAATAATATGTAAATAGCGTTGCAGAGTGGCTGACGCGACGAGAGCCGACTAGCCGTAGACAGTGTGCCGCTAACCTGATTGGCGGCGATTCCACACAAAATGCTAATTTTACGACTATCACCATGTTCCCTCTTCATTTTAACAATATTCGACTAAGTAAGACTACCATTTATATGCGTAATTGTTAAAGTTATTTACATCTCAGAGGTTTACTTTCGACTGAAAAAAGATAAGAGACTCTTCATTTAAAATGGTGGCCTTGTAATAATAATATCTATCATTTAAAAATAAGGACAGTTTTGTCTGTGGTTATCTTTCCTATAAATATAATTGAACATAAATACTACTTTAATATTCAAAAAGCCTTTAATTTACGGTGACAATTGATATGCGACCGCTATGATTGATTACATTTTCTAGAATTACCCGTAAAGACGATTTTTAGGGAGGACAATACTTTACTCGAAATACTAACGATTGATACTGTAATTATTAGTGGATGGTTTAGAGAGCTTGTAAAGTGCTATGTGTTAAGAACCGAAAGAGCCTTAATTGAACTGTGTTCTAATCCTGACTGGACATAATTAGGTAGGTTGAAACGAGCCGATTGGTAGTCAGTAGTGTCTCGACGGTATTAATTGTCACTGTTCACAAATTGCCCTAAATGGGTGACTTGACCTGAATAAGGCAACGATAAGAGGTAGGTATATTCCGAATATAGATGTAGTCAATGTTTTGTCAACAGAAGTTGAATACACCAAAATCATTTTATAGACATTGTTAGTTTTGTGTGGAGAGTGTGGCGGTAGTGGCGCGTCTCTCTTTGCCTTCAAACGAGACACTCTGTTTACGTCGCGTACAAACCACAAACTGCTACCACTGAACGGTCCCACATTCAGTACAAGTTACACTATGACCTACTCAGCTTGAATGAATCAAGTGTTCAAGTTACGGTAACAACATGACAACACTTTACACTCGATACACTTTTAAAATAAGTTCAATTGAAAAGAGGAGAAATGTACTTAACTTACATATCCAAGTTATTTCTAAGTACAACTACGGCTAAAGTGTGCAAAAGATACATAAAATATTTTGTAATAATTATTATAATAAGATGTATCCAACATGCGACCTAAATAGATTTGATACACGTATAATAATAGGACCCCGAATAAGTTATGTGTATTAATATTCTCGTAGAGAGATATCAAGTACGTAACAAAGATGGCCATAAAGTTTGGTGAAGGGTTGCTCGAAGGGTTAGTCGTATTCAATATCTTATATCAGCTCATGCGGCCGTAAATATCTAACTAATCCATTCTGGCACACAACAGGTCGGTGGCGCGGCCCGCCCTGCCTTGTTTGTGCACAGTTAAAAACCACAAATCAAGCGCTACTGCCCGGGATTAAACGCTTAACTGAGAGCCTTTTACATTACTACTCTTGTGAACTCACATAGATATTTGTCACAGCATATACTGAAAACTGAAGCGCATTCTGAAATAGAACGATAACTGAAACTTAGCTTTACTAGTGATGTATTCACGTTCATGAAAAATAATTACGTCTGAACCCTTTGTACTGAAGTAGGTAGTTGCTGTTGACGTAGACGATCAGATATCGGCCAAGTATATATAGTTTCGAGCGTAAAACAATCGATTATTATCGTGTAGTCTGAGTTCATTCGCTTTGTATTGTTAGAAGTGAACATTTTCGATTTTTTGATGAGCCTCTTTGCATATCAATGACCTCACAACGGTGTAATTTCGTAATGGTATGGACATTACAAGCGCGTCGTGTGTTGTAAAGTACCACCCATAAATAGGATAATTTTATTACGAAGAGTAACTTCAATTATTATAAACGTTATCATTTTGTTGATGACGTAAAATTGGCTTTTCGATAATCGGTCATCCACTGAAAACATTTCACAACTTTTTATTTTCTAGATATTTTGATCGTTTGTGACTTTGTAAGCTATGAGGGATAAAACAAGAACTTATTGAGCTATTTAGTTCTAATTCTAGATCTAGTCTACTCGTAATACACAAACCATTTACTTTTTTGTTCTTCGAGGGTGATTTTTAATGACGAAAGAGAAATAGTAAGTTCGTATAGGGTAGTGGCCCACCCTGGTTTTTACCCAAAAGAGAAATAAATCAATTCTCAGCATTATGTAAATACAATTATGAAATGTAGAAATTAATTTGCAATTAGTTCAAATCCTCTGAAGGAATTTCAAAGCAGTATTTTTCAAGTTAGTCTGGTTTTTTAAATATATTAATATTAATATGTTTTCGATATTCTTGATAAACTTTGGAAAATTAGTAAGTGCTTCGCTCTTTCGTAAGGAAAATCTAAAAAATAAATTAGTGTTAGTTGCACCGTTTATAACTCAAGAACGGCTGTACATTTTTATGGTTTTGTTTTATTTTATTTATTATGTTCGGAATAGAATATTAAAATCATAAAATTGCTTTTTTATAACATTCATGGACTGCAAGGCGAAGAGAAGTTCGCCGGGTCAGCTAGTCTACACAATAAACTTATTTTAAAGTAATGTTCGTACAAAACCAAGTAAAGGTATTTTTATCGGAACTGTTACAAACAAAGCAATAAAACTAGTTATTTCGGTAAAATCCAATGGCTTTGCTATTACATTATACGTTGCTTACTTTTGATCAAAGATAATTTTTATGCGACATTTGGTATACAAAGTAAAGAAAATGAAATAATAAGGTGGTGGGTTTCAATTTTAATCAGCCGTGTTTTCTGTGTACATTATTTTTTCCTTTAGGTAAATAATTCATTTTCAATGTTCGTCTTCAATCTTTCTCGTGTTATTCATTTTTCATCATCACTTGTGCTGTCGATGTTCACTTACAAGCAATATAGGATTATGTAATGCATGATTCTTTACGACGGAAATTGGGATGAGTATATTCACCCCTTAATGTTTAAAGGTCTACAGATCATAAAATCGAAATCAAAATATTGGTTATTTTACTTTTCCGAAGCCTACCGAAGGCTACTAGGATTGCACTTTTAATAATTTGCTTGCAAATAATGAAAATGATTCCTTCTTTTCGTTGCATAATGTTATGAGTATAGTCCTTGACGTCACCAGTCACAGCGACAGAAACCTTCAGCGACCGTCGGTGTAGTGACTGGCGGTGTCCTGAACTAGACCCAACAATATTATATCAACTTCACTATACATCAAAACTCTATTAATAGCTCTATTGCCTTCTGGTATAAGCCAGATTTATTCCCGGGAGTGGAATAAGGAACGTTATGCTTGTTAAGAAGTTTTCACGGCATTTGTAACCAATATGAATTGCTTCCTAAAGTGATCGATGCAGCATTTAAATTTACGATAGTCAACTTTAACCTTTCCAACAACGGATGCAAACGAGAACTGTAGGAGTAGCAATTTATTCTCAGAGGTCATATAAAGGATAAATGAATATAAAAAATAGCTTATCTTTGATGAAAAAATACGGAGACAAAAGCGACCTGTTTGATGTGGCATATTTTCTGATACGACTCATCCGTAATATGGAAACATTATATTATGTAATCTATTCCCTGTTTGTCAAACCACTTCTGTACAGATACATATTCCACAGAACCAAGTTATTCATGAGACGTCTACAAGTAGGTAAGCTGAAAACCTATAGACACGTTACGTTTTGAGGCGAATGAACATTTACTTGTGAAAGGGTGAATGGCAAACAAACTTGCTGAGTCATGTGAAATAATATCGTAAATATCGTACATACGGGCACTTGTCACGTCTCAGAACGTCCAACCCTTGTTCTTAGAACTATACGAATTTATGTACGTTTACATCACACCTACATATTTCGTGCGAGGCGAGATGAGATCTATTCCTGTGAGATAAGAGAGATAAGAGTGAGAACTTGATTTAGCTGTGAAATCTTTATCAAACCATACGTTTAGTGCCTTCTCTACATTCAACCGTACTAACGTGGTAAAAATTATTTAAATAGGTAGTGATAATTGTTATATAACAAAAAAATTATGTACGTCACTGTACATTTTTCGGAAAATAACAAGCTTGTATGTACTTTTTAGATTTGCAAAGCAAGCTTTTACAATAAACAAATAAACTATTGAATATTCGTCGAGTTTAATTAATTAATAGTGAGTTTGTACTCTAAGGTATTGAATGCTGCCTTTATCTGATCACTCAATACTCTGATGCTATGTCACCTGTACGAGTGTACGTGTTAATGGCAAATTGTTGCTAATCCTTAGCTATTCAATTCAATATTGCGTTATTTACACATTTCCAGTTTAAATAACTTATTGAGTAAATAGTTTATATCAAACAAGGTTAAGTCAAACATAAATAAGTGGTATAGAGGATAGATAAAAAAAAAACAATTTATTGCCACATAAAGAAAGTACAATACAGAAAAAAAATTAAACTTAAAATTAATAACATTTGAAGAAAATGGGCAAAAGGATCTTAGATCTGTGGGATACGAGTATAAGTATATATATATATATGTAAATGACTGTAATGTTGTTAAATATTTATGCTTGAAGGAAGCTCGAAGGAGTTATTGTACTATTAACTGAAACATACGTTATTGAGAATATTAGTTAAAATGGGAACTTACTTACGGTTATTGTTGAGAGTTCCTCAAAAATGTGTAACGCTTCACCTATATTTGATTAGATGTCGTAAGATCAGATTGGCCCCTGCGCAAGGATGACACGCAAAATCGTGAATCGTTCCCCATTTCTGTGGAACAGTCAACAGTAACCTCCGTCCTATGTAAGTTCCCGTTTTAAGTTATAATCGCGATAGATATATTTACTTTTGACAATGTTTTAACCAACAAACGTTGGACTTGTGTATTATAAGGTCTTTGTCTAATCACGACTCTATGAAATAGGTGTAAAACATTATCATAACTCCACATAAATTAGTTACCACCACTTGTTAATTGGACAAAAAAGCTGGAGGAACAACGTCCTATTTTAATTTTCGTAATGTTGCCAGTGGCCTTTTACTTTGAAAGACGTAGATGTTAAAAATAGAATCGTTTGTAATACCATTTCCAGTTCTTTATTACAAACAAATTGTTTTTCAGTTTTTAGGATGAATATAACAGTATTAAAGTACCTATTCGCTAATGAAACATTCTTGGAAAAATGTTTTCATTGTTGGTATTTTAAGGATTACACGAAGCCTATTAGGATTGGATTGTAATAACCGCGAATATTGATCCGCCAGACTTTACTTTGGCTTGTTTATCGGAACAACAATGCAAATGTAGTGCTCGTACATACATTTTTTAATCTGTGTTATGTGAGAAAGAATATTCCTATTTAGACACGAGAGTACGCTACAAACTTAGCAAATATCATTATAATATAGAAGTGTGACTGATCCTTATTTTGGTTGCTTTAATGTTATTATTTATTTAAATTATAATTGTTTATTTATCTTTTATCAAATCTATGTATTACATTTATCAAATATAGCATTGTTTTATATTTTATATATTTATAAATTGTAATAAGTATGTATGTCACCTACAATTCGTTTTGTTATTTAAAAGAATCGGCTATTTCATTAGACTACATTACGAAAAATCTGTCACTTTCATAAATTGGTCAACAAATAAAACAGAACTTCGGTGTCCGTTCACCATTTAATTTATTTACGCTTTAGTTAAAGAGCTCCGAAAGTCCGAAATCGCTAACGAGAGTGATAATTATAATTGCAAAACTTTTCTTACCGCCGGCTGTTGATTAATCAACTAGAGATGTATTTATGAAAGTGAAACCTTGGATGTGCCGATTCTAAGATCTCCCGCTATTGAATTTTAGTCAAGGTTACACTAACAATGGCTTTTAATAAAGCAAAGGTTTGCTTTTAGTTAGCTATAAGTAGTAGGGAGTGTGAATCTAAATATGGATTTATATTCACATCATAAGTCAAGTCTAATAGTCTGCTTGTGTTAAGTACGAGTATCTATTTTGACTGTAAAGCCCCTTTCTCTGGTCGATGCGATAACAGAATGAGCTGCGGGGCACATATATCACTTTGAATCATACGTTATGTTCGATTGGATATCTGACGTTAGTTAATTCTAGTTTGAAATTGACTCGTTTACTTGTTACTGACATTCTGTATGACATCTGATGATATAATTTTGCTGACTAACTTGCTGACGTATCACTTACCGTTCGGTTGGAATCAAAATCGTAAAGTTTGTCACAGTCGTTCTGAATCGTGACACAGCAAAACCGAATGAATGTTTTTATCCATGGATCCCGGAAGTAGATGTAATTATCCACTGATCTCGCCAACTCCGATCCGTTGATACGGGAGACGAAGGGACGCTCATTAGGTTAAATTTCAATACGAATGAATGGGATAGATATAAAGATTGTATCTCCCAATGAATAATTGTGTAAGATACATAGATACCAAATGCTTAGTTATAAATATAAGGATTATTAATATCCTTAGGACATAAATACAACAAAAAAATTATGTTCAGTCACGTGACAGGGAACGCCAATCCGAACGCGTGACGTCAGTTTTCATGAATAAAATCGTTGTTCTGTACGTTTTCGTAGAAACGGAGCACGAACGAATATATTATTTGTTAAATTTCTATATCTTTCCAATTCTATAATTTCATTTTATTCACATTTTGAAAGATAATTATAATATCTATCAATAAAGCAATGAAAAACAAGATTTACGCTGTTATACTTGGCAAAGATTTTTTGTGGCTAACGGAGACTTGATCACCGGAATTCCGTAACCTTAAAACTTTGATAAAATATAAATTTCAAAAACTCAGCTGAAATAAACTTATAAAGCATTTAATTTTCAAACCAACAAATATTTTAACCCCAAAGCAAACATTACAAGAATGTATTATAAAGGTACGAGTTGGATCAGCGACTGCTGCAGTCGACTGCCGACAGCAGGCAGCAGGACGACTGTCAACCGCAGCAGAAGTGTCACCGTGCGCTCGAAATTTCATAGAAACTAGTAGTGAAGCTGTGTCTGCAGTTGCAGTCGAGTGCTGCAGTCGCTGATCCAACTCATACCTTTAAACGGCATCCCGCCCGTTAACAAGATTAAATTAGTTTAGAAATTCCAGGAAAGAAAGTACTTAGATTTTATAAATTAATAAAATTATGTCGATATTGTATCATATTATTTGTAATCATATAATCCATACTAATAAAATAAAGCTGAAGAGTTTGTTTGTTTGAACGCGCTTACCTCAGAAACTACAAATCCGATTCAAATAATTATTTTTGTTATAGATAGCCACATTCAAGGGAATCTTATACCTAAGCTATTTTTCAATTCGAAATTCCTACGGAAACAGGCACAACACACAACACCGCGGGGCGCTGTTAAGTTCACTGTTATGTATCTATCTACAAGGCGCACTCAAGATGATTTGATAGTGTAGGTCATTTTTGAGATGCAATTTTAAATATTCAATGTTGAAATCAATAATAGTTATTTTGGGTAAAATACTTAATAAAGTACCAAAAAGAGTGATAACTTTACTGTAGAAGCCTTCAAACGATGCTATTACCTGAAGTGAGTAAAGTTGCATATTGTAGGGATCCAATATATTTAATGGAATGTCTTCTAATTTGTTTAGGTAATACATTTTCCATGTATAGAGCTCTTACTGTCAGTTCTCTTTGAATATTATATTTCAAACATTACTTTATATTAATGTTGTTCAGCACGCTTAAATGTTCTGTATATTTACGACCACATTCACTTATTTTTACCGCCTTAAAAGGCGAGAATATTAATTCGACCAAAATATAACGGCTGTTTTATGAAAGATTATTCTTTAATATAATTAGGTACCAGCAAGTTCTTTAGTTCCGATTTGTCTGTTTTTGGTATTGAAATGCATATAAGTAAAATTCGAGTGAAGGTTACTAAGTAATCGGTAAAGGAGTCAATGTCCATGACACTGCGGGACACTGCTAGTTGATTTAGAAGAGTTTACCCTTTTGAAATAAAATAAGGAATCATGATTAAAAAATCACTGAAGGAGACAATGTTCTTAAAATGTCAATTAATAAAACTCTAGCGGTGACGTCATCATTTTATAGGTGTTCGTTCTGATAAATCTCTGCGAGTAGGTCGAACTAACACGCCTACATAGAGATATCGGTAACGTCAAGCAATGCAACCGGCCTACTATCTGCTTCGACTTTTCGTTTTGGGAGTGCTAAAATTGCTGGCCTAGTTTGAGTCTGTTAAAAATAGGGTATGTAGTTTATATACCTGCATCTCGGTGTACACGTTTGGACTTTGTTTTTAGCACATTTACATTTTCCTGTTATAAATATCGTGATAAATAAATAAACCAGTGGAAGCTAAAAACTTTGTATGAAAACCATTATGGTACGAAGTTGTATTAATTGTGGTTTATGAGGTGTCAAGTGCGAGAGAGTGGCAAGGGGAAGGTTTGTTTCGGTAACTATTACAGGAGTCGGAGGGAACCGTGGCCGGTGGTTGGCAGGGCGGCTCGCCTTCACAACGTGCGAGTCTAACAGAAGCTTTTTCAATTTATTTTAATTTACGTCGCAAAAAGACCGGCCTTACCGAATATTAATATCGTTAAGTAATGTACGAACGGACTGACCACGCCGGGTGAAGATAATTTTGTTGCCGTGAATTTCGCTTTTGCGGGGGCAGATTCATTTTACCTTTAAAACTAACTTGATGAATATCAAAATTACTTACGAAACAACGAATTCCGTTTCTTGGATCTTATACAGAATATCTTTTGCGACAGATTAGATACCTAAATCATTATCAAATTGTTCAATATAATTATTATCGCATATGATCTTGAATGTAGAAAAATAGGAGCGTTTCGTCTTAATCGTGGAATAGAGCGTCGATGTTCAGACCTTTAGTTCCATAAATAAAGACGGAAAAAATATTTTTTCTGGAAAGATTTCCTGGTGATTTGAAAATATGATTTTAAAGTTATTGGTGTGCTTTTTCCGAATTGGCTTGACTCATCCATCATCTTTGCCGCTAACTCCAACGTCTTAAATTGCATTTTTTTTGGCGAAATCCTTTTCACTAATCACTAGAATAATGTTATTATAGGAAACATAAAAATAAAGGATGGCCGATATTATTTTATTGCTACATTAAGTGGCATGCTACGTTGGCTCTCATCTCACTAATCATATCAGTGAGGAGGATTAGATGGTATCACCACAATTGTCACCAATGTAACTGAGTTTTACAGTGACAAGTGAAATAGTACCTGTTGGACCCCATGGCGGAACTCAAATAGGGCTCTATAATAATAACCCTTTCGAAAAAGGTTAAAGTATGAAGGTCAAAATGACTCCAGAAGGGCATAAACCCAATCAGGACGAATCCTCGCTGTCCGATTTATTCCCTCGCAGTCCGATTTATTTCCGAAGATAAGAAATATTTACTTAACAATTGAAACGTTTTAGATTTTATTGTTATTTTGGGATATAAGAATTCAGAGCGAGCTTTTAAAGTCATAGGAAACAGCTCGCGCCATTATGTGCTTCACTAAAGTGAATGGAACTCTTTTATCCATCTTTAGCTCGGTACTTCTCGTTACCGTTCTAATTATTAAACAAGTAAGCCACCCGTGAAATGCTCGTTTCACCTATCTCTGTAGCATCTCCTTAAAATTCCTCTCTAGGTATACTCGTTTTGCACTGGCTCTGAAAGTTGAAACCATCAACAAGGCACCAACGTTATCTTAGTAATTTTATACAAGAGCAAATACAGAATAAATTTTTTGTTCAATAAAAATACTGGTTTATTTTTCTAGTTAAATAAATATCAGAATAGTTATAATTAAAACACAACTGAGACTCAAACTAGACTCTTTAAGTGGGTTTACAATGAAATGTGATATTATTTAAGCGGATAATATTGCTGTACTTATCACGCAGCCTACAATTATTATTTTAAGGTTAACCTCGCAAGGGAATCATACCCGCGCCTCCCGGCTGAGGGCTCTGGAGGCTCTACTCTAACCCCTTTACATATTATGAGTTTTTAACATCCATTATATTGAGATATAAGAGAACTTTACGGTAAAAAAGCATATAATTTATAAAGCTAGCTCCAACACAATAAGACTATCTGTTTGGGAAAGGTACGTGTCTTCTTTGAACAAGAGGCTCTCATTACAAGAATAATGTATGATGTTTGTGTGTAAACGAGCTCAGTTTATATTTGGATATGTGTACCCTACCGGGGCCGGCCCTAAGCTGGTCATTCATTGTGTAACGATGAATGAAACACTAACGAACCGCCCGTTTTTCCTTAACTCACATTTATATTGATGTACTTTCATTTTTCAACTAATAAACATTAAATATACGGTAGTATACTGTCTTCTTATTTATTTTTATTAAAGAAAATAGACGTACAATTATTGATGTCGACTCTCGACTCGTAAAAAGTATTCAGCATTCACATTTAAATAAAAAATCAAGGAATACACAATAACTTACTAATAGCAAAAGTTCAAAGGTCAAAGCTTAAGAGAGATGAGCTTAAATAAATGTTAAACATTAGGCTATTAAAAGTAAAAACAAAAGTCGTTTCCTCGATGAAACAAGATAAATTGCACGAATGAGTAAAGTAATATTCATACTCGTAAAATAAACGAATGCCCGAGGCCGTCCAATTTTATTTCGTGGAACCAGATTTTTGCTGTTTCATAAGATATTGATCTCATCATCTACTGATAGTGATATTTTTTTCAGTATATTTGTCACTGTGACATTGTAAACGTCCGTTGATTTCTTATCCACCCAGTAAGATTAGATTATAAGCCGTGGGCGTAATTTTTCGCTACTTCATAATCTGCCAAGTTATTAGTTAGTTCATAATCATAGCAAACCAACCAAACTTGGATTATGATTCAATGAGCGTGAACAACCCGGTGACATTATATAAATCTCGAAATGTTGCTTATTGGGACTCTATCTATTGGGTAATCTATTGGGGTACTATTGAAGTACTTTTAAAAGAAAACTGTACAAAACATTTATAATTTAATTTTTATCTTACCAATAAATAAGGACATTTTATAGGGAAACATTTTTGCTAAGAATCATAGCTGATTAAATGAAAGGCTACTTAAATAAAGTGATTTTTTAAGTTTAAGCGAACACTACTAATTTTCAATTGAAACTACGTTAACGGATACGCTTCGCTTTTATTTTAATTTATTTTTACCTGATGTTTCGGCCCCTTTACAGGAACCGTGGGGGTATTATGCGTCTAGCGGAGTATAGGCACCAGGGTTTAGGAATATAATAATATAGCCGACGTCAAACACCGACTTAACTTGAAATCAGCTGTGTGTGAGCACTCTATGCACAGCCATTACTTGAGATTCGACAAACAAGATTGATAAGGGAAGCTATTGAAATTAAAAAACACCCTAATGTTAATAGAGAAGATGGCTAGAAGTTATCACCTGCTTGGGATCACATCATCAACAAGCTGAAACCACAAGCAAGTCCCAACTCTGCAAGATCTCAAGACACTGTTAGCTCTTTTTGCGTAAATCGTAACGTTCTTTGACTAACAAAATGTATTTGGCAGTAGCTGCGATATTTTTACTTTTTCTTGTATAGACGCATAATACCTCAGTCTTCTGTGACCACAGTTCCTGTATTGGGGCCAAAATGTCAGATAAAAATAAAAGCGAAGTGCATCGTAGTTTCAATTCAAAACGTGTTAACATTTTTATTGGAAACTACCTGTGCCCCGCGGTTTCACCTGCAGCGCCCCCGTTCCCGTGGGAATTTTGAGATTTTTATTCCTTATATAAAACCTTCTTATATAAAAACCTTGTCCTGACAATAAGGAACACATTAAAAAAAGATTCATCCAATTTGGTGCAGTCGTTCTGAAGTTATGCGCTTACATTTTACGATTAATTTTTGTATTATAGATTAATGAATTTTGATTATTACTACTTATATTGTTTTGGAAATATATTCTAAGAAAAGATCTTCGTATGTCTTATAATTTCAGACTTGCCCATGCTGAAAAGCCACCCTGTATATTTATAAAGGTGAATATTTCTTGTTCAAAAATAAATGATTTGTTGTGTACAAAGGTAATGTTCAAAAGATGAATTAATCACAAAACAGTGGCATTCAATGATTTAGAATGCGTGTTTGATGTAAATTCAAATCCTTTGTGACGTGGCGGGTCCAATTTACCTTTGTAAATGTACCTTTACAATGTTCAATGTTTAAATAGCCATTATGAACCGACGTATGTGTGTGCAATGAACCATATAATAAACAGGGTTTATTTTATATTTGCACTGAATTCGATTTAAGAATCGAATTGATCGAATTAATCGTGACTTTTCTAGAAAACTACACTAGTCGTTCACGGCAATGTAAATCATATCTCACTGCAGAACAAAGGCTTGGATGCTATTCACGTTGTTGATGTTGGACGCTAGTTGTTATTGTGAAATCTATGTAGTTTATCTCGCTATCTCTTAGTCAGTTTGTTGAGATTTCACCTAGTTTTTTTATGTTACTTTTTGTTGAGACAGAAATAAATTATTGATACTAATAAAAATATTTAAGTAAGCCATCTCGCCCGTGACAAAAAATCTAGTATTTCCTTTGAAAGGCTCTAGTTTATTTACAAGTAAATAATAATAATACGTCTGAGAACTTGAAATAAATTATTTGCCGAAAGCAAAGTCGAAGACCTAATTTATCTGAAGCAATATTGTAAATGTAAAAGTTATTCATTTGTTTGTTTGCTCAAGTTTTTTGTCTCAATCGCTGTGAAAAGTACAACAGTTTATAAATGTACAATTATTAACATACTACTTTAGAATGTTTGATACTGTCTAAGTTAAATACTATAAAGTGGTCTGGTAAACCAACTAAGATGTAGGAATTTAAATTTCTTTATAAACTATGGTTGACTAACCAAATACGACACAAACTGTCTAATTGTGTTTTGTGTTTTTGTTTAATTTCTCACAAAAATAGACTCCATCAAGGATAGTTGGAGTGTTTTATTAAGCCATTATGATCAATATTTCCGTATTTTCTTTTGATTAACATTTCCCTAGTTATATTTATTACATAATTACTCATCATACTCATACTCAATCATAAGGAGTTGTTAATTGTGGACTAAGTATTATTCTTATTGGGTGATTGATGGAAGACTATTAAAAAAATTAATTCTAATGAATTTATTTTAATTCTTCATTTTCATGTCTATCATTTTCACCTTTAATTTAAAATATACATAGAAGCGATATTTGTATAAAATTTTCTTATAAGTTTCTCAAATAACATATTTAAAAAATTAATCGTTTGCTGATTAATAAAAAAGGGTAATAACAATAAAATGGTGATCACACGGTGTTAAGGAAAGCTGTTCGCCGGTCAAGGATTCACGTGGCTATCCATCTCATCGATCTTAAGGCGCTTGCGGTCGTAAAGAAACGTCTAAAAGATTTTTACGAGTTCACCGTCTAAGAAATACAACTCTTCCACATTTTATCTGACTATCTCTTTTCCTTAAAACTTTCCACAAGACATTTTTACTTATTACCAACAATATCATGACGTATAATCTTTTTAATAATAAATCACAATAGTGTGGTGCTTAACAACTATCACTTTGAACCATCAATACAAATATTTTCAATTAACATACATCAATGATATCCATGTGTTATATCCATTAAAAATAACAGGTTCGTTAGTTCAACATTATTTAAATCCCGTCTTATTGTGTAAACCTTTAGTTCCGAGACAAAATAAGTCCGCGATATTTAAAATAATTTCAGAGTGACCTCCGATACAAAACACCACCTAAGGCAAGTAAAACCATAAAGGGGGTGGCGAGGGTTCTTGACTGAAGTCCAAGTTCTTGGGACTGGCACTAAAGCCACATTACTAAAGAGATTTTGAGGCGCCAATTTCACACAGAGGCTTACTCTAAACTGCCTCGAAGGCAAATTGACATATCGAAGGTTTGAAGGGTATAATGTTCGGTGAAGACATTTTGGATAAAATAATAACCTATGTAGTTTATTGATATTAAACCTAATACTTAATCGTTTTCTTGACACGAAAAGGTTCTATTACTTCTACTTGGTCACCTTGCGTTTCTTTAAATAAATTTAGGTTTAGAATGTTGAAGAAAATGGATTTTAGCGTCGGTGTAACCTTCATTTAGGCGTTTTATCGAGTTCATATTTGGGCAGGCCGAGTCGGGTCGCAGACCATTTTTATCTGCACCTGAGTCAATAATGTATTACGGTTCAGATTTACAACTCAGATAATTCAGCTTCCTGCCAATCCTCTCCAAGATGTTTTCCTCTAAAACATTTCCATTTGACGGGAAACGAATTGTCGAAATGTAAGCATTAAAATAAAACCCTCGAGAGTTTATGTTGAAGAAAGAAATCCGATTATGGCGGAAATTGTGCTTTCAAGGTTAAAATATAGCTAATTATATTTTACCCTTTCCTTATTCGTTAAAATATATTTTATAGGCGTATTATTTGTCAGTCAAATATTTTATTTGCAATTTAGTTACACGGAAAGATACGAATATTTTTGCATCATATTATAACGGTATGAGATATGCCTGTGATTTCTTCAGTGATAAAAGGGACGAGGGTAACTAAGCTCCTTGTTTCGGTAGATTGCGCCACCGCCTGATGTCCACGGTTTAGGTGAAAAATAGCGAGGATCATTGGCAGCAAGTATTCAATTTTTCTAAAACATTCCCATGAAATTGCTTGTATAATACAGCTGTTACGTCCCCGGTCATTTAGATGAAATCGAATTGAGTATCTACATTTTTGGAGTAAAACCTCTCGTTTAGCTGTAGAAGTAATATTATAATTAAGAATAATAAAAGTACATACTTCAGAAGATTCTTTAGGTATATTTCATATGATCGGCTACGGCGTGCCGTCGGCGGCAGATAGCTAGCGCGGAAAGAGGTTTTCACATTGACAAAATTTACGGTCTTGCAAAAAACACGATGAAAACTTATTGAAATAATTCTTTCATCTCGTTCCGATACTGCGACTCATTAACAATTTATTATTGAATCAGAATAAAAGTTATTTGTGCTTGTACTCGATATCAAATAGGTTTTATACGACCTTTCTATTTAAAGAGCGGGTGAATGCAATAAAAAGCAATTAACCCAAAGAAGTGTCGGTTCCGCTAATATCCAGGCATTAATAAATAACGCTAAATTGTGCATCAAGTGTTATTCAACTGCCAACTATAATAACAACAATTGCCACATAAACGGTAAGCGATAGAAGCAAAATACATATCTTCATACTATTATTATGCGAGATAAATATTTATGAATCAATTACTCACAAACTCTAGATAAAAAAAGCGTACAACAAATAAACCAGACCAAATAAAGTATTCATAAACAGCGTTGAGTGAAGAGAGCAATCACTTAACTTATTAAGCGAATATTTACTGAAAGAAACAACATTGAAAGCGACTCAAATCTATTTTTAAAGAATATAAATTAATCGTGGGGTGGTGAAAATGTATCGATTGAATATTAAATAAAGTGCAAGAAAAAAAGCTTAGCGTATTAGTGAGTTGACGTACGTGGGAGGAGGCGTCGGTCGGTCGAGGAGCGGACTGTGTCAGATGGATGAGTGAGAGTAGAGCGCGCGAGTGTTGTGGCGGCGGAGAGCGGAGCGGCGCGGGCGCGGGCGCGTCCCGCTCGAGCGGTGTAGGGCACGCGGAGCGCGGGACGGGAGCGGCCGGGACGTGCGGCGGCCTCGGCGGCGACGAGCTACTGGGGCGGCCGGCACCTCGCGCATCCGCCCGCCCACGACACGACCGCCCACCCCACACCCCACACCCCACGCACCGACACCCCCTACCTTACCCCCCACTATTTTTTTACATTACACCAAATAATTCACATAAAATCACAAATTGGAATTTACGATTTATTTACTGATATCATACGTTCGATATGTTACGTTCCAATTTATAGTGTGAGTGAATTATACTCTCCATCTGCCGCAAATTGAAGTTACTGGATGATTTTATTTATCCAATGGGCTATGATATTTTTTCCTTAAAAAATCGCAAGAGAGAATAATCATTTTTCATAAATCATATGGTTCGACGTGTCGCCTTTATGCTATCTTATTTTCTTAACATTTAAAGCGAGGTTGAAACCTGGTTTGTAAAATAAATAATGAGATGAAAACATTTTTATTTATATTTAAAATCAACAAATTAATAAGTAAAGTATCTTCTACTTACCAATCCGTGGTTAAAATGCTAGTGTTTTCGCCGTCAAAGAATAGGGCAACGTAAACTGGTTCAATGATTTTATACTAATAATAATAAACAAGCGTACAAATAATAATTTTCCATAGAAATTTTAAATTAATTGATTAGATTATTCACTGACATCTACTACTTAATTTAATTAATAATATAATAAAATACTATTAAATTAATATAAAGGCAACATATTGGCTCTTGTTTTAAAATAGTAGTAAATAATAATTACATATATTGTAGTTCCAAACGAGGTTGTATTACAGGGC
Organism: Cyclophora punctaria; assembly: GCA_951394245.1. Taxonomy (NCBI): domain Eukaryota; kingdom Metazoa; phylum Arthropoda; class Insecta; order Lepidoptera; family Geometridae; genus Cyclophora; species Cyclophora punctaria. Next base: position 6,100,382 of record OX596177.1, read on the forward strand.
CTATAAAGTATAATTAGGTGCCGAAGTACCTACAAATTCTGAAATACAAATCTTTTTTAAATTAGTTCTCTTGTTTGTTTCAATTATACTAAGGCGGAGGGCATGTCATTTTGAAGGACTTAAAATCCCCTTCATTTACCTATAATCTATGTATCATCGTTTTTTTATATAACAAACGAATAAAGTAAAAACGAAGGAAAATCAAAGTTAATCTCATTACAAATAATAAAATAACACGATGCCTGGAGCGGCATCGTGTTATTTTATTCAACCAGCCGAAAAATCGAGTATTTTCTGAAACTAATAGATTTGTTTTCTTGTAATTATCAACTTATCATTCGTTCTTTTATATAAGACGTCAATGAACACTACTGCTTTAGCACATGACTTCACAACTGTGTTTCTCGGAGGGATTGCATTTGACATGGAGTTTCCTTGTAGGCTCTTTACTATGCAATTGGTGAACAAACGCTAAGTACAATAGATAATTCTGATTCTGAAATAATTATTGGTGCCTGCAGGACCATCGGCATCGCACACTACAGTTCAGTCCGAGTCCTGACTTGTTCAACGCAGTCAGTTATACACTGCACTTAGGGCTTCTCCATAAACCATATTTGGCTCAAATATACAACATCGCCCATTTACATACAAGCTACGAGTATTTACATTTCCAGTGTATTTTGTGAGGTGTGTTGCATTTTCACCAAACACAACACCTGATATTTTACAAAATGAAACTATGCTTAGTTGCCTTTGTGATACAAGGATTGTTCGTAAAAGTTCTATACAACGTGGATTTTTTACACTTTGAATAGTTTATAAATGATACTATGAAACTTTATATAGTAAATGGAATGAACTCCTATTGTAAAGTATCACAAAAACCCTGTCTAGTATATTTTCAGGGCAGACACGCACGGTATTAAAAAATAAATCTGTTATATTTCATCCCTTGGGCTATATACAAAATACAAATAGATGTACCTATGTGAGTTAGTAATGCGTACTTCCGCAATCACGAGTTGCGTGCGTTGCGTGATAAAATATTGTAACGTTTGACTAGCCTTTTTTAGTTTCAGCCAAATAAATGCAAAAAAATGTACATCATTATCGAAACTTTCAAATGGTTAATAATATTATGTGTAATATTATCATATTTAATTCAATAGTTCAATCATAGAGCTGTAGTCTTTGGAGACCTTGATATGTAGTTATATAGTTTCATTGGGGGCATGGAAGGAGCCTCCACGAGCGGTGAACATCATGTCGAATACGTATGAGCGCCTGGCGCATCCTGGACACCTCGCTCCAACATTGACTCGGCAAAGTCAATATTGGAGCAGCGTAACTAATCCTTCTGCCACAAAGGCCCAAAACGGCTCTTCTCAGAGCCAATCTCACAACGACTCTTTTTAGGGCCAACTCAAACCGGCTTTAAATCTAATCAGCATCAATATCGAAGGATTAATATAAATACAAACATTATTTTGCGCCATTGACTCGAAAGAAGAAGAAGATTAAGTTTCAGGAATCTAAGAACAAATAAAAGGTTCTGGTAAACTTTGACACACTTACTAGTATTTGCTTATAAATAAATAAAGTACGACTATGTGACTAAGCGCGGGTAACGCCGCCGGGCGCAGCATATGAAACATATTTTACCCACTCATTACACAAAACGCTTTGTATATAAGATATTCATCTGAAATATGAAATGAGACACGTTATCCTGAGTTTAAATTGTTGTGAAAATTAATAATTAAGCTATATATGGCATCATAGTATAGATATATAAAATAGGCATATTATTATGTGTGTAAATTATGGAACATGACTTGTTCAGTATTCATTGTACACGAACATTTGATTTTAATTATACATTACAGTATGTGTGAAACAAAAATATTACATTTAGATGTTATTATTATACATATTATTAAAACACAAAGAATCAATATGATGTTTATTTTATCGCCTCTCAGGTGTGAGAAAGGTAAATATAGACTATATTGTTTAAAATTGAGCAGTGTTTCACAAATGAGTCACTGTACTTAGTCGAGCTGCACTCGATGAGCTGAAAGGAGATTTGTAATCGTATCTCGGTACAAAGTTGTTATGATAACATGATGAATGCGTCGTAGGTAACTGACCTTGTGTGGTGACTCAAGTGCAGCGCAAGAGTTGTACTAGATAATCCCCTCCAATGTGCGCGCGTGCGAGGTTGTGCGCGGACCTTTCTCTGTGCGCGGACAGTGACACAGTGACCGTGCCAGTGGAACTAGAGCCATGGGAGGAGCATGGCTGCTGCTCGCGGCGCTGACCGTCGCGCGTGCGCCGCCCCGCGCCCGCGCCCGCACCAATTTTGACTACGAGTTCTTCAGGCCTCAAGATCGGATCTCCAATGAACTCAATTTCGCCGAAATCGTTTACGCTAAAATGTCCAGCGCTTGTAAGTTATTCTTCAATTTAATAGAAAACGGTTATGGAATATAACAGATATTTAACGTTAATAACAATTTCAGGTAGGGCCATCATGGACATGCGATACAATAACGATGTGAAAAATCAAACTAACATAACGAAGAAAATAAATATAATAATAATGCTGGGAAATACAACAAAATCTTTCCCGGTTGACGAGGCTTACAAAGCTTTGATTCAAAGCCCTAATTTTGATATCAGAAAACAAACAAAAATAATTATTCATGGATATAAAGACAGAGCGATGTCAGCAGTTCCTTTGGATTTGGCTAATGCTTATAATGAAAAAGGCATATTTAATGTTCTCCTCGTGGATGCTGAAGAACTGTTGGATAAAGGCTATATTTTAGCGGCAAATAACGTCAGACTTATTGGAAAACGACTCGCAAATCTACTGGCTAATCTAGATTACTTCGGAACGAAAGCGGAGGATTTTCATTTAATAGGTATCAGTCTCGGCGCCCACATCGCTGGATGGACCGCAAAATATTTCAGACAATACAAAATTCAAACTTTGGGCCGCATCACGGGATTGGATCCCGCGGGTCCTTGTTTTTCATTGGCACCCAGTGATCAAAGGTTGGATTACTCAGATGCCAATTATGTAGATGTGGTTCATTCGAATCGATTAGTACAAGGGGTGATCGAACCTTTGGGCCACGCGGATTTCTACCTCAATGGAGGCGGCCCCAATCAGCCGGGCTGCATGATACCCTCCTGCAGCCATCTTCGAGCGGCTCTAGTCTACATAGAGAGCATACGGATTCCTAAATCTTTTGTGGGTATCGGGTGTGAAAATTGGTCCCACTTCATTAGCAATACGTGTCACACAAACGACTATGCAGTTTTAGGTTATGGGTCGTCGCTGAGGTCTCGAGGGCTTTATTTTTTGAGAACAAAGTCGGATTCCCCTTACGGACTCGGGATAGAAGGAACAAGGAACATTGAACCCAAAGTTATAGAAAGATGGTTACGTTCTTTGAACTTTGATTAATCTGTGATTGTACGATAAGTAGTTTATGGATAAATAATTTATTTTGTAAATATTCTAACGCAGTGACTGATAATTAATAAATGAATCAAAATTGTAAACGCACAGTGGCCATAATTAAATAACTGTTTGTAAACTTAGTGAATAAAAGTTATCTTGTAATAACGCGGTCGTATTAAATCTTAACCTTCGACGTGGTTCGTTTTGTACTTTTACTTAGTTTTTAATGTTTAATTTGAAAATGTTCGATATCGAATTAGTTCCTATTGTGACACTTTGAAATAGAGGCAAATCAGGAATTCATTGTTCCGCTGATTATTATGGTTGTTGAGTAAGGCGAGAAACATAATGTTACGTGATCGTGTCGCAACCTCGGCCGGGCCGGCTGCCGCGGCAGCAGGCGGCGAATACGGAGCAGCGCCGAAGGAATCATTCGCAGACTAACTTCATTCAATACCAACTCACTATAACAACATTATTCTATTGTCTTTAGTATAAAGTTGACATTTCGTATTCGGTAAGTAGTTCTTTGATTACCTAAATAATAGAAATAAAAATAGAATTTTAGTTTCGAGACAGTGAAAAGAATTAGATTGTGGTTAAATTGTTTGAAATAATGGTTGAATTTAATACGTACCTACTTGTTGCAGCTGCACAGTCAAACTCGTTGTAGCTATTTTTTCGTATAAAACTTGTTACTTTTTCAAGTACCTAAGTGGAAAAAAGCCAAACTTAGTTTAAAGTTTATAGCATTTCGGTTTCCATTGAATTTAAAGTCTAGACTCTAGGCATTTAGAATATTTCGAATCCACAAGTATTTGGTATGCTGTTAAGGTTTCATTAAATTTTTACCGAAGTTTTCAACATATTAAAACTTTTTTGAAATATTGTTCATTCAGTTTCAGTTTTATTGTACTTACTATTTAAATAACTAATAATTACTAGTTTATGTCTAAAAGTAGAATGGTATCTTATTTAATGTCTCTTGCGAATCTACTCGTATACTCGTAAGTCATCATGTGGTTGATATTTCTATAAATCTGAATCATTTATTTACCAACGTTTAATGTCCATTGTTCACGAGGAAGTTCAACTGTTTATTTATACGGAAAGTGATTTAATATTTATCGATCACGTTATTTTTATTTGTTGGTTTGTTTATGTTAGTTGATGCTTTTTGTAAAATATTGTTGTTATTTCCTCTTCATACGACACGTAAACAATATATATATTTGTCTCTTTCGTTTAGTTAGTATTTATCCCTAGGTAATAGTCTATGGGGTATCCAGACTAGGCTATAGGTGCTTAACACATTTCTGGTATCAATTATCTAGCTGTCATTATTATCTATATTTCTTAAGATAAACTACAAGATATTGCAACTTACAACCAGTTTTAGCCACATAAAGGTCAGCCCCAATATTAGTCACGTAAAAATAAGTATACAAATAAGTGTCAAAATATGTATGAAATTAAGTACCTACCTTTGCATGCAAACTGATAAGGCTTATGTGTATCAAATTGCTTAAGAAACCGTAGCCTTAACCTCGCGATGTGTTACTATGTTGGGTGAGGTGTAATCTATTACTCAATGACAATATCATTCTATAACAAATCACACTCAACAAGTTATTTGGAAGTAGAGCAACGTTCGCAAGAGCAGGTAGAGCTGTGTTGTGTTGTGTTGGATAACTAACAGACACACAAGTGTACCTACTACGTCATCAATCAGACAAATTGTTTTTCTATCGACACGTAATACTTGCAAAATAAACTTTTTCGCAAAGTTATATTACGTTATCTGTATGTAGCGTAACTTACGCACTACTTATAATTGTAAATACAGTTTTGAACTATATTTGCTTTTAATAGCGTTGACTAACCTAGCCTATCCAATAGTAGGGGTGACGAGGGCTAGGGGTTTCTATCATATGTTTACCCGATCTAATATAGTTATTATGAGTTGTTATGAAGATAAGTTCCGAGGCTGTCTGGCCTGCTTGGCTTCTTCTTCTTCTTTATTATTAGATTAGTTTTTAAAATGTTCTATTAAAATATACTATGTCTTTCTTTATATGTTTAAATTTCTTTTCTAAATTAAAGGAACTTTTTAAATATATCTCTAACTGTTTAAGGAAAACGAAGAAGAAGGCCTCTCAGCCATTACTAAATGTTATGTTCGGTAAATAAATGTAATAGAAGTTCTGAAATAGCATTAATTTTCTTTGAAACTGATTACCGAGTAACAGTCACCTCCGAGGTCTACTTGTATTCCCGAGCACAGCAAATTGAAAAGAACAATAACATTGAAATACCACGTAATTTGTGCCCTTAACCAACGATCGAAGCAAATCATTACGAAAATACAATCTCTAAGGGGTCTCTAACTTATGTAATGAGTCGGCCGTCGCGCTCCCGTATCACCCGGTATCACTATGCACATTAAACTACTCGTAGACCGATATCTTATTTATAGAATAAAGTTTGCCGACACTTTTTGAAATACCTCCTTCATATCTGTTGAGTGAAGCATCCTGTTTGTATCGACGGCAGTGTTATTTCAACAAAAATAAACGTAAGTAAAATATTCCATTCATTTTTGTTGTTTGAAGAAACGAAATTTTACGTTTATTTACTTAAAAATATTTTGGTATTTCGTTCGGTAAAACGATCACATAATTAATTGAAATATATTCAAAATAACATGTGTGATTTCACTGTGTTGAAACACTCAATATGGGAAAGTTTTTTTTATTGGCAGATTAATGCTCGATGTTAATGCTGAATCTATTCTAGAGAATAGACTACAAAGATGTAGGTCTTATTTTCATTTGTTTGCCCTATAACTAGTGTTTTTCATGGGTTTGTATCCACGGATCCCGGGATCAGATGTAATGGCCACTGATCCCACTAACTTGTATCCACCGATACCGGGATCCGTTCCCAATGAAAGGAATGAAATGGTAAATCTGTTTATTTTAGACCTAGGGACAATGTTTAAAATAAGTTCCATTGAATTGTTGTTAAAATATTGTCTATAAATATTATCGTTGGCTTGTGAACCTCCAGTGGCTTCGAACTTGGTTACTAACTCAATATTTACAAACGAATGTTTGTGTTTCGCTGTGCAATCTTTTTTGAGACACAATGTTTTTATTTCGTCGGCGGCCGGACTGTGGACTTAATTATTTTTTATTACTTTCATAATGGCTGACGTAACATGAAAGAAAAAAATAATGGTTCCGCCTGCTTTGTTTTTATAAAAAGACACTGACGATCGCTGTTGCATGAAAAAGTATTTCAGAATGTTTCCGTTAAAGGTAATAAGAGATGCTTGTTGAATGCCTTAAGTATACGGGTGCTTTCAAATTATGCGTTTCGTGTCGCACCGCTGCGGTGCCGAAGCCGTGCGTTTGCCGTGCGTTTGTCGTTTTGTGAACGTACGATCGTGTGTTTTCATACAAATCGAGCAGTGCGGCAACAGTGCGTACTAAAATTATTTCGCGGTACCGATGGCGCACTGTTGCCGCACTGCTCGTTTTGTATGAAAACACACGATCGTACGTTCACAATACGGCAAACGCACGGCTTCGGCACCGCAGCGGTGCGACACGAAACGCATAATTTGAAAGCACCCTACGAGTACAAAATTACGACTCAGAGTTTAGCATTTTTTATAAGGATTTGTGATTTGGTTATACCTTCCTGGTCGATTTATTCCATCTCTTTTAAATAACCATTTTATGTCACCAAAAAATATGTTCAGAACTGTAAAAAGTGAATAATTCACACACGGTTAGTTAAACTAAAGCTCTAAGCTTGTGTTATGGGATCTACCTAACCTAACTGTTACTACTAACTACTTATACTTAACATGAATGAAGGCCGGTTCGATTTTAATAATAAGTATTTATTTTGTAGAATAATTGACATTCAAGAGGAGGGACAAGTTCATGTCCCAAAATTCCCGCAGGAACGGGCACACAGGGTGAACCACGGGGTGCTGGTAGTATGATTACAAAAGGAAACGGGATTGTATAATATTAAAAAACATATTGTTGTAAATACCTTTTGAGTTTTGCAATACAGTCCAGTTTCATTGAGAGCAAATCGTGTGAGTTTAAAAAGTAAACATCATTGTTTTATAATCATACCTTGTTTCTAGTTTTATGCAATATAGTGAAGTAGGATTATAACAATTATGTAATACATACTCGTACATTTTATAGAATTTCTGGCAGGGCTCTGGGGTTTTACTCACGTTGTGCCCGTCCCGTGGGTCTTTCGGGATGAAAAACTTACAACCTTCCTATTGAATATGGCTATCCATTACAAAAATAATTATTCAATTCGTATTGGTTAGTTTCGGATATTAGTGCCCTCAAAAAAATAAAAATTTAAAATTACAAGCTCTTCAGCTTTAGACTTAATATCTACTTAGATAAAATACTTAAGTATAACTTTTAGTAATGCCTTATGAATTTTCATAACTGCATAAGTACCTACTTAAAAACTTAAATTATTTTAATTTAAATAATAAAACGAGCATGCAACCATCAAAGGATTGTAAAGGGTGCGGCTTGAAAGGTAAATAAAATAAAACCGTAAACTAAATGTTTAATACACTTAATTACTGTAAAACGTTGTTATCTAACTAAATGCGTAGGTTGGTTTTACTTTCATAGACAAACTGAATTGAATAGTTACTTACTGGGGAATAAATGTATCATGTGTTTCGTTGAAATGTCCCGTCGACCGCGCTTGTACTCGGAGGGAATCCCTTCAGGGAACGCCTTATGCGGACTCCGACAATCGAGCATAGAAATTGACTGAGTGCCTTTACCTTTGTACTTGTAACACTATAAATAACATATGCTACATCAGGGTTTTTTCGATTCGAATCACTTCGGTTCAACCCGAATTCCCCATTGAGTACAAATCGAACTCCCGAATGTGTAATCACCAGATTACTTAATTTGTGTTTACTAATCTGCTTATTTCAACTACATTGCATTAGGTGGGATTAAGCGGTACATTCCAAAAGAACCTTGGGGCCAAATCTATTTTGTAAATATTTGACTTTGATTCCAGTTTCGATTTAACGTTTGACCTTTTACCACTTAACTATATTGCAATAAAAACAAGCCTGAATACTGCCTGAATATCGAATAGAGAATGTCTGTAAGCATCGAATCCTGCGTGTTTATTTACGTGCGACTTTCTATATTAATATAATTTTCTATTTCTGCTCAAGCAAATAAAATACTTAGTGACCTTAATGCTAAAATTATTAGGTAACATGCTAATAACTAGGAAAATAACAAACATGGTTATAATTATCATAATGTAATTTTGAGTGTTGTGAACATTCAGCGCGTCTCCTACGTGTATTCGAATTGTTCACAAACAAAACATTTGGGTTGTATTACAAATAGGCATTAATGTACGAACACATAAAGGTTACGTATTTATTTAGCAAGAATTACTTAATATTTACTTCTAAATTAGAAAACTTAATACTTACTTACAGTAATGTGCCCACACGTTCGGAATATAGCGGGGTTTTCTTGTATAATATAATGTCGCAGATTGACACTTGGGACTCACTCCAAGTATTGGCCTTTATTATACTAGCAGATTGCTAGAGTTTATGAATCGAAGCGGATGCGCAGATAATACGTTGCGGTTACGCAGCATTTACGCCGCGGTACTTGTAGTGAGATACACACTTTTTGGTAACTTTTATTTTCTCAATTTTTTTTCACAATAGCACTAAATACAGTTTATTACTTAATACAGAATTCACCCACGGTTCGCAACGTCTTCGCCGCGAACCGCGGCGCTTTGAAATCGCTTTCAAACCGCTCGTGTGATAAGGCCCACATTATTTTAAGAGTGGGTAGGCCATAATTTAAAATGTAATATTTAATCTTACATTCAATTAATCTCTCTGTTGGGAAAAGTATTTAATTTAAACACTTTAATATCTTAAAGCTTAAGTTAATGACGAAATGCCAATACTTAGATGTTTAAATAAATAAATGTACATTATTCAACGTTTTATTTTCCCTTTTACTAAATGACTTGGCTAGAAAAGATAAGCAATTATTAAAAATACGGAAAGTAACTAACTATGTAGATGTAACATATCCAAAACTAATTTTGTGGCCGATTTGAATATGATAATGAATAACTCAAATAGCTTTTGACTTCCCAAGTAATTTTGATCCCAAGTTTTGGTGTAAATATAACGGAAGATGAGGCTTGCAAATAAAGAGCTTTACACGAACATTTCTGTTTTATTGGAATGGTAAGTAAGTTTACTTGGATGAGTAATTTGAATTTGGAAATAATAAAGTTCACAAAGAACTTTTAAAGAGATTAACAAACAGTGAACCATGTTCCGGGCATCCAGTTAACAAAAATAAAAATAACAAACATTTCAAAACAGACAGAGTGAATGATTGATAGTTCAATGCCGGTATAAGTGCACACTTCCGATGTTATCGCAATAAAGCAAATTGCCTCGAAGTGCGATACATTTGTTGTTTACAAGCACTTTTATTGTTTTAATTAATAAAAACCATAAACTTGCGATCTGGCGTATCTCATGAATATTACATATTTTTACTAAAGATATTAATACAAATATGTAGGCAATACGTGTTGTAGGCAATTTAAGTTATACATACGTAGATTGTGTGTGTGGATGGTGAACCGGACCAATCCTGGTGTCAGAGTTATTGAGCCGCCAAAGGCCTCTGACATGGCTCATGTGACGACTACTATCCGTAGAAAGTAACCGGGACCGACGGCTTAACGTGCCCTCCGAAGCACGGAATCATCTTACTTTTCGGGCAATCAGGTGATTCATCCTGCAATGCTCTAACCAAACTGAGGACAGTCTCACAAAGTGATTTTTGTGAGGTATCCCCACCGGGAATCGAACCCGGAACCTCCGGATCGTAAGCCGAGTGCTCAAACCACAAGACCACGGAGGCTGTTAGTTATATTGTGTGCTAATGAAAACATTAAGCATAACTAGGCTAGGGGTTGCGTAATTGTATCAAGAACAAGATATAAAAATCTAGACCAATAAAAAGAAAAGCAAACAACGTTTATAAGTGTTGTTCTGATTTTATATCCAAGTTTTCTCCTTGTATATCTTTACTGAACGCTGTATCAGTTTTATGTTTGTTACCGTCGAGCCATTAATACTAAACATAAAACATATTGTGTGGGAATGCACTCGATATTGAAACAACACAATATTGTAGTAAACATCTTCTTATCAAGGGCACAGTTCTATTTGTGTGTATTCTCAGTGGAGTATCATTGATCAATATTAAACGTTATAAAATACACTAGCTGTAGGTGTACTTTACGGACTTGTGCGGGCAATCATGGCAGGCTTCTGATAGACATTTTTAAACGCGCAAAAGTTAAGAATTAATTTAAATAAAAAAAGCCATTTAGCCAAAATCATGGCTAAAGCGCACATTCCCCTAGGGTGCAAACTTGGAATTTTATGAATACCATGACACTAAAGTTACGAGTATTTGCATCAAAAACGCGTCTAATCCACCTTTTGTAATTTTTGTTAATATCATTTTTATTAATACGTATTATTTGTTCGATGAAAAACACTTTCAAATCAAGAATAATGCTGAAGATGAAAATCACCTAATGCACCTTACAAATATCCTTCTTAAAAACTCCATAATTAAACAATAATTTCAAATTGTTTTGAATTTACGCATGTTCATATATTACTAGCATAGCAGCACCCCGCGGTTTTACCCGCATAGTGCCCTTTCTCGTGGGGATTTCGGGATGAAAAATAGCCGATTGCCTTCCCTTTGAACGTGGCAAAATAATTATTCAAATCGGGCTGGTAAGTCCCGAGATTAATTAGCTCGAACATAAAACCAAATAAACTTAAAAGTTTTACCTCTTTATAATATATAATATTAGTGTAGATGGTGTCGTGGCATGATTTTTAACTAATAAGCAGAAGTAAAGAAATAGTTACGCCACACTACCTGGACCAACAATGACTCTTATATCTGGTTGTTTGGATTAGTCTCTGCCCTGAAACCATAATAACTATTAAAGCTACTGCGGGTGAAACCGCGAGAAATCGCTAGAAATATGTATCATAATATTATCTCTAGAACATGTGGCATAACATAGACCTACGCAAAGTGATCTTTTCTGTCACGAACATTGCTTTCACATTTTTAACATTAGGTAAAAATATTTTAAACTCGTGCACTTTATATTCGAAACTATTTTAAAATATGCTAACTTAAAGTTCACACAAAATATTTCAGCTGACACACTACATTTTATTAGTACATAGCAGCGTGCCGCGGTTTCACCCGCGTCGTACCAGATTCCACAATAGGTAACCCGTAAGGTTAAAAATAGTGCTGAAGGGTTTTCAGCACTATTCATTTAGAATTTGTAGATAAATTGGGATGAGGACAGTCCACAACAGTTATAAATAACCATTATACAAATAATAAATAAACATAACACAATATTTTTAACGAGCGCGCTGTTTAAATTACAATTTGAAGAACCCTAAAAAGGGCAAAGGTATGTTGTGATATCAAAACCAACAAGATCAGTATCAAATTCATGAATTTCAATGTATTGTTTTACCGTGGTTAAATGCCTCGGGTTATTAGATTTAAATACTTCTCGTGTAATACAAATGTGTAAGGTATATTATATTAGTATATAAAAGTATACATTCAACTTTTCGATTATTTATTTAGTAGTACGAAGTACTTGTCCTTTTCTTATTAAACTACATATTTCCATTTATACAATTTAATCTTTTTAAAAGAGCGTTGTGTTACCACCACTTACTATGTTATTTGCCTGGATAATAAGATAAGTATAATCAAATATACGTTTTTGTGACATTCATTGATTGGGCAGTACGAACATGTACAAAGTTCAGCCGGATCGCCGGATCAGCTTGTTTATAAGATCATTTCACACGCATTGTATGGGCCATTCTAGACGAGCGTTTTATACGCGCGTATGCGGAGAGGGTTCTAAAGGTACGTAACTTTACTTAGTTAACAAAGCAATCCTTTTGGATTCAAAAGAAGTTAAATACTAATAAAGTGATACTTTTTAAATACAAAATGAGAAACTTGAATAAAGTGACTAATGCTGACCTTTAAAATAGCAATTCCAGTGAAGCCAAGTGTAACCAACTGCGAGCGTTCTGAAACGTTGCCATTTCTTTGACACCGGTAAGTCTATTACAAACTTCGTTTACAGAATGAATCTTCACAGATTTTTGTAAAGCTTTTATCTGCGTTGGAGTGGAATATCTTTGGTAATAATTCAATTAGATGTTGTATAAGCCAATAGCAAAAAAATTAAGTGATTGGTATGATCGGCACATCGGCCGGGAGGTTTGTTTCCTATTCGTCTAATTGAGTAGCCGCCCGGCCGGCGCTACGTCTCGATCGCAGTCGCTGTTCGGGTTGTTTGTCGTTTTCATAAACTTTTACTTCCTCCGGGACCTTTCCTAACGAGCGTGACATTTAAACAACAGCCGTATATCCCTCGTAATACTTAAACATAGTCTAACAGAAGAAACACGCGGCAAGACGTTCTTATTTACACCTACGTGAGCTTTTGTCTAATTACCTCAGCTGCAAGTAATTATGTTTCGTATTAATCGTAGTCATAACATAGTAGTATAATGAAGTAGATACTTGTTTAATTATGAAATATGAATAGTTAAAATCAAAGGTTTTGTAGAATACACGGGCCTATGGTTTCTAGTAGTAATTCGAAGATGGTTATTATATTGTTACTTAATTATGTATGATTATATTAATATAAATGAATACCCAATTACAAATATGTACATCTAACAAAGAATTTAATATGCGTTTCATATCTTTGATTACTCTGCTTTTTACATACTTCGTACTTCTCAAAGTGCAACTTATAGTACCTGGTTACAATATTTGTACTGATTTGCAATGAATTGAATAAAGTACAAGTGAAATAAAATAACTAATTTAAGTGGGACGATAAACCGAGTTGTATTAAAATGGAATTTAAAAGCAAATCAGGGTAAAGTTCCTCTTGAAAGAGCAATCGTAGAAACTACGAGAGGCGAAGTGGAAACTCTCCGGCTCCGAGACTGCGAGCTGCGGGGAGACGCAATATACATCAGTTTGATTCTCTTGTACAAAACTTAGAGAAAAACACCATTATTTTCGTACAAACTCCGTGCTTCATAAAATGTAAATCAATAACTTGCCATTTTGTGTACACACTGGCGGCGCGGCGGAAGAAGCTCGTTTATTGCCTAAATATTGTAAATCTTACCGTCCTTAACAAGCAATTACCGAATTGAATTACTTGGACTTTCCACCTTACGATATTACAAAAAGTTAAGCCGCCATTAACTTACTAGTGATTTTATTGAATTCGAAATAATGAGGTCGTTATAGTATTAGTCTAGTTTTATAAAAATGTTTCAGTCGGTTTAACGTGTAACGTTGTGGAGCCAAAATTGCTAACCAGCAATATCTTGCGCTAGCTTAAACGTCATAACTTGTGCGTCTTGGAAAAAAACTTGGTACACCTAAGCGACCAATTTCGCCAGATTCAATCTGCTACGATATATTAATGATCCAATAAAAATCAATATACCTACATGGAAATACAACATTTTGCCATGTTAAAGGAGATAACGACCGCATCGCCAGAGGCGCTCAACGGCAAATCAAAAACGACTCCTCAATGGCAGGTTTTGAAAAAGCCGAAAAGGGTGTTATATCAGGGTTGGATTACTTTACAAGATAAGATATTGATTAATTAATTAACATTTTACAAGAAACGAAAAATCACTTTACTTTTTAAAGAGACTGTATTAAGCGTTTGTTTTAGGCCTTTTTATGTGGTTTCTTTGAACTTTCATAAGCTAATTATTATCACAAATGTTCTCTCGCCGCGGCTAACTAGATGACTGTTTTGTACCTGAAATGTTATTTTGGCAATAGATTATGAATGTAATTAAAATTAGCCATTCATACATAGTCACCGATATTTATTTTGTGTTAGCATTGTTACTGATACGGGGTAGGTAGGCATACTGGATGAGGAGAGATTTAAACAGAATGGGTAAGCTCAAACGTATAATACCTTGTTGTGAGTGGAATAATATTACGTGCAAGAGATTATAAATCTTGATGATTTGTATTCATATTCCAGCCCAGTCATCTCAGTCTAATTGAGAAGTAAGCTGAAGGGCGATGTTACAATGGTAATTTGTAGAGCGAGGCGATTAGTGAATGGATTAACAATCACTCTTCGAGTTCAACAGCTGTAGTGCTCTTTGAACAGGTGGCTCTTCGTGAAATCACATTAAATAGGTACATATTGTAATTTATTTTGGATTCGTTTTGTATAATATTTGTAGTACTATTTGTTTCACGATTACAAAATAATCAATGGGAATTGCCTACTTACCAAATTACCAGTGTGATGTCACTCTTACATTCGACTATAATGTATACTCGTATATGTGAAGCTATTGATATCATTTCATAGGGATCCAATTGAAAACAGGCACGTGTGTTATAATCCCTCGAAATGAAACGTTGTCGTACAGTAATCGTCTCTTATGAATCTCAAGAGGCCGAAAGGAGTAAGTTCGTAACTAACCGGTCCAAGGGAAAACTAAAGGACATTATTGTGTTGTGAGGCGCCCATCAAGACTTCCGTAAATAACATGGGCTTTAGAAACAATTTACTATATTCTGATAAATAAAATATGTTTTTGTCCGCAAAACGTTCACTTTGTCGATTGTATTATTCATAGCCGTAATAAGAATTTTATATCCGAGAAAACAAGAGTTATTAAAGGTTATAAGGACTTTGCGTATTCGAAGTTATTTGGGAATATCTCGAGTACTTCGTAACGAGAATTCGTTATGGATCGAAAAAGTTTCGCTTATATGTCGACACATCGTATTTGAATTGGCTCATTAAACTAATTCGATTTATTTGATTGTTATGGAAAGAAATATATATTCGAGTGCTTGTAAAATTAACAGGAACGGTTTGGTTTGTTTTTTTTTAGTTGATTGATTCTTTGATGTGTCGGTTTACAGGTTTAGAATTGAATGTTAGTGTTGTGTAGTATCTCGTGATGAGTGCGGAGTGAGAATTATTTCGGTAGGTCGGCGCCTGGCACCGGTTCAACCGCCCGCCCAGATACAGTTTCGCGGTGTGTCGCCGTCGCCTACGTTTTCGATCCGACCGTCTCCGCGACTCTGTTCGACATACTTACTCGAAATAATATTAACATTGCGAAATGTCAACACTAGAGTTTGTTTATTCTGTACAACATCAAAAATCTTCGAGTAAAAAAATGTTCAGTGAAATAAAACATTCTCGGATCATTTGATATCACGTTATTAGGTATAAATACAACGTCAATTTGTTAAAATGCCAACTGTAACCGGTAGCTTTACTCCCACAAAGTATGCAAACAGCAACAAATTAAAAGAATTCAGAAATACATATTACATTTTGTTTTTCTGTCAATAGCATTCATACATTGGTTCAGTCAGTGAATTATCAAAAATAACAGCACAGACGAACAGATTGATTGTATATCCGGTATGTTAACGTTACTTTTCTTGTTTTGCTCTTTGACCACAATCAAAATATTACCTTCACCTACATCACTTATTAAATAGTGAAACTAACCAACTCGTGGCTTACTCGTCCTCATTTGCAAGTCAATAAATGGTCATTTTACGAGATTATTTCCAACAAAAGACACATGGAAAATTGGTCTTGGGTCGAAACGGGTTTAAATATTATAATTCGTGTCCACATTGATCACAATCGTAATGTAAATCGCGCCACCATAACTAGTCTATTTGAATTGCTAATGTAAATGAAGCTTTCGTCTCCGGCCGTCGATTCAGTGCACTTGACTCGACACCGGCTCCTATCAAGTAGAGCACGTTCCTTCAGCCTCGCATTATTAATCTATATTCAATTAAAATGTTCTACTCGTTAACTACCGATGTTAGTTATTAATAGAAAGATTTAATTTAAAACTCTATTTTCATTTAGTGTTTTAAGTTGTCGGAAGGAGTATTGCCTTTAGGATAATGGTTTTCATAACTATCAGGTACTACTTATTGAAATTAGTTTGAACTACTTTACATCATAAATATAATTTAAGATTCTTCAAATATTACTTACCGCATTGTTGGTGGTACCTATGTATACATTAGTAAATTAAACGTTATTTACGTAATAAAAATATAAATGTTATTATTAGTAACTAAAACTAATATTTTACATTTCAATAACTCGTCCATATCTTATAAGTGGCTTTATAGATTTTAATAAAACATAGGTCCTATCTTAACCATTGTCAGATAACTAGCTTTTAAACGAAAAAACAGCATCCGAATCGGTCCCTATCCGGTACAGACAGACACACAGATTCGCTACAGACAGACAGACAGACAGACAGACAGACATCCATTACACCTCTCTTTTTTCGCCGGGGGTAAAAGTAAATATTTTTCTTGCTGAAGAAATTACCACAAACACTAAAGAAGTTGGTATTTTTAGTAATCCCTTCAGCATCATCCAACAAAATTAAAGAGTTATATAATTTTAGAAAAGTTAATCTAGGTAAAGGCGCGGGCCCACCGCGGCGCATGCTCTGCACGGGCACGCGGCGCATTTTAGTTGCGTGTATTAATTTGTTTGACAACGTGGGTCTACGTTTCCACTGGAGTACACGAATATGACCCACGACTATGTATAGCGTGGCACGGAGCACGGAGAGGCTACGCACGTGCCACTGCAATCCACGGACGCGGGACTGAAAACTGTGCTGCGATAAGTGAGCTGTACATAGTCGTGGGTCATATTCGTGTACTCCAGTGGAAACGTAGACCCACGTTGACAGCGTTGAGCTATGTAACCGCCTATTCGAGCTAGCCACGCGTGTATCAATGACGTCAATTCATGCGTAGCCTCTCCGTGGGTTGCAGTGGACACAACCACATACATTTTCTTACAAAGCGAAGCTTAATACACGTGCGTAGCCTCTCCGTGCACCGCGGTGGGCCCGCGCCTTAAGCAAGATATGGATTCTGATTGTTCACTTTGTAGACTGCGATGAAAGCGCGGAACGCCACAGTACTGCTTCTTCTATTACGTGATTGAAAAAATCGTGAAGGTTATAATAATATCGTCAATTATATCTTTTAAACCGATTGCGTAAATGTTTATATCAATGATGGTTTACAAATCGTTCTATGTTTTGATAGGTTGATGGATATTGAATGACGTGTTAGAATATATCATAGGATGCGGTGAAAATCTAGGTTGATGTAACACTGTCCAAACAAATAAAAACTCATTTTACTATGCGCTTAATGGCATCCCGTTCCAAAATCTGATGTTGATCTATTGCCAAGCAAAATGTTGAATAGATATAAATCTGACGTTTGATTAATATACATTAAGATAAAAAGTATTCACGGAGATGAAAAACACCACTAAGGGAACACAATACCGAAATTATTAGTTTTCGTATACCCACGCCATTGTTTCTTTGATTGATCTATGAATCATATTTCACTTCACTCTTCTATGACTACTAGAAGTAGTACTCATGATTCATACAGTAGAATTAGGCAGTAGTCATACAATTATTTAATGTTGTTTCTGTGGGTAGTGAGTACCGAGTGAGTTGACGAAAATTACTTGAAAATGGGATTTCACTATCCTTGTATGGAAATATCACGCGGAATGCACTTCTAACTACAGAGGCAGTGAATACCGCTGTGACACTGGCCGCGGAACTTGACACTAAATACCTGAGGAAAAGCGCGTTATTGTATCGCTATCTAAAACGTAGCAGCAGCGAATACAGCGTCTGAATAGACCTCTATCTATACTGAAATTGGGTCAGATTGAGTCATAAACAAAAGCATAGGATTAGAGTGTTTCTTTTTACTTATAAAAATAAAAACAAACATTCTAATCCTGTGCTTTTGTTCTTAGTGTTCTGATGAACACTTAAACTCAATTAAGCTTTGTAATAACGGTCTTAATATAGATTGGAGACACCTTACAAAACTTTTTGTTTGTTTTCATACAGATAAAATTAGATTGATTGATTGCCAAATTCCACTCGAATATATTCGATTTTAGTGTATAGTGGAAATGCGGTAATAAATAATAATGCGTTGGGTTTAATTTTGGAGTGGACGCACTGAGCTTTACTGTGCAGTCGGACTTCTCTGTCCAACGTGGTTAGGCGGGCAGGTGCGCGGGCGCCGGCGGCAGTGAGCGGGCGACTCCCGTGCGAACAACGGCCTTCCGTTTCAATACAACAAAGTGATAAAACGTACGTGCTAACATATATTTTATAAGTGCTTCGGGAATATATTTGTGGGTTAAAGATTTTGTGAAGTGTTAGTCTCTACGATACTTTTACGCAACATTGCATAATTCATTAGAATTTTACTGTATGCTCCTTGAAAATAAAAGTAATTTGAATATTTGCCGACGTATCGATATAATGTTCGTGATAAAGCCTTCAATAATTAACTTTTGACAATTGACTCAATTTACTTGTTAGCTAAGCAGAAAAAAATCGTTTTAATAGAAAGTTAAAGACTTATATAAAGGGTTATTCATCAAAGTTTCACTTCAATTACTGGAAAGTAAACAATAAAAAATGTTGCTCATTGTTTTCCAAGGAATTGAATACTTTGTCGAAAACGACCAAGTTTAGAGTTTTATGTTATCATTAAAAAACAGAGAACAAAACTTGTTTTCTTTGAATACAAAACATTTTCGAGTGGATAAGTACATAGCAGTACAGTTAAATTAATATGAATTTAAAATCAATTTAAACACGTTTTACTAATCGAACATTCTGACGACGTTGCTACATTTTTTTCAAACATATATAATATATGTATTACCTATATAATTACGTGTATCGCGTTATTGAGTAATAATTAAACACCTATTTGTATTAATTACTTACTAAAACCTTTGATTCAAATTTTTAAATGCAATCATTATGAATATAATGTCATGGAAATAAAACTGTAGGACTATTTTATTAGCGGATGTGAGATTTATGGTCAAACCTCAGCAATATAACTCGCCTCTCACGGTCGCTACACATTTTATTATCAATAAACATTTTTATTATTAAAAATAAGCGGGAATATACTGCAAGCTCGATGTGTAATACATCTTCAAGTATACGTAGTTGAGATAATCTTAAGTTAACTTCAGGCTAAACCTTCGAAACATGTTATAATTATAAAGTTAAATTTATATACATACCTTGTAAAGACTGATGCGATCAGAACTCGGGTTCACCCACACAGTTCGCCAGTAACCTAATAAATCTGACAGTGGCATATTTCAACCTGCCGGCAAAGAGACGTCCTTTAAAAATAAACGCATGTCCGGCGAGCGGCCGAGCCGCACACTAGGCAACGATCGCGACATTTACATCGCTTGCACTTTCTATTTATGACACGCGACCCCAGCCGTTTTGTCTGTTTTACTACGAGGCACGTAAACGAATCATTGGCGAGTGGTAATAAAAGGTAGGGTTAAAAAAGGATTGTTGTTATCAGTGCGAGGTGAAAATGGTGGCTGGAGACGTGACGCGGCGCGCGTCCATCACGGCGCCCTCCATGCACCGGCGGCCGTCCGCCCGGCGGGGCTCGCTCATCAAGAACCCGCAGACACAATCACAGGTAAGTTCCACTTTGGCAAAAATATCGGAAAAACATAATCCACACGTAGATCATCTCCGAGCCGTGCATGCACTCGACCGCCCGGGTCGCTATTGGACTGTAACGTAACATGTGGGCGTACAAGTAATGTTTAACGCTGACATTTTAAAATGAACTCAAATGTACACAAATACTTGTATTAGTATTAACATAAAAAAGGTCAAGCGAAAATATCGCCGCCGTACTGAGTAACAAGAATAGTTTATTTATTGGAAAGCTTATTTTAAAATTAGTTAAATAAAGATGTAAACAATATCAAAAATACTTATCATCCAGTTTCTTAATGGATAACTATAAAAAAATAAAACTGCTATCCTCTATTAATTAAGAATCAAAGTAACTTAACAAAGCGGCTCTTTGCCTAGAGCGATTTAATTTTGAGCCTTTCCGACGAGTTCTATAATTAAAATACTTTTGTTAAAATACGTTATTTTAAACAAAATTAATAATGTGATTATTAATCTAAGGTTAGCCTAGTGATAACTTTATTGCCTGTATGACTATTTAATGATGTTAAACAGTGCATGACATTACAAACACACGTTATCTGCCTACCTAAGTACATTTAGTAATGTTGACTTTCGTTAATAAAAAAAAACCAGCCAAGTGCGAGTCGGACTTGCGCACGAAGGGTTCCTTACTTTAAAAAACGGCAAAAATCACGTTTTTTGTATGGGAGCCCTTGAATATTTGTTTTATTTTGTTATAGCGGCAATAGAAATACATCATCTGTGAAAATTTCAAGTGTCTATCACCGTTCTTGAGATACTGCCTGGTTACAGACGGACGGACGGACGGACAGCGATGTCTCAGTAATAGGGTCCCGTTTTTACCCTTTGGGTACGGAATCCTAAAAAGCTAATTCGCTTAAAAATGGTCTGTTTATACAAGCCATAAATAAAGCAAAGAAAGAAAACACAGTGCAGTTATACCGCGTTATTTTCTGTGAAGTTTTATAAACGTAGGCAATCAACAAGTCTGTATGTTCAAATAACATCGGAGTTCGCGCCGAGGCCGATCAGATTATCCCGGTTTTCATCACAGTCTTGTGTTCTGACGTCACGCGAAACAATTGTACCGCATGGAATAAACGGGACTCGCGATGAATGGATTCCACGCTACAGATCCTTTATGCTCGCATCTCTACCGTATCCATGTTTACCACTGAGCAAATACGTATTATTTTATTTATATCATCGCTCTTGCCGCTGCTCGATATCACGGGTATTGTTGGTTTGCCTTCTATGTTGTTATAAAGAAATGCAATTACATATCTTATTTTCAAACTTGATGATAAATAATGGAGCAGTGAAACGATAAAGGATGTTATAAATACCTACAACTTCCGTTAGAAAATATTCTATACCCTACCTTTACTATATCTAGAGACCCAATCGGTTTGCTATTATTTTATGTATCCAATGAAAGCGTAAACCATTATAAAAGTAATAAATCTAATCCTAAAAAAATGCTGCCGAAAAAAGCTTTGCTCAGTTTTATTCTAACATTAGACACGTAAGTTAAGTGGAAAAGCCTTAACTCAATTTTCCACTCCGAGATATCAAGAAAATTGAAGAATTCATACACGTAGCAGATTTACCAGGTGTTGTTTTATTGAAACCGGTTTCTAAAATGGGTTATTATCTATGCCCAATTTACTGAAACATTAAATAACCGACACTTTGTTTCGGCGATGTGACGTTTTACTGAAAGGACTTACACAAACATTGAGATATATGTACTACGTAGTACATATATCTCAATGTACACAAATGTAATGTTTAACCGACACAGTATATAGGGCTCAAATAAAGGTGTGAGGTGATTTTCATAGCATTCATCAAAAGTTGTACATTGAATTGGTAAAGATTCACTAAGATCACGCGTTATGAAGTTTCCAGACCGAGCTAGGCGGCATACCGCAATCTCAATCGACTGGTACCTTAAGCATCATATAACATCTATTTTGGGTGTGCCATCACAAACTTTGTCGCGTACACAATTAAACAAAAATACTAAATGAAGAGCAGTTTCATTAATTTTCAGCTGCTACAGCAAATCCGAAATAATAGTCCGACATTGTACATATGTACCTACTTAGCAATAAGTCTTAGTATACTAATAAACTCTAGTTATTTGTAGTTTCGATTAGAGTTTTTTCTTAGTTGGTATTAGCGGTGTAGCCTGCTTGATGTTGGGTGACTGCGTCTTTTCGTCGTCGATTTTTGGGATATATTTAGTGTTTCTGTTTTATCACCTGTCTTGCTTCGCTACTGCAGGATACCTAAGTTTGGATTTAGGAGAATATTTGCTACTGCACGAGCAGCAGTTAGTAAGAGCAGAATGTGAAGAATAGACAGATATGTTTAACTGCCACCCACTGATCTTAGAAAATGCCAGTCCCATAAATAATGTTGTTTAAGCTTGAGTGTTATTGAGTAAAGGTAAAGGCCGCAACATCTTGTTATTCTCACGCCCCCAACACACATACAGAGCCAGGGGATTAGCTAGTGGAATAATAATTACTCATAACAAAATGCTGCCAACATTCGGCGTCGTCCCTTCCACCGGCAGATATTAATTTAATTCCTTTCGTTTACCTACTGTGTGTGATAATAAATGTTTTTATTTAGGTTAAGCACGTGTAAACATCGAGATTAATCTTTAGAAATCTCAATTACGTTTCCTCACTTTTTATATTGTCATTATCACAGTTTCTGAATGATTGAGAAAGGTCTGTGGACAGTGTGATTGATGTAAGTAATAGATATTCATTGTTTCTGCTCAGTATTTCTGAATCAATCAGTATTTATTTTCCAATTGATTGACACTCAAATTGTATAATTATTCCTATGGGACCTTCGGTAAAAGGCGAATAATCAGAGTGACAAAAGGAAAACTCTGCATCGGATTTTCCCAATTAACTCAGTCTCATTAGTCAGGCTTATTGAAAATGTTTAATGCAGTTACTTGCAGACACCTATGAGTCATTTTCTGATATTTTTTTTATCAGAGGACAAACCAAAACTTTTTTTCTTTAAAAAAACATTAACTGCCTTTAGTTGCGTTGAAATTGACCCAATCTTCTGTTTAACACTAACTGTTTGTTTGTGTTTGTTTGTTAGTTAGTGCATCATCAAACATCATCATCAACAAAACAAAACAATTAAGATTCAGAGTGTACGATCGCATTTATCCTACTAATATTATAAATGCGAAAGTTTGTGAGGATGGATGTATGTATGGATGTATGGATGGATGTATGGATGGATGTATGGATGGATGTATGGATGGATGTATAGATGGATGTATGGATGGATGTATGGATGGATGTATGGATGGATGTATGGATGGATGTATGGATGGATGTATGGATGTATGTTTGTTGCTCTTTCACGCAAAAACTACTGAACGGATTTGGATGAAACTTTACAGTAATGTAGGTTATACATCAGAATAACATATGAAATACATGTTAGCCCGAAAATCCTGCGGAAACGGGTATAACGCGGGTAACACCGCGGGGCTCAGCTAGTTTCTTATAATCATGCTAGCCCATCAAATAGATAATTATCCATCACATAATTATGTTACTCTATATTTTCTCAAATGAAGTCAAAAATATCATCACATATCTGCTAAATACTCTTATGTATAAGGTAGACTCTTCAATATAGAGATGCGGAAAACATTAATTAACTTGTGTCGTCGGGAAACGTGCCGCCTACGTATGATACATATCTTTTACCGTCCCACTAATTAAATTATTGATGATTGACGAAAATTGACACTAGTCATTAACTCGTTAGCAATGTAGTAATTAGGATGGAAGCTTTAATAAACTGACCCGAGGCTCGTCATTGCGTAAATTAAAACGGATTTACCATTTTGAACGCCGGAAGGCATACAGGTGAGGAAACATTTCGCTAAGCTCCGGCGGTAAGCCGCAATGTTAATTTAAATAAGTACAATTATCGGCGGTGAAATGTCTGCCTTCCACAAAAATTAATGTCTTTTTTACTTATGAATGAACGATTAAAATCACTTTTAATTACCTTTATTAGTTAAACTGAGTTTCAAAAGAAGACTGTACATTCTGTATTGGAAACCAATTTAGAAAACAGAATTATTATTCTTGATTCGAAACCAGGTTTCCAAATAAGAAAAATAATTCCGTTTTCTCTACTGGTTTCGAACCTACGGTTTCGAAAACGGCCGAAGGGAACTATTATACGCACTTTTAACTTGTTTCTGATAGTGAATTGTCAAATATCTACTAATAGTTAATAGTTTACTGAAACTTAATGTAACGTCAGTACATATTTATTATAGGTGATTTCGTTCTCGTTTCGGAATCGATTGTACATTACGTTGCATGTAATTAATTTAATTAGTAAGATCGTGTGTCACTTAGGCATAAGGACTCTTGGGTGGACAATTATAGTGTTACATGCTCTCATATGATACGTAACGTAACTATGTTCAGCGACTACACCTATGTTGGAACGCTTAGAAGAAAGTATTTGCTTCAACGGTTATTACTTTAGAGCAAATTACTTTTGCACGGACTTAAAGAAATAAACGATTAGGATTATTAAGCTGATTGCAGAACCAAGATTACTGAGTTTAATATAAAAAACTTTTCTATTAAAATAAGCTTTGTACAATTAAACTGATTTTTATTTACTAAGAGCATGTTGCCATTTGTCGGGGTTGATCCCACTTTAATCGGCTGACAGCGTCTGTTTTATTTCTTATGGGCATGGTCACAAAGTAGATGATCGACAACTGACAATAGTTTCATACTGAATGTTACCGACAGTCAACTAGCGGGAACGGGCTTTTATGTATCTGTTTTTTTTCCGTAAGAGACATGCAGCGGTATCCTATAACCACAAAATAAATACACCTGGATGACAAACGCGCTACATTTCGAAAGAGAGCACGCTTACATTTATTCTCGACATAATCGCCCTCATATCTATGTGTGGTCTGTTTTAGAGCGTTGTAACTTACTAATTTATTTCGTGTTATAGGTTGGTATTTAGTTTGTGCTATAGCTATGATTTTTTCCAGGAAGTGCCATGGGACATCATCGACCGGTGCGCGCTGCCGATCGTGCTGTGCCACGCGATAGCCGTCGTGCTTTCGACTCTACTGAACGTCCTTCACATCAGCCAAGTGTCGGTATTCACGCTGTTCCTCTGGTTCGCCATCTCTGTCACCGGAGCTCTCTGGTTCTACCATAACTTACAGGTAATTTAAGGTTTTGATTCGACAATAACTTTACGAATACGAGTGTCATCAGATACACTGCAGATTTCTTCGCTTTTCTGCAACCATACTTTCTACCAGGGGCTACAACGTCAGATAAAAAAAAACAAAAGTGAGGTGTAATGTATAAACCAAGGGTCAATTTAAAATATGCAGTACTCTGCTTTGGCCGCGTCCAAATACTTTTGTTTTGCAAGCCAACGCCGATGTCGAACATGGTGTGAACGTCGAAAGAACTATCATTAATGCGAGCCATCCCGGTGCCTACCTTCATTCAAATCAGTCTTTCTGTTTTTTCACCCTTGAGTAAAGCAAAAGCAACACATAAGTAATGTAACTAAATATTTATATATTAGTGGAGATTAACGGTACTCGTAATGAGCGGTGACTACTTATATATTGTTCTATTTATAAATGTAATTAATTCAATTATTAAGAGGCCTTTGCCATACAAGATGTTTTCGTCCTACATTAATATTACATGTGCTGTTTCATTTTTGGTTAATTGCTCTAGTTATATATTAATATAAGCAATTAAGTGTTTTTACATGCTAGAACAATCTTTTGAGCTGCGAAATTTATAATAATAAGTTTGTGCATGTCTTGTTTTTACTCATTTAACTCCAATGTATTCCACAGAATTTAGCGTACTTACTCCCTAAGAAGATAATGCTAAGTCAAATTAATAAAGGAATAATTTCATTACACCAACCACATCATAACGGCACTTAAGAAAATTAAATGACAGCCCTTAACATGCAATAAATACAAAAGCAAAGACGAAAATACGTTCACCGCTGGAAATTACCATATGAAGGGGTTCATAACGCTAGATTCTATAAAGAAGCAACCAGGGAACCTTATTACGTTCATGAATATTCATATCATGGCTTTGCCGGTCTCTTCTGCTACACAAATTAAACTTCCGCTTTCTATCCAACCGTCCCAGCAGTTGATAAACAATTACACATTAAGTATCCGACGTGCGCGAACTTCCCACGACACGCGGAGGAACCGAATAAAATCCCCCAGATATACTTATCCGCTTCTTTTACAAAAACATCAAACTTTCTCAATATGAGATTATTTCCCTCGAGCATGATTTTAAACCTCATATGACTTACAGAGGGTTTGCATTCAGACTGAAGTTAACGGGAATCGGATAAAAACTCGCACAAAGTTATTAGATTAAAATTCATATCAGATATCAGAATTCTTCTAGAAAGTCGTTTACACCCACGCTGTTGCGCTCCCCTATATTCGGAACACCCACAAGATAAAGATTAAACGCGAAAAGAGCCATAAGCGGATATGAACTGTTGCTGAAGCCATGATTCAGCGGCTTGGCCACTAACGGACCACTAAAAACTACGCACATATTTTATGAATTAATCCCGAAATATTGTTTAGCCTCGACCGCTAGCTATTACATAGGATTTTGTGTACGCTATAAAATATATTTTACTTGGCATCCTTTTTTCGTGCGAACTAGACTATCAGATGAGAGTCGGAATTATGTGTTACGTCACTCATGGTATCATTAAGGAATGTAATTTTACTCGGAGGCTTACACAACATAATTAGGCATAAAAAGCTTTATAATGCTTTTGTTACTGTCTGGTAGGTGGAGCTCGTGTTCGATGTTGATTGCACGAGGGCAGGTCGTCTAATTGTGACGTCACGCGCGGTGGTGTGACGTGCACGTAATCTCTTCCCGCCGCTAGATTACTTGATCTGAACCACTCCCTCAGGGACCCGACTACCTACGATAACTCTGTTTCTAATTTAATTCTTACACTTCAGGTGCATTGGGATCTCTTAAATTAAAATTACATCTACCTATATTTGTTATAAATACCTGCCGGTAATTGATCTTTGTAGTCTGCTTGAATTTAAATTCCATTTAAATGCTTTTGAGGTCTTCTTAAATATATTTCATGGATTTTATTTCAAGATTATTGTTCTAACTAGTTGCTTATTACACCCAGCGGTTTGCGGGCGAACTCATCAAAGTTGCCGCGAACAACTCGCATTTCAAGCTTATAACATGAAGACATACTTAAGAAATAATCTGTTTCACCTAAATTGGCCTCGTAATTACTGTCGCACGCGAATGTATAATGACGTCAACGGTGGCATTTGCTGCTCGTGGTGAAGTGTGCATTCGCTTCGTATGGAACTCCGAAAATCGTCCGAAAACGCTAGTGTGTATTCTATATTAGACACCTTTAAATCAGTCATCGTTTTATTAACATAGATACAGAAG
Source organism: Cyclophora punctaria (assembly GCA_951394245.1). Taxonomy (NCBI): domain Eukaryota; kingdom Metazoa; phylum Arthropoda; class Insecta; order Lepidoptera; family Geometridae; genus Cyclophora; species Cyclophora punctaria. The sequence goes on from OX596177.1 coordinate 6,128,250, forward strand.
TCAGTGTTAACTAACTTCTTTAAACCATAAGTAAAGTTAAAATTAATTTAACTCTTAACTCTGTTACTTTAAAATAGTTTTATATTATGGGACGAAATAAAATATGAACACAATATTTCCATTTTATATTTTATAAGGAGTTTCCACACATAAAGGTTGAACGTGTTAATCATATTAAACCGCACGTACGTAAAATACCTCTTCCGCGTCCACACGGATCAGTGATGAAGTCGGGGCTCCACCGAGCGCGATCTGTTCTCGCCCACGCCGACATCCCACCACATGCGAGTCCACCACTCTATAAACTAGCTATTGTACCATACTGTATAATATTACCCCGAAAATGTCTGCGTGAATGTTGTCGCATTACAAATTGCCAAGGAGATTGTAACAATTGTACCATTGTGCCAGCCTCCATATTTGCGTCATCAATCCATTCGAAAGTACGATTTAAAATAGGTTAATGTTCATGTTTTTACTGAATAGACACTAAATAAAATATTCATAGTGTTTCCTTAAACTGTGTTAGTAATATTTGATTGAGTATGCCAGTTGTAATATGGAGCGTAATGTATTTACGAACCGAGTCGAGCGCTATCCATAAAACATTACAGCTCGGCGCGCACCCCATTCGGTTATATTACTAACTACCGAGTCCTAATTAATTTGGAGACACGGTTAACAAATTTATGCAAACTGTGATTGGTGCGTGACTTTGAATAGTGAGAGGACTTGAAGATTAAGAATTAACGATCAGAGAACCCTGAAATAGTTAACCTCGACCGTCACGGCGTCACGCATACTCGAACGTATCGTACTTACTGCGCACCGAAATGTTTTAATAAAATATTCACTCACTGGTTACTAAACGGACATCAATCAACCTGTCGCCGTACATTTTCGAAGAAAACTTAATTTCGTCGCCGTCCTATTATAATTGATATGACGAAGAGTTTATTCACTGGTGAAGTATTATACCCGGTTGGTTTAGCGTTGTTAATAAATTATTAAACTGCTGTGAACTAAATTGTTATTATATATCTTTAAGTTTTTATGCACTTAAGTTAGTCACTTATGTGTTTAGGAAAAAGACCCGAGAATCACGGCATACGTGGTAACTTATACTGTTGGTCCAGGTGACGGCAGCTGGGAAGGCAGTTCTGGTGACTGGATGTGACAACGTCCTCGGAAACGCGCTGGCTAGGAAGCTGGACGACATGGGGTACCACGTGTTCGCCGGCTTCCAGAGCAAAGCGGGAAACATCGACGCCGACATGCTCAAAGAAGACTGCTCCGGGAGACTACACACTTTGCAACTCGACATAACTTCTGAGACGCAGGTATTGAATTCCTGGAAAATCCTCGTACCTAACGTAGGATTTTGAGGGCAAAGTGAAACCTAACTACTAAACCTTGTTAAATTGAAGCTCATGTATGTACTCTAACTACGTGTACTCGTATTGAGCTTAAATTTCTCCAGGAGCTAGTTGTAATATTATTTCCAGTGAAAACATTTTCACACCCCTAGATAACAGACAAAATTATCGCTGGTTAGTTCTTTAGTTCTGTGTTATTAAAGCAATCTAGGTCAATGAGGTCCCTTGAGAGAGCCTATAACTTTATTGCCAGTTATCCGCTCCGTTATAAAGCCTTTACTAAACCCACGTAAATCTTTGTAAATTAATTTCGTACCTGTACAATGGAACAGCAAACAAACACCAATTTGGCGATGTACACGACTCTCCGTTTATTTTGTCTTCAAACGAAAAAATATAGCAGTCGCCTACGCGTAACATCTTTATTTCGAGTTTTTAAGCAAAATTAAGCAAATAAATGTAAGTAATGAGCTGTATATTTACTGTAATTAGTAAATTATAAAATATTACTTTCGTACTTTGAATGTTTTAAGTATAAAAAATCTAATAAGTTTTAGTATATTTATACTGAATTTTTAGGCAATCGTTTGTCTTGATAATATTCATATATATCTATCTATCTATCTTTATTATTATCTTGGCAAAATGTGCGTCGGTACGTTAAGGCCGTCATAAGATTTATTACACATTGTGACGTGTTTACGATTTGATAAAAGTTCCGAAGTTTATCAAGATTAATTGCCGAAAATTTGCCAAAACAAAGAGACATAATATCTTATTTCTATCAGTTTGTTTACGTTTCTTTTATCGACAGGACATTAATGATAGGTAGCTATTGTGTAATATACTTAGATACTCGTACTTTTCCGTGATGAATGACCTCTATTAGGTAGCTGAAAAACTTTAAATAAAACTTCCGTTACGTAACGGAAACTATCCAATTACTTCAAGTGAAGCAAAAACATTGTAATATTTCGCTACACTAGAGACATCAAGCGGTATGGAATCAAAACTTAGCTTACACAAAGTACCTTTATTCAAGATACTGTCGGCGTCGTTGTACATCGTGGATCACCTGCCAGAGGGCGCGCAGGGGCTGTGGGCGATCGTCAACTGCGAGTCGTGGTGCGCGCTCGGCGAACTAGAATGGGTTCCATTCTCCGTCATCAAGCGAGCAATGGATGTCAACCTTTTGGGTAAGTTCTCTGCTACGGGCTACGAGCTACGCGCTACGAACTACTACGAAATTTTGTGCGCTACGTCAAACAGATGGCGCTACTTGCATCATTGTTATGATATTTTATAAAATTTCAATTACAGCTAGGATCTTGAACTGATTATAATTTGCTTACACTTTTTGATGAAAGTAAACAATGTAGTAGATTAATATTTTGAAAAGGTTGCCCAGAATAACTGAGGCTTTCAAGATAAATCCAAGGACTAAGAGGATTAACAAGATTAATTTTCATTATTTCAAGGACAAAGTTATACGTAAAATATACTCCTTTGTTTTTATAGCTTATGAGATATTTTTAGGTAATATCTCTTCCTATTCTAGACTGGAAAGTGTGATTATACCATTTGAAATACACTCTGATATAAACACTCAAATAGATCATAACTTCTCATCTATTTTTCTAATAAACCTAGACAGAAACCATTTTCTCCCGAAAAAAATGCATTTGCGTACTTCAATGACGCAAATACGACACTGGAAATACATTCAGTAAAAGAAACACATAATTTCTGATTTGAATGATTCATTAGTTTATCCCACACGTTTATATTAAAAAGAAATATCTCTAACACGATATTTTTCATGTTGTGATGTTGTTATTCAGGGTTGTTTCAGTAACGTTATCACTACATAGTATAAAACAAAGTCGCTTCTGTTTGTTTGTCTGTTTGTCTGTATGCTTAAATCTTTAAAATTACGTAACGGATTTTGATGCGGTTTTTGTAATAGGCAGAGTGATTCAAGAGGAAGGTTTTTATGTAAAAAAATTCCCGAAATTCCCACGGGAATGGGCACAACGCGGGTAAAACCGCGGGGCGCTGCTAGTTTCTTTATAAGAAGTATAGGCTTAATCACGTTTGATACGGAATTTGATTATTTTCTAGTCAGAAGACAAATAAAAGGTAAGGTTTATATGTAGTAAAAGGTACCTGTAGTTTTATACATGTAGCCAATTATCGTTCTAATTCGACTAGTGTAATTTCCTTTACCGGCGAAAAAGGCCAATTTCATTACGACCTTCCTGTGTAGCATTTAAAGTAGAATGTAGAAAATGAACTAAGTATTCAATTAACTCACTTTTCAAACATGAAACAACATCACGATAGAATACGTAAATAACGTTATTTACCGGCGTAGTAACAGTTTGTTTTTGACAATATTAATATTCTGCCAGGCATGATGTATTCATTGGAACAAACGTACATGTGTAAACTGTTTATTAGAATATTGCTGATTTATATGTGACTAATTTAGGCCATCCGCAAACATTAACGAATAGATAATTAACGCCGGCTTAAATCGAATGAAACATTTCAAATGCGAATTACGTACGAGTCTGACGCGAAATCCGTGACAATTTATTTTTAAATTATTTACTCTGATGCTATTTGAGTCGTTGCTGCGCGATTTGTGAAAGATTTCCAATATAAATATCAACTCATCCAATATTAGATCATCATTGAAATAGGATGCCTAAAATAAAGATGATGTAGCCACTGAATTTAGGATGTAGGTTATTAAACACTGAAAGCGATAGTTAAAATCTATCAGCGGTAGTATCAACCACACTTTATCTATAAACCGCCTTGAACTTAATACTAAGTAATGCAATTTGTTTTCAAAGGCTTATTCTCTGAGAGAATATTTCACATAAGCCTCGAAAAGCAAACTATTCGCTGATCAGTCTGTTAAACTGTTTGACCTGGGATTTAAACGAGCTTGGTTTATTTTACAAGCTGCATATAATATATATAAGCAGGACGTCAAAGATATCATGGAGTTGCAATCTTTAATCTCAACTCTTACTCAACCTGCTCATCTCGAACTCTTACTGAATTTAACTATCAGTAATCATAATCAGTACGCTTACCTACCGCAACTTTAGTCTACTATGTTTTGTCGTTGGGCAGGGCCGGCGCGTTTGGTCCAAGTGATGCTGCCGCTCGTGCGGCGCGCGCGCGGCCGTGTGGTGCTCGCCTCCTCCATCCTGACGCACGTGGCGGCGCCCGTGCGCGGGGTCCACGCCGCCTCGCTGTCGGCCCTCGACGCCCTCGCCGCGTGCCTCAGGCGGGAGCTCAAGCCGAGAGGCGTCGATGTTGTGAGTATTTCGACATATTATAGTAAAAAGTTATTCATAAGACAAAGCTTCCATAAGGTCCATAATATGGATCCATCTTAACAAAACCCTTAAGACCTTGCTAAGACCGGATCATTGTCCTCATTCCTCTCGTGTACTCAGAGCTGGTTGGTTATCTATTCAATACCCCTTTCATACTAAACTCACCGTTGTCTTAGCAACGGGTATGAAAATCTTGTACGAAAGTTCAATTTAAAGCACTCAAGTCTTTTACGGTGTATCAAGTAACAAAAACTAACTTCAATGCCGTTAATTAATTTGTAAGATCCGCCGTAAAAAAGAAATGAGATTTTTGTGTCTGCCCGACGAGTCTTAGGTCGGAACCCATGATCGAACTTTAATTTATTTCTATTGTTCGAAAGGTGACCTAGCCATTAAAGTACTATTGAGGGGTAGACTCAATGGAGCCTGTTTTTAATGGCACGTGTTAAAGTAGGTCATAACACTCACTGATAGCCACAAAAATACTGTTTCACCACAGCTTTAGGTATTCACATAACAAACTTATGTATAAAATGGTAACAGACTTATGTAAAAGGTTGTGGTTTTGACAAGTTTATATTTAATTAAAACGCGTTGTTTTTCTAACCTTTAATCATAATTTTTGTGTTCACCGCAGCCCTTTTACCCAAAAGTAATTACGTAGGTAATAAAAATCTTCTATATTTCAAAGGCTTTCGGTAATTCAATTATTTTGTTTCAAAACTTGAAATCTGGGTTACGATAGCATAAATTTGAATAATGTCTGTATAATGTGAGTCCAAGGTTATCAAAAGGATACACTTCATTGATAAAATCGATAATCTATCTATTTTCACTAATATTAGAGAAAGGAAACACTTGTTCGTTGTTTGTGACGACTTAATCTAAAACCTCTTAACCCAAGACATGAAAGGAAAGGAGATACTTCAGATGCTGTCAGGGAATATTCTTGGAAATGTTCACTATTAAGTATCTATATTCGTTAATATTTTTTACAGCGCACTGCTAGTAATAGGTAACCTAGGTGCCTGTCAACTTCAATAATAACATTTTATACCTATCATTGACGATTATTCAATTTAGTAATCGGGGCAGCATTAGATAAATTGATTATGACGTTATCGTGTGTCGTGGAGAACATTGTTAATGGACTCGGACTTTACTGATGGGATGGGTTTCATCGATAACTGAAAACGTTCATTATTATATTAGCGGGCGGTAGTTAGGACGCTATTAGCTCAACGATCATCAATATTTAGAACTGCAATTTGTAGGGAAAAATGCAATGACACTTTTTGATACTGGTGTCTTACGCACTGTTTGACTAGTGCCTGCTCATGTGCCTGGTCGCTTTACGCGATTTCAAGTACGTACTTGAGTTAGGTTTCAAACCCTTTATTACACCAAGTTCCTTGACGGTTTTGTCGGCAGAATCCAGAATACAAGTAAGATTTAGTGACGACTACGATATTCAACACCTGTGTTTCTTACCACCACCATCATCACCACCTCGTCGGTACCGACGAGTATTGTTGAATCTTTATCTCGAATGGTACCTTCGTCGACGAATACCTCGACGGTACGTTTCATCGATGGCTCGAAGCTGTGGAGAAATTGAATAGCCATAATAACATAAAGAGACAATAGTACTAATTTATAAACTATTTTATGAAATATTTGAACTTTCTATTAGTTTCATCAGAATATTTCATTTCAGTCTGACATCTCACAGCGAGGCAAACGAAAACGCGCGCTAATGACGTAGAGGGTGGTTTATCAGATCCCCTCGGGAAATGTTGATAATGGCCGCCGCACTATCATATCACGACCACAATCGCTAGAGAAAGCTGTCTGCCACACAATTCATACACCCACGGACCGTACTTAGTTCTTTTGTTTAAAATGGAGTCCTTTTAAAACGTTAGACTTTACATACATAATATATTATTTGAATGGACATAGTTTTTATCTCATTTTCATTGTTATACACTTAACCGGTATATTAGTTTCAAACCTTGAAACCAGAGAAACCCATCTTCTAGATGGAAGTTTTATCAGTCAATTTTCCCTAGAGGTAAACATCAAAGTGGATAAAATAGCGGATCACATGTAAAGTAGACCTTTTGAAATTGATCTCCGACTGCTATTGATTTGTTTAAGTCCATAGATACATTCCTTTACACGATGTATGTATTACTGGAGCTGAGTAACAACACATCTCACGGTCACATATTACGTAGGATGAACGCTTATAGGTACGCGTACTTCAATATTATAATATCTTCTATCTATATTAGATACTAGGCAGAAGTTTCCTGTACTCATTACAGGCCAGAAAACATTTATATAATACTCAGAAATCTTATAATGTCTTCATCAAAGTGTATTAAAGGTTTTATAAAAGTTGTTACATGCAACCGAAGTGGCTTTTATTAGTACTTGAAGAATTACATTTGTCTTGAAATAAGGTTGAACATGGATCGTCTCGGCTAACCCGGCCAGAGGTAACAAAACAAAGTTTGTAAATTGGTAGAAATGGGTTGTTTGGTTCGCGGCCTCCATAATAGGCACTAGGCTTGGAACCAACACCTACCTCGATTAGATTACCCCGAAGAAACTACTTCTTAACGTTGATTTGATCCTTATTACTTGGGCCCAAGTTTGTAACAATAACAATCGTGAAAATATTATATCACTTCTCTTATAACATTCACATTTATTTATTATGTTTACAATGCCCACGGGCTTCTTTAAGACATTCGTTGAAATAATAAAGATAAACATAACATATTCAGTACCACAGTTCCAGTTTATTTTTACGTAGTAATTCTAGAAGATTCTAAATATAAAAAGTACTTGGAACGAAAGCCGAGTTCACCTCAAGCCTTTATGCTCGTAAAATTGTTTATGGAGATTGATAATATAATTCAGATAAGTTCTTGAATTTAGTTAAGATTAAAACAATAATTAAATATTAAGTTAAATGACTAGAAGAGAATAATTAAGAAACATTACAATTAATTTAAGTCCGAACATTCGGTCAATGAATGCACGAAAGTCACCTCAGACTGACTTTGGGTGATGTCCTCTGAGTTCATTCTAAATTAGCTAACAAACTTAAACAGGCATATTAACACAGATGAATATGATATATATTTAACTTGTCCAAGATATTTGTCGTAACATACCTACATTACATTCCTGAGATTAAACGAGCAATTTAAGATGCCGTCCCCCGCCGACCGAATGGCTTGGATAATATTAGTAAAGGCATTGAATACATACAATTATATTTTTAGGGACCTGTTTAGATGTCATATCAAACATTCCTATTGTTGTACCATAGTTTTAAATCACACGATTTGCACTAAACTTTAATAAATGATCTATATCAGGATCAGGTCTATACGCGCTCAAAACATAACATATTTATTAAAACTTGTATCCAACGTTATGTTTTAAAGAAACTTAGAACCGGTTCCTTTATTTATTATTATTATTTTACATTATAATACAATAACAGATATGACAGTATCTTAAAGCACGTATCTAATGGTCGCAGGTCGTGGTAGCCGCCGGAGAATATACGACCGGCAGCGCTTGGCTCTCTGAAGAAAAACTCCTGGAACAAGCAAGAGACATGTGGAAGAGATTAAGCGACGAACAAAAAGGCGCATACGGAGAGGACTACTTCGAACAAGCTCTACGAAGCCTTGAGAAATACACTAAAAGCGCTGTGAGTGACCAAAACGTGACAATGCTTAATTTTCCGCATTACTTTGCATAAATAAAGCTGTATTCGCGCAGATATTTATTACCTACAGTTTTATTTAATGTAAGTCTACTTAGCTCTTACCGGGTAAATGTTGAAAGGAAAAGGAAAATTAGGCACAAGAAACTCTATCGTTTATTCATAATACTTGGAATAAATATCTTCTCATTCATTTTATATCTGGCTTTATTGAATACCCAAAACCGAAGTGTTCTTAACTTCAATAAAGTTCAAAGGTCACAGCTCAGTTTCATTCTAATTATAAGATTTAATTACATTTGCGTCGGTTTGGTATGTCGTGATAATAAAATTTATTCGAGTAATTTCTATCGCGTTTACTCTCGTTTTCTTCGAATTTGACTTGTAAAAGCTTTTTCGTCTCAATGTCTTCTATTGGAAATCCATTATTGCCGAAACTCTTATATATACCTAGGCACTAAAGTGGTATCACGAAAATATTTCACGATCACGAAATTAAATATACAAAGTTATTGGCATTCAAAATGAGTTCCATTAAATAGTAATTAAATGTTAGCATCACTATATCACAGCAGTGTGATCCTATTTTATTAAAAACTTTCTAATGGAAGATTTATTAACACCGCAGTCATTGTTCACCTTGCTCCAGTTTCATAAGTTAACAGCTAAAATGAATAGCGGATTTAAAAGGTTGATGTTTCATGAAATTTGTTTTATGTAGGGTGATTAATTAGTTTTAAATGTGCGCAGGACGCGGACTTGACGGCCGTGACGCGCGCGCTGAGCGACGGCGTGACGCGCACGTTCCCGCTGTCGCGCTACACGCCCGTCTCGCCGCGGGAGAAGCTCAAGTCCTTGCTCGCTGAACACATGCCCCGCTCCCTCTACGAAGGCCTCTACACCGATTAGACACCACCCGACCCAAACACAACACGCCACGCGGGTCAGCTATCCAATTTCCAAATTATAAAATTTCCACGTCGCTGCCCGCAGTCAGCATTGTATCGGACAGCCACTTTCAGTATTAGAATATGAAACTAATATGAAAACCAATTACCAATCAGTATATGAATCTGATTTCAATGCACCAGCTTTTTCTGTACAATCGAATTTTTATTTTTAGGTGATGTTTGTTATTGTTCGACTCCCTGAAATATACATGATATAAGTGTTATGTTTTGTTGTATCCTATTGTGATAAGTAATTCAATTAAAGTAATGCCTGTGGGGCAAACTGAAAGCGCTATTTGAATACGTAATATCAATTGAGGAGTCAATTCAGGTAACAAAGTCAGGGCTGACCCAATAGAGACGGCTACTACATGCAGCGAAGCGCTGATATTACGCAACTCCGAGTTGGAGGAACTTTCCTGATAATTTGGCGAGTTCCCGCCTACTCGAACACGTTCGTATACGAGAAAATACATCGTTAAAAACTAGTTAAAGTTAACCCACAAACCATTTCATTCACAGAAAAGTTTAATGTACACCACAAAATTAATCTCATGTGAAACAAACCACTTGTCGGCAATGTTAGCGAAGTCACTTTATTATTAAACAAGGAGAATAGCAGTTGAGTGTGTTTGTAATCAAGTTTGTAATTACATGTAAAATATAGAGTTACAAAAATAAAGATTACGACACAAACAGTTATTTTTAACAATTTGATGGTTAAGCATTCTAGCCAGGTCAGTCCGCCCTCATTAATAGTTGGCACTCGATCAAATCTGTCATTCACATGTGTTGCTGATCCATTTTCACGTTTGATGTTAGCGTTATAACTTTTCGAATCAAAATTATTTGCATTTTCATATTTATGTTATGTTTGCATTACTGTTATCAAATGTGTTAATTTTATCGTTTTATATATTTCCAGATTAGGCCTATTAATTTAGAAAACGTTTTTAGATCATTCAATGTTGGAAATTTCCTCATGTTAATTGTATTTGAATATGAAAAGTCTTGTTAAAACGTAGCCGTGCGTTACACGGCATCACGTGCCAGTCGCAGCAGGCTTGTTGCATTTTTAAATGCATTTACGTGCGACATACTACTAGTCTGACATTTATATTTATAAGTAGGTAGATCGTGTGCTATGTAATTGAGTGTTGTTATCCTAAAATAATAAAGTTAAAATCTCAGAATACAGAAAGTACCAGAACCCGTGAGCGCGCCTAATACTGTAGCTACCCAAACTAGCCTTAAATAGTGTAGTTTGATGCGCAACCGATCAGTCACTTTGTGACCGTCGGAACGCGCTAACGTGTTTTACCCGTGACCAATTTCACGAAACTATGCCGTCTTGTGTCGTTCCTACCTGTAAAAATGCAGTGGGTCTGAAAAAGAAACAGGATGGGATCACATTTCACGTGTAAGTATCGCATTTAGGTATCGTCTTATTTAAATATTTAATTATTTTCTCAGATTTCAATTGTCATAGAGAGTGATGCGTCAATCTATGTTAGTGTTGCCAATATAAGAGTTTTGATTTACCCTTATTTTTATTACCTTTTGAGGGGCTTTAATTTGTTGTAGAATATTAATAAGTAATATAATAAAAATTAACCAACTTGAAAAAAGAAAGTATAAAGCGTAAGTGTGGCTCGTATGTACCTAACCTAACAATCCTATTAAATAGTAAGTATGTTAGTCTATAGGATTTCTAAACAAATTTTTGGTGTGCGTGTGGGAGAAGGGGAGAGGGGGGGCGGGTATTAAATTATGTTTCTATATTAGCCATCTTAAATTTTAGCTTCCCTGCTGATGAGGAAAGCGGTGTGGGCAAAAATTATACAAAGAGCACGGCTGGAACAGTTCTGGAAACCATCGAAGCGAAGCGTAGTTTGCTCGATGCATTTTGACTTAAGTTATTATTCTTTTTTTAAGTAACTCTTGTACCTAGCTGTAAGTTTTCCGAATACTTTAAAATAAAATAAATAATATATAATTTTTCCATCACCCCTTAAAAGTATGCAAACATCCACCTTAACACCGTGTTTTATTTAATATACATATCTATTTCTTGAGATAATCAGGTAGGTACATAGTTATATAGAAAAGGACAATTTTTATTCTATCATCATATTACCTCCGAAACTCCCAAAATTTACCCCAAAAATGGACAAATAATGCGAGAGCTAACAACACTACGCGAGGGACTTTGTTCTGTTTTTGGACACAGCGTGTAGCTTGTAAATACATTTGAATGCCGTTTCTGGTACTTTCTGTATTCTGAGGTTAAAATATATGAAACCTGCCTCCTTATTACCTTTATGAAGCACGATGCCTCAATGACTACAAAATATGTCACGGAAATTAATTTGAAAATGAAATATAGTTCCACTAAGCCTGACCTGAAAGTTCTCGGAAATAGCTGCTTCAGCCAAGTTATCGGGCTTCCTTTAGAAAGCCTATTGACCCAGTTCCAAATACTTACTTTTAACATTACTTCGTATGCTCATCGCTGAGCTTATATTCTGGAAAATATCTAAAAAACATTACATGAATAATACAAAGTTTAAGGATTTGAAAGCGATGTAAGTAGGCTCCCAAAAATATTCAGATAACACGATAACACGATAAATCTTGCCATATTGTGCTCATTTTATAACATAATAAAAGTACTTATCTATCGGATATCTCTAGGTACCTCAGTTGAAGTTTGTTTCGGTAACAGCATTCATAAAACAAAACCTTTGTTCGGGAATGTACGACAGGTATCTCGGGAATTCAAATTCAGAAATTTCACCTTTTGCGGTTTGATTGTAAGTAATATATTTTTGAAACAATATTTATTTTACCTTGGTACGAATAAACTTGGCTATTTGTACAAAATACACAAAAATGTTACAATATCAACCTGAGCCTTCCTTTACAAAAACCTTCCTACATTATTAACAAGTTTACCTTTATTTTTGGTATGTATAAACAAACAGCGGGCTTTTTCAAAAATAGGAATGTAGCGTGGTATTTTATGCAAGAAGTTTCCAATACAAAAAGAATCTGATCAGAAATCCTAGCAATGTTTAATCAGACGGGTTGATTCGAGGGACCGCTGTGGGTGTGTACGGGTACAATGGGTAGTCGTGCGGTGTCGCGGTCAAATTGTACTAGTTTGTGTTAATGCGCCGGTGGGGCCTGGGGTCACAGGCGACCTCGACCTCGATACGGGATGCGACTCCAAAGGTCATGTGGTCTGCATGCAGCGACACGTTCATACACCGCACTTGAACGTTGATGTAACCTTGTAACAATATGGATGCTTTGTCCAGTGTTCCATCAACTTGATGCAGGTCATGCAGGTGCCATTTGAACTTAGGCTGTGATTGATATAACCCCCAAATTAAAGCTTTTCTTATATTATCTTCAGGGATCGGTAAAATGTAAACATTAGTAGCGAATCTTGTAAAGTTAAGTAAGTAAGTATATAGTTATATTTTATCTTACGTGAGTTAATATTGTAACTATGATGTCTGATTTTACATCCAAAGACAACTTTTCCATTCGCGAAAAAGGTTTAGTGGGGTGTTTTCAGGGGTAGAAATGGAATTAAACTATTTTTATTTTCAGAGAGAATCGTCGTCGCCTGGAAAATTGACCACATTTAACCCTCGTAACAAAATTAGATTGTAGGTAACCAGCGCTATCTAACTACATCAATTATCTAAACTAGACTATATTTAAACCTTATTCTCACATTAATTTATATGATAGATATCAATGGACTCGTATGTTGGAACTTCATATAACAACAGTCTACATTGGTCAATTATAAATACCTATTACAGAAAGGCACTTACAACAAGAAAAAGCTTTTGTAAGTAGGTACCCAATTCTTATTATGAGTTGTCCTCAGGCAGTCTGAAGCCTACACAATAATAAGAACTTGAGTTTACCGGAAACTAAATCAAACCTTTCGTTTCCAACAATTCTTACGAGATTGTTAGCAGCGTTTTTACAGTAAAGCTTTTAAAAGCACTTTGCATGGGTCAGGTATAAATGAAATTATCATTCAGTATATCCTTAACGTAGAAATGTTATATAATAGTTACAGGTATTGTAGTTTAGTAATTACTTGGTAAACTTGGAAAGCATGGAATATTGATGTAACATCTCATATCTATCTCACTACCATATTTGCATACCTACTACCCAAATACTTGCAAATGGACATGACATGCCTATTAACATGTTATTTCAAAGTTCTTCTTGTGTATGAACCGATAATCATTTGCATTTGCCAAACTTCCCACCTACCAAATTGCAAGCGAATGCTAGCTGAAAGTGGTCGAACATAAACTGTGTGGATTGTCTATGTAATTATGTGCTGTGATGGTAGAAGCTTGTATCGTAAAGTTGACATCACACCGCGGGGAGCGCGCCGCGCACCGCGCGCCCGCCGCCATCGCCATGGCCCACTCGTTTCAGGTGCGATGCATTACACTGTAAACGGAGCTCTATATCATTCCGAAAGTCAGAGTGCTTTTGAATGTTGCATCGTTTACTAAGAGGTTTTGTTTTAAACTTTTCTATAGTTTACTTGTATGTATGTAAGCTTATTGTGGTGTTTAAAAGTAATCCATTCTTAAGTAAACTAAATGCAATTTATGCTTATAGATTTTATCTTGATTATAATATTTATAAATCCAATTATAATTCCAAATCTGCGAGCCCGCTAGATAGGTAGGTTCTACTCGTAAATTACAAATTGTCAGGAATTATTATGGTTAATTTATGCTATTTTATTTGTTATGCTGTTTTTATTTATTATTCTCCTATTCTGCTAATTAGACCAAGATACAAGTAGAGAAGGATTAAAGATATATTAAAGCCGACAGAGCCGATTATTTATAATTTAGAAATTTAAAATTCAGTATAAATACGGCCGAGCCGCTTTTTTGCTTGACTTGACTGGGGCCATAGAGTAACTTATATATACAGGAATAGAGTTATCAGCCGGAAAAGCGATAGTATCGCCACCTAGTTATTTGACATGTCAACTTTCGGTGGTACTTACTATAGCCCAGTATGAATCACGTAGAGAATTTAGAAATTTGAATTCAAGTCGATTTTTCTAAATTTCTTCTACCCTGTTTTATTAACGTTTGCTGGTTTTTTACAAACATTGTTATTTGTGTTAACAAAACAGGGAAAAGAAATGTAGATAAATACGACTTGTATAAGATTCGCAATAAAAATGCAGATGTATTCTAGTAAAGGTATTTATTTCTAGTTAATTTACAAACTGTCGTAACTATTATATATTACAAAAAGCAAGCAAATCTTCAAAATAGATAAGAATACTTAGGTACGAGTTGTATTGCAATTCGGCACACAGCACCAAAGTTTCGACGCCATGGCCAGAAACAACCAATTCTCAAGCAAAATCCAAGTCCGATATCGTGCACAGGGGTCAATATGTTTATGCGGGGAAATCAGTAACCAAAGAAATAGCCGGGGTCGTCGTTTAAGCCACTTGGAATCACTTACGCACATTCGCATCACAACAGAAAAAGTAACGGAATGAAATGAAACATAGAGTAACTTATTTATACGGGTTGCCAAGTTACGAAGGGGTTGCCATAGTAAAAAAAAAAACCGCCACGCTACCAACGCTATCTATACTACTGACATGGTACTAAATTTCCCATATAAAGTCTCAGTGTTCCCAGTGAAAAGCCCCTGACTGGGGCACTGCCGTGCCCCCAGATAAGTATCTCCTACCCCCTGGTAGAGCCCATATATTTGACATCAATAATACCTAAATTGCGAATAAATCTCATATGCAAAGCTGCCATTCTCTGGAATAATGTGACAGATGATAATAAGGTAATACCCACACCTACCAGTTTGCAGCAAAAAATCTTGTGACATAAATCACAAACATGCGTTCACTTGAGACGCATAAATTCAAATTATCTTACTTTTATACTGTCACACTTTCTTTCTTTTTAACCAAAATAAATGTTCTAACTTTCTATATACATATCTAAATCTTTCCAGTGTCTATGAAAGAGGCAATATTCAAACAGGTTTAGTGTTTAACCAAGAAGGTACCCAAACCTTCTTAGTATTTACCACGGAGGGAACTAGGTAGGTATCACGTAGGTATCCATCTAATCCTCCTTAGTATTTACGAAGGAGGTAGCTATCAACCCAAACCTTCTTAGTGTTTATGAAGGAGGTAGCGATCGACCCAAACCTTCTTATTATTTACCAAGGAGGAAACTATCTATCTAATCCTCCTTAGTATTTACGAAGGAGGTAGCCATCGATCCAAACCTTCTTAATATTTTATGAAGGAGGTAGCGATCGACCCAAATCTTCTTATTATTTACCAAGGAGCAAACTATCTGTCTAATCCTCCTTAGTATTTACAAAGGAGGTAGCCATCGACCCAAACCTTAAGTATTTATGAAGATGGTAACTATTGATCTAAACCTCCTTAGTACTGACGAAGGAGGTCACTATTCATCCAAACCTTCTTAGTATTTACAAAAGAGGTAGCTATCGACCCAAACCTTCTTATTATTTACCAAGGAGGAAACTATCTATCTAATCCTCCTTAGTATTTACATGGAGGTAGCCATCGACCCAAACCTTTATAGTATTTATGAAGGAGGTAACTGTTGTAACTGTTGTAAACCTCCTTAGTACTTACGAAGGAGGTAACTATCAATCCAAACCTTCTTAGTATTTACCAAGGAGGGAACTATTTATCTAATTGTCCTTAGTACTTACGAAGGAGGGAACTATCTATCTATCTGAAGACGATGACCCGGATAAAACTGCGGGGCACTGTCTGTCGCCAGTAGTAATAGGTATATACATGGCTGTAGGCTTTTGTGTATTTTTTCAATATTTCCATATTAAAGCTCTCCTACTTGCGTTGTTTATATTTAATTTGGAGGCAACTTTGTTTTGTTTAGTTGTGTTTTCATAAGGTCAAGGCTTATTTGACCTTATACCCAAAGTAAATTTAATAAGGGATTAGGTAGGTACCTAAAAGCTTTGAACTTACGGGCAGGTAGTAATGACTTTTTGTTTTTCATTAACCTGCAAATTGTGAGTCTTTGAAAGTTAAAAAATAATGTGTATTTTACAGCAATCAAAAACGTTAAGTACTTAGTTCATGAAAAGAATTTTAAGAGTTGGTTTAATTGGGCACTGCTGAAAATTACTGAATAAAAAATCGGTATTCTAGAAATAGCATTCGGAAATTGAACTCATCTTCGATTAATTTGTTTACATCCAATTTACTTCGGGCGGAAATGAATTCGAATGCTTTCCGTTCGCGTATTCCACTTGTTGGGTCCAAGTAGGTACTCTGGCCTCCACGACACCCATGTGAAATTTTCAGTGCGATCTCTGTGGATCTTACTAGAAATATTTATGAGCACAGTACAGAGCGCGAGAACACCTTACATAAATTATCAAATACGCTCCATTTTATAAATTGAAATGCCACACGAATAGTAAATAAAACACATTGCTAGCAAATAAACGGGAAAATGCCGTGAAGATTATGATATTCATAAAAGGCGAAGTAAAATTTACCCTCGATTTTTGTTATGAAATGTACGTTTGTCGGAAACCATGAAACAAACGAATATATTTAGTTACATAGATAAGGCACATTACTCGTTATGTGTAAGCAAGCTTGGACCCGTAGGTTTTGTATCTAGCCTAGCCTTCATTAAAAACAGTACAGATAACAGATTCCTAGGGTAGGTTAGGTTAGTTTATCCAGGTAATCAGGGCATTTTCCCGAGTCTCAAATACCTAGATATCCTACTAATATTATAAATGCGAGAGTGAGAAAGTATGTATGTATGTATGTTACTCTTTCACGCAAAAACGACTTGAAGGATTTGAATGAAACTTTACAGTAACATAGGTTATAACATCAGAATAAGACACGAAATACATTTTATCCTGAAATTCCCGCGGGAACGGTAGAACGCGGGTGAAACCGCGGGGCGCGGTTAGTATCTTATAATTTTAATTGATGCTTTTTGATTATCATAGACATAGGTAGAAATTTCTTCACTTCGCCGCTATTTTTATTGAACATTAAACTTAGCCTATTGATCAATACATTATGCCTATTGAGGGTGAATCGTGAATTCGTGACGTATTATCTAGATGATATATATAATAGGCCTGAAGATATACGAGTAGATTATGTTAAGCACCGAGTCGAGTACTGTAATAGGTAATAAGCTAGATTTGTGACTGACTGGTGCGAATTATTCGTGGTATTAATTGTTGTTCGTATTTATCCAATATATTAGGTATTATTTGTTAGTTATGTATAATGAAGGTAAATCTGATTCTAATGAAATGATGTTGTGAATAGGTCATATTTAGCAATAGTATATAACTGAAACAATGGTGTTTTTTTTTCACGAAATAGAGACTTACGCAGTAAGTGCCTCGATCTTCCGTTTTTTTATTGGTGCCTATCTAACCTATTGTGTATTGTACTGATAATGTTCACAAATGCAAAGGATCTACGTACTTAAATAGTTAAAACATTTGAACATATAACCAATTTCAAACTCTTTTATTTGACAAGCACGACAAGTTCTAAAATGCAAAATGTCCAAACGAATAAACTCGGAAGCTAGAATGTAACACAAGGAATGAATAAGTAATTTCTAATAGAAAAGAGCATAAAAGATAATGTTCTCCAAGGCTACAAGTTTCATAGGTTTAATCTCGTTCCTAACCCCGCAGTAGGTAATAATAAAGAAACAAAAGAGGTACTTAGTAATTCTTTAGCTGTTCTTTCGTTTTTCTTACAAGATGCAACGAAATATCTAATAGAAAATCAATTTAAGTTACTATCTTACCTAGCCAAGTAAAATAAATAACTTCTTTCATGAGGCTATTAAACTCTTATACAAATATTGAGCTCTGAGCAGCATTTTCGAGTGTTATGGTTTGAAATGAATTATAATTACTTAGGTATAACTTTTCCTTTTTAGGGATAAATGTCAAAAATTTAATATTTTAATATTAGAAGATCCTTCGGGCGCTTAATTGCTTATCTAATTAGAGTGGAATAACTGAGTAGGTACCTACCTATTTGGGAAGGTCTAATATGACTTTCTAATACTCTAAGCATCCCGATTATGTATGTAAAGTACTCTACCAACTATTGTAAGATATAAACCATGTAGATTACCACGCATTGTTACTCTGCATAATTACTCCTGTAATAATGTATGCATTGTTTGTTCGCTTCAAAAGAACTGTTGAACTATTCATTCATTGTATGCGTTCCATTAGTTTTACAGGATTAAGCATAAATAAAGCAATTGGAGTGCAAATTGCATAGTAGTGTTCTGTTATCAGGGAGGGGAGACTATTGATCTCTCGGCGTCGCGTCGCACTCTGACCGAACATGACCCTGCGACCGCCCTTGTGTACCTGCTCGATGTTTTCAATGCCGTGCCAGCGTGCAGTTCAATAAAATAAGTTTCAATACTATGATTATAATGAAACAGATTAAAAAGTTTTATGTAAACAGATTCAAATATTAGATTGCAATATTATTTAATGTAACTTGTATCTAACATGATGACTTGCATCCCACTTTATGTTCCATATCGATTGATCGCTTATATCGTCTTTCACCTTCATTAAAGGTAATCTAGTGACCCACGCTATGCCACGCCACTTTACAGATGATAGCTCTAGTTTTCCCCAGAGGTCTACATAAACACAAAGAAAGATAGATACTTGCATACTCGGTAGGTACGTACGTAGAAAGTTTAATGACCTCGTATTGGAAGCTACGTACCTACCTAGTTAAGTCGGGACTCCGAACTTAATAAATCTGAGGCAATTCAAAAAGCTAGACATAACTTATGTCTTAATTTTTTGTGGTTAGGATCAACCATTATTATTAGGCATTGATAATATTTATGGTTGGTACCTAAGTTTTAAATTATATACATAAATACATATATATTTAAGTACCTACCTACATACCTCAAAACACCTAAAATAGCACATAACTACTTGTTGGTGGTACCTACCTATCTATTTTCACCTATCCAGAGTTCGGATAGTATCTACGTACCTACTCGCTTTACATCGCAAAACATAAGAGCTATGTCTGTACCTAGGTAGTCTAGCCGCCACCATACTCCAAACTCCATCCATACCACCTCGCGGGCGCCCGAGAGCTCGAGGCGCGAGCCGGACCGGAGTCATATTCAGGAGGCTGTAGGCGACAGTCGTCACTTTATTTCTCTAAATAAAATTAAATTCAGATTTGAGATAAAAAACGTTAATTTGTGCCGAAATCAGACCTGTGTTTATTTGGATTAGATTAAAATAAAAACTTTTTTATACTGGTAATATTGATATTTTACGTCAATTTTAATAAATATTTTACTATCTGTAGTTTCATTAGTTTAGTTTTGACTTTTGAGACTTTTCTGTGTTCTGCTTATCGGTCTTTATAATAATTTCGTTTAAAATTACAGAGATAATCATTCGTAAACAATAAAATGGAAAACGATATCAACAAGCCATACAAAATTTGTGATGTTAACCGTGACAAAAAGAAAGGAATAGTTGCAACTTCCCTGGAAGACTTGCTCACTAAAGTCCCGGAAAAACTCGGGCTCCCTTCGGAAAATTTGACCGTGGTTCTGGAATCAGACGGGACTGAAGTTGATGATGAAGAGTATTTCTCCACTTTGGATCCAGATACCTCACTTATGATTTTACATGGAGCTGAAAAATGGGCACCGAATATGCCTAAGTGCCAAGTTTCTTTGGACCAGACTGACGATGTGGCCCTAGGGGAAAAAGGACAAGTGGCTAATCTGGTCGGGCGGCTGCAACATAACCTGTGCCATATCTCCTTACTTGGGGGACAGGATTTGGAGCTCCTTTCAGACATGGACCCTGACAGTCTCGCTGACATAGTGACTGACAGAGACAACAGAATAATATTGGAACATATTAAAGAAGCCTCTGGAAGGTAAAGTAGCTTTTCTTTTCATCTTTTGAATTGCACTACACTACACTACATTGATGTTCAGTTCCCATTTCAATGACAGTAGTATTGCAATGGCATTCTTCTTATTGTGAAAAATAATTTATTAATAATAATTTCCAGAATACTTCTGGAGAAGAGACAGGCTCAAGACGCAATGGAATTACTGAAGCTTTACCATCAGAGTGTATCAAATGGAACCGAGGATGTCTCTCCAGCAAAGCAAGAGCGAGTGTAAACCAGTCAATAACTATGCATTCCAATTTCAACCTACTGATGTAACCCTCGGTTTATTTTTAAGGGATGGTTCATCTCAAAAGTTTACAAAGATCCTCATAACGGTTACACAATTAAAATTTTGTACGTTCAAGTATTGATTTGATAGGAAATGAGGGTATTTTGAATGTAAGTATGAAGCTTTTTAAACACCAACAAGGAGGCCTTTAAACTTTGGTTAATAATAAAATTGTATGTCCACAAGAGCAAGAATTTGCATGATCTGATTAATTTAATATTTTTCTTAAAGTAAATTCTGAATTTTAAAATATGTTTTGTATTTTTTTAGTATAGTTTTAGTGTCATGTATTAAAGTTTGTAAATTTTAGAATTTTACATTCTAAGGTACTTATTAATCATAGTTGGTAGAATTAAAAAGCTAATCTTATGAATATGAGCTAATCATTAGATAATATTCGATGTAATACTTAATCGGTAGGGTGTGTACTAATTGAAGTGGATTTTTAATAGTTTTGTTTATTGAATAGTTAATTTAAATAATTAGTGCCCTTAATATACTGCCATAGTATTGACATCTGATGATTCTGATAGTTTATATAGTTGATTTGATGTAACATGAATTGATAATTAGTTGAAGACAATAGTTTCGCTAGTTTTGTCATGTTGTAGTGACTTATTGTTTCCTTTTTGTAAACTTTTGAGAGACAATTTGCCACAAGGTTGATAAACAACATCAATTTAAAAGACTGATAGTTGGTAAACTTATTTTTTTTATATATTTTTACCCCTAGTGTAAGATTTATTAATTTAATTCCAGTTTGCTCAAACATTTTACTAATATCAATAAGTTACCCTGTTGATTTAACAGTTTACTTAATCCAAACGTTATTGTTATTTTTTTCCAATTTTATTATGATGGGGTGTGTATGTTATAGATGTTGTGGAGAGAGTGGTAACCATTCGTTTTATTATGATTTGTAATGTCAGTTCAGCTCAGAGTTACCTATAACTTAAGTCTTTTTGTATGAGATGTGGTAAGACAATCTAAACTTGTGGGATGTAGGTATATTTTATGATCTACTTTATTTGTAATCATCCTTATAACATGTATAATCATTGCATGCGTGAAAGAATTGTTAATGTTAGAAACTTAATGAATTGCTGTGCTAGTCTTAATGATTATATTAATCTAGGAAGTAATATAGCATACTTTAAAACATTTGTGTAGTGCACCATAATATAGCCAATATGATAATGATTAGTTTACAATCTGTTTTGCACCTTAGACACCATTCATTATATATTAATCATATACCTAAATGATATATCCTCACAGTAACAAACTTCCTATGTACGTATTCAGCTAATAAGTTGATTATATTTCTAAATGTTAGTTGTTAAATGTTCGAAATAGTTATTGTAACATTTAAGGTGAATGTTGTTTTGTATCGAGATATAATTGAAAGTAACAGTATTAGTGTGTGTTTGAAACATACAATGTAACTCATACACTTTTTATATAGATCTACCATTACTCGATAGTAAAATAGTGGAGTTTATATGCTTTATCTTATTCTATTGTAAACAAGTTAATTGAGGAATACTGGAATTGTAATATTGAAATTGGCTTTGATTTGTGTGGAATTGATTGTTAATGTATTGATTTATGCAGCACAATAAACACTTAGTAAATGAATAGGATGTTTTTATTTAATCACAATAAGAGGTACATACATTGAGAGACAAATAAATAATAGATGATTGAATACATTTTGATAAACAATACTATAAATAAGATTACAGGACAGTGCAGGAACTCTTTTCACGGAATGGGTTAACTTTTTGACTTGAAAATCCAACAAGCAGGCAGTCTTCCTGTTCGTGTTCATTGATATATTTGACAATGTCGGCCACCGCCACAGAGACGCGGATTCTGTTTATAGCTGCCTCGCGCCGCAGCTGCTCGGTCACAGCTCGCTGCTGCTGCAACGTTGATACCATCATGTCCATAACGGCAGTATCTGATAGGCCTATGTTGAATACAAAATCAAACTATTTGTCAGATGCAAAACAGGGCGTAGCCTTCACTGCTTTTGTTTCACCTGAAACAAGATATCACGGTAACTTACGATACTTCTCAAGCTCATATTTGTTTGATTATATAAGTAATTTTAAACTTACAATGGAAACGTAAGCTGCGAAATTATGAATAAACAAGTTCGCAACAGTTGCTAAATTTAATAAAATTGCGTTTTTATTTTCTGAAAGCACTGACAAGCGAACAAATCCACAGGCAGACCACAGATGAACGAACGAAATACGAATTTCTGATCTGAGTCATTCATTAATTTACTTGACAGTGACAAACATAAAACGGCTGACCACAAATGGCTTATCGCCAGATCTATTATTTACCCATAAATAATTCATGTACTGACATTTCTAAGCATATTTTATCCAAGAATCTCTATTCTAGCAGAGGCTTTATTAACAAACTTGCATCACTCAACTTTGTTTTTTTAATTTTATAAACTGTACCATTGAATTTTTTCTGTTCCTATTACTTCATTCCATTTTTCATTCTGTCCTGCTAGTTGTTACAGATAAAATTATTGAGCTCAATTTCATTTATTCATTCATTCATTCATTTATTTCGAAAGAAAATGGAAGGAGACGGGGTGGATAATTCGAATCCCAAATCTTATTCCGGTATACCAGAGGCGGTATTTGTAGTGAGTATTATGTATAACCCGAAACGTATACTTTTATATATATTCCGTACGTATAGTATGTAAATAGGAGAAGTAAGACTGTTTTGGGTACCATATAGGTTACTTCGGTTCCCGTTGGTTGCCGCTGCATCTGCTTATTTTTTCAATAATTTGAGATATTTCCGATCTCATTACAGTAATCTAACAGTTCGCAAAATGTTCATACGTTTGTGAATACTGTGCCTATTATATTTTTTATTAAGATTTAATTAAGTTTAAATTTCTCTTTCAGGAAAATGTAGATGAATTTATGAATTTACCTGAAAACTCTGAAGGTGTGGATAAAGTACTTAGAAGTCTTGATGAACAACATGGCAAATATAAGGTTATGGAATATTCGTTGGCCACGAAGAGACGCCGCTTGAGACAACAGATTCCTGACCTAGCACGCTCCCTAGAGATGATTGAGAAACTTAAAGTTCAGTCAGAAGATGTGGATACAGAGTTTCTTCTTAGTGATCAAGTATTTTTGAAGGTAAATATTTTCTACTTTCAAACATCTCAGCTAATCCTCAAGTTAACATCAAGAATATACTGTAAGCGAGCATGGTTTGGTGATTATGATCCTATCCTCCTACTGTTCCAATATTCTTCAGTAAAATAAGGTTGACATATTAAACCATTTTTCAATTATCTTTGATAAGCATTTAAATGATTCTAAATAAAAAGTTTTTATATTTCAGGCAAATGTACCACCTACCAAAACTGTATATTTATGGCTGGGTGCTAACGTTATGCTGGAATATACATTAGAAGATGCAGAGAATTTATTAACAGCAAATATGGCTACAGCTAAGAAAAATTTGGGATGTGTTGAACATGATTTAGATTTTCTAAGGTACCTAAATGTTTTTGTATTTACTTAATACCTCAGTAATTTAGCTTAAGGGTTTGATTTTTTGTTTGTTTGAAGAGGTTAATCTTAGGAATTACTAGTCCCGATTTCAATAATCTTTCAGTATTAATAGGAAGGCTTTTTCCATCCTGAATTTCCTATGCTAGTATCATTATACATGTATTTACTTGTTGCATTTCATGGTTTTATCCATGACCACAGGAATTGGACTTAAAAATGTATAACTCCAAGTTATAAAAGAACCATACCCAGTTTCATCTAATCTGTTGAGAACCAACCAACATACTATCTCAATTAATTTTGTTCCACCCACACATAAGTAAGTAATTTTCTAAACTTGTTACAGGGATCAATGCACCACAACTGAAGTAAATATGGCCAGGGTTTATAACTGGGATGTCAAGAGGCGCCAAGCAGCCAAAACATCATAAAATTAATAATTTACTCACAGTATAAATAAGTAAAAGCTATACTACAAAGACATTGGCAAATTATTTAAAAGAATTAACCTGTAACAAATGTAAATGCATTGAAGTTGATGGATAATAAATTGTTCAACTAATGTAATTGACATCACTAGTGCCTGCAATGTCTCTTTTCCACACAAGTCTACTCAGAGTTTGTCAACCAGAATATACTGCAAAAGTAATATAAATCAGTCTTAATGCAAATAAAATTAATTATACTGTTTTATACTTTTAATAAAAACAGACTTATGAACAAAATATTGCATTATGCACTGGAGTTTTGAAGTATTATTCATTTTATCTTTGTTAAGTACCAAATAGTTGCATTTATGTTCATTTGGGAAGTATTTGAAGAATAAATAACAAACACAAAAGAACATGTTGTTTCTTAGACTTATACGTCAATTTAAAATAAACCCTCATTTGTTAGATTATTTTGCGTAACTTGCTTACTAATTGCTTATAAAATTAAATAAAAATATTTATCATTTACCTGTAAACCAATTTTAATACATTTTTCCACTTGGAATTTTGTTTTTATTTAAAACCATTTATATTTATACAGGGTGATTACGGGGTCGTGGAGCAAGAAAGAAGCATTTAACTTACTTTCTCCTAAGCATCACGGTAGGTTAGGACTAACAGTACACCAGCGACTTATTTTAGTCAGCAAAAAAAACTGCGATAATTCGAGATCATGGTCACCCTACTATTTCCCAAGAAAACTTATGTCAAGATTGTCAAGTAATATTAAAAGTAGGGTGACCACGCATTTTGAGTCAATAATAATTTTTAAATAAAAATACGTAAATAACGAATCATCTTTGTTTAAATTAAAATAAATACAGGTAGTATCGCAATCATTTATTTACTGAGTCAGAAAAAAATGGTTGGGATCACGACCCCGAAATCACCCTGTATAACATGCCTTTATTTAGAAAAAATAAATATGTTGTGATAGACTGCAACAGGTAGAATATGTAATAGAAACATTTAACATCACTTCACTTATATTTCTTAATTTCTTGTACCATGTTTTTCAAGGATGGTAATTCATCTTTAAGTTTTTCTTCTATTTGGATTTTTTCATCGTCAGGGGCAGTTAAGAATTTAGCAACCAATTCTGAAACAATTATATTTCATCAATATTATTACAAACAAACAAGTAACACTTTATTTTTCCGTCATAGCTAAAAACACCATTTTCAACAATCAATACTTGCTTTTCTATAAATAAATTGTCAGTATTTAGCCATTATTCATGTAAGTAATCATGAAACTTACCATAACAAGCTTGAAGCTTCGAATAGTCCTCTTCCTTGAGTTGAGTCTTCAAATAAGTAATAATAATCGACACTTGGCGCCCAGAGGCATGTAGCATATTCTGAGTCACTATAGTGAAGATAACCAATACAGCTAAATGAAGACTCAGGGCAGGATCCTCACAGGTTTCTAATTCAGATATAAGTTTTTCTCTGTGGTTTTGAATTAGAAGTCTGAAAATACATAAAGTTTCGTGAATCATAGGTTTATGCCCTAAAGAATCGTTTTACCAGCTTTCACTACACAAAGGTTGGTCAAGAAATAAATAACTTACTTATCCTTCTTCTTATCAACTTTCTTCAAAATCATGCCAAATTCGGCAAGACAGTCGTCAATAGCTTGATAGAATGTTTCCAAGTTCTGGTCAGACAGAGTAGCATTTAGCGCTACCAAGGGCTTTTTGAAATCATCTGTTAAATCATGAAGTATTTTGTTTCTCTGTTCCACACTTAACACGTCTACTTGTACTGGTAGATTGCATTGATTTGCTGCATATTTGCATAGTTCAGATAGAATATCACCACCCAAGGATTTCAGAAGATATTTCAAGAATTGGGCTTGTTGCTCAGCTGGTAGACATTTGATGCCCTTCTCATACAACTTTATATCATTTACTAGAATATTAATCTTGTCTTGAGCAGATGAGTGAGTCTGCTTTCTGTTTTGGCCAGCGTCTTGAAGAAGTTTGTCAGATGTTTCTTTGGCTATGGCCAAAGCTGTTTGGTTTAAAGATCTATAGTAAAAAAAATATTAATTAACACAAAAAAAAAACAATTAACAAAATAACACCAAAATAATATAGAAAATAATTACATTTGTAAATACTCAGCAATCTTTGTTACCAAGTCATCAAGACCCTCATTCTCCAAAGTTTCCTTGATGATATTTTCGATGTCTTCAATAGTTACAATCTCTAAGGTCGTAGGAAGTTTCTTGGTGGTATTTGTTCCTTCGTCAGAGTCGGAGTCATGAGCAGTTTGTTTGGAGCGAGAGTGTTTCTTCACTGCCTTAGTTTTGGTTTCCCTTCCTTGTGAACCACCGCCAGCTTTCCCAGACCCAGCTTTGCGTCTTCGCTCCTCTTTTCTTTCTGCTTTATGATCTACATGGCCTGCCAGTATGTCATTCTTAACTAATTGCTTCTCAAGATAAAATTGTTGATATTTTCCTGACTTTACCACTCCCTCAGCATTTTTCTGAGTCATTGGCATGCAAGCTTGCTTCAAGTTTTCAATGTAA
The DNA here is from genome assembly GCA_951394245.1 of Cyclophora punctaria. NCBI lineage: Eukaryota > Metazoa > Arthropoda > Insecta > Lepidoptera > Geometridae > Cyclophora > Cyclophora punctaria. The sequence continues at coordinate 6,155,638 of OX596177.1, forward strand.
TGATGGCTGAACACTAAAACATAGTATTGAATTATCATTAGGTTAGTTAATTTTGGCTAACTTACCAACACTATATAAATATAATAACACAATTTTTTACCTGTGTGATCAAACAAGATAGTAGATTTAGAGCCTTTAAGTAGATTATCCAGGATATTTTCAATATCAGCATCAGATAATATTGATGGGAGTAATGAAACAATATCAAGATAGCTCTTGGATGCTAGACACTCTTCCAAAGCCATCTCTACTTGTTGAATAATCTGTGACCCAATGACACAGCTACTCAAGAAACTTAGATCCTCATTGGGAAATACTCTTTTGACATAACCTTTGGGGTCAGACAGGCCTAGCCTGGACAAGGCATCATATTCAAGATAGTTGTTTTGTTTGTAAAAGCTTATAACCCAATCATTTTGGGCCATTGTATAGCATGAGGGGACATAGGAGGCTCCTGCTTGCCGACCCGTCAACACCCCAGGGGCATGCACTTGGTCAAATAGAGACATAAATAACCTTTCACCAATATTGCACTGACTTATTATAACAGCTACAGGTGTAGGCTTAAGTAAACCCATCAGTGCTCCTCTAATATTGGCCTTAGTTCTAGTAATATACTCTTCAGTATAAAATGTCCTGGGATCAGACACATCTTGTTTACCAATAATGATTTTACCCAAGTATTTTTCAAGGACATTGTGCAGAAGTAATTCAGCAGGTAAATCATATTGTAGGGTTAGCTCTCCCACAGATAATTGACCCTGCAGTTGCAGTTTCTCATTAATTTCCCGGGCTATTTTCTCCAAATAGTAATTCGCAATTAAGTAGCCAGAAACTAGTTGGACTTCTTTCCTCTTAACTATATCAGCAACACATAAGTTGATCTGGTTGAGGTCTACATTCAGTTCTTTAGCGAGGTCCACAGTGTTAATCCTGCCTCCATGAACATAGATCTCATCTTTAATCTCCTTTGTAAGTTGTTGAGATGTTAAGTACTCTTTACCGTCAGTTGTAAATATAACATCTATGAGCTTGAGTTCAATCAATTTGGTGACAATTTCGACACAGTTCCTCTCCGATAATCTGAAATGATAAGTATAAGGTGTAGTTATAAGGCATTGGCGATTAAGAAAGTAAATATCAAGATTTAATAGAAAAAACATGTAACCTATTTTGAAGCTTTTTGAATTAAAATACTATTATCATATGAAACTTGGAAGTAAATAACAGTTACTTTACCTTTGTGAAGTGGAACTAAGCTGAGCCTTCTGAAAATCAGCAGCAAGGCGCTTAATTTCATCCCAATCAGAAGAAGGAGCCATAATGTTTATTATTTCTGAGTTTTTAAATCTGAAACTTGTGAACTTTATAAACTTTTTATTTTAACATTAACATAATATATTATGGTAGACTTTGTTTAGTTATGTAACACTTCATTGAGAAGTATTTGGTCAATAAAAAATCCACACAAAATCACCAAACCAGCTGTTACAGGCCAACCAAGCAAATTAAAAACAAGGTAATCGAGTGACGTTTCAGGTTAACGTCAAAAAGGGTATCATATTTTTTACTACAAACAAAGACGTACCGTACAGCTCAATGGAATAGAACAGCATACACAGCATGGAACAAATACGATTGATTGATTTGATTGTTTGAACGCCAAAATCATCCTGTATATTTTTTAAATATGGCAATCAATGAATTCATTCAATCCAATTAATGAAAATGGCGAGCAGACGGAGTATTCTGTCATTCATAAAGAGTCAGCTGTCACAATCAGTCAATGAACTTCTGTCTGTCAGTCTTGTAGTATCGTAATATTTTTATTATCAGCAGTAGTGTGAATTTCAAAGTTGTGACTTACGCTAAATTATAAATAAAAAATATTTTGGTTATAACTTCTTCGGCAAAATATAATTATAACAAACTAAAAATTAGGATAAATATTACTTGTATTTTTTATTGTGTAAAAGTTTATAGCGATACGGTTATTTCTCGGAATAAATTTGATGCACCATGTGCTTATGAAACACACTGCGACGAAATTCTAAATTAGTGACTATTAGAGATGGATATGGAGCCAAGGGAGAACTCAGATTTGTTGACTGCGAAGAATGTGCCTGAGAGAAATGGTATCGCCATACACAATGAAGAAAACAAGCCCCCGGACGGAGGAATGCGAGCTTATGCGATCGTGGTGGGCTCCTTCTTGACCAACGGCCTGATATTCGGCGTGATCAACTCGTACAGCGTCATTTACACTCACCTGGAAAAGCAGCTCAAAGATGCAGGAATAGACAACTCAGAAAGTCGAGCCGGTAAGTATCTAATTATTCTTACAAATATTCAATACAAAAGTTGCGAAACTTTACCAATAAGTAAACAAAGTGGATACAGATAAAAGATGCTTGGAAGATGTTGATCTTATGGAGGGGGACATTAAAAAGGGTCCTACCTATCTGTCACAATTTTACCACCTTTATTTTCACTAGGTAAAAGTAAAAAGTTATGTCCTTATGCAGGATAAAGGCCTGTCAACTCACTATATTTTTAAAATTAACTGAGTAAAAATATTTTAGTCCTTAGTCCTTAGTGCAATTATTAGGCTAAGCACACAAATCATTAGATGCATATTTTATTAAATTATTTTATGGTTGATTAGCACATATACATCTATTTAGCTTTAGCCTTACTCTTCACTTACCTAAAATAATCGCATAAATAATTTATGTTTCAATTTTATTCAATTCAAGTGCCTCTTTATTATTTAAAGATAAAAAATAACAAATCTATACTAATATTATAAAGCTGAAGAGTTTGTTTTGTTTGTTTGTTTGTTTAAACGCGCTAATCTCAGAAACTACTGAACCGATTTGAATAATTCTTTCACTGTTAGATAGTCTATTTATCGAGGAAGGCTATAGGCTACATTTTATCCCGAAATTCCCACGGGAACGGGCACAACGCGGGTAAAACCGCGGGGCGCTGCTAGTATTACATAATTGTAATCTTAACTTACGTATTTTTTTATCTGGTTTATTTTTAGGCTAAAAATATGTCAGTGAGTAGAGCTAGATTAATATATTTTTTTATTACTTACATGAAAACTTTATCATTAATCAACCTACTGTTTGTAAAATGTGTTTATTTTTCATGGTCTCAGATGTGTATAAGTGAAATTATAGCTATCTAATTAGTTAATAAAGTAAAATAAAAATAAGAATATACAAATATTTTTATGACTTATAAATTATAAACCTGGGTAAACTCACAATTAGGTTTATAACATCCTGTATATCTTCCTGTATTCATATTTATTTATGGATTTTAAAATGAGTAAGTGAAATATTATTCCAGCCAGTTTTGTAGCCACCTATTTCCTACAAGAACAATTAGAAGATATCCACTGAATTAATAAAGAACCTAACCTTACCTAACCTACCTAATGTAAATTCTGTTTAACATTACATCATACATATGTTGTGTGATGTATGTACCGTATATGCATAATTAGGTTTTTTGTTTTAAATTTTTAGTACATAGGTATCTAAGATTACTTTGGCATAGTCCCATACTAATTTCATAAAATATTTATCATGTTCCTACTAATAATATTTAAAATACCAGGTCTGTATGTTTTAAATATTTCATTTTCATGTCAAAAAGGCAGAACCGATTTTGACAAATTTAAGGTGGATATGGCTTCGTCTTATTATCCCGAAATTCCTACGAATTCGTTCGCGGAGTTAAACCGCAGGAAACAGATAGTTAATAACAATAAGTTGAGGTAGGAAATAAATAAAAAAAAAATTAAAAAAGAATTCATTATTTACCGTAATTTTGGAACCTATTTGAGAGAGTATTTTTAAATTCAATAAAAATATAAACCTTCATACATTATATGTATAATGTACATGTAAAACATTAAAATAAAATAACTAACTAACAATTATCTGCGATATAAATTACAACCCAGTTCAATATGATATTAAAATCAGTCAGTGCACATCGCAGACACATTAATAAATATTAAATTACAAAATTGATATGGATGGACATACAAAGCACTGTTTATTATTGAGAATCGAAACACAATATCGGCATTGCGAACGTAAAATAATCAGTATTAGGTAGTACATACATATAGTTAAGTAAATAGCGTTCTTATCGCAAAATGTGTTTTTGTTTTGTAACGAAAACTACTCTACTTACTAACGATTAAATGCGTCATCGGAAGCTTGATAGTCATTATATATATGTAGCATTGTTTTCCCTCTAGCGATGTCATTAAATTTAATGAGATATTATATTTATTTAACTTATCCAATCATAACAAATAGCATTATCATAATAAGTATAACAAAATAAAAGTTCCGCTTCAATTAACGATATTATAATACGTGTTTTGTGTTTTTCCAAATATGTTTACTACCTATAAGATATACATTTCGATTAATCATACAAAACAGTAATAATCATTTTTTATCGTTGAAATTAATTCTAATGAAAAACATAATATGGATCTACTACTTAATAGTAAGGTTAGATAGGACTAGGATATACCTAATACGATAGAGAATATTCAAAATTATTCACGTGAAGAAAAAACCAATACGTGTACTAGTCTAGCGAGATTCACTGATTGCTTATGTAAATAATTTAAAATGTAGCAAAAACTTTATTAAAACCTTCCTATTAAAATACATGAATGAAAAATGAAAAATATTTATTTTCGAACAAAATGCACTTACAGATAAAGCTTAAAATTAAATTAAATTATAAAAATATTCTTAGTACAGCATAAAACATGTACAATTTGTCGATGGAGTAACAAATTTGAATGTCTATATGTCTTCTCACTAGGCAAGCCTGTATCGAGAAGACATGTATCTCGTTAATCTTTGACATAGAAATATTTTCTCAGTAATATAATACATAATTGTAATCATAAAATCTCATAAGATAGAGGAGCGTTTTCCCAATCTATAGTACCACTGCACAGAGCGTTTTTCTTATTTGTACTTATAACAAGTAGTCGGTAAGTTCGTGGCCAAACCTGGTGTCGGAAGCTTCTAGACCGCCTAAATGCCTAACGATTGAAACAACCGGGACTGATGAATAATACAAAATTTTCCAAACAAGTGGCCTCGCGGTATCGTTCGTCTTCCCACGGTTATTTTGTGTCCCATATGTTACCTTGATGTATTACCTATATTGTAAAGGTTCATCCAAATCCGTTTAGAAGTTTTTGCGTGAAAGAGTAACAAATATACACACATACATGCTTTCAAACTTTCGCATTTATAATTATTGCAACATTATCATGTACAGCACTGGCACTTAACTAATAGGCAACAGAACACCGGTAATATGCCCTCTGTCTGAGCAATCCTCTAAAACATTTCATCATTCTATTAATGCTAGTGCAATGGTATCAGTTTACTGCACAGCTATGAAATTTGTAAGTTTTATTTGATATTGCATGTACAAGTTACTTTCTATTAAAGTGCAGGTTGCGTGTTGATTTAAGAACGATGCTTTTAGGTACCTACATCCAATTCTATTAATCAATTCAATTCAATACGTATTGGGTTGTGTTGCTCCGCGTCTGGTTACGCATCTTAATATCAAGTATGTGTCTTCGTATCACAACTTTTACTACATATCTATTCGCTAAGTGCGATTTGACTAGTCATCACAAAGTAACATGATCTTTGCCATATAAAACATGTCGGTACATATTTCTTGGAAAACATTATTGTTTAGGCATATTTGTAACACCATCTCCACCTTTGTATCAATGTTGAAAACGAGACTACAAGTTGTTTTAAAAATGAACCACATCACACCACATTTGTTAACCATACCTTCTTGTGTGGTCATTTAATGTATTATTATATTAACGTCCCAATAAATAAATTATTATGTGCCTATTGAGATAAATGTAATATACCAGCACATATATCAAGTACCTACAATAAACCACTCTTATGCATCATACGAGTGTGTCCAATGCCAATGCACTAACTGATCCTAACTGCGCAGTTAAACCGTGAACCCATGACGCACTCCTTACGAAAACCCTCAGTAACCATGCGAATTTCAATTTAACTATAAAGACCACTAATTTCCTAAATTAATGACCTCAATGTATGATTAGAAGCCCATTGGCATACATCATACTAAACTGCGGTCATTGGTCTTTCAGCCAGTAACTTTAGCTAGTCGGTAGAAGCTTATGTTATAGTTTTATAACTTACATTACAATATCTATGCGAGTAGTTGTTACTGTATTTTCCGTTTTCATTACATGACTTACGAATTCATACTTAAAAATCTTAACAACATGCGAAGGAATGATAAATATAATATATTGCTAAAAAGTATATCATCACTGTCACGAATTGAAAGAAACTTATGTAAAAATTATGGTACAAACAACCTTACTTTTTAAAATTCTTATTTTATTGTTCAATCTTTGATCGTAACTGTATAAAATTAACTGGAAAATAACAAATTAATACGCCTTTTAGCTTATCAGTGATCCTATTTGTTACGTCAACGGCAATAAACAATGGGTAATTCAAACAAGAGCATACGATTAGTTAATAGGAAAATTGTTCTACATAGGATAACTATTCACTTTGAAAATTGAAGCCGTGTGGCGCCGGTTGAAGAGTGTTCGATGACGTCTGTCGCGCCGACAGGGGCGCCCGCGTCGAAGGCCATTTTATTATGATTACATACAATTTCATCATTGTTTTAACACAAACTCATTGTAATAATATTCCCAAATCAACGCTAGCACGCGCTTTTGATAACATTAATTGCTTTGCACTTTGTTATCAACGGGCTACGGGCTATCTGTTCGAAAATATTAGTTATGAATAGTCTGATACCCTCTGTGTATTCATATGTCACGATGTATTACTTAATGAAGAGTATGTTACACGTACATTTTGTGGCCGCGATTTCCATGTGGACTTTGAACTGTAAGATTGGCCACTGATCACTGAACCGATACGTCAGTATAATTTGCTTTATACGATGACGGCGATGAACGGTAAATCTTATTCAATACCAATTGGTTTATATTGTTCCAAAGAGTTAACTTCATACCAGTCAAATAATTGACTCCTTTTGCCGGTATATTTAATCGAATCAATCATCGTGTAGTAAATGCTAAAAGTTAAGTAAATGTTACATGCTTGCAACTACTTAATTTGATATTATTTGATTTGAACTCGTTCTTGCCATTTGAGTTGTGCAAAAGGAAGCACCACATTAATATCAGTAATAATATTAACTAATTATTATAAGAGAAAAAACAATATTTATTAGAAATATGTATGTTAGATAATAATGTACGTAGAATATAATGTACACTGCGAAGCGTGTTACTTAAATGATTAATTAATAACTTACATAAGTGACACGAATGTTGTTGATCTATATCCCGACGACAGCTTGGGTGTAGGTTATCTGTTATCATTTTGTGAGTTAGGCCATGTATCTATATTCTCGGTATCCATCACTCGTCTCGTCTGCTAAAGTGTGGCTGACCCGATTAGATTACGGGACATTGTGTGTCACTTATCAACTTTAACTAATGGCTTGTGTGTAAATTTAGATTTTCACTTTAGCCGATGTCCATTTCCTCGTACCACTTTAGTTCATTTACCTATAAGTGAACATTACTCATTTTGAATTGAAACTACGTTTACGAATATTCTTCGCTTTATTTTAAATATTAATCTAACATTTTCATTGTGTATTGTGCACGATTACAATTTACTTGGCCTGGAAAAAAAACATTTATGAAAATAATAAAGATAACTTGCTTCGCGAATGTCTTGATATTGAAAATAACTTGATTTTCTGAAGTGTGATAACCTGATAACCATATTATTGATAAATTCCTGAGGTGCATTATGGTCACATTATAAACACATACATTGTATAGTTTATTACTTGCTTTGTAAAAATAAAAGTATTCTTACGCTTGTCAACTGTCCTAGTTAGTGTTCCCGGAACACGTCGTAAACGAGTTTCGAGGAAATGTGACAATAGTTATACCTACCCTGTTTCTAGATTTCTGTACAAATTGGAACAAATTGTCGGTGCGTGGGCGTCTTTGTAGATTACATTGATTAAGATCAAATAAAGATGTATGAAGACTGGCGACATTATTGTCAAATGTAGTCTATTAGCTAGTTGCGTCCGTCTAGCAATAAATGTACCGTGCAATATGAATAATATGAATTGTTTTGTTTCAGCTTTCGTTGGAGCGTTGACGATGGGAACGACGTTTCTCTTGTCACCTATATCCGGCGTGCTCACTGGCCTTCTAGGAATCAGACTGACGGCCGTCCTCGGAGGACTGATAGCCACATCAGGCCTTATCATATCTTCATTCGTAACTCATAACGTAGAGGCCCTATATTTTACTTACGGTATATTGTATGGACTCGGTGCCTCATTTGCCTACACCCCTTCACTAGCTATCTTAGGACACTATTTTCAAAAATATCTTGGGATTGTCAATGGAATTGTAACTATAGGCAGTTCAGTATTCACCACTTTCATGCCTACGTTGATGGAGCATATTCTTAAAACTTATGGGTTAGTTTTTCTCTTCAGGATTTTGGCTGTTTTCACGTTCGGTATAGCATTGTGTGGTTTACTATTTAAACCTATATCTTTAGTGAAAGTGCGCAAACTTAAGGAATACGAAAGTGTTGAATCATTTGTGAAGACTATAATAAATGTTGAAATTTGGCGCAATAGGAAATACAGATTTTGGGCACTTTCTATGCCTATTGCTCTCTTTGGATATTTTGTACCTTACGTGCACATTAAGAAGCATATGGAGATCACCTTCCAAGGTGCCAATCATAACGTGCCTTTAACTTGTATAGCCATTACTTCTGGCTTGGGGCGATTAGCGTTCGGTTTCCTGGCCGACAAGCCTGGGGTCGACAGGATAATGCTACAGCAGATTTCTTTTTATGTAATCGGCACGCTCACTATAATTTTACCATTTGTTAGATCTTTTCCCCTGTTGGTGGCTATATCTTTAGGGATGGGTATATTTGATGGTGCTTTTATCGCATTGATTGGCCCTATAGCTTTTGAGTTGTGTGGGAGCGCGTTTGCCGCGCAGGCTATAGGTTGTATGTTGGGTTTGGCGGCACCTCCATTATCTATCGGTCCTCCGGTAGCTGGGTATATATACAGCAAGTACAAATCCTACACGATACCCTTCGTGCTCGCCGGTATATCACCGCTGGTGGGGGCGACCACTATGTTCGCAGTCAGATACCAATGTCGAAGAAATACGCCGACCACCAACGGCCATGCGATGCCATTGACATCTACCGATGGAAGTGAGTGTGCACATGTCTTATATCTTCTCAACTCGCAGGACAAATACTTTAAGTATTTATTCAAGTTAATAAATTGCACTTTGTATTGTTTTAACCTAAACGTCTTGTCATTTCATACATTTTCTTACCAATACCTTAACATTATTGATCTATCTAAAGTTATAACAATTCTTTATGTATAATTTCAGAGAAATCACCGGCACCGTTAGCGACGTCAAATGGCAACATAAATCAACAAGTATAACGGGATTGATGCTTTGGACTGCGGCTTTAGATTTATTACGTCGGTATGTACGCCCCTTTAGCTTTACTTAAAATTTCAAATGCAGAATGGAAATGTCAAGGTTATGAACAGTAAATCTATAGATACTATCTAATTTAAAGCTATTTATAGAAAAGACATTAATTAGATTATATTAAGTTTACTGTTAATATGCGTTTCGTGTTTTACCGATGCATTTTAAAAGCGCAATACAAATATTTATTTTTTGGTTACCTCAAAAGTTCCTATAGAATGTGACAGAAAGATTTATTTAAGAGTTTAGTTACAAATTAATCAGAAAGAAATTATGAGCTTTTAGTTTTAATGGACGTTGCTATATTTATGAGAGCATTGTTAATATTTTAAGTACATAAATAGTGTGTTACATTTGCAAATACTTATTGTACAGATGCAAAATTTAATGTGATTGAATTTGTTGTCTAATTTTTGCCCAATTTGCTTAAAATAACTTATTACTCTACAATAGACGAGAGGCTTTATACTTCAATTGGGTATTACGTTTATTTCCTTTTTTGATACGTATATGTTGTTGATTTTGACTTATAAATAATGGAATCTGTACATAAAGTATTGACATGTGGGGCGAACGTGAATATTTTCGAAAAATGAATTCATATGTTATGAAATGTTTAAAATAACAAAGCGAGTACTCTTCTCAAATATTCCGCGTCTTCCCCAAACATTATGAGATTCAATTGTCAATTATATTACTCATTTGATAACACAGTTAACCTTTATTGTTATAATGACATTTTAATTGTAATATAGTGCCTTCTACCAATGATCTTGTTCTCTCTTAACTTTATAAAAGTACTAAGGACTTAAAGGATTTCGAATTATAGAAACCACTTGGACTTGGACGTGATAATTTGTCTTGTTAATGCAATTTATGTTTAGCCTAGATTAGGAATGCCTAGAATAGGTCAATTAAAACACTTGACCGCATTGAAAAACGAACGAACATGAGAGCTTCTTAAAAAGTTATTATATAAATCAATGTTTGCTTATTAACTTTAAATACAAATATTTTATTTCATCATATCCTAAAATATTCTCGGTTAAGTTACCAAATAAGAAAACTAAATAGAGTTAGACATCGTGCCCGAGTAGGCCATCGTAGCTATTAATATGACACACACAAATTAAGTTAAACAAATACCTTTATTTTTGTCAATTAAAATATCTACTGGTGCACAATATCATCGATTTTATTAGTATTGTTGAGAGTATGGATGCATATCTATTGTTCGCTCTCTCATCTGGATGTTTAAGTACTAAATTATGGCACAGTACATGAATAAATAATTGAGGGGATGTAGTTGACCAATTCCGGTAGTTAGTCCGTTGGTTTGGAAAAAGTAAGTACTTTCCACAAACTTTCCCCTTATTCTTAGTATAGTTAAGTCTTGTAATTAATTTCGTACTATATCCCAATAGCAAGGTGTTTTACTTTTTTAATAGAATCTCCTAGTTCCTAATATGTTAATTACCTTAATACATTTCTTTCAATGATAATATATGCGTTTATAAACTTGTTATTTTGTTTAGATATTTTAAAATACATATCTGCATTTATAATGTTAAGTATACATAAAATGCAATAAACATTCTTTCATATATTTGTATGTATTGAATTCCATTCTCTTATCCTATGTACCTACCTACAATGTCATTTCACATTTGCCTATACATTCATGTTCGTGTACAATATATAGTTATCAATCATATAGACTGTGATATCAAAATCATAATCATACATAATATTGTTATATAATGTTGAATATAGATAGTTTTTATTATATACTTAGATAGGTACTAAACTGTACTTAGTACATAAATTGGTATGAATTAGCGAAATTATTCTTATATTAGTTTTAGTTGAATGAACAATAATATGAAAACATAAGTATATTGTGTGGTGATTGTTGTTTGAAAGATGTTAACTATATTTTTACGCCCTTGGGTAAACATAGAAAACAAAATATACACAGATTAACGACTATTAATTGTAACCACATACCTATTAATTGTAACCATTAAAGCATCCACACAAACCATGAAATAAATTATGTGGCTGCGTGAATTGATATAATATACACCATACATAACCAACCACAAACGTTGAATCATATCTATTCTACCCGTGGTTATACAGTAGTTAACCACATATCAATACTATTGTTAAAACTTATTAATTAAAATGGAGGAAGTAACATCAATTCTAGGTGTTTTTTTGGTGCACTTAATATGTTGTTTTTATAACAATTATTTACATATTTATCGTTTGTTTTGTATCGTATAGTTTATCTGGTAAGCCAATTTTCATTTATTTTTAAATATTTTTAATAATTTTTACCGATTTGAAAATAGCCATGTAAGTTTATTTTTAAGAATCATTTGCAAATAAAATAATTATTTGTTTAATGTTGTTTAAAATTAAGTTACTACTCAAATTAAAAGATTATGTGTTACAAAATGTTTTTATACACCTTATTTGTTAAGCCAGAAACATACTATAAGACGCGAATGACAATTTTTAAAAGACTGCAACTTTTTTCATATTCTTCAAATTCAGGCTTTAATGCCAGGCTCAGTCGCATCATGTGGCCAGACGGATAGTGCGCATGAAATCTGCAGTTTATTGTTATATTCATAGAGAATATAATATATGATGAGCCCTATCATTCATTACACAAAGTCAGCTGCATCTGTTTGTCAAACGCGTCTGTTAGTGTGATGTCCTTTAGCTGGCGAAACTGCATTTGACATTTAATTCACATAAATACTAACAATTAACATACTTATGTATTTATCTATTATAATTATAAGGAAGCTAATGCAATACTAAGATCTTTAAAATATATTTGTTTGAAAATGTTAAACAAAAATTAGAAATAATAATGAAGAGTACAATAATTATTGAAAAAGTATATTTTGAGCTAATTACTTTTGAATAAAATTGGTAAATCTATTGAAATGTTTTTATTGTTATTTACTTTTGTCGAATATGTTGTTAATAAGATTGTAGACCCATTTCCTTACTTCGAACCCTATTTTTTGGGGAGGAAGTCTTGTTTCCGAGTGGCTGGTCACTGGCCTGCTGGAACTGCCGAACGAATGGATCCTCATTTCAATTTCCTCCGCCGAAGGTGACGTGGTCTTTTGAGTTACCCAACGTAAAGGCTTTGATAGCCTGAATAAAAATAAAATATGTAGTGTAGATACTTTACATTGGCGTACACTTATCTCCTGAACTAATTATGTAGGTAGGCATATCCTTGATTATACATTAATTGGGTTAGCTAATATATTTTAACATAATAAGTATAATTTGTGTTTCTAAATAGTGCTATTTAAACTCTTTACATGGAGTTATATATTAATTCACTCTTATTTCCTTTTACATGAGATGTTCCAAACATTTCAGAGGTTCCCATAGAAACTGAGTAGGATTTAACAAATTAAAAAACAGACCTTGATGAATAACACAAAATGTATCTTACTCTGAATAATAATCCATATCTTGCATCACGTCGGGCAATTCTCTGCCATCTACTTTCGGGAACAGTAGACACATTCCAATGAGCGCTACGACCACGCAGGATTCCATCACAGCGAAAGCTAACCCTTCAATTGGGTAATACGTGTATATTATATAGCTGATTATAGAGCCTAGTTGTCCCATCGCAAAACAACAGCCAGTGACTGAAGCTCGAATGTTGATAGCGAATAGTCGAGGGGTCATAATAAAAAGTATAATGTGGACCATAACGCCCGATGACAGTCCTACTGAACAAACTATTCCACGTATTATTCCCTGAAAGAAAAGTTTAATATTCTAATTTTAAATTAACTCTACTCCTGAATGGCATGATGCATTATCCGAAAGCGTAACAGTGCAGTCATTCCCAAGAATAAATAATAGATTAATAGAGATTTTATTTTGTAAACCTTAACTTTCTTACAGTTAAGTAATATTTGTAAAGACGTGGTTTATATTAAAATCATTCAGCAACATTAAAAACTATGTAATGATTTATTCAAAAAAGGGTTCTAAGATGAGAGCGGAAATACCATCCACAATCAATTTCAAAGTGTTGCGTTGATGTCTTTTATATGAACGGTATGTTTATTCCTCTATCATGATATAAAAAATGATGAAACCACTTACCTTAGTGAAAAACTTCACTCCAATAGACATAACGCCTATAATAATGATGTAAATCAACAGTAATTGTCTCAGAAATATTCGTTTCAGTAATATAACCGACAGACACCCCAGCAATATAACTCCGCTTACCACCTTGATCAAAAACTGGCTAATGCGTTCCTCCTTATAAATATTCACATACACACTACTCCACAGAAAATAGTAAAGTGTCCAGAATAAAATGGTGATTATTACTATAACCCTTATGTTGTGGGTTGAGAATACTCGAACGCAAGTGGTTGGCTCATCCAAGCAGTTGTAAGCCTAAAGTAGAAACAATTAATTGTAAAAATAATCAAAATTTCCTTATCTAGATCTCATATTTATACTGATCTTAACATACCTACTCTATGGTTCACGGGGCGAATTTTGAATTCTTCGCAGAGTGTTATACCATTCCTTACAGCGGCCTTTTTTAGTAGCTCTTCAGCTTTCGCTATTTTCCTGTTGTAGAGTAGCCATTGAGGACTTTCTGGACACCATCTGATGAAAATAAACGTAATTATTGACTAAGGAACAATAATGTCACCCGTATAATTGTAGATCTCTAATATTATAATGTCTCTATTATGTAATAATCGTCACATTTATATAATATCTCTAATATTATAATAACCATGTCGGAGGGAAGGGTGGTCTAAGCCTATGATACTAGGGTTGATCATAAAGCACTTGTAAGAAGTATGGTTGGATGAGCTTAAATCAACCTTTATGCCTGCAGCTTTAGTCAAAGCAATTCTCTACGCTAATTTTCAACAGGCTGCCAATTTTTATAAAAGTATTGCTATAAATATATCACAAGGCGTCTTACCTCAAAGCTATCATGCAAATTATAGTGCCCATACCAGACATAAAAGTGAAGGTTTCCATATTTGAAACTATACCGGCTAATGGTATCATGCAAATACAACTGATCAATCTTGGTATGGAAGCTATCGTGCATAAAAACGACCGCCAACTATTGCTCGATATTTCACAAACTGTAATAAAACAAATGAAAACAAAATCGTTTTTCAGCATTTATAATTATGTTATTGCAGCTGAAAGAGCTTCTATAGAATACTCAAAATTAAGATTAAACAAATCTAACATAAACCCACTTTATAATAAAAAACATGAAGATTGGGTCAGCGATTATGTTGTGAAAGTGTAACAGTTACTTTCATTTTTGTTTTTTTTTCATTACTATTTTTGATTTGTTGGAACATCGATTCAGCTAGGTATAGCTAGGTATAGTTTTTTACTTTCAGTTAGCAATACAGGCAACATTCATAAAAGTGTTTCAAAAATATATCGACCAATTTTGTAGTCGATGATACTCTTAAACTGTATTATCCAAATTAGTCGATTATTATCATTACGAAACAAGATCGAAATATTTAAATGTTAATTACCTATTAAAAGCCCCATATAGGCGTTGGCACTCCCAAGCAATGACCTCAGGAAAATCAATAACCTGAACCAAGCTTCTGAGTCACAAAACGTTATCATAATACACAATATTACAGTCGAAATCATATCCACAATTATTGCTATTTTCCGGCCAAAACTAGAAATAAAAATAAACGAGAACCCATGATTAAAACCTCAGGTCATACTTAAACATAGATAGAATCTTTTTGATAAGTGAACATAATTATTCTTATATAAACTACTGTAAAGAATATTTATCTGTTGCCTTTACTTCCTCTTTTAATTCGGCCCTAAAAGCTTGTCTTTAAAGATTTGCTGAACTATGATAATTGAGTACAGTATCTCTGCACTAGTGTCAAAGTAGCAAAAGGTAGATACTTGACACACACGTGAGCGTTGTATATTTCGGATGCTCATCCAAACATTGTAGGAAACGATTGTATAAAACAATAGTTCACCGATGCGCGGTCGGTAAATAATAAAACTTATTGTTACCTGTCAGCAACGAATCCATACATAATACATCCGAATACCAGACCGAAACGACAGATAACTGCCGTTGTTATCAGCTTGAGGTCACAAAACACGAGCCACTGCAAGGTTGAACAAAGTTTCAGCAAATCAGTAAAAGCTGCCAAGATATTTTAGTGCCACTTCGGAATATTCTCAGCGCTATTTCTTGGACATGACTAAATATTGTATACGAATATATAAAAACAGTACGAATATTACGTTTTACTCCTTTTGATTTACATAGCCGTCCTATTCAGCTAAAGTTAACGGTTGAACTACTAATAGCCTAATAACATTATTCGTATGTCAAACAACATTTTGGACTACTTTATATGAATCAACTTCTTAAGGTGTGTCCAAACTTCGAGCGGCAATCGAGCGCGGCTGCCGCGCGCGGCGCGCCGCGCTGTGACTAGACGACAGCCGCGCGCGAACGCTTCTGGCTACCTGCCGCGCACGAACATTCTTAGTAAACATTCGGCAGTATTTGTGTTTGGACGTATTTCTGCGCACAAACATCTTCGATCAACAATACACAACTAGATTTCGGGTCGGCGCAAATAATACGTCTCGGTGCTTAGCGCCTCATTTGAAAAGTGAGCCACTCTTTTATTTAGTTCCCTCGAACCACAGCCAATGTAAATACGTGTCACAATGCCGCAATGTTTATTCTAAAGTTGCAAAAATAATGGCCGGAAAAACAATTTAACGGCCGGAGTGTCTTACTTTCTGTGAGTACATGTAGAATAAGTTATATTTTAAGCTTATCATCCAGTCGGGGCAGACATAAAAAACCGGTAGAGTATTCGCCGCCATCTTGTTTTAAGTTCATTTTTTTAGTTTTTCTGAAATAACTCGTTAATTTTCAACTTTAGAGCAAAAATGACAGTACCTATCCAAAGTTGTTGGAAATTTAATTTCTCACAAGTTTGATCATATGCAAGGATCAATATTTGCAAAGTTATACTATCAATTTTATCAAAAAAATCGTAATGAAAACAAGTATGTATACTATCAAACCTAGATTGCCTAAAACATAAATAATTTTAAGTAATCTTTTACGTGCATATTACAAATTATTTAATAAGTGGTTTCATCCAGCATTCCCTCATTAAAATATGTTTCTTCTTAGCTCTTTTACGCATTTTTTTTATAATAAGCAGAGCTACGACACACGCGAACGCTTTCATTTTAGTTCTGATTCCAACTGAAGCGCGCGGCGTATCTTGGTTGTGCCGCGCAGTACTGCCGCGCAAACATTAGTCGGCTTTGTCCAAACTAGAGCGCGGCAGAAATGTGTCCTAGACATGCCGCGTGTTGCTGCCGCGCTCGTGCTGCTTAATGTTTGGACACACCTTTAAATAAACGTTATTTATGTAACACTTACAGATTTCTTTAACCAAACCAGCCACATTAATCTAACATACCACCTGTGACATTTGAAAGTTTCTGTTTCATTGTATTTATACATTATATTACACAAAGTAGAGTTCAAAACTACATTATCATCGTCCGGTACACAAACGACTTCTGTAGGTTGTATCAAAAAAATATCTTCGTATTGGTTAAATATAGAAGGCACCATTAGAACACTGGACACGAAAGTGACAAGCCATTGCCAAGTTCCAATTTTCCCAAGCACATCGGTCGTTACATCTTCATAAATGGTTCCAATTCTGAAAACGAACAAACATTAACATGGTTTACATCACATAAACATAATACAAATATTATTTACGCACATAGACATTTCAATTATAGATGTTATTGTTGTTATTTATAGCTGCATAGCCTCATAGATTTATGCTAGCGACACTATTACTACTAGATTTAAATAACTCGGAATTATTTGCCTGACATTTAGATATTTATTTAGCACATGGATACATTGACTAATAAATTGATTAGCTTTACGAGATTGTTTAACGACAAGCTGGCTCAAGGGCTCAAATAGGTAAATAGTAGAAGATTGTTAGAACAGTTTAAATAAATACATTGATTATGACCTACTTTACTACCTAGGTCCTCTGTATTTACTACCTACTTTTGTATGTATCCTAACCTAACCATCTCAGGATGTTTCATTACATTATAGATATAAGACACCTTTAATTGTCGGCGTCAGGCGCTACAATAACGTCGTAATGTGATTCCCCTATCGCAAGCTACTCTATAATTTTCCTCTAACAAGATAATCGCAAGTGGATTTACCTTGAATCATGGCGGTATTTGAATGCACATCTAATTCATATTATAATATTAGTGTTATGTAAATTTCGAAACAACATTATTGCTTCTATTTCTATACCAATACTTGGCTGTTCTCGGTAATAATGGATACCTGTAAGTGCCGAGACGTTAATTATTGTTTGAGTATTAGTAAGACCTAAACAACACAAGTAGGTAAGTATTAGCAGGTATTAGTGAATATTGAAATAATTATTATGGACAACTTGGTAGAATTGTTAAACCAAATAGGTATTGAAGTTTTCCTTAAAGCACTCAATTATTTTAATGAATAATGTATGTGTACCATTTTCAACAATTGTAGAGTCAGAAAACGTAAATCGGGAAGTAGATTTATTTAAGGTTTAAAGTCAATTTTATACGTTGCAGGTGGTTGGTTGGCTGTAGTTTTAGTGCAGTTTGAATCCTATACTCGTACATGTACAATTAGTATAATATAGGCAGTGTTTTTTTTATATCAATCTTATCACACAATAATTGTTCCAGAGCAGTTATGTATTTAATTATAGCCTATAATATAACGACAAAGAGGATCGAACTGTTGAGGTCACACGACCGAACGGATATCATGTCGATAATAAGACAATACCCTTTTCTATTGTTTTAATTATATAACATGTGGCTTAACTTGGCTATCAGGACATCGTACCAATAAAAGTAACACCGATCACTCTTGATAACAATTTATGGAACCATTGTCTCCGTAAATGTAAAGGAATAGTTTGTACATATACCTACATACCTACCTAAATAAATCATGTATTAATTCTCATACATAATGTAATAGTGTCAAGTGGCCGACATAATCTTTGAATCGCGTTAGTTGCGGTCTTATGTTCTCACTATCAGCTATGGTTACAAAACCCGACGTATCGTATAAACTTAAGCTCTATTTATAACTAGAAAGGTTGCAGGTCACAAGTTCAACTAATCAATGCAACATCCCACACATTATATTAGACTGAACCATAAAAACAGATAAGCCAAAGGCTAGAAGAGTGGGACGCATTGCGATTAAAATGTTCCACAATAAAAATCTGAAGAACTGGATTTGTGTTACGATATAAGTGATAAGTAGGTGGGTGTATCTTTAAGGATCATTGCACTCGAGTGTAATGTATGGGTGTATGGATATATGCGTGCGAGCGGTGTCCAGTCCGTGGGCAGGCACGGTTGGAGATAAGAGGTAAAGTTTTTTCGCGGTATTGCGGTATAGCCGCGCGTCCGGGCGTCGCACGGTGGGCTGAAAATCGGCTTTCATAGACTTAGGGATTTCAATTTTTAAGTGCCGGTTTTTTAGTTGGATATTGCTTCTATTGCTTATTACTATATACAAAAATGACACTACAGGTAATTCTGCACAGAAATAAATGAATTATAATTTTTTTACGAAAAATTTGTATGAAGCTAGTACGAAAAATCGAATTATTTCTTAAACGGAAAGGAAAACCGTAATATCCTTACAGGTGGTTGTAGTACTAATTATTTATGATTTTTTGACATATTTCACATAACGGTTTTCGATGCCGTTTTTTTTAAAAAATCTTTAAAATATTTTTACTATTATTTACATATGAAACGGTTCTTTTTAGTGTTTAATCGAGAAAAATAGACCTTTAACAACACGAAAAGAAATGTTGCAAACAAGAAAAAAAAATATTCAAACTAAATTCAAAGATGAGCTCAATCTATTAATTGATATAGTGAAACAAGGCTCGGGTACTACCAATGACGGTAATACTGCAAGAAAGTTTTTCGAGTTTCCTAATAAAACTGCAGCTATTACCGGATTGGATGAACAGTTGATTAGAAGAATAGCTGTGATTTTGCAAGCTATAACATCTGGTGAGCGGATAAACGTTATAAAATTTAAAGATTTTGCTCGCAAAACCGCCGAAAGATACGTGGAATTATACGACTGGTACTACATGTCGTCAACTGTACATAAATTATTAATACACGGGGCTGACATAGTAGAAAAAAATGACATTGTGCCGATTGGGACTCTCTCGGAAGAAGCCTCAGAGTCTCGAAACAAAGATTTTAGGAGGTTCCGGGAACATCATTCGCGGAAAATAAGCAGGCAAGATTCAAATCAAGACATCTTAAATATGCTTCTTGTTTCTTCGGATCCTTTACTAAGTGCACAGAGGCCTAAATTAGAAGTCAAGAGAAAGCACAGCTTTTTTGCTGAAACTCTCGACTTAATTCAGTTTGAGGAAACTGGGTTCGAGTTTCTAGATGTATCTAATTTGGAGCCTGACTCAGAAATGGAGTCCGACAATGAGAGTGATAAGGAAAATATTTAATATTTAATTTAGTCATTATTCTATGTATTTAATGGTATTTTTCATGTTTTTACGATATATACTGTATGCTGTTTTGTTTTTATTAATTTTATAAATTAATTTTAAAATATTTTGTACGATTGTATTTTTATTCTACTTTAATGATATAAATATCTTCATTTGATGTTCTTGGTTTGGACACTAAAAATAACCATTTCATATTTAAATAAAAATAAAAAAGGATTATTTTTAAAAAAAAAACGGCATCGATAACCGTTATGTGAAATATGTCAAAAAATCATAAATAATTAGTACTACAACCACCTGTAAGGATATTACGGTTTTCCTTGCCGTTTAAGAAATAATTCGATTTTTCGTACTAGCTTCATACAAATTTTTCGTGAAAAAATTATAATTCCTTTATTTTTGTGCAGAATTACCTGTAGTGTCATTTTTGTATATAGTAATAACCAATAGAAGCAATATCCAACTTAAAAACCGGCACTTAAAAATTTAAATCCCTAAGTCTATGAAAGCCGATTTTCAGCCCACCGTGCGTCGGTCGCCTCGGCCGCGGCGCACGGCGCGCGGCGACGAGGCAACTGCTCACTACTTGCCGTCCATTCGCTCGGCCGCGGGCACGCACGCCTCGCGCCGCTCCACACACGCCACATCGACTCTTCAATGTGTTTGTGATACTTACAGGACTACAGCAAATCCACGAAACTTATAAACGCCGCAAACATGGACAAGGATCACGCTCTCGAGGAAATGATGGGAAAACTGGGTATGTCTATACAATTTTCTTTATTTTTCCATTTATAAAATCAGTAAGGTTTTCTCAAGTTTACCATATGGACAGCTCTTTAAAGTTTCTCAAGTTTACCATACGGACAAATATTTAAATAAGTATTACTGTAAAAGCGACTTCTTGTCGTTAATGTGTCGTGAATATTCTCTTTTAAAGTATTTGTTCTAATATTTGCGTGTATGGAACTTAAGTTGTGTCATTAAATAAGTTATCTTGTCGTAAACGCATGTTCGCCGTGAGCATGCTTTCCTTTCTAATTGATCACATCCTCCGTGCGAGTTACTGTTCGAGTGAATTTTTAAGGCATATAAAATAAATATAATATTATTTACTAGATTACACTAATTTATAGATAACACTTCATTATCACTCACCACTTTTTATCTACATGCTATTAGTGGGTTCATTAAAATCAGAAAATATATTCTTTTTTTATTTTGAATTACATTCCGTTAACTGTCATACGTTATCAGTATGGTATTGTAAAATTCTCAAATATATGTTTTAAAGCAAGTGATTTTAAACCATAAATGGAGAGACCTTGGGATTAAGGCTTCGAGTCATGCAATACACTACATACCTAATAATTGGTCTGAGAGTTCCACTCCGCACTTTACAGTTGAGTAACAAGTATTATTATTTCACGCTGACCTGATGAAAGCATTTCACCTTCAAACAAACCCTGAGTGTGTCATGCGACTGCATTCAATAAACTAGTTCTATTAGGTAAATCAAAATTTGTACTAAAACATTGCCATATTTACCAAATCAAATGGTTATAGGTATTATGTTAAAACGAGACAATCGCGTCAATATAATGACTTTAAAACAGTTCAACACAATGCTTATTCCACTTGTTTGAACTTCTTTTGTCCCACCTTCCAAAATTTCATCCGATCACAAAGCTGAACTAACACAATGTGAATCATCTGCAAAACACATGTTTTTATTTAGTACCTTGTCCTTCTTTGAAATGTATAAGAAGTAAAGGTTGAAAGTCGGAACACGCCAAATGTTTATATTTCTGGGTTGTCGCCATTTGGCAAAAATATGTGAAGGTTACACAGAAAATGTGCATAAAAAGTAGGATGACAGCCAAAAGTAAAACAAACGAAATCTACTAGGTTAGTTTGCCTGAACCGAGCAAACTTTAACTTCCTAGATGCTTCTAAGAAATTAATTCTTGTTTGTACCTTCTTCAAATGTATATAAGTATGAATAAATTATATTTATTTATTCTTACCACGTGTATTGAAAATAACCGCAGTAGTAGTGTAGGTACGTAGTTCCTTTCCTAGCATTTTCCACAAGACTACTAATCTCTACTAATGTGTAACAGACATGTTCTCAAGAGGTATGGTATGATTACATACTTAACTTATGTCGAAGTTCCAAACAATTGATAATAATTATTATGGTGCGGTTTGGGAATAATCTTCATTTATATTCATTCCTCAGACTATTCATAATTCAAGTCACTGATGTCATGATAGTGCAAACTTCATTATAAAATGTCATAGATTATAATATAACAGCATACTGAAGACAAAATACAAATATTATGTATTACGATGAATTTATTCTCGTAGTACCTAAACGGAAAAAGCAAAATATTAGACAATAGGTAGATACTAATTTATTTTGTGTCTAAATGAAAATAATCATCAAAATATGATATTTCTTAATTGATTTTCAATATTGACTCAACTCAACATTGAGTAACATAATGTTAAAACTTTGAAGGTACGTATATAATTAAGACACGGCAAGTTGCCCTTAATTAAGTTAGCGTGATGGTGATTGCGGCCATTTTAATTTATTCAGTGTTTTTTCAAAGACAAAAAATATTAGAAACAAGAATTTGCTTCGACAATTTATTGACACTATTAAGACATCAGTTCTCTTCTTACGAATTACTTGTTGCATTTTAGTAGGCTTCCAATCCTTTAATAAAGTTAAAAGTGACTCTCGGAACACAATTAAATCATTAAAATTGAAAGTTAATAACCTTCAGACAACTTGGCAAACCTTTAGGAGGTTATTATGTGATTATTGGGCAATCCACAGACGAGATTTCATTGACAACTTTTCATTTATAGTCAGGTTTCCCATAGAGTTATGCGGCTCTATAACTTAAGTAGCAATGCAGTCGTAAGTCTAGACTGTGTAATTGCGGTTTTCCTATTAAAGAACATAATGTTTCAACATTTCGAATTCATTTCATTCGTTTCAAAGGATACCTTGAACACATATAATATTGGTTTTGGTAAAATAAGTTCATCAATATTTTTAATGCTAAACATGCTATGAGTGCAGTTTTTCATGTGAATTTGAAACAGAGATATTTACGTAATTTACAAAAAATATCCCAAAAAGCTATTATACGAGTGAAATCGGGAAGTACATAGGTAATATAAGCATAATTTCATGTCAAATACACTTTTTTGTTATTTAATTAAAATTCATAAATAAAATCTCATTATACACGGTGACCGTAAATATTACTTCTTTCTACATCAACCTTGGCGAATAGAGCTAATAACGAATAGTTACTTTGTTGCATTGATAACCAACTAGGTAAATTATTTTGAGAAAACTTTAAAATTAAAGGTACCTAACCTCTCTCTCTCTCTCTTCCTGGCTATGTGTCCCACATGGTGGTGGGGTCAGCCTTCCTTATTTTTCTCCTCCACTTCGCTCTTTCGTTGACGTCGTCATTGGAAATCTTGCACTCAGCCATATCCTTGGACACTACATCCGTCCACCTTGTCTTGAGTCTGCCTCTGGATCTTCGACCGGGGATGGAGAGTACCTAACCTACCTACTATTAAATTAAATAAGTATTAATCAAGCATTTTAAAGTAAATTAACCTACCTACGGCAAATTATTTACTTATTCATCAGTACGTTGGTACATCACATGTAACCAATTAAAAATCACATACCTAAATAAGATCAACCACATTTCTAAAACCTAATTAACTACTTAGATAACCAAACCTACAGACATCAGTGTTAGTAAATAAACCTTAATGAATGACAGTAGCGAGTACATATAGCAGTTAATATTCATTTACGTGTGTAAGTAACTACATATTCTCCGTAACGCTTGCTGTAAACGTGTGATAGGTACCTGTTGCGTGTAAACTACCTATCGTTTATTAACCTACATTTCTTCAAGGATAGTCTACTCGTTATATGCCCTAAAATACTGAGCGTTATCACTACAATATGACGTATTTCAACTTATCATAAGTCAATTATGTCGACTAATTAGGTTACATAACCGAAAAATTAAAATGCTAAAGGTTTTCATATATCAATTTCCATTTCATATTATCACTATCACTACAGCAAGTATATATTATTAATTAATATCCATATACTAGCAGCGCCCCGCGGTTTTACCCGCGTTGTACCCGTTCCCGTAGGAATTTCGGGATGAAAAATAGCCTATAACCTTCCCGTTGAATGTGGCTATCGATTACAAAAAGAATTATTCAAATCGGTTCAGTAGTTTCTGAGATTAGCGCGTTTAAACAAACAAACAAACAAACAAACAAACAAACAAACAAACAAACAAAACAAACTCTTCAGCTTTATAATATTAGTATAGATATTAAGAGCCTTATTCATAAACGGTTATTATTGGCATTTTTGCTATCAAATTGTTTCTGGTTTCTGGTTTCTGGTCCCATTCCGTCATACGCGATTTTATAAGTGTTTTGGTTAATGAGAGTTTATAAATAAGGCGGTAATATACATATTTATGGGACGCTTTCAATAAATACGAATCCAATGAATAATATTGAAACCTAATAAATTCGAATAATATAGTATTTAATATCCACTACTGAAATTGAATAATATGCAATAATTATTTCAATTAAATAAAGCTATTACGTTTATCAATATAATATCGTTTCCAACGTGATTTATCGTTATAGCTGTAATCTCATAGAATAAACACTGCATTTAACGTGTCTATATTATCGGCAATATCGAGTGTAATAATATCACTTATCACCAGTACCTAAACTGAGCTCAAATATTGACTATGTATTATTTTTAATGCTAACCAGAGATAATTACATATGTATGTAAATTATATTTAAAATCAGAGATTATATTTTCAGCTAGAAAATATGTGTTCTTGAAGTGTCAAGCGGTCATTTTGATATCATTGAACAAATATTTTTTTCAAATATTGTACCGTCACGACGAGACGGTTGCTAGCAAACGTGACTGCGGAATATATTCAATATTGTGTGGTATTGTCACAGTTATTTATAACGTAAAGAGAGATAATGTGACTCCGTTACGACGTAACTCTCATGTCGTTTTGGAGGTGTGTCAAACTACGCAAACACGCGCCCCGGCGATGAGTGATGCAGTTAAAGAATATGTATCATTTTTCAATCATGTGACATAATAGTCTAGACATTTGAAATACTTTGCAAGTTAAGCGCACGGTCACTTTAATGAATAAGAAAATGCGCCCAAGTATTTTACCCCGTCATTAAATGTTAAAATAGGAATGATGCTTCTCTAACACATATATTTTTCTTAGAGTTACAACAAATTAAAAAAAATTAAAGTTCATGTGAAAGTGAATTTTCATTAGTCAACTCTTTTCTTATCTTTAGCGTCACGTGTATGATCTATGATATCTCATAAAGTTAAAAACTAATGAAAAATGGCTTTACAAAGATAAGAATCAAACATCTACGCAGATACGCAGATACGCAGATACATTTTTGTAACAATTTTCCTACACGCTAGTAACAAAGTAACAGTTTAGGTAGCAGGGTAAGCATACATTACAGACGCCTAATTTGCGTTTTACTTTAATCCGTATAGGTATATTTGACATGATCTATATTTACGCAGAAGTAGGTAATGAATGTAAAAATAAACAACCCATTCAGTGGTGGGTTACTGACCTAAAATTTAGTTTACTTTTGGCTTTTAACACTGTAAAGCGTGTAAATGTCGTTTATTTTATAATCTTCTTTATTATCGTGTGTTTACGCACTATCTGGCACCGTTTATTCGACAGTAAGTAACTGTAATCAAATTATGATGATGTTTAACTACATGTGGTTTCTGTAGAAGCTGGTACGATGTGTAATTCTCGTAACAGAGGCATAAAATTAGCGACGTCTGCGACCACGATTGGCGTAAATACCACTACCGGTTATTCGCGACCTCTCATTTACAATCATTAGTGCAGTCTTACAACACAAAAGACACTTTTTGCAGCTACGATTAATCGCTATAGGTACACTTGTAAAAAGGAGTATATGCTTACATGTAATGAGCGGAGTTCTTCCACCATCCTACTTATATTATAAGTGCGAAATTTTGTGGATGGATGAAGGATGGTTATTTGTTTGTTATTTTTTAAGCAAATACTTAC
Source organism: Cyclophora punctaria (assembly GCA_951394245.1). Taxonomy (NCBI): domain Eukaryota; kingdom Metazoa; phylum Arthropoda; class Insecta; order Lepidoptera; family Geometridae; genus Cyclophora; species Cyclophora punctaria. Next base: position 6,182,211 of record OX596177.1, read on the forward strand.
ACACTATATCCTTGATTAAAACAGGATCTCAAAGAACATCATAGATCGACAGCCCGCAACGCTAGTTTTTCGTGAAATTCATAATATTTGCGCTTTGAAGCGCACGAGGAAGAAAATGTCAAATTATGGTACCATTCGATCATCAGATCGTAGAGGCGCCTAGGTGTAAAAATGTGACGCTACGGTTAGGCTACTAATTATAACCTACACGACCACGTTGGGTTTTTACTGCAATGTTTTAATCGTATTAAAAAGGAGAGTCGCAATCTACACGCGATGGTGCATTAATGCAGATAAAAACGTTCAGTTGTAAAAAAGTGCAGTATCTGTCTGGCCTTTAATTTAACCAATGGATCCGTAGCGTGGATATATTTAAACCGTATAATTACTTATATGAGTAAGTGTCCCTTGAAAGCCGTGAGACTTAAAATAACACTATGAATTTACTTAAGACATTTAAACACTTTCATAATCTTTATGCCGAACGCGTCCGAAGCATATACGCAGAACTGATTTCACTTTAAAATTAATTGTAATACATTCAAATTGTTTAGCAAATTTACAAAGGTTTTCACCTTTCTTTCCACATCACTCTGGATAATGACCATAACTAATCTGACTCACATTTTTGATATGTTCTCTTTTTAGAGCAATTTACATTAGTAGAGTCCATGGTAGCGTAATCCATTAGTAACTCTATCGTTTCTATTCCAATATTGTTTATAGTACATAGTCTATCAATGCACGTCCTAAAAAGTAATGTAATCTCGTAGAGTACATAAGCTTCTAGCATAGCAACGGTAGAGTTTATATCTACCTCTACCACTAATGTAAACAAGTCTTTATTTCTAATGCAAAGTAACATACGTAATATGGATCCTCTACGAAGTGTTATCTTTTGTTATCGGCCACTTCAGCTGCTACACAAACCGGCGGTTTATCAATAACATCTGAGTCAATACTCGCGTGACGCGCAATCTTCATGTCCTACAGATTCTTACAAAACTTACGTGCTCATTACACGATCATATTTCATAATGCGCATGTTTATGTTTAACTGGACACTAATTAACTGATTATTATAACGTACATTTCCATTGAACTTTATATGAATACTTTTATAATTAGCTGATACAGCAGCATTTGTTACAATATGATTCCCATTTTTTTAATATTTAATGTTTAAAACGTATCACGTGCTATTAAAACTAAAGACATCACGTTTTTGAGTCACTGTATTTTATATACAAATATTGAAGCTTATCAAATGTGTAATGAACGCAAATAATACAAATCGAGTCCTCCAGTGTGAAATATCACAGGTCATCGCGGGCCACCGACATGCGGCGACGCGATAACTTACGCCATTGTGTACGAAGAATGTCGTATTATGTTAATTTTACGAACTTATGAACTCGTATACCACTTATAACTCGATAAGTACATCTTTATCCATCAGAACCGGTACTAAAAAGAGACACACTTGATACATAGAACCATAGAACCACTTTTTACTGACTGCCTGCTTAACTATGTAGATACAATTTGCTACGTTTTTTACATTATAAAACTTACGTCATGAAACCTGGTCAAGGTTAAAACTCAAGTTCACGATCAAAAAGGAATAATTAAATTATCGAACCGTAAACTGTTTATATTATTATGTGATATTTCATAAATATTGAGGTCAAACCGTACAAAAAACGGCACGTCCTAAAATAACGTTACTAGGTTAAATTAATATAATAACAGTCACGATTTTTGTTGGCATCGCAACAAAAAGATAATTTCAACCATTCTTTATGTTGTCATGCGAATACAAAAAAAGTTACAAACGGATCGATCTTCATACATATTTTTCTTAATTTTGTTTTACTTTCGATATACTTGTCTGTCCACTTTGATAATCCCATGCTTGTGTTATCAGCTAGCCTTGATAATCCCGCAAGTTCACATACGCTTTATTTTTTTGTTTTTGAATCATACTATAAATGTGATATATGAATTAAACATTTATTGTGTACAAGCCGCGCCTCGCGGTGTTTACCGCGTTGTACCCGTTCCCGCGGGAATTTCGGGATAAAATGTATCCCATATGTTATTCTGATTTATAACCTATATTACTGTAAGTTTCATCAAAATCCGTCGTATATTTTTTGCGTGGACAAACAGAACATCCATACATCCATCCTCACAAACTTTCGCATTCATAATAATAGTAGGATTTAATAAGATATTTATTAATGACGAAACATAGTCATAATAACCACCATCTGTAGCTCCAACCAACCTTTTTCCCTCTGTGATTCCAGGTGACTTCGGTCGGTACCAGTGCTTCCAGTTCAGTCTTCACATCCTGGCTGCCATGACGGCGGGCATGCACATGCTATCGTTAGTCACAGTCGCGGCAATACCGGAACATAGGTCAGTAGTCATCAATATAACACTATACAAGTAACGAAATATTACTAAAAAGATTACTTTCCAAATAAACGGAATATTACTAGAGAAAACTGAATTACTGACATCTATCAAGTTATCAATTTCTTAGGGCTCCCACACAAAACTGCGATGCGATGCGATGCGAACTGAAATAGTTATATCCATCGCCATTACTACAGTACAAAGAAAAGAGATGAATATATTAAATGGAATTCGCATCGCATCGCATCGCAGTTTTGTTAACGCCCGTCCCAATAAAAGTCAACAATTAAATTTATCAATAAGCTGATAAATTGTTGTCATTGCTTTCGTGAAGAAATATCAAATGTTAAAAATTCGACATTTATTTCGTACTAACAATGTCAAAATGAATTTAGCTGCTATGTGACATAAGTGAAAGAGATAAGTTATTTGACCGATAGCATGCGTGTTGTTACGATTCGATTCTGCTCAAACCGAATGCAATCACAAGGATGCACTGGATCCAGGCTCAGATTGTCTTAATGTTTTAAAAAGTTTTCAAGCAAAAACTTTAAACTCTCCCGATTTGTGCATATTATTAACGTATTATTACAAGAATGCTAAAACGATATTTTGTGCAGTGTGTAAACTCGTATGAATACTTACGTAGATAATAAATCTTGAAATTTGCTGAATACAAAAGTTAACTCTTACTTTGCATACAAGCCCGTTGGCACAGTGGCAGTGAGAGCGCTTACTGTGTCGGGGGTTGCGGGTTCGATTCCCGCTCGGAGTCAACAATGTGTGAAGACATAGTTGTTGGCGACGACGTCTGGGTGTCAATTATATATTCTTATAAAGTATTGTTGTATGTCTATATCTACATATACATACATACTACTACTAGTATCAGTTAGTTAGATTCCATATTACAAGCTTGTATCCTACAGGTTAAAGTTACCTCTAATTAGGTCTAGTTAGCAGTTCAAATCATAGGTACTATTTAATCTAGATCGAATTTCTATAGATCTTTCTTCCTTAATATATTTCATAAGTATGAATAAACTGATCGTCCCTTTGCAACTTTGTATTGAAGTTTATATTTAAGTACATAACGTTTATTTAAGTTTATATTAAGTACAATTGTAGCTTGTAGTCCAGTCTAGACAACGTTTTAGCGTTAATTTACTGATTAGTGCTCTAAGAAAGTTTTGTAAGTTGTGTAAGCGTTACAAACACTTTTATTGTCACGTTTGATTTTAATTTGACTGTTTGATGATTTTTGTTTTCCATAAGATGTATTATTGATTGTTTTCCATAAGATGTACTCCAGTACAGCTAATAGAAACAATCATTTATTTTAAAACAACTCTTTACACAGTTATACAATGTTTAGACGTCTGTTACCACTAATTTATGTACGTACGTACGTACAGTCTTTTCTATAAATACACAAAGGTTGATGCTAAGCAGCAAATACAATTATTATTTACATAATTACATAATATTTTTTATTTAGACATATTTAACAAGTATATTTTGCTTCTACAATTCATAGACAACTCATCATCGCATGTGCATGAAATGGGACATACATTTAAGGTTTTGGATAATTTGGCTTACCTACGATACTAAGTTTATATTAAGATTTATTTATAGGTTTTAATGTATTACATATATTTAGATTATAACATTATATTACCTACTATAGTACCTAAGAACAGTAGTGTTCTTTCCTGAACATTTCCTGTATATTTCCCTTTATTGATATGTATTAATGGGTGGGATATATATAACAAAGGCTTTTGGTTACAAGAGTGTAAAAATCTGCTTAATACTGGTACCGGTAACACAAAGGATTGGCTTTACTTTGGAGTTCCTATTCACATCCAAGACACGAGTGATCTATACAGGTGGCATATAGTTTTAATATCCTAAAAGTGAGTACAACCTAATGTAATATACTTTACTTATTTATGTATTGGTGATGGATATGCCTTACAGCTTTTGTAAATAGTAAACATTCATTTTCTTTCTCTGTGTGCTCATTCTATCGGTTGTTGGAGCGTGTTTCCACGCTGATACTTCGTCTAGAATTTCGGAGATTTTATTTTTACTTTATGTTGAATTTCTTAATAATACGTATACTATTTTTATTTTAACTCCCTTACTCAATGTTTTATAAACTTTTTTAACTTCTAATAAATACTTACCTTCCTATCTATATTAACTGTCATTATTAACCAAACAATCGTAAAACTTAAACCTCTTATTTCCATAAATAGATTTGTACTAACAAATTGCACGTTAAAATTCATCAATTCAAATATCATTGCGTCGAATAAGACACGAATATTAATAATCTGAATTCATAATTTTACTTACAAAATCGAACACATAATATTCTGACAATATATACTCGTCAGAAAACATCTTAGTAGGTACTACAACATATGTATTAATGTTCTAATGGATAGGGTATATAACATGCTCCGTATCTAATATAAACAAAAGCACATTCACAAAATTAATGCATAATGCACCGCAATGCACCTGCCTTTATCATAAACATGTGTTATGTTTTTAACAAAAACGGTTTTCAATATTTCAGATGTTTCCTGTCTGGTATCGATAGCGAAAACTATACAATGCCTTGGAATTCAACAGATGTATGGAATGCTATCCCTTCGAATGATGGAAAATTAGATTCATGCAAAATGTTTGGAGAGAATAATACAGTTACGGAATGCACGTCATGGGTGTATAACACTCAGTACTACACATCATCGCGAGGTATCGAATGGAACTTTGTTTGCAGTCAGCGATGGATGGGGGCCGCCGCACAAACAGCTTATATGTTTGGTGTAGTCGCCGGGTCGCTACTTTTCGGACGTCTCTCCGACAAATTTGGAAGAAAAACCGCTTTCCTTTGGTCCGGATTACTGCAACTCATCCTCGGAACTGCAGTAGCTTTCACTAACGATTACTATACCTTTGTTGTTATAAGATTCTTGTATGGAATATTCGGATCCGGATCATATATCGCTGGATTTGTACTTACCATGGAAATAGTCGGGCCAAGCAAGCGAACCATTTGCGGTGTCGTATTTCAGATCATGTTTGCGCTCGGATTGATGCTGCTAGCTGCGTGGGGATATCTAATTCATTACAATAGATTTTTACTGCAAATCGTTTACGCATTACACGCAGTTGTTCTACTTCCTCATTGGTTTTTGATGGATGAATCACCGAGATGGCTGTGGGCTCAAGGACGCGCTAGAGAATCTGTTGCTATCGTTGAAAAGGCATTAAAAATCAATAAATCTATCGAAACAGTAGACACGTCATTACTAGTATCGCACTGCAAGGCGACGTGTGCAAAATACACAGACGAGCATTCAGCAGGAACCACGGATCTATTCAAAACGCCAAAGATGTTGCAGAAAACTTTAATTATCTGCGGCTGCTGGTTCACAAACGCCGTCGTATACTACGGCCTCTCGCTGAACACCGGCAAACTTAACGGAAACCCTTACTTTATCATGTTTTTAATGGGCGTGGTGGAGCTTCCCAGTTACGTTATTATAATGTACTTTTTAGACAGAGTCGGGCACAGAGCTCTCATCAGCGCTATGATGATACTGGGCGGCGTTGCTTGCTTAGTGATAGTAGCTCTGCCTCTTGGTTCCCCTTCGACGACTGGCGTAGTGATGGTGGGCAAGCTATTTATATCTGGCTCATATTCGATTATTTACAAATATTCAGCTGAACTGTTTCCGACGGTGGTCCGTAGTTCGGGCGTAGGACTTGGCAGCATGTGCGCAAGTATTTCAGGCGCATTGACGCCATTAATCAACTTACTGGACACGCTAAATCCTAAAATTCCTACCATTATTTTCGGTTTCCTGGCTCTCTTGTCTGGTTTATCCACTTTCTTCTTGCCCGAAACTGTCGGCCGTAACTTGCCCCAGTCCTTGGAAGACGGCGAAAAGTTCGGTGCAGGTGATACTTGCTTCACCAATTGCAGTGGACGCCGCATGAGCGAAGCTTCCGCAGATCTACCTGAAACCATGATCCCATTGGACGTAACTGATAAGAAAAGTCAAGATAAATAAGTACTTTTTGTACGCTAACTACTTGCCAAACGTAGTTAACGTATTCGTAAATGAATTGTAGGCGAAGGTATCAATTATATACTTTATCTGCAGAGGTCATGTTAACTAAACAATACCAGTGAAGTGGTAGCAGGCTACATGGGTAAACATAACATAACGTACACAATTTATCATGACCTTCGCCAAACGTTGTTATTGACTTATAAGTACGCTAACTATAACCATACGTAAAGACTATATTAGTAAGCTTTTGTTATACTTAAGTAAGTAATTATCATTCTAGTCAAAGTGAATACTAAGCAATTTATCGTTCGCGCGGAACGTTGTTGCTTAAGACTGGATGATTGCTTTTATTATCAAATAACTTGGTAAGGCACTAACAAGCGATTAATAATTGTATGTAGTCATAGAATGTAAGACGTGTTGCACGTGAAACAATAACCTTAACTAATTAAAGTTAATATATAAGTGACAGAAAATAGTCAATACAATCCAATGGTCATGAAACGAAACAGCCAGAAAACTATAAGATAGGAGAATAGATTTAGTAAATTATTCAACACTGAACAGTTCGTAACAATACCGAGAACTTATGTGTATAAAATAAAAATTGAATAGTCTGTCTAGTCCGTACTAGTACAGTTATAAAGGTTGCCAGACGTACCTAGGAAGCCGCGAGCCATTGTGGTGTGATCGATACAAGAAAACCGTGGTTTTGTAACCTACGTAACGCGGTAAGCCGTATTATGTCGAGGCATATCGGATTTCAGAGAGAATAACGTAAATTGGCACCTATTACGTAATCTGGATTTGAGTGTCTTATCCAGAATTACAGACAGGAAACAAGCTTACCTGTGTCTCAAGAAAATATGTCGGTTAACCGGAAATTCCATCGATTTTTTCTATCGCATAATATTAAAGCCGAATCACGGTTAAAACGTACAAAACGACATTTATTATTGTTCAGTTTTAAAGTTTAGAAAATTCAGTTTATCCTTGTTTATCCGTGGTGTGTATAAAATACGTGCACTATAGTAATGTGCAAATCAATAGTGCTAATGTATGCTATCGTAGAAAAGTAAACAATCACCCTGTGATTTATGGGTTAGATCACTAAGACTAATAACAAACTCCAATATCAAAAAGGTGAATTAAAGACTGGTTGATACGCACAGTTGTATAATAAAACACTTCAGTCATCTATAATAGACTTACTACACATAATTATAAAATAGTGAGGTGTTGTTAAGGAACTGTGACTTGAAATGATGTTCTACATAGTTAGTACATACTTACTTTGTAAAACTCTGAATAGCCTTTTATTAACTTGAATTGCATGAATCTGTACTTGCCTATAATGATTAAATATCCACTGTTTTAATGTCAAATATCTAGATCATTGCTTTACTTAATAGCACTAATCTTTTTATGTTTTTAATGTTTACTGTAGTTTAGTTTGAGTAGCTGGAAGCGCACGCACTGATGACAAGACCTTGGTCTAACATGATAAGTTTAACTATAATTATTATGAGTAAAAATATTGCATTTAATGTTAACGTATTTACTCAATAGTTACGTAATATTAGATTTAAGGGATTGCTTTAATGAAATGAAACTATACAAATGTTTTAACGTGTTTTATGTTTGGTTGGAATGGGTAATTTTCAATTTTTGATACTATTGACAGATTTTCAAAATGACTAATTCACTAATATTTAGAAGACGCTTAGCTACGTCTAGGTGCTGTCTTGCTGCCAAACTAAGATCGAGCCAGGTTCGATTCCCAGGTGCTGAAATTATGTAATAAACTTGGCATTTGGATCGAGCATGAGTAGTTTACTACCGGCACCGGACAAGCGTAATGATAAGAGTGAGGCCTTTGCCCATAAGGGTTCGTGCAGGTAAAACAGTACACACTTTACACACTTTAAATGGACTTCAGGGTGATTTTACCAATCGCTTTCCAGTAAGGGTGAGATCGTAAATGATTAAGACTTATGCAAATAGACGTGTCAATTTGAAGCTAATGAGGGGGCAGGACCAACACCGTTATACAAGGTGGCTTTCCGTAATTTCATATTAAGGTTATAAGTAATATTTAGGATGTTACTTTATGTAGTATGTAGTTCTATATTTTTATGCAAAAAATCTCAATACGTATACACTTACGTACCCATTTATTGAATACCTTTTTTCCTTGGATACCTACTAATGCAGAATATATAAATACCAATGTATACAAAACCTTACTTTTTAAATCACTTAAAAGTTGATGTTGATGAATATGTATTGGTATAATCCATGGTTTTCATTATAATACACATACCCTGCTTAAACTTTTGTGTATAATACCTAGGCTTTAATGAAAACTACTTTAAATTATTTTTTAGGTTTTTATTTAATAGGTACACTATTACCAATAAGTAACCTAATGACTTCTAGCATTTCAGATTGGTAATTATCATAAAGTGCCTGGCTACTTTATCAACAATAAATATATTTTTTAATTAGAGTTGTATTTATTTTTCCTGATGTGTTATTTTATGTTTCAGCATATGTGAGTATTTAATTTGTAAGTTTCTTTAATACTTAAAGGGCATATATATAAAACGCATTTAGAATAGATAGGTTAGGTAGAAAGAAGAAGAACTATAACTTCCAGTTAGTTTAGTACTTTTAATAGTAAACTAACCCATACAGTGGCCCTTCCCCGTGGGAATGATGAGATAAAAATGCAAAATAAAAGCGAAGTGTTTCCGTAAACGTTAGTTTCAATAAAATTAGTATTATTCGCTTAAGCCTAAGAAACCTGTATGTCAAATATCAAATCAACTTACTTATTAATAGCTACAACCTAGGTTTTATTCATGTGTTATTACTTATATACTATTAAATTATTAACATAGATAAAAATCACGTAAAAACAAATATGAGTCTTCAGTAATTAAGTGTTTATGAAAAGTTTGTTGTCTTATACAAGGACTGAAAAACAAGCTTTAGACTACTTCCTAATGAGTGTGACAAAGTGATCTACAAAACTGAATCTAGCCGGTGTATGTCCCTAAATATCCCAATAACACCTTCATCATACTACTTTACAGTTAATATGGCACTTACAAAACAGAGGCCTCTTTGAATACGTGATAAGTAGGTAGGTACATAAGTATGGTATTTGTTAAAATAATTTAGGTTAATTTAGGTAAAATACTGTAAGTAAAGAGTTGGCAGATTTTGCTTCCTCGCACACGTAGGAGGGATATCTAGGTACCTACCTATTTATTGTACCTTTTGGTTAAAACACTCTATTTTATTACAGGTGTTGGATCGACGGAGTGGACACTAATGAGTCTATAGCAGCCTGGAATTCCTCTGCAATACTCGGCGCCATTCCAATGGTAAAAGGCGAACTTAGCCGGTGCATGATGTATGAAAATAACGAAACCTCGAACGCGATACCTTGTTCTAAGTGGGTGTATGACACTACGTATAGGACTTCTTCTAGAGGTATCGAATGGGACCTGGTGTGCGACAAGAGATGGATGGGCGCCCTCGCACAAACAGTGTACATGCTCGGAGTGTTCACGGGAGCCGTGGTGCTAGGAGGCATGGCTGACAAATACGGAAGAAAAGCCATTTTCTGCTGGTCTGGCGTCTTCCAACTAGTATTTGGAGTAACCGTTGCATTTATACCAGAATACTGGACATTTTTAGTTTTTAGATTTTTATACGGAATTTTTGGATCTGCCGGTTCTTACATCACAGGTTTTGTTTTGACAATGGAAATCGTGGGGGCAAGCAAAAGGACAATTTGTGGGGTGACTTTCCAAGCTGCCTTTGCTTTTGGCATTATATTAGTGGCAGGTTGGGGCGCTGTCATAGACGACAGACAGATCCTTCAGCTGGTCTACGGACTGCACGGTCTTCTTCTCATCCCGCATATTTGGATCATGGATGAGTCTCCTCGATGGCTGTGGGCTCAAGGCCGTTCTAAAGAATCAGTAGATATTATTGAAAAAGCATTAAAATGCAATAGATCTGAATATGTTTTAGATAGAGCCGAAATGGTTTCTAAAGGTAAAGCAGAGTCTTCGAAGGCTACAAACGCTCCGTCCGCTACAACTTTGGACTTGTTCAAGACCCCTAACTTGAGGAAAAAGACGTTGAACGTCTGTTTCTGTTGGTTCGCCAATTCAATAGCTTACTATGGTTTAACGTTGAGTACTGGTAAACTCGAAGGTAATCCTTATTTGATCACTGCTATTTTAGGCTTCGTTGAATTCCCTAGCTACGCTGCTGTAGTGTACTTCCTCGACATTTGGGGACGTCGACCCCTCATAAGTTCAATGATGTTAGTCGGAGGTGGTGCTTGCATTATTGCCACAGCTCTGCCACAAGGCAGCATGGTATCAACTGGAATTGTTATTACTGGAAAACTCTTCATAGCGGGTTCCTTTGCTATCATTTACAATTACTCTGCGGAATTATTCCCCACTGTTGTTAGAAACTCAGCTATGGGCCTGGGGTCTATGTGTGCTAGGCTTTCTGGGGCACTAACACCTTTGATTACTCTTCTCGACTCTTTTAATCCTAAAATCCCTGCTGTAATATTCGGTATCGTTGCCCTCATATCAGGCTTCCTTTGCTTCTTCCTACCTGAAACAATGAACCAACCTATGCCGCAGTCACTTCTTGATGGAGAAAAATTCGGTTTAGGGGACACATGTTTCGCAAATTGTTGTGGCAAAAAACGTGACAGCTACACTGATGAGGATAAAACGCCTGAAGCTATGGTTCCTTTAGAGGACATGTCAAGGAAAGTTTAAAACGCGATTTGCTATGAAAGTACCTGTAGGCATTATAGTTAATAAATTACAACGCTGTGTTCCATGGGTGATAAAATAATGTCATGTACAAATATAAATTAACCTAACAATAAGTAGTATTTACGTTATTAGTAGATTTTTTTATTTGTTATTATTCGATTTTTATTTGCTTGGTAATGTGACTCATCTATTAAGTTAGATACAATCTGATGAAGATAACTCCGCACCTCGCTAAACTTCTATTCCCAGAATGGTTAATAGTAGAAACAATCCTTGGCAACTACGTAATGATTAAAATATATTAAAGGTCGCCATATTTTTTTGGACGCCATAATTAGCGACAACATGACATTAGGTACAAGAGCTAGGTGCAGAGTTGAATCAACCAGATTGTAGTTCATTTTACAAGAACAATAACTGTACCTGCATAAAGAAACTCGAAAGTAGGTAGGTAATATCTGTAAGTAGCTGAAAATGCATATCATAGTTAGTTAAGTTTACTTTATAACACTTACTTATGGTTGATATACCTACATATATACAGCGAGAGATGAACTATTGAACCAATTAGTATTAGACATATTTTTGTATATAACTAGTTAAATGTAAATAAATATTTTCACAGATAAGTTTTTCTTTTTTCAATATAGATTCCTGAATTTGGAGTTTCTAAGAATAGGATAAGAATCAAGTCCTAGGAAATTAGAAAAACTCCTACTGCAGCTACTACACACACAATACAGGACTACCATATCTTGGGAACATGATTGTTTGTTATATAAGAATAGGAATTAAGTAGGTATGTACTATTGGAAAGGCACTTAGGTATATGAACTAAAAGATTTATAATTCAAAACTCAATAATATAATTGAATATTTACATCAAACAATAAATTTAAAATCACAGTGAGATTAAAACATCAATAGAAATGACATCCATGTTGAGTAAGTAGTGAACATTCAAATACGAACGGTAACAAGTATAGTAATTATCAAATATATCAGAAATAGTTTTACAAGAGTCAAATGGAATCACACACAGATATCGAAAACCGACAACAGTAAAATGAGTACGAAAACACCGTTAAGATTCAATAACACTTGAAGTTATTAAAGTACCTAGAATAGGCTATCATCATGTAATATTAGAAGATATAAATATTATAGTAAGACAACAACAAGTGAAATGATGGATGAAAACGATTTGGTAGAACTTTGGACCAATGGGAGGCTATTGGTGGGAACTGTCAACATAATACAGAGAAAATATCTCAGATGTAAGTAAGTAACTCAGTTTCAAATTATAATTTTACATGTAGTTAACAACTCTTAAATTGAGACTAACCTAGCCCACTCTGACTACAGTTTAGTGATTTCTAATCTTTGAACACATTCAACAATGTAAGCCAAAATAATGTCTTGTCTAATATAGCATTTAATAACAAGGACCATTGAAATCTATTTACGTAATGTCATTAGCTAAATAAATTATACCTAAAAATATAGGTTTATTTTTGTTCACGTTTCATGTGACATAACTATGCTAGATGTAAATTCTTTATATAAAAACTACAATAATTTAAAAATTGTGAATTTTTCTAGTTATGATTCAGTTCAAGAGGATATATTTTGTCATTTGGAGGGTGTATGTAATAGATTATCCACATAATATGAGGCATATTTCATCCACATATAACGAGACATCAGAGATAACTAAACAATTTAATACAATATATACCTAATGCACTTTTTTTCTTACAAAATATTTTTTTTCACAGTATTTTTGTCAACTGTACAATAAAATGAGTCAGATAAAATTATTTAATAATAGGAAATGAAAATAGTTTTGTATCATTTTGAAACAATGACACATATTGATTGCATGCCAAAATTTTTATAGATAAATATCATGGTAAGCATTATTTTTAGTTCTTAAATATTATCACAAAATTCTAATTACCTAATATCTATTTCTACTCGCTAACTTGCAGTCAATCAAGCAAAGCTCCTTGGTGGTTAATAAAACAAATTAAACATTGAAATTATAGGACACTCTTCACAACCGACTCATGATTTTGTATTAGGAATCAAATTAGGAACAAAATAAATACTTTTCTAAAAAGTCTGTTCGGAACAAGACCTATATTTATTATGTTGCATTAAAGCAAGCTGTTTAGTCAAACATATTGTGCTAATCTACAAAGGAAAAGCACAGCAGCACTACTCATGTTTCCGATAGAGCTCATTCCCAACAGACCAACAAAAATAAATTTAAAAACAGATAATAATAAGAGTCAGTCATTTGTCGAATCCTCACAGGTAGTAGTGGACTGCATTTAGGCTAAATAATTCTATTTTCAAAGAAGTATAGTTGAATAACTTATTATAAATATGTACATGATGTACCTAACTATAAATAACTTTGAAATGAGATACTAAAAACATTCTCATAAATACCTGCTGTAGTTAACTTTGGTGAATGCTGAATTTTAGATTAATATGGTTGAGTAGACTTTAAAACAATTACAAATGAGAAGTAAAGAATAAATGTAGAACAAGAATAATTTGTCCATCATAATTTAGCACCAATTCATTAAAATTAAAAATGTATTAGTAATTATGCTTCTTGACTAATCAAAATATTTAATAAATTAGTGAAGCCAATCAGGGGTTTTGAGCTTGCAAATGCAAAAACTATAAGCGAAATACTATCTTGGACTTTCATTTAATCACAAATTGACTGAATTGTGATTGCAATAAAAGCAAAAAATATTTATGTTTATGGTTTTGAGGTACTAAAGTTGATTAATGTTCAGGGAGGCGTGTATGTGGTAAAGGTCCAATGCGAGAGACATTGTTCTCGCTGTTGAGGGCTGTGTGGACTATGATAGCTGGCTGGGTGGGCGTTGGGGCGTGGAGCTCGTGGCTCTCACCTGGGGTCAGGCTGGCTAAAGCTGCCAACAAGTCGTGATTCACTAATGGCTCATTCTCCTCCCGGGGCTCCCAGCCGACGGGAGGACTGGAGGGCGGCGAAATCAGAAACTGTTTAGTCAGCGCCGGCGGTCGCAGATTCTTAAATGTGACTGGTGTCACGGGTTGAGCGAAGTAGCAGTTAATGCAGGAGTTGTGGAACTTGTACTGATGCAGCTGCACGCGAGCGTTGGCCGCTGCCAGCGGACTATCGTAATTCACGCGCAATCTTCTAAAACTACGAAGCCACTGGAACGAAATATTCTCCGAAAATGTACGAAATAAATCTTCCATTTGACTTTTTAACTTCTCATCTGCAAAGATCTCGCTGTGTATGTTAGTAACGATCACAGATTTCGGAAGGTCGTCTAAATCATCAACTTCTTCTTTTGTATCATTTTCTTGGTCTATATCAGCTATATTGGGATGAACATTTGGCATTCCATCTTCTGAATTTATGTAAACGTAGTCTTCTTGAAATGGATCATCGTCTTCCTTGTGTGCCATTTTTGTTAGTGTCCTACAAAACACAACACATTTAATAATACCAAACTAATTAAGTAAACCAGTAAACACAATTTTGCTGAAATTTAACAATAATCTTTCAAGTTTTCAACCTATCGATCGTAAAGGATGAAAACCGCCGTCACACAAACAAAATTGGAATTTGGCTTGGCAATTCTGGCATTTATTTAGCAAGGCATGAATGAAGGCAAAAGGAAGGAATGAATGTGTATCACAGATGTGTATGATTGAAGCAAAGCAAATCAAATAGCAAGACAAGCGGACAAACAAACAATCAGTCAGTAACTTTCATTCCTTCCTAATATTAAACTGTCATTTGCTTGACTTGAAACTTTGTCACTTGATGACATGAAAAACCAGATCCAAACACGTTCCAAATTTTAGTCCAGCCAATGTAAAATTGAGGTAATGATCATACAGTAAACCGGTGTTATTCGGGACATTTTTAAATAGAAAATGTTATATCTCGTCAATGGTTGGGTGTATGAATGCTAGATTTCAATCTAATTATGGCATCGCTTGTGAAAATGAACAACTAACGAATTGTAGAAAAATGTGCAGACATTTCCTAGAAAATAACAAATATAATACGCGTCCCTAATAACCCGGCCAGGTGTGTTATTTGGGACGTGTAAATATTTTGTTGATTTTTAGTAGATTTTAAATATATAAATAAAATGAACTAAGTTGCGACTATTTCGGATAACACCTAGGGTGCAATATTAAATCATCTATAATACTAAATTTATCCACGGTTGCGACAATTTCACATTTGAGTCTATATTGCCTTTCGCAATGTATAAAAAACATGATACAAAAAACGATGTTTTATGTTCATTTTTAATTGTCTAAAACTTTCATTTATAGCTCAAGAACTATTTCAGTTATATTTTTTCTATTAAGACAATCAAAAAGTTACGTTATTCGGGAATAAACTGCGACGCTCTGTTAGTTGATTAAGCATAGTTTTAATTGTTTTTTCTAAATTTATTCACAACGGTGATATTTGAGACAGCTATATGTACTAACGTACGTTAGTACATATAACTCAATTCAAAATACATCATTAAGGGTCAATTCACACCGAGACGCGACGCGACGCGACGATACTCAAAGAGGCCAATGATTTCGCGCTACGCCGCGCGTCGTCGCGAGACGCATCGCAACGTCGCGAGGCGCATCTTAAAATCGTAGCAGGATGTACCGGCGATGCACCGCTGCGTCACGATACGTCGCGCTACGCCGCGAGGCACCTCGAGGCGCAGTGCTGCGTGGTGCAACGTAATTTGAATTCTCACAATGTAATGTGTATCTTTTCGTGTAGTGAATAAAGTATATTCTGAGTCGCTCTATGAAAAATGTGCGCGCAGCGTCGCGCCGCGTCGCGTCTCGGTGTGAACTGACCCTTATCGTATCACGTTTTTTGATCACTGCGGATGGCAATAGGTATAGATTCAATTAATCAACTATTAGAAGAACAGAAAATGTTACAATTTAGTGTCCCGAATAACACGTGGAGTCCCAAATAATACCGGTTTACGATATTTTATAAACGTATGTGCTGTCGTTCTAGTGATATCAAGTGCTCATTCCACACTTTACTTCGCTTTTCAGACTTTTTATTTTATGAGTGTGTAATGCAATAAAACAAACTTTGTGTAAAATATAAAATATCGTGTAATCGCGTTTTCCACTGATATAGGTTTACATGTCTATAATAATAAAGCTTGATATTACTTCATTAAGTAACAAGTGTGAACCATGTTTTCAGTGTTATGATACAGGGTGACCCATGGATGTAGGAAGCAATGGGAACCTTTATATTGCAGAGAGGATGTTTAACATTCGGAAACGAATGAAACCATAATTTAATATTTTGCTGTTCGATTTGAAAATGAATTTATCTCTACTTCTCAAAATTGAAAATACCCTGTTTAGAGCATTATTAATGCCATAATATGGGCCACCCAGTACAACTGTTTTTGATTACCAATGATAACAAAATATACATTTATTCACAATTAGCGATATGTTTTAAAATACATTCATAGATTTCAATACCTCTCAAATAAATACATCCATTTAGATGTTCGTTGTTGTTATGAATGAGCATTGGTGTATTGTTTATAGGCGAGAAACCAAGTGCAGGTATTCCTCTATCTCTCAGAAATCTCAAGTCGGAGGCGCCAGGAAGAATCTTGAAATCCAATTTAATATTCCTGGATTTAAAAAATATGTGAATTTAAAATGAGCATCTGATGACCCACAGCCCACAACAATAACCTTTGGTTAGTGCATTATGGGTCTTGCCCATCTGCGATAAACAGTCAAGACTCTCACACCTGTTCAATGTAATTCATCATAAATACTAGCTACAATAATATCTCAATAACTTACAACTCTTTAGCAGCTTCTTTAAAAGCCGGGACGAAACTGTTAGAGCAATCTATTTTTGTGCACAATCCTGGAGGACTTTTTTGTTCAAATTCAATACATACTCCTTCGCCGGCCTGTCTACACCATTTTTGGAGCTATAGGGTTTTTATTTATAATTATTAATAAACATCCAGTAGAATCATGTGCAAGGGAAAATCGATGAACACTGACCATTTTTTCAAAATTATCATGATCTTCATCAACAGGTAAACGTATATCATAACCAGCATCCAGTTGTTCTGGTAAGACATTTGACATTACTCCACCCTAAAACTCATACAATTATTTAATCAAAATATTTGAAAATGTTTCTGTGAAAACAATATACTATACCACATATGGGGATACACCATTAAGGGATGATGAAAATTGAAGTCTAACTTACATAAATTTGAGTTAAATTGATGGACACCACTTCATCAAGCTTGCAGCCGTCACCAAGCATTTGCATTTGCTGTTCTCTATAATTACTAAATTTGTCTATGATAAACCTTAGCTGAAAAAAGGTACGTTAAATTTCGATTAAACTGTTCTATGTACTAAATCAATATACAATGCCGTTATGTACTACTTTACCTTTTCGCCAGCGGTATTACAAGTCATAGAAAATGCATGCCCAGTTATTCCGGTGCAATGTATGAGTATTTCTAAACGAGAAATAATAAGTAAGCTTTAGTAGGTAACCAGTAAATTAATAACACTAGTCTTGAAAATAAAATTATGGTTGCACTTACGCCAAACACTTTTTTCACCGTTAAATACTGAAAACGATTCACCGGGACTGGGCAACCCAGCATCTAGTGCAAATCCTACATTCAGCTGTTGAAAATGGAAAGAACACACTAATTCTTTCATGCCATTTTGACCTCCAAGCCCCTCCTCTAAAAGTCGAATAATAATTTGGTTACCACTATATAACCCTGATTAACATCGACTTTTTACAATATTTTGTTTTTCAAAGATGTTTTAAACTAACCAGGCATAAAAGATAAATGAATTGTACGTTTAAGCTTTACGCCTGCTTGTTTTAGCCTTCTTATAGCCTCTATATACTGAATACTAATACACTTCGAATCTTCGGAGCCACGTGCATAAATATTTCCTTTTATATCAATATGAGCCGAAAAAGGAGAATGAGTCCAGCTTTCCTGTTGAGTGCGATAGTAAATAAGATAATGTAAAATTTATTTAAGTACAGCTGTTCTACTTATTAGCTATGCTATTTTTTTATGAAACACCCCTCTGTTGTAGTTAGACTGGTCACTATTATAGTTTGCATGGATGCTTTGGCATTTGGAACCTAGTAAACCACGGAAGCGAATATGATTTAAACAACTACAATGTTATCCGAGATTATTCTTTTTACTTAACATTTGATTTTAAACTAAACTTACAGCATATGCAGGAGCAACGTCCATGTGTGAATTCAATAAAATAGAAGGAATGGACTCGTCTGTCCCTAACCATGACATTATTAGAATGGGCATGGAGGGCTTTAACTCAATAAGTTTTATCACTAAATCGAGACATTTTCCTTGTTTATATAAAAAGTTTAGACATGATTCTGAAAATTAAATAATAAATTCAATTGCTGCTAATGACGCTAGGTATGACTCTATTAATTAAATTAGGTACCATAATTAACATCTGGCTGAGCACTCGGTATTTGCAAATATTCACGATATCTTTTGATTTCAGGCGCATTACTGATTGACGCGCTATTTGCATTATTCTCTTCACTATCCATTGATTGTTTGAAATATAGTATAATCTAATGGAATTATTGAGATTGTTTGAGTAGCTACTGAAAAACAAAGTAATATAAGTTTTAAATAAGAATTAAATATAAAACCAGAGTGTCATACTAATTATAGAGCCCATATCACGTAAATTATTTAATAAAAGAAATTTTTGGTAAATTATGGAAAATTATTACAAAGCAAACAAATTTCGACTTTGGTGATACCGCAGACGGGTCACCAACACTATCTTCAAATAATTTTAAAAGTCTGTGTATTACTTTCAATTTGGCTGTATGTAACGATGCGATAGATGAAAGAACATACAGAGAAAAATATTTCACAAGATCCTGGTAAGTGGGGAACAGTACCTATTTAATTCCGAACCCGACATTGGGATTGTTTACCCGATTTCTACAGCTAAGGTTAGTATTATAGATGAATGATACTAACTTTTATTTTTATTTGATTAGGTTATGAAAGGAATTACACTGTAAGTGAAGCCCTGTGAAGCAGTTACAGATTGAATAACATCACATCCTGATATATAATTATTCGAAAATATTAAGATGCTTATGATTAGGCCTTGCGGCCAATGGAATTCCGTCATCGGTTTGGTTTATTTCATTTTGACTGATAGAATCATCAAAGAATAATCTAATCACGATAGTATGTTCAATTTCTGACATCAGTTGGGATACACCAGTTGCACCTTGCTTGCAACACAGCATGCTCTGGAGAGGTTCAGGAAAAAAATCTTCAGAGCTGTAGGCATCGAAGAAATATGATGCACTATTTTATGTATAGCTCAATGGTTGATAGTTATTTTTTGACGAAGACTATTTCAAAATATGGCTTTTTATGTTAACCTCACAACTGTCCATGGTCTAATTTTGACAAGCGATTATTCATCTAGGAGCAATCTTTGTGAGTTGCACGAATGGGCTGCTTGAACTGGTTTGAAGTGCCTTGATGAACTCCATGTTAGGTTGCTCGCCCCGCATGTGAACTCACCATTATCCATGGTTCTTTCATCATATTCATTCAATTACTCACTCAGTTTGTTTCGTCGTCTGTGGTTTCATTTCATCCATTCACCTTCACCAATTGATTGATTGATTTTGTTTATTGTGTGTGTTGTTTGATTAAAAGATTTTTTCTGAATATTAACAAGTTACTTACATGGTTTCTATGTAATTTGCTTCCTTCGTAGTCAGATAAACACCTTATCTCTGCCCAACCCATTGAGCAAAATATGAAAATGGCTGGACTGGAATCTATGGTCGTCGAAGAGGTTAAGC
The DNA here is from genome assembly GCA_951394245.1 of Cyclophora punctaria. Classification (NCBI taxonomy): domain Eukaryota; kingdom Metazoa; phylum Arthropoda; class Insecta; order Lepidoptera; family Geometridae; genus Cyclophora; species Cyclophora punctaria. The sequence goes on from OX596177.1 coordinate 6,202,523, forward strand.
CGGTGGACAGAGAAAAGGTGAGTTTGCTCATCATAAATAAATAATGTGATAAATATTCTGATGTGTATAATGAGCCTCAGAAATTAAATACAAGAAGCTCTCAATCACTAATCAATGATCTAACTAAAGTATATCATCAATTCATCATTCGAATGTCATGAACTAACGGTAAACAATGTTTACATTTCCAAGATTTGCTGTTTAAAACTGCGATTTTGCTCGTTTCGTCGCTCTCCCCTCTGTGAAACTGCTCTAATTAATAACCTATTCTTCCAGACCTGTCCACTTCTCCTCAGAGTGTTTTGTTCAACGGGGAGACACAATTCCCCTGGAGATTATGCTCGGGGAAATGTGCCACAAAATGAGCTGCAAATCTATACATGGATGGATGCAACTCTTCGTGAACTGACTGGGCTAGTCAAGGAAGTCAATCCCGAAACACGACGTAAGGGCACTTATTTTGATTTTGCCATTGTCTACCCTGACTTGAGATCTCCTACATACCGAATGAGAGAAATTGGAGTAACATGCTCAGGACAACGGGGAGGTGATGACAACAAAACACTATCTCAAGTTAAATTCCAAATAGGACATTATTTGGATATATCCATCACTCCCCCAAACAGAATGCCGCCACAAATGCGACGCCCACAACAGTACATAAACAATAGACCCTATTGATCATAGAGTCTATGTTAGTTTTCAAATTGTAAGTTTAAAATTATGATAAGACCTCATGATTGTATTTTGTAAGGTTGGTAATTAATAAAAATGGTTCCCTATCATATTATTTCATTTTTACATTTTATAGATTTAAAGTTAGTCATGGGATTAGGTAAAAAGCTAGGTTATTTTTATATTTTTTATTTCCACATCTCATTCATGAACAATTAATTATTAAAATTAATGTTGACTACCCCGAATCAAACAAATGTTACACCTCTTAGGTAACACTTAAATGACAGGACAAAAAAATGTCCACAGTTAATTAAGATTTTTCCTAAAATAAATTATAATTAATTATTAATTCTAATGATTGGTAGCTGATCTGAATGGCCTCTTGGATTTTTTGCCCATATTAGCGAGATCAATAGTTATACCATTAGGAAGTACAGCTTTATTCTCTTGGTAATCTATGAAGCCTCTCTCATCCTTGTCTTCTTTGGCCTTGTCACAGGGGATACCGGTCTCATAGTTGTATTCACGTTTCAGACCATCAGGGTCGACATACCCATATTTCCCACGAGTGACACAATCTACCCCAATAGTTTCCTCCTTGAAGGAGCCATCATCATTTTCGAATCCCCACGTGATACTTCCATCGGGATTTTGGTCTGTGTATTTCCTAATGATCTGAGCAACGGGCTTCTTTTCCCTGTTGTGTGATGGCACATATTTTTGTTGAGCTGCTTTGACTGGGGCTCTTTGAATGGGTTCTTGTGGTCTCGAGTATTGTCGAACAGGTTGAATAGAGATTTCTTCTTCTTCGAAAGGTTTCGTCTCGGGTCTGAATACGGGGCGCTGTGGTCTGCTTGAAAGAGGTTGGAGCCTCACTGGCTGAGGTTTATTGTTCTGAGGTTCGTTTTTGATTGGCGCAAACGCTTGAGGTGGTAAAGGTCTGTAGGGAGCGGGCCTGTTTGGTTCGGGCCTTAGTATCGACGGAGTAGACGGCGGGAACGGCGATGAGTTGAAGATTTGGGGTGGTTTTGGTTGAGAAGTTGTGGTAATTTCATAGAAATCATGTTGGGGTTCGGGAGTGGAGAAAATGTTTGGGTTGAAAGCAGTTGGCGTGTTTATTTCAACATCGTCTTCAGGTTCTTCGGTGACTGGCTTGGCGGCCTCGTCGAGGGACTGCAAGTTGGGGCGAGGAGCGGCGTCGACTGATTTGAAGGACGGTCTTCCCAGGGGCCTTCTTATTCTCTGTACTCCCGGTGCAACTGGGACCGCTTGTAACCTCCCTTGTCTGAAGCCACCCTGTCTCGGGCCCCCGACTTGAATCGCTCCGGGTATCTGCAACCTCGGAGGAGCAGCTCCGTCATATTGAGCATATGCTGTCACAGCGCACAGCATACATATCTGAAAAAAAAACAACATTATTACTTGAGTAGTACAGAGAAGTTTCACTTTTTGTTTACCAATATTCATTATATTGAAACTATAGATTGTAGTTAAGCTTAATTTGGTTGACGGAATGCTGTAAGGCAATACCCGCCCGCGGACCTGGCATACTTTCCAGTAGACCTTGGACGTAACTACTCGAATATATAACACTTGACTTAATGATAAAGTCCATTCGATGGTATCAGGCACGCCTTACTCTTGTTCGATTGTGTTTTTATACGTAACTACTGCGTAAGTACCTAAGTAGTTATTTGACTGTAGATACCTACTTACGGGTGACAATGAATTGTTATGAAACAATGACACATAAGAAAAAACTCTTGACTTCATTGATATAAAATTGACCTACATTTCTGTTTTATTTTTAAAAAGTATCGTTGATAGCGACCTACCAGCTCCATCTACTTATTGTATGTTTGATTTCCTTGAGACTACTGAGATCCTTGCTTCTCTTTCTTTAACTTTCAAGTATGACTAATATTAAAACTGAATTTTAATCTATGTTAATGTAAAGCATGCTCGAATCTGTTGAGTAACTAGAGGCAGTTTAGCTGTCTTTATCACCGGTGTAACTCGTTGAGTTGCAACCATTGCGCATTGTCGCAACCACGCAAAAGTTCCTATACAAATATAATAAATATACCAAGGTTTACCAAATCGGTAGTTAATTTTGAAATATGTAAAGTATGTTAAGCACTTATGTACTATTGTTTTATTTAAATAGTTGCCACGAAAAAGTTTTCATGTATGAATAAATTTAAATTGGTTAAGGGCTATAAAAGTTTATTGAACTTCTGTATGAAAACGTGTCAATGAATAACTAGTTGCCTGTGAATATACAAACAATGCATGTGTAAACGTGTCTCCGATGACCATTATCTCCAGACAATGTGTGGCGTCGCGACTACATGATAAGTATGAATTAAAATCGACAAAATTAATATTTATGTGAAGTGCGAGCAAACCATGCGTGTGGATATTCAATTTGAATACTAAAATAGATAAGGAAAATGATCAAAACTAGCTTTTCTTACGGTTTTACTCGCTGCGTACCCGTTCCCATTTTGAATTTCGGGGTAAAGAAAAAAAACAGTATTAGAGCAATATTTAGATTGTTTAGGCGTGAAAGCGTAACTTTGGCGTAACAGACAGGTAGACAAAGTTTCTATTTATTTATAGTACAGGGATTTTGTTACGTAAATTAAATACATTCCTACCCTAAAGTCAAATCAAAAACGCCAGACCCCGGCTAAAAACCGATCTATCTACATATACCGACATACTTACACCTTGCTCTATAAACTGGCTATTATAAAAATGTATGTTAATTGTTTTTAGAAATAACTCAAGAAAAATGTTGTTAGTTAGGGCAGCATATTACAGAAAGGTTTAAGGCTAACCGGCTACGTCAAGAACTTCCGCAAGTCAAGGTTGAGTCGGTGACGAACATGATATCTAGATTCCAGATTTAAAACTCAGTTCAAGAAATAGATACGTACTAAATCATGTGTACGTCGAAATATGGTAATGAGTTTGTATTATTGTGTTAGTTTGATTGAAGGCGGTAATATCTGGACCACCTTTCGGATTAAAAAAAATATTTTTGACTATGATGGCCACATTTTAACAAGAAGATATTCTGTTTTTGCGGAGCTGCATAGTTAAACTATAAACTTCATAAAAAAGTAGGTTTTAACAAGTGCCTAAAGAAAAACGTTAGAATTCCTTAATAGGAAGAACTTCATTACAAATTGAACGATGTCGATTGCTTATTTACCGCAGGTTTCATTACACGATACTCTATTTTTCTTCAAAAGTTGAATTTGATTCATAGACCTTAAAAAGGAAAGCAGTAGGCCTCTGGTCTTTTAGAAACTTTCGTCGCGCTCAATTTATATATTTCATACCATATTACGATATCTACCATTTTCACATTTGTTTCGAATATGAATAGGTTCGATCGCATGTTTACAAGCGGTAGTATGCTGTAAAGTAAATCGTCTAATTATTTAATTCTTGAAAGTTACATGCTAATGACGTGGTGAGAGCACGTTTATCAGGATTCCCTGCTAATTAATCGGTTCATTAACTTGTTGCGTTGTGACGCGGCGTTACATTGTATGGTAATTAACAAATTAACAGTTAGTTATCTAATAAGTTATCAGTAGTAATAATTGTGATGTAATGCTAATACAAGGTAAATACATAATGTAATGACATTGTGTACTGTTCGCTCGAGTTATTTGGGTTGGGCATTGATGCGTGACGTGATATCATATGTCTGTATAAATAGCTGTACAGCTTATAAAATAAGTAGGTACCTACATAATATAAAAACATTTAATTAGATCATTCCAGTTACAATGTCAGGAAATGTTAACTTTTGGCTGCCATTGCCTCAGTGAGTGGCTCCAATAAACTATAAAATAGGCTGAACATTAAAAGAATAATCGTTTTCTACGTATGTTTAAATGTGATAATGATGAAATAACAATCTAAGTAATGTAATAGAGCCTTGTAGCAAGTAATGTGGGTTCAAAGCAATTATTAGAATCGTCTTACCAAAGACATCAACGCGCGCCGATCCCACTAACACTACAATGCAATTCAATTCAATTAGTGATAAACAGTTCTCTTCCTACACATATTAAATTATCTACACTTGATATACTTGGTATTCACTAAACACTCATTCTGTACCTCGTTAACGTTTCTTGGTTTGAACTCGGTGTTCTCTAAAACTATCAGTCGGATTTGATTGTATTTAAATAAATATTTTACTTAAATATATGTATATTTGAACAAAGAAACAAGTTCAAAGCAAAGCGAGTAAGCTAGTTAAACGTTAATAATGATTACATTTATTTAAAGTATTGTAGTATTAATGAAACACGTGCGTTAAGGTGGCGAATCCAGTCCATGCGTGACCCACTAAAGGGGTCTTAAATTAAACGCAATAAATATTATTGCACATTCTGTTTGTTAATCGTATTTCTTTAAATTTAAATGCTCTATTTCAAAGTTAACGATACTTATCGCTCTATTGTTATTGCTTTAGACGTATTATAGTCTTTTGTAATGATCCTAAAAGTTCCTACTGGAATATCTTACTTGATGTAGGTCGCGACGTTGCGTGTTTTTATTATGATCTTTTGAACCTTCGTTTCTCCCAAATAAGTCATGAACATTATTATAAATATATTGTTTTATATCAAAGTTCAGATAAACATTAAGTTGTATTATCGTTATATTGAACACCTTGAACTTTTTATAGATATCAACTCTAGATAGGTAACAGAATGAATTGCAAGCATTAGCTGGTCAAAGTATTACTAAATGTTAAATTCCAAGATGTAATTAATAAAGTACAGACTGGTTCTGTCATTGAATCACATTTTAGTAGATTAAGCAAGTATTTGTTCCCACATTAAAAATGTGTTTATATAAAGTGTTACAAAATTCTCATATTATTATAGACATTTAGCGCAAAACCGGTAAACATAATCAATACTTCAATATTGAAGTACTCTATGTAATTTAATGTTACGAACAGTTGAAATAGAACAAGTTATGTGTACTATCGGCTTCTATATCGGGTAACCAGCTTTATAATAACACTGGGGTAGGTACGTAACGCAGCGGGCAGTTGTCCAAAATTACGTAATGTACCTCAACTATTTAAAATGACAACATTCTACAGATTATGCGATACGTGTTAACAATTGGTTCCACTTTGCTAATCATAAAGGGCAGTGCATGTCGTAAGGCAATAACTATTGCGGGCACACGCTGAAACGACCTGTCATCTCACGATCACTCCCAAGGTTATCTAGAAATTGACACCTACTGCCATTTATCCAATCGACCTGTATACTGTATACCACTTACTCATTACGTTAACTTAGGTACCTTCATAAAGTTCACTCGACCGAACGCATGCACCGATGTATTCTAATAAGTCTATTTGAATTCAAGAACAAACTTCATTTGCGTCTCAATACTAGAACTTTCACAAGTTGTCCTTACAAAAATATTTGTAGTTCACTTTTTGTGCAACTATCTGGTATTTAAATTGATTTGGTTAGTTAAGTAAGACTAATAAGTAATATCATAACGATCTTGTTTGGCACAAGGAAATAATATGCAGCACTGAATCGCAGTTTGCGGTTAATAATTTCTTTCACCTTGAGGTTTAACGTTCTCTTTTTAAAATTGTCCATAAATATTGATTGTTGAAAAATACCAAGGTTTGAGAAGGAAGTATTTATAGAATAATGTGTTTAAATAAAGAACATGATTGCCCTTGTTAAAGGCGCCGTATGATCAGTGTGATTGTTGTCTAGGGTAATGTGTGGTAATGGCCTGTGTAAGGTACTCACCAGTAAAGCACGCATGATGTCCTGTGGGCGCACGTCACTACCACGCGGCGTACAACCAACAAATAAAGGAAACGCCTCCCGCTCCAGCTATATGAGGTCGCCCACTCTCGGCTGGCTCAGACGCGACCACCATACCTTATTGCAAGGTGACCAACTGTGAATGCGAGCTGCCCGCGCCCCAACCCAGCCGAATGCACCACTACACAACTCGGTAGAGCTAGACGCGATGATACCGCTAAATGAACTAATTATAAATTAAAAATTGACACTTTGATTTTTGTATTCCAGTCGGGAATAATATTATTAGCGTTTTATGAGAATGTCATTATGATTTTTGATATATGTACTTAACTATGTTATAAGTACGTTCTTGCAGCTACTTCTTGATATACTCGTAGAAGTAAATGCGAGAATGTCTTATTTTATGTGGTTACATTTAGTACCCTAAGGTTGTATCGTAAATTATCTGCAAGAGATAGATAACAACAAGCTAACAAGTACCTTCCTTATGCTAATTAATTACTAAAATAAAGAATAATTAAAATGATGTAATACACGAAAGTGAAACTATTGTTTTATTTGGAGAAATTACTTTTTATGTTACTACTTAGACATGTTTTATTATTCCCTATATTTTATGGTTGTTTCGTCTTTCGTTACGTTTCGTGCATATTATTACCTACTTATTTCATTACGATGAGTAGACACGTAACTTCAGCTTAAAATATATTTTGTGACTCTAGATCCAATTATTGGAAAGACTATTAAAGCTTATTCTCTATTCAATATTTAATTACTGACTGACAACATATCTATACTTAATATTATAAAGCTGAAGAGTTTGTTTTGTTTGTTTGTTTGTTTGTTTGTTTAAACGCGCTAATCTCAGAAACTACTGAACCGATTTGAATAATTCTTTTTGTAATAGAAAGCCACATTCAACGGGAAGGTCATAGGCTATTTTTCATCCCGAAATTCCTACGGGATCGGGTACAGCGCGGGTAAAACCGCGGGGCACTGCTAGTTTTTTTATATATCTTGAATTTAGTTCATCAGTATTTCGTTGGGCTTGATACAAATCTATACTAATATTATAAAGCTGAAGAGTTTGTTTTGTTTGTTTGTTTGTTTGTTTAAACGCGCTAATCTCAGAAACTACTGAACCGATTTGAATAATTCTTTCACTGTTAGATAGTCTATTTATCGAGGAAGGCTATAGGCTACATTTTATCCCGAAATTCCCACGGGAACGGGCACAACGCGGGTAAAACCGCGGGGTGCTGCTAGTAATAATATATTTAAAAACAAGATTAAATTATTTAAAAAAAAAAATAAGTTCATCTATACTAATATTATAAAGCTGAAGAGTTTGTTTTGTTTGTTTGTTTGTTTAAACGCGCTAATCTCAGAAACTACTGAACCGATTTGAATAATTCTTTTTGTAATAGATAGCCACATTCAACGGGAAGGTTATAGGCTATTTTTCATCCCGAAATTCCTACGGCAACGGGTACAACGCGGGTAAAACCGCGGGGCGCTGCTAGTTTTTTATATATCTTGAATATAATTCATCAGTATTTCGTTGGGCTTGATACAAATAATAATATATTTAAAAACAAGATTAAATTATTTTAAAAAAACAATTAAGTTCATTAATGTTATAAAGGTGAAAAGGGAAGTTTGAGTAGGTCTGGTGTCGGAGTTCATAGACCGCCTAAGGCCCGACATGGTAGTTCATTAATGGTAAACTCGTTTAATGAAGATTCAGCTAGTTAAACATTATGAATTGCAGACAGATTCGATTAACTGAATCAGCAGACAGGTGTGGCGCAAGCGATACAATTTGTCGGGTAATCTTCAACGTATTGTGTTTCGGTTTACAAATCAATAGAAATGCGCGCCGCATTTGATGTGCGGTGAGGCAACAGTTGCGTGCCACCTCCGTCGCTTAAATGTTATATTCCGATTCTTCACAGTTTTCAACATTCATTCAACGGTCAAGATCATCGCGTATCAATATTAAAACTAAAGATACGCACTGAAACTTTACAACTGTCATAAAATAATAAATGCGACGTTTCATTGCACCCTATAGACAATCTGGTTAACGTAATGTTTATTTGTGTGCAATTGGAAGGAATTACAATAAGATGTGCAAATAAATTATATAATTTATATTTAATAGCATACTTGTTTAAATAACAGTAACAAAGTAACCTAAAATTACGTCGGTGAATCGATATATGTATGCATTTCGTAATGTTATTTCCGATGTACTCAATGCAACAAATAAGAAATGTTTCCGACGTCGTATTCGCGGCGGTTACCCGATCAGGATAACGTTTTTAGGGTGTTACATCAGATGTTTCGCGCCAACCAATTTAGTCGAGTCACGCAAACACAGGAAAGTGTATCAGCATCACAACTAGTGAGAGTTACTACACCCATAACAGTTCATTCAACGCAAAAACCCGATATCATTTTCCGAGCGGACACTATGAACAAGTGAAAGAGTTCAACTCACATGTGAACGTAATTAATTTAACTTTTCTATCAACGAACATGTTTTTAATGACCAGTTATTATTTACCCTCTTGATAGAGGTAAACAATCTTAGCAAACATTAATTTCACATCTGAAAACCGTCTACTTATAATATTCATTATCCTTATATTAAATGAACTTCATGTTCATTTGATTTGTATATTAAATGAACTTAATGATCTTTTATTTATGAAACGTTACTGTGTCAATGGTTCTGCATTATTTACGTTTATTATCAAGGCTATAATTCATTTCCGAAAATTGTTGAGTTACCTTTAAGGGCAGGCGACTCCGTTACCCGCCCCGTATCGCCTTTTTGAACGGCTAGTTTTTCATTCGACACGTACCTAGCTGCCGCCACAATAGGACCTGTTACCCGGTCATATTCACATCGGAGGAATATGTATTCGTGTCAGGAGAGACAGGGGTCAATAGCCGGGACACTCGATTGACCAACTCTGTGATGAAAAATGCAATAAACTATTTCCTCATTGATATTTTTTTTCAACTAAAACAAACAATAAAATTTCATTTTTTTAAATATTTATTAGTATTGTTTTTTGAATGTCAATTTGCAAAGATTGTTGTCTTGAAACTGTTGCTGCTTATTATAAAATATAAAAGTTAAATGAACTTTAGTTCTGTTTGAAGGTCTCTCAGGCTGAAAAAAAGCAATAATGGTGCCAGTAGTAGTTTCTTGCACCATCAATGTTTTTATTTCGTAAGAAAAATACTCTAAGTATTTAATTTACTCTATGGGGAAATTTATTCCATGCTACAGAGGCTTTCAGTGTTATCACCACACCTAATCAAATATTGCAATAAATAAAGAGACGCAGAAATACCAAAAATAAAATGCGTTAATGTAAAAAATGTAAAGGTCATCCTATGTAAATGACTTATTACAGTTTAACATGAGTTAGTTTCGGCTTCCAACAACTGTCTGTTACAATAGGAGTGAATTCTTAAACGCAAGCGTTAATAATTAGCATTTGTAGTGAGTTTATTATGAGGAATGATTATGTGAGTCACGTAAGAGTCGTGTCGCAGTCCACCGTTAGATTCTCACTCATACTTACTGACGTTTTGTAATGACCAAGGGAATGCGTCGCCGCCCTACAAGCCTGCAACACGCAAGTTCATTGTACTTGTCATTGAAATAAACCACATGTATTCAAACTATCAGTTAAATAACACATTACAATGCATATCTCAAGTGGGTTAGTAGGTGGATTTAAGTAGGATTTAAAGGGAATTTTATGTGCTATGACTGGTGGTGGCATTGTATGGAAAATAGGTTTTTATATCCTTACTTTATGCTCTACACTACAATAAAACTATAGAAAGTAAATATTATTTGAAATATATGGAAATGATGTGTGTGGGAAACTGGGAACGATGCCAAGTAATTTAGTCGAATTTTCTCTTTAGTGTAAAACAAATCAAATCACTTGATCTTGGTGAGGTTACAGGAATTTCATTTGGGAAGTAGGTTTGACCCCTTAGCTTCCCCTGGGTTCTCCTTCCATCTATTTATAATATGTTTGTAATCTTCAACTGAAAAATCTAGTAATAGTGAGTTTAAATCAACGTCGTGGGTCCGAAAAGAAGAAAACGAAAATCTTGCTCAAAATATTAATAAGTTTATTTCCACATAATTCGTTAACAATTTACAAGTATTGTATTAATTAATAAATTACACTTAAATATGAATTATCGGCTTCATTATGCTTCAAATATTAAGAGATTATTTTATTATTTTATAAGTACAGAAGCCAATTTTATGTATTTGATATGACGTTCTAAACACAATGATAATGGTTACAAAACATATTTGAACTGAATAAAATGCACGTTTACAAAAACATTTTAAATGGAATGCAGACATCTAGGTATAAAAGCAATCTCACAAACTTGTAGGATATAAATATTTGAGAGTTAAGAATAACTTACGTTTCAAGTTCAATTTTAGTTCTATATACACTAGTATGTTTAAAAAAATGAACTGAACTAGAGCCCTTTTAATGGAACGAAAAAAAATATTATTTCCTTTAACATATTTAGCGATAAAATTAAGAAATGATCTGAATGCCACCCTAAATAAATTATTATTTAAAGGCAAAGTCATAAAAAATCGTCACAACTAGGAATTACCAAAAGTTAGGGATCCCAATATTATATAGTTCAATCGGTCAATGTTTATTATTAACTATTTCTGTATGTCAATAATGAGTAGGTAACTTAGGTGTAATAGGGTATCCGGCGGGCAGTAGCTAATAATAAATAACTTACAAACAAGCTATTGGTAACTACTTGATATACAGGTACAACACAATGATACACTTAATACGTACTTAACTTAAAAATAGGTACTAAACTATATCCTTAAATTACTGTACAAGCGTCTAATAAACTTATGCAACTTCTAAATACCTATAGTTTTTCACATCGAGCCCACCTCGGCTCGGCGTCAATTCTGAAACTTTAGTATACTCTAAAATAGTATAGGTAGTAACCTCATAAAGATCCACTGAAACTTTAGGTTGTCGCTTTTACTACATTCATTAAATCTAAGTACTTACTAACTTATAATTTAAATGCCGCTACGTTTTTAAACTTAAACACATTTTTATTTATCAAATTAGCTTATTTGGAATCAATACAATTTATAATTGCAAAAAAATTCTTATCAAGCACTCCTTAACTTAAAGGAATAACTATTTCAACCTAATAATTGCTCTTTAATTGTTAATAATCTCACTATTCACTGCACACTGGTTTGAACCATAGTTTTATCAACCTTTTACTTAATCACTGTTTATCACAAAGTTATTATTAACACAGGTTTGATGTCCATACTCCTAGTGCCCTCTGTCGTCGGTGACGGTAAACGTACCGTTGCAAGGTGAGTTACTGTCGAACGAAGGCCTGTGGGCAGAAACATAGGTAGTAAAATAAATTGTAGTTCGGTGTTTGGTGCAGATGGCAGTAGTAGTATCTATAGATGGGATAGTTCATTACTAGAAAGACAATAAGAAATTTAAGGGAATGCCTACTTTGAATGTTTTCTATAAAAATCTTTAATTTTAACTACCTACGCTCATTTATTTAATTTGTCTTTATAACCAGTATTTTCAGGATAGGTAACGAAATTTATTTTTATTTCCACATCCTGTTAGATTGCTGTTTCCTATTGCAAGCTACATATCATAGGTACGTACATTTTTCTATCAGCGACTGGTTCCTTTTTCATTTTGCTAGCTGTCTCTGGTAACAAGAGGACAATAGCGCCCCCTAGTGCTGCTAGCAGAGCTATCGTAAACATCGGGAGATGGTCGTTGAACGCTGTCTGCAATTAAAAATAGTTTTGTTAATAAAATAATAATTAAGACTTTAATGACATAAAACATTTCGATAAAAGACGCAAACTTCAGATCATGATCACAGAATAATAACTAGTACTATCATGATCATGTATGAAATGTCAAGCAAAACTTTGAACTTTAAACTAAGTGTACTAAATACAGGTTTTGTTTGGCAAACCATTTAATTACGTAGGTATCTAAAATCAGGTAGATAGGCACCTATTGTACATCGCGGGAATAACAGACAGAAATACACACTTATAACACTTAAGTGCTTATGCATAATAAATTTTAATTACAAACTTAACAAAAACAATTCTTACCAATCTCCACAAATACGGTATGCAGATCAAAGCTAATCCAGCTGAGATCTGACTGGCTCCTACTCCAAGATTTCTCACTACAGTGGGATACAACTCCACAGTGAAAATAGGCAGCATCATGTTAGTTGAACCAATAGCAAATTTGCCAACCATCAGACAAGCTATCATCATCCAATCTTCGTCAGATGATAACGAGACCACTTCGCTTGCGACACAAGCTAATCCACAAACCAACATACTGATAAATATCGTGTATCTGCGACCAGCGTACAGAAGTATAGGTATGCTTATAGCGATCGCTGGTATTTCTACAACAGCTAGAATTATGGATGTCACGTGTAGGTTGCCGAGGTTGAAGTTGCCAATGTTCAGGAGCAGTCCATAGTATGCAATTGTCATGGCAAACCAGGCCAGGAATAAGCATATGGTACGTTTCCTCAGCGCTCCCCTGAGGAGCATGGTAACGCTGGGGCCTTCCGTCTGTGTGTCCGCTTTGGATAGCATCAGCAATTTGTCGATATCAGCCGGCACTTCTCGTTTGTTAAACGCAATTACTTTCAAAAGTATCAGTTTTGCTTCTTGTGTTTTGCCCATACTCAGCAGCCATCTTGGCGATTCAGGTAATATGAACCTGAAACATTAGATTTATTCTAAAATCACTGTAGTTACCTAACTACCTACCTTGGTAGCAACTCATCTTACTTTAAATTATCCAAGATATTTATTATGTACGACTAAAACACTCATAGATATAAAGTCAAAATTACCATAATCCAATAAGGAAACATCCAGGAATAGACAAAGCAAGTTGTAGATCTCTCCAGTTAGGCAACACCAAAGACAGAAGTGTTACGATCAAGTACGCCAGTGGCAGTGGGAAGAAGTTACAGACTCCTGCAATAGTCGCCCACTTCCCTCCGACCAGCTCCACGGATAGTACGAAGGCTGCATACACCACCGATACGGATACGAATCCCATAACCAACCGGACGATGACGTATTGTACGAACGATCGAACTAACAGCGAGAGGATAGCAAGAACACTTTGAGCCACGATCATGCTCATCAGAATACGCTTTCGGCCAAATCTGAAACATAAAAGACATTGTACATTATTTTTCTGTCAAGTTAGTTTTTACCGTCGTCGCGTCGATTTAAAAGTCAAGGTCATTTATTTATTAAATATGATTGTGCATATTAATAATAAGTATGTACATGTTAATAATAAACAGAATAATCTCGTAATAAACACAATAATAACGTCGGAGGATACAGAAATATATTATCCGAGGGAAGTTATCTGTTTTAAAAAACCTTTTTGTAATAAGAAGTTATTACAATAGTGTTGACATACTTTTGTTAAACTAGAATGGAACCGTAAATTATAACTCACTCCCTTAATTTATTAGTATAAAAAGTAAATTATCTTTGTCTTCACAAGAGCATTAATAACCTTCTAAATATAATTGAATATTAAAATAATTTATTATTCATTATTGTTAGTTATTTTAATCACATACTAATTTGTTTATAATCAAATGAAGATTACGGTCCCTCTAATAAACAGGAAATATATCCTGCATATAATCTATACCTAATTATTTGCTTCAGGTTCTAGTTGGTTCAGAATCATGTTTCAACGAAAGTGGATCGAACTGATACATAGAGTAAAGAGCAATAGATATGCATATTTTGAGCGTTTTATTACATCAGTAAAGATGTGTAGAGTTTGTAGTTTAAAGAGCTATCTTTAGTACTCTGTCGTGACTCTACCAATGTAAAGACAATGCAGTTAACATAAGTAACCAACGGAAGGGTAACTAACTAATGTAATCTGCGTTTAGTAATAACAAAATATTTATAAATCACCTGTCAGAAATCCATCCACCAACAACTCCTCCAACCCCCACGCCGATCAAAAACACCACTTCAGCTAAGCTCGTTAAGCTAGCTCTATCACACACGAGGTTCCATTCCGAAATGATAGTGTCGCCGACTTCACTCCGGTCGTAGTCCCATTGGCTACAAGCTTGGTAACCCAGATTTGGAGCTGTGAAGTTGAGTATACTCTCTACCGTGATGTTGGGCGATAATATGGGAGTGGTACAGGGATCACCCGTTGGTTGTGTGAAGTTTATCCACGCTTCTAGAGGCAGCCCGGTCAGGTTTTCCGGCATTCGACACCAATGCTTTGTTGTTTTTGCCTGGAATTTTGAAATGGGTTCGTTAATAACAAGGTGGTTATCCTTCATTTTTCTTCTTGTTAGTTTGTATCAACTGTTGTCAAAAAGTACAGTTTCGAAACTTCACTTTTGGATTTTCAGATTTCTATCAATTCGAAAATGATGGCGGAAATAAAAAAGAAGGAAAATATGGCAATTAGTATCAAAGTTAGAGCAGTTTGCCATATTTCTTGTAGTAACAAAACAATGGTGTCTTTTTTATAGATAACTACTTCCAATAGTCTTGTCCTACTCATATTAGACATGCGAATGTTGTGGGGATGTATGTGTTAAGTGTGTTTGTTACTATTTTACACAAAAACTACTGAATGGATTTGGATACATTGAACATGAAATTTCCGCATTGTACTTACAGTAAATGTAGGCAGGTAAATATGAAAGGTGCACGGCAAGGAGAACAGACTCAATAGGAAGGTCATGGTGAGTTGCCATCTCCCGTACTTGCCGATGATAGAGGACACCACGTCGGGGCCCTCGTCTTCAACTACCGCTACCGACCGACTCTTCTCTTTATTAGAAGCCTGCGCCGGTATAACTGGAATCATAAACAAATAAATATTGGTAAGGCAATTGGTGGCCAAAAATATAGAAAAGCGGCGAGAATGGGCGGAATCCTTTGCCCAACAGTTATATACGGTCTATCAGTAACAGTCAGTGCATTTGATGTTTGGGTAGACCTTTGCACTACAGACGGTAGGTGAAGATTATGAAAAGTCAATGTTTTTTATATGGGTACATTTACTTATAGCAATCAATAGGTAATTAACCATAAATGTTCAGCTCGGACAATAAATGCATGAGTGGTTGATATTGTTTTTTTTTCTCTCTAGGTATCTGAGGGCTTCAAAACGTAGGTTAAACTGTCGGACCTGATGGTATGATGAACTATGTTGTGGAGTATTTAAAGATTCCAATTTCAAAAGATGTGATCTGATTAACTAGTCTGATTAAACCGAAACAGTACCAACAGTACAGTACAAACAGTACCAACAGTACAGTACAAACATTACGAACAGTACCAAAAATATAACTTTGTTATTTCGTCTATAAATAAATAATCTCATGCCCAACCTATTATTAAGCATATGATATAACATATTCCACTAATTGCTATGTTTTTTATCAAAACTCAATAGTAATCTAATTTCATCCTCCGCTAACTTAATTAAAATAAAACAATAACATGAACCGGAATTGGTATCATATCTAACATAATGGTAAACTACTGGGGGATTACCCACATACCGAAATAATATATTTTCAGAAGGCTTCGGTTCAGTGCAGATGGATAAGTAAAATGTAAAAAATATACATAATACTTACAAAAAGCAAAAAGGTGATTGGACTAATTAGTCTGAAAATTTTAGAGGAAAACCACATATGTATGTTTACTTCGAGGAACGTACTTATTTATCATTCAGAAGTATGTTTAAAATGGTTATAGAGATTGTAAAGATAAAACAGTAAAATAATCTAGGTTTTTAGACTATAATGAATAAATTCTTAACAATGAATACTGGATACACAAAGTAATAAAAATTAAACGATTAAGTAAATAACAGAAAATTGTAAGTTTAAATAAGTATTTAGTTTGTTATAGTAATGTGCATACTGCATAGTGCATGCTGTCGTTGATATAGTTGCAATCCAAACCAATTGTCGACTATTAACGTTATAATCACAAAGTTATTAGCGAGTAATGTCCTCGCATGCGCCTGCGCAACCACGTGCGACCATTTCGCGGGCGCCAACAATTAAAGACGTCAACCGCTAATCGCCTTGACAATGAACTTGGTTTGAGCAAATCGGATATTGACTGACACTAATTGTTTATCTATACTAATCTACTATATGAAAATAAGTCGGGTTTTCCTCCCAGAAATAATTCGGGTTTTCCTCTCGGTTTTACTCCAGAACGCACGAACCAATTTCCACGGTTTTGCATTCCGTGAGGTTTATAGCAAAAAACATTCAGGAAATTCCCACGGGAACGGGGGCGCTGCGGGTGAAACCGCGGGGCACAGCTAGTTGTTTATATATTATAGATTGTCAATTACTTTGTGAAATACGGCTTTTGTAAGTTTACATGTTGAAGAACCGAGCGACAGTCTCAGTGATATTATACAATAAATACCTTTACCGGTGTTACAGACGTGTATAAAATACAAAAGATGAAATAAAATCGTTTACAAATTATTTCCCACAGATACTTAACAATAGGTACTCCTCGTATTTTATTTCAAAGATGTATCTTATTATTGTGTTGTGTACAACACAATAATAACATCTCTCCCTTGGTGTCAGGGTAAATGGTTCAAAATTTACCTAAATTTAAATCGTTTTGTCGTATTAGATATTTAGCCTCAGGCAGGTTGAGGTGAGCAGATACATTCAATTTTAGAATTTGCATACTTGCTAGGCGGGTCAAATATTATAAAAAAAGCGATATGCATAAATTTTATATAGGTATTTTTTATAAAGTTATTAATTTTTTATATCTTATCCATCCTTGATTGTTTGAACTTGATTTTCATGTTTATAAGAACTATCTGAACGCTAAAAACTTTGGAGTGTACGTAAAATTGTCGGTCCCGGTTATTTAAATCGATAGACCATGTCGCAGGCCTTTAGGCGGTCTAAAATCTGATGTCAGGGCTACAAACCTATACGAACTCACTTACTTGCTCACTTTATAGAACTAAAACAAAGTAAGCTAAGTAATTACGTAGGTCGCTATATCGTGAAACTAGTAAAAACATACACTGTAACACCATTTTGATTAAAAGAGACTGACAAAGCTTAATTAATAATTCTCATTCCTCATGACACCTCTCAACGCGATTGCGGAATAGCATTCCCGCTATCAAAGGTCAAATGCATATATTTATTTCACTTGAAAGCAGACACATGTCTTTCATTAGTTCCTTCCTATAAATAGAACTTCCAGTACCTAATATGGATAATGGACAATATGGACATGTTATGAATTCTGTAGATTCAATTAGTAGTTATATTTTTATGTTATGTAGGTATACATAAGGAGTTCAGAGAGCTACGAAGCGTTGCGTATCGCGGGTAGCGACGCGATAAGCGGCAAAACTGAATGCGCGTGGAATCGCATTTATATGAACGCGTTTGATCGAATTACGCAACGCCGACGCGCTACGCAACACCCCGCGTCTCCTTGAACTTGGCCTTAGTGTCATCTTAAAAACATAGTAAATACAATAGTGTAGTAAATATTACAACTAAGTAGGTCACGTCACGTGTAATTTCATGAGTCATTGACGCCAACGCTGCACAACATACAGAACTACGGATACACTAATTCAATGAGATAATCCCGAGACGTGCGTAGTTTTACAAACAAACAAACTAGAGTACTCGACCGAGACATTATTCTTCATTAATGAAACAGTTTATATAATAGTTGGTATGCATTTGTGCAATGGTACGGGACAAGGTTGGAAAACAGATCGATTTCAGTACGGGTGAGTGAGCACCGCGAGTCGCGACTGTACTCTGTATGCAATAGATGTGCCTAGGTATACTTCATTAGTTTTAAAAGAGTTATTTATACGTATTACGTTCAAGCACCCATATGTAGATAATAATTATGTTTCTTTCAGTAATTCACTTTATTTATACACCCGGACAAATTCACTCATGGTTAATTAGACCCAAACTTAGCTCTAAGCTTATAATATGGAATCTAACTAACTGATACTACTACATAATATACATACACAAATACTTTATAAGAATTTATACGTCGTCGCAATGTCTTCACATATTGTTCACTCCGGGCGGGAATCGAACCCGCAACCCCGACACAGTAAGCGCTCTCACTGCCACTGTGCCAACGGGCATGTCGCTTGAACGATTATATTTATCATTGAATAGTAGGTATAACAAATATCAGAAGTAGCCTAAAATAAACTGTATTGAACAATTATATCTAGGTCTATCAATAGAATTTGTAGTGGAATAAATAAGACTAGAATCTGATCCTAAACTCGTTATTGTAGCTCTAAATAAATAAGCTGAGCGTTTTAAGATGGCCTTGCTATAAACATTATCTTAGTTTCACAAACATTGAAGTTTGTGGTATAGTAAAATTTTTAACCTTATTTGAGCATGACCTGCTTTCTATTGTTCTTAAATATAAACATTTGCAATAAACGATACTTATAAAAACAAAAAGGCAATAACGTTATAAAGTAAATGTTTCAAATCGTCATAAAAACCATTGATCGTCGCTGGTTAAAATGATTTGTGGTTTGTCACAAAGGATGTTGATTCGACAATCTATCAATGACCTGCAAAAACTAATTAATTACTCGCCTATACTAAAAGTGCGGAGATGGGCTCGTTTCCTGTATAAAAAAGTTAATCGGACACGGTTGGTATCACCGCAAGTTCAATGAAAGTGTCATAGGTATGACTAGCCATCTATGAAATTGCTACGTTGTGTTGTTGGGAAGAATCGCGATTTGGTTGCTACGAGTAGATTTGTTTTTTGATACAATATAAATCGCTATGATCTAGTCAGTAAATAGGCGGTATAAGAAGAAACAAGACTTAATTTTATAGCACTGGCGACCCGTCTTAGCTTCGCTTCGATTTAACAAGATTGCTTAAGGTTCCCGCAGACATTCTGGGACAAGCCACAAACTGATCCCTTGAATTGGTTTATGTAAATCGCATAAACATTCATTCAACATCTTTTTAAGTTCAGTGCATAGTGCGTACGAATGATGGAGACTTTATTTATGATAAAAAAAGATATAAGGAGCTCTAAAGTAGTCTCAATCGAAATCAACCTAATCTTCTTCTTCATCGTGTGGATGGTCAACCTGGTGTCAGAGTTATTAAGCCGCCAAAGACCTCTGACATGGTTCATGTTACGACTACTATCCGTAGAAAGTAACCGGGACCGACGGCTTAACGTGCCCTCCGAAGCTCGGAATCGTCTTACGTTTCGGGCAATCAGGTGATTCAGCCTGCCTAATGATTTCTGTAAATCCTGTGATTTGTTTAGTCAATTAGGTAAATACATCCGAAAATGAGCGTACATTAACCAACGAGTTTTTGTCACAATTAACTCCATGGCTGATTACAATTTGCAAAATATGTAATTATTGTAAAAGGTTTTACCCATGACGTAATTGACATATGAAATGAACTATTGTAAGATGGTGTACTTATAACTTCGCACTAGTTCAGTCTAACGTAAAACATAATATACGTACTTATACAAAACGTTACCAGTTAACACAAGTCCAGATTTGCTTACTAACACATATATTATCTTGCTATGCATGGTCTACCAGTCCTTTCTTTAGCATGAAAATAAGGTATACCTATAATTATTGCGTCTAATTACATTACTTATGTAGGTACACGTCTTCGTAATTATTATTGTATGTAACAATATAATTTTGTATAATCTCCTTGCAAATTGACAAGTAGTTTGATATGTAGGTGTGTATGAGTGTTTATTGGATGCCCATTAGTTAGCATAGTAGCAGGCGAGTCTGCATTGGGGGACATGTCCGGAAGCAGCCATACTCCACGCGAATACTAACACCTCTAACACAATGTGATAAAGTTCAAATTGCTAAACCGATTGATGTATTAGAGTGTTGGTTGCGATTCCGCTCGGTCACTGTTCTGGTTACTCATATCAAACACAACGCGATTTATTTCCTACATTATTACAAGTATCAGATCAACAAATCGCTCGAAACAAGCGTGTTACATCGCCTGATATCTTCACAAATCTTCACTCTTTTGACGACTCTACGAGGAGAGATCACAATACTTATTAAAATGTATATAACTACGAACTATATAACTAGTATGAGGTTTTATGGAATGGCGTCAGTTGTCCGAAGATATCGTTTACAACTTCTATTAATAGATGAAAAACAAAGACATTTTCATTAGGTTAGTATCTATGGTTCTTGATGTTAGTTAATCATTTCCATCTTACATCTATGAACAAAAGGTGCACATATTTACTAAATATTATTTTTTTACTGGGACATGTTTTACCTTCTTCTCAAGTAATCCTATTCGGACAAAATCAGTAAAGACAAAGTGATTAAATACCAAGATATATCTTTTAAATATATTTGAAATTAGGTACTAACCTCATAAGAAAGGTCGTTTCCGAACTTCTAAATATATTTAAAATGGTTGTCGTCCAATTAGGTGTAATTAGTAGTAAGAAGTTATTCTAAAGTGCTTATTACCGCGACAAACTTATATAAACCAAGGCTCTAAATTTTTCTTTATCTTTTTTCCCAAACAAAAAGAGAAACGTTAATTATTTGATAACAAGTATGTCCTTAACCAATAATATAGTGTTCTGACGACGTCTGTACCTAATGACATTGAACTGTAATCCTTCTTATGCAATGCTACGATGTATACAATAACTTATTTTTACATTAATACTTCTGTTAAAAATAAACACCAAGTAATTTAAAAATATATATATTTTAAATTTTCTCTTTGTATTTATAATTATATTAAAACAGATGTAGACACGTATTTCAATTTACCTTGTCTTCCAGGTGTCTTGGTCAAGTTGATATGAGCAGATAATTATTAATAAAATGTGCATGATAACTTGTATATTATGTTGAACATCTCTATATTTAACCTACTTAACAAATAACAGATGATAAGTTTGTACGATTACTATGTAAATGTTGAAATCTTTATTATTTATACCTTGAAGGTAATTTTATTAAATAGTTCATTGTTACCATAATGAGTTTATCTTCATGTGCTATTTCATACATAAACACAGAAGTTACATTAGAATAACAATACCTAAGTTGAGAACAACTAGCTTGGAATTGCTTGGTAATAAAGTTATTTACCTAAGTATACGCGAAGGAATATTGTTCTTATTTTATGGTAAAATATTTTAATTTTATGCGAAATTAATGATAAATTTGTTTGAGCAGTCCCACATGAAACACTTCTTTACATTGACCAGCAGGAAAAGCGGAAGGTTATAGAAGTATGAAACATCAAATTCATGGCTATTAGTATTTTCTAGGTAATGTCCATAAAGTGTCAAAGCTTGCAGTGTATCACGGTTTAATGAGCTCTGAATTAGTTTCCGTATGATTGTTAGTGAATTATCTTACCTAAATATTAGCAGATAATAAGCTAAATGTTTGCTCATCCTATTAGACCCAATGCCTTATAGTTGTTTCATTGTAAATCATCTTTGACAGCTTGTATACAATTTGGGAGCCTGTGAATTCCAAAGACAAAACTGGCTTTCGTCACCAACTTCACATTGTGTTTAAATGATCAGCAGCTGAGCGCTTGTAGAAACTGATGCAGACATTTCCTTGTGTTTCGATCATTATTATGTTCTTTTAATTCGGCGTATGTAACTTATCCTAAGTCTTCCCTATCTTCGCTTTCAACATTACCTTCTATGATATATTGTTTTATGAATTATATACCTACGTTTGTTTGAATAGATTTTTTATTATTTTATCAAATAGATAGATAATGTTTACCTTTAAACATGCGGGCGGAAAACAGTGAAGGTTGGCCACAACAATATTCTAGTCTTTAGACAACAAGAGACAAGTGGAGACGAGTTAATGCAATCAGATTAACTTCCGCTCACCAATTTAGTTATGAGGGTCCTGGACTTGTAGGGAAAAAGACTCCTGTCATGTTAACTAAAAGAATGCTCAAGATGTCTTTGAAGTAATATGAATATAGAGTATGTTCCTGCTTGTGACTATCCTAAAAAAACGTCGATGACATTGAATTTTCAAGCTGTAAGCCGTTAAACAATAAATTGCCGAAAATGGCATCGCTAACTATAAAATTGCAAAATGTTGTTTTGCCAAATGAAAATTTGGGAAACATACATTTGACCAAGTGATTAAAATCCGATATTTGCCAAACGGAAGGATACCATTTCAAATTAATATAAACAATGATCTTGTCGATGGTAATGATACCTAGTTACGCACACAAAGATTCGTGTTTATGCTCATTACGACTACGAGTATGCTTCAGGGGCGCTCGTGATTTAAAACAACTGTACAGTACTACAATTTGAGGACTCACAGTTTGTAAACTCTCTCAGTCAACGTACGCTTAAATGAACAAAATACAGTAGGTACGGTAATACCACGGTGCTATGTTGCGGTTACTTACCTAAGATACTGAGATAAGAATATTCATAACTTCACCTAGATTCATATAGATGGACATTGAATTGATTTTACGACTATTAATTACTTAAATACTGGCTTTGGTTGTAAAATTTTATGTATTGTTTACATTATAATATTAATTTACACGCGCAGCCTCAATAAAAAAATATTTTAAATTAATTATTACAGTTACCCATTTAATTATCAATTTAATTAATTTGTTTTTTATTGGGTGAACAATTAATAACCAAGGTAAGATAAAGAGTTCAAACGATCGATGTCAAAGTGCTTACATTCGCGAAATGTCCAATAAATCTTAACGAATGTTTTCTTCCGGTAACAATACAAAAAACATTGAAAGTTATTCCTTCAACATCACATATGGATTGTCTCATGTTACTTATAAGGACAACAGCTTCGAGTTGGCATTAACCCAGACCTAGAAGGCACAACAAGTTGACCTCAGAGCAAAACAAACGATTCATATGTCTCTTATTAATCACAATACCTTAACATGTTACTATTTTGGTTAATCTGTAAATGGTTAGTGTTAATTTACAAATATGTAAATCACATATAATATGACCTCATAATTTACATAACTTTTTAGTAAAAATACTAAATTTTAGGAGATGTTGAGTTACATTATATTATTTAACGTGGAGGTCGCCTGTAGGAGTATATTTACGGTGTCTGGGTTTTGTGTTTATTGCATCGGAAACGATACTTTGCTTTAGATGATACAGAACTTCCACAAAGTAACTTCAGTAGAAATCCACCACAAATTAGTGAATCTTAATTTCCATGTACTGAAAATACAGTTTTATTTTTAAGTAGTTAACAGGAAAACAAGAGCTCTTTACGCATATTGCTTACCATTGAACGATACAATAATACATAGAAATCATTGTTGTCTGTTCATATGCAAAAAGAAACGTTAGCGACAAATCGATTCACCGAAAAACAAAATGAATAAGTCAAACCAGATGAATAACTGTTTATTATTCATGAATATTTACACGGTACTAACTGTTGGAACAAATGAGATGATCTCCATTATTCGAAGAAAAATCATTTAGCTATCTTGAGGCAAAACTAAGCCACAAGGATAAAATCAATCATTGTGAATATTCGGTCAGGAGTTTTAAGATTACTTCAAGGTATCTAACATAACAAGTGTACAAGTATAATGTGTTATCTACACAGAAAATATTCTAAACTATTCTATTAGAAGAGTAATAACGCCGGTTAGTGGGTACTGACCAGTACTGACCGACCTTACGAGGTGTAATGTAACATTCACAGTGAGCAATTTTTTTCAGGATCCGCTCATTTCTCGCTTCGAACCCAGTGTTTCCCCGTACTGACTGTACGAACGCTCGCTATGTAACACGTTACATTATGCTTTGTTACGTTTGTTCAGTACCATCTTGAGAATGACTTAGAGAACCTCAGTTAGTCTAATTTTGTAAAGACTAGAAAACTGTCTAGACTTTCGGCCTACCTACAAGACAAAGTCTTTGTTAACGTTTCGTTTCTAGCATGCGCTCCTATAGGTTTCATAGATTAGAAGAAAGTGAACTGAACGTAAGTCTGCGCAGGGCTTAAACGTTACAAAATGAGATAGAACGTTGGTAACACACGCGACTTGGTAATAAAGCCTCTCTGAATACCTGAGCGGGTTATGAAAGACAGTGTCGCTGGCGCGTTATTTATTCACCGCCCCCACGGGACTCTGGCGCTAAGAATGGACTTGTGATGAATACTCGAGCCGAGATAAAACTTTAAGGTGCTGCTAACGTGTCTTGTACCGCACAGTTTTTGTTGCCGACACGACACACACTCAAGGTTTGAAAGTGGTATTGTGAAGTGCAAGTTATAGTCTCCTTTTAACTGTGTGATAAGGGAAATCAACTTAACACGTATTGTAGAAGATAAGTAGATTTCGTTTTCAGCGGTGTCTATTGTGCGCCACAAGACTCCATGTTTTGCGCAGCCGCCATGTTTAGTTTGGTTTGCTAATTTTATTCATATGAAAACTTTTGTAAAAACGTGTTGTCATTTAAATTATTTAGATATTTTTCCCTACTGCTAAAAAGTAACAAATTGATACTAGCTGCAAAGGATACTAGTAGATGTATCATAGCATAAATGAAACATATTATTTATATCTATATATCTATATGTATAACAACGCACAGCGGGGCGCGCCTTGTAAATAAATAAATTTTAAATATGTACAGGAGGTGTCATATACGGTATTATCTAAAATTAAATCTTGATTGTTTTTACTTTTGATTCCAACAGTTTAGAATTTGTTGCACGAATGGTATTTAAATCGCGAACACGTTTCACATGCAAGTATAAAAACAACACAAAAGGTCATTTCCGGTATGTCTCAGGAATATCAATTTTGGAAGAATAAAAATAGAATTTCTAAATTACTTAATTGAAGTATTAATTATTTCATCCATGCCTAATGCTAAACCATGTAGTAATTACGGTATAACAGTTTTTATTTAGAAACTATTTAATCAATTATTCGTTTCAATTATTTGCAAACATGACTTAACTTTTTCAAAAAAAAATCAGATAGTAAACTAATTCTCCATAATATAACATCCCCACGTTCACATTCGACCTCACGCTCAGGAGTCTCTTTTTCTGAGTCAGTCGACTACAAGGTGCGTTAACCAGGATAAGACAACAAAATAAGACAAATTCTAACTTTTGAATTCCTTCCAAAACATAAACAAACGAAACACATAAAGGAGATCGTTATACATAATCGGTGCGACCTTGCGTGTTGCATTTTACATACATTTTAAAGGTACGTGGTTATGCATCGTTTGGTCGTTGGCCTGCATCTTGCAAGATCCGCTCACCGTGATTATGCTTGTACTAAGTCCGGATAAGTGCAACTTGCAATCTTTGTTGTCACCGTTTACTTGAAGGGATTTAAACGCAACCAAATGGTACAAGAATATTTGGTAACTGGTTATGTTTCTCGTCGTTAGATGATGATGGAATGTGGGGAAATAAATTATACTTAATAGTTAAATAAGGATAGTGCGGAAAGAAGTACGGAGGACTAAAATGGATTTTATCTACACTAATGTTGTAACATTCTACTTATGTTTCCAATACTTGACTTATAATTACTACTGTTATAGCGCAGACAACTAAAACACTCAATTTAAGCAATTGCACATGATGTTATAATATCCACATCGATATCGTAAAATCTCATTATAACATCGCGGCCTGCGCGGCGCGCGCCCCGCGGCCCTGCGCGCGCAGCTGCGCTCTCATTGGTTAGATTTTAATGGCGGCAAGTTCACTGTGACAATACACGTACGCGTGAATTAAATGTTTCGCAATGTGTTTTGTTTTTAAAATTTTGTTTGATTAATTGCATTAGTGAAGATAAAGTAGTGTATGCAACTGCATATATATAACACGGGTATTAAAACACTCGTTACTATTATGAAACTCGCTGCGCTCGTTTCATAAACTCACACTCGTGTTTTAATACCCTTCTTTATATGACAGTTGCATAAACTACTATTAAAATACTGACATTTTGACCAATTTCGACCCTATCTCCCATTAACGGTTACTTTATAATCTATTCTTTTATGATAAGTCTCTCATGACTCTAGGTTGTATGTAACTTAAGAAATGACTAAACTATAATTTCCTTGTGAGTAAACTTCCAATCACTATTTTCCCTAACAATTAATCTGCAAATGATGGTGATAATAACTTGATGATAACGGGTATCCTATGGTTAAAGTAATGTCACAGAGGATAATTACTAAAATACCGTTCTTAGGTAAGGCAGATACTAAGATGCGGTTAGTTTCGCTATGCACGATTCCCGCTATGCACTGATCATAAAATACCTACCAAAAAGTGCCGCTTTGCTCTGAATTTCTCAGTGCTACTTTTAACAATGGAAGGTACAATTCGATAGAAAAGTGTTTCTAAAGTATACTCTTAAAGCTAGCCTGGGACTGCATAGTTTTAGGAAAATTGTTTAGGTAAATAAAAATCTAATTTAAATTTAAGAATTGCGTATATTTCGATTAAAAATATAAAAACGCTATGAAACATAAATCAACTCAAAATCATGAGATTAAAAGTAGCCAAGAAAATATATATTTTCAGATTCCAAAGTAACACTTCCACTGCATTTAAGATCACTTCTTTTATTTACACATTGCCAGTTAACAGTTCTTTTATTTTGTCTTACAAAATGGTATTTGTGTCCGGTATATAACAGGGTCTTTCCACCACGTCTACTATCAATTATTGTATAATTTTAACCGGACCACGGGAAGAACTTGCGTCCGACATGATTGCAGACGTACTAACGAACTAACCTAATTACCCTTATCAGTAAAATAAAGATGCACCAAAACCGCAATCCTACTGTCTCTTTCTATTCAAGTACAAAAGTTAACACTCAGGTACAAATTCCCGGAAGAGGTAACCCAAAAAACTTGTTGTTTTGGTGTTTACGGTTTAAGCTTTGTGTTGATTAACACGAATACTGTTTACTAGTTATAGTTATATAGTGAAGTAGCGTAGCGTAGTTATAGTGAAACTAGTAAGAGAGTATTTATTTAAATTTTTATTTATTTAAACGTAAGCATTTTCCTTTCGACAGTCCAAGAATCTGATTCCGTGCATAGCGGCACTTTTTGTTAGGTATTTTATGATCAGTGCATAGCGGGAATCGAGCATAGCGAAACTAACCGCTAAGATGGACTATTGTAGAGGCATGATGGTGTCGAATTCGAAAGGAGAAGTCTTACTGTACACTTTTCTATCTTCTCCTTTTTACTTCTCTTCGTGGGGTCGATGATGACTAATTATTTGACAACTAGTTGCGTTGCGCCCCGCGGTTTCACCCGCGTTGTACCCGTTCCCGCAGGAATTTAGGGATAAACTGTATCCCATATGTTATTCTGATGTATAACCTATATTACTGTAAAGTTTCATCCAAATCCGTTCAGTAGTTTTTGCGTGAAAGAGCAACAAACATACATCCATCCTCACAAACTTTCGCATTTATAATATTAGTAGGAAGTAGGATATAAGGATATACAAAATCTTGTTATGGATTAAAGTCCTTGTCATGGCTTTTATATGTACGCAAAAAGTCAGTGTAAAAAGTTTGATTTGTGTCTTTGGTATTTTACCTGTTTCTTAAATGAACCAATTTGAATTTAGTGGGTAGTTGAGGAGCGTTCATGACTTTGAATCTGACATGGGCTATACAGGGTGTAATCGTTAAGTGTGCACAGGCGATTATTCCGTAACTATTGCAGATATCAAAAAACTTTAAACTGATATCGAAAGTACTTTACCTAATGAGTAAAATGACATTAATAACTTTTTAAAAATAAAACGAGAAATATCCAAAAAAAATACATTAATCACTCCCATACATTTTATTTCTAACAAATTTTTCTAATTTTTCAACAAGATGGAGCACCTGCACATAATACAAATGTTGTAATGAATTTCTTACGAAACAATTATAATGGCTTAATAGCCAATAATAGTGCAACCCCTTGGCCTGCCAGATTCCCGGATCTCACGCCTTGTGATTTCTTCCTATGGGGATTTGTCAAAGACCACGTGTACGCTGAGAGAGTACACAGCCTAGAAGAGTTACAGAATCGTGTACGTCGTGCAATTGCTTTAATTACTCCGCAAATGTTAAGGAAAGTTCATTTAGAAACTGTAAATAGAGCTCGTCATTGTATTGCACAAGGAGGACGTCACTTCGAACATATGCTTTGAATACAAAATTTTGTACTTACTAAGAAATAAAATGTATGGGAGTGATTAATGTATTTTTTTTGGATATTTCTCGTTTTATTTTTAAAAAGTTATTAATGTCATTTTACTCATTAGGTAAAGTACTTTCGATATCAGTTTAAAGTTTTTTGATATCTGCAATAGTTACGGAATAATCGCCTGTGCACACTTAACGATTACACCCTGTATAAAAAAAAACGCAGACAAGGGTTGAAACAATCCTTATTTTTCATTTTATATTTTAAGTATAGTAATATTTATTAGGTATCTGATAAATATTAAGAGTTGCCTCATAACGAACTGTCACAGTACCATGTTATTATATATTCAAAGTTAATCTATCTATATGTATAAAAGAAAGTCGTGTTAGTTACACTATTTATAACTCGAGAACGGCTGAACCGATTTGGCTGAAAATTGGTGGGGAGGTAGCTTAGAACCAGGAGACAGATATAAGATACTATTTATCCCGTATTTCCTACGGGAACGGGTGCGCTGTGGGTGAAACAGCGGGGCACAGCTAGTAGGAATATAAATGTTTAATTTATGTAGCAGG
This sequence comes from Cyclophora punctaria, assembly GCA_951394245.1. Classification (NCBI taxonomy): domain Eukaryota; kingdom Metazoa; phylum Arthropoda; class Insecta; order Lepidoptera; family Geometridae; genus Cyclophora; species Cyclophora punctaria. The sequence continues at coordinate 6,232,090 of OX596177.1, forward strand.
AAAGTTATGAATATAAAAGCCTTCATTCAAGGTGATATGGTGTACTTTGGGTTAAATTGCGGTTTTCCCAAATCCTTTGCGGTTAATGTAGGCTGATACTCGGTTTCAAGTTAATCCTTGGTTAATCTGTCAAGGAGTTTATCTACTAGTTCAATAACAGATAAAACCTGTTAAACGTTCGTTAACATTAAGTAAGTTTCATGATGCAAACCGACGCGCGACGAATTAAAAAAAATATTTGACATTTATGTAAATGTTCCCGTGGGAACAATCCTATAACCTTCCTTTTGAATGTAGCAATACAATTATTAAATCAATTATTCGAACCAGATCGATAGTTCCCGAGATGTGTGCTCTCTAAAAATATTTGACTTTGACTTTTAACAAAAAAAATCAGCTTTATTTATTTCTATAGATTATATTCCATTACGTAAATTCGCCGGCTCGTTGTTTGTATACTCGATTAATTTCAACCATGTTTGAAAATTCATATTTTAAAATGGCAGGAGGCAGGAGGAAAATGGCACAATGTACGTACACATTGTGCCATTTTCCTCCTCGTTGGTTTTTGTCATAAAAAAAGAAGAATAATTAATTAAATATACTCGAATGTCAATTATAAAAGGATTTGAACAGGTATTTAAGGTGACTTTGCATATTATTAAAAAGATCGGACAGATACCTGATTTTGCAAATATGAAACGCAAAAGCTATCTGCCTCCTTGAACCGTTGAGTACGTAATAGGTGAAACTATCAGCGAGGTTAGGATAGAACAAACGTTATATTATTTTTAATTTATTTGATCTAGAAAAAACAATAAATCGAGCGAGTTTACAAGTATACAATAAGGTGACCGTTTCACGTCCAAACTTTTTTTCCATCTATATTTACGATATTCAATGTGAACGACACTTTAATTGATTCAAAAGTTCATCACTAAATGATAATTGATAACATACCTAATTACAGTTTATTTCTCTTGCAGACATTGTATCTAGAGATTAAACCTAATCCAATTAGAGCTATTGCTCTACGACGTTACTATTGTAACGTCGTTATTTTTATAAGAAAAGAAATGCTTGTCTGGATGTCTGTGTTCTGTATGAAACATCACGCAATTATCCCGTCTACTTGAGATAACAATGTCATTTATCCGCACCTGTAATGTTGTTTACTCGAAATTTCATCATTACTATATTTTTAGAATATGAAGGTACTTTTCAAACATGGCTCGGGTTTAAGATCACCAACCCGCAGGTATTACAAGCTAATGTATTTTAACATAAGATACAAATCACACACTGCAGACAAAAGGCAATAACAAGCCGTTTGATTAGAATAAATAATTTTAAATAATGAAAACTGAAATCTTCTTAATCCGAAATTCCCATACGTTATGGGTACAACGCGGATAAAACTGCGGGGCTAGTTATACTACGACGTTTTAGAGTAAAAATAAACATTCAGTTTAACGCCTAATTTCCCTCAATTTAAATGATGAGTGAGACAATTAATTCAATATTAAGGTCTATGTAGTTAGGCGTAAATGTTACATTAATGATAAAATATATTTAGGTCCGAGTTCCGACCCTACTCATATTATAGTCACAATTAAATGTTACACTAATGATAACGCAATTGTATAACATACATTGATGTAAACAACGGGTCTTTCGCTTTTCGCACTGATGAAAACGAAAATAGTGACATAGAAGAAGACTTTGTTCTTAATTTAAAAATAAAGTATACGTTATATTGCGGGTTTGAGATCGCTTACAGGCATTTGGCAAACGTGGTGATTATGCCTAATCCTCCTCACTGTGCTGATATCTTCAGTGAGATGATGGCCTTCGCCCAGTACTGGGACAATACGGGCTAATACTTTACTTTATACGATATTTATTAAGGAACGTACTTGAAATATAAAAATATACATATGTAAGAGTACGAAACATATACACATACCATACAAACTGATATGTAAATTTATAGATACATTTCAAAATCCTTGATTCTTCGGAAGTACATATGAGATCGGAAGTGATCTACTTCCGTCGTAAAGCATTTGTTTTGACTATAGGGTCGGTCAGTCACTTAACCGGTCCGCAAACAAATGACTGTTCGTTATGCCACGCATGACTTGAAGTTCAATGTTATTCTTAATTTTTACTAACTGTAATGTTTAACAGTAAACTTTAGTAAGTTGGGCTATTTTTGGAATTATTTATGCGATTTAAAAATGTTCATTAAAATTAAGAATTTGCTTTCAAAGTAGACTCGATTTTTGTTGGAGAAACCTAAACTAAATGTGGCGAAGAGAGAGAGAGGGAGAAGACAAATATTTTGAAATGTTTGATTTTCAACTTTATTCCTTTGTTAATACTCGTAAAGCAGACAGGATGACAGGATTGACAGATCCCACTGCTAAACAAATACTTCTCATTCCTTGAAAATATAGAGTTGTGACCAAAAAATATTAAAATACTATTATAATTATTCAGGTGGTATCAGGTGTGACTATCTTGAATTATTGTATAGATAACCGTAACAAACTAGATCAAAATGCTCTTAACTATTGTGTAACTATGTGAAAACATTAACAGTTGTGCGTTACCTCGAAAGACAATCACTTAATATGATTACACTTATGTCATTACAAGCAAGATAATACTTTGATTAGGTACACGCAGACAGTTAAATAAACTGATACTCATAAACTCTGATCTTGTATCTTTATGATAACATCCAAACAAAGAAGACCGGCCCATTAAATCATTATAGAAAACAATAACTGGTAACCTAATTTTAAGGATTTAAAACATAAGAATCTCACAAATGTAATGCAAATATATCTTAAATGACGAGACAACACTGATCTACATTCATCGTAAAAATAAATTCTTATCAAAACAAAATATTACTAAGTCAATAAACTTGTTAATTCCTTTTTAGTGGCCATTAAACTGAGATATTTTTGCATTTTTACAGAAAAATAGTTTTATTTAACCATGGTAAGCGCAAACGCATGTTTTATAGCAATTAAAGTCAATTAATTTACGTTTATATTTAGCTCGTTTGGTTTATATTCAATTAGAATATCATTAACTTACAAACAGTTTCACGTTTTTGCTTATCCATTATTATCTAGTTTTGGTGTGTTCATTACAATAAGTATCTTTGAATATGAAAAAAAAAATTTGACTGTCGACCAATTTGTAAGTAGGTACTTAATAGTACAAAATGCAAAAACTCTTAATTTGTCACTCGTAATTATACTCGTAAATACATACATTTATAAACGCCTAAGTAGATTTTAAAGTAAACTCACTTAATTAAGGAAACGGGTTGAGCTAGGCACGCTGTTATATGCCTAGCCTAGAGGAGAACCAGTCTCCATAAACTGACTTGAATACTAAAATATCTCAAATAAAACCAGTCCCTTGCCCTTAGGTAAACGAGTTTGCTATAACTTCCAGTTCTGTACTTTGTATTATGTGGTTATCTGTGGCATAATTTGTACTACACATAATACTAAGGTCAATTTCTCAGGTCACTATGATAAGTTAATTGAAACGAGTATCTAATCATTGTTTACAGTCCAGTGCGAATGCGTCGTTTAGTATTCTACTCTCTAACCCAATTTATTATACAGTTTGATATTCACGCTAATTGGTTCATCCGGCTAGTCTAGGATAAATAAATGAAAATTAGCATTTGATGCTTCATTTCGTTAACCAAAACTGTTTTTCCTTTTAGATAAAACGTAGTCATATACAAGGTCCCATTTGTTGACTTCCAGATATGTATAAAAAGTAAAAAATATCTTTAAAGGTTAAAGGTTTATTTCGCTTGAAATCTATATTTTAGTCACGAACTTTGGGTAGAAACTAGAAGGAGTAAATATGGCCTTACTTGTATCTATTTTCTTTCAAATACTTTACCTACATAATACCAAGCGTTTTCAATATTTAGTAAAAATATTTTTTATTTTTATAAGTGCATAAAGGAAATCAAAAATACCCATTACTTCCGTGAATCGAAGTGAGGGTATTTTATTCAAAAGTGAACAGTGTGTAGCGGTCCTAGTAAGTTGAGTGAGAACTAGTTTGCTATACATGGATTTGAGTTTTACAAAGGAATGTCCTTATAACCTACCCGAAGGAAATCAAAAATACCCATTACTTCCGTGAATTGAAGTGAGGGTATTTTATTCAAAAGTGAACAGTGTGTAGCGTTCCTAGTAAGTTGAGTGGGAACTAGTTTGCTTGTACATGGATTTGAGTTTACAAAGGAATGTTTTAATAATCTACCCGATAGTGAACATTTTCACATTTTTTATGTAAACAAAGTTAAATTTCAGTCAGAGGCCTTTGGCGGCTCAATAACTCTGACACCAGGATTGGTCAGGTTGGCCATCCACTCGATGAAGAAGAAGAAGTTAAATTTTAGCGGCTTGGAGAACTACTATTAATCATATATTTACATAAAACGTTATAAAATCTTTATTTCTTAGATGGCTGCGATAGGTTACCGATCCCGGTCGTAAGGGTTCTAGAATACCTAGGCTAGGTTTCAGCCGTGTATTGTGTCCCACCGGCGATGCATGCACTCGTTGATTGCAAGTATGCACTGTGCCCGGCGGTGATCAACCAACTCGCTCGACCGAATAAATTGTAACTTTACGACCTACCACACTACAAATGTTTTCTCGTTATATAATTTGTACATTGTCATTAATTGTCACGTATACTGTACCGTATTCCTAGAAATAATAATATTGATACTATACATGCAATGTATTGACAAAGAATGTACTTAGCTAAAATAAAATATAGTAAGACATTGTCATCTTAGATGTAGGTGAATAATTATGTTATATTAATGTTTGAATAATTCAAAAGATAGTAGTAGTAGCCTACGAATTATTTCGTAGCGATTAATTAATTTAACGTGCGCAATATTTAAATTCTATGCAAATTAAACAAACCTTAATAATATAAAAATAAGATGAAAATAAAACCGCAGTACAAATATACTGTTCTTTTTCTTATGCTACGAATTTGAAGGGCGCTACGAGATTTGAGAATGTTGATACCATAATGTTTGTGAAGAATATTTAATCACAATTACGTAGTATAATTTATAAATGTATTAAGAAAATAATTATAAATGAATTTATTTACTAAATAAATAAAAATAAAGCATAGTTGCATATACCCAAATACTTACTTTTAAAAAGACCCATCTTGAAACACTTTCTCATAATGTCTGAAATTGGTTGTTTATTTTCTTCCATTAATGAGTACAAATAACTCTAAATCGGAACTGAATCACTGAGAAGTATTAAACGTAACGTTATGTAGAGTACGCGTTTATGTTGATACTGCGAGCGAAGCATTCGGCTCCCTTCCGACTGATACTATATCAGACTGAAAGCGTCGGCTGCGCGGGCGCACTGTGACTGCGACCGATCTCATTGCCACTCACATGTAAATAGGATAATGATAAAGATCTACCAACAAATGTTTATTGTTTTATCTTTGGTATCTGCCGGTTTTGGAGATCTAGAGTTACAGGAAAGGATTGCATATGCAAATAGATAATAATGTAGCAAATGTTAAGGAAAAAGAATATTTTTATCAACTTGCCCCCTGATTACAGAGTATCTAATTAATATTTTTTCCTATTTGATCGCTACCGTGTTTCGCTGGGTATTTCTACTCACGGGCATAGCTATAGGTTGTCTTGGGAAAGTGGTAGGCAATACTGTATCTAGTTTCGCCGTTTTACTCAATACCAAATTCAAATTGTATGTTTGCGGAATATTTATATTCAGCAAGTAAACCTTTACCCCTTCTTAGTGTGAGTTTTTACCTGCGACCAATATTAAAACAAATATTTCCTTGAACCCACTCCTATATAGCAGATCTACATATATGTTTAAACCAACTTGGTACAAATATACTTACAGTCTTTATCCAACATACCTTTTCGGAGTCCTTAAGGCTGTACCTAAATTTTAGACTGCTCACTTACCTTTTTTTATATTTTTACATTAGCATTTTTTTCTTGTTATGTTACCTACGGTTCTACCCACCGAAGAGCAAAGTGCTTACTACTTACACTGATATATTTCGTCGTAAAATAAAACGCCCGTACTTTTTAATCTTTCTAAGCGTGATAATGTAACAGAGTTACTTACTTACTTTATATTAAACTAGCAGTGCCCCGCGGTTGTACCCGCGTTGTACTCGTTCCCGTGGTAATTTCGGGACGATAAGTAGCCTATAACCTTCCCGTTGAATGTGGCTATCTATTACAAAAAGAATAATTCAGATGGGACTGATATTTCCTGAGATTACCTTGAACATACAAACAAACAAACTTACAAATTTAACCTTTTTATAATATTAGTATGTATAGAAGTATAGATAAGAGAAACAAGGTTCTAGGTTCATGACATCTTAACATCATGGGTTCGAATTAAAGTTAATATCAGCCGAATACTACGAAAACACGATACATAATTTTTTAATCTGTCTGAATAATACCTCAATGATTTCCTTTGAAATTGCTAACAGCCCTTCTAATGACCTCCTTAACAAATCATAGTCGTTCATGTTATTCATCATATTCCAACCTTCATTTCCATAGCCCAGTCTTTTTCTTTCATTTTTACTTACAATAGTCCCTACTTCTGCAGGTACACATTCCCGGACATGTTGTACTGATGTGGTCGGGAGTGTGTCCCTGCAGTTGTAATCCATTACATTAAACATCTCCAAAGGGCCTCTACGAGTTGGATCTGTATCCCCTCGCATGCCTCTCAAAAAGACCGGGCTTGTCCCGTGACTCCGAGGAGAAACACTATAATAATAATAATAATAAGGCCCGCAGGGCAGCTTGTGGCGAGCTGTTGGTGAGTAGCGACACCACGGGCGATTCCCGAGTGCCCCGGAGAGTCGGTCAGGGCCCTCGTCTCCGGCGAGCCTTCACCGGTCGGAGTGGACCCCAAGGGGGCCCGCAGGACTCTCAGCTCTGGCTTGCCTTCACCGGCCGGCCAGAGGGGGGTCGTTAGAGGCACAGTCGATGTCGGCTGTGTGATCCGGGGGTGGAAGTGTTAAAGGGCATAACGCCGCGAGTAACGTAAGAGAAAGCGCAGCACACCTCTCTACACCCCCGAGTCGCCCGCGCCGATGTTGCCCCCTTGCCGTCTCTACGTCGGCTGTTTCGGGGGGCCCATCCAGCGGGCGGCGAGCCACGGCCTGCCGCCGATAACTTGTTCACCACTTGTTATGGCAGGTGCCGACCTCTTTGCAATATCCCATTTCCAGTCCATCCAACCTTCATTTCCATAGCCCAGTCTTTTTCTTTCATTTTTACTTACAATAGTCCCTACTTCTGCAGGTACACATTCCCGGACATGTTGTACTGATGTGGTCGGGAGTGTGTCCCTGCAGTTGTAATCCATTACATTAAACATCTCCAAAGGGCCTCTACGAGTTGGATCTGTATCCCCTCGCATGCCTCTCAAAAAGACCGGGCTTGTCCCGTGACTCCGAGGAGAAACACTATAATAATAATAAAATCTTTATTTCTTACAAATTGGTACAAACTATTACAAAACAAAGTAAAATAAATGCAAGGTAAGGGGAACATAAATTAGGTTTGGGCTGTCAATACTTGTACTAGTTTTTCAACTGTATCACAAGCATTGACGCTCTTCCGAAAGTAAACTGAGACTTATGCATTACAGCTATAAATAACACATAAAACTTTTCGTACAGCTTAATATCTTAGTAAATAAAGCAAACAACACAAGAATTACATTTTAATAAGATAAAAAGGCTTCTGAGAAATGGTGTGAGTATGAGAGTGAGGGTGTAGTGTATGTGTGTAGTGTGTGCGTGTGTGTGTGTAGTGTGTGCGTGTGTGTGTGTGTGTGTGTGTGTGTGTGTGTGTGTGTGTGTGTGTGTGTGTGTGTGTGTGTGTGTGTGTGTGTGTGTGTGTGAGAGAGAGAGAGAGTAAGGTGTGTGTGAATTGCCAGTTAAAGTCCAACAAACCTCAGAAAGATCAAACAACACACAGCAATATGCTTTCTGTTTCTTTATATGTGAGACTCAATAACCACGAGCTTATCCTAGACTTGACTTGTTTAAGAGTGAGGGGGAAAATATCTAGGGATTTGTGTGCCTTGTTGTAAATTCTAACGGATAGTACTTTCTGATGACGGCTAGCTAGAGAACTCCGATGAGTAGGGGTAGAGCAGACTAATGCTCTTTTCCGCGAGTTTTTATAGTGTTCTGCGTCAAACGGTAGAGATTTATGTTTGTTCAAAATAATACTCATAACGTAGAGTTGACGCACTGACAATATTTCAATATCCTTATAAAGTTGGGTGGTAGGGTAAAGGTAGGGTTTTTTAAAAGTTACCTTAAGTAGTGCTCTTTGCGCACGTTCCAGTGGTAACATTATGGTAGTACCTGCTCCACCCCACGTTATGTTACAGTACGTCAGTATCGACTGGGCCAGTGATGAGTAGACTATTTTTAAAGTATTTATATCCAAGACTGACCTTAATTTTTTGAAGATGCATATTAGTTTTCTTATTCTATTACAGAGAGATTCTATGTGAGGCTTCCAATTAAGAGTATTGTCAATATGTATTCCGAGGTATTTAATACAGTTAGTGGCAGAAATTTCTGGACAGTTACAGGGAATATTAGAGCTAGTGCATTGATGAGCAAGGATCGATAAGCTATTGGTGATGATAGTATGGTGTGGCATAAAAGTGAGAAATTTGGTCTTCTCAATATTTAAGGTTAAAAGATTGGATTTTAGCCACATCATGACTTGTTTAAGGGTATGTTCTGCATTTACTTTGGCTTCTTCCCATGTTCTACCTCTTATTACCAAGGCTGTGTCGTCGGCATAACTAAATACGTCAGTGTAAGGGAGATTAAGTAGGTTAATGTCGTTGACGTAAATTAGAAAAAGAATAGGGCCTAAAATACTGCCTTGGGGCACCCCATAGCTCAATGGAGTATAAGAACTTACCAGATTACCAATTTTTATACACTGGGAGCGCCCATATAGGTAGTCGGTGAAAAGATTTAAAGCCACACCACGAATACCTAGTTTCTCCATTTTTGCAAGCAATTTCGGAATAGATACTGAGTCGAAAGCCTTACAAAGATCTAAGAAGATGGCAAGAGTTTTAAATTTAGAGTCAATGTATTGTACTACAGTGTTGGTTAAATCATTCACAGCGCCTTCCGTCGACATTCCACGTCTAAATCCATATTGTTTAGCGGAAATTAGTTTGAAGGATTCTAGATAGCTTACCAGGCGAACGTTAATGAGCTTTTCCAGGATTTTTGATAAACTAGTTAGAATAGATATAGGTCTATAATTGTGGACGCTATCTTTAGCGCCACTTTTATGAATTGGGAGAACTATTGCTTTTTTTAATGAATTAGGAAAAACTCCTTTTGTCAGGCAGAGGTTGAAAATATGACTTAAAACTGGAGCCAACATTTCTGAATTGTCTTTAAGAATTTTTGTAGGAATGCCATCCCATCCCTCTGCACAAGTTGGGCGCAAACTGTTAATTATTTGGATGAGTTCAGGGACGTCAGTTTCTCTAAGAAATAGAGAAGATAGTTTGTTAGGAAGCTTAGGTAGATTGTCACATTCCGTTTTATTAGATTCTATGTTCGAAGCTAGATTCTTGCCCACATTGGCAAAATGCTTATTAATGTTATTTAAGCTTTCATCAGGATTTATAGAGTTGAGTAGTTTAGTCGCTGTAGTATGTGTTTGTTGGAAATTACCAATATTTTTTATAACATCCCAAGTAGCTTTGGGATCACCCCTGGCCCCCTGAAATTTGGTTTTGTCATGTTCCTTTTTTAGTCTTTTCAATATCTTATTTGTGAAGTTTCTATATCTGATGTAAATAGTTTTGTTAGTTTTATTTTTTTTGTCTAAGTTATATTTCATGTGGAGAAGATCTCGGTGTTGGATACATCTCAGGAGTCCAGGGGTGACCCAGGGTTTTAATATTATGTGTCTTCTGGAAATATTAGCTTCACTAGTATGCATTGATGTTATGTTTCTTAAAATTGAAATCAGTTCATCTGTAGCCGTGTTGGGATCATTAATTAAATACAAGTGTTCAAAATTGGTACTTTTTATAGAATTTGCTATTTCGGTAAAATTTATGACTTTTTTCGTACTAGGCGGCGAAACAGACCGTTTTTTAAGACTAAGTGAGACAAGGACTGGGCTATGATCAGTAATGTAGCTGTTTAGAACACAACAAATAGCCTGATTGTTACTTTTCAGAATAGTATGATCGAGGCAGCTTGTTCCACGGGTAGCACAAGTGTAGGCGGGCAGCATGGACTGAGAAGCTAGCATATTAAGATATTCAGTTGACTTTGCATCGTTGTGTCCAGGAGCTATGTTGATATTGAGATCACCAACCAGGGCAATTGTTGTATATTCGGCTAGCGAGGCGAGAGTGGAATTTAAGCTGTTAACAAAACTTGTTATGTTAGCAGTGGAAGGGGACCTGTAGACGGCAAGGACTGCTAGGCATTTTTTATATTTAAATAAGAGCGATGATGCATCATTGATGTGGGGTTCCGTAATATCATGTTCTATTGCTGAGTTTACATAAATAACCACGCCATCATTTTGATTGGAATATGTAGATTTATAGCTAGAAAATCCAGATAGAATTGGATTGCTGTACGATCTGCTAAGCCAGCATTCTGTGAGGACTAAAATATCCACGTTGACCCGTAATCTAGCCAGTAAAACAGGTATTTCGTTAAAGTTTCTCTCAATACTTCGAATGTTCATATGCACTATGTTTAAGGTGTTACTGTTTTTACTAATCAGAGTGAAGGATTCCTCTGGGGAGCATTGGTAAGACGAAAAACTTGAAACAGAATCTATATCTGAAATAATATTATTCAACTTTGAGTTAACCATTTTTAAGTGTAAAGTTTATAGATCAGATAAATATTGTAACAGGGGGGATATCTATGAGCAGCGACATATTTATATATTCTACTGTGTAGTGTTTGAGGTAATGAGTTGTATAGTGTAGGTATGTAAAAGTAGTAGTGTAGAATTTGTTGTGAGCGAGTGTTTATGTGATATGAGATGAATTCATTAATATTGTTGGAATAGAACATGCAAACACGTTTACAGTAGTTATGATATACAATAATTAGGAAACGAGTACATAACATGGATAAAAACTTAATTCTATAGGAGCAGGCCAGGTATGCTGTGAATTTAGTTGAGATTTCCATAGATTCAAATACAGCTAGTCAATTTTGCGTAACCAGTTTCTGGAGATCGGCCTCTGAATCTACTCTTACAGCCTGAGCACCCTCCTCCTTCCTAAGGTACACTCGGCAGTTAGAAGTCCAACAGAATTTGTATTTATGGAAAGCGCTAAACTCTCTGGCTAAATAGAAAAGTTTCCTCGTAACAGGGGGCAGATTTTCCGAGATGAAAATTGAGTTGCGTGGTCCTGGTATATGTAGTTGTTCCGAGTTCAGCTTGTTATTAGGGTTTTCCTTATTAAAGCGCTTCAGTCCTTGAAGGAGCTTCTCCTTAGCTATAACTGAGCAGAGGTCAAGAACGATCGGGGAGGTTGGCTTGTTCTTCAAGTTGACTCGAAAAACGTCCCTAATCTCTACACCTTGAATAGGTACTTGAAGCACTTGGAAAGTATCCTGGATGACTTTTAGGAGGTCCTGCTTAGTTTCCTTTACTTTCTTCGGAATATTGCGGATTTCCACACTAGAGCTTCTATTAATACGTTCCAGAGTATCTAATCTATCTTCCAACGACTTTATATACGAACGGTCCGAAATTCTATCATTTTCCATTTGTTGCATCTTCATCATGATTTCTTCATATTTAGCGGCAGTGAAATCAACCGATTCTTGGAGTTTTTGATTTTGCGCTTTGATCTCGTGCATGGTAGTTTTTAATTCTCGAAACATTTCTAATACTTTTGTTGAGTCATCGGGTATGGGGGTGGAATCCTTTGAATTTCTTTTTCTTTTGCTACGCTGAGAAGTAGCGAATTCTAGTTCGGTAGAATCGTCCGATGCTTTTGTCATAGCCAGGTTAGAATCCGAGAGGGAGTGAGTAATGCAGTTAATATTTAAATTAGAATTAGGCGGAGTTCTCTTCAGAGGCATTTTGTTAATTTACGGAGCGCTTAGAACGATATTTCTGGCAATTTAAAGAAATAAAAAATTTTGGACTTTGGTAGGATTTGAACACTCGCCTCTTGCTCAGAAGTCTGGTACGTGATCCACTGAGCCAACTGTTCAGTTAACGTCGGGGTTGAAATTATCGTGTGGATGCTGCGTAACAAGACCTCTTTAGTTATATGGGCGCCTGGTACTTTGAGTCAATGAGTAAGTGTTGTGTATGTAGACTGACTCACCAATTTGGGCTTTGCGTGGGGGTGTCACGTGACAGATTCGTAGACCTTCTGTCGCTTGATAGTTCCCTGGTACTTCGGTGAATATGTTTAGTGTCCAGGCTTCCCGTGGGTTCTTCAGGGGTCCCGAGGGATTTAGAAGATGTCTTCCTTCTCTGTCTTTTTGAAATATGGCCGCCGCGTTAGGTGAGAATTGTCTCAGGAAGAAACAGGACAGACTGCTTCTCTATACTTTGGAAGTTTTTGTCAAAGTTTAAAGCGGATATTTTAAATTAAAAATATTATTACTCGGTCCGGTAACACGTCTGCACTCGTTCAGAGATCCAACGGAAGAGGATCAGGATTACTTAGATACTAACTAAATGAGCTTATTAGTCATTTTACTACTATAAATAAATGAACTTTTAAGTTAACATTCAGTTCACTTGTGCAAGTGTCATCGATATAATATCACAAAGAAACGACCTGATTAGTAAGAAAAAGCTATATCTAGGAGTGATCGTAATCTACAAGTGCTCAAGGTTACTAAAGAAGTCAAGCTACTTAATCAAAGTTTTTTAAAAGTAAGTTGTTATTTCCTTAACTAACCGGTCAGTTTACGAGTACATTTAAATTAACTCGCAGCGAGTATTCTCGCTCAATGAAAAACTACTTTCATTAAAAAGTAGTAATAATTTTTATTTATGTGCCTAGGATTCGTGTTCCGAGTAAAACATTATTTGTCAATTACTTTTTAACGTTATCTTTTATCTTTCAGATGAAGCAAACAATAGCGTTTTCCTTAATTCTTCTATGCAGTTTTTACGTAACAAGAGCTGCGAACATTCACAGCCAAGAACACAATGAAGGAATGATGGGATCGAAAATGCAAGAAGAAAACGAAGGAATGGACTTAGAACCGATGCAATCACGAGAGATCGGATCAGTACTGAATATAATACACGATCAATTCAGAGAAATAATACAAGATATAGCGCTGCAAGTATTCAAGGAAATTAAATCCGTCCTAATCAGGATGAAACTTAACCTATTGAAGAAATTAGGAGCCTATTCGTTGTCTGAGTGTCTGGTGGCGATCTTCAATGGAATTAACAATTTAGTGATCGAAGAAGAAGTTATACAAACACCAGTCGTTCAAATTAAACCTACTTTCGTACATAGAAATCCTTACGGTTATCCACCTATGTATAGACATTGATGGAAAATTCAGTACAATTGGATACCCTTTCTTTTTGAAGTCGTTTAAAAATATGTAACTACTTAATTCTAGGTAATTATTTTACTTTTTCGATTGTAAATAGTCTAGTAATCATTAGTTTTAATATATTCATTTTTTATTTTCCTGTGACAATTCAATAAAGAGTGTGTAAAAATATGACTTCCTTTTTCATTTTTGAACGGCTGATTAGTAAAATAAAACTAGCTATTTCATAACTGACTAGCTGTGCCCCACGGTTTCACCCGCAGCGCCCCCGTTCCCGTGGGAATTTTGAGATTTTTATTCCCTATAAACCTCACGGAGCCCGAGACCTTTCCAACGAATGCAAAACCGTGAAAATCGGTTCGTGCGTTCTGGAGTTATAGCGTCAGGAAGGAAAACCCGACTTATTTTTATATGTATAGTAGATTTATAATGCAATTTTATTGAAATAAATAAGTCAATGAAACAGTCAGTCTTATCCAAAAAGTCTTAGTGCAAAAAGCTTCTTTTAATCTATAAAAAAATATTTTTTAATAGCGACTTTTATCCAAGTCCTTGAACCTTAAAACGCACTAAAAATATAAAAACAAAAACTTAACTAACTAACTTTAAATTATGAATAAACAATATCAAAACTTGTTTTTTATAGTGATGAAAATTATGTTCCAATATCCGAGCTGGTTGGACATAAAATAATCTAAGTACAAAACCGAATCTAGCCGAATCCCTACGATGAGCGATGAGCAAGACATATTGCCGTCGGCTATAACTCACATTAAATCAATTGAATGACACAGATAAAGCACGTTCATTAGTCCAGTAAATACTTTACTTAAAAAAACATAATTTGACACAATAAGTCTATAAATATTTATTTATCAAATAACATTAATAAATAAAGGAAATTGACCTATTTTGTACGCGATAGCAAATTCTTTAATCGCAAGACGCCTTTATATATAGGTAATACAATATAATAGGTATGTTTTATACTACATTCCTAGATATTACTGTTGACATCTATGTAGTGACGCACAGACGATAACATTAATAGTAATAAATGTTTACCAAAAATAAACAACTACTTACTAATAGTTCATACAATACACGAGACGTAGTAGTGGATATCATGAATGTAACAAAGAATGACCGAACCAAAATCAAACTCCTTGTAAAAATCTTAGCAAATCTCTTCAATTTTTTTTTTAATTTGCAAGTTTCTTTAATACTTTTTGCTATATCAATATAATCAGGTTCGACTGAAAGAGAATAATGATTTGCTCTGAAAGTTGTATCAGGCACTTATAGGCATTCTGTCCACAGCTGGGAGCCAGGCCTACGAGCTACGCCGTAGCAAACTTCTACAGGCTACGCAGGTTCCGTGCAGCTCGAATAAAATTACGTCATAGGTGTACTTTTTCAGTAGAAGCTTTTCAATTCAGGTTTTGTAAATGCTACCATATGTCCATCTTGCCCATTCTGAAAATCCGTTCAGAATATAAATACACTCACTTACTTACCTACAAAATGTTGATTTAGTTAGTAGGTTTTATTCCAAACTTCATCCTTTGATTATCACGGGGTAGAACTACAGAGCATTATGTCCCAATTAAACTAATTATGATAATTATCTAAAGTGTTGAATTACAACCAATTAGTTGTAAGCGTAAAAAATAGGCTTAACCAATCAAAAATTGGGTCTAACCTTCGTGAACACTTTTTAATTTGTCGCCTCGTCCTAGTTATTGTTTTTATGGGTGATTTCATAAAGAACAATCGAAGTAATTAAAAATACTTATTTACTTGTCTATTGTGCATTATTGTTAGTTTGAACTCTCACGAACACACGTAACCTTTGAATTAAGTGAACAATTAAGGGTCTAGACAGACGGACTGCAATTCAACTGCAATCCGACTGCCAAATGGCAGTTCAGATGCAGTTTGAATGCAGTTGGCTCGACTGCAATCAAACTGCACGTCGACGGGCAGTTGGCGTGCAGTTGGATTGCAGTCTGAGTGCAGTTACAACGACTAACTGGACGGATTGCAGTTGAATTGCAGTCCGTCTGTCTAGACCCTAACACTCGAGATCAAGGTGTCGTTAACATTCAGCGCGGTCGTGTGTGCTCCTATGTTGGGTGTTAACAGCACATTCTTTTCAATGTAATCTTTTACATCTAAGATCCATAACGATAGTCTAATGTGAATTTGACAATTAGTTAGGTTTTCCTTTAAAATCTTCTTATTCTTCATCGAGTGGATGGTCACCCTGACCTGACCAACCCTGGTGTCAGAGTTATTGAGCCTTTGAAATGGTAAAATAATAATAAAAATAAATATATATCTTGCTGAAAAATGTTAGGCCGGTTTGAAGAATCCGAAAAAAGTTCGAAAATGTTATCTATACTAATATTATAAAGCTGAAGAGTTTGTTTTGTTTGTTTGTTTGTTTGTTTAAACGCGCTAATCTCAGAAACTACTGAACCGATTTGAATAATTCTTTCACTGTTAGATAGTCTATTTATCGAGGAAGGCTATAGGCTACATTTTATCCCGATATTCCCACGGGAACGGGCACAACGCGGGTAAAACCGCGGGGCGCTGCTAGTTATATTATATTATAAATCCAAAAGTGTATAAGTATGTTACAATGTCTACGTTAGAATGATATCTATGTTAGATTTTTAATACAAAATTTTCTAAAATCCAACATTCCCACATGGACGGGTGCGCTTCGGGTGCGATCGCGGGGAACAGCTTATAGATTACTCGTAAGTGCGTCTAAACTAAACTATAGATTCTAATCGTAAACAAAAGACATCAACGCACGATTAACGTAATTTAAATAAAATTAATGAAGTAATTTAAATATTAATTGATTATAAATAACAAGTTTTATGGCCGACTACAAGTTTGAATATACATAATGACGAATATTATTAACTTTAGCTTTGTTATTATCGGTTCAAGCTTAATAAGTATCTTAAACATGTATGGTGTGTATTCGTACCTGGCAGCACTCCTCAGCATTATGCTGCGCGTTAGAAATTTGAGAACAAAATCAGCGCATGATCTTACTCATATGATTCGCATGTATAAAACGTTTTTTTAGATCTATCCTATAGTCTTAGAGCTAATCACGGTTCAAACAAACTATTCAACTTTGTGTAAATCACATGTTATAGTTTATACTTCTTTTTTTAAATAGTCTTTTGCAAATAATTAATTCAAACGATGCCAGAGATGAATTATGGGACCATTAGTTAGTTATTACTAGTTCTAGCTTGCCTTTTAAAAATATATAACTTATAGTGAAATGTGTTTACTAGAAAATAGAGCCTATTATATTATTATGCATATTCGACTTTATATATCGATTTAATAAATTAATGTGCAGATGAATAGGTTTCGAAAATATCATATTTCAATCCGACAATATTCTAAATGTTATAATCACAGTAGAACATAAAGTACTAGATAGGTAGTCAAAACGTTCCGCGCCAATGGTTATGAACAGAACAAAGTGAACAAGTAATTACCTACAGCAATTACATTTTGACCTGATTATATTTTGTTTTAACTTGATTTTAACATGGTGTGAAGTGACTGCGACGCGGCCGCGAAAATCATGAGAATTGGACCAGGTTAAGGCTAACAAACTAACGTCTTGACGACATACTTAGATACGAAATATTGGTGCAGGTTATATAACACACTAGCAGCGCCCCGCGGTTTTACCCGCGTTGTACCCGTTCCCGTAGGAATTTCGGGATGAAAAATAGCCTATAACCTTCCCGTTGAATGTGGCTATCTATTACAAAAAGAATTATTCAAATCGGTTCAGTAGTTTCTGAGATTAGCGCGTTTAAACAAACAAACAAACAAACAAACAATACAAACTCTTCAGCTTTATAATATTAGTATAGATTCCATGCTTTTTGAGTTGTGTTGGTTCGCTTTAACTCACAGTTTAAGCCTGGCCGCATACGTGCGGAATCCTTATTCGTTTTCCGAATTCGTTTTCCGTATGCGGAATTCCGTGGACCTAGGCGCAGACGTTCGTTTTTTTGCATTAGGATTTGTAAACTGCCAGTACGTTCAGTGGGGAATTGGTTTGATTTGTTTTTAATTCCGCACGGAAATTTCCGAATGTGTGCGCCGGCACAAACAAAACGTATTCGTTTTCCGCATTCGTTTTCAGTTTTTTTTTTTCATTCAATAAATTATTGACAGAATTTTGTATGTTTTAAAGAAAAGAGGTTTATATGTTTATGAAAAGAGGTTCGTTTACATCGCAAACTATTGGAGGGAAAGAGAATAAAAGGGCGGGAATCTTGATTGAACTCTAGAAGGCCACGGACGTGGGAGAAAAAGGGGAATAAAAAGAAAAAGGATTGTAAGGATTCAAGTGTAAGTTCATAATAAGGTAATTATAACGATATGAAGTTTATATATCTTTATGTTAAATTCAAAGGAATGTCTATTATGTTCATTACTAAAAGGTGTGTGTAAATATATTATGTTTTAAAGTATACAGTGGTTTTATATATTCAATTACCCATGGAATAGAATGGAAGTAACCTCATTCGGTTACAATATGTCCGATGCGCTCGGTGCGGGCGCGATACTGAATAGAAATTTCCGAATGTGTGCGCCGGCACAAACAAAATGTATGCAAGTGCTGCGTTCCGCATGACGTCATTAGGTTTTTTCGAGTAGGTTTCTCCGAACGCGCCGGCTTGCAAACGAAACGTACGTGCGGAACTTATTCCGTTCGAAAAAAAAACGAACGTGTGCGTCAAATAATGTATTTTCTACTGATTCCATGCATTCAGATGTCCGAATGCGGAAAACGAATGCGGAAAACGAATTCGGATTCCGCACGTATGGGGCCAGGCTAACGCGCCGGCTTGCAAACGAAACGTACGTGCGGAACTTATTCCGTTCGAAAAAAAACGAACGTGTGCGTCAAATAATGTATTTTCTACTGATTCCATGCATTCAGATGTCCGAATGCGGAAAACGAATGCGGAAAACGAATTCGGATTCCGCACGTATGCGGCCAGGCTTATAGTAATTTTAACTTTTTTCTCCAAATAAGGCACAAGAGTTATTTAAATAGAAAATAGATAATACTATGTACCCATATGACAAGTAATTTCATTTCATGTCATATTCCTTTACACTCTGTATGCACTTAAGGAGTATTGCGGCTATCGATTGATGATATCATGATATTATAATTAATATCTATTATTTGAATATTGAATAAACAACAAATCAGATATACTTAGAGTTTAAACTGGCTTATAAAAACTACACGATCAAGTAATTGATTCGGTTTAGGATCGTAATATAGTTAGATTGAACTAAGATCGTTTTGAAGTCATAAATCAAGACCGGACTCTGTATAGATAGTAACCCTGCTGGAGTAATACATAATACATTATATTTCGTAAAGCACTAGATACAACGTAGACTGCTGAAGTAATATATAATCCTACTATCCTACTAATATTTGTATTATAAATGCGAAAGTTTGTGAGGATGGATGTATGTTTGTTGCTCTTTCACGTAAAAACTACTGGACGGATTTGGATGAAACTTTACAGTAATATAGGTTATTCATCATAATAACACATGGGATACATTTTATCCCGAAATTCCCGCGGGAACCGATACAGCGCGGGTAACAACACGGGGCGTGGCTAGTACATTATATTTCGTAAAACAGTAGATACAACGTAGACGAAATTGCAGGTCATCGTTAGTGATTGTATCAATACTATATTTGTCACTGTGGGTCTTAAATTATACTTTACAAGCTTGACTCCGATCGGACAAGAAAGTTGGTCTTAGTTTTAGTTACATCAATGATATTAGGACATACACGCACTGTCGAATAGTTAACCTGCGATTATTCAATGTCGAGCGCGTGCCAGCAATTTTAAGACGCATTGCAAAACAAAATAACGAGCGTGAGATATTCGAAGTGCTTAGAGCATGTAATTTGAACAAGATGCGTATTTCTAACCAGTTCGTCGATAGTTCTGACGATATCTATAGTTGTTTACAGTCTCGTAGGTGTACATTGTACAAGTATCAATGTAAACATTGTTAAATTACCTCATACATACGTCTTTTAACATTGTAAACAAATATTATAGATAGTTAGGCGTAGATAATTAGTTCTGAGCTTATGGTTACACTTGAGTTTATATACCTTGCAATGTACCACTTATAATCACTACATCACTACATAGTATAAAACAAAGTCGCGTCTGTTTGTCTGTATGCTTAAATCTTTAAAATTACGCAACGGATTTTGATGCGGTTTTTTGTAATAGGTAGAGTGATTCAAGAGGAAGGTTTTTATGTAAAAAAATTCCCGAAATTCCCACGGGAACGGGCCCAACGCGGGTAAAACCGCGGGGCGCTGCTAGTTATGTAATATGTAATTCAATGTAATGCAGGGCAACTCTGTTGGTGCATCAACTGGATTACACTACTTTTTTCTTCACCTTGTTTTCTGGTTGACAATTATTACTTGAGTCCAAATAAACACAAAGAAAACTTCTGCTCAAATTAGTACAAATTAAAAATAATGCAAGTTAATTAACATGAGTACTTCTGCCAACTTACTTGTCCATTACTGTAAGTGCCTACCACTTTTACTTCCTCAAATAACTTATTATGTAAATCAATGTAAATGAAATTAATATATACCTATTTGTACTGAAGTATTTTTTCTTACTTATTTACCTCAGCCTTAGTTTTTGTACACACTAATTATCTTTGAAAATTAAAGGTGACCTATTGTGATGGTAAAGTATTTGTAAGGCCATTCGTAATTACTCTGAAGTTTGTATTTACAATATTGTAATTTAATTTAGTTAATCTATCGGTAATTACATTTGTAACAATAGCTCTAATTTTTCGATGTCTATTGAAATTGATTTTTGAATAGTAAATATCTTTAAATTAATTTTATAAAAAATCACAGTTTCAATTAATTTTCATAAATTTTTAAATACGGACATATGAAACCTAGGAGTATACTTCCTAAAGTTTTAACGTAAACGGTATGTATACAAAGGGTACTTAGGAATACTTAGTTTCACAATTCATCATTGTTAACACTACCTAATTAGTTACTTATACCTCTCGGCAAACATCTAAGTGACGAAATCTTTACCACTAATCAAACATTATTTAAATAAATTAACAATAATATAATATTTATATCTAATAAAATATTATAAATGAAATAAAATTAATGTATTTTAAGATGTGATACCGGTTCTAAAAAAATCTTTGTATAAAGAATGGAATTTTAAGATGGCGCCGCCATAAGGAACGAATGCGAAAATAATTTTATTGCGTTTTAGAAATTTAAAGGTTTCTCAGCTTGTGAACATTTTGCGGTAAAATCTCAATTTTCAAAAAGGACCTAATATGTAACCGAGTTATAAATATATGTCACTTACTCTACTCGTACATCCCTTTCCCACTAGTAAGCCCGGCTCACGACCTGGAGGTTCCGGGTTCGATTCCCGGTGGGGATATCTCACATAAATCTCTTTGTGAGGCTTTCCTAAGTTTGGTTAGGGCATTGCAGGCTGAATCACCTGATTGCTCGAAAAGTAAGATTATTCCGTGCTTCGGAGGGCACGTTAAGCCGTCGGTCCCGGTTACTTTCTACGGATAGTAGTCGTTACTTGAGCCATGTCAGAGGCCTTTGGCGGCTCAATAACTCTGTCACCAGGATTGGTCAGGTTGGCCATCCACTCAATGAAGAAGAAGACTAGTAAGCCGATGGACCTAAATTTTATTGGAAGTCCCAACGGCAACACTTAATATACCTAACATAACACCAGGGTTGATCACTAACCTTTATGAACTCTCTTACTTCTAATGGCAGAACAATTAATATGGGGTGACACTTGTCGTATCACACTTGTCGAACTCCGATTTCCTTGGCGCCTATACAAAAATCAAGACTACTAAAGCGCCGACACCCGATAAAAATACGAATCCGATGGCCACTACGGACGTGCTATTAATGGGCAAGTTACAGAGTAAGTAACACAAATCATACATAATAACGAATGCAAACTGCAAGATATCGATATAGCAAAACATTTAAATACTAGGAACTGCATTGAATCGCTCGGATTGCCTCGAATCATTAAACTAATCGATACCATTAAAACCACTAATGGTATAAAGTTATCATTTTATAACAGACTTGATTGATTCTATTTGATTGAAACAGGTAGGTATGTTTTAATCTTTATGTAGGTAAAGTAGCTTGGATAAATGTTTACATTGAAGTTACTCGTAACGTTTGCTGGAACCTGTGAGTACGTTGCTCTCTAACCAACCCTATATCTTAAATAAGTAGTAGCAACAGTAGTCTCCGATGTGGTATTAACGTGAAATGTCCAAATTCTTGGCTAAGGCTCTCATTTCGCAGAAGATAGAACAGTACCCTCCTTAACTTAAGATAAGCATTAAAGAAAAACCAACTCGCCAAATGATTACGCCTACTGATGAAAGTGGCAAATCGGCTGATCAGACTTTGATTCAGTTTGGTTCAAAAAAATAGATTAGACCCAGTGACGTACCCACATAAGCTTCTTTGTATTCTGACATGAATACCGAATAACGGTAGGAGTAAACACGCGGGAAACAGCTTGTATTACTATAAACTTTGTCTTTTGAATTGCAACTTGTACTTTCTCAACGTCGCTTTACCCATTACAAACGAGTATGACTCAGATTCGTCTATCCAGGCTCGGTGTTAACATTGCGTAACTTTCACAACATCGATTTCCCAAATGGCATATTCCATTTTCAAAATTTTATCAATAGTCCAAATAGTTTCGGAACATTTTGTCCAATTTTCTCGATACCTTCAATTCCATCCGTATGAATTCAATTGGACACCGCGCCACGAGGCTCGATTGGATACAAATAAGAAAACGCTTCCGAGGTGAACAGGCAATCATTGAGAATATGTATATCAAAATCAAACCATTTGCATTGCATATATTGGAATGGGAAGCAAAATGGGTGTGTCAGATATTCAGTTAATAAATCAGAATCGGACACGCTTCGATTTGTCTTAACATATTTCATGTTTACTTATACACATAATGAGCTAGACTCCTTCCGGAAAGACTGATCCTGTCTAGCACAAAACAGAGAGGTGTGGAAAGAGAGTAGAGAGGCCTTATCCCAGCAGTGGGACACACCAGGCTAATATAATAATAATATACACAATATATTGAGATATAGCGTTTATACAACACCAGTGTATCTGTTAAGAGTTGTGCAGACCAGGGACTTCATCTCGTCAGTTCACGAGCTATTTAGCAGTCAAAAAATCATTTTTATTGAAGCGGACCGGAGCTGTGTGGAACTCCGCT
This sequence comes from Cyclophora punctaria, assembly GCA_951394245.1. NCBI lineage: Eukaryota > Metazoa > Arthropoda > Insecta > Lepidoptera > Geometridae > Cyclophora > Cyclophora punctaria. The sequence goes on from OX596177.1 coordinate 6,255,201, forward strand.
GACCAATCACAAAGCATTACGAAAAGATTTTGACAATGTCAATGCGTTGTTTGACAATTCCAAAGTGTGAATAAGGCTCCACACCATTCCGCTCAGCTTCGACGGAAACGCACTCTTATAAACAGCGACAACTATTTAACATAAGTATATACAAAACTAGAATTTTACCAAAAAAATGTGTTCACGATATCCTCCGCGTATAAAGGTTTCTCGTCTACGTAGGCCTTCAAATTAATTCAATTCAATATGTACTCAATAGTGGTCGATACGTTTGCAGGTGTGTCAGTTTGTCTAAACGCCTCTGGCCGTTCACCTGAACTGATTTATAGTCAGTAGTTAATAAATGATCAGTCTAGTTAGGATATTGTCACGACTTTACATCAGCGTTTAGGAGAATAGATTTACTAATGAATTTTTTTTGTGGACAAATTTAAACCAAAATTCCTTACAGCCTAGCTAGATTAATAGGACAATAGGATCAAAATTCACATTGCTTATTGTTTAACTATAATATTTAAAAAAGAGGAAGATTTTTCCTGATCATCAAATTATAATGGCACGACCCCACTAAATCTGCGAAAATCTGCGAAAATTACCCAGCACAATCTACAAATCTACAATCTATATTATTCCTAACTCACGCAGGTACTTCTTCGCTCGTCCGTGGTTTTTATATTTATTTAAGCCATGTAAATATATATCTAATTCTGATTTACCTAACCACCATAAATTTGCACAGAAACATTGGAACCGAGCGTTAGTCATTCACCTAAAACGAGAATAATAAAAAAAACCGCAAAACTATTTACCTAATCAATATACTATTATAGTACCCACTTCAAGTTTGGAAGGGAATTTCCTAAATGAAGATGTCACTTTTTAAACAGGTATATGGATCTCGAGAATCTGTTTCCTTTAACACAAAGGCGGTATTTCCCCACCTCATTGCTAGGGATCTTACGTATAATCATTACAATAAGTAGGTAAATATTCCTTTGTGGTTTCCTCATTCACTTTCTCAGTACAAAATAATATTTATGTGAAGTAGATTTAACAGAATTAAAATAAGAACATAATGGCCCAACGATTCCATTTTTATTTCCGTTTACATTCTTTTTTTTGAAGTCTTTTAAAAAGAACAAGGAATTTTAAGGGGTAGGTTAGATATGTGTAAGTATATTTTGTATTTATGATACTATAATATAGATGCTATGTAGTAAGCACTCGTATAATATTAATAGTTAATTTCATTCCATTGGCACAAAGGTGTATTAATAGAACACTAATCACAATGTTAATTTACATTCTTAGAATATTATGTACTTAATGCAAGTGTTATGTATAAGTATAATTACAATTATGATGCCGCACTAGCCATATAGGTACATATAATCGATCGCATACAATTAAAGTAAGAGTAAAAGGGTACCGTTATAAACAGTAGATTGTCTGTTTGTTGTTGATTCAATCAATGTTTACTTCCTATTATTTACGAGGTTAAGTACGCTACTCAAGTTTGTTAAAGCATACTCAAAGCAAACATCGCTGGTACTTAATTGTAAACAATTCACTAAACTCTATCAATTGACATTCTATAGAGTATCACCAATATCCTGCTTTCGCCAAATATCTACTTAGTTTTACAGCACTTTCTTAATACTAAGAATGGTTAATAACTACCTAAGCTAATGTATATATCGTCACACTATATTAACGGTTCAGCTTGGTATAAATCAAATATAATTTTTAAGAAAGTTGTTTATATATGATCTATATTTTTTATGCAAAAACGATTATACTATTATTTAGGAACCGGTCCAGTTTTAAAACCGTAGCAGCATAAATATTTAAGAAGATCACATTCTTGACATTTATGTCAAGTCGTTAAATCACTTAATTAATGATTATTATGTTGAAAACAATCGTTATACTATAAGGTGACCAAATGTGAATGAAACTGATCGAGTTTCTAAGATGTAACTCGGCAAATTGTAAAGAAAGTTTGAACAAAGTTTAACGTCAAAGTTTAGAAGAATCTAGATAGCTTTAGACTTTAGTCACAATTTAAGCTAAATGGGTATTTGCACTATCGTTTCTAAATTAAAAAGGAGGAATATCACACTGTTGGGCAAAGGACTCTCTTCTCACTTAATATCTATATTATACAGTACAATTATTATCACATTATCAGTATAATAAAAAGATAGAAAAAGAAATAAAAATCTTCCGAATTTTCGATGGAAACTACCAACCACAGGTAACACTATAATAATAACATTCTTTACATTTCACTTCACTATTATAGTAATTGTGTGATAGTTATTACATGCTTACGCAACGCATTGTAGTACCACGTCACTAGTTAGCTGAAAAAAATCTAAATCCATAGTCGGGCAAAGACATGTTCTCTACGAACAAACAACACTTGTGAAGACAAGTGGACAACCGTCTATTAGCTTTGGACAGCCAACACACATTTTGATATAACAACAATACGAACGTAAATGCTACTTTGTTACGTAGTTACTTTGTTTTTAAAAACGAATACTCGAGCAATATCTATTTATCCCAGTTTCAATAAAAGATTTCTTAAAATGGTAAAATTGAGAAGCTATTTTAAGAGGTTTTGAACAATTTTAAATTATTTTAATAGTAAGACAAGAGAAAGTAAATTGAAAAGTGGCAAATGACGTTAAAATAAAAACTAAATAAGTAGTAATAATGTAAATAATAAGGAACTTCGTTCAAATATTTAGGTGATTTTGTTACCATATCTATGGTACAAAATAAGGAACTTGCTGGTTCTTAGGTACCTACACAGAGAGACATCAAATGCTTCCATAGTAGAGATTTAATGAGAGATTTTGACATGAAATGTATGAAAAATTACGTCAATAGGCGGGTCCACACAGAGCGAGCAGCCTTGCGAGGCATTTGCCGCGCGAAGCAGCTCGCTCTGTGTGGACGTGCCTCGGGCGAGGCAAGCGCGCGCGCTGCCGCGGCCGAGCGACCGAGCGCCCGAGCCATCGAGTGTCGGTTTTTGGTTTTGCTCAAAGACGCCTCGGTCGTTTGCCGCGCGCACTCTGGACGCTCGCGTATTTTGTTTCACGCCTCGCTCGAGCATAATACGAAATTATGATGAAATGCGTGCAAATTTTTTCTCAACGAACAAAATGGCTCGGGCTTGCCGCGCGCGGCAGCCTCGCGATGATTCCGAGGCTGCCACGCTCGTTCGTGGGTAGTTTCCTCGCGCGGCAAATGCCTCGCGAGGCTGCTCGCTCTGTGTGGACCCGCCTAATAAGTTATGTTTCGATTTCATGGACATCTCTTGGTGCGGCAGGATGTATTTACTAGTCCTACTACGTTCATAAACAATATAGAAGCAGTAAAAAGTATTTGTCTGTAATGTCCAAGTACGGGGCAAAGCCCTATCATGTTACTGAAGATATCAGTAAAAACAATACAGTGATGAAGATTAAGCATAATCTCTTGTAGATTAGGGGTAATCACCACGCGTGCCAACTGGTGACCTCAAACACACAAAAGCTATATTTAAAGAGTATCAGAAACATGATTTGTTCGACTGTTTAATGAAATCTGAGAGCCTGGTACAGTCACCAAAAGTATCCGAGAAACATACACTTATTTATTAAATCTAATAACTTTAACACCTATTAGCTGCGTGTCGATAGAACAACTGAACAATCAGTCAGTTTATGTTTACATGAACTAATTTCACGGCAATTATTTTCAGATTTGGTCATTTTGACGTATCTCATGCCCTCGACGTGAACGTTATCATTAATTTTACCTTTACAATAGAGTATCACGTTGTAATGAACATTGCGTCCCTAATTAGATAAATCTACCGTATTAATTGATTTTAATAGTTACATCTACTGGAATACACTTACACGAACTATTTTATATAGAACTACGATACTGCTGCATACATTAACACTTTGCTTTTCTTAATGTTGGTCCTTTGAGGTACGTGGTCGAAAAACCCCCGATGCGAAGATCTTAGTCACAACATTATTTTTAGCCTCAGTTTTCTGTGAACAAACTGTAAATGGGTTTGCGGATACGGATAAATGCTGTACTGTATTACTTAAATGTTATTTCAATTAAAAAGTGGGGTTCACTTAAACATGGCATACTATCGAATACATGTGAGATTTAACAACTCACTCACACCTTTTGTAGGTAATAAATAAATAATGGCATGTATACCAAAGTATTCATACTCAAACGGTTTAATAACTTTATATTCTCATAAATACGATAAATCTGCAAAAGTATCTTATATTTTGTAATATTCAATAGTGTAAATATAGCCATAACTACATAAGTCACACAAATGTCGTTAAATTAATAGTTATTAAAAATTTACATACATAATGTTATACCTACTCCATGAGAATTCTATTATCTCATTTAAGTACCAGTTTTGCAACCTGTTTCTGTTAAAATTGTGGATTTATACGTTTTTTACATTCCTCCGAGTAATTTTCAAACGACTCACTATCGTAGGTTCACTAATGAGCTCAATACACCAATGAGATGGATCGAATTACCATACGGATGATGCGGACACAGATTTTAATTAAAGACTAAAGCATTTTGTAATATTTGATTTGTTTTAAATATGTAGTTACACGGATGTTATAATATCACCGCGACTTTGATTTTTTCGAATTAGAATTTAGATCTCAATGGCATGCAGTACATCATTTGGATACTTTAATTCCGTGTTTATTTTGATGAATATTTTCCATTTTAGGTGTGAATAACTGGTTTTTTATTATTATTTTATTTAAACAGTGAGTGGTCAATGAATGCGGGTCTTTTAATTGAAACAAGGTTGTTTGCTGATACGAATATCCTAACATCTGCTTCTAGGCAATGCTTGCAAATGATATACATAAGCACTGATCATTATAACACTGTATTTGTTCTCAATACATATTTACTTTCCGTAATTTTCAATGGGTTGTATTTATCAATGTAATATGATATTTGCGTGGTAAATATGTTTATAATTTGAATGGGTTAAGTAACTTTTACACTTCCTATACTTACATTAAATGTCGTTGTGTACTTGCTAATTGTTTTTATTTTCTTTCGTCACTTTTAGTAATGTTTCTGTCATGGAATATGTATGTAAGTTTTCATTTGATTTAAATACATTATTTGTGTAACTTTCATAAATAGAAAACATACCTAAAAATATAACGTTAATAATCAAATATTTAAAACTAGCTTGCATAAGCGTTAATTTCAAAAGTATTGTACCAATGAGTAGTCAATTGTTTGTTCGTTACGACGTACGTCCATTCACCGGAACTGATTCTATTTAGACGTCACTTTTGTCAAATGCTGAAAAAGACGAAAGAGTGAAACAAAAACGAAACATACTTGTCACATGAGCAGTCCTGTCGGCGATTAGCTGCAGGCTGTTGGGCTTCTGCAGCAGTTCCTGCAGCTCGGGCTGCGGCTCACACAGATTACTCTTAGACTTCATGTTGTCAATCACTTCACTTTAATATCTATTTAATCACCACAAGCACTGTGTAACTGGTGTCGGTGCGGACTGTTTGGAGGCATCGTCCTGGAGTCGCGATGTTGGAGGCTTTCCTCTGTTTTATAGAGACGCGAGGATAGCAGCGGAGTCGCGGGCCGACTGAACGACGGCGGTCAAGGGTACCGCCGGCTCTGGACCGCACACGAGAATGCCGCGAGATCGCGTCAACACAACACTGAACTCTCCACAACAGTTAATCCTCTCATTGTCCGAACAAGGTTTACAGTGAAAGTTAATTCGTTTATAATCACCCTGAGTACGTTTAGCACAGTTTGTCGCTAAATCGTTCATGTTCGCTAAATCGTGTAATGAGTTAGAAAACATGTCTCGAATATTTACCATTTATATGTCCGTATCTAATGGCTTATTTTACGTTATGTTTAAATATTATCGAATTATGTACATACCTAGCAACTACGCTTACGAGTATTTGCCTGTATTTCAGAGTGTTTGATTTAGGTTTTTGTGACTAACTACTTTCTGATACTGAAATGCAAATGTAAGTGAACCTTACGCAGGGTGATTGACTTTCTGCTTCTTTACCTGGTCCGCTACGCGAGGTATTCTCAAACAAGCTTTTCAAGAAAGTATTTCATAAGCTACCACCACTGTTACGACACCTTACGAAATCCTTTCTTTTAGTCTAGGATACTAAAGTGATTGTTTCTTAATAAATTACTAGATTGTTTAATTTACTTATAAACAATTATATTTCGATTTCCTATTCCTACAACCTTATACATTTATTTTCTTAAATACTATGCGCATTTACGCATTTAGATAAAATCTTGGAATTTTTAAAATCCCCAACAAATCATAAACTTAGCTTGAATAAACTATAAACTTAGCTACTTAAACAGACTTATCGTTTTTAAATCACAAATCTAATAACCTTCTACAAATTGCAATTAGTAAAAGTGAAGACATTAATTTATGGAATGTTAAAAATCCGGCGAATTAAAACTTCAAAACCAGGGGGGTTACCACGATCGTAAGTTGATCGCTCTTAAGTTGCTTCTAAGGTATCGAAAATTTGGTACCTTAAGGTCCTTTTAGTGTCAAATTAAAAGCGCAGCCATTTTTAAAAAAAATACAATGCCACGCAATTATAAACCCTATTATAATGGAAAAAAAATGTAAACAAAGCACATAGTATCTTTTCGAATACAACGTGTCGTCAAATTGCAGTATAGTGCATATGATACCGTCAGTAGTTCGGATACGTTCCAAATAAACGTAAGTAAATTAATGTCAGGAGCTATAAATTTATTATTTCCTCAAAACAGTTGAGTTATGATTTGAAAAAATACACTATAAAGTACTTATTATTCATTGTTCATATTATTTCTTGATTATATCAACTACTTGATGCTTTAAATGATGCTCAAACCCTCAAACCCGAGCCATGTTTGTAAAGTAGGAAACATGTTTTCGCCCGACCTGGGAATTGAACCCGGGATCTCAGTCTTGGTAGGCGAGTGCAGATACCACTAGACCACCGAGGCGTTAAGGGAATGAATAGGAAATGAAAAAACCTCTATAATGTAAAAAATGTTTATTAAAATAAAGTTTTATGGCACTGAGGTCAATATTTAGTTCACTTTTAATCATTTAATTACAGAAATGTGTAAGGGACTTTGTTGTCCATGGCTTGATTACTACAAACCCATGTTTTTCAGACTATTGGTACCTAGACCTATACCAACAGTCTGCACTGTCAAGATAGAATTATAGTTCTTATTAAAAACATTTTTTCTTTTGAATTATCTATTTATTGTTGCGTTACAAATGATGTACTATTTTGTTTGTTTTCCATGTATGTACAGCCTGCATTAAATATAATGTGGTAGAATATAAAAATTAAGGTGCTATAGGAGCACTGAAATATATATAAACGTAGAAAAGTCCTGAGATATTAATCATGCATACCAATGACATGATTTTATGGTTTCAATATTAATATAACTCATCGATCTTCATCAGAGGAAATATTACAATGATATCAACATTTCAGAGTCCGATTTTTGCACCACATGTCTTGTCACATACACCTAGTGTTTATTCTTCAGAGGTCGAAAACAACGAGTTGGGCGTCGATTTCGATATAACTATCAAAAAGTGACTTGTAAGAGCTTTCAAATGACATAGGTCATGTCACTGTTGAGCATTCCGCCCTGGCTCCACAGCACCTCCAGTGGTAATTCTTCGTTGGTCGAAAACACCGAGTTGGCCGTCGAATTCGATATAACAGTCTGTCTGTTAAAGGAGTAACTTGTACAACTCTTCAAGACCTTTCAAATGACGTAGGTCATGTCACCGTTGAGCATTGGGGCAGGCTCCATAGTTACCTGCCCGAGGTTCTTAATTTTTACATTTCTGGAGCGTGTAGTTCAATAACGGTTGGGAATATGGAAAAAGTGGATAGAATTGAAGTTATAGAAAATTTTATAAGCTTTCATTTCATCATCCAATTTTTTGTGCTACATTGCACCGTTTTTTAGATATTCGCGAAAAACCTAAAATTGAGACCTTTGTCACCCCCCCTCCCTCCGGCGCACCCCCTAGACTTCAGTAGTATGTTTTTTCCCTGAGCACCCTGGATACGTTTCTGTAGAAATCGCTTAGGTACCCTCTCACGCACTCTATAACTACTTCGTCGATTGGACTAAGTGTGCAGTACAAATTTCCACGTTTTGGCGGTAGATCTGGGTGTGACCGGTGAATTGACCGGTCAACGCATTCAATCGAGCTTGGAGTAACTTGAACCAGACCTTGAATCATGAATTACAATATTATTTAATTCGTGTCTATAAAATTATTAACATTTGAGTATTCATAGTTAGATCAAAACGAGAACCGTGAATTTAGAAACTTACTTTATGATTATTGGAAATAATAAAAGTATTTATTGGTACCGATATTGATTTTATACATCTTATTAAAAAAACAATACTTTAAAAGTCTTTAAATGACACTTTTCAACCATACCCACGCACTCGGTCAGAGCCTTAAGACAAGCCGCGGTTCAGCTTCCTAGCCAACCATGAAGATCTTACTCTTTAGTTAAAATGATGTACGGTTTTATGATAATTTGTGATTTATGACCCTCATTTAATACTTGTTCAGATCCACAGAGCCTACGCCACACATTATGACAGCAAATACATTTGAAGATATATCTACCAATATCTTCCTAGTAATTCAAAATCACGTGCCTACCATGTCGATATTTTTTTAGTACTTAAGTATATTTTTTACGCGTATCGTTCATTATTATATTGTAAACATCGTTAAGTATGTTAGTTTTTGTTATATTCATATAATTGATGATTAGAATCAATAAGTAGGTTCGTGAATTATTAAACAAAACTATTTTAGATAGGCGATTTATCTTGTCTTTTTTATTACTTGTACTTAGTACTCGTAGGGCTCGTGGCGTAGTTTAGCTACATTGCTATTGTGAAGCAACGAGCAGCTCGGCCCTTTCTTATACTACGTTTACATTCAGCCGAAGTGAGCAGGGAAGTGGGCAGGACGAGTATGTAAACGTATACTTCTCTTGCCACTGCTTAATGCCACTCGCGCTGCCCAGCGCTCCCCAAAAGAGCGGTTTTTAGTGCGGACTTCAAAGGACCGGCAGCGCGAGCGGTAGGGCGTGTTAGATAGGTGGCTGGTAGTGACATTTCTAACTGCGCGCTACGTGCGCGTTGCACCGTTGCTCGAGGGCACGTTAAATTGTCGGTCTATAAACTCCCACATCAGAATTAGCCACTAACCTCCTCGAACTTACTTACTCTGTTATTCACATCTACTTATTAAAGCTATACTATATGATTAAACGAGTTACTTCACTAGCTAGATTGCTAGACTCAATCAGTAACTTTTCTGATTGAGTCTGCCTCTTTATGACTTGCTTTGGGCCCTAACGCCCATCGGCGGAAAGACTAGGATGTGAACGTGGTGCAAAATAATTGGTTGAAAAGTCAAAAAAAATAATTTGTATATTCATTTATACATGGCTCAAGCTAATACTTGCGATTCGCGATTTGGGATCTAAATCACAGATTGTTAAATAGTTACTTCTCTAAATCGAATCCAACGTTAAGTACGGTCATTAATAAAATTATTAAATAATGTAATATATGCTAAAAACACGTGTACCTACATAATGCTGGTTAAATATGTAGGGTTAGAATAGTAGGGTTAAAGGACGGTAGTCGCGTCGGTAAGTTACGATCGCAAAATAATCCATATTTAAGTAAGTGTACATCTAAAAGAACGTTTGTATAAAAGCTCCAACTTACTATCCATGAGGTCGGTACTTACATATAAATAATGTTGACAGACACCTATTAAAATAGTTTTACTATAGATGGTACAACACAGTAATGTGAGGAATTACGATCCAATTAGAACTATTGTAACTTTATAGAAGTTATGTAATAAAAACATGAGATAAAGTAAATACGTGTAATAAGGTAATGTATAATCTTTAATTAATAAAAAACAAGGTTTCCCGCTACGTCTGTTTGTAGTAAGTTCGTTACTACAGAACGGAGTTTCATGATGTTTCCACTAACAGACAGGGTAATGAAAGAGAATGGTTAAAGACAACTTTTATTAAATTTTTTTATTTGCGCTGATTTTGATATTCATTCATGACTAGCAGCGCCCCGCGGCTTTGCCCGCGTACAGCCCGTTCCCGTAGGAATTTTCGAAAATCCTTTCTTAGTGTGCACTTATGTCACTTGAAGAACCTTCCTGCCAAATTTCATGTTTCTAGGTGTAGCGGTTGAGGCTGTGCGTTGATTATCAGTCAGTCAGTCAGTCAGGACTTTGAATTTTATATATATAGATAGATTATTACTGAACTGTTAAACGGATTTTCAGACGGCTTTCACTAACAGAGTAATTCAATAGAGATTTATTTTATTTTATTCTAACTTGTCAATTTCAATTATAATTTTTAAACTTTGTAAAAAATACCTTGTGTTTGGAAAAATAATTGATCGTAAATAAATGTATGTTAATGTTAGTGTATATCTTTTATAGCCCTTTGTCTAGCTCATAGTACTTACTTAGTTGATTTATTTTAAGGAATGACTAAAGTCATACGTATAAACTAAATTATATATATAAACTTATATGGCTTATGTAAATCACTCACTTTATGCATTATTCCTTACCACTCATTCAATCTTTAAGTACCAAACCAACCTAAGTATGTCACGTAATTACTTGATTGCAAAGGCCATAAAGTTTTTCCAGCTTTCTTAGTAGCAAGTACCTATTGCATAGGTACTACATACATCTATGAATCAATGTACTAACGTACCTACAACGTACACCATTAAAAAGCAAATTATCTACGAAAAGTTTACAAGACCAGTATGAAAAACATTTCCATCTAAATTAAGTCTGTAATCCAGCTTCTCTGTTTTATAATTTAGCAGAGTTTAATCTCTGTACTTTAGAGGTCGTGACTAATCACAGTTTTTGAGCTTTCGTGGTGAACAAACAACGGTTCGACGTGAAATTACTTAGGTATTCCCTTTAACAAGTTTACGTAGTTACTTGTACGTGAAACTATTAACTATGTAATCTAAAGTTTAGTCGTTTTTTTATCTTTACCCTCTTGCTCGTATATTCTCTAATTTATATTGTTTTCTTGTAGCAATCTAGTAGGTACCTAATGAATTCTGAGGATTTCATGATTACAGATAAGCTTATTTATGAGAGCGAAAATGGCAGGTCATTTTAATCCGGAAAATAAGAAATTACTTTTGAATGAAATCACATTTTCCTTATTAAGTCGCGTAAGATGAAAAACAGATAACATGTTTTTAAATTTCAAGTACTTTTTATGTAGTTAGTTATTTTTTATATTGGTAGGTAAATACAATTTTATACCATCTTAATAACCAAAACCAGTAGATGTTAAATGACTATCTACTACATAAATACCTTCTAATGCTGGCACCGAATTATTCTGACAATAGGTTTTTATATTAATGCTATTTAAATTGTTTGTTACATTAGTAGATATTTGAGTCATTTCATTAATAGCAACTATAGAATGAAACACAAGGAAAATAAATATTTATAATCTAAGAACCACATAATACATAAATAAATTTACTTTGTACTTACCTAAATTATATAAAAAATTATGAATATGAATAGGTGGTTATAATATATACTATTTAGATACGCATTTCGTATATTTTTAGGTATTAAAAACTAAATATCATCCCCTTACTTAGAATAAAAGCCTCACATAAGTAGGTACATGACTTCATAAGGCGCAGCTCAATTATAATAAAATACAAACATATATTAGAATTACTGTCGTCAATACATAATCGTATTTACTAAGTAATAGCAATTAATCAGCCCGATATAATAGACTTACATTGTCATGGTAAGGTGCAGGACAGCAAAGGGTAACATGTCTTACTCGCCATCTCTACAGGGAGATAGTCGGCTAGTTTTAGTTGTAGATAGTTAGGTATAAGGTTACTACTATTGACTACACTTGATGTGAAGTTTGACGCTAGTTACTCTATAAATATTTGTAGAAGTACACTTCAAACTTCACATAGGTAACTTTGACGATACTCTATAAATTTTTGTAGCAGTAGTTAACTTGCACAAAAATTACGCTCTACAAAACTGAAACTAAGTAACCGACTATCTCCCACGAGCCTCCAGAGGCCGACGAGCAAGACGCATCGCCTGCTGCTGTAACTATTCATTATATTGAAGTAAAGTAAGTACAAACAGTAGTTTCGCCCACGCTTCTATGTAGATAAATACTACTTTGTTAATAAATACTCATAATGGGTTAAAATACGTATATATATTTTAACGTTTGTGTTAGGTACGTAATTAACAAGTAAAGCGGACTTCCAAAGCAAGACTTAGATTTAAATTATAAATTTAAACTACAAGAGCAGATTTGATAATAGTTCAGTATCTATATATTCTATTCTTGTAGCTGATTCCTAATCAGTATAGTCTGACCACGAAGAGTCTGACCAACAGTAATAACCCTTTCCTTTGTTGAGATAATGTCTACAAAAGTAGCCGTTACTTTATTTCAAATAACTAGGCAAGCAAGGTAGTTAGTAGTATGCCTTATTTAGATAACTTTTAGATAAGAATTAGTTTAACTTTTACTAAGAATTATGACCCTGTTTTGTTTTGATTTGAACAGTAACTTGAGTGTAAGAATAGATAAAATCTACAGAGCGAAGTGGGTGAACTATGGGAACCTAAAGATTAGTGTGGTATCGAAGATTAGACACGACGCGACGCGTCCATCAGAGATCAACTAGTCTAGTTTATCGTTTAAAAATATTAAATAGGTACCTAAATACCTCTACATATTTTGTTGATATTTAAACAGAGGTTTCCATGGGTTTCTTCCTTTCTGCAGCCGCCTCGTTACTAAACATATCTTCTAATTAGCTTCATAGCTTAAATCCCCATTAAAACTATTAATCTAATTAAACAACGTAAGTATTTAATCCTTCATTTGTTCCTAAAATCGTTTCATCATTAATTAATGAAACGACTTTATATTGATCTAAACGAAAATGACCATAATAAATTACCCTAATCAAATTCGTATATTAGGCCTTATTTGAATAAAGGTTAGAGGCCCTATCAAGGGCACAGCGCACCGTACGAAGTATCTACTGCCTGCTGTCGCTCAAGTACTGACATTCATTTACCTAGGAAGTGGATTAAAGGTCTTGCTTATATCAATTGTCACGAATATGATTTGTATCTACGAGTATACTAATATAGTTCAGCTGAAGAGTTTGATATATTGTTTATTAGAACCCGCTAATCTCAGAAACCACAATACAATTAGAATAATTTATACTTAATAATTCAACGGAAAGGTTATAGGCTCTTTTTCATCTCGAAATGCTTACGGTAACGGGCTCAACGCGGGTAAAACCCCGGGCCTCTGCTAGTTATCGTATAAAATAAATCATAATGAACTATTAAAATTCGTCGTACTTGAAGTATTTATGCATGAAAGTTGAGGTAATTCACTAACCAGCCCCGTACTCTCTCAATTTTACTACAAAACCCCCTTATTACAACCCGCTACAGCCTACTTCGATAGTAGAGTAGGTATCTAGAATGAATAGTCGGAGTCACCATTTTGGTCCTAATTAAATCTGCACGGGCGGATTGCACAAGTATTCTTAATTTGATTGAATAGAACACAATTTAAAACAAACGTCATTACTTAGGCGCTAAATAGATAGATTGCAGAGTTCTTGTGTAATCCGCCCACAGGAGTAGATAAGTGAAATTACGCAATTTCATGTAACCTCAAGGTAACAAGATACCTATGTAGATACGTAAAGTAAAAGTCCTTATTTTCCGTAAAGCTTAGGTATTTCATAATGTCATGCAATAAAACTGGTTGTTTACTTTAATAATTCATTGATTAACAAACCTACATTTATAAATACCTAATAACAATGTTATAATAACAAACTTTTTCAAAAAAATCTCATCGACTTCTAAATCTAGTAGGTAAAAATACAGAAATAATGTATTTAGTCAACTTCCTGACTAATTTTAAAGTTGAATAAATCAGAGCTGTCTCAAGAAGGTCTACTTACTTTGGAGCCTCTAGTCTGGTATGTTTCGCTAAGGAGTTAATGTCACCGACTCTTTATTCAATTTAAAAATTTGTCAGGAAGTCTACTAAATAAATTATATCTATCTATTTGCTACTTGATTTAGAAGTCGGTTAGTTTTATTTGAAAACGTTCTTTATTTCACAGGTTTTAGTGATATAAACAACATCTACCGAACAGTTGAGAGATCTCATAACCATAAGGATTCTCTTGAACATCGTTTTCATCATCAGTCCCGTAATGACCTATCTAGGTAAAAAGTTCTCATCAATGCAAATTAATCAATCCCAAACACAAAGTAACTGCTGTAATCCGTTGAAGAGTTCCCTTAACTATCCTTTGTCTTCATTATCAGACGGTTCCATCATCAGATCGACTCCAGACTTTCATCATATTGTAGTGCTTTAAAATATTCAATGGAAAAATTAACAAACGCAAAAACACACCCCTACGATGTGCGACAGTTCCCCTCGATTTCACTGGGATGCCATCCTCAGATCCTGGTTTCCTTACCATAGGACCACCCTCTATCTCCTTTCCAACAAAAAATAATCATCAAAATCGGTTCATAAACAACTAAGTTATCCGCGAACACACATTAAAAAAAATCATAATACCTATATTGAGAAACCTCCTCCTTTTTTTGAAATCGGTTAAAAATGCTTTTGAAGAGACTTCTAAAAGCGTAAGTTGCCAATTCGTGTGAATGTTTTTTGAACGTTTATAACTTTGTATCTCTAAGATCGATACTTCAATAGAAACTAAGTGTAAGGTTAGGTTTAGGTTATTTCAAAGAAAAGTTCTCAGTATTAAAAATGCCTTTATTCAGCTACTTTAGCAGTTTTCTTAGCTATTTTCTTTTGACGAAGCATCTTCTTCCTTTCTTCTGGTGTTTTCTTCAGTCCCTTCATCTTGCGGGTCTGTAACCTTCCAATATTCTGCTTGCCAACGTGAATGCGACCGAGCTTAGATCCGAATGCGTCGCGAGAAATGTTCTTCTTCTTGATTGTTTTCAATTCTTTAGGAGTCTTACAAGCTTCCTTGAACAGGTCGTCAGAAGCAATCTTAGTTCTTCGCAGCTTGAAATCTATTGATGGTCCTGTAAAGACAGAAAATGTCAAATTATTATTTCAACTGCCTATGCACCTTGTAGAGAGATAGATTTTACTTTTTAAAATAATGTATACTTTTAAATTGAAGGAAAATTTTACTGTTACATCATAATTCATAACATCATTAGGAATAAAATTAATATTATGTATTTATTTTAGGCATATTCAGGCTCTAAAACAAATGATTCTATGCACCAAACATAATGTAGGTCCAAATGATTCTTAAATACTAATATAATAGCGGTACTTCAATTAATTATAAAATAATGCTAAGAGATAATCAATGTTATTACAAATCAGGGTTCTAACTGATACAAGTTAAAATAAAATTTTAAGTGACTGCTCCCTTCTCTCTCATCTCTCTCTCACAAGAACTTAAAAGCAAATCAATGAACACCTGCCCCACACACTGATCACAGCTTCTAAGCATTTTAATATACACAATGAGGCTTGGCTATGAGTCTATTAATATGCTCAATTTTTTTCAGATCTCTGAGTAATGTTTCCTCATACATATTTACCATCTTTATGACAGTAATAATGTCTTTCAAATAATTGCAAAATGAGCTCTATTAATAAAATAAACTCCATAAAATACAATTCCTGTTGACTCTATTGAGTAGTATATAAAACTTAAAGGCAAACTAACCAATTTCTTCTAACTCTATCCTTGGCGTTCTTTGCCCACTCTTCTTCAGCTGTATCTTGTACGATCTCAGGTAGATGATACCCTCATCTGTGGCAGTGAAGCTGAGAACATGTTCTAATCCTTGCAGTCTTATTGTTTCTACCTGGAAATCAACATTAATTAAGTAGTAAGTATTTGCTAAACAATTTTATAGAAGAAAAGTATTAAGTAGTTCAAATTGTTATACTAGTTTAAGATAACTAACTCATATACAAATAAATGGAAAACAGATCTTTCTACTTCTAAAATTAACAGTAGGCAAATGTGGTGATTATGTCTTATCTCCTAACCCGATCTCCTGTACCGATTTTTTCAGTAAGATGAGTGGCCCTATCAAATACTTACCAAGGCTGCTACTACTAATATTGTTATAACATGTCAGAGGCTTAAAGCAGCCTAAAAGCTTTGAACACCATTGTTGGCCAATAATCAACTTGAAGTAACTTACTTACTATAACATTAACAAGATACCAACCTTTTCCCTCTGAAAGAAATCGGTGAACAATGACTTCAATCTCTTAAGATCTTGATTCAAGTCCCATGCTGGCCCATTGAACAACAGGCACGGCTTCAAACCCGGCAACACCTTCATATTGTGGAACTCTGACATTGCTTTGTACTCATCTGCACCGAGTTCAATCATATCCAGAATGGTATAGTTGAATGTGCGTCCCAGTATGATGTTGTGCGGACGTTTCTTTGAGTGTGAGCCGAAACCAAACAATGCCGCTTCTTTTTTGTAACATAACCTGTAAATTACACAATTGTTACATTAATTAAAGAGTAATACTCCTGAGGGCTGAAGTAATACTTATTAGTCATACTAAATATTATTATTTAATGACATTGTTGCTCCTTGGAGTCAAGGTCCAAGTATGGTCATTCTGGGAGGCATGCGAGGGGATACAGATCCTGCTATGGCTACTTATTCACTTCTCACGTCTATTTTATTAATATAGAAACCACACTTACTTTTCAATAATAGATGCATCTTCAAATGGGACAAAGTCATTTTTTCTAGTCAAATAGGCAGCATCGGGCTTCTTCAGGTCATATATATCTTTCAAGAGCTGTCGAGTCTGTTCCGAGGGTTTCCGCCCCTGAAGAAATAAACATTGTTTGGGTCCTTCGATGGGTTTCGGCTCCTTGGAAAGCAATGCCTTTTTACCTTTCCTTGTAGTGGGTTTTCTGTAAAAAAGAACCTAAATTACCTTTTGAAAATATATTCGCTACAAGCTATAACCATCGTTCAAATATTAAGAGGTTATCTTATCAGTTGAAAAAACATTCCAGCATAACGTGAAGTTTTACTTACTTTATTCTTTGAATTACTGGCATTTTTTTGTTTTTATTTAGCTTACAATTTAAGTAATATTAACACGTGTTGAAAATGAAATGCACATGAAATGCAAAACACACACGACTTGACCGACCGAACACAATCACACATCACAATTCACAACAATCAAACGAATGAAATGAATCACGAAATGACAGTTACAGTGACACTGACAGATATGTGGAAGATGTCAGATGAAAGCATAAAACCATAGAATCTGATACGTTATGATTTTAGGAAGGCAGACGGAACACCATAGCAGACGCCTCAGTTTTTAATAAATTGCAAGCGAGTAATCCTAATAATCCTACAAATATTATACATGCGAAGGTTTGTGAGGATGTATGTATAATATGTTTGTATGTTTGTAACTCGCATCACGCAAAAACTACTTACCGAACGAATTTGGATGAAACTTTGCATATGTATATATTAATTTAAGTAGATTATATATTTTATACATCAGAATACCACATATTTTATCCCGAAATTGGGAACAGATCTGACGCGAGTAAGACCTCGAGGCGGTACTGGTAAAAAAATAACGAAACTATGTTGAAGTTCAACTAACTAGTTAGGAAATACATTAAATTGAGTACAAACGTTAACTACATACCTTACCTTTGGTGAAATTTGGATCACGTGTCTTGCGTCTTTTCCGTAATCTGCTGACATCTCTGGTCTCCTAACGGTAAATAAATCATAATTATTGTACCTACCTATTGACGTCACCATAATAAATACATGTAGGTACCTACTTCGATAACATAATCTTGTACCTACTTAGCTCTTACGTGAATGTGTATGAAGTATTTGATTTACTCTAATAGCGCCAACAGAATAAAGATGAGAAATCCACGTAGTTGGGCACAACAGAAACAAACAAGACGTCTCACAAAGTTTTCAGAAGTTTTCATAAAACAGACTCTTCTTACCTAGAATGTGTCGCTACAACGATGCTTTTCGACGAACGAACGAACGAACATAATAAAGCAAATCATTAAGCATTGATAGAAATGGATCTAGATCCTATTACCGTGGTAAAGGCCACCGACCGACTAGTGTGTGCTACGATTGCGAGCTACGGACCTACGGACGTAGATATAGATGCGTAGTGCGTGCTTGCGTGCATATTCCTACGATTGAGCAGTTCGGTCAGTGCGATCTTCCTCGCATATCTATATAGACCACAATAAGTAAGTAACATAAGATATGAGACTGTATCACATACATTATTGTTGTGTTGTCACTAAGATATTGTATAAGTACATCTTACCTTACATTTTCCTTTATTAACAAACTCATTAATTCATTAAATCGCATTACATCAATAGGACCGGTAAATTCCACAATTCCACATCAATAGAATAGAATTTGCTATCTGGAAAACCTGTAAATATTTATTAATAAACATAATAAAGTAAGTAATACCTAGGTATACGTAAGCGAATAATTAAATGGTGTCTGTTTCATGTTACATTAATGTTTAATGGGACCCTACCGTAGGTCGTCGCTGCACTAAGAATAATAAGAATTTAGAAAGGTTTTCGAATGAATTTTGGGATATAAGTAATATTTAAGAAAACTTTCCTCTTAAATTTTCTGTCTTTCTGTGAAAACGGCATAAAAAACGGTTGTGTTGTTATCAGATTAGCACCAACACAGACAGACAGACAGACGCGGCGGGGACTTTTTATTGCTTTGGAATGCAAAGCTGTATTCTGTAATTATTTTAAGAACTGGACCAATGCAGGTGAAACCGAAGGATTCGGTATGCAGAAGGTAAATGGAAAATGTAAATAATATCAGTACGAAGAAACCCAACACCTTGAAACACTAATTAATGCCACATCGTGTTTGTCACAACACAGTCAGTGTTAGTAATCTATCTAAAAATTACTTAATTAAATATCCGGTACTTGTTACGTTAACCACAGAAAATAATATGGCCGGCACGTGGTTTGGGGTGTAGTCGCAGTCCCAGTGTTGCCAAAGCATGAAAATAAACTAAGCCGTACCTATAGTATCTAGGTTACAAAAGCTACAAAGAAGGTAAACTCCAAAACCATTGTTTGCAATTGGTTTGAAATTTTATTTTTTATCAATGGCTATTCAAGTTTCGTACCTACAAAACATTAAACAGGTTATATTAAACCCGCAGTATAGTCAATGTTTGAGGAAAATCCTAAATGTTATGGAAACTAGATCTACTTAATAGCGGCAAATATTTTACAATCGCAGTTACGTTTACAAATCTTATTGCGATTATCCGCTATAAACAAGTTATATCTAACTTTTCACTAAATTATACTTTATTTGTATGAGGTTTGAGTTTAAAGTTGTATAAGTAGTTTGAGGTTTTAAGTTAAACACTACTACGAGTACCTACCTCGCATATCGCGGTTTTGCCTAATTTAAAGGATTTCATTCTCCATTATTCATATTTTTCTTTGAGCGAATGTTTTCTTTTCCACCATATTTCACACAAAATAGAGAATAGATGTTATGTTTTCATTCAATAAGGAAATGCGAAGTTGTGTTGCCTGACGATCATCAAAAATCTGTTCGCTCAAACAAAGTGAAAACATTGCATTTTGTTATAATATGTGGAATTCCGAGATAATAAGTCCGATAATGTCCAACAATACGTATTTAACCTAACTAAAATGAATTTTATATTTGCAATTTAACTATAGCAGCGAAGCCCAACGAAACGAGCATACTTTCTGAAAACCATGAATTATATTTTCATACGTAAAGTAGATAAGTTTTCCCATTCGGATAAGCAGAAAGACACTGCTTATAACAAAACAGCTAAAGCTATTACTTAAGGTGTATTTTTGCTCGGTTCGTATTTTTAAAGTGATGATTGCGTGTGAGCTTTGGGTAGGTTTTCCTCGGGGCGTCACTGTGTCGTAACCGATAGTTTCGTGTCGTAGTGATGTCTGCGGTGTCTGTATAGAGTTATAAACAGACTCGCAACACCTCGCCGGTCAATGCGTGTTCGAGCGCAGTGAACGACTGTGGCACACGTAGCTCTCCTAAATTATTTTTATCGCAAGTTGTATTCTAGCTTTTGTGCGATCACGGTGTACTTCAATTTTTATTTCAAGAGAAGTTTATTGGAAAAAAGTGAGTTATTTTTTATTATTTTCTTTTGAGTTCATAAAGTTCTTTAGTTAGGGCTAAATACTTACTTCGTTAAATGTTTTTGTTGTACTTAATTATAATTACTTACCTACATGTGAATATCTTGAAAGTAGTAATAGTAAAATATGTAGATTACATATTATATTTACTTAATTTTAAATTACTATTTAAAGAAATGTCTAGGATACTAAATAACTAATAAAAATGGATTCGCCTATCACTCAGTATGGTGTTTACTGCGTGCCTATTAATAGTTATTGGGTAATTTAATTTGTCTCCGAAATACATTTCGTAACTCACCCGTGTCCTGCTCCGAGGGTTATCAAGATGTCCATAAATCTATAATTACTAGTATTTGGAAACATCTCGTTGCAAAAGTTACATTTAGCAATAGCAAATAGTAGGCAGGTTTTAATTTCGCATGGGTGGGTAACCTTTGTTGGTTAATATCATTCGTAAAATCTTGTCTATACTTCTATATGAATACTAGCTGCGCCCCGCGGTTTTACCCGCGTTGTGCCCGTTCCCGCGGGAATTTAAGAACGGCCCGATCGATTTTGTTCTAACTTCACATAAACCATCTACTAAATAGTTAGTCCGAACGTTTCAATTAATGAGGATTTTTAATTTTTGTATTGTCATGTTAATTTAGGCACAATTTATTGCCAGCTGTCTGGTAGGTATGTCGCTGACAATAAACTGCCCTAAATTAATCATGATGTCATAATCTAATCAAAATTACGAGATGTCTTTTCATAGCGAACCATTCAAAGAATCTATTATTGACTCTACAAATCATTACACTGCTTACAAGATACGCAATATTAATTATAATTAGTAGCCTAAAATGTTTTAATTAACGTTAATTTATAATACACCGACCAAAGATAACACAACGTCTTCCGACGTGTTTCTGTTTACCAAGAGATAACAATAATGACTTCCGCAAACAGCGGCGAATGTCAACCTTTCATTCAAAATGGTTTAACATTTTTCATGCTGAATTAAAACAGTTGCATTTAAATTCATTGTAGGAAGTACTTCCGAAGAATTTATTAAATGTTGCTTCCGAATTATTTTATTTACTGGCGTAAAATCATGAGAACATAATAAAAAATAGCCCCTAGTCCTGCGGAAATCTTGTGTGCAGAAAGAGCATTGTGTCATGTTACTCAAGCAAGCTCCCATCGGAAGAATTTTGCTAATTACTTAAGTAGGTATTTTCATCATTTCATTTTACCAGACTTCCTTAAAATATCCCTATGTATTCCACTGCTTCCAAAAAAATATCTGTGGATATCGATTGCTCTACAAATTGGAAATAATTCAAACTCGGTGCCATTTCTGCCTTGTCGACTACACTGTGTATAACTAAATATGTAACGCAATAATTGCCTATGCTGATAAATGAATAAAGACAACGACAACATCATCTAATCGTTTTGCATTATTAAACGACTCACTTGATAGATATCACTGGATAAATGATGATATGATTCTGAGAAATTATGTTAATTTGTCTTTTTTAAACTTACACGATTTGAACACATAATTTAAATGTACTCACATGGGTTTTTTCGCGTTGGAAAGTTAATAAAGCAAGTAATAACTCGTGAAGTCCGCGACCACGACAGGTGCATTCCCCTCGAAATGTCGGGAAATAAAAAGTAAGTTATTACTAAGACTTGCTATATTAAGTTTCCAACGCGAAAAAACCCGTGTGAGTACGTTTAAATTATTATGTTAAATTGTCTATGTTTACTGAGGAAGGGTGGATGACACAAAAGCTTTTAAATCTATTTAGTCCATAAAATGTTTAAATAACAAAATCTGTTCGTTCAAAACTTTATTTTATTTGGACCGAATAGAACACAATTTAAAACGAACGGCATTTGCTTTTTTAAATAAAGCGTTAAATTAAAAAAAAAAATATTTGTAGGGAAGCAATTAGTAATGGTACAAATAACTTAAATTGCCTATCTATTATTCTGTGTGGGAAGTACATAATAACATGTAGGTATTTACTCGACCTTTCACCTTATATCAATTGCGGTTGTTAGTAATTTTATTTGGAAGTTACATCATAAGCTATGTAGGCTCAATTTGAGCACAAAGATTTCTTAAAACTAAAATATATCTATAATATATTATCATTATTAACAATAAACTTCTGTTTATTTCCAAAAACTTAGTAGAAAAAACTTATGATTTGCTTCAAAGTTAGGTTTGGTTAAGTTCGTTTATCATCTAAATCATAAATCCTATGGACAGAAATTTTCCTGTGCTTTCACTTTTTCTAAGGAAAATACCAATTGCTACAAATGATAGCTCCACAAGCAAAGTGAATGAACTCGTTCCATGGTAGTTTTCCATCACAAACCACACTCTAGATTACTCTAAATGATTATAATTTAATAGACTACACCTACATGTATTGCAGTCAAAACACTAAACTACTTTTGACCAGTCTAATCAGGAAAAGTAGTGATATGTAATTAGTTTTGACTACAATTTATCTAAGTATACCAAAACGATATGTTTATGTAGGTTTGTAATTTAATTAAGATTGATTATGAATGAAATTAAACAAGATCTTGTTTTTCATTACGCAATCTATGTTTATTAGTTTACCTACATGGAATAACTAGGTGGTCTAGTGGTATATGCACACGCCTGCCAAGACTGAGGTCTCGGGTTCAATTCCTGAGTCGAGCGAAAAACACGTTTCCTACTTTTCAAACATGGCGCGGGTTTGAGATCACCAACTCGCATTATGTAAGCGTGTGATTATTCTTAAAACTCCTCACTGTACTGATATCATCAGTGAAACGAGGCGCTTTTGTCCATCAGCGGAACATTACAGGCTGATTCTTTTTTTATATCAAACAGTTACATCACATTATACGAGTATTGTATTTGTGTACAATAAAATGACCACAACATAACTTACGATATGATTTGTTTAAATGTACCACACACACAACACATTAATGTAGGTATTACCATTGAGTTACTTTATATTTAGTACTCGTACCACAGAATAATAAGTAGGTACTACAAGTAGCTCGTACATATAACTCAACTAGCAGCGCCCCGCGGTTTTACCCGCGTTGTGCCCGTTCCCGTGGGAATTTCGGGATAAAATGTAGCCTATAGCCTTCCTCGATAAATAGACTATCTAACAGTGAAAGAATTATTCAAATCGGTTCAGTAGTTTCTGAGATTAGCGCGTTTAAACAAACAAACAAACAAACAAAACAAACTCTTCAGCTTTATAATATTAGTATAGATGGGTATTACAAAGATCGCATTCAGGTATTAGGTACGTAGTATTCTATTCCTAGTACCTCGTATAGCATGCATTGTGGTATCACAATGGTATTTATATAATATAGTACAGCCGTACACTTCACGTCTGATTAACTACAACATTACATTATCAATGGCCAATGAGTTGTAACCATAATATTGTTGCGACATCGACAACATGAAAACCTCGATCAGGGACATTTTCATTGTCAATTTAATAAAGTTTTTCACTTAAATTATAAATAACTAGCAGCATCCCGTTTTACCCGCGTTGTACCCGTTCCCGTGGGAATTTCGGGATGAAAAATAGCCTATACCCATCCCGTTGAATGTGGCTATCTAATACAAAAAGAATTATTCAAATCGGACTGCTAATTCCCGAGATTACCTCGATCATACAAACAAACAAACTTACAAACTTTACCTTTTTATAATATTAGAATAGAAGAATAGATAACAACTTAATGATAGTCTTTAAGCGACCTTCGTAACCAATCACGAAATTTCTAATCAGTTTTTTATTAGGGTTGTATAAACGAGCTCTTTACTGACCGAAGTAATGTTTTTCCATAAAATCTGAAACATAATAGTTATGACAACTATCAATAAAAAGCCACACACAGTAATAAAAGTTAAATAACCCCTGTGGATGTATGCGTCATCCTTCAGTAGTTTAACCTTATGACTGTCCCATAAAGATATCCTGAGATCAGTCAACCTCTTAGTTAAATAATGATAATAATACCAATTCATGTGAGTCTTCATCTTCTCAGCTATAGCTGGCTATATTTAGGTATATACCTACCTAATATGTATTAAAATGAGGTTAGGCATATTTTCAAAAACCGGGAGGATGTTTATCCTCAAAGTATACTTTATGTCAAGTATAAAGGTATCTACGTCGTATCTCTGGCGGTAATGAACTCTCGCAATTCCTGCCTTGATAGTTATATTTTCTTTCAATTATATTCTACTAGCAGCGCTCCGCGGTTTTACCCGCATTGTGCCCGTTCCCGTGGGAATTCCGGGAATTTTTATACGTATAAATAAACCTTCCTCTTGAATCCCTCTATCTATGAAAAAAACCGCATCAAAAAGTGATTATAATAAAATATCGCCTGGATAAGGTTACAATTCACGTAGAAACCATATACTCTTATCAAAACTTAATTCGAAGTTAGAACTCGGTTTTTCCAAAGCTCCTTTCGTTGGATCAACTTATGAATCCATACTTACTGTTCTCAGTAAGTAAAGATTCATTGAAATCAATTGAAATCATTCTCAGAGGAGGAAAATATTTAATAAATATGCATACCTACTTAAATCTTACCTATCTTACCTATCTTGTTCAAGTAAATAAATAGGTAATACCCAAGTATTAATTAATTTAACTAATTGCAAACCGTAACTAACCTATGATTAAATATTCAGGTAAGTACTAGGTACTTTAAAAATGTATTTTCATGCAGTAAATAAAGTAATTACTTACCTTCATGTTTACGGTGGGTGAATAAATGATATAAACAAAATTTGAGAAGCTTTTGTTTATAATTTACTTGTTATTGCATGGGTAGGATTGTTTTAATTATTGTAATTTATATACAAATTTAATGACGTTTCAAAGTGATGTTTATTTATGTTATTTATCAGCTCATACGCAAATGCAAGGAGGCTCGGCTCCTATCATATGATAACTGCTCATAACGTCAACGACGCGACGGTTTTATCAAAAGTCATCTAAGTTCAGGACCAAAAGTGTTTATTACACTGACATAAATTAAAAATATAGTCCAAAGTTTAGCTGAAGTATTGGTTACCTATTAGTAACGTTGTAACAAAACAATTTTGGTTTGAGCACTTTTATTATTGTTAGTAAATCATCATAATAACAAAATTGTATCCTCATTGTTTTGTTTTATGTAATGATTAACTGTAGTGACGTAATTAACAATTATAAAAAATACCTAAAATATAAACCTCGTTGACTAACGGCCGCACTCAGAGACGTCCATTAATTCGACACTTAACAAATTAACGTAATTTTTCATACATTAGGTACATGTCAAAATCACTCATTAAATCGCTACTTAGGACCATTTGAAATATCTGAGTCTGGGCGTTAATGTTTTTTATTTAGTACTAGCTGTGCCCCGCGGTTTCACCCGCAGCGCCCCCGTTCCCGTGGGAATTTTGAGATTTTTATTCCTTATTTTTCTTATATAAAAACCTTGTCCTGACAATAAGGAACACATTAAAAAAAGAATCATCCAAATTATAGGTATTATTTCAACCATTAAATAAGGTTGACCTTTTTAGTTTTATCTGTTTACTTGTACTTTAGAAGAATTAACTGGACCATCTAATAATTGTTATATATTCCCCAAATTAAAACAAACTACCGTCTCACTATCAATATCAGACTCATTAAATCCAGTGTAATAACGCCAGCTTATCAATATACTCGCGATCATGGGAATTACTTCCAGCGGCGCGTGATCCCCACTTCAAACACACCATTATCTAATTTCAATATCCCTACTGTTCACACAGATTAAACAGTAGTTGGTACAAACAACAAACTCCACTGTAGACTACTATTACGCGATATTCTTTAGCGATGTGCAATGAGTTGTGTACAACGTATGGAACGTATACGAAATTTGCAAGTGTTCATAAGTTGAAGTCTCAATGAAGCTCATCTAAAACGGTCTCTAAACAATTTAACCTGTTGTACACCGAGTTATCGGTCCCGTAGGTATTTGCGATAGCTTTACATACTAATACAATGATCTGATCAGACATTCCCGTCCGAGGGACCTCACAGTACAGACCTCTATTGAAAACTTTATAAACAAGCAACTTAATAGACAGTGAAAATGGTTAACAAACTAGAGTATAAATTAAATAACGACGGTAAATTGAGTAAGTTGACGCATGATAATTCTTTCATTTGGAACCGTACCAAGTTTTAAATTTAGATTGGAATGTTCAGTTTTATATCAATGCGAAAAATCGTTAAAACAATCACTATGAATTTGCCGGTTTATTCGGCAATAAAACGTTGATTCGATAAATATTGGTATAATTAACTTAGTAAGAGTCAAGGTGTAGACAATTGTTATATTAGGTACCAGCAGCGCCCCGCAGTTTTACCCGCGTTGTGCCCTTTCCCATGGGAATTCCGGGAATTTTTATACTTAAAACCTTTCTCTTGAATCACTATGTATGTATGTATTTAAAAAACTCAATCAAAATCCGTTGCGTAGTTTTAAAGATCTAAGCAAACATAGGGACAGACAGACAGCGGATAGCGACTTTGTTTTATACTATGTAGTGAGAATGTAACGGATATTATAATCTTATGGATTGTTATATGTATTACCTTACTTATACATTACATTACCTAACTTTATCATATTATTTAATAACTGACCTATATCGTTTCGATTTCACCTAACAATTGATAGTCATATAAATATGCAAATATAACAACATTAATTAAGGTAATGGAAATAATTAGACATTAAAATAAAAAAAAATCTTTAAATCTTTCTATAAAATTACCATTGTTTATGTTTATACATTTAAAGAAATAATAAATAGCTACTCTACACCTTTTAAAACCTTATCTTAACTGATATTTATTTGTTCATAAACGGTATTTTTATTACGTTATAAACAAATTGAAAAAAAAAATATAGCACTCTAATTTTATTAACTCTTTTTTCCAGTGTTGGAGACTGAAACCAAGGATGTCGAAAAGCAGAAAGACAATGACGATCCATTAACGAAAGCAATCGGCGCGATCGGAAAATGGCAGATTTGGATCTGTTTCGTGGTGTTCCTCGTCAAGTTCCCCGTGGCCTGGCACCAGATGAGCATCATCTTCCTGGCTCCTCCCATGAATTTCACTTGCAGTGCAGAATATGAGATAGAAACGTATGACAACGCATGCAACTGCAGCGCGTACACATACGACCACAGTGTATTCGCCGAGACTATAGTATCCGAGTGGAACCTGGTCTGCGACAGACACTGGCTCAAGAACTTGACTCAGACGATATTCATGTTGGGAATTCTCGTCGGAAATATGATGTTTGGACATCTTTCTGACAGGTTCGTTACGTAATTGCTTTTATTTGTTTTGAATATCATTTGTAGAACAACTTGTTCACCATTCATTTCATAGTTAGTCTCTGGGTTTTACAAAGATTACAAAAATCGAAAATATGCCAACATAAAAAAATCTGCTAGTAGTACCACAAGCTAAAATGCCATTAACCTGCTTTTAGTCATATTATACCAAGTCTAACAAACAGGTCCATGATATTTATTAAAATAAGTTTGGTTTAAAGAACAGATAGACAAATTATTGACCCGATCACACTATCAAGTCTTTATCTCAATTGAGTGGGCGCGAAGTGCAGTTTAAATCTTTGAATTGATACATCCTGTATTACTTTAACTAACCCCTACGGGTCAAAGATGAAAATAATCTTAATTTAATCTACTTCCCAGACTGCGACCTACTTTAGTTTCTTATATACCTACACATTTTGAATGAGACTAACGATGTTTAACGAAATAATTAATTTGTTTGAAGTATTCTAGGTACTTCTATAATTTTTAGGTGTATTTTCTTTCATAAGTTCATTTTACTTGTATCTAAATGTAATGAAGAACGTACCTACATCACATCTTAGTACGCAATAAACGACGCGTGTCAAAACTACACGCATGTGTCCCCTTTGATAACCTTAAAAATATTGCGATACGAATCCCTTGAACAGTTGAACTTATATCTCATTTCCTACCTGATACGACTGGACGAAGTGCATGAAAACTTCCAGTCTGAGTCATTAGTTCAAGATAACGCAGTTGTTTACAAAACAAACTTGAAATTTCCAGATTCGGGCGGCGACTGCCTTTCCTTGCCGCCGTGTTCCTACAACTCATATCGGGCGTGACGACAGCATACTCTGTGAACTGGTACATGTTCACGACTCTTCGGTTCTTCCTAGCGGTGGCCACCGGAGGCACGATGGTTACGAGCTTCGTGCTCACAATGGAACTAATTGGAGCTAAATACAGAGAGACCGTCGGAATCATCTACCAGATACCGTTCAACCTTGGACACTTAACGCTTCCCCTATTTGGATATTTCCTACGTGACTGGAGCTCGTTTCAATTGGCCATATCACTGCCCTCGTTATTGTTCCTGAGCTACTACTTCCTACTTCCCGAGTCGCCGAGATGGTTAATAACAGCTGGAAAATCAGAAGATGCAGTCAAAATTATGACTACAGCCGCTAAAAGGTAGCTATAAAATTATATGTTCTATTTAGTTGAACTAGGAAAATATTGTTGTGATGTTCCCTCGATCTACCTCACTAGACTAATATCTCCAGTGAGAGAAAGATATTTGGTGATACAAGATGTAATAATATCTAAGTACTTATGCGTTATGTTTTTTCAGAAACGGATTGCCCACCGACACTATCGCGTCAATTACTCAGAAGATGGCCGTTGAAGTATCGAGCAGAAATGAAGAGAAGGCGTCCTTCGTCGCTCTTTTCCGTACTCCAAAACTGAGAGCCCGAACCATCGCGATCTGCTTCAACTGGTTCGTGTGTGGTCTCTGCTTTTTCGGGGTCTCGCAGTACATCGGACATGTCTCTGGAGACATATTCACTAACGTCGCTCTTTCTGCTGCCATACAGGTAAATATTCAATAACGAACCTTCCTTAACTACGATTGAAAATATAGTCATAAGGAGGTATTTATTCCTTATTTTAAGTCAATATTAGTGCTTTGATAGACCTACCAGGCATCTGTATCCAAATTTTTAAGCTTGGGTTATATAACGTGCACCAAATACAATAGTAATGATTTAAAGTAAAATTGTTGTAATTCATACAACCTTAAGTATTAATCATTTGTTTATTGCTTCCAGGTCCCCGGCACCTTGATCTCTATCTACACGAACAGAGTTCTGGGCCGCAAGATCACGTTAATCAGCGCCAACTGTGTCACTGGACTCAGCTGCCTGCTCATCATTGTGATTCCTAAGTCAGCTGTAGCTAACCTCACCCTCGGCTGCATCGGTCTCTGGGGAATGAGCATATCTTTTGCGACTGTATACCTTTATGCTGGGGAACTTTTCCCTACCGTAGTAAGGAATTCAGGAGTTGGCCTATCATCGACGGTAGCTAGAATAGGATCTATGGTGGCTCCTTTCGTTGCTACGTTATCCCATACAAGTGCCTGGCTTCCGCCGCTTGCGTTTGGAATAGTTCCGCTTATCGGAGCAGCTCTCTGCGTCATCCTTCCTGATACTCGAGGCAAGAAATTGCCAGACACTTTAGAAGAAGGTGAAGCTTAAACAAAGGATCTCGTGATAGAAGCCACCTGAGGCTACAATAAAGTATTCGTAACATTCTCTTTAAATTAGATTGTACTCGGTTAGCTATTTATAAAGAAGTTAATAATTGTGATATGAATGAAACCAGTGAATGAAGTCTACATAGCCATCGTGTTTAAACTGTTGTTGTTATGTTTTGGGCTGTGATACATGCGTTGTAAATATTATGATTATTTGTTATTAAGTTACCTATGTGTTAATTATATGATTTTATCTAATAGTTATTTTAATTCCTTTACCTACCATAACAAATTCGTCTTAACTGTTATCTAGATAGAGGTAACACTTATACTATGAGAATGTTATATAACATTTTCAATTATTATATGTTCAAGAGCACTTAGACCTAACCTAGACTAAGGCTAAGTGAAAAACAAGAAACATTTACCGTCTTATTAATACACGCTCTTTAACACTGATTAAAGTGTTTTGTCTCTCTAACTCTTTGAAAAATAAAGTATGTGGGAAAGGGACACACGCTCTTTAACACTGATTAAAGTGTTTTGTCTCTCTAACTCTTTGAAAAATAAAGTATGTGGGAAAGAGACAAACTATTTGATCCCTAAAATGATTAATAAGCGTTGTTAGTTGTTATACACACGACCGCCCTTGAGTAATACTTGTATGAAGTTGTTATGATAAAGACACGCGTCTTTGTTTGCGGTCATTGTTTATATTCATTTGAAATACCTCACTGCTGACTTTTCTCCGTTTTCACTGAATGACTTTTCTCTGTCTTCTCAAATCTACCATGCTGTCGCTACTATAAAGACAATTTTGATAGGAAATTGATGCGGGCCACGATGCATACTAATTCAATGTGCATGTACAATTACATACACAAGTATGACTCAGTGACGCTCGCGAGATAAAACTACTAAAACAAACAGTAATAAGTTTGTATTCAAACAAAATAGTTAAATGCCAAGCTCTTTTTAACTATTATTTTCCATTATTAGATCTATTAGATATTCTCTAGAGATAGAGCCGGGCGGGCGGCCGCGGGACATTCGACTTTATTTTTTTCTAAACTTTTCTTTATTTGTATATCTTTACTAATAACTTAATTGCTAGGACACCTTCATGCCATTACATTCAACATCACAGTTCAATATCCTTCTGTTTTTTAAGTTTAATTTGAAGGACTTTTTGTAATATGCACATTCATATTAATGAATGTGCAAACATATTAATGTCTGAGTGTCAGACATATTAATGCCTGAATGAAAATAAAACATTTGTGCTATTGTCTCAAAGATACCAGTATGTCATTCATTAGATAAGTATTATCGGACAATTAACTATATTAGTTTTTTTATTATTTTATATTAGCAAATCCATTTAAAAAGCGAAAGAACAGATATTGAATTAAACTAATGTTATAAGTTGTGATTGATTTGTGATTATGTGTATTTATAATTACACATAATTATTCGTAATTAAAGCATTATCAATGACTATCAGTGAGAGAACATTAAGATGCTTCAGTTTGAGATTTCGAATTATTCGAGTTTTTTATAATGAAACATGAAAAAACTCTTACTCTACATACCTTTTAATCCTGAAATTCCGTAAAAATCCTAAAAATCCGTAAGATATTATTCGTGCGAAAAATAGTAACGTAAAGCAAATGCAACCATGGGACACTGCTAGTCTAGTTTAATGATAAAGAACGGATACCTTATAATATCGTCGCCGCGTCGTCTCGTCCACGCCTCTACATGTTCATGCTCAGTTTACTTTGTATACCAATGTAGACACGTTTGTCAACATTTTATGACAAACAAGTTTCAGAAATAAATTCAATGTCTGCAGCCAAAAATTAAACAATTAGACACAGATAAATGAGTGAAACAGTGATTCCATATAAAAAAAGTTTATTGTAAAAGTGAAAAAAACAAAATGTTACCAGAAGAAGACCCTATAGAAACATTGATAGGAAAGTTTGGAAGATATCAATCCTGGATTTTATTCTTAGTTCTCGTAGGACGGTTACCGACTGAGTTCCAATTAGTTAACGTCGTTTTTATTCTACCTGGTGTTGAGTACACGTGCTTGGATGACAATGCTACAAATAGTACGAATTCGTGTCCTTGTGAAAATCCTTTATACGATCAAAGTGTTATAGTCAGTTCTGTGACAAGTGAATGGCATTTGATATGCAACCGGACTGCGTTGGCTAGCTTGGCGCAATCAATGATGCAAGTCGGAATTTTAGTAGGCAGCCTCATCTATGGATATATTTCAGACAGGTAATTACAGCAGCCCCAAGAAACGAAACCCTAACCTAATGTTTAGAAACCTTAACTCGCTATTAAGAAGTATTTTAAAAAAAACCGGGTTTGGGTTTAATACGGGTCTCACATATTATATTATGTGATGCGCAGTTCAATAACTTATTTTGCGAATGTTGCGTAGCATTCTTCTTGTTAAGTTGGGTCTGTGAATCTAGAGGTGACACCTACATACGTGATACATAGCTATTAAAGTTGTAGCAATTCTACACTATGAGTAGGATAAGAAGAATATTACTTATATTTCATTTTATTTCATGCGTCCATATGTTCGCTTTAGTGACTTATGCAGCGGAAATGATCGATAAAATAAAGTAGTTGGCTCACATACTGCACTATAAGAAACGTAATGGTAACGTAACTAAATTCATTGTATATTTTTTCAGATATGGAAGAAAACTAGCAGGATTCCTTTCTATGCTGCTGGAAGTCTTTTTCGTAGCTATATCTGGCGTAGTTCCCGAGTTTTGGATGTTTCTCGTGTGTAGGTTCTTAATTGGAACATCTGTAGGAGGCGTCATGCTTTGTTTCTACGTTCTCGTTGTAGAACTTAGTGGGAAGTCTTTCAGACCTTATGTAATTGGACTGTCAGAGGTGTCCTACTTGGTAGGTTACTTGACATTACCCATGATAGCATACTATGTGAGAGATTGGAGAACCCTGCAACTAGTCACTTCAGTTCCATGGATTGTAACTTTATCGTTCTACTGGCTCATACCAGAGTCTCCTCGATGGCTGATCACAACGGGAAAATTACAAGAAGCCATCAATTTACTCACACACATAGCGCGAAAGTAAGTACATTATTGTGTTAAGGGCTAGCACAGACAATTAAGACAGACTTTTCCAATAACTACGAAAATGTCAATGAGGCTATTTGTATATGCACCTTCATAAGTTTACTATCCTAATAAGCCATAAGCCATAAGTAGGTACTTATGGCTATAGTCTGCTCTGGCCTTAAGTGACGCGACTCATTGTTCTTGAAAACAATTAGTAATGTGTCTAATTCATAATTAATTGTTACAGAAACAAGCTACCCGTGGACAACGTGGAAGTTATTGTAAAGAATGTTTATGATCAGTCCATACAAAACAAACAGCAGAACGCTTCATACATTGACTTGTTCAAAACTCGCACAATAAGAATGTACACGATTATAATAGCTTTAATTTGGATGCTCTGCGCTCACACATTCTTTGGAGTGAATCAATTTATAGGAAGGTTGGCAGGAAACCTTTATCTAAATGTGATCATATCAGCAGCGTTTCATGCTCCTGGTGTAATCATTGTCATTATAGCCACATTGTACTGTCGAAGGAAAATCAGTGTGTGTACAAGCTTCTCTGTAGCAGGCGTGGCCTTACTAATTTTTATATTTATGCCTCATTCACTATCAAGTTTATACTTAACGTTTGCAGTGATCGGACTTATTGGAGCCTACACTTCATTCATACAGGTGTACTTATATTCATCTGAAATCTTTCCTACAGTAGTTAGAAATTCAGCTTTTGGGTTAGCATCTGTTTTTGCAAGATTCGGAGCATTTATAGCCCCATTTGTTGTGAACATTGGAGTGGAATGGATATCGATTGCAATATTTAGTTCGTTAGCGTTTTGCGCTGCCATATTGTGTTGTTTTCTCCCTGAAACTAAAGATATCGTCCTCCTCAACACTATTGATGAACGGGAGACAAAAAATGACCATCAAAAAGAAGCAGTGGAACTTAAATATTCATGAAAACACTTTATTTACAACAAAATACATTCAACACATGTAACACTAATTAAGTTTGGCATTGATGGAGAATTCACAGCAAATTTCCATAATAATGGTTATGATTATTATATTTATCCTAACGTTGAATGACTTGAATTGACTTGAAAGCTAAAATTACCTAATTAATTTTGTTCAATATCTTATACTGGATATTCTGGAAGCCACCGAAGTGCGATGTCACGAATATAAATAACAGAGTGTTATAGAGAACCCAAAACTGAAACCACGTGCTGTACAATATGGCGTAACTGAATAAGACATCCAAGACCGTCCAGAAAACGAAAGCCACTTTGGATAGGAGTAAAGATCTGGGCGATCTGTACACTGGTGACTTTTTCGTGGTAGGGTCAATGAAATTACCTGCAAAAGACAATGCATAAGTAACAAGTACCAAGTAAGCTTCAAATTATTATTTCAACTCGCATCAGGCAAGCGTGGTGATTACGTCTCATCCTCCTAACCGCACTGATCTATATCTTTGGTAAGATGAGAGGCCTTTGCCTTGGACAGTACAGGCTAATACTTTTTTTGCATTGAAAGAATCCGTGCTGTTGGTGCTAACGTGGTCCCAGCAAACTATACTTTCACCACAGTAGCCGTCGTCATAACATATGTTATTTTTCAATTTAAATATACAAATAATTGTGTAAAGCAACAATAAATTCCATTGGAAATGTTATCTAATAATGATCACAATTAAACGAATAATAAACTGTAAAGGATACAATTTTATCATTGTCTTCGTGACTCCATTATCTTCGAGACTACACTATTATGAAGGAGTAATAGTTAACCTTATTGACGTACGAGTAGATCTAATGGTTGAGTTACCTTCATTATGAAACCTGTACAAGCTATTTTCCTTCTCCTGCCATCGATCGTTCAACCAGCTTCTTAACTCTGACTCTTGGACCGGAAGCTGTTCAATGGAATATCTGCAAACACATTCAAACAAACATATTAACATCTTATCAACGATTTAATAAAATATGTAAACTTATCTTTATAGCTCTTTTATAAGGATTTAGTTAGTGTATGACTTGCTTATAAGTATATTTGCATTATTTTTAGAATTAATACAGGTACCTTTTTATTATATTAACTTGTTAAGCACGTTGTAACTGTGTGACTGAATTCTTTCGAGATGATAAATAAATAAATAAATTTATTCATCAAAAACGTATACATTGAATTCTTAAATTTGTTGTTAGGATCTCCTTTTAGGTAATGAATGATATAATTAAAGTTTAAAGGCCGAGACATACTAATGTTATTAACATTACGTTATCCGAATCTTTGATCTTTGTACCTAATGATATCCAACTCATTTCATGACTGTTATCTTTACCATGACTTTATTTAATTTGTATTTTCTATATTGTAAGTAAACTAACCGTTTGAAGTAAAAATACACATTGTTCGGTACCCTCCCCTTGAAGATATCAATTTCAGTTTGCGCCGGGTTGTCGTATGCTACTGTCACATCGTAAACTGAAGATAAATTGGATTCTCTTAACTTGGAACAGAGCACAGCCCATCCTGTAGTTCGTGGGTGAAGAACATAGTTGTATTGCTATAATAAAAGTTGAAGGAGTTAAGTACCTTTGCTATCAAAATTTAGTAAGGCGCAGTACATTTAGCGTTTTAGCGCCTGAGTATAAATAAAAATAAATAAATCTTAGGTATAAATAAAAGACTACAAAAGACTACGACATTTGATCACTTACGGGCAGATCAAAAGCAACGGCAAACTTATTACTTTTCTGTTTGTTATCTTCACTCAAATCAGTTCCTTCAGGGAACAGAACATGTCTACAAACGTAGTTCAGTTTCTTGTAGTAGTCTACGTATTTTGTCACCGTTGTTTCATCCACTTGCCAATTCCTCTTCACGTAGAGAAAGTAACCGAGTTGCATGATCCAACCTAATGTGGAAGGACAAAGAACTTTGTCTAAGTAATGGTTCTGTTAATCATGGTAGTCAGGCACTGTTGATTTAGTCAAAGGGTAGAGGGCAGATGCATTATTGAATTTATCTCTGACACGTTTGCGGCTTATGGTTATACACACACCCCTACACATGTATTGCGTATTGAGATAACCTTTATGATATTACAGAGTCTGTTTGTAAATAGCAGAATTTTCTAATTCAAACTAGTAGACAAACAAGTAATTGCAATTGATTTCATAGGAGCATTATCTGTATAAACACCGGCTTTCTTTTAATGTTTGAATGAAAACGTTTCATTTATTTTGAAGGAAATATACTTACTGGCTTGTTCGTTGGCATATTAAACGTTGCATACGGGATTGGCATATGCATTGAATTATAGATGGAAAGCGATAAGAAGAAATTTATAATATACAGACACGTTCCAGATTTAACAATATTTTATCTTTATCGCGGTTTAAATAAAACAATGTAGACATTAAATACCTACTTAAGTAGCTCTAAACAGACATATTTAAAATATCATAAACTGTGATAACAGTTGTACGACTAACATTGTGATCCATATTCATACTTTAAGAGCTAGCTCTTAAATTTATGATGATGATGACACCTTTATGATCATTTTTTTAAGACTACCTACTACCTACATTATTAACCCGCTGTCTGCTTGTCTGCTACCAGTAAGTACAGGGTTTATTCTTTTATTTCATGGCAGAGTTCGTTGGTGATCGCTCCTACTTTTGCTACAGGCTATTGACTTTCTAGCACTCATTCTTCTTGTAAACTAGGCTTCATTTCTTTTAGCATATTCTTACCAAGTCCAGGTCCGTACTTGATTTCATCTTTCAAAACGAATTTAATTTTTGATCTTCCGCCAATATCCAAAATGCTTCTACATTGTATATGTTTCTGCGAGGTTTCTCTACAGATACAGTGGTTCCCTTCGTTAGGGTCCTGCGTGGCGTGGTAGAGAGCCAGCCACACGTAGTTCCAATCCACCCTGGTGCGGTGGTTCATCACAATGATGGTGCTCTCGTCAGGGTCCACATAGTCTCCGAATAAATGGAGCTCAGTCCCGAAACAACATTGGAAGAGTGCCTTAAACACACACGGTAAAGTAATATTGGATTACTATATAGGAATTCGTTAGTTTGTTAAACAAGACAGTTTTTTTACATAAAGCGAAGGACTTACAGTAAATAGTTCTTACTGACTCCTGTTAAACCTCAATTATTAAACTTAACAGTACTTACAACATACTAATTCTGCCAAACAGTTAAACTACTGGTGTAAACTAGGCTTATAAAGTGATTATATGATGTGTATGTATTTCCTAGTATTAATAGGAAGTCGCGGAATTAGCAGAGCATGTAATAGACTGATGCTACTGCAATTTCTAACAATTATTCACACGAGGGAAATTAATGATGAAGATTTATGTTAATTATTAGAAAACGATCACCTACTAATCCAAATGAACTTTGAAATAAAATTATAATTCAATGTATTTGATGAATTCTCTATAATTTAAAAATGTATTAAATAATAAATGAGGTACATATTCTTACCACCGGATACAACTCCCATAAAGCGAATAAAGCGTCAATAACTTTCCTGTACAGCTTATGATTTATAAACATTAAGTACATGCACGGACAGTACAGAATGTAGAACCCTAGAAATAATATTCGATTTAATTCAAATTGTGAACCTGCACTAGGCAAATGAGGAGGATTAGGCACAATCATCACATTTGCCTAGTGCAGGTTCCCAATTTGCCTACACCGTACTGATGTCTTCGGTGAGATGAAGGCCTCAAGCCCAGTAGTAGGACATTACAGAGTACTCTATGTATTTTTCTTCTATTAAAGAAAATAATTTTAATGTGGGCCTCGAAGGTATCCTTACTGGGCAAGTAGTGTTAGCCATCGTAATGGAATCATTTGAGAGCGCCTGGAAACCCCTATAGAGGTTTATCAATAATTTCTAATTAAACGGGGCACTTACTTTTTTAGTTCGTAGTATTTAAAACAATTTGTTTGAATTTTTTCTTTCATTTCAAAAGCAGCACTTTTACAATGACAATTCAGATTATATGCTAATAATAGTATTAAAATCGTTTAGTGATTGCTTTGTGAAACGTTTTCTCCAAATATTTCCAATAGAAAGGGTTATTTCAGATATTACAATAAATAGTTAATTATGGGTGACTTACCACACAGGATGGTGTAGTACCAAGCGAGGCAGAGCACCAAGCCCGCCGCCATGACGCGGCCCACTGCGCCCTACCGAGGAAGCCCCGCGCCCTCGGATTACGAACCCCTACGACTACTCCATCTAAACCCTATTACATGAGGCCTATTCTTAAATTCAACCTTATTTAATTTTACTCATTTAGCTACCATCTTGTTACGTAGAACCTACAGATTATGAAATGTTACATAATACTTATGTTCCAACATTACATGCTCTTTGAAATAGATAAGATTCGATGGAAACACACCCACATTTTGTTAATAAATTTTTAATTAATAAGCAAGTTAAAAAACATCAAAGAATCACTTACATTAATTAAGGTTTCAAAACATGTCACCATGATATTATTTTGGATTTGGATTTGGTGCCGGCTGTGACTGTCGACCTATAGTGTCTCCTTCTTCTAATGTCATAGGCAGTTCACAGTCTTTTGTTTCTGGTAGCAAGAGGCAGAGGAACCCAGAAACGAGAGGGAATATGCCAAAGGCGACGGGCGCACACCACTGGCCGTGCGGTCTGAACGCGGCCACGAAGGGCGCAACCATAGCACCAACCCGAGCCATCATCGAGGCAACCCCCAAGGCGGCGTTACGAACCACCGTGGGAAACATCTCCGAACAAAACAGATAAGCACAAATAAAAATCATATAGCTTAACAATACGCCGCAGCAACAGAGAACGACTGAGCCTTTTCCTTCCGGTATAACCGCTGTTATCAGTAAACACGCGCTACATGTTATATTCCCGATCGCCATCACAGTCCTACGCTTCATGAACATCATCACAGGTATGGCGAGCAGGCATCCGCACGAGCAGACGGCCCCACAGGCCAGCACGTTAATGAACACATCACCGGTCAAGTGGCTCACGTAGAAACTCATTCCATAAAAACAATAGCTACAAACAAACCAGGCGAAAGACATGATCAGAATATTATTCCGAATACGCGATGTTCTGAACAAATCAATACACGAGCTTTTTTTAGCTGTCCCATTAAAATGCTCCATTTGATGCAATTGAATTTTTTCTTCAATATTTTCGATGCTCAATTTGTTTCTGAAATAAATACAAAGACCTCTTGAATATTATAATTCCTAAACATGTACCTTAACACTAACTAAAATCAAGTTAGGTAACAGGTGACTAACATTTTGGCAACTTTCGCCATCAATATTGCGGCTTTAAAAGTTTTGTTTTTGGCCAGTAACCATCTTGGTGTTTCAGGTAGTACACAGATGTATATCAGATTAAAGCCAGTCAATAATGATATAGTGAATTGGAAGTAAGAGTAATCTCTGATTAGGTATCCTATAGGAGCCAGCGCTATGTGCCCCAGTGTGAAAGGCAGGTGGTAGACGGCTGACACTAAGTCCCTGTACACATTGCCCACGTATTCCATTAGAATGACGAAACCAATAACATTAATTCCACCCACAGAGAACCCGATGATCATTCTCATGATGGTGAAGCTCCAGTAATCAGGTAGGAAAGATGCGATGATACCGGAGAAGAGTTCGAGAACTGCGGCAAATGATAGTGTTGGTCTTCTACCGTACCTGTAACACAAATATTGAGAGAGGTAACCCGAGAAGCTCAGAACCACATTAACACTTGAGGTGTGTCTCTGCATATATAACAACTTACGTATCCGAGATTATTCCAAATATGAGGCTTCCAAGGAGCACTCCCAGTTGGAACACCGTTTGATTAAAATCTTTCAGCCATGCTCGTTGGCATGTCAGGTTCCATTCCGTAACTATTGTTTTAGTGAACAAAGATTTATCGAATATGGGGTCATCGCAGCACGTGACGTTTTCTCCGTTCTCGCTAGGACACCGGTATTCGGTAGGAGGAGCCATGAAAATACTGGCCATCTGATGTAACGCCACCCCGAATTTACTCATAGCCACGATAAAGCACAAGTACATATGGTATCTGCCAAAATTTCCGATCATTTCACTAACTAGCGGCATATTTCGTGTAATTATTTGAGTTTATTTAAATGAATCTATATTACAATGATGAGAAAAAATATATAAGTATATAAAATTAAAGTAAGACATTGTACAAAATCATCTTATGGTTACCCAAAAATCGTGAAGGCTATGCCGAATGACTTTCGAACAATATGCTTTTGGCAGAGATCGTATTAGCAATGTATACATGTGAAATACATCGTAATTCATTTAGGTAGTACAACTGGTAGGTACAACCTCGCTGCAATCAACCTACCTACTACTATAATACGTACACAAAAACAAAGGTAACTAAGGTACTAAATGTACTTTATCATGCGAGTAAGAAATTGATAAATCTTGTTTGAAACGACAACGATGCAAATTAACTTGACATTTTACATCTACATTTTTCAAGGCTTTTCGTTTATACTACGCCAAAAGTAGCTAATGCTAACAAAATAATCAATGTTAACCCATTTTAGGGGTTTCCAAGGAGGAGGCAGAATTGTATCAAACGTAAATATTAAAATATCCTTCCATTAGGGCCAAAAGCGAACCCAATCAGTATCATACTAGTGTGGAATTAAAAAACTTCGATGGCTAATTTCTTAAGCGCCGGTTATATCAAGTTTCACATATGTATATTTATCGCTTTCTATTGTAATCGCCAATTCGCTCAAACTGAACGACCCCAAGGAGTGCTATCGTGTTTAGAGAATCTCTAGAAAAACGAGAAATCATAGCTCTGTCTAGGTCATCTCATCATAGATAATAGACTGACTTAAGGAAGTTTAAATAAATAAATAAGTTTAATCCAATGTCAATACTAAAACGTAGGTGATTATTTCCTCTATGGTCAATACAATAGGAATAGCGCTATAAATAACCATACTGTTTGTTTATTTATTTAAATTAAAACGATTTTCAATTTAACATCATTTATTTTACGAAATTGAATACATTTTAACACTCGGTAAAGTAGGCAGGCATATATTGTACCAACACGAACTATTACAGGCATTTACTACTATGTAGGTATTACATAGCTAACTATGTTTAACTCTAGATTGTAAAACTAAAACTTAGCTTCAGAAAATACAATAAATATCTAAATTATGTACACCATTGTATTTATTTACAAATGTATTAGAAGCGTACATCTTGTATGAAATAAAACATTTTTATGTCAATATTATGTCAATTCGAGCACATCAGGGTACTTTGCGGGTTGGTCTCAAACCCGAATCTAGTTTTCGCTCGACCCGGCACCTCAGTCTTGATAGGCGAGTGCACATACCACTAGACCACCGAGGCGTAACTAACAATAAGCAAATTAATGATAATTTAAATAGTTATTTTTGCTTTAAATGTTATCACAATGTATCGCAGACAAGTCTTGTTATCATCAAGCTAAGTAGGTAAGAATACAAAACATTAGGTTTACACTATTTGGATCAAGTACACTTTCTTTACTCTCTCCAACAAACACCCTCGGATCCTTATAATGTTGTAATAAATATCACACTCATGTGTAATTATTAGTGACGTTCAACGTATATTAATCTCCTACTTGACTATAATTTAAAGTAAGTACCTGACTAGGTAACAAAGTAAGTAAATCAAAATTGCGTTCTGTCCAATTTTAAGTATTCGTTTCCGTGGTTATTTTACAAAATTACATTAATTTGATTTAGATTCTCGTAAATATACCTGTTTACGAGTGTAGTTACGTACCCATAACTATAGTTCTCAATTCATTAACTGTACAAGGTAGGTATTATCATAAACATGAAATGCATGCGAGGCATAACAACCTCGTATTATATAAATAAATAGATATGTACAATTTTCTTCCAGCTTAAGTTTCATAGGTAATTTATATTTTGTGCGGGGTTCTAATTCTTCTAACATAAAAACTCTATATGTACACTTGTCAATAACTAAATACGTTACTGTCGCGGTTTTTTGCCAAACTGTTCCCCTTCCTCTAAGGTGGTCATGAGTGCGCAGTCTTTTGTTTCTGGCAATAGGAACGACGTGGTGCCGGCGATGAGGGGCAACAATGCGAAGACCACCGGTGGCAACCACTCCGCCACATCGCTCAGGTCAATCACAA
The DNA here is from genome assembly GCA_951394245.1 of Cyclophora punctaria. NCBI lineage: Eukaryota > Metazoa > Arthropoda > Insecta > Lepidoptera > Geometridae > Cyclophora > Cyclophora punctaria. The sequence continues at coordinate 6,297,828 of OX596177.1, forward strand.
ACGGGGCTATCATAGACCCGATTCGAGCTATCATAGAACAATACCCAATCGCTGCGTTCCGCACCACTGTCGGAAACATCTCGGCAGCATACAAATAAACAACTACGAACACTATAAAACTAGCGACTACACCTATACATGCAAAAATCACTGAAATTAACCCTTCAGGCACCAAGGCCAGGATGATTAAGCAAATCGCACTAATGTAACTTCCACCGATCACGATAGTTTTTCTGCCGATAAGTTTGAGCACAGGAATGGCACAGAATGTTCCGAGAAGGGTGACTCCCGCACTGGTGGCTACGTTTACAAACACGTTCCCACCGAGTTGTCCGATGTACTGCGACACTCCATAGAAGCAATAGCTGCAAGCTAACCAGTTCAGCGACATACAAAGGATATGTTTCCTTATGTTGGGCGTTCGGAACAAATCCGTTATGTTTCCTTTCTTCAACTGATTAACTTCCAAGTTCGCTTGGTATATTGCGACGTCCCCAGCTATGTGTTCCGTAGGCCGGTTGTTGCTAAAATAAACATTTAAGCCCATAAGTATCAAAGTAAAATTTATACTAATTTCAATATATTGTTAGAAGATAAATGCATAGTTGTCTAACTATGTATTACATTGTATATTGTATATGCATGTCACCGGAAAATTTTAATCGCCCTTAGTTTACAAATCTAACTCGCAAAATTGTAAACTGTCGACAGGTTGTGAACTGTGCCAACCACTATGAGACAGACTACGAACTATCGAAAACTTATGCGACAATTTACATTCTGACGACTTAGATTGTAAACCAACGGAGTTTATAATATGCATAACTAAAGAATAACTTGGTAATAACATATCTTTATAGTTCACAGGAACTAAAGCAGTTTATGCTACAGCCCATAAAACCCCATAAATGTTTCCACAATGTAAAATTCGCAACGCGCTATTGTTATGATCTTCACACTCAAACAATAAATAAATTGTCTTCCTTACATTTTTGCAACACGTTCCAAAATAACAATCGCTTCTTCACTTCTTTTAACCGCTATTAGCCATCGAGGAGTTTCGGATATGAGGAAGAAATACGACAGCATCAAAATTGCCGGAACAGATATGGCTAGTTGGAAGTCTTGGTAATCTCTGAACAGATATCCGAATAGAGGGAGCAACAGGTGACCAAGGTTGAAGGGCACTTGGTATAACGCTGAGATAACGTCTCTGTACTGCGTGCCGACGTACTCCATGACGATCACGAAGCCGGTCACCATGGTGCCTCCCACTGAGATTCCGACCAGGAACCGAAGGAAGCTGAAGCCCCAATAATTTGGAATATACGCCGCTATAATTCCTGTTACTAATTGCAGGACTGCAGCAAACAGCAGTGGCTTTTTTCTTCCGAATCTGTAAAAGACAGATAAAGATGTTTAAAATACTTATGTAGGTAGATACTGATAAACTGTATGTTAACATGTACCTAATGACGTCATACAGGTGCACTGTACATACCTGTCAGCCGCCATTCCGAAAAATACGCTTCCCAGTAAAGTTCCCAGTTGGAATAACGTTTGTGTCATACTGACCAACCATTTCCTATCACATATGAGGTCCCACTCCATGATAATAGTATTTGTGAAAATGGATTGGTTGTATACTGGATCATCGCAGGGGCAAAGCCTATCAGGGCTATCAACGCAAGTGTACGACACCTTTGGCGCCAAAAATATAATCGCCATTTGATGAAAAGCGACTAAAAACTTTGATATACAAATGAGTAAACACAGCCGCAGATGGTATTTGCCGAAAGGGCCCATTATTTCTTGTATTAGATCCGTCGTCATTATTGGTGGTTTCTTATCTGGAAGAGAAAGAAGATGAATTAATCACAGCATTAGTCACTACTTGACTAATTTGATAAGAAGGTACTTACTAAGGTTCATTTGTAGTAACTACATACCTAACTCACTGCCTGGAGATTATGTACGTGGGAAGTTTGAATCAAATGATACCTAACTATTATATCATAAACTGAACTTAAAAAGAAGGAAGTTGACAATTTGTTAATACTTTTTTTCTTAAACGATCCATTCTACTGTAGATACATAATATAAGTACCTGGTTACTTAAATGACTGTTTTACTGAACTAATTTGACATGCTTACATATGTGTATGTAAAAACGTGTTACATTATGTATCTACAACTGATTTTATTCTCGTATTTATTGTATTGGTCTCTAAGAACACCAACCAACATGTCTGCATGAAGATGAGTGATCTAAGCCGAACACTCGAATACTAAACAATTATTACCATAAAAACAACGTGACTTACCTACATTAAGTTGAAGTCAAGCATAAGTGGAGAAAGATTCCCTTGATTAAAATATTATTTAAGGTGTTAATTAATTATTTGTCCGATTCCGACACCATCGAGATTCATTATTCTTAATAATCTATTAACTCGCGATAATGATTTAAAGCATCTTGAAAAGTAGGTATCTATATCCGAAATCTTCACCTGTCAGGTAGGTACTTACTACACAAAAAGATAATTAGGACATTGTGCTAGATAGTGCAATTCGGTGCATAGACAGACAGACAGGCAGCTAAGTTTGAATCCAATATCTATGTTAATTACACTAAGTAAGTATTTTAATCGTATATTGTTGAATATTAGAACAGGATATTGGTGAGAATCTAATAAATTTCATATAGGTAGCCAAGCATTTTCCTAAATCGCGTTGACACACCACTGTACTGACCTTTCCATGCGTTAATTTAATTAATTAAAAATAATAACGTACATAATGTTTTGTTTTATTTTTAAAACAACATGAATTTAGTTGATTTTAAAACCGGTCTACTGCATATCCAATTATGGAAAAAAATCAAAAAATACAAGACTCTTTATAAGTAGACTAGCTACACCGCGCGGTTTTACCCGCGTTGTGCCCGTTCTTCAACTTCGGGATGAAAAATAGTCCAAACAAAACAAATACAAATGTCATTTCTTTATAATATTAGGCTTGGTTTCGATATTACTTAATTAGTTCCACACGTGAACGGTTACATCACGTGGATTCATGGATAAATATTGTACCAGACAATACTTACCTACTGTACTCTATTTAATAGTGAGTAGGTACATTTGGTCAAGGAATTTGGCGGACGACCACTTTAAGGCGAAGTTGACTGATGAGAAATTAACCTATGAAGATTGTACAGTTGCCTAAGTAGCTAAAGTTATTATGAATGAACGCTAGAACGCTTTTCACCTAAACTAGACGTCGTTAAACGTAAACTTCTTCAATGGTATCTACCAATTTCAATAGAGGACAATGTGACTGTGGAAATGGTTCTACTTCGTGTCGAAAGATGAACCATTTCCACAAACACATCATTAACATTAATTTGAATGTGTGTAGGTACCAACAAACTTTAGGTTTTTAGATAATTGTAGCGAGACTCTACCATCATACGAGTAGTAGTGTACGTAAGCAATGTTCATATAAGGATTTTACATAAACCAATATTGACAATACGAGTTTGTTGATTTTTAAAATCATTTTGGCAACTTGTGATTCATTTAGTACCTTACCTACTAAACGATTATAGATTAACACTTAGGTAACTAGGTACATCAAAAATACAAAGCGGTATTACCTACTTAGGTAGGTTACTATTTCATTTATGAAATAGTCCTTTCGCAGAACAAAACCCCAAGTTACCTATCTAACTCTACAATCTCCATGTAGGTATCCTCTAAATAAGGAAAACTTTTAAACACGTTAAGGGTCATTTGCGTAACTTTATATTTTAAGCGAGCCCCTAATCTCAATTTATTTTTAAGATAAAGTTCTATTTATGGTCCTATACAGCGAGTTTTAAAATAAATGCTAATTATAACTTTGAATAAATTAACTTATTATGTACCTACCTACTTCTTTATTTCTCACTTAGAATAGCTAATAAATATTGCTGACCTACACTACTCAGCTGTCAATATTTGTAGGTAACTAGGTACCTAACCTAATTAGCTATTACTATATGTATTTAAATTATAAAGAAAGCTCCTGCAAGTTCGAAGTACGTAACGTAAGTGCATAAACTTTCCTAAACATATTATCCTTCAAATTGGCGCACACCAAGCTCGTAACTTCAAGGTTTGCATTTCAGGGTCAATACACTATAGCACTTTCACATAAAATTATTGTAACCACATACCGTTATTCTCAGATTTTTCATTCATCTCCATAGTTGGAATATGTTTTTATCTATTAGATGACAGTATCTTGATCTGTTGTTCAGTTTGAGATAGCACTCGCGTATTTTTTAACGATTATTGTAAACGACAGCTGTCCGTGCTGCCTTTTGTGGACTGAGTTGGCATTATCACTTGCTAAGCACGATGCTGCGGCCGTCCGCCCGCCACCTTCACCGATCTCGCACTCATTCATAACAACCAACTATAACTATTTAAAAACAACCAACTAACGTGCTGCCAAATTAGCAGCGCACAACTTAATGATGCATTTTAATTACTAAATGGTATCTCTCACACTATCTTATCAAGTTGAACGTCCTATTCATTGCCCGATGCACTGTGTCCCTGCAATTAGTGATGAACATAAATTTTTGACCATATTATTTTCTGTGACTAATTTTGAGCGAAATTGATTACGCCACTTACTGCACCGTACGATTCCACTCCCGTTGATTAACGTGTTTAACTGGAAGAAAAATGGTTATAACAATAGCCTATGTCCGTCTTCCTCCTGCTACAAAATAATTCTTAATACTAATATTATAGAGTTAAAATTAGTTTGTTAGTAAGGGCTTATCTCAGAAACGACAAATGCGATTATATACTTAATAGGCTAGTTGACAAAATTTGGAAATTAGTTTAAAACTATAGCTTAGCATCTATTTCACCCCAAAAATATATTATTTTAAGAAAAATAGTTTTTTTACGTTTGTATTTTGAGTTTTAAGAAATGAAATTGAAATTGACCGCGAAAAAGGCCAAGACTGTCATGCCGTCTTGAATGACGTCACATTTCGCAGAACAGCCGTGTTTGTGTATGAAAGTCAATTGTGTTTTTTAATAAATAATGAATATCTCGTATTATAAATACTGTATAGTGCCCCAATGTAAAAGTACAACGACAAATAATTCATATACGTTCCAAACAATAAAAAATACGAAGAAAGTCATTATCAACTAATTCCACAATGTATAGTCGATTTCTTTCGCATTGGCGAGACGTATGTACAAATAAATATGGCCGATTTTCTGAACAAAGATAATATAGAGGTAAAGATTGATACATTAGCCACAGAGGTAGGAGTTCATAATAATTTTTATAGCAGTGATAGTTATATTCTATAAATGTGACTGATATAAATTCAGAAGTTGCTTAATGGCTGACATAGTATCTGTTCATTGGTTTATACATTAATTAAGTTAATCAGTCGGGTTTTTAAGTTTTTCTTTTAATCACGCAGATACAACGCTGATAAAAAACCGCGAATTGCTGTCAGTCGTATAATATCCTACTATCCTATCCTACTAATAAATAACACACCAAATCACTAAACAAATCGAAGTCCAGAGAGAAAGCCAAGTTTTTTAGGAAATCGAACATAGAGGAGCACCCGTAACGTACGACATCAAGCAAACGAGACGAATGACGAACGAAGCATGGCGGCTGACTAGGTATCGGCCTGTCTTGCCAGCATAATGACAGTTCTTAGTTAACCGACAGTGGCAATACCGCTTAATTATCTCAAAACTGAACATACAACAAAAATATAATCGCTTTAGCGCTAGTATATTAACGTACGTTGCTAGTATATTAAATTAAAAATAATGTCGTGAGTTTTCAAAGTAATACGATGATTTATTTTAATTTGCCTTTTTGTGAGTTGAAAAAGTTCAATCACTTACTTGATTTCATACTCTGTTATATTTTTTTGCTTGCTTTGCTCATCACTATAGCCATAGTCAAAAAAATAGCATTTTACTATCTGTATTTTCACAACCTCACTTTTTTTCTTTTTGTTAAAATATGATGTTGAAAATTAATAAAATTCATGAATTCCGTGTTTAGAACTTAGGAAAAAGTGTATAGTGTGTGGCAAACTATTGAGTGTGTAGTTTAAGATAAATACGTGAATGTCGTAAAATCAAAGGTTTGTTAACATGAATTGCCAAAAAATTAGAAATCTACTATACATCGTAGTTTTATCCGAAAAGTGACGTCACGCTTCTCTGATTGGTGTTTAATGTCACGTGATTAAACGCCTCATTTTGTCGATTTTATTTTCCAAAAATATTATTAATCTTTTATTATTTTAATAGCAAAGTTGATTATTTATTTACTAATTATCATGGTTAATCATTAGAAACTAAAAGCCATCCGATTCATTCTTAGTGGAAACAAGCCTATTCTTTTTGTATTGGATAGCCACATTCAACGGGAAGGTTATAGTTTATTTTTCATCCCGAATCCCAGCGAAACGGGTACAACGCGGGTTAAACCGATGGGCGCTGCTAGTAAATAACAAACATCTCCTTAATCAATACCAATACCCTATCTGGTAGGGCAATGTTCGCATATTAATGGAGTTCAACCTTCAGGTATAAAGCATGACTTAAAATATTATTTTCCATTTAGGTATATTGAGCCGATATCTCGAAGTTTTACAAGGCCTGTCCCTAATACCTACCTATCTCAAGTGGCGGTAAAACTGAGCACAAAATTGATTCTTCAAGAGTTTATCTGTGACGCATAACGTGTAATCCAAGTATTCAAATATTTATGCATTTTCGCAAATAATTATAACGAAATAATTATTGTATGAATGTTTACATACATTTCGTTATCACTACAACTATGAAAGCTATTATTACGAGCTATATTATTAGGTTAGTAATGACCGATATGGTTGATGTTAACCATAAATTGATAATATGGGATTCTTGGAAACCATTTTTTATGGGTATTTATCTTTTACACTATGATAATAAAGCTGAGGTTTATTTTGTTATTAGTGTCATGGTAAAAATATTTTATAAAAACACATTTTTACCAGAAAGGAAGGCTCGAAGTTATTATCCCGAAATTACAACTGGCACTCCTCTGGTTAGATAGATATAAAACCTTTTTTTAAACAAAAAATAAAACAACTCACTCAGTACGAAAACAATTGACAACTGTCCGGAACGCAAAACAAAAAACCATCTACATCAAAACATAATTCATCAATTTTGATTACGTTAATAAACGTTGTGCGTCAAATAATTTGAGGGAATCAAATAATGTATGGTTGTTAGGTATCCGCAATGTGTATGACAATAAATTGTATATCATAATTGTGTATGATACGAGTATGACTGCATAAACACATTAACCATTTATTTAGTAAGAGGCCTTAATTGGAAGCATCCGGAAATAACCAATAACAGTCATTGCACCATCCTTCACAAGGTAGCTATTAACAATTTTACCCTTGGCATAAGACTATGTAAAATGCATTTATTTATAACATGCCCAAAATTGCAACAATCCATAATCATCATTAAAACATACACATTTCGACGAATACCTATCTCTATAGTCTACAAACTAGGTACACGCTATTTAAGTTACAAAACAATAGGAATTTTGTAAGTATTAGCCCGATCGCAGCAGTCACCGAACGACCTCTGAAAAACAGTCGAATAGTTTCGGTTTAGTTCAGCGTTGACTATGTCAATACAGCCTTCAACAGTAGTGCACTTATGAAGGTTGCCGAAATTGTCATACCCACAACACAAACAGAGATACATAAAGTCGAATATCTAACTACAACCCTTACCTATTTTTTACAGATAGTTGTCCAAAATTGTGTTATGTATGTAAGTACTACCAAAAACGCGGCGTTTGAATACTCAGGCATTAACAGTAAATTCACCCTAATCCCCACAACGTAATTTCTTCAATAACAAGGCAAGATTGCTTAAATTCCATTTGTCACATACTTATAATGTGCTTTACACCGTAGTGATAAGGGTGAATTTCCTATGTTGATATTTAGATTGACATATTGATGCGCTGGGCTCTTGTTCTCTTGGTGCTACAAAAAGCTACGTTATATTACGTATGGTATCCACCAATCATATAATACGTAGTCGCACTTAGCGGGACTGGTCAGGCTGACCACCCACACGATGAAGAAGACTGAGCATAGCAACTATATTAGTATAGCATAGCGCTAATGGATTATATGATCTGGTTAGATACGAATTGATTGACCTTTAGAGCTCTTTTTATCTTATTTAGGCAGTCATTCTTCGACTAATAAAAACAGCATTAATTATAATTTTACACTTTTATTGGAATTTATACACCTTTGTTTCGAGATATTTACATTCATAAAATTATTAAAAATACTACAGTATTAAAATAATATTGAGAAAACATCAGTTTTCTAATTAGGTACCTCTCTATGCAATAATTTTATATACAAATCAATAATAATATGTACTCTCAAAGTATATAAATACCACAATTTGGAATTATTAATTTATATTATCATTATACTGTTTCAAATCACAAGATAATGTTATTAAAAACGTACGAAACTAAAGCCAAAAATGCTTGCAATAATACAAAAAAACGTACTTAATCCTTAGAAATAAATCAGCTAAGCAATGTCTAACTAAAACTATACCACAATCACTATCGTCTATCTTAGAGCAATAATGTAATAAAATCATATAACTAAATATATTTACACCAACAGATATTTAACTCTAAGCTAATAGTACATAATATGTCATGTGAAAAACATTACTTTTACATCACGCTAAGGTGCCTCCACACTTAAATGAATATATTTTTGACAATTTTTTATCACAATTATAACATAACATAAGAACTAAGTCAATATAAGAACTTCATGTAAAATTATTGAATGTTGATGTGTTATATATTTTTTTTTAATTCACGTGTGGAGACACCATAATAAGTAAATCAACTTTAATATTTTAATATTAATCATTTATCACGATAACAGATAACATTGAAATATCACATGATGACATGTTTAAATCATTTAAACATTTATAACAGTTGAAAACATGGCAAAACCAAAAGTTATACCTAATAATTAAAAAAAGTTAAATTATCCCTATACGTTAAAAAGGAACAAAATTAATGATGAATGTAGATGTAACACGGAACATAATTATTTCATTAGCAAAAAAATATCGAATCAAATTATTTATTGCTAAAGCTACCGAAGGTCATAAGTGTATCTATTATAATAATTTATTCAATAATAGTGCTATATTTTGATGTTATATTATTTATACTTAAATGCCATTATACAATATAGTTACAATTTATTTATTAATATTGCAATGCGATAGATCCACCCCACTCTTCCTTCTAGATGTTTATCGACCAATCACAATAGAGCATTACGCAACACTCGATTTACTGTAAGCTGATTGGTTTATAAGCAATAGAAGAAAAAGAAAGGTTATTTATAATATAATACAGGATGTGTTTGTTATGTCATCTTTTAAAGGGATATCTGGAACTATAACCAATAAGATGTTTTTTTACAGTTAAGATGGTATTGGTGTAATTTTTTATTTTATTATTTATTACGGTATTATTACTCTACAGTTTATTTTGTGTTGACAGCACTGTATCCGTAAATGGAGTGTAGTGTTCGCTTAAACTTAAGAAACCAGGTAAACATTCATCTATTTCATTCCATATCAGAGAACAGTTTTCAATTTTTTTGTAAATTTTTATTTCATATACAGTTGTGGCCATATAATTAAGAACGATTTGAAGTTCTAGAAGTTTTTATTTAAATCGTATCATACACAGAGATGTGTACCTTCTGAGAAGCAACTAGTTATGTTATATAATAGTCACATTAATAGAGCAACCTGACTTAAGAATAAAGTATTAAATCGCTAACTATTTTTTGCACATTTTATTGATTTTATCAAAGTAACACATTCAAATAGTACTGAAACTGGACAAATAATTAAGAACGATTTATTTAACTGCTCGGGAATTGTTTTGTATGACACTTAGATTTAAAAAATCAAAATATTATGTAGCACAGGAAACATAAAAAGAAATTTAATAAATATTTAACTAAAATTAATAGTTAATAGCATATCCACGGCTTTTAATTACAGCGTTACACCGGCGAGGCATTGACTCTATTAATTTTTGACATTTCGCAAGAGAAATAGAGTTCCATTCTTCTAAAAAAACGTCATACAGCTCTCTTAAATTTCCACACTTTGTATTTGAAACCTTTTTCTTTACTTCAAACCACAGATTCTCTATTGGGTTTAGATCTGGACTGTTAGCAGGCCAGTCTAAGACAGAAACTAATTGCGCTGTAAGAAATTCCTTTACGGTGCGTGCAGTGTGCTTTGGATCATTGTCATGCTGGAATGTCCAAATGACCGGTAGAACGTCTTCAGCGTATGGTAACATTGTTTCTTCCAGTATATTTTTGTATTGGAACTGATCCATGTTACCTTCTATCAACTTTACAGGTCCTACACCATGTCCAGAAAAGCAACCCCAAATTTTCACATTTCCACCACCGTGCTTTAATGTAACTTTCGTGTACTTTGGGTCGAATGCTGTATTCGGGGGACGTCGTACATATCGTTTTCCATCAGAACATACTCTGTTTATTTTCGTCTCGTCAGAAAAAAGTACATTTTTCCACTGTTGCACAGTCCAGTTTTCATACTTTCTCGCAAATGCAAGCCGGGCTTGCCTGTGGCAAAGTTTTAACATGGGTACCTTTCTTGCTATCCTACCGTGCAATTTTTCTTCTACCAAACGTCTTCGAATAGTGCGTGCTGAGATTGCTGAAGGGTTGTTTTCACCAAAATATTCTTTTCTCAGCTCATTGGACCCTTTAAAAGGATTTTGTTTTGCCATACGAACGATGTTTCGGTCATCTCGAGGAGTTGTTTTTCTCTGTTTAGGTACACGTGGAACATTCGAAGTAGTTTGATACGTAGCAAAATGCTTTACAGCGTGGAAAACCATCGTTTTGAACATTGCAGATGGTCGGCTATCTTTTTATAAGACCAATTCTTCCGGCGAAGTTTTATTATTACTTCCCTTGTAGATTTATCACAACTTTTATTTTTTCCCATTGTTTTTTCTAAAGAAGCAATCACCTTTAATCTTTTAGAGCACGTAATGGCGCCAAAATTATACAAACAGTAACAAATCGACTGAGTGTTCTCTATTTAAATTTGAATAAAGGTATAAACTACTTAGCGTTCTTAATTACGTGACCAGCCAGTAATAAGGAATACTTTGTTTAAAAGTAGTGTAAAAAGTTTGCCTATTGATTTTTAGCCAATCATGTGTATCAATGAATACAGTGGTAATATGGAAATGTTTTACGATACCGAGAGAAATAAAAACAAATGCATTCAATTAGTTTTGCATCTTAGTTGGAAAAAATCTTCCCTTTATATCAGCGTTCTTAATTATATGACCACCACTGTAAATCGGCCACGATGTTGCTTAATTCTTTATAATTTCTCTCTAAAAGACAAAATAAAAGTCTCACCCTGTATAACAATAAATAACATATACCTCCCCTAAAGCAACAATATTCTTACAAGATTTGCATTTGATAAATTCATTAAAAATTCTAATTTGTATTCATAAGTCTATGATTTTGTATTATGGGTTATTTAAGTACGATCTATTTTGAAAGGCACAAGACCCTAGTCTACTAATAGAATTTCTGTACAAGTTCTGAATAATGTAATGACAATGAATATAAAGCGATGTCCTAGGCGGGCGACTAAAACGACCCTTTGCGATAAAACTTAACGACACAAAGCGAATCTCATAATTTTAGCTATTTTATATCGCAAGCTATCGCATAGCGTCCCTTTTCCAATTTGTCGGTCACCTAGGACACCGCTCAAGTAAATAAAAATAAATAAGTAAAAGTCTATACTCAAACAACAAGAACATAATCAAACGCATTGATCATCTCAAATATAACTTACAAGTATTTTACTTAATATTTTTAACTTCATCCAAATGCTACAGCGATAGGTTTTAAACGCGACTAGCCAATACAATGTATAAATATATACAATTTAAATAACTATCATATGCAACATCTAGGGACTGCCTCTATTCTTCTCTATGATATAAATACAACAACTGTGTGGACATAATCATAAAAATAATGAACACGGAACTTGATCATGAAAAATAAATATTATGTCTATATTCCCACTTTGTCACAAGACATAATGTGGACACATCTTTTGTGACATGATGGAACCACAGATGTAATGCATAGTTCACGACTCTTACTCATAGACTCATTTACTCATAGTTTGCAGTGTGTTGTTTTTGTCACACGCTATCAATATAAATCCTATAGTACTGACATAACGCTGACAAACTTGTAGTGACAAGTTTAAAGGCGACAAATGAGCCAGTCGGCGCTTGACACTTTACATCGTCACAGTGTGACAAGAGTTGACTCTACAAAACCAAATTTGCAGAACATTATCTTCCTGATTAATTTATTAGCAACCGTGTACTATAACAGTTTTGTTTCACGATTAAGTTCCGTGTTTCGTATAAGGGTGTACATAAACTAAAGGAACCTAAATATCTTACATAAAGATAATACAAAGACGAGAAATACACATTGTTTCAATACATAAAACAGCCCCTATACCTTATGTGATATTAATATATAAGCAAAATGAGCTCTAACTACATTAAATGCAACTTTACTCATTGAAAATACTTATTTACATGACTATATTTAAATTATTATAGGGAAAACTGACTTAGCAAGTCGAGTTAATATTTTTATTGGTGTCACTAGTTATATATTTGTAATTTTTATATTTATTGTACCTGTCGTAATCAAAAATCAAAGGGAACAACTAAATCAAAGTCTGAAAATAGGTCTGCAAATAGTAAATGCACACCTAAGTATAATTTGTCGTCATAATAATAGACGTGACAAAAACATATTATGCGGTAGAGATTCAATGTCACATAAAAACCAGCCAGTAGTAAAAATAATAATAATTTTAAGAAACTTATAGTTTCGACCTCTATGAGTAGTAGTATAAATATTCAGGTGCTGTAATGTCTACGATTTCTTACTTTAGAGACGAGGTTGCATATCTTCAGAGCCGGGCCCAGTTTCAGGCCCATGTACTTCATCATCATGTCCGAGTTTAACAGCAATAACGCTTTGCCGTCTATCTCCTGCAATAGAAAAATAATTATTAGACTCTTTGACCCCACTTATCCTGAATATGACATGTGCAATTTATTACTAGTTTTAACTTAAGGTCAAATTATTTCCGAAACTAAACCAAAAAGTAGGTAGATAGGTCTTGTCGATAAACATTATATATTTTCATCACTGCTAAAATTAATTTCGTTGATCAGATCAAGCGGTCATAGAAGACACGTGCACTAACGCACTCGGCAATGGTTGTTTAATTGCGCTTACATCTTAAATTACTGAAAAACAAAGTGTTTTACCGCACTGGTTACTCAATGTAGTAGTTGTGTAAGTGGAGCATATTTGTTTGTCACAAATTATGTTTATAAGAAAAAGGGTATGGTTACATGTTTCCTAAAGAGATCAGCGTGTGCGGCGAGCGCGTGGTCGGCGGCGGCGATGAACCCGATGACGTCCTCCACCGACCAGTCGGCGGGCGGCGCGCCGGCGCCGGGCGGCGGCGGCGCGCCCGTCGTCGACACGGCGCCCGACGTCTCGGTGCGCATCATCTTGCTCCCACTCTTACTAGACCCAGAGTTTACTTCGCTGCTGCTACCACTTTCCACTGGCTCCTCCTGAAATTATTAGTAATAACATTTGTTTATTAGATTCAATGTGAACTGAATACATTTAAATATAGAGTGCGGGTCTGAATGTAGTTAGATAAAGCTGAACAATTGACTGGACTGTTTTAACGCGTTAATCTCAGAAAGTTTCGCCGTCGATTCGAATAATATTTTTTGTAAATGAAAAGCTAGGTCTTATTATTATTATTAAAGCCTTAAGTGTCCCATTTTCAGGCAAAGGCCTCGCCTACTTTTAGTGTTTCGGTTGTTATGCCGTTCGCTACTGGGTTATTTTACTAGCTATCTTTATCTAGCTCAGCTATTAAACTATCTACGAAAAACGGACAGATTCATTTTCAACTGTTTATACACTAATTTTATTTTGCTAGAAAAAATTGTGATCCATTTTCCAGCCGAAGACGATTCCTTCTGATAAGGAAAAAGGTGTTTAATTATTTAATTCCATTCTTACCCCATCACTGAACCCTTTTGATCAATTAAAGAAATTGTGTAAAAAAAGAATATACATATTTTTGGCGATCGACGGCCACCCCATAATGCATTTTAACCCTTACGCAAATAGTCGTATTAGTTCAATTAGTGTTGCAACATTTTAAAATTTCAGTTTTTTAAATACAACCCATTTTGGAATCTTACGAAATATTTTATCTTGCATGAGTGGATTGTGTTCAAAATACCATAACACTATTATAATTTCATTTAAATTATTCATTCACATTATCAGCATAATTAATTATGTTGCGAAAAATCTGGTAAAAAACTTACACTAGGCCTCTTGGCTGCCGAAGAAACCGACGAAGCTGACGAGACTGCCGAGGCTGATGACACTGATGATACTGACGACACATTGTTAGAAGTGGACTGACCACAGAGAGTGCAGGGCCGACCAGCGGTTTCCCCGTTTTCAATCTCTATCATATTGATACAGCATCCCACTCCATCACACACTTTCTTCAACCAGTTCTTTAAGTCATCTAGTGTCAATTCAGATGGTACTTTCACTGAATAATTCTTATTTGTTGTTGATACCTGTAATTAATGAGATTTTCTTAATGTTAAATAATTATTGTATAATTATTTTTACATGCATAGTTTTATACACCACAGAATTAATTCCATAGTAGTAATAATATACAAGGGAATTTTTGGGACAGAGTAATTTTTTCTACTGCTTTTAGGACTGATTGTTATGTGCAAAGTCTTAATTAAAAATAGAACCTAGTATAAACATTTCCTGTATAATGTTTTTACCCATTTAAATATTTGATAAGAGTGTAGAACAATGTGTTTGTAAACAATGTTCGTACTTGATGTGTCATACAATACTTATTACTAGTGAATTACTTAATTTTAAACTGTATGATAGATAACAATATGTAATTTAAATGAACCTGCTATAAATAAAAGAAAATATCAATTTTAGGTACAATAATTTGTACCTAAAATTCATAAGTAATAATTTGTTTGTGTAATAATTTGTTATACATTACAATTTACAATGCAAACCTACACTTTTAAAAAGGTGAAATTTGTTTGTTTGTTAGTATGTTCGAGCTAATCTCAGGAATCATCAGTCAGATTTGAATAATTATTTTTGTAATAGATAGCCATATTCAACGGAAAGACATTTTGCATCCCTAAATTCCCATCGTAACAGGCACAATAAAATACAAACATTATAAAAGAAAACTAAAATAAGAAGATTTATCATAATTACCTGTACATTAGTAATATTGGAATAGCTACTGGAAGCAGTAAGTATTGCTCTTGTAAGCCTCTGTGGGTCGGGGTGGACACTGAGTAACTCCTTGGCAAGTGCCTCGGCCACCCCTGAAGGTCCACTGCCAGTGATAGCCGCCGGCAAGTTACTACTGCCTCCAAAACAACTGCTTCTAACCCTCAAACGAACCATAGCAGCTTGTGTAGGAGATTTCAATGCTGAAGAATTGTTATTGCCTGTGGACCCGCCTTCAGGCAATGCAGGGTTAGGTATTCCACTGTGACGTAATTTAAACCTAAAATAAAATACTGTAATTTCAGAAAATGTGCTTCTCAATGATGTCAAAGAAGATCTAAAAACATTACATTGAAGAGTTACTAATTTAAATTAAAATCAATATATTTAGTCCAGTGACATGCAACATGTTTATATTTTTTGTATGAGAATTGTGGTATATGTTAAGATTTATCAAAATCCTGAAATTCCAAAGTAATATGAGTTCATACCTAGAAGGAGTGGTAGCACTCTTCTGTCCCGGGGGTTGTAACGGATGTCCAGCTCTCGCACACCATCCCACAGGGAAAATATCTCTAGAATCAAACCTACACCAATAGTCAAATGCCCCTCGCCAACCATCAAAAGTAACATGGATTTGGTCTGCCTTCACAGCCCCCACTGTAGCACAACAAATCAACTGAGGATTCTTCTTATCCACAGCCTCCAACTTCTGCCCCACAACAAATAAATTTGATTTAGGTGTTGGTGGTTCTTGCTGGAACACTTTGTATGGAGCCATTTCGGCACCATTCAGAGTCTTTAACAAAAACATAGGCCAGCTACTAGCATTCATACGGAATCCCAATGGTGGTTGTAACATTCCATCATTTTTTTCACAATGTCCTATTTGATGGATATCCCCCGCATCTACCAGTCGCCAAAAGTCATTTTTATTATCACTGCCGTCTAGTCTGAGCCTCAGTCTTGGTCCTAGAACTCCCACAACTGTTGCAATACAAGTTGATGTCAAATTTCTAGGGTCCAATGCTTCCAATTTCATTCCCACCTTGAAATCATTCACTGGTGGAGCTGAAGCTTGTTTGAAGCATTCCTGTGGTGCAGCAGTGCTGTTAGTTTCCTTCATGTAATCAGCCCAATCAAAAGCCTGATACAGATCGTAATAGGAACCGGTGGAGTTATTATTTGAATGATTTTCGGTGCCATTGGCTCCATTGCCTGACTGAGGTGATGTTGTCCTTTTTTCATGTTTCTTTTGATATTTATTCAAACAGTAAGTAGAGCAAAAGTTCTTGCTGTTCGAAGGAGCATTACCTCGAATAACATTGTCGCAGTGAATGCAGGCACCTTTGCTGTATGCTTGTCTAAATTCAGACAAACATGTTTCTGAACAAAACTCCTTTTTGCCATTTTCAGTGGGTAAAACATACTTGAGAGGAGTCTTACTTTCCGCACACCATGTGCATGTACGTTTTGGTGGTCTTCCTGGACCACGTATTTTGCCGGGAGCTGGCCCCGATGAACCGACAGTGTTGTTTGACATTGTTCTGATGTGCAATTTCAAAACATCATCAGTAATTAAATTTTAAAATGTGAATATCAATATTCACATTATAATTATATTCTGGTGCTTTATAATTACACAAATCCCTTGAAACGATTCACTAATTGTATTACTTCTGCGCAAAATATAAACAACGTCAGAGGTACTAAGACGCGCTTCCAACGGCCATATTAGTTTTTTATTTTTTTATTTTAAGAAACCAAAGAGTATAAAATTTCCTATTACTTGACCATGGAGGTAGTACAGGTTGTTTGCTCATTGCTCATACGACTGACTCCGTCCATGCCATCCTGTGATGCCATCTCAAACAAATCAGATCAAAATATCAGTTGATATCAGATACCTTTATAAATAATACCGTCAGTTTATAAAGGTAGGGAACATGGGAACGGGCTCATTTAACAAATACTTCAATAATTGTAGATCAAATCACAGATACCGCGTTCAAACCATTTTGTTTGTTTTTTCATTCAATTTAAGTTTATGTTTGATTCAAGGAACTAACGGTAAAATAAATAATGTCCAAATAACTTACTTTATTTAAGTTATTGTACTATACAATGTATCGAATAATGTGTATATTTCTTAGTCATTCAGGGCTTTATATGTTAAAAATAAATAAAGCATTTTTTATATAAAATAATAAAATAATCACTTTTACCAGCAACAACATCAGTAAACCCAGAGTTAAAATAAGTCTCAATTTAATCTTACTATCTATGAGGGAACATAAAAAATATATAAACAAACACAAAATTAATTACTTACCTTTATGTAACAGTTAAATAAAAAATATACAGTTAAGTATTTATTAAACATGAGTTCAAAAATAAAACGACACAGGAACATTTATGTCACAGACACATTAAATCAACAAATATTAGATAGATGTGATGAGTTCTTCTTAATTAAGTTATTATTGAAGCCCTAGCAGAAAAAAGTTCAACCATTATGAAAGCGTAATGACAAGGCAATTATTTCATACGCTCATAGATAGCACTAATAAAATACTTCTCTTACTTATCTCAAATCGATAAAATGCCAAGTGACCAGTCATTGAAAGTAGCCAAGTGACCAGTCATTGAAAGTAAGTTACTGGTCGTTTTACCCTAGTTTTTAAATAAATATTTGATACAAACTCAATATTCCATGGTTCGTTCCTTCATTGTTCCAAATAAATATTCTACGATGAATTATTTGTCAACGATGTCAATGTCATTTTGTGTCAGCTCAGCAGCCAGCTGTATACTTGTCACTCTTGTCTTGTCAGAGTTGTAGTGTACTGTACTGTACTAGTTTGAGGTTATGTTTTTTGATGAATTGGATTGAATTCTTTTTGAATTAAAATTGAGAGTTCCATCTATCTCGTATGTACAAACAAGTACTCTAAAGTTATTTAATAATTAATATTTATTTATAAACATCCTGACCAAATTCATTTCTAATCAATACATTACTGAACCGACGTACTTATCATAGATGTTGGTTTGTTTTCAGGATCTTTTTGATGATTTCTTCTTTACTGAAAAGAAATATGTCTCAATCTAACATCAGTAAAGTGCGACTTTTGGCGCAAAAATCAGACGAAAAGATAGTGGAAATAAAGAAATGGGTAAGATTTATACTCATCTATTTACTGATTGCCAGCTTTATATTTAGTGATTCAATTGTATAAGATTCACTTTTAAATGTTATTACAGGTGGAAAATCTCAAAAAAGTCAAAGTAGAAGAGAAAATAAAACAACTTACTGAAGAAAACAGAATTCTCACATCAAAAGTTGAAGCAGCTAAAAATGAGTTGATAAAATTAGAAACTGCTAATGGTAAGAAACAATATCCGATACCAAACAAACCTGCTGTCCAAGCTTCTTTGGTAGAAGTTACTCAATTTGAAGCACCATCACAAACACCAGTTGTAAAGAAGGAAAAAAAAGAGAAAGAAGCTAAAAAAGGCAAAGAACCCTCAAAAAAAGCCAATGAACCAGTAAATGACACAATTGATGTCCGTAAACTTGATTTGAGGATTGGAAAAATTGTTGAAATTAACAAACACCCCGATGCTGATACTCTATATGTAGAAAAGATAGATTGTGGTGAAGAAAAACCTCGGACAGTTGTATCTGGACTTGTCAACCATGTTCCTATTGAACAAATGAGGGATAGGATTGTAATGGTGTTATGCAACTTGAAGCCTGTAAAGGTATAGTAGTACATATTTGCTCCTAATAAAATCTAATAAGAACATTTTAATCATAATTATTTGTACTACAGTACATACTTTCTGTAATTTCTTTTTCTTTGTCATTTTGACATAATCTTGAGAATAAATGTTTTGAAACGATTAATTCCATCCATATAAATTAATAGATTTGACACTTTCTTACAAGTATTAATAAAAAATGTAAACAATTTCAGATGCGAGGAGTAACATCAGAAGCCATGGTTATGTGTGCATCATCTCCTGATAAAGTTGAAGTTTTAATACCCCCAGCATCAGCTGTTCCTGGAGATCTAGTCTCATGTGAAGGATACCCTCGGGAACCAGAACCTATCCTCAACCCCAAGAAGAAAATATTTGAAACTTGTGCTCCTGATCTTCTCACTAATAAGAACAAAGTGGCATGTTACAAGGGGAATCCATTAATAGTGCCAGGAAAAGGCAGTGTCACTGCTCCAACATTAAAGGAAGTAAATGTAAAGTAATTTGAATGTTTTCAATAAAATACTCTGTAAATTAAATGTGTGTTTTCTTGAAAATAAAACAACATTTTAAGCAATATCAACAATGTTTATATTACAATCTCATTGTGTTCTATACAACAATTGCTGTTAAGAAATTGTATTTCCATTTTGGTTATAGAAAAATAGATAGTTGTGAATGTATAACATTAACACCAAGACCACAATATAATTTGTATTATTACTAGTTATTAAATGAGAAAGCACCTTTCCTCATATTCATTTGTATATTGTTGATTTGTGGTCCTGTTAACATTGCATTATTACAAATTACTTACTATTGGAATTGAACTACAATTTTCAACATTATTGTAAGAGCTATCACGCCACGCAATAATAACAGCATTGTTAATTATATACCTTACAAGATATTAGAATTAATCAACAAGAGTGCTTGACAAGCTCAATCCAATGTGTTCTCAAAAATGTTTCTACATAGGTAATATTGATACTTGATATTCAACTACACATATTTACAGTGCTCATAACATGGGACAATATTCATAAGTTATTTAATGGTTTTCGTTTTTAAATATTTGGCCTTTGGTTTTTAAAAATTGGGACATAATCATTAACCAGTAATAAATAAGATTTTTTTATAGGCCTGTCTCAGTTTCGTACAAAATATTTAAGGATTATAAAGCTTGCCTAATATTACATAAATACATTAAATATTAGAATATATTATGAAAATATCGTGATTCTAATTTCTTTGTGAGGCATTTATATAAATATTTTGTACTTTTGTTATTATTATGAAACATTTTTATAAGTATTTTTTAATGTATGTTTTACATAATAATTTAAAAGTTATCAGCTAAGACTAGGACTATGGTGATATGAATTATTAATGATTCATTATGAAGATTCAGAGATGCGAAACACTTTCACTAGTATTTTACTGTATTAAGGTAACCGCCCATTAACTATCCACTCGATCAGTAACGCCTCGCTTCAAAGCGTGGTTTCGCCAAAAGAGACGACACAGATTCGCGGCAAACTAGGACAGAGAAACAATGTCGGAAAGTCAACGAATCCTACGCCTTGTGGTCACCGAATGGCGAACACAACTACGACCACGAGGCGAGGTGGCGAGGTTGAGCGTCATGTTGTTAAATGTGCGATAACCTTGATGAATCTCCAAATGCAATAAAAATCCGTTTTTCATAATAATCTATAAACTAATTGGCATTGCACAGATTACAAAGATATGTTTTATAATGAGTAAGTAAATCTTTAATTCTTGAATAAAATGTAAATGTGACTGAATAGAGCATCAGTATTTAACTCTTTACATGATTTAATTCTTATCCACATTATAAATATTGAATACACTCAGTAACTATGTAAATATTTTTTTCAATATTTAAAATCAATTCCTTCATTTGATAGTACTACAGCATTAACTATTTTATAGTTATATATTTATTACGGTACATATTCTAAGATTATCAATTTTGTTCTACAACGTATTTAATTAATTATAATCTCTCAGAAGCTTTAATTAAGAAATGAAGGTGATGTCATTTAGTTAACAATCTACGCTATCGACGGATTATGGTATCTGCGTGTTCGGTTTCATTCATAGTGGTTTCTTATAAAATTATTCGCATCCAGTAGCACAAACTTAATTATTTCAACATTATACAATTATTTTTTAAAGTCACACCACCTACATCACAAATTGGAATGCAATTTGACTTTAAAAATTGTTCAGGGAATCAATATTTAGAATGTTTCACGATAGATTTAAGATTAATTTAATAGACATTTTTTTATTACATTTTAAGATATTGTTTTTTGTAATAACATGGATTCAAATTTAAAGTGACATTACAATTTTAATATAGTTTGTGCAGCTGTCAGTCATTTTATTAAAACAAGTAACATTTGGGGCCCTTTTTAGTTTCGCAAATAGTATAACTAACAGTAATTTCTGATCTTTGGTAATGTACATTTTTACATATGAAATATATAATTATGTTACCTAACAATTAACATACATATATTGTAAGCGTACACTATACATATAAAGCAAATTTGTATATTTTTTTGCAATTTTAACACAATTTTAAGTATCTAACCTACATTATAAGAGACGATCTAATCAAATCTCACTTTGATTTATAAAGACAAGAGTTACGTGACTATGAATAATGTGTTTGTATAAAAATACCATAAAGTAACAAAAATAGTTGACGTTCTAATAACGACAAAACTTATTTATTTTTGCAGAAAATATACATTACAAATCTTAAAATATAAGCTTATTAATTAATACTGAAGAAAATATTATACGACATAATCATGTTAAGTATTATGACCAGTGACAGGAGCTGATTTTTCATACATCAATCATTTTGATGCATTTATTATTTGACATATTTATACCCCTTTTGTCGAAGAAGTGTTATATATATGCTTAGTGAAAAATTAACCCTAAATATAGATAGATAAACCGTTCCCGGCGGCACCATAACCAATAAATTAAAATAAAATCCACCATTAATTATGTATGACTTCAATAAATATAATAATTAAAAATACTATAAATAATTGCACATTAAATTGTTGATGAGCAATTTAGGCCTAATAATGATATGATTATCGAATAAAATGTTTATAAAATGTCTAATTGGTTTTTCAAATCCATATATTTGGTATTTTAATACTTTTCAAGTTTAAAAATATTCACAGTAAGGTTTAATATTTTGAGTAAATTAATTCATTTAAATAGTATTGAACTATTACGTTGTTCAAATTTTTTTATATATGTAATATATGTATATACCATGAACATTTGGATGTAGGTCTCATACATACAAAACATTTAATTTTAATGTAAACATGTGTATGTTTCCTTGCTATATTTTTATATAAAAATATATAATGTATATGGGTACATAACTTTATAAGTATGAATGTTAAGACTACATTTAACCATATTCTGTTTAAACTACATGTCAAGATTAAGGATTAGATTTATTTATCGAAATTGCATTACTTTTAACTAGGATTTATCCCGGAGCTCTAAGTAATTATAGCCCAAATACAAAATATAAACAGTGCATTTTAACATTAAGTTAACCACATTTTCTTAAGCATTATTTTTTACGTAAAATACTCCATATACGTATCCAATACAGCAACTCTTAAAACTACTGGATGTTCGTTACAAAAATATAAATAACATTTGATTTAAATAATAATAGACTACAACTAACTTTCGTCAACAGAAAGAATACTGTATAAAAATAAAATAAAATTTTGCTATTAAAAAATATTTTATCTTGTATTGCACACTGTAGAAAAGATAAAGTTTTATTCGTGTAATGGCACAGAGAAATAGTCAGCTAAACTAGGTGGGAAATAAATGTTCATTTATCAAATATAGTTATATATTCTTACAATTAGAACGTATCGAAGGAAGACGACATTCACAAATATATTAAAGTTAAATAGAAATGTTCAATTTTTTTCTTTATCAATATTATGTAACGAGTGGATACAAATTAGGCTTAGTTTCGAGACATTTATATCATAATGGCTTGGTTTTATGAATGATTACCATAAAAGAAATTACAAAAATAATGATTATATTTTAAAAATGCCTTCAACAAAATGGAATGTCTTGTGTTTTCAATGTAAGTATTTTACCGTAAGAGAACCATTAAAAGGATAGTGATTAGATTACGAATATAACACACTAACACACATGACACATTCCACGAATTTCCAAGCAATCAATTCTCTCTGATTCCTTTACCCACCGTCCAAAAAATCAATACTTAAATTGATTTCTCTTCTAAAACTTATTTTAATAACATTTCGCGTCACGCACATAGAAGTGCATACATATTTACCAAGTAAGAATAAAATGTCTTCACTTACGTAGTTAACAATCTGTGTGACTAAAATGCCGCTTTTTATCTTATATAGTGATGGCAGTAGATAGTATCAGTGGCACATTTTAGTGTTAAAGCTGAGTTGGCGGGAAACGTCTTTGAGGCTTGTTGCGTCGCTGGGCGAGAGTCGATTGTGAAACGGGACCTAGGACTTGGGGCGTCAATGGAGACGCAGAAATGGCCTGAAATAGAGGTTATTATTGTAGAAAAGTCCGAAGGTAAAAGTAGCTTTAAAATGTGTACCGACTATAATATAGAGAATTTTTGATGTAACTATCCCTGGTAAAATATGTTACTTTTCAGCTCAAAGGTACGTTTCGACACAAGCCTAGCGGAGCTTAATAAATCAATTCCATTGCATAATGAAAAGATTAAGACATTGAAGGAATCGAGGTCCGGACCGCACTGTTATCATATAAGTTGAGTAGAGATAGTTACCTGGAAGGTGAGGTCGAGCGCGCGGCGCAGGTCGGGGCGCGGCGCGGGCGGGGCGCGGGGCGGCGGCGGCGGCGCGGCGCGCGGCGGCGCCGTGAGCCAGGCGTCGCGCAGCAGGTCGGCGGCGCGCGGGCGCCGCGCCGGCTCCAGCTGCAGCATGCGGCGGATGCTGGCGCGCAGCTCGCCCGACACGGCGCCCCACACGCCGCACGACATGTCCACCTGCAGCGCCCGCACTTGTTACTACTTGTTCACGTTGACTCGCGGGCGCGGTGGCGGGCGCGGTCACCAAATATCAAACATATGACGTGATTTCCAAGTGTTCACGTTCAAAACGCACGTGCGGTCTAAGTAGCGAGCTAACTAGCGACTAGCGCGTGCGGCGCGCTCGCGGCAATTTCAAACGCGTGAGACGTTTGTGTGTGTTCATGGCAAACTAGCGGCGGCGCGCGCGATTCACTCGCGACGTCAGGTAAGGTAAGTTCAACCAGTTTGAACTTGTCACTAGAAACGATAGCACGTTTTTATCAGGCTAGAACTCCGATTTGGCAAAGTGAACACGGTCATCATTATGAACAGTCATGTAGTATGAAATTCACCATATCGCATCGTTTTCTTTCTTTATTAATATCATGCACTCCAATTCTAATTTTCATCATCTCTTACTTTAGATATGAATTTTCGGTTAAAAATAAAATATCGTCGTCCAATTGTTCCACCTCTGACAACACGTCACACTCGCGCAAACGCCTGGCGGCCAATGTGAACACGAGCTCGCCACGTCTACCGCGCCCGCACCCGCCCCCGCGCCCGCGCTTTCAACGTGAACAAGCACTTAATCATTCACCAGCACCATGTCGCCGCCCATGTCCCTGCGGCCCGCAGCCCCCGGCCCTCAGTGATTCGGTTGGACCGCCCTACGCCCCGCGGCCCGCAGCCTCACAAATCATCCGACTACCTTGTTAGTGAACGTCCTTACGCGTCCGTCCTCCGTCCTTGTAATAATCACTACGAGTACATATATTCAAGTGTGTTGTGTGTTCTGACTATAATAATTCAGACAAAAGATCGAAGGTTAACAAAAACTCACCTTTCCAGACTCTATTCTAGCCAGAATCGCTTCGGGAGTGTCATCCCCCGTTGATGCGAATGGAGTTCTACCAGACAACATGATGTAGGCCAGTACTCCTGAAAAAATCATAAACAATTAGTAAATTTTCGTAAGTTTAGTTCTTTATCACGTAATTTAGCCAGGCAAAGGCCTCTCATGATCTCATAGCACTAAGGTATCAGAGTAAAGAACTAAACACTTTCAAACACTTGTCTAAACTGGTAACTAACCTAAACTCCAGATATCGCAAGCGGCATCATATCCCGCCCTTTTCAAAACTTCCGGCGCTACGAAGTTGGCAGTGTAACACGGAGTCATCAGTAAACCGTTTTCGGCTCTCAGCTGTTTGGCTAAACCGAAGTCGACTAGACGAATGTCCTCGGGACGTTTTTCAGATGTCGCAAACAATATGTTTGACGGTTTTATGTCTCTGTAAAATAAAATATTTTGATTTATAAAGTTTAACTATTTAGTGAAAGAAATTAAAGCTAAATCTTCAATGGATTCGAACAAAATAAATGTTATATAAGTTATATATGAATATTTCTGTGAAGATGTATATTTATTGATTTCTCCCAATTAGCTACTACACGAATTTAACTGAACTTAAAAATACACTTACTTACTTACTTTAAAACAATAATAGTTGATATATTACGCACAGGACTGATAATCAGTCCTGTGCGTAATATGTTGAGAAATTCACGGAAACCAGTTCAATACTGGTAGAGCCTCAGAGTTGTGTTATATTGTTATATCATATTATGTGGCGTGACTAAGTACTAAACTAAAACCAATCTATACTAATAATGTAGAGATAACATTTGTAAGTTTGTTTGTATCTCGGGAATCACTAATCTGATTTGAATAATTATTTTTGTAATAGATAGCCACATTAAATGGGAAAGTTTTAGGCTATTTTCATCCCGAAATTCCCATGGGAACGTGCACAGCGCGGGTAAAATCGCGGGGCGCTGCTAGTAAAATAGCCTTAAATTACACGTACCTATGAACTACAGTATGTCTATGCAAATAGTTAATAGCCTGTATGACGTTCTTGAGTATAGGCACTGCTTCATGCTCCGGTAAGTATCCTCTCTGTGTGATATGTTCTAACAACTCGCCGCCTCTGCAAAGTTCGGTGACGGCTAAGATGCGACCTCCTTCTTCGTAAACTCCACGGAGACTTATTATGTGAGGGTGTTGGCTGTATCTGAAATGGTAATACAATGTTAATTAGTAGTGTATAGAAATAGTGCTCAGAGTACTTTTTATAAGCTAAAAGGGGAGTTTTCCTAGTAATGGAAATATGGTTGATAAACCTTTACATATTATTGAAGAAATTCCCGTCGCATCTGCCTATCTTTCAAAAACTACTCAACGGCTGTGAGCTTCACCGATAGACAAAGTGGTTCACGAGGAAAGTTTTGGCTAAGTGTAGGGCCACATCTGCGGAACGTACGGCGCCGAACCTTCCGTTAAATACGCTCGTACTGTATTTCAAGTTATCTATGACACATCAGTACGCGGCGTAATTTCGACTGATATGTCATAGAGCGGAAGGTTCGGCGCCGTACGTTCCGCAGATGTGGCCCTACACTAAGACACGGCTTTTAGTTCGTCTCTAAGGTTTAACCTATATCGAAGTCAATTCATAAAAAAATATTCAGTAGTTGATGTATACAATGTATCAAAGCGTAACAGACATACAATGTTACTTTAGTAGATATAATTTAAGGAAGATCTTACCTTAGAAGTATCTCAATTTCTTCTCTTGGGTCGTACTGTAACTTATCCATAATCTTAACGGCATATTGAACTCTTGAGGTTTTGTGTTCGCAGAGGCGGACCACAGAGAAGGAACCCGTTCCAAGTTCGCCCATTAATCTGGAAAAATAACGAATTATACATTATAACGATGAATTCTATACGAAAATTACGAGGATTATCTCACTTATTGGAATGCGCCGGCTGCCCGGAGACCTGTTCGCTCCAGGACTTGCAGGCCGCTACAAGCAGGGCAATTTCTTTGGCGTCTTTTTTGGCCAACCATATTTAGAAAAATGTATGAAGACTCATGATGAAGAAGAAGACGAAGATTATTGTAAGGAATGAGAGAGTATAATGGAGAGAGATCTGGTGTGGACCTAGCATGGGCTAAATGTATACTAATATTATAAAGCTGAAGAGTTTTTTTTGTTTGTTTAAACGCGCTAATCTCAGAAAGCTGAAGAGTTTTTTTTGTTTGTTTAAACGCGCTAATCTCAGAAACTACTGAACCGATTTGAATAATTCTTTTTGTAATAGATAGCCACATTCAACGGGAAGGTTATAGGCTATTTTTCATCCCGAAATTCCTACGGGAACGGGTACAACGCGGGTAAAACCGCGGGGCACGGCTAGTGTATTATTATATTTGATTGAACACGCTATGAAACTCTGGGATTTCATAAAATATGTCTCTGTGATAGTAACATATATAAGGACGCATGTAGGTTACTTTAAACCTAAAACTAATATAATTAACAGATGCGAGCTGTTAATAAATGCTAAAATATCTACACATATGAATCATGCTATTGAAATGCAAACAATACCTTATCAGTTAGATGGGTTTGTGGCGCGTGATATTGATAAACAATGTCTAAAATTGTCACTTGAGATAAAAACACACCCTATTTACATATGAACATAATACTAATATGTCACTGCTATTTTATTTATAAACTAAACTTTGTGTAATGGTCTATTTCCCTGATAAACTTATTTATTATTTATTTATTTCTATTCTATTCTATTTTCTATACGTCAATCGAATATAAAAGATATTTGTAAACAAAGAATTGAGCTCAAAAGATTTCTTCTTAGGTAAGAAAACTATAGTACATTAGCAGCGCCCCGCGGTTTTACCCGCATTGTTCCCGTATAGCCTATATAACCTTCCCGTTGAAATATATATTACAAAAATAATATTGAAATCACCGCAGGGCGCTGCTAATTTTAAATATGTATAAAGGTTCAGAAAAAATCACATATTGTATCATTTCATTCAACAACACCACATAAAGTTACAGCTACAACTTCAGTATTGATTTCTCATCTATCGTCCAGTAGTCAGAACAAACAAGAAACAAACACAAACCTGTATTCATCGAAGAAGTTGTTCCTATTCACGAAACCGGACCAAAACTCTTCAGTTGACGTTTTAGCGGCGTTCTGCGCAACATGATTCTGGTTTTGGTTAGTAACCGTTTTATTGTCGTCAGTTAACAAACATGGCGCCACGAAACTGAAACCCCTGTAACAACACAAGCACGTTTAAACATCCGTCATATCATATGTGATAAGTTTACATCCGTCATATAATTAATTTACATCCGTCTTCGTATAACATCAGTTTACATAACGAAGATAATGACGTCACTTTACGATGAACAGTTTTATGACTCTTCATTGTAATTTCCAGTTTGTAATAAATACCAGACTAAGTAAGCAATTACCTAATTTACATAATATCGCAGGAACTGATTAAAGATACTACTTTTCAATGTAAATGTTTATATTTATAAGAAAATGTTGTAGTTAATAAAGATGTAGAAATAATAAATAAAATATACACCGTTCCTTGAATTTATTGCTTACATGATTATTTTATTTTCCATAATATTTCTATGTCCTACTACCTACTAATTGACCTTTTCCTTTTTGAAAATATCGGTTAAAAAACATGTTATTTTAGTACTACAACACAAGTAACACAATACAATCCAGTACACATCTAGATTACACTTCGTTTACATCACGTTCCCACGTTCAAAAAACTGGTGTAAATAACTTTCACAACAGAAATGGAAACAAAGGTTTCATTAGGTATGTAGGTTTATTAAAGAGGTCTATTTTTCCTACAGTGATGAAGAAGTTCCTCTAATTGAATGTAACCACGACCAGCATTGGGACATTGCTGCACGGTTGGCGTCATGTAGCCAACATCAACCTAGATAGGCCGGTAACAAACCAGGTACGAAACAGGATATGAACTAGTAAGAAAATGTTACAAAAAGAAACATTTTCCCCCTTTACCTGAACAACTCATGAGCGTTGGCCGAGGCGGGTACGCCGGGCGAGTCGCGAGGCGTGCGGCACGTGAACTCCGAGTCGAAGTAAAACGCATCGTCCGCGCGCGACACGGCCGGCCGGAATGGAGGCACCACCTGAAACATATACGAAGTGAGTTAACACTTTCACCACCATACATGTTTGGAACTGTAGTTTGAACACGGATCCATCTATATTTTCTATGAATTTGCTACGTATAATGTAGATCCCATTATAAGACACGGGTACCCAACAATGAATGGGTTCAAAAGAGCAGATATTATCATTCATCATTCGCATTTCTCTCTTTGAAGATGACTACAAAATGCAAAAATAACTGTCTGTAGATAGAGGTTTGTGGTTTATGGCTCATAAAATATGACTACCACACTGTTTATATACATACCTTTAGTGAAACATGGCTAATAATAAGTTGTAATAAAATAATTATGTGAATCGTTATTGTGGTTTTGGTCGATTCAATATTGTTAAGGTAAATGACATTAGTAAGGAAAACACTCACTTCTTTTTTGAAGAGGGCCTCCCAATCTATTGTGACGAAAAACTCGTGATTCTTTATATCTTCTATACCTGTAGGACCAGCCCCCAATCTGTAAAAGACATTTATTAATAAGGTTAACACTACTACACTACAAGAGGTAAGGATAGTAGGTAGGAAATTAATTTGGATCATCTACAATTTTAAATTGCTATACCAATAGAATAATACTTATTACTTTTAATATATTATATTTCAGAGGTGGAGTTGGAATAGAAAAAGACATAATGATCTGCCAATAACCGTGAATGCTTGGAAGTTTCATCAGTGACGAAAAACCTTTCTAAGAAATCTAATAACTTTTCCTTACCTGTTAACAGGATTTCTTTTGAATAACAACCGCAATAACGACTGGGCTTCTTCGCTAAGATTTGAAGGCATCCCCAGCTTGGCTTTTAGTATTTGGGTCATGGTGTCGTGTCGCGTAGACCCATGAAATGGCAGGTTACCGGTTAGCATTTCAAACTAAAAATAACATAATTATAATGAGAACGAATTCCACAACACCGAAACAGTTATCAAATCAGTTCATATTTGGAATACATTAAACATTAAAAACGTATCAAATTCGATCATAATTGGACGAAATATCGCGTAACATACAATACCAAAATTGTATTACTTAACCACATCTTTTATGGACACAATATAGCAGGATATTTAATAAATAATGTATAGTTATAACTTATAAGTAAGAGCAGTACATAAAGTTAAAAATAATTACCATTAGTACTCCAAATGACCACCAATCTGCAGCAAAAGTGTGACCTTTTCTATTGACCACCTCTGGCGCCATATACTCCACTGTACCACAGAAACTATACGCCTTATCACTAGTTGGGGGTAATTTAGATAATCCGAAATCAGTTAGTGCAATATGGCCATCTGCGTCTAACAATATATTCTCTGGTTTTAGATCCCTGTATATGATTCCCAAATTGTGAACATGTTCTAATGCTAAAGCTAGTTCCGCTAAATAGAATTTTACATCTTCCTCTGTGAACATTACCTGTAAAAATGTTGTTTATTAGGTATAAAAATGTTAGGTTTAATAAGTTACTTCAATTCATATGAATGCATGATCAAAATGTTTACCAACTTCAAATCAATATAAATATAACATAGGCTACTAATTCCTATTTCTTTCAAATAAATATAACACAATCATATGAGTCATTTTAAGTAATGAATACATTATTGGCTTGATAAACAAATTAATAATTCACTAATGTAGATAAAGCATAACAGATTTACCTCATTATGCTTGTTTCGAACTACTAAGTGTTTTTTTATCAACCAGTATTATAATAATAATCAAGCAAAATAATGTAGACATTGCGGTAGGTTTTTGAATGATAATTTATAATCCACCCTTTAATATGAGAGTGCTTATTATCGGGGGTTGTGGTTTTGATTCCCACCCGGAGTCAACAATATGTGCAGACATAGTTGTTGGCAATGACGTCTGTGCGTCTTTTATATATGTATAGCAGCGCCCCGCGGTTTCACCCGCGTTGTACCAGTTTCCTTGGGAATTTCGGGATGAAAAATAGCCTATAACCTACCCGTTGAATGTGGCTATTTATTACAAAAAGAATAATTCAAATCGGACTGATAATTCCTGAGATTACCTCGAACATACAAACAAACAAACTTACAAACTTTACCTCTTTTTAATATTAGTATAGATATGAAGTATTTGTGTAATCTATACTAATATTATAAAGCTGAAGAGTTTGTTTTGTTTGTTTGTTTGTTTGTTTGTTTGTTTGTTTAAACGCGCTAATCTCAGAAACTACTGAACCGATTTGAATAATTCTTTTTGTAATGGATAACTACATTCAACGGGAAGGTTATAGGCTATTTTTTTATCCCGAAGTTCCCACGGGAACGGGCACAGCGCGGGTAAAACCGCGGGGCGCCGCTAGTAAGTAATATTATCAGATAATTAGATTCCATAATACAAGCTTAGTTTGGGTCTAATTAACCATGTGTGCATTTGTCTATTAAATTATTATTATTATAAAGAGGAGTCTGTACAAAATAAACAACAGAAAAAATTAATTATTCAACATACCTAGTTAATTAAAGTGTATTTATAACTCCTGTTATATTTTATTTACTTCTAGTTTCAGAGACCTTTAAAGATCACTTAAATGAACCAGTTATTGGTATTTAATAATACATAAATATGTTTAAAACATTATAGATACAATGAACTATGGAATAAAGATCAACTTACCTCTTTACTGAGCCGAGAAAACAAATCACCACCCCTTAAAAAGTCCAATATTAAGTATAACTTGCCAGCTGTTTGGAATGCATAATGAAGTTTGACAATGAAGGGGTGGCCCATTTCAACTAATATATTCCTTTCCATTTTAGTTCGTTCTCTGTCTCTCACTTTCAATGTCGCCTTTTTAAGTACTTTCATTGCATACAAGGTGCCTGTATCAGCTCCTGTCACTTTTCGAACAAGGAATACTTTTCCGAAGGATCCCTCTCCAAGTACTTTAAGTAGTTCAAATTGAGAAGGATCTGCTTTCTCATGGCCCTCTTTGACAACATCTTGGATTTCCACTTCCCTTTCATAGTTTATTTCTCCAGACGATTCTAGGCTCTCAGTGGTGGACGCTTGACGGGATTCAGCTGAATTCTCTACTACCACTGGCAGGGTGTTTGGGTGACTTCCGAGCTGAATAAATTATTCAAATTTATTAAACAAGTTTATCAAATAGAAAACTGTGATATTTATTTGATTATACCTACTAACCATGATGGAATTCTTTTTAAACCTTGATATTCAATGAAATTTATTTATTGTGGCATAATAAAAGTTAAAAATTATAGAAAAACAAATCAAATTCACTGAGACACACTTACTAAACAATGGTTAAACATAAACTGGCATTTTAATTGTTTAACTGGTGATAAAAATGAGATAGTATTCAACACTAGAATAGTAGATGGTATTTGGTCCATCAAGGTCAGTGCATATGTTGGGTGTTTGTTTATTTTTATTTTACTAGAATAATGAAAAATATATTTATTATTACTTGTACAAATTGAATTGAATTAACTAAATATGTAATTCAATTTATCAGGGAAAACAGGAAAACTTTACACCTAAACTGTCTTTGTGCCATTTGACAAAAACAAGCACTCCTAAAATGTATGTTATAGTTTCAATAAAAACTTGAAAATATACTTTATCTTTTGAATAAAGCTTTATTGTTATTATACATAAAATTATAAGGCTTTGACGTTGCTAACAAGCAGACATGAAAATTACAAGCAGTGACTAATCAGGACTACTATGACTCGTTCAAGTTGTATTAGTTTTAATTTTATACAAAGGAAAGACAGTATGAGTAATGCAATAAAGGAAAACATTTCCAATCTAATTAGGAGAGCATTTAGAATAGTATCATACCGTGTTATCTCCTACATTCTGCATTCGCCAAGGATCCGAGGTGTTGGCCAGAGGCATTGTTTCAGACTATCACAACTATACATTCAACTGCAACGAATATAATCACAAAGAAATCAGGAGACCTAAAGGTTTTCAAGTCTCATTACCTCACACACGAAATAAAATTATCAAAAAATTAACAGAAGATAGCACGGCATTGAAAAGTGAAACCACTAAACTAGTGTTGCCGTGCCAATTCCACAAATACCGCAATTATCAGTGTTGCCAACTCATTTTTTTAAAGAGAGCCAGATCGTCTTCATAAAAGAGCTAAAATAGAGCTAAACTTTTGGGAAAAAAAGAGCTAAAATAAAATAACTCGTAATTCTACACAGTAGTTGAATACTAATAAACAAAATACATAAATAAACAGCTTCATTCATACTTAACATAATAAACATAACACTTTATAGTGTTTTAGTTACAAATTGAGTCACAATTAATGTTTTTGTGAAACCCGAGCCGCGCGGGGCGGCGGGGCGGTAGTTATATTCAAAATGGGACACCTTGACTAGCCAAAAAATGGCGGCCGGGACAACCGAGCGGCTAAAGAGTAAAGATCAAAAGTCAACACGGTAATGAATGAACAATGAACCCCGTTGTACATCCTATGTTCCCCGTACATCTAGTCATAAACTAAACATAGCTCTTTTTTCTGTCGCGTTCGTTTTCATGAAATTCGAGTACATAAGATCGATTATTGAAAAAAAAATCTGTTTTAGAATGGAGCTAATATATGAAAAAAAAGGAGCTAAAGAGCTAAAAGCGTATTTTTGGAGCTGACTACTTGAAAATAGAGCCAAAAACAGCTCTAAAAGAGCTAAATTGGCATCACTGGCAATTATTATCACTTGACTGATTAATTATTGCCATCGTAAACTAAAAATCTTGCTGAAAAATATTAAAATTAATTTTGAATTTGATTAAATATGTAGTTACAATACAATATAATAATATTATATCACAGAACACGAATACGATATGGCGAAATCTTTACAAGCGAAAACTTTACTTCTCAAAACTTAATTTAGTTTAATTCATGACTGGCAACATTATTAGGGCGCGGGCAAGATAAAGTGGCCCTCGTTGCCCTACCCACGAAATACAGAAGTAAAGTAACAGTACACTTTAATCCCAATCCCACCGAAAACATTCTGTTAAAAACTATTCAGGTATGGGTAAAGTTGTTTGTTTCTCTGTAAAAAAAA
This sequence comes from Cyclophora punctaria, assembly GCA_951394245.1. Taxonomy (NCBI): domain Eukaryota; kingdom Metazoa; phylum Arthropoda; class Insecta; order Lepidoptera; family Geometridae; genus Cyclophora; species Cyclophora punctaria. The sequence continues at coordinate 6,332,557 of OX596177.1, forward strand.
AATGAAATCTCTAGGTAAAGCAAGTCAAGGCTATACAGTATGTATACTACAGGTCAGTGGTCAAGGCTAAAGTTCCTTAGTTACTGCGATTTCTTTAATGATGAGTTTCTGGTGTAGGCATAGGGTGTAGGTATGTCCTTAGCTTACTAGAAGATGAAATCTATCCAGACGTTCCCAGATCTTCCGTACCCTTCCTCTACGGTACTACGTTCGCGCCTCACTAATTAGGGAGGAAAAGTAGATAGAAAATGAGATTTAATGTGGAAATTTGAGAGTGATTTGTTTGTTTTTTTTTACACTGATTTATTATTCATAATATTTCCTTCGATTGGTCTAGTATGTACCTCTGTGTGCAATAGTATTTTAAAAAAAAAATAATTATTATTGAATTGCCGTCTATTCTACATAACTCTATTGCACGCCATGCATGGAAGATAGTAGCGAGCTATTCATATCATGTAGCGCAGTAAAGTTTTAATAGCATAAATAAGTAGCACGAAACCATGGCGCTAACCAGGGGGTGGTTCATGGATTGAATATAAAGTCCTTGCGATGGGCTAGGGGCGTTAATTATTATTGGATGCTTCATTTAAGATACAACGTACAACGAGGATAAAACCACGGCTAGTATTGTAGGTTAGGTGTACTTATTATAATTTAATGAATTGGCAGTATAGTACATAAAAACCGGCCAAGTGCGAGTCGACTCGCGCATGGAGGGTTCCGTACTTTAAAAACGGCTTAAAAATCACGTTTGTTCTTATGGAAGCCCCCTTTGAATATTTGTTTTATTTTATTTATAGTATTTGTTGTTATAGCGGCAATAAAAATACATCATCAGCTGTGAAAGTGTCAACTGTGTAGCTATCACCGTTCTTGAGATACAGCCTGGTGACGACAGACGACGGACGAACGGACAGCGAATAGGGTCCCGTTTTTACCGTTTGGGTACCTACGGAACCCTAAAAATTAAAAAATTCACTCGACCAAATAATATGTGGTTTTACCACGGTTTTACTTATCTTGTGCTAATAGGGAACTCTTTAAGCAAAATAAGCTCCCCGCACCCCCGAGATTAAAACCTGTCTATCTTTATGGATTATCGATTTGACTTTCTGTCACAAAATAATAACACTGATCAAATTCTGTGGGTCAAATCAATTTAAAGATCGCAGTATTTTAATATGATAATTAAGTGGTATACAGCCAAAAAGGATGGTTAGTTGATGTAATTATGTTATAGTATCTGTTAGTTAGATTCCATAATATAAGCTTAGGTACCTACACCTAGTTTGGGTCTAATTAACCGATTGAGAATTTGTTCATTTTAAAATAAAAGTCAGTTGATTACGGAAAACTCGATAGGTAACTTATTTTATGCATTTATATGATTTGTAGATAACTATAGTAAACGGTTAAACAACATTAGCCTGCACTGCACCTACTGCCCCATTAGGCCAAAGTCCTCTCATCATTACTTAAGATAATACGAAAGAACAATGAAGACGATAGGTATGCGTGAATAGTGATTACGCATTAGCGCGTATTATGCTTGCCTATGGCTGACCCGGTATGTTTGAAAATTATAGGTAGGTATTTTTATTTACCATGTACTAAGTACCTATTCTTTCGTTCGCATACCAACTTCGACCCCATATATTATTCTGGTACCTACATAACTTATTAACTAAATTAATAAAAATAAGGTTGCCTTCATCACTATATTAAATGATATCGATTAACGAATTTTATTAAGGTATCTCTCAGTGTTTGCAGTAACAGCCTCCGTGGTCTTGTAGTTTGAGCGCTCGGCTCACGATCCGGAGGTTCCGGGTGGGGACAATTTCTCACAAAAATCTCTTTGTGAGACTGCCCTCAGTTTGGTTAGGGCATTGCAGGCTGAATCACCTGATTGCCCGAAATGTAAGATGATTCCGTGCTTCGGAGGGCACGTTAAGCCGTCGGTCCCGGTTACTTTCTACGGATAGTAGTCGTTGCATGAGCCATGACAGAGGCTTTTGGCGGCTCAATAACTCTGACAACAGGATTGGTCAGGTTGACCATCCACTTGATGAAGAAGAAGTGTTTGCAGTATAAATAGATTTGACATTATTACAGTCTTGTACTTTATAGGTATAGGATATTACTATCCTACGCCTACTTTCTTACGTTAGGTACCTATCCTAAGGATAGGTATAAGGATAGGTACCTAACGTAAGAAAGTCGTGTACACCATTTATAAAGACGGCTGGACCGATTTTAACGAATATTTTATAATTTATTATATTGAAACTCCCACGGGAACGGTTGCGTTGCGAGTGAAGCTGCGAGGCACAGCTAGTTAGTCTTAAGCAAGCACACTATATAGCTATTTTTTTTGTAGATGCTGTTGAGAGTGTTGAGACGCCACAGGAACCAATCGATTTAACAGAACGAATGATAGGTAAATTTGGACCTTGGCAATTTAAAATTTGTTTATTAATGATTTTATTAAAACTGCCAAATTCTTGGTATCAACTTAATATTGTATTCATGGCTCCATCACAAGACTTTTGGTGTGCGAAACCTAAGAATATGCAATGTACCATAGCAGAATGGAGAAAGATGTCTTCGCCGGTATGAAACTGATTTTCTTGGACTTTATGGAGAAAGAAAACGAACGCTGGAAACTGTATAAGTAATTATTTTGACATTTTTAGATGCTCCTGGAAAATCCTTGTCTTATCTACGATCCAGATGTACTTGTAGTCTTTCCGGATATAGAGAAGAAAATAATACGCTTAGTGACATGTCCAAAATTTGTTTATAATAATACGTATTTCAAAAGAACTATTGTATCTGATTGGGATTTGGTGTGCACAAAACATTGGCTCGTTCATGTAAGCTTTTATTTATATGTAGGTACGGAGTTTTTCGAGACTTTGAACACCCGTGGTTAGTTACTGCTATTTAGTTAATTTTTACCCGACTGCGACAGAAGAAGGTTTTTTTTATGTATGAATGTATGTATGTCCATTTCTTTGGCACGCCCTACAGCCCAAATGGCTGGACGGTTTGACATAGGTATACGGAGCTGCCGTTGGATTTTTCTAAATTGTAGTAGTGACCTTATGCTATATAAATTTTCAAAATGGCGCCCGCAATTGGCGGAATAGGGGAATAGGGACTAGGGGGACTTGAATTTTTTTCAAACCGTAGCAATATGGGTATCAAATGAAAACTAGTAAAAAGACCAGTGGGAGTTACAGTCGGGACCCATTAATAACCTAGACTCATTTCTATCCAATATGGATCCCGACTGTCCAAGTCGTTATATCCCGTATTTAAATATATTATTTGTTATAGTTTAGGTCAATTACTTTCTACGCATTTTTCCTTCAGTTCAGATCAACCAGACTTGTTTTATTCTTTTTAGTTTATACCTAATAAGAATATTTTTACGCAGTCGGGTTTATGATTTTTTTAATTTGTGTTTTTTATTATTATTACCTAACTACTTTCAGTTGACGCAGTGTGTCATCATGTTCGGAATTCTCGTGGGAAGCTTGATTTTCGGAACGATAGCTGATAGACATGGACGTAGATTGGCACTAATTATTTCAATAGTCTTACAAGCAGTTTTCAGTTTCATTTTAAGTTTTGTACCAAATTACGCGGATTTTTTATTTATCTGGTTTATTGTGGCCTTAGCTAATGGTGGTCTTGCAGTAATACCGTTCGTGCTTAGTATTGAGGTAAATAAACAGTACAGTTAGTAAATTGTAGTTCGAAACAATTTCAAAATCAACTTTTTATTGCTATCTTTACTTTTTAGGTAGTAAGTGGCAGCTACAGAACCATAATGCCTATTTTAAATCAAATACCGTTTGGTGTAGGGACTGCAACGTTGTCGGCTTTAGCATACTGGCTAAGAGATTGGAGGAAAATGGAGTTTGTTTTGGGAATATTATCAACTTTCTATATTTCATACTGGTTTATGATCGAGGAATCTCCACGATGGTTGCTAGCTAAAGGACGAACTGAAGAAGCACTCGGTACTCATGTATTTTCTAGTTATTACCCGCGACTTCGTCCGCGTAGAAGTACAAAATGATTAATAATTTTATTTTTAACCCCGTTAGGGGATTGATTTAGATAAAATACGAAACATGTTTTCTGAAAATTATGTTAGACTATTTATGAATTTGAAGTACTTAGATTCGGCCAAGGAATCACATAGTCCCATAGAAAGGTCGCCCCACTATTTCACCCCTTTAAGAAAATATTTTCCTATACTTACAAATAATAAACTCTCCAAGTTTCAGGTCTTTAGGATCAATGGGTTGGGCTGTACTTTGATCAAACAGTCATTATTATGGACTAACATTTTATATAATTACTTATTATATTTCATTTATTTACGTGTGGTGGGAAACCGCGATTGACAGGAAAGATTGGAAGCATTAAAATTTGGAGGAGACCTTTGCCCAGCAGTTGGACAGCACAGGATTAGATGAGAAATTTATATTTAGATTTGTATTTTATGTGTAGCCAGTTAAATAGATTAAAATACCCCAAAAAGTGGGTATGCGGTTGTCCATATACATACCTAATAACAATGAGCTAATAAAAAATTATTATGTGTAAAACAGAAATACTTTACAAAGCGGCTAAAACTAATAACAGACAAATGGATCCTCGTGAAATCGAAGCGCTATTAACCAAGTACAATAGAAGTTCACCACAAAAAGTTCATGGCTTTTTTGCGTTTTTAAAGTCTTCATCGATGAGATATAAAACAGTGTTGCTGTCCATCAGTTGGTTGGTTTAATTGGATTCAATCACTATAAGTACTTATTAACTGTAGTGATAGTTTCACACATAAAATGTAATATCAATTTCAGGTTTTTCACAGGGTTATCCTTTTACACATTTTCACAATATTTGGGATACATGGCGTCAAACATATTCTTAGCCGTGGCAGTGACGGGGGTAATCTCAGCATTTGGCGGCATTGCTTGTTTATTTATAGTCAAAAGGTATAAGAGAAAGACAACGATAGCAATTTTTCAAGTTGTTTATGGTGTCTGCTTCGCATTAATTCTATTGACAAGTAAATCAATGGATAGTGGTGAGTGGGTGCGGCTATTGTTTGCTGGAATTGGATTTGCCGGGATGTCGGTGAGTCTATTACGAATGAAATGGAATTCAAATAGCCTTCCTATCATCGAGATATCCAGTCGTAACTAACGGAATAAAATGTTTAAAACTGTTATTTGTAAAAAAGAAACAGATAAGACATGACGCCAAAATGATACATGGGGACAGATGGGACATGAAGACCGATAAGAAATGTGGACAGTTAACGACATTGGGGCAGACGGACTTTATAGAAAAATGATGCTTCAGAAGGGACATAAGCACCGATGAGACACCTTGGTTGGGGTAGATGATCCCATCTACCCCAACATGGGGACTGATGAGACATTGTACTTTGGGGCAGATGGTACATATGAGTCTTCGTGGACTTCGCTTTGAAAAGACAAGACAAATGAATGATGACGACAAGGGTTAATTGAGTCATATCACAAATAACGTAAGAGTATAGAACTAAAACGACACACATATCAGGCCGGCATTAATGATCTTTGGCGGGAGGCAAAATCGACCCGAACAAGTGGAGTACCTAATTGCTTCGTGTCAGCTTTGTTTCAGAAAATACTTGCGATACGATTATGCCGCATGCCGGCCCGAACATGTGTGTACCTATAAACGATGATTATTAATATGTACTTAATATTTTACAGGGTTCAATACCAGCACTGTATCTCTATACCGGCGAATTATTTCCCACTTTAAGTCGTAATGTGGGCATTAGTGGTGTGACTATGTTTGCCAGAATAGCGTCAATGGCAGCACCAGCTGTTGTTTACTTAGACACGGTGATCACAGACCTGCCTCTCATGTTGTTGACAATGATGGCCTTTGCACAAATATTATTGATCGCTCCTTTACCCGAAACACGGGGTAGACCTCTCCCAGATACTTTAGAGCAAGCCGAGGCATTCTAGATCTAGTACTTGCTATTTCGAAGTAGAATAGCAATTATTTATTTTAATGAACTTAAATAAACTATTTTTTGTTAATAATAATTAACATTGCCTGTTATTTAACCGCATTTCGTTTAAAATGGGTATAAACATTCTAAAATAATAAGGTGCATAGTAAATACCTTAGATTTGTTTAGGTTAGCAACGGCCTATTTTCGTTTAGGCGCAGAATGTCCGCGACCATTGGGCATTATACAAATTTAACATTTTGCGACTAAATATCCGATGGTTCGTAGAACGTTTAATTCGCAAAATTTCCATTACTTGAACACCCCCTGGACGGGGACTAGTAATGGGATTACGATCAATTAGACTTTCTTTGCCTTTAAAATCTAGGTTTTACAATGGAAGCTTCATCAGTATATGAGCGTTTATGAATAAGGCGTAATAGCTTTAAAATCATTTATTCAATTGACTATACAAGTCTACATTTAGTATTAAGAAAGTATGTATTACAAATATATACACTATGCTGACCATACATAAAGCCAGTTTTCCACGTACCTACCATTTTGTATGTTAGCTAGCAGAGGGGATCTGACAATGAACATACATAGATTGAAGTCTCGGATTGCATTCGCATCAACAAGTTTGGTTTAGTTTAGCCCTCCTCGATAGTGATGATAAACTGGCCTTATATAAAGTACTTAATTAGATCTTTGGATATAAAGATTTGAAAAGTTTACTATCATTATCAGGAATATTTTGTGACAAAACTAAATGAGAGCTAAGTGCCATTGTAAGTTGTGTGAATAGGCGCCAATTTTATTACTCACTGTCAACATTCCTGTTTTATTTTACCTTACTGATTCTCTAAAATGTCTGGTTTTCTGGTTCTTATGTATAGCCTTCCATGCCACTTCCTTACAACAACAAAATTAACAAGTCTCAGAAAACCTTTGGAACTATAGTGCCCGATTTAATATGCACTAGATAAGGCTACTTAATCATATCCTTTCCCGAGAAATGCTTGTAAAGGATTTAATCAAAATGATTTCCCATTAATATGTATACATATTTTATTTGATTATTACAAAGAATCTCTACTAATGATACAAGTAAATATCAATTATATTATTGTATAAAGAGTTACAAGATTGTTGTACTGTTAAATGCATGTTTTAATAAGGATGTTGCACTCATTTAAAAAAAATCGAAACTCTACTCTTGCTTTTTCGAATCAATTTGCGTCTTCAAATGTTCAATCCTATCTAACAATGTTGGATGTGTGTGATACCACAGAGAATAGAGTCTATCATAATAAGGGAAGTCTAGGTTGTCTTTGCCCAGTTTTATGAGAGAAGTAATAAGTTCATCTGTGAATGAAAGTGAGACTGCAAAGTTATCAGCTTCGTACTCAAAGTGCCTGGCAAGAGCTGTGGCAAAGAATGAAAGAATGGTGTTATAGGGAGCCAATATTACTTGAAGTACAACTATTAACCCGATAATTACAGGCTCTTGGCCTGGAGGGAAGCCAATAGTTTTATAGAGTAAGGACCATTGGAATAACAGCCCGAAAGCTGTGAACACAAGTAAAAGGTTAAGTTCCGTTAGGATTATTGACTTGTTAACATGGTTACACTTCCAATGACCTAACTCGTGACCTAAAACACCTAGCACTTCCTTCTCACTGCACCCTGTCATGACTTTTTTATCCTCATCAAACTTCTCCAACAATGTATCAAACAGAACAATTCTCTTCTCACCAAAAATACCAGTGAAATAAGCATTACTATGAGCTGATCTTTTAGAACCTTCCACAATGTAAACTTGTGACAGTGGGAAGTTAAGTTTGGAAGCTAAGTTCTCAATGCCAGTTCGTAGAGACCCTTCAGGCAAGGGGACAAACTTATCAAACAAGGGAGCTATCACTGATGGGTATATAGTTAGAAGCACCAAGGTAGCGACCGTGGTGAATAACCATAACCAAACAACAAACATATTACTACCCAACATGATAATGTACAAAGCAATAGATACAATAGGCAATGTAATAACTAAATTCAACAGGATTGACTTAATTTGATCCTTTATGAAGAACCCTGCTGTTTGTTTGTTAAATCCATGTTTTTCTTCTAACACAAATGTTGCATACACAGTGAATGGCATGAGAGTGACAATATTAAACAGTGTTGCAACTGTTATGAATATACAACTTATTGTTATTTCATTGTGAGGCTTAATATCAAAGATCCCTGCTAATTCCTCACATTTACTCCAAGCTGTGTAGATCCATCTCTTGTGAAGAATCACAGTCATTAATATAATTGAATATAACTCTTTGATCATCTTAAACTTAGACTTGTCTAATCCATACAGTCGTGACTTCTCAAATGATTCTTTGCTAACGTGAGCTTCAAGCACTTCAGGAATTTCATTTTTAGTCTTGTATGTTCTTATCTGAAAAATAATGTTAAATGTGTATCTGTTTGTGTTATACTGAATTTAACAAAGATATGAAGCACATACTATTACAAGTACCTACCTAGGAATGAGGTATGTAGGGACTATGTGTATAACAAGAAATGTTTGAACTTCACAATATTTTATCTGAACTTTCTATAGGCCAGACTACGCATTCAAGACCGACTGAGTTAATTATGATAAAAATAAATATATTGCCCTTCCCGTATTAATATAAAATAATGAACTTACCTGCCGGTATGCAAGGTACATTTCCCATAGAAATTCTCCCCAAGTGAACACCAGAATTAAACTGAGGAGGGAGTCTTCATTAAGCTCCATGATTTTGCTGTATATTACGAGGGTAACAAACTAATAATAGTGTTTAAATTAATAATGCAATTAAATGCAAGGAAGGACCATAGCACGGCGAGATGAAAACCCAATGAATGAACGAAACACGAAACGAAATGTTGAAAGAACGATCAAAATAATCAACGTTTTGACATTGTCTTTGACAGTGACATTAACGACAGACCATGCTAAAGCCTCGGTCACACATAGCGAATACTCGCTGCGAGTGCATTCGCCGCGAACGATAGTCGCAGCGACATGCGACAATTCGCTGCCTGCCTGTCACACACCGCGAGTTCTACACGAGATTTTCGACAGTCTGTTGTAGAGGTGGGAACTATGCATCACTTTGAAGAGCAGAGCGATTTGAATCCTTTGAATCAAAGGAGTTGAATCACTCATTTAGTTCAGCAGCTCATTTAGTTCAGTTTGGCTCAAGAGCGATTTAATGATATTTAGATCACAGGACTACAATTATTCAATTGATTCAAATTGAATAAGAACGAATCGTAGAAGTTGCACCCTCAGCTTTGCCTGCATATTTTTAGCTTTAAAAATTTTGATTAGTAGATATTTGAAAATCCGTTAGTAGGTATGTTACAGATTTTCAAGTATTTTATATTTGTTTGTATTTACAGTAAAAAGAGTTTATAAAGCAATAACAATCATTAACACATCGATAAAACAGCGCAAGTTAATTTTTTGTGACATAAAATTAATAAAGTAAATCAAATTGTATGTTCAGAGTATGAATAACAGCGTTTCAATAATCCGATTGTAAGATTTGTAAGTGAGTAGTAACGCAAACTTTAAGAAATATAGCGCTTTCATTTCAGTCTCTCTTAGTTCCTACTGAACTGACTGAGTTGAGTTACTGAGTTGAGTGAGCTGCATTCCCTTCCTTCTTTTCCCGAACGAAATGAGTTGATGATTCAAATGAACTGAGAAGAACTACACTGAATCAAAGAGTGATTCGACTCGGAGTGGTGAATCAACTCATTTAAATCACTCACTCATGAGTTACCCACGACTAGTCTGTTGGTGCGCAAATACAAAATGTCGTCTGCTTTAATACGTTTGTGTATTCGGTTGGCATGTGCAGAGTTAGCAAACCAAATACTGATTAAGCTCACAACCCGCAAGAAGAGAAAATGGGTTCGTAAATGGATTGAACGCAGAGAACAGTACTCATAATTAAAAACTTGAAAAAGCGACGTATCGACCTGTAAGCACGATCGTGTCCAGTCCAGTCGAGAGCGGCGCGATTGAACATGCTTAATTCCAGTCGCGGCGAATTCAAGTCGCGGCGAGTGAGTCTACTCGCAGCGAATAGCCTGTCACACACAGCGAATACTCGCGGCGACTACGCATTCGCAGCGAGTATTCGCTATGTGTGACCGAGGCTTAAGAGCATTTGGATTGGAGGGCACTCTTATCCATCTGTGTGTCCAACAAAACAATAAAAGTGGGAAAAAAACCTGTTACATAGGGGAAAACTACCAGTAGGTAAGTGACCATTTTCAATAACTTGCCACTTGGTAATTTATCGATTTGAAATAAGAGAAGTATTTTATTTGAGCTATCTAGCGTATCAAATCATTTCCGTGTCATTAAGCTTTCATAATAGTTTTATTTTTTCCCACTAGGGCTTCAGTACCTACCAAGTTCATTTGTGTAGTAAATGTGTTAAAGTAACTAAGTAGTTGGTTGTTATTTGATAAAAAGCTTACATAGACGCTTCTCCATTCCCTCTTGTCTGTTGTCTTATTCTTCGCGCCAGATTACTCCGATGGCCTTAGTTTCCAAAATTATGTTATCATGATAGCTAGATTAATTTTACGGTCTCGATGTTAGTAAAAGTAGACATAAAAACGTATTCAATGACTTCGTCTGGAGAAAAAGTAGGTACTTTAAATACTTACTCATTACGCCGATAAATAATTAGCGAAATAAAACAAGTTTACAATGTCTTGACCATTTTATTTTTTGTTAATAACAATTTTATCTTCAAAACGTTTATGATACATAACAAACAAATCGTGCCTTACTTTGGTTATATTTTTACATTATAAATATAAATAGTCAATGGCTGAAATCACCACATTTATGACATTTGCAGTCGTCGGGCTCTCTAAGGCGAACTTCCATAATCGCATTATCTTCATCTTCAAGTCTTAAACCATCAGGGTCATAACAGTGAGTGAGAGTCACCAGTCGCTCGTGTAAAAAGTTTTCACGGCAACAAAAACATTCCTGAAATACGAAAATATAACTTTTAATGTCTTAAGTACGTATGCAATACATGCCACTATTTAATTCTAATTTATGCTCTTTATATATAAATTGTCACTATATTAACTCACCTTCATAAAGCCTGTTGGAGTACTGATTGAAGGGCGAACTTGACTAGTGCACATCCCTTCGCATTTAGATACACTTACTTCTCCACTACATGATCGTAAAAGTCGGCCAATGTCATCATATTCCTCTGAAAAAAATAAAATGAAAACATTAATAATGTTTCATCACCGTATAAAGTAATGATTTTTTAAAATAATAATAAACTAGGTACCTACCTTTTGTGATATGAATTTCGGTTGGCACAGTCTCACAGTTTTCTTCTGCAAAAGAACTAAAAGCTACTACGATGCACATTTTTAGTGTTAAAAACAAAATAATCTTGGCTATTAAAAATCTCATACTTTCTGATTACTATCTATAGTTGAGTGAAATGTTCAACTTGGGAAAGAATGTGACTACATTGGACGGTCTAACCCCTTATATAGTAAAAAATATGGGTTGGGGGAGTTAACGCTACGGGGAACCTAGTCACTATGGAGTGGAATATCATGTTTTATTTGTGGTTTGTTCATAAAATCTTAGCGTAAGTTAACTTTAGTACTTGTTTTATTTATTACTCATGCAATAAGGGCTCTGGAGTTGAATGATGTAATTGAAATGGTAACATGATGAGAGAGATATCTCACGGTATTTTTCTTTTTTTCCAAAATTGACAATTTGATAAATATTCAGAATTTTGCATCACATTTTGAATCATTCTAAAAATCTGTGCACAATATGCAAATTTGTTACAGTTTTAGTTGTATATGGTACAGTTGTATTATATAGCGTATCGTAATTCGTACAAATAGTAGGTACTTACGTAAATATGAATATTAATTACAGTTCTAAATATAACCTTGTTCCCCTACCAAATAACAATATTTTTATTTGGCCAAGATATACGCACTAATAAATTACTTCACTATATTTGGTATTATTAAGCCCCGACATACTAATTCCATTAGTCCACCATGTCGTTTTTGTAACAAAGCTGCAGTCCTGCAGGAGTCATGTTTGTTAAACGATTTTCAATGTAAGATTAAATGGGAACCTACACGATTTTCGAGTATAAAAGTCGAGTAACTTTTAGTATTGGTACAGAAATAATTTAACCATTGACATCTCGTGTTCTATGCATCATGTTCCACTCTGATATTCTTATATTTGTTTTGTATTGTACATTTGTTGGTATAAATGCCATAAAAGCCATGGAAATTCAAATGAGTCCTGGTAAGAGTTTTTTTGTAAATTACTTATTTATTTCCTTGTTTTTTCCCATATGATTTTCTGATTCGAGAAAACCCGCTTCTTAAGTTTGCGACGGAATCAACTAACCGCAGCGGGAATAGGCTCTTTGAAGCCCTTGGGAGATGGAATTTCACTGGTAGCTATGATTGTTTTAAATGCAGTAAGAGGTAATTATTTTTGTTTATTTTACAGGTCAAGAATGTCAAATGACTCCTGTGATCCATGTGCTGACACATTCAGGATGCAAACCAAAAGCCATACCATCTTTTGCTTGCATTGGGAAGTGTTCTAGTTATGTTCAAGTGAGCTTTATTAAAATAAAATTAAAAACATAAAGCATTAGTTAGTAAGTAAGAGTAGGTCAGTGGCCAGCCCTGGTGTTGAAGTTTTAAACCGCCAACTAAATTCCACCATCAGCCACTCATCCAAGTAGGGTAGCATGTTGCATAACATCGCAATGAGTTAATATCGCTAAGTCAAACTCGCTATAAGCACTACAAATTATATCCATTTAACAAAATTTAAACAACTAGTTTCTACCAACTGATTATTATATGTTTAGCTAGCATGCCACCTCCACTCTAAAAATGTATAATGTACAATTTTTTTGCAGGTCTCTGGTAGTAAAATATGGCAAATGGAAAGGTCATGTAACTGTTGTCAGGAATCTGGTGAACGAGAAGCATCTGTTGTACTTTATTGCCCTGACGCTAAGAGTGAGGAAAAAAGATTCCGAAAGGTATTAACTTTAAGTTATACATAAAATTGTTTGCCCGTGTCACTATCACTTATCATCAATATAGATGTCACAATCGTTGATTGGTACTTACTTACATATTATGTTCATTTTATTTCTAGGTTTCAACCAAGGCTCCACTAGAATGTATGTGCCGACCTTGTGGTACAATCGACGAAAGTGCCATAATTCCACAAGAAATAGCCGGATACGCCGAAGAAGGACCGCTGCATAATCATTTTAGAAAATCGTTCTAAAATAATATGTACTTTACCTCATCACAAATTGACGGCAGACCCTGACAAGGCACTCTTAATAAATTATTAAGAATTGTTTTCGTTACTAAGAACTATAATAATGTTTCATAATTCTAAGTACGTTTTACTTTTAAAAAGGCTAATAAAATAATGATCTTGACCATAAAATCAAAAATTGTTTTATTAACTCACAAATTATTAAGGCCAAGATTGGGGGACATTACCCTAGTCATTTCGTTCTGAAATTGAATAATTTCGTTGAGTTCAAACGGTCTATAAAAATAGTTAAACGTCAAAACGTCAAGTGCCAAATGTCAATTAATTTTTGAACGAAATCTAGTTTGTTTTGTTTTCTGTTCCTGTCACAAACAAAACAAGATTTCATCCGAATTATTTTAGTATTTACCAAATAAAATATATCAAAATGAGCCGCCGTAAACGTACAAAGGTAACATACATTACATTAGTTAAAATAATGATATTTCCCCGTCTTTGGTATAGTGTATTAAAGAGGTTATGTTTATTGATCTTGTAGGTCGAAAACCGCGAATTAGATGAAAAACTCAAACAGGACGATTCTGAATCTGATCAATCCGAGAAGAGTAAGGTTACTTCTTCAAGCCCTACTTCCGTGGCTGGTCGCAGGGAGTCGTCATCCAGCCGGACGACTAATGACACTAAAGATGGGAAGAAAGAGGAGAAAATCATCTGTGAAGAATCAAAACCAGATGACATTGAAGAAATTAACTATAAAGAAATGCTTAACAGGTTGCTTAACATTTTTGTATCGAAAACTTACCTTTCAGAGATGTCTTAAAAATGATACAGCAACTCTCCTATAAATTACAAAATAAGATAGAAATGATATTTTTTTTTAAATACTTTGAAGTAAATACATATTACACCATTTATATTAAAATATTATAAATATTACAGTTTGGAAGGAGCAGCATTTCAGTCCAGGTTACCCTTTGATAAGATGTCGTCACTTGAGGCGGAGTGTTTCTCAGACTTGCACGGGCCATCGGCACTGGCTTTCATTCAAATAAGGAATAGAGTATTGAAACTCTGGTTTGAGGATCCTAAGAAACAATTAACTCAGGAACACGCAGTTCATAAAATGGAGGTAACTATATAATACATTTTTCTTATTAAGATATTTATTAAGAATTTTAGGACCAAATCAAATTGATTCTTATCACCACGCTTGCCTAATGTGGGTTGGTGATCTCAAACCCGAGCCATGTTTGAAAAGTAGGAAACATGTTTTCGCTCGACCTGGGAATTGAACCCGGGACCTCAGTCTTGGCAGGCGAGTGCACATACCACTAGACCACCGAGGCGTTCAACCATATAATAAACATATAAAAAATGTACATAAATATTTAGTAAAATGTTCTAAAATCATTTGTGTTATGTATTTCTAGCCACCATATAACGGAGATCCAGCTCTAGTTATTAGGACCCATGCGTTTCTTGAAAGACATGGCTTCATCAACTATGGTATCTATGAACGAGTGACACCAATACCGGCTACACCTAAAGGAAAACAAAGACCTAAGGTCATAATTATTGGTGCTGGTGAGTAGAAAAACAATGTGCATTTTTATAACTTATTTCTTGCTATCTATATATATTTGATCAGGTACATTTTCAAAGCAAAATCCTGACTTTGATCTTTTACAACCACTTTTAAGTAATATACAAAAAACAGGAGAGTTGACGTCCTTAGAGACAAACACTAAAATTAAGTAAATATGAGACATGAGTTTAAAGGAGAGTCATATCTTGTTCAATAAATACCTTCCAAGTCCTATATTGGATGTCTAAGGAAAAGGAATTTTCTATTCAGTTTTTATAACTTTACTAATTTAACAAGTAGAGATAATAATAAAAAATCATAGAAATTAAGTTTTATGTTTAAGTTAATTGATAATACTAAAAACTGAATTTATTACTATTACAGGAGTATCAGGATTAGCTGCAGCGAGACAACTCCAGTCCTTCGGTTGTGAGGTTGTGATTCTGGAAGGGAGAGACAGAGTCGGGGGTAGAATCTGCACTTATAGAAAAGGACCATATGTTGCTGACTTAGGTGAGAACATTTATTAAAATTTACACCTTTCTAATAACATAAATTGTCCTACTTCTGAGAAAAGTTCTTGATCAATATTTTCCAAGCATCCTTTTCCTGGGCCAAATTAGGTCTAAGTCAGACTCAAAATGATTGATATCATCGTCAGATTGTTGTCAACATAGTTAGATTATAATATGAAAAACAAATCTATAATACTTCTCCCATTTTCTAATTCTAGTTCGTATTTTAAGAATCAAGCTTATTTAATAGTGCCATAATTACCCAAAAGTTTCTTAGTACAACATCGACCATTTTCAGGTGCCATGGTGGTAACAGGACTTGGAGGGAATCCGGTGACCACATTGTCGGTGCAAATGAATATGGAACTTCACAAGATTAAACAAAAATGTCCCTTGTATGAAGCTACCGGCAACCAGGTTCCCAAACATAAGGATGAAATGGTAAGTAGGTCCAAGTAGGTTAAAGTTTACAGAGTAGTAAGCTTTAGGCGTAGTTTAACCAAGCAATGTTAGTTTATTGCGATTGTTAAGCAAAATGCAGCTCGGCCAGTATTTGGATGGGTGGCCGATATTGGCATTTCTATCCGAGCGCTACCATGCTTCGGTGGCGCTGACATGAGGACACTTTAAGCAGTCCAGTCCCGGTGATTTCAATCGTCAGACCATGTCGCCATTAGGCAGTCCAAAAATTCCGACACTAGGGTTGATTATTGACCTACTCGAAATTAGAGTTTTTAAGACTACTCTACTATGTTTTGTTAATGAAATACCTACTGTTTCAAGGTGGAGCGTGAATTCAACCGTCTTCTCGACGCCACGTCTTACTTGTCGCACCAAGTGGACTTCAACTATTACAACGACACTCCCGTCTCTCTCGGTCAAGCGCTCGAATGGGTCATAAAGTTACAACAGAAGAATGTTAAACATAAGCAGGTAATACTTTTTGTTGGGGTTATTACCGTAAGCAATACCCGCGGTTATGTTGTTATGTTCACACAAAACAAACTACCGTTAAGTTTAGTTGTAAGTATTTATTGAGTCGCACTTATTGATAGATACAATTTGTTATTACACTCGTGACGTACGGTGTGTAGTGTTGTCAAGTAACGACTAATTAAAGTTAGGTACAATTATATCAAAGTGCTGTATGGGCAATAAAGTATTGGCTCGTACACTTTTATACTAATCAATGCAATCTAAGTAACTAAGTAAGTGAAAACTAAGTGATCTAAGTAATCTAAGTGAAAACTCTTTTTATACTCTACTTAACATACTAAATCCATAGACTAAAAACGAGTAAGTAATGTTTTAAAATAAAAAAAAATTTCGAATTATCATAAATGTTGAAACTTTTGTCTGTTTCTTTTTATTTACTTGTTTAAACTGTCAATCTGTCAAAATTAGAAAGTATTAAGAGAAGCGCTCATTCAAAATCTCTGTTTAATTTCAGATTCAGCATTTGAAGGCTGTCATTACGCTTCAAGAAAAACTGAAAAATAACATCAATAAGTAAGTGGAAATCACATGATAACAAGTTTAGGCAATTGTTGTGTATTGTACTATGACATGCTATCATGTATTTTTATCCTATGACATTATTTTTTCCAGAATGTCAGACATCCAAGAATTGCTGAAATCTATGAAGATAGAAAAGGACGCTTTACTGCAAGAGAGAGACAAAGGGAGTGCCACGGGAGACGCGAGCGTTTTGCAAGAGTTCAATTTGCGCAGACTCAATAGAGAAATGAATATTTTGTGCAGTGAATATGATCAAATGGTGACTCAGAACTCTACTGTTGAGGATAAGTTGACACATATTGAGTCTAATCCGCCGAGGTAATTACTATTTACCATTATGAAACATTACTAAATAAATAAAAGAGAAACAAATTGGCAATACTCGTTAAACTTGGAATAACTAGAAGCCTGATTTTCTTTTACTTGAATCGGTTCTTTGTCATTTTTATAGCTAAAAACTGTATCTTACCTAGCTTACCTAGCGCTAGTGGCTTAGTGTGTCTGAGCGATGTTCACACATAGCGAATGTTGTTGGAAACACAGTGGCCAGTAGGCCAGTAGGCCAGGGGCACCTATTCAGTGTTTCATTTGTTTTATGTCAGGCCTTTATTCGGACTAAAACTTACCGCCTTATACTTAATCGCTCTATAATCATAACACTGTTATAAAGTGTTTTGTCTTCTTTGCTCTTTCGACAATAGCGTATGTCGGAAAGGGCTAAACCATTTGTTAGCTAGAATGCTGTTTAAAATCATTTTTCGAGGCTCCTAGTCTCTGTACAATATAATGGGTAGGGTAAATGGTAGGGCCAATATAGTTCATACCCAGACTAAGCTTTTGTGTTTGGCGTGATCTCATATGATTGGCCACACACTCACCCATACGAAATGAATGAATGAATACTTGAAGCAAGAATACACCATTAATAATTGAAAACTTTTCAGCTCCGTGTATCTGTCGGTTCGCGACCGACAAATACTGGACTGGCATTTCGCTAACTTGGAGTTTGCGAACGCGACCCCGCTGGGAAACTTGTCGCTGAAACATTGGGATCAAGACGACGACTTCGAGTTTACCGGGAATCATCTGACAGGTGAGTCTCATATTAAAAACTACCCGCACTTTTATAAGTTTTACTAAAATACTGCTTTTACCCTGTTTTTGTAAGAATATGGAGATGACAAGTAGCCCAAAACGTTCTCCGTGTATATTCAAAAGTGAAAAACATGGGAAAATCTGTTCTATATTTTCGAGTTTATCGTGATCATGCAAAGTATGTAGCCTGGAAAGGTTTCCACTAGAGATATGCTATGCTGCGTTACTATGCTTCCTTTGGTATATCGAACAAACATAGTATAGATCTGGTATAAAGGCACCCTTAGGTTTTTAGGACCATTATCGACCTTAGGACGTTAATTGCACTTTAATCTTCTCAGTACTTCGAGAAAATAATAGTATTGAGTGGTGTAATTATAAGTGGTGTCACCGCTCATTATGACACCACTGAGTATCAAAACCTGACGAGTGACCACGAACCTGAATCATGATTCAAACATATTTAAAATGACTTTATTTATACAAAGCTGAGATTCAATGAGAGTAATTGCAAGCTTTACTCGACTTTTTTATGAAGTTTCAATACACTGAGTTCAATAACCGAACTACTGTGTACATTGACACATTGTTCTGCTGTTGAGAACATGCGTAATGAATTCTTAATGCTAATAAGTAATTATTATTCACGAGTCATTACTCTAGCATATAAATAATTTAATTATTTAAAAAAATGTTTTTGTTTTACGAAAAAATATGCTTTAATTAACTAATTTCTTTAAAAACATGGCTGTTAACTTTATTGATAAATTAATTGAAATTATTGCGCAATGAGCACAATTTCTAAATCATTGTATTTATTGTTCTAACCAGAATGTTAATCAGTAAAGTAAATTATCTCTTTAATATATCGATGTCAAAATATATGGTGTTGGCTTCGATTAAAATATACGTTCAACTAATATAAAGACGAATGTTTGTGAGCATGGATGGGATGAGTGTTTTTTACACCACTGAGTTATCAATGTTTTACACTTATTCAGTCATTATTTCGAGTAAGTTAGTGGTCAACCATGGTGTCGTTTTTAGACCGCCCATTAGCCTCCGACATGGCCTACCGATTGTAACAACCGGGACCGACTGCTTAACGTGCCCAATAAAATGTATGGACAGTTTGTATTTATTTCATATAATGAATTACTTAAATAACATATGGTTTTATATTGAAAACAATACATACACATGCTTATTAAAACGAAATAACACAATTTTATAACGCTGCGGCCCGCCGTTCCATATGCTTTTATTTTAAGCGGTTGTTTTCTTTGAGAATTTGTTACTTTTCTTATATGTGCCAGTCCCCTATGAATAAGTTCAGAAGTATATAAAAACGACAGAGAACATTATTTTTATTTGCTTCAGATATTATATAATCCTTAGATATTGTTTGTATTAATAATAAGCTTTAATACGTATTAGTAGTTAGTAGTTCACTTTACTGATATCTTTAGTGAGATGAGTGGCCTTTAGCCCAGCATTACGGCATTACCTTTTTTACTTTTTATAAGTAGTTATTATAAATTACAAACGAGATTCAAATTCTATTTATTTCTTTAAAGTCTTAAAACTTGAACGAAGCCGCGATTCACAATTAGTTCAGTGAATATAAAATATTTCCCATCAATCATGGGCCAATCGGTTGGCGACACCTCTGATCGATGAAGTGGCAAAAGAGCTTCGATAACGAAACAAGCCATTAGTTCTCGCGTTAATTACGATTGCTCTACGTAGTGTTCGTTACTTGTTTCTTTTTTATATCTACGTCCTAATACGTGTGATATGAACTACTGCCAACGCCTGCGGTTTCACTTGCGTTTTACCTGTTCCCGTGGGAATGTCTGCATAAGAAGGCTATGTGTTATTTGAGATTTTAAACTATTTCTGTGGCAATTTCTCATTTAGATCCGATCAGTAGATTATGCGCAAAAGAGGAACTTACATCCAAACATCGATACATCCATCCAACCTCACAAACTCTCGCATTTATAATATTAGTAGTATGCGATGGAAAGCTTTTTTTTGCTATGTCGGACAAACATAATATGAGCAAGCATATCATTATTTTTCTATTGTAATAGTGTTAGTTACCATTTTTATTTTTTATCTAGACTTCCTAATATGTGTGATATAAAAAAAATGATATATCGTACACAAAACCTAATGGTTGTTATTGTCTTGTTCGGACGTAATATAATCATATCATTATTTTATCGATTGTCGTATATTCGAATCTATAAGGTTTTTGCTGTCAGTTTAATGTCATATTGGATAGATTTCCATGATCCATAAACTCATTTTATGTCGCAACTACTTAAAACGTACATAAATATTTTCCATAATTTATTTTATTCATCTATTTCATTACTATGGCAACCATTTTGGCGCTAAAATTAATAAAGTTTAAAGCGGTTGTATGAACAAGCCTAAGGGTGCGTCTCCATTGAAGCGGAGCGGAGCTGTGCGGAGCCCGATTAACCAATCACAGCGCGTTGAGATTGTCAAACAACGCATTGACATTGTCAAAATCTTTTCGTAACGCATTGTGATTGGTCAGTCGAGCTCCGCGCAGCTCCGCTCCGCTTCAATGGAGACGCACCCTTATATTAGAAGGTAATAAGGAACAGGGATGTAATTTGTTTTCACCGTTATTCCTGTATGAGTTTAGTATTCGAGTACGTATAGGTTGTCGGGAGGCAATAACTTCAATTAGCTTAGAGACGGCACTCGTTAGCGTTTTACCGTCTGTTTCCGTGCAATCCACCGCGATCGATGCGCCATTGTGTATCACACACAAAAGATGCTACCGCACAGAAATACTTGTCCCAATAAGGGATACTTCGACCAGCCCTGTTATTTGTTTCCACTTAAGGCCATGCTATGTATTTAACTTTGCAAATAAGGATGTTCGTTTTGTTGATTGAAGATTCAGCTGTAATGAACACGTGTGTTGCACTCTCGTTATGCTATTTTAATGTAATGTTAACCTTTAGATAAGGGCATGGCATAGATGAGATTTTCCTCTTAAGGCAATTGGTGAATGTTCGATCTAAGTGAGGTGTAAATGGGTACTTGGATAGCAGATTCCATTTGTGTCCAGATAGTAATTTCGGTAGGAGCATCAGTTGTAATTCGCGATCGCGCGTCCAGCCCCTGTTTGTGCCCAGGGGCCCGATCCGTTATGAACGTGGAATTTTCGAGTTAGTGGCCGGTTGTGATCTTTAGCAGCGGATGGCGGATTTTAGCCCCGAGCGTCGGTTCGTGTCAATAATTACTATCATTTATCGCCAAGTTTCCATCTCCCACAGCCGATAAATTACCGACTGACTTCTGTGAATCGTCATAATGACCGTTGCAGAAAACGCGAGGCCTGCACTTAGCTACTTTGCACACATGTTCCACGGACAACATAGATGCACTCGTTACCTTGTTGATTCTTAATTATAGAGTAAACATAAAATAAATTCCATGATATACATGCACCTGTCTATCTCCCATCGCTGTATAAAGTGTACACAAGTTTGCGTCATTCGCGTCAGATTTGCAGGAGAAGCACATATATTCCGTTCATATGCGTCCGGCCGATTACGCATTGAATTAAAAAGGGAAATAAGCGAAACTGTTCGGTGCGTTGTTCGGTAAGGAGATATGTATCGCGACATCGTCGAGACGCCTCTTTTGTGCGTTTGGTTTATGTTTGTACATACATGCGTAGCGGGTAATATATCTGGCCGTAGCTTCAGTCGGCAAGAGGGGCGTGGGTAGTTGAAAAATGACATCTTGATTGTTGTGCGTTATTCTACTCATGAGAATGTCGGGCCGGAGTGGTCGCGTGCAACGCCATTGTCGGACACAAGCCGCGGGCTCATACAAATTGAACGACTGTTAACCGTTCCTCGGAAACTCTGTTATATCGTGACTTGTCACGGAATTATTATATTTACGAAGATATCGTATTTTGTTAGAATACGGTACTAGCTCTCACTCAGACCTAGGATTACTTTACTGCTATGTAAATTATGAATGCTATTGTGAGTTACCCAGTATTTGTATAGGTACGGCTAAGAATTTTACTGCTCAACAATAACACTGGCAACTTATTCTTTCTCTATTCTGTATTTTACGAGTCTGGTTTAAACCATTGTTTTTAGGGTTCCGTAGCCAAATGGCAAAAACGGAACCCTTATAGATTCGTCATGTCTGTCTGTCTGTCTGTCCGTCCGTCTGTCTGTCTGTCTGTCCGTATGTCACAGCCTTTTTTCTCCGAAACTATAAGAGCTATGTTGTTGAAACTTAGTGTGTAGATGTATTCTGTGAACCGCATTAATATTTTCACACTAAAATAGAAAAAAAATAAAATTTTAGGGGGGTCTCCCATACTTAGAAATGAAAAAAATATTTTTTTTTTCATCAAACCCATACGTGTGGGGTATCTATGGATAGGTCTTCAAAAATGGTATTGAGGTTTCTAATATCATTTTTTTCTAAACTGAATAGTTTGCGTGAGAGACTCTTCCAAAGTGGTAAAATGTGTGTCCCCCCCCCTGTAACTTCTAAAATAAGAGAATGATAAAACTAAAAAAAATATATGATGTACATAACAATGTAATCTAACACCGAAAATTGGTTTGAACGAGGTCTAGTTAGTAGATTTTTTTTTACGACATAAATCGTAAACCGCAAAAAAATACTGATTATTCATTCAATAACTCAAATGTAAATAAAAAAACATTTATTTCAAGAACTTCTTTATTATGTTACTCGCTGCTACGGAACCCTTCATGGGCGAGTCCGACTCGCACTTGGCCGCTTTTTTTAACTTAATAATACATGAAAACATATTTTCCTAAACTAAAATAATAACATTATTTGGCATGTAAATGAGTAATTATGTCCATAACATTCTTGAACATTTGACTACAGTATACGTATAATTATTCATATTGATCATAAGGCATATCTGGTAAACCTGTGTTCATGTTGAATTATGGCCTGTATTGCTGTTTACCAACGACAAATGGCATTTGAAACAAGTCCCCTTGGTGGTGCGCAGCGCAGGGCCAAATGACCGCGTGCAGTGTATACCCATAGTGGTAGTGGCGGTCTCTTAGCGGCAACAAGTTTTTGATAACGCTATGCGTGGCGTGAGGCAATGCTAGATACTCGTAATAATGAATGTGATACAGCCGCTGCTCCCCTCATTTATCAAACGCCTCTATGAATAAAATATCTCGACAAGTTGCCTTTAGGATAGCGGCTGTTCGTGCCGGGACGCTTACGGCACAGCTGCGATCGCAATCTTCAGCCTAGTTCCTAATAGTGGTGGCTCTCTGGAGAAATTCACACTGAACACTCTGTGCTTTGTCCGGCGCGAAACTGTCGCTAGGGAATATTTCGTTATACTGAATCTCTGATCTACTTACTGACAGTG
The DNA here is from genome assembly GCA_951394245.1 of Cyclophora punctaria. Lineage (NCBI taxonomy): Eukaryota > Metazoa > Arthropoda > Insecta > Lepidoptera > Geometridae > Cyclophora > Cyclophora punctaria. Next base: position 6,356,143 of record OX596177.1, read on the forward strand.
AAATATTACTTCGCTGAACTTGTCGGCTACTAAATGTTATGTATGATAGATAGATACGAGTATAATAAGTGATCCTTGGAGTAAACTTGTGTAGTTATTTGGATTTATTAGATACTTATTTAGTACAAGTGAAATTGTTATATTATTATCATCGTATATTGGAAAGGCTACTGTAGATTGAATTATGTTTGTTTTTGTTCTTTACGCGTTTAGTAGTTGAGGTGAGGATCTAGGACACTCATACATCGGCCAGATGTAGAGTTCGCGGAGGCGTCTAGGGCGTGGATGAATAAGCAATGATCTGTCGAATGGCTCTATTAACTCCGCCATTGTTCCCTGTGATCGCTCGACTTGCGCAAGAGACACGATTTGTTCACGTCTCGGAGGCTTTCACCAAACACTGACGTCACAGAACTCACGACCTAAATGCCTCCGGTGCTAGATATAGTGCAATTTGCATTTATCGAACCTTAAATAGTTTGGTATGCGCTCAGATCTTGGTAGCTTGCCAAAACTCCATTGCATGTTCATTGTCCGTTGACGTTCATACCGATGCCTATTCTTATTCAAATTATGTATCAAATTACGATACTCCATAACAATACGTTGAGTGCTCAATATAGCGGAATAGAGTGTTAAACAAAGCGACAATAATTCTTGCGAGTAACAATTTAGTGTTGTACTGCGTAAACCAGAGGTGTTGTGCAGTGTATACTGGCGAGTGTACAGTGATATCACAGCGGGTGTCGGAGTGTCGAGTTAGGATTTATGTGGTGCGATGTCTCTACGGGCGGGTCCTAATTGACAAGTGCCCGGAAACTCGCAGCACACCTGCTTAACGAGCACCTCACTGTATTAAACTGATAACGCGATGCTCCCAAGTGATTGAACGTGCGTTTGTAGCGGTCATGCCGGCCCTTTGACGGATTATATTAGTCGGGGACATGTCGTACAGATTCTATTAGCTAGAGCATAGAAGAATATTAGATCTGTTCTAACGCTTATATTAAGGTTTATTTAACTTTGTTATATTTTTAATAAAAAACTGTACCTTCGTCTTTTGAAGTCAAAATTGTAAAAAATTACTACGTAGATGATTACATGAACAAACGGTTCCTTTCAACGTAATTTATTCATAACTTATACATAATGTTAAGCTCGCACCCCGCATATATATATGTAGGTTGTACATAGTTTACATTTCAGTAGTTCTCGTTTTACGATCGTTGCTACATCTATTCTAAATCCATAAAGCCTATGATTTAAACGGAATTATTTGAATTAAGTTATTGTTATTCCGGTACAAATGCAGTAAAACTGGACCTGGGCAATCGAAGCTGTTAATATAATTTGCATCGGGCGCGGTGGTAGTTTTATTGCCAACAATTGGCCATTATCCGAAAGCATTAGCACGCCCGCGCGTCAAACTCTTTGATATATTGTTGTTCTTCGAGTTTATCTTCTCGCTGACTAATTTTGAATCGTTGAATTTGTAAGTCGTGAGTAAATAAGACAGTTTTGCAAAATTGCAACGGGTCTTTTGTAAGTTTCGAATGAATTATTTGAAGTAAGATTTTATTTAACATTTTGATTATGTTCATTTGATAACTTCAATAAGTTTATCTTGCATTTTGCGTACACAATGAGTAGATCTACATTTGTAATCAAATGGCTGGTCTCAAAATTAATTTAAACTGTGAATGTACTCATTCAAATTTTGATTATACCATGTTAGTTTAAAACGGCCCTCCGCTTCAACTTTCCTTTCATTGTAAAAGTTGTAATCCTCTTTGTGAACCCTAATTGAATTCACTGTTATGCTAATACTCTGATTTCCCATCTTATTTCGTTAATAGAGGTCTGTGGTAAACCAATTAAAGGGAACGTTTGTGGATTACACAACTTTCTGTACACGAATAGTTTGTAGGTTTTACTTGTACGGGAAATTAAACGTTTGTTTAATCCTTTATGTAAATACTATTTGGAATCGCTTTTACTGGTTGGTCGGGACGTTAATGTCAACCATGTATAAGTATCTTTTGTTGTTGAATCTAATGCTGAACTATTTCCCAAAACAGCTGTTGTTTGGTATGAGAGAATTCATGTTATGGCACGCTCGGTAGTTATATTAAGTACATTTGTGAGTCTGGATAAACTAAGTATTCCGCCCGCGGTTTAGGACTCACTACGTAATGTAATAGAGTATTGTGGTTCCATTCGTGATGTTTCTGTGTTCGTCATGTATTCAGATGCTGTATACACTTCACTTTTTGTAGGAATACGTTTATTCTCTTATAATGCTGAATTGTATTTGAGGAAATATGTTCTTTATATAAAACTACACGTTTTTTTTGTCCTTGGATTGCTATTAATATTGTTTTTGTCTCTTGTAAAATATCTATAGGTACTACTACACATCGTACCTTTATAAACTTTATCTTTATTTTTAGGGATTACATGAAAATCAATGTAAAATGTCGGCAGACGTAATAACAAAGCAGTAACTGCCTATGAAAATGAGACTTGCACTGCTCTATACATCCAAAAATTTGTTATTGAATTCAATACATTATACCAGAAAAAAACGATTGTTTTTGAATTATTCTAAATTCCGTACAAAAAGCTTATATGAACGATATAATAATAGATAGTCGTTTGCTATGTACGGTTGTGTCACACAGCGCGGTTGAGTGCTTGGGCGGGTAGCGGGCATCGCAGCGTGAACTGTCGCCCGGACTACCCCTCCCCTCACAACCACACTTTAATTCCTACGTTTTGTACTAAATATTGTTAGATTTTACTTGTATTTATAGGTTCAATACCCGGAAAAGAGTAGCATGTTTTTAGTTATACTTTATTTGCACGTGCGATGTCCTGTATTAGCAATCAGCCTCATTGCTCTGGTCTTTTTAAGCGACTTCAAAGTAAGGAGGTAGTCCTGAAATCATTGGAATCTTTTTATAATAAAGCGAGTCCTTTAGTGGCATCTATAATATATATAAAACTTTTTCTTTTAATGTCCCATTTATAAACAAATATCTCCTTAACCTTTTTTAAATATCCCCGATTCAGGTCCAATCACTGCTAGGTGTAGACCGTCGCCATCTTCTTCAGGGTATGAACAAAACCGATTCTTTAAAAAAGTCAACTGAATTTTTAACACGTTCCCCGTTTAGTTCAGTTTTTAGTGGTTAGCGGTTTTCAAAACGTGCCAAAGAGATACCACTATCGGATTCATGACTCGGTTTTTGTACATAACAGTTTTCTGTTCCACACTCGTTGTTACGAGAAGTAGTATAGTAAATGGAGTACATACCGACATTATCTAGTATACTGAGTACATAACAGGTAACATACATATATGTACATCACTATTTAGTAACTATTGTACCTGATGTGTGTAACATTGAAAAGGTTTTCGTAATAGGCATTCGGCGACTGTAGTTGGGGTCAGGGCGCAACCGTTTTCAGCGGTCTGTGCTGGACTGCACAGATGTCGCCAGTTCACGATATGAAATGCCGTATACATAGCACTTCGGGTGACATCGACCCCTCTTTTTGTCCCAACGCGGCTGTGGAAGGCCATTTATCAACTTTTTACGTAACGCTTGTTTTAATTTATGCTGATACTAACTCGAAGCTATCTCCGACCTCATTCGCGACCGCAGCTTTGTTGCTGTTTACTCGGGACGCTGAGAGTCTCTATATATTAAATTAAACTACGCCATCGTACCGTTCTGAAATGAATGTTTACGATAATGTGCCATTTCGTACATGGCGCGGAGAGTCGTTTGAATGTTTTGTATGGATTTAGTCGCATTTTTAATGTACACAAGAAACACTATAAAACCGTAATGGGAATTCTTTTTACTTCATTCTACTTTATATGGTGCAGTTACATTACAAAAACAACGAAAAATCATTTAAATTCTATTAAGTGAATATTCTTTAATTAGTGGAATAACTTCATAGTTAAATGTAAGGGGTTTTTTGATTGCATTAATGTATAAAACATTTTATAGGTATGTATTATGCGTTTGGCGGCACATTTTAAAGCATTGGCGATGCAATTACATCTGATGCTTGTCTGAGCGCACATCTGATAAGAGAACTAAAAAACGGCCTGTGAAGTTACTTTAATTAAATTCAAGATATTTCGCACAGTATTTGCGATCGCCAGATACTATGGCCACATTTAAAATGAAAAAGAAATTCGAATGTAAATTAGAAATTTATATAATCGAAGCCAAATGCCTTTTATTGGAAACCGTTTTATGTTAAGCGATAAATAAAGACAATTATTTGATGGCGACTGAAATTGATCACAGGTGTCGGAGGAAGAGTTGAAAGTTAGTCCGGGGCGAGGTCGAAACTTGCAGAGGAGTCCCACAAACCGCCCGCCACAGGACAAATTTCGCTTATATTAACTTTTGCTTCGAGTAAAGAACCCCGCACAAAATGTTCGGTAAAAATCTTTCGGTCGATTTGGCTGAAATTTTGAGATAATGTAGTCTTTAATACTCTAATTAACTGTGTGAAGTTACAACTTCAATTAATGACTAGTTTTTAAAATATGAGGTTTTTAAAATATACTTATCTACGAGTAGGTACGTAGTGTTCAAGCAGTTGAAGTAGGTAGATAATTACAGTTGCATAATTAGATATCGTCTTGTATCTATGAAGCACGAGTTTGAATGTCGAACGGCATACAGAACTGATGCGAAATGTCTGAAGTACATAATCAATAATAGTAAAATATGCATTTTGCATTTCGCCTAGTAAAATGGCGTTCAGAAACAGAATTCGTTGCTATATATGCGATGCTGCCTTAAGGCTACTACAGACATGCCGGCGGCAATGCCGCCGGGTTCATGCCGAGCGGCTATGCCGCCGGCAATACGAGCCGCCGGCACAAGCCGCACAAAGCCGTCAAGCATCATCCCGGTTCGGCAGCCATGCCGGCGGCACCTTTGTGCGGCAAAGCCGGCGGCTTTGTACAACGATTATCACCGGAGTGTCGGGTTAATATTTTTGCGAAAAGGAACATCTATGTGCCGGTTAGGTACATGTGCTGCAGAGGACATTTAGATGAAAGAGGTTTTCTGACTGAAGATATTCTAGTGGAGCTGAGGTATATTAACAGACCGTTTATATTAAAAGGAAATGAGTTACAAACTTTTTTGAAAAATATTAACCCGACACTCCGGTGATAATCGTTGTATATTGTCAACGCCGTTGCATACAAAACAAGCACGCGTAGTTCTTTGCTGTAAAATATTTAACTGCAAACACTGGGGATCATCATTCAGTATGTGAATGTACCGAATAATTGAAAGGTTATAATTATTGCAAATACGTGTGTCACCAACAACGTCTACTGGTAAACCACCAGCTTCATCCCGTCTTTGCTTGGCTAACTCAATCAACATTTCTCCGTCTTCTCTAACCAATCGCACCATTACTCGTGGCACTAAAGGCTCCTACACACAGTGCCGGCGGCAGGGCCGCCGAGTAAGCCGCCGGCCAAGCCGCCGTGCACCCGGCGGCATACAAAGCCGCCGGCTTTGGCGCACAAAGGTGCCGCCGGCATGGCCGCCGAACCGGGATGATGCTTGACGGCTTTGTGCGGCTTGTGCCGGCGGCTCGTATTGCCGGCGGCATAGCCGCTCGGCATGAACCCGGCGGCATTGCCGCCGGCATGTCTGTAGTAGCCTTAAGGCAGCATCGCATATATAGCAACGAATTCTGTTTCTGAACGCCATTTTACTAGGCGAAATGCAAAATGCATATTTTACTATTATTGATTATGTACTTCAGACATTTCGCATCAGTTCTGTATGCCGTTCGACATTCAAACTCGTGCTTCATAGATACAAGACGATATCTAATTATGCAACTGTAATTATCTACCTACTTCAACTGCTTGAACACTACGTACCTACTCGTAGATAAGTATATTTTAAAAACCTCATATTTTAAAAACTAGTCATTAATTGAAGTTGTAACTTCACACAGTTAATTAGAGTATTAAAGACTACATTATCTCAAAATTTCAGCCAAATCGACCGAAAGATTTTTACCGAACATTTTGTGCGGGGTTCTTTCTCTTCAACTGTGCGGCCACTGCACTGCACTTGAAGTAACAAAGTTTTAATCTCGTCTCTGGTTACGGGTGTTTCCACCGACCTTTTCTGAATTACCATTTAATTTATTGTTGTTTTAAAAGCAAAATTCTCACAAAATTATCTTCAACGCTATTTATAATTGTACTTATGTTATTGTTTATTAACTTGAGTACCTTTAATTATATTATTGTTGGCATTTATTATTGCATTTGTACGATGAGGTCCTAAGAGCGAGTATTTAACCACAGCGTAATTCCGGTAAAAGGTTCCGTGGGTGAGCCGTCCATTCTCTTCTTAATGTTTATTTAAGCGAAAAACTTCGACGCTCATTAACCGGATTGGTGGTTAATGAAACACGAGCGACTTAGAGTAATATACTCAGTAACGTTGCTACCAAGAGATTATATCACGCATTATTTTCACATCTCATTGAGGTTTAGTTCTTATTAACCTGTTTTTCGTGGTAAGGTGTCAGAGGCTCGATCGCAAGGACGATAAACTGCAAGGTTTAGTGGGTCGAGCGCGTTGTTCGCCGCTTGATATACCTGATACTCGTATATTCTGTATCTGTGATGACAATCGCCGTCCTGGTACGCGATCAATTGGCTCGATTTAATACGAAAATGTTAAAATTAAAATAACTTGTTCATGTTCCACAAATTGTATTCCAACACATAATATAAAAATATATCTTCACCTCGGTATTCGATTCTGATCCTTGTAATCAAATGCACATTGAATTGAATGTAATAAAAATCTTTGATATTTATTGGAGAAGGATTGTTATTATACTTGATGCATAGAAGTTAAATAAGTTCATGTTATGACGTCGTAATTCTTTACGAAACGGATATGTTATAGGACGCTATAAAAAGTCAAAATGCAATAGAATTTAAATTATCTATCTCGTAAATTTTATACAAAAATGTTTTATTGGTCATGGATTCTTTACTAAGTTTTGATATAAACTATTTGCGTTGTGTATACTTGTATATAAATAATAAATATATAGACTTTCAAAAATATCTTGTTTTTCTGAAACCGATTGACAGATAATACTGCTTCCTCGTTTACGAGTTAATACGAAGTGATTTTCAATTTATGATTGTGTTGGTGAACATTTTCCTATAATATGCAGTTAACAAAGTCCTTGGACTTCACGGGATTATAAGCGCAATCTAATGAGGGCACTCATTAAGGGCCTTTTTCATTTCGTGCCATCGCTCGGTGCGGTTTTGCTGCGCTATTGAATAGCGCTTCAGCAGCTCACTTCCTTTGCGGACGCACCTACCCTCAGGGCTCCGCCGTTTTTGCATTTTAGCACCCCGCATAATGAGATCTTGTGCCACGTATTGTGGTTTGATATTAAAATAAATTTCATTCGAATAAACTAGATATTTTATTGTAAACAACTCCGCACGTGAAACTCAATACATAGTCGTCAGTATTAACAATTTGTTTACAAATGTTACAATTGAAAACAGAAACGAATAGAATATGGAACGTAAAGTTTAATTAAATAGAAGTGGCCGTAGTCAAATGTAATTTCCATGTATCGTAAACGTGCCATCAGGCGACGTTACCGCTCGTCTCTCTAAAATATGTAGCAATAAAAGTGCCTCGGACAATATCCGGATGTGTTAGGATCCGTTTATTGTCCAGCGTTGACTTGTGGCCGATGCGTTGTAAACCGAAATCTCTGTTGTTACGGACCTTCATAAAAATACTGAATTTGTCTTGGGTCTTGTACAATTAGTGATTACGGTGTTAACCTCGCTTTTGTACTTGCCCCACTTTATCTAACTAACCCTCGTATAACCCATGCATAAAACTTTACAACATTTCCGTGTTTTGATTTCGTCGATCCTATAATCTGTGTGAAAATAAGAAATTAAAGTGTCCAGTTTTACGAATTGGAAGCAGACGCGATTTGTCACAATAAATAAACTTCAGGCTCTAAGTATTTACTGGAGGCAGTAAATATTTTGAGTTATGAATTGGAATTCTTCCAGGTCGGAGGAGACTGGAAAATAAGCCTTAAAATGTACGGAACACATATGGAGATGATGCATTTTTTCAGACATATTGCCATTAAGATACGAAAATTTGGCTTTGATTTGGTTATCAAACTGATATATAGATTTTTTTCACTAAGCATTGTCGTTGACCTGTTTTAAATCGTAGTAAAGCTTCCTACATTAGTTTGAAGCTGTTTAAAGTTCTCCGTAGTAGATTCGAAAGACATTTAGCTAATGAGTTTGAAATGAAGTCTTTGTCTGATAGTAAGTTACCAGAGTAGAAAGACTTGGTTTGTTGGGAGCATCTTTTAACCCATTTGTACTTGTTTATCAAGGAGATAAGTCTCAAATGTGTTGCGACGGCCGGCGTCGTCTTCACTCATTAGTTCCATTGAGATAGTGGCTAGTAGAATTCTTCTTCGTTATCACTAAACCATGCAACAAATGGACATTTACAAAATCTCTTTCTAAGTATATTAAAGGAAACTTATACCTCCATACACCTGTTACACAACTGCAAACCGTATTTTTCTAGCTTAGGATCCTATTGTCACCACAAAAACGTATTTTCATTTACGTGCAAAGGAAAATGTACTCTTAAAACCTTACCTTCTTAATTCTATTATGAATAGGATAAGGAAATATTGTTGGCTACCTATTGTACCTTTTTAATAAGAGTGTTGACGGTAACACGAGTTTCGACTTAAGGCGCAAGTCGCATTGTATAAAGAATGGAATTATAAGGGTAGGTGCTCTGTCGGGAGGTGCTTGGAGAATAAGCGCATTACTGCAAAAAGAGTTGGCGGTGGCAATGGTCTGGGGATCACATCTGACACGCCTGCAGAATGTACGATGTGAACTAACCCAACACTATACTTATTATTTTCATTGTGTCCCCAGAGATACGCTCTACTAAATTAAATACAACGAAACACTAATATTAGCATTGCCTAAATGGATACGCAAATTATATGCCCACGCTAACAAAAAGCAATTATAAGCATCTAAATTATCATGAACAATATTCAATAAATAAGCCATAAGCACTACATGCCTACATAATGTTAGCACAGCAAATGTAATTAAATGTCAAGCGATTAGTCATTCATTATAATCGTTTTGAAGATTAGTTAATGTGAATGTTCTGGTTGACAGTTAGGAACGCCCATGCTATGCAAATTGCATTGTCTCTAATGCGTGCCCACCGCGCCCCCTGTGGGCTGCCTACGCAACCACCCAGAGACATCTGAATATTCACGTGTGACATTTATAACTTCGTTTTTACCACCTCCATCCATTTATCATACGAAAACCTTTGTCACCAGTTAATCTTATCCATACTAATTTGAATGCGAAAACATCTCTATCTGTTGCTTCTATGACGTAACATTAATAGATAATTTGAATCTCGAAGAAAGACATGGGTTAGTAAAAATTTATTTTCTAGATTAATAAAATAATGATTTTTCCAAAGCTGCATATACCATAACTAAAATGTGACAACTTTTCCGCGTCTGTTACGTTGCCGTACATTTGGCAACCGATCCACTTCGCTGCCGGAGAGTACTCCTTCCTAGATGCTCTACTCTGATATCGTCCATCAAAGTATTGTCACACTATGAGACGTGACATTTCGCCAGGTCACGGTTCAGCTTTCTATGTGGTTATGTAATTTGTGATTGACGGAATTGCGCATTGATGCTCCGCGCAAATTCAATAGAACCTACCGCCAATTCGATTGAGCTGTCTTGATGTTTTATGTCCGTGTGTTAGTAATTGTCGATATGTAGAGTTATTGTAATTACTTGCATTTAATTAGCATAAATAATTACAGGCTACAAACATATAGGTGTGGTTCATAAGTTCAAACATTCAGTTCCATAATGTGGCATAGCTGTTTTCTCGTTTAAAAAGTCATTAAACACTTATGGTATGCTTTAAATTAAGCAGTAAAGCGTCTCGCCCTTGTTGTAAAGGGGACGATCATAAATCGAAGCTGTAGTGGGGTCATAAGCGTCACCCAGCGGTTGTCGTCGACCCAACGGACATCTCTTTGGCATGTATACGGTTATTAGTAGGCTGACTTGTAAATTCCCTTTAAAACCACTACACAGATCTTTATCGGAGAGAATACGAGCGATATCACCCGAAGACATCGCAAACTCGCGACTCGCAGCGACTATACATATTGTCCCACCCACACCATTTGATCAAAAATATTTGCCAATTTTGGCTTGATCCAAATACCTGTTTGAATATTAAAACGACACACGTCGATTCAGTCATCTTATTTAAGGCAAAATGTTAATCGACTTTTCGCGTCAAATGCTAAATCGTGACAGCGAACAAGATTACAGATAATGTTAGATTTATATCTAGCCTTATTATAATAAATACGATTGCCTAATGAGATAATGGAAAATAACCGGTTCTAAATCAGTTTTACGACGTCATTAATATGATGAATGAGTTAAGGACGTTTTTAAGAAAGCTCTTTGTCTAATTTATATTTTGCCTGAATTTATGTAACGAAATCTTCCACGTTATATCTGAAAATACAATTTTTCGTTTATTTGCAGGAACTACCATAATTTTGTTTAGGGAAAATATCCTGATACCGTCTAATGGTGCAATAACTGTAAACGCCATTTCATTACCGCATTGCGAAATTCTATTTCCATTTACCACATAACAAGAATTTATTTGTTCTCCATTTTCATAAAGCATGCAAAGCTCCGCGCGGCAACCCGATACTTGTGCCTATTTGGCTTGGTGCTAGTACGTACTTCAAGCATAATTGTGAAATATATATGCGAGGCACATTACTCGCGAAAAGTCTTAAGTAATTTTCATCTGAGTGAAATGACTGGAGGTGTGTAACGAGATGAAACTTATTATGTACGCAATAATTTACGTTCGTATCCGGTGTGGGTTTTGCATAATGACGAGGAGCACGCATGTTTCGCTCCATCGGAGGAATCGCTTTGGGCATTCCGCTGATGCCTCGGCTCCTTGAATTAGTTGGTCTACCGCTTCGGGACCTAAATATCGTGCACGTCTATTGAGTGAATTATCTGTTCTCTATCATTTGCTGCAATCAAGATGGATACTCGTATTAAGATGTTTGAACTACACTATAATACGTATTTGATACAAGTGGAAATTTTCTCAATGCTTGTATTAAGATATAATCCTTGATTCGAAGACGTGTGCTCTTTGAGATATGCAAAGCAATGTATTACGGTCACCTGACCCCGTCGCACGAGCTATCTCGTGTGTGCAACATCCTAATATTAATAGCCTTAATATTTCTCCAAGTGCACCGCACCGAGGACACGAAACTTGCTTGACGCTCGGATTAATAGTATCTTGTCTTCGCAGAGATATACGGAGACCGTCTATAGGTGCACCGTTAAACCAAGGCACTGAATTAAGTTATACGTAAATTTTAGTTTCCGACACTTTTCACTGAAATTGCTTGCCAATGTTTTGCACTAGTGTTACCGCCGCAATACGCTGTTTCCTGTATAATTTTTTCTTCTTGATCAAGATTTCAGTGTTTAAATGTATATGTACTTATTAGTATTTATTTGTTTATTACTTACATACTTATCACCTTATGAGCTAAATACAGCTTCAGTATAACTGGTATGTAATGCTGGGAACATTCTTCAGCTCGTATTAAATTCAATACGGAATGTTAATTGAAAACGCAATTGGAAGTGGTAAGTTTAGTGCGGTGGTCCTGTTTCCGCGTTTCACGGGCACCTGTGGCCGTATGCGCGGGCGCACGCGCCTAGCGCAGTGTTCCTCACGATAATGAATACGAGTTAATTAAACAACATTAGTCTGAACATTGGTGCCTCCACACGAAGTCAGATCCCACGTCCGATTGCCGCGCGAACCAAACTCGTTAACTACAAATACATATACTTGGCGTTAATTTATACTTCTTCACTAATATTAAACAAGGCAAGTACACAGGAAATTGGGCTTTAGTTTTGTTAGATTATCAAGAGCACTCCTACTCCAGGGTTGCCCACTAATCTACTATAAATGGATCAATTAATGAAAAATAGTTGATGTAGTGTAAAGGGCTGGGTAAAGACTTCTCATCTCACTGATGATATCAGTATAGAAAACAGGGCGTAATCACCACGTTTATTAAAGGCTCAAATAAATAAATTTTGAATTTAATAGACGGGAATTATATAGATAACTGGCTTTATCTAAAATAAAAATATATGTTTCACTACGCATGAACATGCAAGCAACACCTTATTAGTAATAAATAAATAAACCCCAATGTTAAACATATAAAACAGGATCAGTTGAACAAAACCATAAAATTGATGTAAAAATGATACTTACTAAAAAGAAAATTGAAAATCTCAAAAATCTACACAAATAAATCATTCACAGCATAGTGTCTGTTGAATAAAATTATGTTACTCAATAGTTGCAATGCAACGCTAATCCCCATGAATTGGTTCTTCAACCAAATGAATCTATTAAGGTTGAGCGATTCGTTAGTCGCCCGGGACTTCGATGCCGCCAATCAATGTCTCTCAAACGTCTTATAACGTTATTCTGTATTTAATTTCGATAGTCAGCTTCAAACGTAATAAACTTATACAATTCTGTATAGGTACTTCACTGTGTTTGGTAATAGTTTGATGTATGCATATTATGTCGTTTATTTGATATGACTATGTATAGTAGCAGCAACCCGTGGTTTTACTTGATTTTCTGTGAGAATTTCGGATTAATGTCTATAATTATGTGTAACTGACGTATATAAAAAATCGTGTACGTTTAATCTATATATATAAAATTCAAAGTCCTGACTGACTGATAATCAACGCACAGCCTCAACCGCTACACCTAGAAACATGAAATTTGCCAGGAAGGTTCTTCAAGTGACGTAAGTGCACACTAAGAAAGGATTTTCGAAAATTCCTACGGGAACGGGCTCAACGCGGGCAAAGCCGCGGGGCGCTGCTAGTTAAAATATATTCTGCATGTTAAAATATCAAACGTCTTCAATGTTCACCAATTTTCGCTTTTAGAATGTAATTCGAATTTTATAGTTACTATCATTAAAATTCATCGAAAAAATATTATATCTGGTGCTTAATAAATTACTTTTCCTCTTTTTGGGATCATAAGTAGGTGTCGATCCGTTTAAGTACCGACTCGTTACATTGTAATGATGTATTGTTTCAGGTAAGGGCGTGGTCGCTGCTTCATAAAATGCATGATGAGACCACCGATACACTTTGAACACGAGTGCGCGGTCTCGTAACACTTTGCCTGAGTTATGAGATTATTGACATTTAGCATCACATAACCTTCTTACCAAAAGTTCCTCAAGTACCCTTCTTGAATGCCGTCAATTAAGATTATAAAGGTAAATGTTATTCTTAGTGAAATAATCTTAGTTGGTAAGTATCACGTAAGGAAACACCTGCTCAATTGAACATGTTCAGCAACAGTGAGCTCGTGGGAATATCGTCTTTAGTTGAATTATGTAAGCTCGTGCTTTGATATGATAAGGCGAGGGAGCGATCGCGGGCTGTGCTCTCATTGTGTTGGTTATAATCTTGCGTATCGCGTAGGACTCGTGTCGGAATGCGAGTTTATTTTAATATTTAATAACTCCCGGGCGGCCGGAGATACCGTCTCCTCGGAGGCGATTCTCTGCTCGTTTTTCCTCTGTTATCGGTCCCCTTTTGTGTCACGCTCTCGCTCGTATTCGATTTTCTTAATCACGCCTGTGATCAGCCCGAGTGGCCGGTAATGGTTGCAAATCAGCTCCGATGCTATGTATTTTTAGAGTTTTATCTCAGGCAATATTTTTCAGTAAACAACCTGTGTACCTTTAAAATAAAAGGAGTCGTATGTTCCAAATAATTATTATTTATTACACACATGAGCAGGGCGGCGCGCTTATAGTAAATCGTGCTGCACATGACGTGCAAATAAAAGATTAATTCAAGCGAGAATTTACTATCTAATTGTTTCATATTTATGACTCCACTTTCGCATTGTTGCGAGTCGATAGTTTCAACCCATCGCATAAAGCTGCCGTAACGAGCGCTGTGGTCAACATTGGCAGATATCGTGACCTGTTCAAACTTCATGTGTATATTTCAGACTTATGTCAGATTATTTATTTCATATTACGTGCACTGTGTTTGTAAAGTAAACTTTCTAAGTAAAGTATAGTAAATAAAACTTGAGTAATTAAAAATATTGCTTACGGCTATGTTTTCATTTTATGTTCGTACTCTTGGCTTGCATTAATTGATGATTGTACCTGCACAGCTTTTATCGTAATGATGGCTGCAATCGCCCTACCGAGAACTAGGTCAGGCTAGTGAACCGATGCGTCGCGTATATTTTGATCCCGTACGGTGCACGCGCCTCTCCGTATCTTTGCCCTTATTATATATTCCGGAGTACTTTTTTGTCTTTATTTACGTTTAAATGGCGGACGTGAACGCTGATAGACGTTACAGATAAAAGGCGTGTCCGCGAAGCCACCCCGACAATTTTGGTGCTTTTTGAAACAGCGCCAACGATTTATTTGCTGTCTGCCCTCTGCTCCCTCCGGCGCCGTCGATACGGAAGGAATCACTTCACTTTGATACTTTTTTACTACCGATGTCGGATTTGATTAAATGTGAAGAATTTAATGTGTACCAACGCGATTTTCTATACACAGTAAATCGCTGAACTGGTGCGGGAAATACGGCTTCACTGGGTAGGATTTCGGAAAAATATTCGGGGAATCTCTTTTATTGGTTGACGTCCTTTCTTTTATCAATTTAATCCATGTTTAATCTGCCCGCGGTATTCGCGTACGGATTGTGTTCGAGGTTTTATGACAAACATAACCTAGGTTCTCAAATTGAGGGAAATATCATTTTTAATATTTGTGTTTTCTGATGATGACAGTTAAATTATATTATTTAGTTCTCACTATTGAATTTTAAGTGAGGCCTATGTCACATGGTGGACGTTTTTAAACTGCACGCTTGTTAACTCCCAGATAAAGTCGATGACAAACAAATTGACCGTCACCCTGTCAGTTTGTGACTCGAGGCGTGGAAAATAACAACTTACGTTGCTGTCATTATCTTTACGGAAACAGTTTTGTTAAAGTCCTTAATATTTCGCTTTTCATCTTTGTGGCACCGTTCACACGTCATAATTTAAACCCAAATTAAATCCTAACTTAATGGTTATGACCGAACTAACATGCACAGTAATTGAAGACCGAATGAAAAATCTCGGCTTTGAAAATATAATAACAACTGAGCACATGAATTGCCTTGTACATTGTTACAAACGATGCTCTTGTTAAAATAATGGACCGTATTATATGGTTTCTTACTCTTCGCAGAAACTATTTGAACTGATATTTCCTAACGTTTAGCGTAAACTTCATCTCGTTGAACACTTATATGTGTTCATGGGTGTAGTTTAAGTGTAACAGTTTCCTCTGTATGTAGTTACAAGTAAATACAACTGTAGTCTTGATAGAACTCACTTATGTATGTTGCGATTGGTAAAGTCGCCGAGTCCCGATACTTCAATTTACTTAACTAGATATTAGGTTAGCTCGGCTGGTGACTGAAATTATATCAGCACCACGAACGATCTAGATACCTCCAGTGTAATGTTATTATATGAGCCTCTTTGCTTAAATGTTAGTAAATACAATTATTCCGAAGAACTTGATAGAATATATTTTGGATATAAAAGGTTTTTAGAGTAAATGAAACTTTTGTGAGCTTCTGCATAAAACAATCAAGTAGATAGTAAAACTAGATGGTATCTAGTGAAATAATGAGATTACCCCCATTCACTGTTTACGAGTTTCGTCTCGGAATGCATTTGTGATTTCATGTTAATGTTTTAAATTCTCGAACATTTGCGATTCACGGTAATAGTCGATTCGATTTGGAAACAAACAAAAACGATATGCAAATAAACGAAGCTTGTTTAAGGGACAATAGTACCGTTAAAGTAAAAGTTTTCCTTTTCAATTTTCTTACGCACCAGCCGTCAGCCGTCTCTGATCTTGGATTCGCTCGATCATGAAAATATATAGCTTCATTCGAGAGATCGGTATCGGGAAAAGCTCCTTAATCGGTTTTCTTTTATATGAAAATGGACTTTTAGATTTATTACACCGTTTTGGTTGGGTTAAGGTTGCGTTAAACGTGATATAACGTCAAATCTGGTTCAAAATTGCACACTAAACAAAAAATCAACTACGTGCCGCTACATATTTTAGTGAGAGCCTCTTACACGAAGCTGAAAATATTGGCTATGAAAGAAAATTGCTAAGGGTAAGTGCGGTTGCGCTGATTTCTTATTTCGTATTCATTGTGCGTTGAAACGGATCACACCCGCTGAGTCGTGAAGTCTCCGCGAGAATAATGGGGTTTTATAAAGAAGTTTCTTTTCTTTTGATGTATCTTTTCCTTGGGATTCTTCGCGTTTGCGTAAAGAAGTATATTGCTTGTAAAGATAAACTGCACAAATATCATGCGAATATTACTTCGTTGTCGAATCTGTCCTGATTTTGTTTTTATTATGACAACGGAAAACCATAATACAAGCACATTTCATACCGATGGGCTTTCTGCATATATTATTGTTGAGTGTTATCAGGTTGACTGCGTTACCGTGTCGTATATCTTCATAAGGCGAGTCAATTTGGCGAGTCGGTCGATAGCGCGACACGCACCGGCTCGATACTCATGTTGCGGTGCGTTGTACCGTGCGCGGACGCATCATAAATCTAGATGAAACAGGGGATTACGCAAAAAAGAAATGTTGCCAACACAGAGGAAATATTATACCCTACGGCCTTCTTTAACAAGTTCCAGTGACCAGAATTTGTGATTACAAGTATTTTTCATACCTTTCAGTCATGTCTAATGATATTAACGATTCACCATTCTTCAGGTTCTGAGTTTTTGTAGAGTGCGCTTAAAACTGAATGACATTTATTACATTCATTACTTTATGAACTGCTTTCTGCATAATCAGTACATAGAAACATATGTTATTGTGTGTATATGTATAGTAAATATCTAAAACACTGTTATTATTATAAATACGTTTGAACTCAACAATGAACAATGAAACTTCGCTTATCAAATGCCTCGTCATTTCTCGCGTTCAATCCATTCATTGAATCGAGTCTCGCAACGCTCAAGAAGCGTTACTTATTTTACCAAACATAATGGTTATTATGTTAATTCAATTATTACTTTGTGAGAATTGGCGTAACGAAGCAGTGTATAACGTACCCACATCAATATTCGTATTCGCCCACGCGCTCATTGCGTAGGAGCAACGTGATATTGTTCACATCTCAAAATTTTCACCACCTTTCGAGTAATTCACTCTTTACCTTATCGCATTGACCACGGCCCCGATATCAAGTTTCAAGAGTATTAAGTTCGTTAAACTTAAATTTTAGTTCAAATATTTCGGTACGTTTTTATCGTTAATTTACCCAAATGTTTGCGCTGGTTTGTGTAATTAATTAGTAATGACTCCGCCATGTGTTACGTATTTTTTAACCCTCGCAGGGTTGATTTGCTACTACCAAAACGAGTGCCGGGTGTTTGTAAAAAAAAAGCCAACGCGGCAGTTAATTCGAGTATCTGCACCGGTTTGACTTTTTTAAACCTTATTAAAGCAAATATTAACGTGTGCCAGCCATCATTTTATGAGCGAGCGTTAGCGGAATGTTGATATTTTATTAACTTTATCGTCGACTCAGGCAGAAGGCCATTGTTTTAATAATGAAATTCAACTCTTTCAGAGATATTGTCGGGTCAGTAATTAAATACATCTGGTGCGCGTGCAATTGTCTCTGTGTACTCTCGGCGTTTACACTCAAACGTTTCAGATTTTTTTGTAACAATTAAATATGCTCACAGGGTTTGATGTTGTTTGTGTTGAATCGTAGTTTGTTTAATGGTAATTGTGTTCTGTCGCGGCATGTGAAGATTATGCAAATAAATCCTTGTTGGATCGTACAGATGTTTGTAATTAGTAACCGCTGCCGTAAAATGTTAAAACTTGTTTGAATTTACGCGCGGAAACTGAATTGTATTTAATTTCGTTGCCGTGTTCTTTTGTATAAATTTTATAATACTTAATAAGAGCAAAATCTTTTGTGTGGGTTTGTACATCGTCTCCGAGTTCCATTCATGACGTGAATTCGCTCGTTATACTTTTAATATACACAGGGATATCGGATTCTACAGTAAAAGGGTACTTTGAATGCGAGCTGGTCTGCGCTTTCGTGTAGGTGTTATTATATAATACTAACCATTGTTGGAGACGTTCTGAAGTAACATTTCATTTAAATGTATAAGAGTGATCACTTGAATGACCACCGTATAATCTCTACGTTGCCGAGTATCTATTTGTAAAAAAGTATTAATTGCAGATTAATTGGTACGCAGACTTCTTAGACAGCTATAAATGGGGCTAGTTTGCATGGTAATAAATAATTTTCTTGTTTATAAACGGTCCCTCTTTCTTGTGCGGTGGCAATAATCCTGAAGGCACGACATTTTTAATAACAGTATTAATAGGAGATATCGTCATTGCCCCTGGGCTTGATTCTGTATCGATAAAAAGCTTCGATTCTCTTGACTTTTTATTACATTTATTTCCATCAAATACTGGGGCCTTACTCCAAGCACGATCGAAATCGTTGACCGGTCGATTCACCGGCCTGTCATTCCCTTACAGATCCACCGCCAAAACGTGAAATTTTGTACTGCACACTGTTGCGCGGACATTGTTTGACAGATACTTTCATCAATTTTATAATACGCCTAAATTAAAAAACCACAATTAGATCTATAACACAATATCAACCTTCAAACTTGGTCGCATTATGCTGACGTCACGTACCTATCGTGTTATTAGCAATAGGGAGTAACTTTTAAGGAACTTGCGGGATCTGTCACTCAAATCAGGTGGCCGCCATGTTTTTTGTTTCCCGCCAAAATGTATGAAGGTATTCATTTTGGAGTGCGCGGACATTATTTGTAGTACCTACCATAGCAACCGTCGACACAGCTTTCATTTAAAAATATAATCTGTTTCACTATTTATAAAAACGTCAAAGTTACTTGACAGTTGTAATGTCAGTTTACAGTTTGTTATTGATTGCTAATGAAGTTAGTAGAATATAATGTAATTGAAGCCAATAACAAAAAATTTAATTGAATTAGAATGTAATTGAATTGAATCTTCGATCAACAATTAATAGAAGCACTACATACATACTTATAGATAATATCATCTCTTTTTTTACTCACTCGCCTTTTTGGAACCCAGTCTTACTGGTAAGAGTTGTGTCACTTTCGCCCCGTTTAGATTCTAGTCCAATCATTTGGTAGTTTTACCTGGAAAGTTTTCCGGGAGTTTTGAAAATTGGTTTATTTATAAATTTGGGTATGCTCTTTTCGAATTTCAACTTTGCCACCTCGTACCACCGCCGCTCGCGCCGCCATATTGAAAAAATGGCGCCTAAAAACGGTTTTTTGGAAATATCTCTTTTCTGACGCATTTTACGACAAAAATATTTATGACAAAATTAAACTAGAGAAAATTTCCTACAATTTATGTATTAATATTTTTTTTCATAAAATCAATAGTTTTTGGCGTACGAGCGCCACAAAGTAGATTTCAATAGACGTTTTTAAAAAAAACTCATTTCCACACCACCTGTTTGTTTGAACGCGCTAATCTCAAGAACTACTGGTCCGATTTAAAAAAATCTTTTTGTAATGGATAGCCACATTCAACGGAAAGGTTATAGGATACTTTTCATCCAGAAATTCCCACGGGAACAGGTACAACGCGGGTAAAACTACGGAGCACTGCTAGTACTTATATAATAAATCTGAAGAGCTTGTTTGAACGCGCTAATCTCAGAAAATACCGATCCGATTTCAATAATTGTTTTTTTAATGGATAGCCACGTTCAACGGGAAGGTTATAGGATACTTTTCATCCAGAAATTCCCACGGGAACGGGTACAACGCGGGTAAAACCGCGGGGCACTGCTAGTATAATCCAGTCGAGTCCAATCGATTTCACGTGGGATAATTATTACAATCTGTTAGTTAATGCCTTGTTAGAGCGACCTTGATGCGTTGTGTTCGGAAGTATTTATGGAATTATGATCTCGTTGTTCACTGTACATTGTATACTATGGTAATCCTAACAAAATTGTAATGCGAAAGTTTGTGAGGATGTATGTATGTTTGTTACTCTTTCACGCAAAAACTAATGAACGGATTTGGATGAAACTTTACAGAAATATAGGTTATACATCAGAATAACACATGGGATATTTTTTATCCCGCATTTCTCGCGGGAATAGGTACAACGCGCGTAACAACACGTGACGGACACACTTCGCTTTTTTTTACCATTTTTATCTGAAACTAGCTGTGCCCCGCGGTTTTACGCGTTGTGGCAGTTCTGGTGGGAATTTCGGGAATTTTTATACGTATAAACCTTCATCTTGAATCACTCTATCTATTTAAAAAATCCGCGTCAAAATCCGTGCAGTAGTATTTGAGTTTATCGCGAACAGATAGACAGACGCGGCCGGGGACTTTGTTTTATAATATGTAGTGATGAAAGATGATTGATTTTATGAAAAAAATTATTAATACATAAATTGTAGGAAATTTTCTCTAGTTTAATTTTGTACATAGATATTTTTGTCGTAAAATGCGTCGGAAAAGAGATATTTCCAAAAAACCGTTTTTAGGCGCCATTTTTTCAATATGGCGGCGCGAGCGGCGGGGTTACGAGGTGGCAAAGTTGAAATTCGAAAAGAGCATACCCAAATCTATAAATAAACCAATTTTCAAAACTCCCGGAAAACTTTCCAGGTAACCCCCTTTTTTTTTACCAAATGCTTGGACTATTCCCTTTAAAACTAATCGGTGTTGTGAATTTACTAGTATTTCAGTGCCATTTATCAATCCATCTTGTGCTTATTCTGGATGGGAAGTGAATTGCGGAACCACGCCGGGTAACCACATGTGTGTGTGCCGCGTGTGCGTATCATGGTTCCTTTACGGGACGCTTAGGCCTTTAATATTCACTTCATCCATCACCGGCTAGCCTTTGCACAATGCACTAAACCTAAGCCTTGCATTAAACCTAATTATTTGCAGTTTTAATATTTTTATAGCCTCGTGTCTTGATGTTCCCGCTTAGGTGATCACGTCTCCATTTTTACCCCATGCCTTGTTTATTTTATTTTGCAACCTATTTAGCTTGGCTTAATCTCATTCCAGGGTTCCACCGGCGGGTTTCCTCCACATGGAGGCATGTGCAAAAATCAGACTCTGAATTGTTGATATCAGATGAAGATCGATGAGTTACCTATATTAATATTGAAACCAAAAAATCATGTCATTGGTATGCATGATTAATATCTCAGGACTTTTCTACCTTTATATATATGTGTATCCTGCCCGTCCTAACCTACGGTGCACAGACATGGTCCTTAACAGAGCTCCAGAATTCCAAGGTCAAGATCTGCCAGAGGGCGATGGAACGCAGCATCCTTGGACTCAAACGAGTCGACCGAGTGCGAACACCACGCTGCGTTCACTTACCGGCATCACCGATGTTGGTACCAAAACCGCCCGGCTGAAGTGGGAGTGGGCGGGGCACGTGTCGCGGATGGCCCCCGAGAGATGGGCCCACATCAACACCCAGTGGGCCCCGAGCGGAGCGCAGTGCCGAGGACGGCCGAGGAAACGCTGGCGGGATGACCTTAACTCCTTCGACAGCGAGTGGTGGGAAACCTCAAAGGATAGAGAAGGTTGGAAGCGTTTGGAGCAGACCTTTGCCCAGCAGTGGGATGATACAGGTTGAAGAAAAAAAAAAAGAAAAAATATATATTTCAGTGATCCTACAGCACCTTAATTTTTATATTCTAGCACATTATATATAATGCAGGATGTACATAAATGGAACAGAAACGTAATAGTGCATCATTTGTAACGCAATAATAGATAGATAATTCGAAAGAAAGAAATGTTTCTTAATAAGAACTTTAATCCTATCTTGACAGTGCAGACTGTTGGTATAGGTACCAACAGTCTGAAAAACATGGGTTTCTGGTAATCAAGCCATGGAAAACAAAGTCCCTTACACACTTCTGTAATTAAATGATTAAAAGTGAACTAAATAATGGACCTCAGTGCAGTGCCATAAAACTTAATAAATATTTTTCACATTATAGAGGTTTTTTCATTTCATTCATTCCCTTAACACCTCGGTGGTCTAGTGGTATGTGCACTCGCCTAATAAGACTGAGATTCCGGGTTCAATTCCCAGGTCGGGCGAAAACACGTTTCCTTCTTTAAAAACATGTCTCAGGTTTGACATCACAGATCGGGTTTGAGGATTTGGAGTAATCACCTGGTGATTGATCCTTTTTACTGAACTGATATCTTCAGTGAGATGAGAGGTCTTTGCCCAGCAGTGGGACATTTTAGGTGTGAAACTTCACATACAAACATCCTTACTTCATCATTCTCCTTAATTTTTTGAATAGTTCAGAGTTACAAATCGCTGGTTAATGAAATAAATCATAACGCATGTTCGTTCATTAATGATAGGCTGGTTCTTTATCCATTTAATGGAAACTTGTGTTTTCTATTAAAGCAAATACAGGGTTAAGAAATACTGGTTAAAATTGGAAAACACTAAGTGGAGATGTAGTTTTAAATGTTTAACATCTATATTGATAAAAGCTATTAAATAAGCTATTAGAAATTAAAACTACCAGATTACGGATACACTTTTGTTATATTTTAAATTAATTCATTTGGGATTCATCAAATCTGAGGTTATGACTGTGCTTATCCAAAGTATGGACTAACGTTTTCAAATTACGTCGCTGTTTGACATCAGCTATGGTTTGTGTTCCTCATCGCACTGGTCCCTGGACTCCGCTTCGTTTGACCAATAGAGGAGAGTTCTCAATCACAGCCAATCTCAAAGATACCAGTATAATCCAAAGGAATATTGCACTTGATATTGTGCTCTCTAAAACAGTGACTGGCCCACGTAGCTGACTTGGTTGGTGATGAAAAGTCAAGTTATTCAAGAATTTCTCTATGTTGGTTTACACAGAAAATGAATAAAGTTTCTTGCCACATGTTGCGCCAATCTATTAGTTGGAGAATAGATTTGGTTTAGAGTACGTACTTATGTATTTTAGGTATTCTATATATTTCGGGAAGTTTCACACAGGTCGGTATTTGTGGCTATCATTTAGACAACCATTCATTGTGTTTTTTCACCAATTAGGCAGGTTTTCTTGAGCACAAGCGTAGTTTATCCGTAATGATATAGAAGTCGTTACATTTTAATTTCCTAACTAAGATATTTAAACTAAGTATTTTAAACCATGTGTGAATCCCTGTAATGAATAATTTATTTATTTGTATTGTCAGTCCGTCTCTTAGCAACTCATCGGTTGTAACAGATGCGTTCAAAAATATATTTTCACGCAAAGACCTTTTTTATGCGTCCATGACCGCAGACGTGAATCATTTAAAGCATCAAGTAATTGATATAATCAAGAAATAATATAAACAATGATTAATTTAGTACTTTAAGTGTATTTTTTCAAATTATAACTCTCAACTGTTTTGAGGAAATAATAAATATAAAGCCCTGACATTAATTTACTTATATTTATTTGGAACGTATCCTAACTACTGACGGCATCATAGACACTCTAATGACTTATTGCAATTTGACAACTCGTTGTATTCGAAAAGGTACTATGTGCTTTGTTTACATTTTTTTTTCATTGTAATAGGGTTTATAATTGCGTGGCATTGTATTTTTTAAAACATGGCTGCGCTTTTAATTTGACACTAATTAGAAGGCGTCATGGTACCAAGTTTTCGATTACTTAGAAGCAACTTGCGAGCGATCAACTTCACGATCGTGGTTACCCCCCTGGACTTACAACAATGCATCTTACATTGGAATTATGTCAGTAACTACTGTTAAATATTATAAAAATACACTAGATATAGACGCTTAATCATCCTCACTGTACTTCAGTGAGATGAGAGCCATTGTCAAAATTATTTATTATCAGAGCATTCTACATACTGAAGAAAACAAAGTAAACCAGTGACACTATATTATGACAGTTTATATGCAATTTTCCGTAGCAAGAGAATACTTTGCATATGATAATGAAGTCTACCTTTAACGTGTAAATAAACAATTTAAAGTAGAAGTGCATTTATGCGCAGATCAAAGAGTAAATTATAAAGTCGGTCAGTTTCCTTTACGGCGTCCAGTTTAACACTCAAGGACTAGCCAATGATAACCATCTACGGTTGTTAACTGTTATTATGAATGCAAATTTATCAATTATGGCACACACCAATATCAGATATTTTCGCCGTCCTTAACACATTCACAGTGTGCGTGACCGACTTCGTTTATGAGAAAATTATGTAGTCGTTAAAAATAAATATTGTTTTATTATATAGCGCAATTTAAGTGTACTTTTGTAATTACTTTTTAATAACTGCAAGAATCTTTTACGTTCAAAACTGACTTTTAATTACGAAACTTTGCTTATACGTTCGTTAATCGATTTTGTAAAATTAGCTACATCAATTTAACTTAACACATCAACGCTTTATTTCCAGTTTTCATGTTATTTTATTTCCAGTTTTCATGTTATTACTCGGACGTTCATTATTGTTTTGCGTTGCGGTTCGTTTGCGGAATGTCACCGCAGAGTAGCGAAAACTCTGCACCTAATAGAGCTTAATCAAGCACCCGCCTTTCATCCAATCTCGTTAACGAACAAAATTGACTTTCTTATTGCGCCCAGCTTCTCGGGCCACTATACGATTAAAGTTTATAAACCTCTTAATCCTTGGGTTATAGTTGCGAGGCTGCACCACTAAGAGCCGTAACAAGTGCATTTGCCTTCGAACAAACACTGTTAGTGAGTGTATTATCTGGCGTGCGTTGCTCGTACACATAGCAATGGGTTGAACGGTGAACTACTTGGATGTACTTTCAGTCGAGCGCGTTCGCGGCATTCACCGTCTCACGGCTTCCTTCGAGCCGTGTTCCTCTCGCATCCTTCATTAACTAACTAATAACTCTGCACTGAATTTATTATACTAAATCGAAGCCTTATTACTGAGCCGAGTGGTGTGTAAATAAACTCTAGCTTAATATCTTTGAGATATTTCATTAGCTATTAACTTCGTTAACTGTTGAGTTAATTTTAATGATGACTTAAATATTTTGTAATCTGCAGTAATATTACCCATATCTTAAATTGGTATAGGGAATACATATCATTACAATAGTTTAATAATTTAAAGCTAAACCAAAGTAGTGTAAACCGAATAAACGAACCCCTGTACTTAATTTATTGTTCAAACGTATAGTAACAACAATTCACTTATCTCTAAGTTCAAAACATACAGTTGAAATTTATGAAGATATTATACAAGATTAAGATTTATTTCCTTGAAATATTTATTGGTCGCGGACCTTCCAACCTTTACGTATTTTATTGTGCATTAAATATAAAATGCAAAGCTTTCGTACTAAAATGTTCTAATGCACTTAATCATGAATATCTAAAAGTTGAGGTAAAGTTCACGACGTATTAAATCGTATCAGGTTCTTAGTTTCATCAAGTCCGTATTTAAGTTGAAGTCTTACAAGATATAGCAGGAAGGTATGTTGGTTTTCTAAATATATCAATTTATATTAAAATTATGCTTGGTTTTAATATTAATTTTCTGTGCGTGCTATAATGCTAATTCACAATTACATATAATAGATAAATTATACATTTAAATCTGAGACGTTTATCATTAAACGATTTTGACACGGATTCCCTAAAAATCTTAGAATTTAAATTGAAGAAATATTTTTTTATAATCATTATTACTGCATGGTGTTTGTTTTATTTGGTGAAGTGGCACAGATAAATTCGTAGTTAAAATTATAAATGACTACTACGTGTAGTTAGCTATATTTTCTCACAGTTTCCCTTGTAATGCTACTCATTGTAGTTACCACGTATTGTCAACCAAAGAGCTTCGTCGGTGGTCACCTTTCAGTCCCACTTTACGCCATTAGCAGAACACTGATTATTGCATCTCAAAACTCCATTTCTTTGTGTCGATACGCTTTGAACGTGTAACGCAAGAAAGAGTTTAAACGTGATTATGCATGTGTTACTGTAAACAAGCAAAATTTCTTATGCAAATATTATAGGAATTTCGATCACCATTGAATAATGTATGCTTTACTTTGGTAATGATTTATATAATGTATAGTCATTGCAATTTCAGTAGCTACCTTTTAATAGAGCTTTTTCGGTGCCACCTGAAGGAGCGGTGACTTAGTTTAAATTACTTCAGTAGTAAATGTTTATTTTTATAACTTAAAATGGGCTTGAACATTAATTAATGTCCAACATTTTTATTTAAATTACAAGTTGTTAGTCGTAAACAGTTTTATGGCATAGTCTAACAAGCGCCGCGGCCGCAAATTGAAACCGACCACAAAGTCATTTAATTCGCCGTCACGCAATCTCAACAGTCTCATTATTACTAAATTATCTTTTGGCTTAACCTTTATGAATGCACGCTGATGTTTACATCTGATTGTGTTGTAAGCGCGCCGTAATTTATTACAATTGGAGTTCCTCTTTTCTTTTTACGCTTTGAATAGCTTATTAGTCCATCCTGTTGTTGGAAAAGACAAATTATACTATTAATAGATTTGTTCTAACAAGTTTTATTATTTCTTTTTTCATTATTGTCTAACAGATTAACAAAGCCTTCAAAACGAATGACTGAATTGTTAGCTTAGCGGACACCCATCTACTCTAACGTTACTTAACTTTTACACAATCATAGTTATTACCGTTAGTTATTTAATCTTCTACGGGATTGCAGTGAATAAGTGGATAATACACTGTATTGAAACCGCAGTACTATTGGATAATACCGTAAACGTTTATGTGCAGAAATTTTTGCGGAGCTTAGTTGTCGATGAAATATTAGATGGCTTGTTGGACAAACTGTGTTTAGTAGTGTTCGCGCGAATCACTGAATTATAGGCATTGTGTGGAGCTGAGTGAGCACCCGCTGGGACCACCCGCGTCTGTGTGCGCTGTGAAATGGACGCTTAGTTACCGGCAGCTTCGAGATGCGTTCGCGTTAACGCGTCCAATTGTATGACGCGTATTGTATCTACAATCAATACTATTAATATAATCAATAAACGATGTTTATTGAATTCAAGTATTTCAGTTTTAAAATATCCTTTCTTGTGAGGCTTATTTGTCCGATTATCGTACAAGCATTTTGGAAAATGTATGCGTATAAGTTTATAAGACCCTCATAGGTATCTATCTACATATCAGTTTGTATAATTTATTAGAGAGCCACGGCCTTATTTATTCATTCAATAGTAATAGCGAGTGTAGTGTATGTAATGTAAAAGCTTTTCATGTTTAACATGAATGAAAAGTCTACACGAGGGTTAGGTTTCATATTAAAATATGCAAGTGAAGTGAATAGGCCGCAGTGAAACGCACAGTAAACACTCGCTCTGCAGATACGTCACGTAATGTTGACTTAATCTTGTTAATGTGGGTCGTGCTCCCGCTTGTATCGGCGTATGAGCTTTTACCTTATTATGCAAATTGAAATTTGATACGCTCTCAAAGTTTGCGAGTCGTTACCGCTCGAGTATGTGACGATGTTGTAAGAATAACGCGACCTCAAGAGCTTAATTGACGCATTTAAACTAAAGGTTATACAAGCTGACGGCGTTACAGAAACGACGCGTATGACGTAACATTCGATTTGGGAATGTGAAAGTGATAAGTGCGCGTTAAAAGCTTCAATTTGTTTTAGATACAAATTGGTTTTAATTTGTACGTTTTAATGTATTATGTGATATTTGAATATCATATTTCTCATTATATTTATCAACGTGATACTTTTACTTTGCTACCTCTCAACATAGAGACTAAAATAAATATTCCTTTGTTTAAATAGAAACAAATGCGAGTGGCATTAATTCGATCAACCGATTGTCAACTATTTGTCGTGGCGAGTGCAAAAGCAGGTGCGTTAGTGCGTATTTAGTACGTCACACTGAAAAATGTCCCGTGCTCCGTGCGACAGGACAAACGAGCGGCCACCGGAGTACACACGCCGAGCCTGACATATTCTTGCCTAATGAGACCCCGCCGCCGCAGTAATGAGAAAGAATATCCACCATTCGCTTGTCTTAACGTAATTAAATAGCCGGACTCATTGAATGCACGCTCCTAACTTACGACCACTAACTTTGTAGCCAACATTGCATACGATAAAAACCATTTTATAATAATTTCAAATATTGCTTCATCATATCCGGCAAATATAACAGGGTGTTATTGATAAAAGAATTGTTAATAGTTACGGTATATTTTTTGTCATTACAAAAAATCAATAATACTCGCACGAACTAAATAAACCGTTCTACAAAAACTGACGAAAGCAACATTGTAAAATAACGTTTTTTTTTTACCCTCGACACAACTTGACTTGCCTATAGTCACTCCTAAATAATTTAATTTTCTTTAGAAAACCGAAAGTTCTATTCAAAAAGATAATGATACACACAAGACATATGGCGTTTTTACAAAAAAAATAACGCGAATCGTTACATAATTATTTGGTATCAAAAATAATTTCCTTCGTTATAATTTCTTTCGTACAATGTAGAGCCCCTTTTTCAAATAAGGTTTTTAAATTCCGAGCTGTTTTCACATTTGCTTTTATATCGTTGTTTTTGTTTCTTACCCGTAATACTTTCCGGCTAAAATATGTAGGTAGTCTAATAAATACCAAGTAAGTGTGCAACAAAATGTCATCTGTGGTTTTGGGTCGTAAAGTCACCTAGTACGAGATTGCGACATAACTTTGTCGCGAACCTTACTACCGCTCTCAGAAATAACCGTTCGTGCACGCTGGAAACATTATGCTTCCTTCTACAATTTGCACTTTAACTGCCAATAAAATATGACATATAATTGGCACTGGTGTATTTAATTCAAATGTTATAGTCATTTCATTTAACATAATTAGTTTGAGAGTTAATTGTAGGTTTGGCACTATAAAGCATGATGTGGTCATGTGCTACAGAAAATTATTTGTTTATAAGCTCACGCAAACATAACGGTGCTTTACACGTGTAATAAAATTAGCTGGTGTATACGAAATAGTAAATTCATTTATTAATCCATAAAAGTGTTGTACCCAAGTGTGTACAGGAATGCCCATTCCCTTCACATGAATATTCCATGTATGGGGATCCCGGAAGAGCTTTCCATTGTACCGGCGTCCATTAGCCTAAAGCCTAGAGGTAGTGCTAGGAAGTTTAAAGACACTAAAAGTTTTATGAATCTATTTTTAGATGCAATCTCCACTCTTTTAAAACACTTTTATACTAGGTCTCAAAAGCTTTTGATGCACCAATTTATGTGAATCTTATACTCATGTTTTAAATTACTATATTCGTCTTATTTTTGTATAAATAGTGAAGCCACCTAGTGCAGCAGTTTCGTCAGAATCATCGCATGTTATTGGAGTAAGTAGTGATTGTAAATTGCCGCGGCATCTGAGCTCGTTAGCGTTTTTGATAGATGACGGCCGGTCGTTTGTTGAATTTGTTGTAACACCGTGCTCACGTAAAAACACATGGTTCGACAACGAGATATAAATGGACACTCCCTTCGGCGATCTAACTTAACGAGCAACCAAATAAATAAGAAATGACTAATATATTTTATATCTCTGACATTCGCTTTAGGTAACATTCGACATGAAAAATCATTGAAATAACTAAATGTTACGTGTACTTGTGAACATGTTTCATAATAATTGGGTTCTAAAACTCGTCACAAAACAATTTTGAATTGTTTAGTAATACGACAATGTGCTGATAATAAATGAGTACGTATGCGTCGACGCCAATAATTTGTAAAGTCATTATTCAATAATCGTGACGTGAAGCTTATAAATTTCACTGTAGCGTTTTACACTTTAGCACTTGGTGTGATGTAAAGTGCCGCTGAGACAACGGCCGGCTATTTTGACGAAGGCCGGTCACGTTTTGTCGATACTGCCATGAGAATATTTGTTTTTTATTGTGTGCTCGTCTCGAGTAAAAATTGAAGAGTAATTTTACGTTTTAACCTGTGCCTACCCCTTTTCGTTCCGCTCGCCTTGAGTGATGGTTATCATAATTGGAGAGAGGGTAGAACAGTGCGTGCCGCCCGATGACGGCAGTGGGCGTTCACCAATTCCTCTACCACACCTTATTGCTTTTCTACGTTTTATAAAGTGTTGTGTCTATCCGACATTGTCTACTAATAAATAATTACATAGATTTATAGACGTTTTCATTCACACAATATTGATTATACGCTATGGGTATAGAACCGGGATCTTTAATAGTTTTATCAATGCGCATACGTTCGTAGAGATGTTCGCGGCTAATACAATGGTAAGATTAATAACGCGGATGTATCGGCGAGACCGTTAGGCCGGCGACACGAGTGATCGCAGACCAACAAGGGCGGAAGAGATGAACCGGATAATAAAGCATCAGCATGCCGCGTCATAACTCAGTACCGTCGACGTAGAAATTGTTGGTTGCAAACACTGCTAAACCTCCATGTAGGATACCTTATGGATGGTAATTGACCGGTCCGGTCTTATCGACACATATCAATGGTACCTGTTCCTACGCATAATCTAATCATTAAATACTTCCCTGAATACTCAACGAAATAGCCTGAGTTTAATTTGTCATCAATAATTCGTGTTTATTTTCTAAAAATGTAAATAATTTTCGTGATATTTCTACACGATGTCTACATGTTATGAATATTCAGACGCGGGCCAATGGAGTATTGGCGTGACGGATATCACTTTCATTAATATATCCTGATGGGTGATGTTGGATCATAATTGTCCTTTGTTGAAATGATAATTAAGGTACTACTTTCATGTTGGTTTTATACCGAAAACATGAGTAAAAGTAGAGTATGTTTGGCACTATTACAAATCCTTATCGGTTTCAAATCGAGTAACTATGTCTCCATTTGTGTTTACTGCAATAGTAAGTTATACAATTGTTTTACAATACCGACCTTATCCGATCTGTTGTCGCATTCGAAAACGACAATGCGAAAGGTCGCATTTCTGTATTTAAATGTGAATACATGTAGATAAAACATACAATCTAGGTAACGTTGATTCAGGATAAAGTTAGGACGTCTTGAAGTGCAAGTTCGAATATTCCGCACTGAAATGATTAACATACTATTATGACGTAAGTTTAACAAGAATCTGTATTATTTCTCGATAGACTAGTATTAGTCTTGAATCTAGATTCAAGCTCTTGGTTTGTTGGAATTTACATAAAGTAACAGGAAGTTATGCTTTCAAACTGACAGAGATATGTGCTGGCGCCTTGCGAACAGAGATCCAAATATTATCGTAAGTTCTCTTGTTAGTAAATTTGCAATATCACATGCTTATCTATGTTTACAAGTAAGCAAATGCGCTGTTACTTCCTAGTGTATTGTTTCATGAAAGGTGTTCGCGGCTTGTTTATAAACAATAGCAATTTGCCTTTTGGCGTTAGGTCACGCCTGCCCATTGATTCTCTACAACGGGCTTATGGATTTATTATCTATTGGATCCAAGATAGTGTACTCTGAAATAATATCCGTTATTATGATTTATGGGAAATTATTACAACTATGTATTCAGATGTACCAACAAGCAAGACCAACGAACCTGTGAGAGCGCCAAAGGAACAATAAAAATGAACAGGTAAATCAAAAACTGTTGAGGTGTTATAAACATAGAAAGGAATTTTCAAGTGTTGGCTGGCAGTAAAGATTTAATAACAGATATGGGAGAGTTCTCCGCACGGCGCGTTTTGATACAATCGGGTACATCGTAACAGTATTTACTTATGGAGAACATAGAGGGTCACTCTAGCCGCGTGTAACTGTTCACTGTGCTAGGAGGCGCGGCAATTAGCGGTGCAGGTGGTGAATGCGACCCTCTGCCCTTCGAGAGCCTCTAGCTCCAACAAACCAGTACTATTCCTATTTGCATATTTATTATCGACACGATTACTGCTGCCACATATTGAATTGAAAATTTAACGTATGATTGAAAGCGGTCGTTGTTGTTAAACCGTTCCTGTTAACTATGACATGTGGTGACTAAGGCGTATCGTCTTAGGGACATATTGCGTGTATGCATACCATCTCTTTACATGGATATCTAAGTAGCATGAAGGCATGCTGGTAACATGTGATTAATTGAATAAGTCGCGTGGTATCAATTTGTGACACCTGTCGGATCTTGTAGTATCATAGTCTCCATTTAACACATGCTGTCTAATATTCAGCCAAGTTGTATCGCATACCATGAATTAAAAACGAAATTGTTCATACTGTTTCCGAGGAATACAGCAAGGCTTGACTTCCTGTTTTGGCCCTCATTTCTTATACAAATGTATACAAACAATTCGCAGCCTCCTCTGTTTGGCGAAGTTCTCACATAGCTGGTGTGGAATCCTGAAACTTGTAGTGAGCAGAATGAATGCTATTGCTATTGAAATTTACATAAGTTACTGCACCCTGCGCTAGTCGTGATTGTGAGCTTCATGTCTTCATAAGTATTGTTGCAGCGACCCTTCATTTGTATAGGTATGTCAATAATTTACTTCATTTTGTAAAACAAATATTAACCTTTAACTCAGATGAGGTATTAACCCTTCGCTGTGAGATATGTATCACCAAACCGAATAGAGAAAGTAAAACATTTATATTCTCGGTGATGTCGTGACGCTTCTGGTATATGCTGAGTGTGGTTTTGAAACCATCCCTTGACTATATCACAGTTAATAAAATATGTGACGCTATTCATACATAAATTATGTGTAAGGATTTCTTAGATATTCGGATACAAAGGAAATAGTTTGCGGCTCCGTAACATTATTTCAGTAGTTTTATCGAAACGTTCGCTTCAACCGACACACGGCTATAACATTATTTCTGAACACGTATCGCATACAGATAATCTAATGCAGAAGCGTTATGACGCATTTATTGTTTGAAATGTGTTCTACCATGTGCGATCACGTTTGCAATAATAATAAACGGCTAACCATATATTCTGCAAAAAAAAGGGTAAAATAATACAAAAAATAGATTTACTGTAAAATATTGTAATGCGCAACATCCATCTACGAGTATTGTCGAAGAAACAATAAGTCAAAGCTTTATGGCCAAGTCTAGGTCATAACGTTTTGTTACTTACATATTTAACAGCCATCTTAAGACCTCCTTTATAAAGAAACATTTTCGTTCTACTAACGAGGTTGGCTTCTTTTGCTATATTATCTCGAGCCATTAAGTGAAATTCCTAAAGATCTTTTTAAGCCCTTGTATAGTATTTTCACGACTACCAGCAGACGACGGTGGAGCCGAGCTTTTGAAAAATAAGGTGGCTCATTGTCGGCCGTTGAATAAAAGTAAATTTTCTTTTGAATGGGAATGTTGTTCTGTGTTCGTGGTACATTGTCGCCTCCTCGTTGGACGTCGGCGGGTGCCGGTACATGCCGAGACAGACCTATTCAAATGTCAGTGTGAAGCCCCCCTCGCGCCCCTCACTACCCCTCCTGCAGATACTGAAATGTCACTCGCCACACGAAGCAATCAATTTCGTATTTGTATGCTCTGCCTCGATAGCGGTAGCAATAGATTTATTGTGCCGATGAGTCCGTATTATCTTTAAGCATTGTAAATTGTTTAATGGTGTATTCGATGCCTATTTGTTACCGTCCTATTTGAATAATTTTGTTTCAGACTTAGCCAATGATTTTCAGAGCACTTTATTAGTTCTAGTATTCAGTTTATTGTAAATTCAGTACTCGCACTAATAATCCTCATAATCTCCTTTGATTTATGAGTTGTCGGATAATGGTTAACAAAGTTTCCGCGATACTTAGTCGCTTTAGCCTAGATTGGAAAATCAATCAATGCCAACCAGATTTGTAACTATACCCGTCGAGGAACGCAAGAAGTACAACCTTTATGTCTAAAAGATAGCTCCAGTTGCGATGAATTGTCCCTTCTCTAGAACCGGTCAGGCTCATTAGCATCGGCTGATTGGTGCTCCGATTTACCTTTCTGAATTGAAACATTGACGGCGAAGGCACTTCTATTTGAACTTATCTAATTAGAGACCTATTTGTATCCCAACGCTTTGTGACTTTTTCTCGTACTCGTACAATTGCAACATTGAAATCTTACCGCGCATAAATAACCGAGTAAATGCATATTTATATAAGAATATAGCAAAGGACCCCGATTCAGACAATCGCGAGCTCGCTATCGCAATTTAACGAGGCACGATTGTTTTTCTCAGTTCTGAATAATATTGAGCTCCGGAGTCCCCCAGGTAATCTGATGGCGATACTTTCGTACAGCCGGGCTTTACTGTTACCTGGTCTAACTTACAAATGAACGGGTGTGTGATTGCAGCCGACTGGATCTAACTCCACGATAATTTAAATGTTGCTGCGGCCAGCCGGCAACAACGCTATGGCGATATAACTGCGATTACACCCGCTACTTCCTCTTATGGTTAGATCATATCTATTGATTTTCAGCAGGCTAGTAATACTACAAAGTTATGTTTGTCTCTATAAAATACGAGTGTTGTACCTTATACCAGTGTTGTATTTTATTGTACAAATAATGTTCTATGATTGCGTTTAACATTATTTGAAGTCGTGAGGTCAGTACAGTTCGTAAGTGTTAACGTACTGTGATTATCACGATCACAAAGGAACGTCTAAACAGAAACACAGGGAGTGTTTCTTTATTCGTTTTAAGAAGATGCCAACAGGTGCGCGAAACAACCTCTTACGCTCAGAGAGACGTATTGTATAATTCAAACGATCTCCCAGTCTAACTGAATCTTCAGAGATTCACAAGTATCTCAGAGGGAATGTATAATGTGATGCGCAGCAATGCTTTATCTTGGCTATCTACGTTTGATTCTCATACGTTGTTCAAATATGTTACAGACGTTACCCCTTATTATTATTTTATAGACGTTTTGGCAGCAGTTTTCGTGCTTCTGCATTTATCTAATTAAAATAAATTATTTCAGCGGTGTTCCATGTAATTCGATCGGCCCGCCCGCCGCGAATTCGAGGCGCGCTTCCGAAGCCAACTTAAACTACAGTATACGCGATATGAATCTCACGTTTGCCGTCGACTAAATAGCGGATAAATTAGCTAACCGAGTTAAATTAGTGAAGTTCGCTGCTCGCACCTTATTCGGCATTTTATAATCTAATGTATTTCAAAAAAGGTAGAGCTTCAGAGTGTTAAGAAAATGCTTGCGATGCCTTTACTAAGCAAAACAGTTTATTGTTGATGGTAACTTTCCGAAGTTTACATGTAGGCTGCAATAGATCATGAAGATTACCACTTGTCCAAGCACCCCTGAACTGCATCACGCGCGGACTAGATCTCAATCTAAAAAGACATCATTGCTCCTCGTAATGCTCCTTGAAATCCCTGCCGAACATAAATGATATCTAACTATTTGTAATACATTTACATAACTTTATGAATATATATATTTAAATAGGCAATAAAACAAAAAATCAAGAGTTTCCCTTGAGTAGGCCGTGAATAATTCAGAAGCTTCTCTCGGTATGTTTTCTGCTATCGACGACGATTCTAGTTTGTAGTCGGTAAATTTGTTTGGTTAATGTGATTATACAGCACAATGTCTGACGCCCTTTTGTGCATTTGTCGTGCGTTTGACTGGTTTAGTGTAGAGCTAGCTTCTTCGCGGAAGAGAGATTATATTGGCAGATTGTTGGAGACACGCCGCTTCTAGCCTGGAGTTCAATCTATTGCTAGATCGTCTATAGGTGCTCGACAGCGCACAATTATTTTACAGGTTTATCTAGAACCCATCGTCAGCAGGGCTGCCAACACATTAGATGGTTCTCACACTTGAAAGTGTACTTGTTTTATACTTTGAATAATTATCAATATTTTCAAAATTACTTCTTTTCAGTGCTGTGTAACTCTTACATCCTGCCACATGTTCTCTTAACTTTTATACAAAGTTATAACTGATTATAAGAGACTCTTGGGAAGAAGTTGTAATACGATATTTTTTCAATGAAAACTCGTGATGGATCGTCGCAAAATCGATGATTGATTCGCGGTGTATTATTCGTTGCTTTCACCAGAGTGCCTTCGTCGGTCTTCATGTTCGCTGCTCCCCACCCCACTTATGATTGATTGCCACCCGCAAACTTCATATGTTTGAGAGATAATTTCGTATTTCAGCTGTAAACAGATTATGCGTGAAAAGAACCGCCGCTTTTCGTATACAACTTTAATCTCTTCAACGTCAACACATTCATCTTTCTATTAAGTATTTATTAATTTCGCTTTTCATGTATAAGCAAACGTTCAGAGTGTATTGCTACGGTTGAACTAAATGAAATGGAAACGTGGTTTATCCAACATTTGGGAAAATTAAGTCGAATTAAAAGTTGTACTCTTATCGTGGCCGCACAAACAATCCGGCACGTTGCAGTAACAGTAATTCCATTTGTGTTTTATGTTCTCAGCATTATTAAATAAACAACATTGCTCTAAATCTGTGCAATTCATAACTATTAAGGCGCTACACAAACAGACTCGGTTCACGCGAGAATTGAAAGTGACTGGCAGCTGTACGAGTTCGATATTTTAACATCCACTATGATTTATGTTTGTGACAATTCTAAGTAATTGTGAAATATTGTTTGGTTTTGTTATGTTTTACATTTAATTATCTGTCATATCAATACACAGTTTATGTGGAGCGGAAAATACGCAAAGATTTTATTTATTAATTAATTTATGACTTGTACTGTAAAACGAGACCTACTTTAAAGAATTTCAAATTGATAAATAAATGCATTTCCTGTATAAGATATCTAAGGGCTAAGTATTATGCCTTTTTGCGTTGGTCATTGGTAGCTCGCCAGATCGGCTATCTCACGCCATCGAGATTGAGAGCAAATTGATTTGCGCACGCGCACCTTTAAGTATCGGTTGACAAAGCCGACGCTGATTGAGTATCTAGGATACCGGCTCGTAAAACTGAATACTAGGAACCAGTACATTTAACTGTACCCATTTTATTTATTACTCGCAATGTTTTATTGATTCGAATCCACAATTCGTTAATTGTCAAGTTTAATTACAATTTTATATTCACTTTATATTTTACATGATACCATTACGCAAATGTTTATGTAACTTTTCAATTATTAAGTTTTTACGTACATGTTCCCACGATTCGTATAGATTACGAGCATAACTAGAGCGCTCGGCGACACGTAGTGCGCTATTGAGAACCATAACACTGCTTACCATTTTATAACGACCTACTTGTATTATACAATGGAGTGTGTATTACAAAAGTCAAGGGTCTTTGTTTACTGGTTAATGCCCTGTTTCATAAGTTTGGTATTTGCGTGAGAGGACTCGAGTCTTCATAGAGTTGTCATACAGCCCCCGGCTTGCGTCGATGCACGGAAAGTTGTTACTACAATATTTCGTATTTGTTAACTTAGGAATAATCTGACGTTTTTGTCGTTTGTTAACTTCTTCGTTATGAGGTTTTCACTATAATTTTCTCCTACGTTCAGATTTTATTTTTGTTGGAGTGGTTGGTAGTAAGTTATCAGTCTAATGAGTTGTTCCAATTTCCAGTGAGCAATGAGGTCGTAGATTTGCAATATACGGGAAAATATGGAAAACCGTGAGCTTGTAATTTTTCCTCAAATTTTTGCATTTGTCACACTAACGGCTATTCCTAAAAATCAAAACTGAATCTTGATTATAGTTCCTTTGATACTTAGAGACAATTTTGTATAATAACGTCCGCTTATATCATTCTTTGATGCTATTAGACGTATTCGTCATCGCCAAATCTGTTTATAATAGTATTGTTTTCGTAAAAAGAGTTTGGCATGAATCGCTTTGTAATTACGGTCGGTGTCGTTGTCAGATGAGCGTAATTTGGACATTTTGACTATTATCCGAACTTATCCGGTTCCATCGACAGCGTAGCTATAAGACTCGGCTATTTAGGACAAACCGTGACTTGATTAGCATTTAGGTCGATCTGTTTCAACCTATAAACCTTACGAAGTTAGTCGCAAGAATTAGATGTTTACAGAATCTGTAATTATTTCGTGTTTATTATCATTCATAAACGCCTTGATCTAAATTATCCTTTTATAGATACGACGTCTAAATAGCTCCGTTTAATTATGTCATACTTAACGATAATTAATAAATCTCAGTTGCAAAATGGTGTCATGCACATATCTGTTGTATTAGTTATAATGTAGAAGTGACTAAGCGCCTTCGCAAGTGATTTCTATTGCGCCAACACAGTAAGTCGGCTCCGTGATAGTGAGAAGTAATTCCATCCGTCAAAACATGCGATTGACAGCAATACATTAGTAGGAACTATCGAACGATCGCCTCGCCGACAACCTGGGAGACGCAATTTTTCACTGTCAACGCTAAGACTAAATGTCTTCGTCATCGCCCTGACTGGTGACTGTCGAAAAATGTTAATGCAATTTTCGTTGCAGGAGGGGTGCCCCTAAAATATTGACTTAAGTTATTTCCGAGTCTGTAGAACCCTTTGTTTACACTAATACTGTATTCTTAAAAACACAGGAAATTGTCACGTTTTCTCGTGTACTTACGCTGTTATGGCTTAGGCTTGATAAATATAATAAAATTAAACTACTAGTGTTGAAATTGCAAGCATCCGGTTGGAAATTCATTCGTGTGTTAGATTGATTCGGCTGGTTCCAAGTGTCTTTCATGACGCAAGAGTTCCAGTGTGTTGTTCGCGGCGATCACGATAATGTTCGATATAATCGGTTTAGGAGAGCTGTCGCTCACCCGCCCATGTGCTAATTGCCAATAGGTATAGGTTATGTGTGTTAATGTTAGATAAAGTACAACCAGTATTTACGTAATACTTTCCGATACTAATATTCGATCGATAGAGAGATAACATTGTCTGCTTTGTCGTGCAACTCCTTTATTGGCCATGACGACGTTTACTAAGCGATTTCATGTTCCGAGCAGTTATTAAAATTCATCATGTATACTCGAAATGTCAAAGCTCAATGAAGATATTCAGATGTAATACATAGTTAAGTTTTTCAAGATGTGATTTCTGTAACTTATATTTATTACCTCTGATTCGATCTAAATTGAAGTGGCCAAGTTTGGCTTTAGATTTAGTTCTGCAGAATTTACATATACATTGAGTTTGCTCTAGATTCTGTATCTATTGCGACAAGCTTGGCAGGTATTAGGTACAGCTATAGATAGATTTATTTCTTGACACAACTTATAATTTTGATTTGAAATGTGTGTAGGAAGTTACGTTCCTCATTATAAAATCTTAGTTAATTCCAATCAATGTTGTTTTTGTATTATTTATTAATAGGAAGTTAAAATATAAAAATGTCTCCTTAATTGATTAATGTTTCCTTCTTTATGATGTCAAATAATTATATCTAAAATCGATCCCACAAATTAAATGGCTATTTAATTAAAAGGGTGTTGATACCAATTACATTTGATATTTGTCTATATCGTTAAAAATAATTAGATTCTTATTACACACGAACTCAAATAAAACTTAATAAAAGGTTGGGCCGTATCGATAAGGGATTGCAGGTCCATTTTGCCATCCTTTTATTTTTCCAAACAAGAAATAAATATTCAATCTGATACATTAATGTGGTCTCCATTAAACGA
Organism: Cyclophora punctaria; assembly: GCA_951394245.1. Lineage (NCBI taxonomy): Eukaryota > Metazoa > Arthropoda > Insecta > Lepidoptera > Geometridae > Cyclophora > Cyclophora punctaria. The sequence goes on from OX596177.1 coordinate 6,396,348, forward strand.
TTAAACGTTGTCCGCTCATCTGCATGCATGCGACGCAGTGATCGTCTTCAAAGTGCAGCCGCTCGAATACATTGGGATTTGTACTCTCGCTGCTACTGCAAATATGTTTCCCAAACTTATTTCCAACTTGGATATTTTATCCTAATACCAATACAGAAGTTAGATGCAATCTAGTTTGATAGTTTCGGGTATTTAGTCGACGATTCAAAGTGATTTTGTTGTAATATATGTACCATTATAAAACACTTATATCTAATGTAAAATACTTCATGTTGCGGGATATGATAAGACTAATAAGTAAACTCTTCAATAAGAATAATTATAAATGTAAGTCAGATTTGGTTGAGCGAGAGGTGACGTTGTTTGTGAATGGCGGATCTCTCGATGGGTGAGTTGCGAGTAGGCACAACTGATTAAGACTCACAATCAGGTCTGTACTTCGGCAGAGGGCTGCTCTTTGAATTTACGATGTGCCTGACCGACGCTTATCGCATGCGAATGATCTGCCCACGGCGGCGCACGTACGGCTCCGCACACATATTTTATTTTATTCGCGCTACTGTGATGTAATGAGCTGATAAATTGGAGAAAACCACCAATTAGTGTCGATGAATTTATTGTTTCTACTTAAAACGTTGGAGGGCGAAGTTATGCGCTTAATCTCAAATTGCATTTTTAAATTCTCTCCGTCTAAAATTAAATTGACGATTACGAATTACATCTTTCGTCAATTAGGCGAATTGAGTGTATTTATTTATATTTCCTGTCCTTGATTTATTGTTTGTCTTTGAGTTGTGTGAACCTTTTAATTACTTATCTTCAACGTTACAGATAAAATGGATATCTTTAATTACAATTATCAATTTACATGTCCAAGTAAAAGGCTGCATTTTTGATATGCCGTTATCATACACTCTCATATTAATCTTCTCCTTTCGTAGACATACACATTATTCACATCCTTTTACTGAGAAAGCTAAGTACTGTTTAATTACAGAATATGAGACACTAGTATAGCAATGCGGGTTTACGCGCTATTTAACGTTCATGTTCATGGGACATTTTCCTATAAAAATTACTACTTATTAACTTCATACATACTTTACCCCTTTAGACAAAATAATATGGAAATATTTGTATAACCATTTTAGTGTGAAGGAGTCCATCGCCGTCCATCTTCACGAATATTCACGTTTGTAATATTTAGTAAAAGTCAAATAGATTTTGTACTTACATTACGAAGCTAGGTAAGTAATGTGTGAAATCAGCAGTAGCTCGTGGTTTAATATATCCTGTGTTTATTTTTATATTATTTTTTTATTCCAATCATAGTTACATTCTATCATGCTTTGCATACCTATATTAAAGCATTTTTCTCTTTTAAAAATCTTTTATCGGATTACAACGAAGGAATCTTTGACTTTAATGCCCCGTCGATATAGTAAAAACAGATGGGAGTGGCACAGATTATGATTTTCGCAATAGTATATTCCGAAAACGCGTCTTTGGGTTACCTTCGACGCACTTTAGTGTAATGCTCATAAAATATTTAGTCAAAATAATCTTATTTGGTAATATGATAATCTATAATTATTCAAAACAAATGAAGCGATCCATTTCAGCAAACAGGTAACATTAATTTACAAATATAGATTTAAATGAGTACAGTCGATGACACAAGTTAGGTCATGAGTCATGGGTGCGGGTTGCGGGTGCGTGTGACGATGTTGATTTATCTCGGTTCATTACACGAACTGCTCGAGCATTTAATCGTACGCGCGGTAGGCGCTCAGGCATTAAACATAGTGTTGACTGTCAACGTACAATCACGGACAGCGCTGTTTGGATGGCACACTTGTGGCTTGAATTAACAATTGTATTTGTTATAGGTACCCAAGTAGATAAATAGCAAGTAAAATTTTCTTATTATGTGACTTTATAATTAATTGTGTTTTATTAGTGCATGACAAGCTATGTCTTACAAATAATGTAATAACAATGTAAAAAGGATTTCATCATTATGATGTTACTTTCTCACTCAACCTTTTTTGTTTTTAACTTATTTGTCAGAAAAATACGTACTGTATAAAAAATACATACATTAATACCGGTTTAAAAATATGTAGTTCCGATAGTTCTTAACCCAATATTACACTTAACCATTTTGTGTTTCACTGTACTTGGTGCTCGATTTTTTTATCTTTGCTTTTGGACATGTCACGCAATTGTCCGAATTGATCGGAATCAACCATAATTAAATAACTCATGCTCCCTTAATATACTGAATTTATTCTCTGTGTATGTTTTAATTAAGATTGATAGCAACATTCGGGAGGTATAATCTTTTAACTGCAGTAGGCGGTTATTTAATTCAGTGACTTTAAAAACGCAATAAATATTTGCATGTGCGAAATAACTGTTCTTTGAAATTGATTTTGTTGATAAATGTAAAGCGTTTAGCTTTAGTTGTTGTTCAGTACAAAAGACTTCAACGCGCTTCTCTTTGTTTAGTACTTTTCTAATATTTGTGTTTTCATAGGATTGAGTTTCTGTGTGAACTACATACATAGGGATTTAAATGGAATTTGTCAGAAAAATAGTGAACTTAAACATAGCTTACATATTCACATAGAAGATGTTTGAAGTATGTATGATACGGAACGAAAAAGGTATAGTGCTTGTTAGACGTTGTGTTGTAGTGAACAGGGTTGTTCAAAATCTTTCTATCATTTTTTCTTTCTCTCTCTCTCTCTCACTCACTAAAAATAGTGACAGCAGATATTAGATAAGTGCCTATAGTATTAAGTTATGAGTTACAGTAGTAAATAACTGATCAAAATGATCTCTACATCCAGCTACTCTTGTGTCTTAATAATACACTACCTTATCTGAAAATCAATGTACAGAACTTTGTACTCGATATCTCTACAATTAGCAAGACAAGATAGATAAATTGGATCCGTGTGATTATGTAGTTAACTTGTGTCTTAAGTACGTGTACTAGAATTGAAATCGGGTTACATATTGTTTAAGGATACTTATTTGTGTCCGTTCACCGTTTAAACGTAGTCTTGGAAGCTGTGCTTACATTGTTGCGACAATTAGTCGTATCAACTATAAGGGTTATGTAAGATTCATTAAATTAACCTTTTTTCGATACGTAGGATGTGTGTCATGATGAAAGTTAGGTTTTGTATTAAATTTGTACTGCGACATGTAATGTTATGAACTATTTTTAGTTATACTAGCTGTTCCGCGCGGTATTTCCACCCACGATGCTGATAGTGTGAAAATTTTGTAAATGGCTTTTAGGTTATTTTCCTAGATTTAGTGGGTCGTCTATACATTTTGAAAAGCTGGTACAAATCTTTTTTAAATTCTTTTACCTGAGTCATATGATTTGAAAATTCAAATCCATCGTCTAAATCTGAAAAACTCTTAAAGCTCATACGATTTCATGAAACAATTCATACGTATCACATAAGTCACTTGCGGTCGAATAATTTAACCAGTAACAATTTAATATCCATTTTAATTTCTTTTGAAAATGTTTCCTGCATTTATTTGAGAGAGTAATGTGTATTTTAATTTAAACAGCAGTTACGTTAGCGAGGGCTTAATTGCTTTTGTGCTCGTTCCTTTTTTGGTTGTAAATAGTTTTTATGGTTTGTCCGTAACTGCATTTATAACTGACGAATTTTTAATTGTCGGGCTTGTATAGGTTTCGATATTCCCTTTTAAAACATCCGTTTAGATATTATATGTACTAGGGTGTTTCTATAAATTTATATTTTTCATTCAAAAAGTTTCTAATTCACGATATTAAATAAAACTTTTACGACATCCTCTTCAAATGCTGTTGTATTTTGATTATAGGATAATAAAATTGCTAACAAGTACATGGGTGATATTTGCTTGCATAATTGCTTTCCATCAGGGGCTTGTTATGAAGATTGCCGGTTTTATTTATTACTGTGGTTTAAAACGTTATGGGATGTTAACTAGTTTAATAAAAATGTGTAATTGTAACTTCAGCGGCCATTTTGATGTCGGGTGGGGTCACCGCGACCCCGCCTTGCGTTTCCGTTGCAGGATGATTAAATGTACCCCACCACAAGTGATCTCCCCTCAAGAAATGTGATTCGCTATACATTTGTTTACATTTTTGTTCGTTTTCTTATTAATTCATTATAAACACGAGTAAGTAAAGTATATTTAATAAAACATATGTGTATTTTAGTTTTTAAAAAAACGCATTAAAACCTCCTTCTTTTTTGAAGTCGGTCAAAATATTGCACGATATTATGTGAAGTTACTTGGAAATTATGTGCAGTTTCATAGTTTTTAAAATGTATTTTAAACTGCTAGTTGAAGGATAATAAAATCCGTTGGCCAGGAAAATTATAGGTTTGTATAATTTTATCGGAGTAAGTATGAACATTTGAAAAGCTTCTGTATTGCTGATATTTTACGTCTAACGGCTCATTGTCCGTTGCAGGCATTATGCTGTCTATTAATTCGAACATTCCCGCTTCCAATGGACGTTTTATACATTTTCATCCACTTATTTTAACGCCTTTTGATCCTCTCTTCTTTATTTACTGTTTATAGATAAAGTATAGAACATGGAGCTTGCCTCTTTCAAAACAATAGTGATAGGTTTATGTCTGCTATTGAAATCATTATTTTATGACGCGAGTGTTTTACTTATGTTACAAAACGTATGAAATACAAAACGTTCTTGAAGTTAATTCTACCAAGAAAATGTTCATTGTTATTTTTATCCATATTATTATCGAAATAAAAAACATTATCCTTCTCGCATAAAATGTAATCAACGTTTTATGTTAATAGTTAATAAATGAAGATGCATTGGTTTAGGATATATCTTAGTTATTAAAGAAGATTGTCTTGAAGTTTGGTTCTCAGGGAACATCTCATTTGAGGCTGCGACGGTCTCAATTGTCTTGGCTCCAAGAGTTCGACTGCGATCTATTGTGTCTCCAGTTATCTCCGGCGCGTTATTAACACTAGATCCGCTCCTACAATATGCTTTATTGCCTTCCACACAACAATGTTCCATCGTGATTCGAAAGAGAACAAACGCGGTTAATCTTTTAGACCTAGAGCCCGTGAACCCCAGACCTTCGTTATTTTATAAAAGCTGAAAGTTTGTCAGCGCATGCTCCCACACACAGGTAAGAACGATGGACTATTATGAAGTTTGGGTTATCGTGGCTTTGGCAGATAAACGGTACTAAAGGTGTGTAAAATACCGATCTAAATTCATCAAATAATAAAGTTTGATTTGTGACATGACATATGTCATTTGAAAGCTCTTGAAGAGTTGTACAAGTCACCCTTTGACGGTGATATCGAAATCGACGGCCAACTTGGTGTTTTCGACCATTGAAGATTGGAGTTGACCTATGCTATGGACGCTGATCCTAATGCTCAACAGTGACATGACCTATATCATTTGAAAGCTCTTGACAAGTTGTACAAGTCACCCTTTGACGGTGATATCGAAATCGACGGCCAACTCGGTGTTTTCGACCATTGAAGATTGGAGTTGACCTATGCTATGGACGCTGATCCTAAGTGACATGACCTATGTCATTTGAAAGCTCTTGACAAGTTGTACAAGTCACCCTTTGACGGTGACATCGAAATCGACGGCCAACTTGGTGTTTTCGACCACCGAAGATTGGAGTTGGCCTATGCCATGGACGCTGATCCTAATGCTCAACAGTGACATGACCTATGTCATTTGAAAGCTCTTGAGGAGTTGTACAAGTCACCCTTTGACGGTGATATCGAAATCGATGGCCAACTTGGTGTTTTCGACCATTGACCTTTAGTACCGTCTACCTGCCAAAGCCACGATAACCCAAACTTCATAATAGTCCATCGTTCTTACCTGGTGTTGGGAGCATGCGCTGACAAACTTTCAGCTTTTATAAAATAACGAAGGTCTGGGGTTCGCGGGCTCTTGGTCCATTTAGTATTCGTTGTATATTTGCGATCTATACATCTATACTAATATTATAAAGCTGAAGAGTTTGTTTTGTTTGTTTGTTTGTTTGTTTGTTTGTTTGTTTGTTTGTTTGTTTGTTTAAACGCGCTAATCTCAGGAACTACTGGTCCGATTTGAAAAATTCTTTTTGTAATGTATAGCCACATTCAACGGGAAGGTTATAGGCTATTTTTCATCCTGGAATTCCTACGGGAACGGGCACAACGCGGGTAAAACCGCGGGGCGCCGCTAGTCAAAAATAAATGTTAAATGAATCTGCATTGGTATTGTGCGGCAACGAAATCAATTTCATTTCCAAAGCTTATGCAACGTACGTATCGTATACTTTATTAAAACCCATTCATTGAGTGTCGCCTGTCAGAGAGTTGTTTTTATGCGACACATTGAATAATATTTTGAAATTGGACAGTCATTGGTTTGTTGATGCAAATTATACGCTGCGGGCTCCGTGTTGGACTGGTTTTTAATTGCCGTCCGTATGTGAGCATTGAGTACTGATTTACAGCAAATTAAATGCTTGAAGCATCTCGCGTTTACGGACCGACGTCTCATTCGTCCAACTGCCGGCTCGACACCTATCAATTATCTACCACTCGAGCCGTGTAGGTTTAAGCATTAACTACGCAGTCACTAAGCAGCTTGTTATAACGTCGGGAATCCATGTAAGGGCTCCTTTCAATTAAACATACCACAGGAATATAGTAAACTTATTTACAGAATGCAGATAGTTATAGTTTAGCAGTTCCAACACATTTTAATTTACCAACAGCGCAGTGAGGGTAATGAATAGAACATTTTATTGCTAAAGTGGATCTAATGTTAATAATGCCACCTCGTTGGATTGATTGTGCGTTCGTTTCATTTGTATTGTCCTCGTGGCATCGTTTTGCGAGTAATTGTGTGTGTGAATATTTAATGAATAGAGAGAATTATTTGGTGTACTGTCAGTTAATATGATGACAGCACAATGAGGAATGTGCTGTTGGCTGTCGGTTGACGGAGGCCTCGCAACTACTACGAAACTAGATGTCGTAACTATTTTACGACACACAATAATATCTTTGGTAGCATTATAATATAAATATTTATCATATTTTTATTAGAATGTTATTCACATTTCAAATGAATTCTATAGCTATTCCACATTATGTCCGTAGTGGTTTTCATGAGAATTCCAAATGGTAGAGTGGGTAACCGTTAAATGTTAACCTTGATGTACTCTCCCGAACTTTGTTACTAAAATTGTAATCAAAATGCTTAAAACCATTGCGAATAAACATTCGGACGGACATTTAAATTACTCGTTAATGTGCATAATGGATTAGTAATTGCTTTTGGGTTATTCGATTTGTAGAAATAAATTATCTCCAAAAAGCACGTTAACATTAACGTGTGCTTTTTGCTTTATCGCTAATCTCAATAATTACGGCAAAAATTCGAGTTCGCACGTATTGTTCGAACAAAAGGTAGGAATAAAAAATGTGTAGCTAACAAGAGTAACAAGGACGCGTATCGACATCTCGTCACGGTTTTTTATAAAACAAATTGCAGTTGCCCCTTTAATTGGTCGGGTCTGGGAGTGGGATGACTTTACAGTTTAGTAGTGCGAAGTGCGCGAGCGACATAATAATACGTTGAGGCTCGAAGGTATGATGGTACTAATGGCGGCCGGCGTGCTCTGGACTCCTGCTGAGTCAGAGTATTTGAACGATGACGGCGCCGAAGGTAGCCCAAGTGCTTCCTGATTCCTCACGACGTGTACATATTGACAGCTTTTTCTATATTATGGTGTTTATGGGTTGTAGCAAGACTTTATCCTTTGCCACATAGTGCAGGCATGTTGTTGTTTCGGTATTTTATAATTTTATTACGCTTAGCTAACCAAACTGAGCATAGAAGGGGGTACAGAGGCAGTGGGGCATTACAGGTTAAAATAAAATAGTAGTTAACTAGGTGTCAATATTCTATTACAATATCTGTTCCCATACATATTTTAGATTTCATTATGTAACTATTTGTAGAAGCTCTCCGCTGTAATAAAGTAAATGAAAATGGTCATGAAAAATGTAAATAGCCCTCGCCCCGTCTCCGGCCGGTCGCTCATCGAGAGCTCTCCTTTATCTGTTTTAAATTCCCGGCACGCACGCCTCCTTGTTTGATTGTATTTCACTTAATCCATCCGTTCCGCTCATTCTCTATGGTAATTCATCGGCGGCATTGTTTTATTTTCGTACAATGCTTCATTATACCTATCGAATATGTACATGCCACTATGGCTCTTACAGTGTGGGAACACCGCCCATTATAGAACACATTTCATGTAAAATATAACGTAGTTCGGTCCCTACGTATCCGGTCGGACCACTCTCGTTTGCACCTTGTCAGCGCTACCGATTCTATCTATAGCCCTAATTGCTGATATTCCATTAAAGTAATAAATACGCTTCGCCTTCTCACCTTCTTATTAGAGCAGATTATAACACCATTCTGTTTCTATTATGTCGTGAGTTGTAATATTTGACCAACGATTGTTCGGTTCCTTTTGTTATCAATATTCGTGAGATTTTATGTTTACTTTCACGGCTTGAATGAATAATTACGAAGGCGGTTATTAAAGTACACTTTGATTGTTTAAATGGATTGAGATATGTGTTTTAAAAATTTACTTTTTTACATATTAAGTGGAGTAGTAAGTGGCCGTGTGATATTTCTTGGAATCACTTTAAGTAGGTACGTTTGTTAACTGTAAGTGTTAAATTATGGTTACGATAAGATTTATTTGGGGATAAACTAGCAATGTCTGGAGCGCGCTGAGTCATACAAATGTGTGTATTCGTGATGCTGTGCGTAAAGCTTCTCATCGCGCATCAGATTGTAACTAGAGAGTAGGCTGGCTCTGTACCGTACCGAAAAGGTTTAAGTCTTGCACTTGTAGACAGATATGTCATATAAAGTATGGATTAACAATTTCTTCGTAACCCTAACCGTTCGTATGTATCTTACATATGTTAGGTATTGACGTCTTCGTTATGAAAAAGATCGTTTCCTTTTCTTATATTTTTTTAAAAAGCTTTAATATATATTTTCAGAAGAGATTTCATTTTCTGATTAGTTACTGAAAACTGGTTTCCTTACAGGCTTTTTCTGGTTCAGTATGTCCGAATCTTTTAAAGTGGCTTATGAAATTCGACTTTACAGTCAAAGTCAAATATTTTTATTCAGTTTTGGCACTTTTCAACGTCCAGTTTCCTATAAACCTCGTATATATAAACTATATATATACGAGATGATCGTAAAATGTGTAAGTTCGTAACTTGCACTCCAAACAAAGATCTGTCATCAAACTGTGAATCGTAGGCGTAGTACGTGTGTAATGACGAGATGGCTGCCGATAACAATAGATAAACTTGTAAAGCCTTTGCCGGGAATAACAGATTTATTACTCACCTGCGAATTTTCTTCGTGTTCAAACGAACATTAAACAGTATTACAGTTCTATCACTACGAACTCTAGGAAATAATAGACATCAAAATCTTACCAATCACATTTTCCTATAACTTGATGGAGCTTTGTATGAAGAAATCTGAGAAACAAAGATTGCCGACAAATTACAGGAAGTCGTATTATTGATCTTTTTAATAGTTGTTTTTGTTTCTATTTTTCAGTCTTACTACAAAATTCTGTTTAGATGTACTTAGAACATACGAGTACACTATACTTTACAACGTAACGTAAATACTTTTCTATGAAACGTCATAAGACACTTAATATTTAGTTGTTTTATAAGTACGGCTTTAGTGTTTCGGTAAATGATAAGTGTTGTGTAGTGTCTGGTGCAGGAGCAGTTAATGTGGCCCTCGTTTAAGTAAACAAGGTACACGTCCGCGTAGGCAGCGCGTCTTGTTTTTATCCGTCTTACTCCGTGCTGCACGCTTGTTATCTTGTTATCCTATCTCGGCGAGATTGTGCCTTTTTGCGCAACTGATGCTCTCAATGTATGCACATATTTCCCTTCCCAGCTCCTATCTGGTAAGCGAGATAGTCCCCTTGTAAACCATCTTCGAATTGATGTTGTGCCTAGCGGGAGTTTTATTGCCTATTGCAATCTTCAATGCTCGCCGTTCAGGTAACTCATTTTGATGATCAAAGCAAGGAAGTATTTAAATGACTATGCTATAAAGATAGGAATTTACTGAAAAGATGTGAACAATTCACTAATGATAAATACGGAGGATAATTGGTTAAAGAAAGTCACGATAACTCCAGCAGAACACCATTCGCGGCCACAATGTAGCCACCGTTTATGGCGTTAACGAAGCTAAAGGTCTCTTCGGTCTTGACCTTCAATGAACCGCTTATTATGTCTAAATTAAGATCACGCGCTTGTTATCAACTAAATTTCATCTACGGAAGACTGTTTACGATACCTATATGAGTCGGCTATAAAAATGCTTTCTCGACTGGTTCTGAAATATGGTGGTTCAAAGTAATTAATTTTACACTTTTAGTTGTGTGTTAATTGCAGACGTAGACCATAATTTCCTTTGAAGCTAACGTCCCTTCTAGTGGAGGTATAAAGTTGCGTTAAAACCGTTGCTATTCCGCATTAAGCTTATGATAAAGAAGGAGGCGAGAGCGGAGGCTGTGAAGCCCTTTGTGTGGGTGCCCGCTGGTAGGGACCATCGTCGCGAGTAACGTATAAAAACATTCTCCCTCCATCTCTGCTTACTAAACGTGGAGCCCCGTAGACCGTTTTCCGCTAAGTTAAATTCTCATTACTTTTCTTTGAAAAAGAAGTTAGCCTTTATAACCGCGCGCCGCGCCCCGGCCGAGAAAGAAAACTCTATTACAATGATGGCTTTTGACAGGGGCGCGCTTCGTGAGTCGAACCCTTTTAGACGGCCTTCTTTTATTCGCAAACAATTACAGCGCATTAAGCGACATTATGAATCGGAGCGCGCGGCACAGTATCGTGAACGTTTAATGATAAGGCGGTCGGATGGACCGGGCGGTGGCTTTGGATCGCAAATCTCTTTTAAGTCGACACGAGAGCAATGGCTCGATAATGAAATTAATTATGAAATTTATGGCACTGCATGCAAGTGCAGCGGTCGTGTCTGACGTAAGTGCTTTTGTCGTGCGATGTGTACCGTCTTAATCGACAATTTACTGATGCAATTTAGTGAGCGGAACATTCTTAACGTCCTATCCGGTCGTTAGCTGACTCAATTCCGATTATAATTGCAATGACGATCATGATTTACTCACTCGTTTTTTGTTTGTTTGGATCTTGAAAAATTAAAAACTAACGCATCTGAACAACTTACTCAAAATGAGGTCTCTTGTTGAAACTAGATTAATGCAACAAAAACAAATGATGAATCATTTTTTAACACATGTTTGAATTTATACAGTTATGTTAGAATACCTTGTTCAATTTTCCCATACAGTACGTAATCAATCATCATCAAATTGATGCAATTAATAGCACTTAATTGTTCTTGCTCAGAGATCGATGATTATTTGATAGTGAATTGATTTCCTGGCACCTGTAGGATGTGAAAAAAATTGATAAGTTATTGACGAAACTCCACGATTCCAAGCAAATAGTTTTTGTATAGGACTTTGATTTCTAATTACAATTATAGTTATTGTTATTAAAACAGTTGTAAACCGATATTTGATTATAATTGTAAACAGTATTATTGTAGTTGTAAGTTGGCCGGCTAACCTCATGTAAGTGGAGCCGTGGTCGCGGTAACGCTCGCCCGCTATTTGCATAACGCATTCGCTAACAAGACACGTTCGAGTACAATTGCGTTCGCGAAAGAACCCTACTCAAACAACCCATTTCTATTTCAGCTCCCAACCGCTTGTTTAATGGCCGGCCCGTACAACCGTGTCGGCTAACACTTAACGTTCTTTGCATACGAAAGAGTAGAATGGTAACCTTCCCAGTGTCTCTTGTTATTACACTACTCAGTATTCAGGTCGAGCGAAGTTGAAGGTCGTCTTTGCTCGAGATAACGAACAACTAGTTCCTTTTATTTCTTTATCAGCAGCCACAACTCGCGGTAACGTTGTAAATATTTCACATTTATTCACACCTTGTGCGGACGCTGAATACTTATGAGCGTTCTAAACAAGTTTACATAGAGAGTCATGACAAATTGCCGCTCATCAATCTAGTCGCAGCGCCGATGCCTGACTCGGGAATTCATTTTCTGTACACACTGACATCCATCCTAACTGACCCGAGTGCCTAAATGAAACGCCACAAAATAACAAGTAAAAGACCAACTGCTTACGACGTAAATTCTTAGATAAACGACTGCACTTAATCCGGGAGTTAGAATGTTGACAAGGAATGAAGACGATCAAGAATAAAAAAGGCCCGCCATTTTATTCCATTAATCCACGTCATGTTGAATGTATTTATAACAAAGATAGCACTTAATAACTCAAGTTGGTTTGCGATCGAGCCTCTACACACCTAGTGAAACCTCTAATCACGTGTGGGTTGCTGTAATTGAAGTGGAGGTTTTTTACTTTTATCTTAATTTATTCATTTGGAGTGCACTGATAGTTGATGTTGCTGTGACCACTTGTCAGTTTCAATAACAAGGTGGCCGGCCGTGATTGTGCACCTGTTATTATGTTAAGAGGATACCAAGCACCGGGCATTGCAGCGCCTATAACAAAAAAAAAACAAAATAGTCATCTGAGCACATCATTCTCATTTAATACGTTTATCAATCAGCCCTTTATCGGTAATGTATTACTATTGATGAAAAATTGTATTTTGAAACAAATAATTAGTCGGTTTCGTGACTATTGCCAGTTGATGGATAGCGTGCCGGAGATAAGATCGCCGGCTGCCGCCGAATTTCATGAGAATCTTATTTACAAGCCCAAGGCAGCCGCATTGTAAATTATCGAATTATACTGGACTCGACGGAGCGTACCTACGAGAACGAGTGTTTATTTAATTTTAGGAAGCGTTTTGTCCCTATTAACACAACGTTTTATAACGTCTATCCGCTTGTTGGAAAGTGTGAGAACGCCAACAATCATATTGTTGTTAATTCTGAAATTGTTTGTAGTCACGAATTTAATTTGTAGGTGTCGAGTTGTTAATCCACTACTACAAATGATCTTTGTTTTGATTGTACAGTCGACTTCTGTTACTATTGTGACTTGGTAATAAGTTCTCTTGCAAACTTTGACCTTATCATATTTCAAATTATTTTATTTAAGTCTGGTCTTGACAGTGTAATAAATATTGTTTAACCAATTTGCAATGAGAATATCGGGTCTTAAAGATGGCCAAAAAGGTATGCATAAAATATCTTGAAATTACCTATAAATTCATAAAATAGTTGCAAACTTTACGTACCAATAATAAATCACGAAGATACGAGTTATTCAGTTAAACCTATTTGTGACTTGAAATATAATAAAATCGAGACCAAAATGTGTTATGGATAACATTTCTGTGTAGAGCCACTTTGTGAGATATGCAAAATTGATATGCAGTGCATTGTGTATTGGAGGAAATACAACCCAATATGGGGTGTAGATATCTGTTTCCATATATCTTGGCTGCACCGCGTGTGTAGTTGTTAGTGCCTGCAACACCATAGTTTTGTGAAAATTTTGTTGTAATTTAACTCACCTTTATCTTATGAATTTTAACAAACACAATGTCTAGAGCTTTTATTTTCAGTCACGAACTGTACTATTTATGGAGATAAAATACCAAAATTGAATCCGACTTCGAAAATCCTATCTATGATTTGAGTTGTAAAGTTACTTTGATATCTTTTATTGAAGTTGATGGTCAATCCCCTAAACCCCATACATTCTCTTCCTGGCATGTAAGCTATATTATCCTAAAACTAGTCGAACTTCTGTGATCGTTCCTGCGCCAATTGTTAGGATCGAACACTTATTGGCATTCTCTTGTCGCATAAGTAAGCTGAAGCAATTGAATGTTACACAACACTCACCTATTTCGCCACTTACAAAGACCAAAGAGCATCAGATAGTTGCATTGTTCGCTACAAACTGGATTAGCAGTCGATTTTACTTTGATAGACGTCAGATGTGTACTGAGTCATGTCTGGCTTGCGACAATCTGATCTGTAAGAGTAGCGCTACGCATGTTATGTCGATGATAAAGCAATGCACGATCCAAGAGCAATGTCATGTTAGTTTTTTGTATCTGTTATATTCTTATAGGTATATTCTTCATAACCCGCATGTGACTTTAGCTAAGTTCATCGATAAATCACCCAAAGCTTGTTAGCAATTAATTAGAGAAAGGTTAAAACAATATTAGTACAAGGACTTTTATAATGCCAATGATGTTAAATTCATATTGACCTCAACTTGGTCACGATTTCCACTATATCTGATAATCGGAGTCATATTTCTATTGTCAATAAATACTTGTTGACCTTGTATGAATAGTTTATAACAAATAACTTTCATCTGCAACCATTTTATTTTCTAAAGTATGTTACACTCGTTTATAATATCTGTGTCCGTCCATGTTAGTACAACAACAATCAGATGTAGGTCAGAATTATGACGGTAAATTTTCTTTATAGGGTTATTATCTCTTAAAGCGATCGACGCGAACCACGAACAGTTTTTGCCGTTTGTACAGTATCTACAGTAATTTATGGCGTGTCATGTAACTAGAGACTCGATGGGCCCCGAAAGAATTATTGCAAGTCGCCGAGTGCATCTCCCGTTTCGCACGCCCGATTCACATTGTTATTAAGTTCAGAGGTCGCTTTGTTTATGAGTCAACGCTTTCGAAAGGTAACACGCCGGCTAGCGAGTGAAAACATCGCTCGAACTCACTGATGACATACAATTGATAATGTAAATATTACTCTTATAACCGGTGCTCGAGCGTACTTTTCATCGAGATTTAAGCTTCGGATCACGCGATCATAATTTGATATCAGTCCCGTGAGGTTAGATTTTTTTCTCACTACAATAAGTTATGTGTATAATCTCCCGCGGTAACCGTACAACGGTATTGGTGTTCCCAAGTTCGTAATTTAGGATCATTTATGTTTGTTTACGATATATCACCTGAATTATGGGGTATTACGTAGGCAATGATAGTTTTAACTGGATATTTATTAATCTGTTGTTGTGGTTCTGTGAGCAACATCGTACGTTACAATCGAAGTATACAGTTTTTGCAATACGTCTACAATTCGATTCACTTTCGACGGGCGGGCGAGTGTCGTGCGACACACGGCCCACGACTGCGAATGCCTTCCATAGCTGAGTTGAGTATTATCTGGATTATGATCAACAGTCGGGGGCGGGTAGTATTGCACATCGGTCCAGCTGTTTGCTTATTGTCTTGCGTAACCCGGTGAAGCCAACCAGATGATAATTTGCTTGCCCGCCTGGGCTTTCATTATCGTCGGGGCTACTTCGTGCGTGCTTAATTTAATTTAGTTAACCAGCTCTCATGCTGTTGAGAAATTTTATAATTTAGCAAAAAGGTCGTAAGCTCTGCTATGGTAAACATTGTTATAAACCGTTAGTCGTACTCGTATTTATGTTGTTTACATCTTCATATAAAATATGCATCATGTCACGTATTGGTCTTGGCGACTGCAATCTACTCCCGACAACTTTTGTGAGTTGAAATAAATATAAGGATGTGTGTACAATGCAGTATAAGACGTACGTAGATCGGTACATACTTACGTAAAGCTAGTACATTCAATTGTCTGAAACATTGATTGGCAACGAGAGTGAAGTTTAATAAATGAGAGCGTGCACTCCGTTGACAGAACTGTTCTAATAAAGACTTGCTTCTGACTCGCAGGAATGTAGTGGTAAGTCGATCCTTTAAATGAGGGAAGAGTAATCCCGACCGTGGTCACGCGAACAACTTGACACTCCCGCCGATCCGACATCCTTTGTTGTTCAGGGCTGTAGCTGTGGGTCGTGAATCGTTCGGATTCCACCTTCATTCTGATACATTTTATTAAACATGCTTACCGATTTATTGCGCAGATACTTTCAATCGTAACGATATAAAACTGTTGTTAGCATATCAGTGTGAGAATTGGATTGGTGCATAGACGAAACTGTGTCGATAAACAAAAGTATCTGTGACACCTTTTAAGTATGTATATCCAGCTGATGTTAAAAGCTTTAATATCAACTCAAAAATGACTACTAGCCAGGACGATACCCAAAACAAAGAAAATAACAATTAGCCTGTCCTACATAGTAATGAAGTTACAAATAACAATCAAACGCCGCTTACGCTATCATTACAAAAAATACTTAACCAAATTTTCAGGTAGCATGACTATAAAATGCATTTAAAATAAAAGTTTCCCCCCTAGCGAGGATTTAACGTGGTATAAAAGAGAGTACCATGCTGAGCCACGATTTCATTGGCTGCAGAGGCGGGCGATAGGGTTGCGATGTAAAACGAATTGCCACAATACCACCTGTGCTATCTGCGTCCAGGCCAGTGATGCGTGCTGTGCCCATGTGACTCGCCGATACAATGGGACAGTATTAACGTTATAAATGGTTCTGAACGTTTAAAGCTACAACTTCCATCTGTAAAAGTAACGAGTTACAGCTTGAATTTGAGAGCACTCGATTTTCTATGTTGAAGATAATGTATTTGGCCTGTAATCATATTTTGTTTTAAACTAGGTACGTATCTCTTGTACTCGTATGAACTTGTGGTATGAAAATGAAAATATAGACCCTAATAAATGCCAATAAGAATAAATAGTTGTATATTCGTTAGTAACGAAGATATTTCTAACACATTATGCTATATAATGTGTATCTGATTATCAGTACTTGATTGAACTTTATAAATGAATTATATTAAAGCCACTAATAAGAATACTTGTTCCAGAGTAGGATAAAAGTATCTCTAACCACTGAATGTGTGGTAACCTTGTTCAGATGTAACTATTTATGTCGTCTACTTTATACTTTGAACTAGAAGTTGTTTGTGGATAAAGACTATCCGCTCATGAAAGGATTTCAGTGTCTACAGTTCCATATAAAAGCTTTTACAGGATTTCAATGTTCTTCGAAGAATGTAGATACCTTTAGTTCAAATAAAATACTAGGTATACGAATAAGTATTTAGTTTCAATAAATTTACTTGTTTGAATAGTACTCATCTCATTCTCCACTTTTTGACCGAATGCAATACTAGGAGGAGATACTCAATTGTTATCTTTGTTTCTTCATATCATTGTTGTTTATGACTGATTACACAAATTATTTCAGTAATGGTGATGGTATGCGTTCTACGTTTTAAAAAAATATGGTAAGTAAATGTCCTAAAAGTAAAAATAAAAAGTTATAAAATAGTTTAATTTTAGGGTAAACATATACTTAAATTTTTTATGAAACATTTCAGCAGCTTCACCACATGTCCTATGCTTAAAAAGATCTCACACATGAAGAGCTCCAGGCTCTTTCAAGATATCTGCATAGTGTGTATTCTGCTCAAAAGCCTATTTAAATCATATAATTAATTACTTTAATATTCTAGATAACATTGTCATCACATACATTGTTTGTTACATAAACGTAATAAGCCTCTTAAGTAGTGTCAACTAACGCCAAGCCCTAATGATAATTTAAGTTGAATGCTGTTGAGATGACGTAATGCTTGCGACGTTACCGTCATACGTCCATTTATCATTGGCCACCGGGGTGTGACGTCACGTGATACGGACGGGGTGTCTGTGACACACGTGTGCCTGACACGACACTCACGTCTACCGTACGTCTATGTAAATATTTCAAGATTAATCATCGTGTCAACTTTGGGCTTCGTTCAACGATTTATACACAAAAAAATTAATAACCGTTGATAGTTATGATTATTTGAGGAGGATACGGTACACACCCTGCACTAGGCAAGTTTTTATGAAAGTTTCGATGATGCCTAATCACTGATGAATTATCGGTAAAAAAATGATTAAATTAAATCTGATATTTTGAAAATAAATATTTTGAAGCCTTTATTGCTATACAATTTAAGAATAAGATACACGTAAAAGTACGGCAATTAAATAGCGTTTTTTAACAAATACCTCGACGTTGCCTTTTAATAATGTAAGATAAATATGTCCATGGACTCAGTTTGTCGGTTACAGTGAATTATGTTACTTGCCGTATCGTCCTTTTTTCATATTTATTGGTTCTAAGTACGGCTAAAACAGTATGCAAGTTAGCAAAAACTGTGACAGCTTGCGTGGCTTTCTTACCCCGTAGAGTTGTTTAGTTAAACACGCAGCTTTTTGTGTTAGATTAGTTGTCTAGACTGTTTGTGAAGTATTAAACTGACGTACAAACATTAATTGCGAGTTAAGCATAGCAGTCATAAATCAATTATAAACTAGCTTGTTTTGTACAAGTTGTGCAAAATAACTATAGAAACAATAACGTAATTTATAGTTCTTCAATATTAAACCGAAAGATTTTTAATTGGTACAATCAAAATGATAAATTGTATACCAAATATACATGTTGATTCTCACCTCAGACGTATACCCCATTCGTTTTTAAATTGAGGAAAGAATATAACATTTTACTGTTTATTTGCTTAAAGCAATTCCGAGTCAATTAAAAAAAGATACCGGTTACAGACGAGTCGTTTTAATTGGGACCGTAATTTCGGCAATAATAATCTTATTGTTTTATTGCTTTAAAGCTTCAACCGCCGTAATAAGAAGTTTAATCTTACGGATCTATTCACGACACTTATTTATATAGAAATAAGTTCTATTTTTGGGTGAAGTTTTAAATTCTTACATGAACTGTGATGTTTAATTGCCGCTTTTGTCTTTGAAGTCGTAAATGAGATGCGTCTTTGTGTTCACCTTTCAACTACCTGACACGTAGTCTATTATACTACAATAGTACCAATGTAACTTACACCTGGCTCGGGTCAGATTTCATTTTGTACATGCATTTCTTTCATAGTTTCTTGGGCGCACATGCACGTGAATTTAATTTGTATGAACGAATATAAGAATAAAACATCCCCTAGGAGTAATGATATGAATATTATTCAGCTCAGTAATGACTTGTATGCATGAATCTGATTAAAGTCGTTACTTATGATTTTAAATAGATCCCTTGGTTAGATTGCGAACCCTGAATTGGATCATAAAAAAACGGAGTCAGGCAAAGGCCAAGTGAAACTCAGCGCGCTATTTATCTTAAAGTTATCGGAATACCGCAGCGTCTTCCTTTTTCTCTCCCGTCCCATATACTTTGAGTTGCGTGTCGTTTTATTCTCGTTTGAAAAACTGATTACTGCCGATGTGTGTGTAGTTGGCTCGGCGTCGTGCGAGTAGGACGCTATGATCGTTTTGCATGGAAAGAGGCGAAACCATCAATTTACGCCGCGCCGCAGCGGGGAAACGCGTCGATCTCAGTTAAAAGGCGCAAACCGGAGTTCACTTGCGAGTTTGTGAGGCTGCGCCGCTCTGCACTCGCCTAGTTTGTAGTTGTGGCTGCTTGCTCTCCGATGTAAACTCGTGTTGTGTTCGTGGAACAACCACTTACAGTTCGATGGGTTTAATCCAACAACTTGTACCTCTTACTGGAATAAGAACTACGATCCGAGACCGCCCACCATTTGATTCTCACTCACCTCTTACACGATGATAAAAATGTAGTTGGTAGAAAACATGACAATATGTAGGTAAAGTGTCGTTGTTCTCGACAGGTGTGGCGCTCCGACACTATCGTTCAGTTGGAAAAGTGTAAAGTCGCGATTCTCCCAGCGGGCGGTAATTCATCGTTGCGTTTCTTTTTTACCGCACTGCTACGGTTTTTGTAAGAAAGACGAGCGAGCCAGTTTTGTGTACTATAAAGAGGCGTATTGGCAAGAAAATTGCTATTTTTACAAACAAGCTCTTTACCGAACAAAAAATATGCACGCGGCGCCGCAGGTACATAATCAATTCAAACGAGGTACATTGTTTAATGGACCTGCGATAAAATATGTTTGTTTTAATATATTCTTCTTGTAATGTGATCACAACTACGACTAAATTGTGGTACATTACTAATGAGTCATACTGAGAATCAATAAGGTCGGGTGCGCTTTTATTAAGCGTTGCGATAAATTTGCATCGCCAAACAGTGCCCATAGCAGCGAGGCACGTTCAGCAAATAGAATAAATACGTAGCTCCTCGTTTCCTCGGCTCACGGTTCTGCCTCGCGCCCCCTCTATAAACACAATTTGGCTCTATTTATGTCCCAACGTTCAGAACATTCGGATCACTTAAATACCCATACCTACTGCATTGTCTGATTTGCGTGCGAGTGCTCCTGTTGCGATTTGTTGCGTGCCTGAACCGGTACAGCCCTTGCATTTAGCTCCATCGATCTTTCAACACTGAATCGATAATGATCTACATTAATTATTTTACGATCCATCGAAGATTTGGCTTCTTTATTACCTCTTTTCCTTTGCACGCCACTTATCAATGTTTGATTAAATATGTTTGCTTTAATTATTGACATAATCGACAAATATATTCATGGACATTAAAAGAATACGGTGTAGTTAAATATTTTATTGAATGCGGTATTGTGTACGTAAAAAATCTTATGTAAAATATCATAATAACATGCCGGCGCGCGCGATGATCGCTGATTGCGTCGATTACGCGCGGCAACTTTACAATAATTGAGGACATCTCCTAAAGCTAGTGTCATGCACGGGTCAGTAGCCGTCGTAAAAATTCACGATCACTTATACCCATTCCTGAAGGTAATCGGGAGCCCTCACATTAAGATAGCGAGGACGTGCCAAAATTTCAACATAGTTGCCCATTGCTACCACGTTAATTTGGTGACCTAATAGCCTCACAAGACTTTGTATACATCGTAAGCTGAAGTGATTGATATATAATTTTGGAATATACACGTTTATAGATGACGTGTGTGGGTACAGATTATTGTACGAGAGAACATATAATGTGTGGGTGTATTTAAAAGAAAGCGAAGACACATGGTCGATGGTCGAATTTGTGAAGAGTTCAATAAGCCGGGCTTAGCATTGATCTTCGATCCGGCGATTACGACCGGCCGGCGTTGACGGATGTCAGCTTAACTTGTCTGTCACCCGGGCGGCGCAGACACCTACCACATTAATCTCTATTCTCGCCGAGCAACACGTGGATTTACGCATCGTCGAAAGTAATTTATATGCAAATGACTCCAACCTTGATGATTTCGTGACTCTAATGCGGCTCGCGCACTCCAAAGCCACAAAGACCTCAGATTTGTGTGGTAACGGTACCACATTAGGTGTGAATTAATCATTAAAACATAGGCTGGGTGTTAATTTATTTTTATTTTTAGTGATTTGTAAATGTTACAACCAGTTGATTTATTCGTAGTGATTACCTTCCCATGGCAATAGAGAATCTCGACACGTGTGCCTCACTCAAATCAAGGATATGCATTGATGCAGCTTTAACTATGCATGACATTGCGGTTTTCCTGGAATAATTCATTTTAAAGTTGCCACTGCCGGTGCTACAATATTGCTTATATGATTTAATATTGTACTCGTAATATATTAAATTATCTTGTCGGATAATCTCATGAATTAATATTTCAGTAATATCTATGTCAGTTGTCAAGAGACAAAGGGCTCGGAGTTGTTACGAGTTTGCGACGGGCGCGCGCTGGTCTCTTTGTGTGTACCACAATTATATTACTGGCGTCTTGATAAATAGGAACAACTGTTGGTGCAACAATACGGCTCGTAAGGCGATACTCGCGCTATCGACCATTCGATTAATGACCCTCTCGCCTAAAAGAATGAACCATAATATTTATTATCTGATAAGCGACCGCTACCGGGTGATTCCTGTGTCCATGAGCATTATACAACTCCCGGTGCATCGTCTATACATTACTCAACATTGTCTCCGGAGATATCTATTTATAGATGTGTTTTTCGTGTTATTCATGTCGTCCATGTTTCTTTGTTATTTCGATTGTTATTCTTCGTTGGTGTTCTTATGAATTGTGTCTGTAATACGATCTTTTGACGCGTAGATTTAATAAATCATTAAATAAAAAAGACATTACATAATATACACTATATAATCTCGTATTGCATAGTTATAAGTATCACAAATACTAGCTTCGGCACTAACAAATTATTCTCCCCGAACACTAATAATTATTTTAATATTAAGGTTCTTGTGTGAACATCTGTTAACGCTTAATGGTCGTAGCACACATATCAACTCGTAAACGGAACGTAAACGTATCAACTCGAGCCGTTCAGTATTCTTTGTATGAAACTCCCTACTGCAACGCACACTTATCAGAATCGTAACGTAATCGCCTCGCCTCGGGACAAGCTCACAAACCGCAGTACGGTGCGTGGTCGACTTGCCGTACCCGCGCTTACGTCTCTCCGTACCCGCGCTTACGTCTCTCCGTACGCTGTCTTACGACTCTCCGTACCCTAGCTTGCGTTTCTTCGTTCCCGCCCCCAGCCGTCGTCAACCAGCGACCAGCGAGCCGTAAGCGCGGCGTCGCCTAGCCGTAGCCGAGTCGATTCGGAGCTGCTGATCGCACGGTGACGCGCTTACGATAGGTTGACGCCTGGTTGACGCCTGGTTGACGGCGAGGCGATACGGTGACGATCCCTTTCCGAGTTGATATGTGTGCTACGACCATAAACCATAAGATATTAAACGAACTAATCAGCTTGAGTTTTTGTATTAAAATAGTTAATGAAACTCCACGCCCACGTTTTGAGACCCAATTGATCTCGGTGCGTTAATGACTGCGTCGAGAGATGCGCGTACGCACCCAAACGAGTAACGAGACTCAATCGGAAGATTATAAAAATATATCGAACTTTTTATAGTTCTTTTACTGTCCAACGTAGGCAATCATTTCAAAATCTGAAATATCAACGACAGACGGAATGACATTTGATGGTTTTGTCAAATGATTAAGCATAGTTTAGTTTTATGATGGATTTAATGAATTTCTGTATTAATTAAGAATACAGATTTTTTTTAAAACATCCGTTATGTTTGCCGTGTCACCGTACAGGGAAGGCAGCTCAACTGATAGAAGAGTAGGTTTTAACACCGTAAAGATTTAAGGATGAATAAAAAGTTCACATAATATGATTTGATTCAAGCTACGAGTATATCGAAAGTACGAAATAAAATATGCGAGTGTAAATCGCCTTATAACAGAGAAATCTAAAATTAAAAGCAAATAAATCGTAAGACGGAGTCCATATAGAAGTTAATAATTCACGCGAATGACAATGTTATTAATCTTTCTTATATTACGGAGGTTGTAATGCATTGGATTTAAATCCTTATAAAGACATTGATCACGAATGAGGTGGACATGCGACACCCGAATCCTTTCTTTGATCTCATCCCGATAAAGAAAGAGTAAGTCATATAATTTCATGTGAATCTTGTAGTATAATTTTTCAAACGGTATTAAGTAGGTATATTTGTTTGTCGGCAATTTTGGAATTTTGCCGATGTATGTTGGATTTTGTATGTCAACATGATGTTATACAGAAACCGTACGTTTTAAGTAAGAATTAATATAAATATAATGTACATTACGTACGCGTTAGACATTGTTGAAGCTTAAAAATAATTCAAATTCTTAACAAAATGCTCGTAAAATGTTCCACAAGTTTTGGAATGTAATACATTAGCCATCGATTTTTAGTGGCTGCACGTAAAAAGTTCTCAGGAATTAATCAGTCAATGCACGTAACCTTCAATGCGGTTCATTCGAATATCCTTAAATGTATCACGGAATACTTGACATCCTTGAAGATTTTATATTTTTCTTGGTATGAATCCGGTAATGTTCAATAAGGTATTATCTATGGGAAGATTTTATTCAAATCGTAGACATTTAGCATTTCATTACGGCAAATCTTAAAGACAGAATTAAAAGGTTAGTGAGTTTGTCCAACTTCAATAGATATTACAGTATTGTATGGGCTTCTAACTGTGATTAAGAATATAGCACGTTGGAATGTTGGTGTGAGTCGCCGGCTTCTATGAAGACGCGGCTCAGTGGACAGTGGTGTGTACAATTAGCGGCGATTTGTCTCGGTGCTCGGTCGTTGCGCACGGACGCACTTCCCATAGCCACCTGCTACTGCCGTGGAACATCGAACTGTCATCGGACACTGTCCTAATTAACTTTTTGTTTCCACCACATCGAACAATCGATTGACATCCCGAACGACTCCGAGCCGAACGACTAGATAACGATGCTCCTCCTTAACATTCGATACGGTTTACGAGAATCCACAGACGCCTCGCCTCACCGAGAAATATTGTGATTTATTATTTATTATCTAACTTGTTTTATCTTCAATGCAATTTATCAATATAAACTGTTAAGTTTTATTTGAACTTGTACGGATTTCCTGTTGTATACCGTTATTACAAACGTGGCTTAAGTAAATGCAATCAATTGAATGTTAGGGTTAATTTTATGTCTCGATGTTGCTAATGGATTAGCCATTTGTATAATAATAAAGAACATCAAACGTTAATTGTGCTTGAATTTATTGGTTCAATAAAGTTTGAGGATTTCCTCTTTTGATTACGTTTATTAAATTGTTATATGGATGTAAATGTTTCGAGTAAGTGCTTGTGATGAGTATAACATTGCGCTTGACCGCGTTGTAGGTTCAAGTTCGCACGGACGACGAACGCAGCGGCCTAAAGTTGCGTAAACGCAAAGGCCGGTATTCCTTCACGTCGCGCAGACGACTGCCATGACTCATCAACAGTGTCAGCACGTCAACGTCTCGTTTATATAAATACTATCCACTCTCTATGTTTATTTATAGATCTGTGAAACGCTCAATGAGTCCTCGATCATTGACCAAGCACCTACTTAAATCTTCGTTTGCTCTACTCATTGTAACTGTTCCCTTTTTGGTTTTAAAGGAAACTTTAGATAATAAGGAAATATGTAGTACAACATAAATCTCGGTTAACAACAGTTTGGTATTGACTTAAATACTGGTTGTAGTTTCCGTAGAAACCATAAAAAGATCTGTTACGAATGTCAGATGACTGGTATATTGAGTCTGGATGTTTTCTACGTTACATAAGAAACTGTAGCCCTTGACCCAACTTGAAATGTGAGCTAGGCGTGGGTTTAATTTGAATCCCGAATGTCCGTCGCGTCACTCTTTGATAGTTTTACGATATAGCTTGCTTTATTTGATAGCTATTTTTCTATCGGCCGTGCATAGATTCCCATTATCGTAACCTTTTCATTTTTATATCTCACTTTATGTCAATGCTGTAAATTGGTAGCCACCACAATTTATCGATGTATTCAAAGGAATGTTCGGTGAGTTTAGGTCCAGTTTTAGTGAGTATATTAAGTTATTAGTGATCGCATTATTAACTTGTTTGATTGTTATGACGGATTAAGTCCCAGACGTGGGAAGCGATACCGATAAATAACGTTATCGGACTGAATGTTCATTTGAATTTTTCAATTATATTTCGATGTTACTTTTTACGGCCATTGCTTCGATCGAGGGCGTTTAATTGCTTAAATAAATATATTTTTGATTTACTACCATTGTATTCGGACAAGCAATTCTTTTAGAGAATTTTAATAGACTTAATAAAATGTATTGTAGATGAAGTGCAGTGTTGCGATGGTTTTATAGTGTAGAAGTAGCAGTTGTGCGATCGCGGTGTTCTTATTTGTCTGGTTTAATCTTACTTGACAAAGGTAGAGGCGTTTACGAGGGCAGCTCGTACGTCTCTACGTTTTACGAGCCGCACTTAAATAATGCGTACTCTTTGCGTGATGTCAGAACAGCGAACCTGACGTTTTGTACTTTTTATGAGTTGTAAGGACGTGTCTCATTTTATGTTTCCATAGCGGAGCAGCGCGACTATGAACCCGTACCGAAATTTGATTTTATGTCTCCATGGTGTATAAGTATTACGGCGGGTTACGTGCGTGCAAATTCTGCGTTTCAAGTATTCCTCTGTTTTTGTATTAAATTCAACGTCAGAAATCTTGGGTTTGATCTTCAACTATTTGTGTTTTAACTCTGCAGTTTCGAGGTTGAGGACAAACATAGGTATGTACTAGATACTCGTATTATATAGTTCAGTATTGAGTTTGTAGTGTTAACTTATTCCTAGTTACCACCTAGTTTGCTAAATTTTTTGTTGATTGGACTTACCGTTATTTAAACTTACTGAGGTTTTTTATAGAATATAAGCAAATAATATATAAATAAGTCTGTAAAAGTAAGACGTATGTTGTAAAAATGTTACTATTTATTTTAATAGTCATGTAGTTATATCAATAAATGTTGTCGGACTCGTTAAAATGATCGACTTACCTGTAGAGGAGTCGGGTGGTCGGTATATACAATACAATAAACAAACCATACACAGCAGTCTTAAAGTATTAACCATGAGATACGGTTCCCGGCCCGGAAATCCTAGGATTACTTTCACCGAACGGAATTACGATGTGACAGACCAAGATAACCCTTTACAAACAAAAAACGTATTTCACTGAAAGCTTTTACATATTGTATTTTGTATATTTAATTTAAGTTTATGAAATGTATTTCTGAAACAGTGTTCCCCGGGATCAATTTTTTCCCCATTTATATTTCATTGTATTATAAATTTATAACATGTTGCATTGTTTGTTAGTTGTACTGAGTGTTATCGTGTTGATTATTTAGACACGGTTGTTAGATTCTAACTAAGCTTTAAGCTTGGTCTGTGGAAACTAACAGATTCTACCTATACATGTCCTAAATTATGATTGCTGCGAAAGTGTGTGTTGATGGATATACTTCATGTATACATTAATATTTCTTGTTCTATGAACGGCATAACGAATTCGGATACAATTTTGCTTACAAGTTCACCTTTTCCCATCAACTAAGGAGTTCGTCATATAGAAAAAGTACTAATCTGAAATTATCCACTGCAGAGTAAATGTCTCTCATCTTACTAAAAATATAGTAAAGAGAACTGGTCTATTTCAGCATATATATACATATTCAAATTATTATGAGCTAATAAAATAACATTACCATTGTGTTATAATAATATAATAGACTGTCAATCATTGTTTGATTTATTGTAATCAAAATGCGCGCTTGTCTTTAACAATTCTCTGAAAACCAATCCGTGGTTCAATTAAAAGTTTACGACTTAACTTACACTGAAGGTAATTTCTTGTACACAGATGAGAGAGTATTGACGGGGTTTATCTTGATGACTTCTAAGTAGTGAGAACCTACTATGAATTAATTTGTTTAGATTTTTTTATATATTTACCTTAGTTTTATGTTTTGCAATGTTTTAGGTAGAATTAGATAATTGACATTAATTTAATGAAATGGATATAAAGTAAAGTTAATTGATTTTTGTGAAAAAAGCTAGAAGAAAACTTTGCATTTTATCTCCTATATATATATTAGATCTTTTCTTTTATAAACTGTTTTACGTGAAAGACCTTACTATTGTTAATCAAGTCTAAAAGTATGCAAAGTAAGATTGTAGTGAATCATGTTCCTTGCATCGGTACCATAAATTCAGATTGCTTTCTCCGCAACCGTTGTCTTCGAAGCATTCCAATCAGTCGGGCGAACGCCTTAGAGAACGAACTCACTCTAGGAAGATAGTTAACAAGCTTCGCCGCCTTATTCGAGACTCATCGTCATATTCGACCCGACGTAATTTACGCCAACCCTCTCTAACTATGGGATCCCGAAAGAGATAGAGATACAATCCGTTCGGTGAACACAAATCAAACGTTCCCGAATAGGGATTCAGATGTTTCTCACGGATCAACATAATGATTGATCTTTGATTAAACTTGTGCATCTTGTTTGTTGAATTGTGTCTTTGTTTCTTGTTTGATTTGTTTAACTAATTTGATACATGTTTTGTTATATTTATTCGAAAGTAAAATCTGAATCAGCTGTGCTTGTACAGAATATAAAGTGCGCGAATCGCGACAGCAGGCCGTGACATGTGGAGATGTCACCCGAGCCCGGCACAGCCGCGCTTTACCTCGTGATAACATTTTCCAACCAATTTGCCGACGTCTGCTACCACCACCTGTGTCATTTTTTACCATTATTTGTTTCAAGTACGCTCATAATATGGCTCGGGCCGCTTTGAACACCTTCCACTAACATATGCCCTACAGATTCATTGCTTCGAGTGCCACTTAGGGCTTCTTATGAGGGAGCGTGCCAGTTTGCAGCTCGCAGACGGCTCTGGAATTTAACTTGCCATTATCACGAGTGCAATAGAACTACTTTCTTCACGTATACATGAGAACCCCAACGCGCCATACTATTACAACATTTCCCCTATTCGGATGCTCGGTGAGTTTTGAACTTGGTTAAGCTCGACGGAATAGCTATTCTGAAATTTCACCAACGCATATGCAAATGTCAGCTCTCGACACTGATTGTACGAGTAGCACGGGGAAAATTCATGCATTTACATTAAATTTCACTGAAATTGGATCCTGACTTCGTAGTTTATTATGCGATGGTATTGTGTCACGAGAGCTTTCGATATTTATGATTTTCAATGAACCGTTGCGCCTCTCATTGTCACTTATATGTATTTTTCAACCAAAATGGTATTACTTGACGAAGTTAGATTAAATAATAAGTCATAACTAGCATGCAAGGCTAACTGGCGTGCATTGTAGCACTTTGCTTCCGTATCGCTTTTAATCAGCGTGGGTCGGTTATTGCCTGTTGTTATAGGAACTGCATCGCTTAGCAGACCAACTAATCGAATGATTGTTTACATTCGTTTTCTTCGGTTGTATCAACGCCCTATTGTAATCAATGTTGGTACATTAATTACAGCTTTAGTACGAGTTTTACGGCTTTGCTTTTATCGGCGTGTGAGATTACGTGTTCACCTTATTACTTTATTTTTTCTTTTTGATGACTCAGTTCTATCCAATTATTACCCGTAGCTAAAAGCTATAAAACTACTTGGCTTAATTAACCAAGATTACTTTGTGTTGACAGAGACTAAATGATTCATAGATAACAACCATGTTTGTTTGCATTTGACATATAATAATAAAACTTTCTAAATAAATTAAAATGTTAATGGAATAAATTATTTTAAGATAACACTGGACATAGTAATAGAAAAATATCGCAGAGTTTTCGAATTTATAGTGAATCGATGTCCGTATATGACGGGTATGATAATGGTTGAGGAAATCGTAACGAGGGATAGCTGAGTACGAAAGCTCACGTCTTGAAATCCGATCTACTTGTATAGAGGTGGAACAAGTAGGACGACCGTTCTCTAATTTGCCGGTAACACCGACTGGAGGTACCGGAGAAGGCAATAAATTGGCGGTCGCGCGATCGATAGCTGCGCTTGGGCACAAATCAACCGGCACGTCAAAACAATGGCGTCCGAGGGCTTCGTGCAACCACCCGCGGGCTAACTCGGAAAAATATCTTTTAAGTAAACTTGACTTGTGGGAAGTTCTCTTCCGGGCTCTACAACTTGAACATAATGTCATATAGATACTTACAACGTCAGTTTGTAGGTGTTTTTATATACTTGTTGTTTGATGTGAAAGAGATGTGAAATGATGACTTAGTAAAGGTTAATGAGTGATCTCTGTCTTTTAATGTATGAAAAATTAGTGATTATGAAATGCCGAATAAATTTACGTCTCTCAGTACGGCAGTGAATAACCGAATGATATATGAGTACAGTGATGATGAGTTGATAAAATCAAAAATTGTTGACAATACAACAATATATTTTAATTGCATTCTTTAAACATTTAATAACTTTAAACGTTATCCTTTACACTTGACGGGAACCTGTTCACTGGTTAGGCGGAAAAAATCCATGAATGAATGTGAGTTTTTGTTAACTTGTCACAACGTTTCCGGCGAGGTCGGTGGCTGTCTGTGGATCGCGTGGATAATCGACGTACGCGATAGACCGTCCAAACTTAAAGCTGAGTCAGGGTCTTGCCCACTGAGAAACATTTAGTAACTTAAACTGTGAAGCTGCATTAAGTTTCAAGATACTTGACCTCAGCTGTACGGTTAAATGTTTAACGTATGACGCTTGGGATGCATTTAAAGCTTAGGTCATAAATCTCTCCAATATTTTTATGGATATACATATTTTAGCAATGACAGCAGCAGCAAATTACTGTGCCAAATCGTTACGCATCACTAGTTGTATCGATAGAAAACCAAAAAGTAAACATCTTTTTTATGTGGCTAATAATCTTAAGTTCCCGTTATGCGGTGCAGTAATAACTATCCTACATTCTTAAGATAAGATGTTTCTTTTTCACTATATATATCTCTGTACAGGAACGTTAATCGAAAGTTTGTTATGACCCCTTTTTGTTACACCGGTCAAAATATTAAACAACTTGATCCAGTTCTTGTTGTAGGGCAAAAAAGGACAAAGACAAGATTACCTAACGGGGTATTAGCAAGCCGTTCACGTAGAGAGTAGGTTGCGAAGTCGTATTCACTCGGGTTGTGGAGAAAAAACTGTAAGTTGCAGCAACAGGTAGACGTTCCAATTAGAGGCAAGCGCTCTTGAGTGGTCGTCGCGCCGCGGCGCGCGTCACCGGCTTTGACGGCCGTACACAAAAACGTAGGACCGTTTCGCTTGCCGCCTCTACAAAAGCACTTTTTGCACCCACAAACTTGTCGCGCAACACTTTGACTTTCACGACCCTCCTTGTAGCATGTGTGCCTTTATGTGCCGTCCAAATTGGAGATTTTTTCACTTTCAGTTTTATACAATCTTTTTAAACAGCGACTCGCAGCTTTTCCCATGACTGCACGGCAAAATTAGTGCGGTACAAAATACAAACGTATTTCTTTATCTCGAAGATCAAAGGTAATTAATGTGCCCTAAATTGTACGACTACTGATTTCAGTTATGCCATATACACAATTTATCACTGTTTATCGATTTATCTGCGGCAAATTCTTGGTAACATTTTCAATTTAACTGGAAATATTATTCGGTCGCTATAAATCAGGAATGTCTCGAGATACTTGCGACAATTTCGGTAAGAGGTTTAATTCTTAATTATGGCCTTGGTCGCTTCTCTCGTATTTATTTTATACAGTGAAATATCTTTGGTCAGGGCGGCAATAAATTCATTCTAGAGATCAATAACGGAGATGTTATTAAAAGGACGTGAGGCTACAGGTCCACAATTAAATATAGATATGCAATCTTAAATAATGTACATTTGTAACCTAATGACCAATTACGTTCTCAATCAATAACTGAATTGTAATATATTTGCAGTGGAATGCGAAATATTCAAACTGCAGTTTGCCAATTTACGTAAATGTTTGATTCGTTTACATCGTTTATAAAACGATTCCGCTGCGATCCAATCAAATACATATGTACATTGTACACGCAGGAACTACCGTGGAAATCAACCAACAAAATGTAGTCCCACCGTTTACATAGTTCAGTGATTACTGAGTTACGGTTCCCGGCCGGAATTTTAATTTACAATTTGTCTCCCAATTTTTGGGGTTTGCTCGGAATTCGAGCCGTAATGGGAAGACATGCCGAGACTCAGTCGCACGCTGTCTTCGGTTACCACTACAAGTGTACTATAAAAATAATTTGGATTACTCGTAATTGCACTCGCTACACTGTGCGAACATTTAATTACACTGTGCCATTAACTGTCTTAAACTTAATTGTTTTAACATACATGTTTATAGTTTGTACGTTTCATTGTCAAACTATAAAATCAAGGTACAAAGTAATTAAATACATTTAATTTATGCATGTAGTAACTTCTTTGATTAAATGTAGTTTAAAAAATAAATCAAACCATGCCTTTTCTGTGAAAACAAGAACGCTAAACGCTAATGGCTACTAACAATGTTGATATCTTTTTTCAAAAGAATTAAAGCCATAAATAATTCTATGATTGATATGTTTGAAGTATACGGTAATAGTTCAATGCCGCCGACCGCCCTTAAGTTTAGATTCATGAATTCATGTTAGTGTAGCGTCACTATGTGTTATTTATTATGTCCATGTAGGACGTGACGATTCAGAGTCCAGTTAGGCGAGCGGACGGGTGTGTGATGCAGTTTTAATGACATAATCCGGATACCGCTGACTCGATTAACCCAAGCTACTGGGTGCCTTCGTTAAACACCTATCTTCACGTGTAGTTCAGTTACCGCGTCTATCCATCTAGTGCCGTATTAGTTATTATCCGTTCGATCACAAGGAACGGGAGCGGCACTGACGTTTCATCGATTTACCGAGCACGCCTCGTTATTGATCATTTACCCTGATTACGTGTACCCCACTTTGTATATGTAACACCGGACGCCATTTATGAAATGTTGTGTAATTCATGCAATTATTATACTTGGCCATCGGCTACATCGATATTTTAATTGTAATTAAGATTAAACTCTCTATGGGGATTTAAACGGTTATCAGATTGGTTGTTGCAGAAGTTTGTCCGGCGCTTGTGTCGTTTATTTATGCTTACCACTACCGGTATATTGATTAATTAATTTATCCTGGGACTGTTTTTAATGCTCATAAAGATTACTTATTATAGACACAAAAACATTCGACATTAATTCCTGGACTATAACACTAACTTGTCGAAGTTATTCGATGAATTAACTTTGACAGTTAATAAATCAGCTTTGAGTAAGTGTATTAAATAGTTATGAACTAAATATGTAACTAAGTACTATTATTAGGTTATTGAGTCATTGACAGTGAGTGCGGCTCGCTTGCATTCTACGTCCGCCTGATAAGTACGCGTGACTTCACATAGTGACGACTTGCCTGCCGCCACTCGCTTTTACTGCTTCGAACAATTATTCTAATATGTACTTGTTATATTTTTCATATCGTCGTGAAGTTTTCTACAAATGAAAATTGTGTGGTATTTTATTAATGAGTCACTAACATTTATCTTCATACTTTACCGTACGCATGTCTGGCTTAAATTAAGGAAACATTTCCAAAGAATTTAACCCACCGTTTCATTTTAAATTAATATCATTAAAATCAGTACCGTTCCTCCTTCAGAAGCCGAATAAAGAAATAGGGGCTATTAAACATGTAAGACACATTTTATACCTATAATATTTCAAGATTTCATTTTATAGTTACTAGATTTACTATCTCCCGCGGTCAGCTTTTATGGATATTTATGTTATATATTGAGATTAGCATATTATACGAACGTTATATATTCTAGAATATTTTGTATACTAAATGGCGAGGATGAGATATGACTTCTGTTTTGTATTCTACTCCTCATTTATAACTGGTCCCTAAATAAGTTGTTTATGTTAATTAAAGCTAATTATGCCAAAACATACATTAATTGGCATGGGGTTAATAATAAAGCGATCAATCAAGAAAATCTTATTTTCGACACATCCAAAGTCCGAAGTCCAAAGAAGCACACGAAATTCGCATTAGCTTAAGTGTATATTTATTTATTGCTAACGGATTATCTGATTATTATCAATGGACGATGTTATTTAGTACACCAGTACTCAGATTGAAACGGGCGTGTTAACGAGGCAGAAATGAAAGGTGAAGGCATGTGTGACCTCTGGATCGCCGTGTGCCTCTTAATAACTGACAAATGTAGGTGACAACCTTCATTTAGAACGAGCTTTGTTACTCCCACCCGCAGTCAAACGTAGTTTACCTACTCGTTAAAATACCTTTCACGGCAAACCATTTGTCAATAACTCCTAGAGAAAATCACAAAGGAAAATTGCAATAATGACTTATGGTGAATAGTAATGTTCACACAAATCGTAAGTAGGGTAAATACTGCAGTGTTAATGGTTCACGGATTTCACGGCACGAATTGCATTAAAGTATACCTGTTGCTTTACTTTTAACACTACATAGAACTTGGTAATTGCTCGCCTGAACGAATCGTTTATCATATTAGATGATTGAAATTGCTTCTAGCGAGAATTTATCGTATTCTAATTTGAATGTTGTTACATAAATATGTTACGCAGATTGGTAACCAGTAACTACGTTTGTTCAAAACCTGTTCATTTAATTTTACATTGTAACTGTATTAGCTGAGGTATGGCTCGTTGCTTCATTGAAATCGAGCTATTGGTATTATTAAAATACCATAATTATTAATAAGGGTCGTATTTTCTATCCTCCTCTTATATAAAAAAGAAATACAGGTCATTGTGTTGCATGTGTTTCTCTCATTACTGCGTTCTTTATTTTATAATTATTCATTCACATATTTCATGATTTCGTTTTATTGCTCGCTCTTGACAATATCCAGCTGTAATCACATTTAAATCACCAATTAACGTTTGATTACACGAAATTACCAGCAGATATCACTGTCAACCATTGACAAGGTATATTTTATTGTGATTGCTCACGATTATTGGGCTTGTTAACCGGCTCCGTCCAATAACTCAACTACATATTTTCACTTTTAAAAGCGGGTACCTTCCTACTCAAGACAAATGTAAAGAATATCTTTTCATTAAGATTACATTAAAGTACACGGTGGTGGCGCGTCTTGCTGTGAGGCGAGCCGATGAAACTGAACACAGGCCACAATAAATCAACGCGGTAAGACTGTATTTCTTTCGTAATCAGCTCATATCGACTCTCGCGGTTGTGGCCGCCTAATTATTGTCGACTTTTACGATCGACCTAACGAGTTTTCACTTGGAGCCAATCACGATTTTACGGCATACGTATTTTGAGTTTTTAATTATAACTAAAATAAGGTTGGAACATCTGCTGAAAGCATAAAAGTGGGCACTGTAGTTACACGTTTTAATGTTCTTATTAAAGATTTATCTGATTATTGCACATTATAAATTAACGTTTAGTAAAGCCATTTAAGTTACGTAAAGATATGATTAAGGCATTCAGAAAACCAATGAGAATGAAAACAAATTGAAGTTCAAGACTTACAGTGATAGTCCAATGGTTATAAAAACCATGGGATCGGAAACATGAAAAATAACTGTTGTGAACAAAGATTGGCTTATTTATGATCATATCGAACAAGAATGTGGGTTACCCTTGTTTCACGTCGGCGACTGTATGTTTAGGAATCTGACTGTCTTATCTCTGATATTAACATATTGATTATGCTTCCCGTATTGATGTGCGACGGACGGCTCTGCCTCTCATGCCTCTACCACTCTCCGTGAACTAGTTTCTACCCGCTAGTGCTGTGCCTCCAATAAAAATAAGTTACTACACCGTAAATTGAACAGCTTTACGATACGTTGTATCCATTAGGTTACCTACACTCTTATCCAATTCCAGGAATCAACTATAAATTATTACATCATTAAACACTAGATTTAGTTTCGTACTAGGTTTTATAATTGATACGTTTTCTTCAGCTATAAACGGGACGGCGACTGTGTGACAACACTAGAGCGGACCGAGGTATAGAATTGATCAAATTATCTCGGGATCTTAACAGAATTGATGTTGTGAGATGATAAAACCCCCGTCTCGAGTCCAAGGTGCCCAAAGTATTAGGAGCGTAAGCAATTTGTCTACTTTGATGTTCGTTTTGTTAACGGTATTCAGTATATGATGCCATGGTTAATATAATAATTTGGACAAAACAAGGATTGCCGCCGGCCGGTAATATTTTATCGAACGGTGACGATAATGATTCTTGAATACCTGTCCAATGATCTGCCTTCGCGATTAGCACTTTATATATGATACAATTTACACGTATTACGTTATATATATTATCATATTAAGATTATTTATGGTGAAATTACTAAAGACTAATGACGGCCCAATACCAGTTTGAATCGAGGTATGAAATTAAATTGTGTTTATATTTACAGTGCTCAGAGAATGTGTGAATATTTAGCATTGTATCATTACTTTCTCATCTTTAGCGGTGTCGATTCTTAGTTCTTGCTATTGTTTCTCCGGTCTTTGTCAGTGTCCCATATTAGTCCACGTTTTAAGGTTATTATAGAGTGGGTTTATTTAAGTACACGTTTCGTTATGCGCGTTTGATTATTCAGTGTTTCTATGAAAGCAAATTTACTTTCAAAGGAGCACTAAAAATTACCTATTAGATCTCTTTGATATATCATAGCGGTGAAAAGGAATTTCTTGTTTTATAATGAATTTCTCTTCTGTGATTTTCCGTTTACTTCATCTGATTATATTCCACGCCACGTCTGAACAGAATGAACTCCCCCATTCATCTCAATTAGTGGCGTGAAACTCGTATGATACTATATTTCAAAACACACACATATCCTTTTTATTTATTTGCTAATTTGCATGAAGTTAT
This sequence comes from Cyclophora punctaria, assembly GCA_951394245.1. Lineage (NCBI taxonomy): Eukaryota > Metazoa > Arthropoda > Insecta > Lepidoptera > Geometridae > Cyclophora > Cyclophora punctaria. Next base: position 6,432,855 of record OX596177.1, read on the forward strand.
TATTTTTTGGTTCAAACTTTTCGAAACTCATTTGCGCCGCGCCCGGCACAACATTTTAACAATTTATGAACCAATCAATGTTTCTTTTCGCATGTTTATTGCAACGGATTTATTTATTTATACATGAAATATATAACCCGTAAATTGTTTTTGTGGTTTTTTAATATTTATTACTGTGATTTTATAAAATGTGGGTTTAAACTTCAATAAATTAAAATTAACCTTATTTGGAATTGAACGAGTATGGCGAACATATTCTTTGCAATAAAATTGCAATGAAGTGGGAACATTCTTTAATTACATCGGTACAGTTACAAAAATATAATTAGCCCAATCATTAAAACTAACCTTCATTCGAAGTCACATTGCCCTTTACACTTACACATTAACAATACTTCATCGAAAAAAAAATCTTAATAAGGACCTCGTTAGATATTCAAAGTAAATATGCCTTATATATTTGTTCCAAGTTATTGCACGGCGTGCCAGCAGTCGCCGGTCGGCCGGTTTCGCTCCCCGGGGCTTCATGAGGTGTGAACACGGAGACCTCTGCTCTTATAGCGATTCAAACACTTTGACCATTCCACTATCTTCACTGGTTATGGAAATATGATTGGTGACTTTTGATCTTTTTAATGAATGCGACAGTTGCTTTAACATAATGTGGGCTGACTTGACGTTTTAAAATGGCTATATGGATTTAAATTAACGAACGAATAGTTTGTTGAGTATCATCTAATTTTTTGTGAACAGCAATTGTGTCATATTAACTGCAGCCTGTCTAATGAGGAGTATGTTTTATTCTCAAACTAGCAGCGCCCCGCGGTTTTACCCGCGTTGTGCCCGTTCCCGTGGGAATTTGGGGATTTTTTTTACATAAAAACCTTCCTCTTGAATCACAATACCTATTACAAAAAACCGCATCAAAATCCGTTGCGTAATTTTAAAGAATTAAGCATACAGACAAACAGACAAACAAACAGCGACTTTGTTTTATACTATGTAGTGATTAATGTAAAGCACTTCTATTCTCATAAATGAACTGATATTTTAAACACAACATAACATTATATTCATAATCATATTCATTCGAGTTACAAATGAAACTACACATGTGTGCGTACCTAATCAACATTGATAATTCGAGTTCTTATTACATTCTTATTGTGATGAGCAGTACAAATAATACAATTATATATATAGCTAGCTTCTAATTCGCTTGGAGCCGGTAGCCGGTAATTTGTTTCTATCAATAATTTTGTATTTAGACATGCATGATTCCAAAACGTTCGGTGCGTTGGAAGCCGTCAAATATTGTCATGGATCTGTATGTGAACGCGGGCCGGCGTGAAATTTGTAATTTCGAAACTTATCGCCTTTCATTCAATTTGTAAACAGGCACACAACCGCGTGGGCATTTCGTATCAAAAACAGTTTGTCATATCTACTACTGTGAATAATTTACAGTGTAAATCAGTCGTTATAAATTCGTTTGACGTTTTACACAGTTAAAATTTAACGAAACTTTGGGTACCCCTACATGAAATATAAATACATTAATTGTATTTCTGGAACGTACAATGTTAATCGAATAATAAAGTTACGATTTTTATGTTGTTAGAAAGAATTCAAATTAATTTAAATTACTCCAGACAAATGCACAAAAGTATCGCTGGAAGAAGGCGAACTAATTAAAAGTTTGCTTCTGTACTAATAATTCGTTTGACTGTCAAAGTTTTGCGTCGTTAATTTTAATTAAAGAAACGCGGAGTCGAGTTTGTAACAATATTAAAGCATTGAAATTGGTGATCCGCTAAACTTCGACATTCTGCTCGCGGATGACCGTCCCATTCGTTTTAATTAACCCTTCTGCGGCTCTCATTTGGCTCGCTATTAGAAAGTTTCAGCAACTTTTTTTCATTGTTAAACTGGTGCCTCGCGTAATAAATCAATTATGATTCACGCAACTCGCTCTTTAACTGGGTCGATAGAGACGCGTAGAATACATTGATTAATTTATTGCATTATTGAACTTTCATTACTCTCACTACAACTCAGCACGGTCACTATATTTTGCGGGGAACAGTAATGACTTTAGGGTTAATTTGTGCTTACGAGTTGTACCCGTCCATTTCCTAATTTTGTGCGTCCCCACTCGGCGGCCTCGTATTAATCTTGTTCGGTTTCTTCGTGTCTTTGATTAAAGCTAGCCGTGATGTATTTCTTGCGCGGGAACCTAATGGAAAGGCATACATCAAGTGTCCACCTTATTGGCTAGCGGATTGGCTTAATCGCAGTATTGCCTTCGCTACTAAATTTCGTCACCTTTCTTCGCTTCTACGTTGATCTGAAATGTGGTTTTTAGGTTATTTACTGTTATAAACCATTTATAGTATAATTTAATAGATTTCCTGTGCGTGAACCACCGCGACCACGGCCGACTTGAACTCGACACCTTACCATAGTAATATTCAAATCCACACCCAATTAACATTCACAATTAATTAAAGATTCGCATATTTTTAAATGTGAGAACTGTCTTGACTAACAAATACAATTTGGGAACTCATTGTGAGTTTTTATCTACATGATAAACGACCATTTGTATGTAAATAATATAACACGGTGGTTATCTTGTTGCCCTTTACTATATAGAATGTGATTCAATAATGTGTTTGGATTGACGAGTCGGATGTTTTATGTTGGTTGTATTAAATATTTTGGGTATGAATGTAATTGAATTAATATTTTTTTCTGTTGCGACTGACATAGAGTTTCGTCTAGTCAATACATCAATAAGACGTTACTTTTTGTTTAGTCCGTCGGTCAACTTGTCAGATTGGTTCAGCTCGCCCGTACACACGTAATGTGTCGATGTAAATGTGTACGTACAAAAGTAACGCGTGTCATAGTTCACTATTTTTATAACAATTTATCATGTCTCGTCATCTTGTTTTATTTTTTACAGAACGAGTATCTTTGAGGCACCAGGAATTAAAGCTATTAATTTTCATATGTTGCGTGTCAAACAAACGGTTCTTGTTGTATGTATATCTCTCTTTATCATAGCGGCCCGCCCCGAATTTGCTTGGGTCAATATAAGAACTTACTATTATGTCAGAGTCTATTAAGAATTATGTACCTTTTGATTGGAAACATTTTATCAAATAAATATTTTGATGTTCGAGATGTTTCACAGGCGTTTAGAGAATGATAAAGATTCACAAGTAAAGCACATTTTCTTTATAATGTTACCAAGTATTACCCTTTTCAATATTGTCACAAGTTCGTAGATTGTCATGTGAAACATTTTTGTTTGTTATGTGAGCTGTTCGTTAAAACCAATATGAGAGATGGCGTGCCCGACTCGATTATAACCATGTCGTAACTCTTATTTGCGCCGCGTTCTATCTGATTTAAAATTAGTATTCAATATTTTATGGTTTTGCTATCATCATGAACAACGTCAGTTTTGAAGTGTTGAAAAATTTAATGCCATTGCTTGAAAGTACTAAAATTGTATCATATATTATTGTTTTATATCTTATTTTATTAATTCTTCATCTTGTTATTGTAATTTATGATGCGATGTATAATACAAGCAAAATTGAGATGAAGTTGAAATATGTATTTTATATTAATACGTCGGTTCTTTATCACGATACAGTATACATTTTCACGTGATTTCCTATCGAATATATGGTTTCGTAGGCAACCCGTACACAATAATATTAGATTTGATGTTATTTCTTATTACATTTTTTATCACATTTGAAGACCGGTAATCATAAAGCCTTTAACTCAAATTCAACAGTGGTTAGAAACAAATTACAAGTCATTCAATAAAGTTACCTTTGTGATGGCATTCGTCGAAAAGACTGGTATTTGCTGCAATTTTAGTTGGATCACGCATCAGAGTCGCGGTGTGCCCCGCAGAGAATGGCCGGTAGCGACCGACCGACACTCATTATATTCAATGAATCGCCTAAGAGCATAATAGTGAACCGTGAATGGCAAATTATACCTTACCCGATGTCATTGTGTTAAATAAAATTTACCAGATGGAAATCTTATCTAAATACCGAAAAATTTTGCGTTAAATATTTTAATTTTATAAACGTTTAAACTAACTGATTTAACATACAAATTTTTGATTATAATAAAATGTGTCGTCCCATAAAATTGCAATATAATTTTTATGTTCGTCTAGTTGAATAATAAATGAAAACACGAGAACGGGTTTCGATGTTACATAACTTGATTCTTTGCTTAAAATTGTAATATATCGAACTTTTATCTCTTTTAACGTTCATTGGTGTTTCATTTTCTTAGACTACTTGCTTTTGTAACATTAAATTTTATTGTTAAAATGGCGACTTTAATTTAATTTTACTACATATTGTAACTTATATTGATTTCATTCAAATAAAGATACTACTTAACAAAATTATACAAAGTGTGAAAATGTCCGCTTGAAACCTGTCTCGCCGTTGGATACTAAGGCACCCGTTAATGATTATAATTAATAAGAATGTAATTATAACTGCTCGTTAACATTTCATCCGTTAATATCGTTGATTAATGGTGTGATTATCTCTGAATTAAACGCTTGTGATCTCCAGTTATCGTGTATTCGCCTCGCGAAATGTCAAGTTCGTTGTAACATTGTATATGTGAATGTATCTAACACGTTCATTCGAATGCGGTATCGTGGTGTGTTGTGATCGTAAATGTCATATGAAAATTTATATTCATTACGATTAGATAGCGCCCGCAATGGCCAGCCTATTGTTATCCGTCTCTACTAACTGATCGATGTTTGATACAGGGACTTTTATAGCAGACTTACGAACCTGTCCCGTCTATATATAAATATAAACATACCCAGGATATGATCGCCACAACCGCCGTACATTAAAACTTTTATGACAAGTTAATTTATATATTCGTTCGAGCTTCTTCATAAAGATAGTATAACGTTACATAGAGGCGTCAAATATGAAATGTTTTGTATTCATAGATAGATGGGTGATTTGTCGTAGGGTTCACGGTGGTCGGCGCTCTTTATGTGATATCCGATATGTATATGGAAGCATAATGAACCATTTCCATGTGCTTTGTAATAAATTCTAAATATCAATTATAATATATCTATAACTTGTTGCCAATATAGTAGTCGTTCGTTCGTTAGTACGCCAACCGCTAAGCTTCCCTGACGTTCTCTTAAAGTATAAGTACAAAATGAAGCGTAGCCCAAGGGCCCATCGCACGCCAACACATCGTACGCACAATCTAATCCCTTATATTAATTCCTGTTCCTAGACTTGAAACTATTAACTAGTCGTAACCAGTATACCGGTTGTAATTATACGCAAGAAATACTTTGAGTGCTAATGCGGCTTTGCACCTATTCTAACTAAATTTACATTCCCTTAACAATGGCCGGTATTTAGAGAGCTATAAGCGTAAGCAGTAAGCGCGAATGTTGGTTTTGGTTTCTAGTCGCATTGGGACCAACACATGCAGCGAGCTTTTGCGGAAAGCCTAGCTGCGTCGCGGTTTCACGATGAATAATCGCATACAAAATCGACTCACAATAGCCAATGCGAGTGTTTAAATGCCCTATTAAATCTTACGGCCTACGTAGGTTTCTGTGGGATTCAATTACGCTTTGTGCTCGATGAAAGACGCCGGAGCTGAACGTGTAAACCGAGCCGAGGCCGAGAACACATCCCGACACCTCTCACTCAATGAGCCCTGTCACAAAAGGTGCAAACGAAATAAGAACACTCTATACAACAACACGTATCGCGCCGGGGGCAGATTGAATAAATGCTAAATTAAATAAGAGCAAATAAAATTTGTCCATTAATGAGTAAAAGCGTCTCGGATAATTCGAATGGCGTGACATTCGGGACAAAAGGTTAGTTCGGTCGCCACCTCAGCCGGCTCCCTCGGGCCCGGAGCTGCGGCGCCGATTTAACGCGGATTTGTTTGATCGTATTACAAATGAGTTAGCACTCGGTTCTCGGACACACGAGAGCCGGCCGCCCAACGTATCGCGTATAACTAAGTAGACGCACTTATCTAATACATTAAATTACACGCCACGGAAATATTCCTAATAATACGTATGAGAATGTGACGTTAATAGTGAATACTTAAGATAAAACCCTAAGTAAAATAAATATTTTATCAGGTAAATTATAATTATACACGAAGTGTACGATATAGGCATATTAAAATTATCGGCACTAGCTCCTAAAACGGTCGTCGCAACATAAACAGAACGTTTTCTATTCGGGAACCAATTATCATTTACATATCAGAGACGGAGCACCGACACTCTCAGCACGCTGCCGGGGTCAATATATTTACTTACCGGCCAATTTAAATTGAGCCCCCACTCGTCCCGTGTTCCATCAAACATTGGCTTAATGAAAATTTATCCTATCGAACATCACGGCTCTCCCACTACTGGACATGTGTTAGAATGGTATATAGATGCATACGTGGAGTGTATAAGCACTGAGACAAGGCGGCTTACCAAATCGCTTTTGTTAAGATTTTATCTTACCGTTAAATACTTCTAACCATTATAGAATATCGGGCGTCTCGTTTAAACCCGCGGCGACCAATTATGGTTGTTACCAATTGAGATTTTGTTGTTTGAGAAGGTTAAGATAGTTAACTGACTCTAGTGTGTAATTTGTGATGGTCATTGTACGTTTTGCATATATCGGTGTTTGTTGATAACTGTCCGATAAAAGGTATTGATGTTCGAGTTATGAGAGAGAATTATGGCCTATGATTTGTTATTTACGTGTTAATACGTTTTAGGTGTTAATATATATAAGATTACAGGTATATTTTTAAGGATATATTTGTATTTTTTCATTGTATTGAACAGTATTTTCATTCAGGAGTTTTGTGTCTGCTAGACTCTGTTACTACCATAAATATATATATATAACTTATATTGCGTAAGATATGTTTTAATAACAATTTGTGGTTTCTAATATAAGGCTGTTTAAAAGGAACGCCCGCTCTTTGCAAACAAATCGCTCTTAACTATAATAAATTGCCGTATACATAATTGAAACAAGATTTAGTTAATCAAATTAACCCGGTGCAGGCAAGTTAATTAACGTCTTTGTTCATAGCAGACTATAATTTGCGTCAAAATTGTTTCGCATTCAATGAAGATAGTTCGGTGAGTCACATAGTGAGACCACATTAAAACGAGCACGTGATATTGTTTGGTTTCGTAATAACAGTACAAAATAACAGGTTGCGTCTCATAAAGTTAACGAGATTAACCGATCTTATTTATAGTTTAAAAACATTACCCTGATGATTACATAGAATGTTGTTAGCTTATTATCTTGATTTAAATAACAATTATTTCGTCTTATAATCTTGTATGTGTCTTGGGAATGTTTATTAAACTTAGATTAAGTCACGAACTGTCTTTTTTATATAACATGTTTTCTAAAACAGTCACAGTTTTTTGTACCGCATTCATAGTTTTTCAATTTATAATAATGGTGTAAATCTACCCTTCGAAGGAAATAGGCTATTATATGGAGCACAATAATATAGTTAGTCGGTGCATATAATTTGCGACAAATACTTGCTTTATAATAGCAATGATCGGCTGTGATGGTAACTTGCTAAACTGGTTGTGATGTGTGCGTAGCGCGTTGATGTCTATTGTACTGGGCGAATGTCGTCCGTCGTAGGCCCGTCGCACTGCGTTAACCACCTTCACAGATTTATATTTAAACATCTAAAATTGTTATGTCCGAGTATTACACGCTCTAGGATATTAAAATGAGACAAATTTATTGCCGCTCTCCGATTATACTTTCGATAAACGCGCAGACCGGTGATTATGATATCTCGTAGTTTAATCGTACGATCGATACGGAGTTGCGTTCCGTTCTACACTAAACCAGTATCAATAAAAAGAATGAAACTAGTTACGGGCGGGTCGTATCCGACAGTTTACGTTAGAAAATCAACAAGGTGCTATAGTTGGAGTATAAGTCGGAACCGCGGTGCGTTATCGGCTCAATCGGGCTTGAACAATGCATCGAATGTTTCAATATAGCTCCGACAGCATTTTTAACGTTTCATCGGAGCTGTAACAATCGTAAAATAAATTCTCTACGCCTTCTCAGAGCTCTGATTAATGTTGTACACAGTACGGCGACTCATTCTTATTTTTTTCACCTTTGTGTTATTTCTCTAGCGTTATTTATGAGTTACGGCGTCTGAGACGCGAGCTCCGATCGAGCCTCCGATTGCTTATTGTTCAAGACCACATTTTATGTTCATACGTAATTTTCTAAGTGGCTATTGCGCCAGTATTATAGGCAGAAAATATAGTGTAAATAAGTAGTTTAAATGACTAACTTCATGCTTTTAAAAGTGAGTACACAAAAGGATATAAAGGGACAATATGCAGTATAATTAGTTGTCCCCGAACAGAAAACGAGTGGTATTAGTGTGAGTCTTTTGGTATCGCCCAAATTAGTGGACCGATTCTGATCAAGATTTTTTGAATTGAGAAATAATTTCACTGGGAACTATTCTTAAGCTATTCTTGAAGCTATAATTATTAAATATTTTAAGTGTAGTGTATAACAATATTTTTTTTTGGTATCGCTATTGGTTTGAATTAATTGTATAACAATTTGAAAAAATAAATAAATCTGTCATTGAATTTTGTTAGAATTAATGTAAATGTTACGTTATACATAATTTTCTCTCTTCAATGTGTTGAGATGTGTGGAAGAACCTTTAAACCGCAGTTTGAGGTGAATGTTCTGTGGTTGTGGTACGAGTAGTAACGCACTTTGCGTTAGTATAAAGATTGATTTGAGTTTATATTTTCCGCGTTATAGAAGCATTTTATGGTGCTATATACTTGGCTTACACGTAAAAAACCTTTCTACACAATAAACTTTCGCCTTCTTTTTTTCCTGTAGTAACTTCCGAGTTTTTTATATAAGATTGTACGGACTGAAATATCTTCCAAACTATTTCCTTTTTATGAGTTTGTCATTTTTGCTATAATAAATCTAAGATTAGAACTTTCTGTTTTATTACAATCGTGTAACAAACGGTGTAACACTTTTCCTTAACGAAACATCTATCTAAAATGAATCGGATCATTATACATATGACAAAAACTTCCATTTAACGATAGAAATTAAAACAACAATCCTAAACCAACATATTGTCCCAAATCTCACATACATTAAACTAAAGTGAATTGTCTTAGCAATCATTTTACTAATATGTTTCCTGTGGATTGTGGAGAGTACTTGTAATTTGGTTTGGTTCGCGGTTGTTGTTTCGCACCTACTTAGGGCTTCGCTGAGAGCTCGTTACCTTAGATTGTAGGATCGCGGTCGACGCTCGGCTCGACTTGCATGCACTCACGTTGAAGGGAAATTTATAAAGTTGTGTTTTGAAATGTATTTTAGAGGTAGTAAAACTTGTTTACGTATTTTTGATAGAATTTTGTGCGCATATATTTTTAAGTAATTATTATTTTCAAGAAGGTTAGCTAACACTGCAATTATCTATGCTAAATTCTCATTCTCACGGCTTCGTCTTAGTTTGGTAGTGTCTCGCTGCTTGGTGTCGAAGGTTTATGTACCACCTAAAGGTATATCATATTTGTCTATGTATATGCATTTATTCTCCTCACTGTACTGATATCTTCAGTGAGATGAGAGGCCTTTGCCTAGCAGTGGGACATTACAGGCTAATACTTACTTACTAACTAATTATTTGTGGGTGCTAATTAAACAGGCTTCTTTTTAATATCATATTTCGCCCCCAAAAATGTATGTTGCCTTCTAAATTACTAAGTCAGCCACAATTAACGAGCATCTAAATAATACTATCTTAGCCACTAGTTATCTTCTATGTAAACCACTCTAAAAAAAATATTTATTTAGCTTCTAACTTTTTAACTCAGTACAAAAAAAATAAAATAACCCTGACCTACCGAATAGTAAGAATTTTTTAAGGCTTCTTTTTAATATCATATTTCGCCCCCAAAAATGTATGTTGCCTTCTAAATTACTAAGTCAGCCACAATTAACGAGCATCTAAATAATACTATCTTAGCCACTAGAAGTAGTGGCCGAGTTAGTAATTTTGTGGCTAGACTTTTCCCATTATTTGTAGGCATGTCTGTATGTGTGTAGATACTTAATTATGTGTAATGCCTATAAAGTTAGTCGTGTACTAGATTCTCAGGGCACTGCCTAGTAGAATAGTATACATACATAAATATGTAATTTAATTCTAATTCACACATCGTTTGTTAAACCTCTGCTTAGTTAATTAATTAACTATGTATTTAAGTAAATATCAGAAATAGTATTGAAATAATGAGGTATATAGAGTTGTATGGTGTTTACTTTTATTATTTATTAATTTTCACGAAAATACTTCAAATGTATGTGATAGAGAACAGATAAATAATCAGTAAGTATTTCTCTTAAGTTTTAAATACGGTTTGCTAGTGCGTATTTTATTAATAATTTCAGAAATTCATCACTGTCAATTAGTTATTTTTTAATATTTCGTAGGCAGAAATATTAGTGTTAATGAATTGTGTAAATATTATCATCTCTTTATAAGGTAAGTTTAGAATATCATCTGAACCAAAAAGGTATGTGACTAATTTATAATGTGTTTTTAGATTAGTTGATTAGTTTAAAAAATGTGTTATATATTTAAATATTTTCTGAGATTTTCTGTCTTGTAAATATGTAAGGCAAGTAGTGAGTAAAGTGTTTTATGAAATCATTTTATCGTTTCATTTCATAAGTTCTATCTGTTCTGTGATACTTAATTGAATTAGAATAAAGGTATGTCGTTGGTTTGCTACAAATAAAATGCATATTCATTTATATGACGTTTAATTTTACTTTTTGTCAATTTTCTTCACAAAACAAATTTGTTGTTTTGATTTTTTTCAATAAATATTTTCATTCCAAATATACTATCTATCTTATAATACGGAAACTAAGTACATATTTATAAAAAGGAATATTACAAATGCTTATTCATTCTAATTTTATCACAGATGGTGGCAGTTTGTGCCGTTTATAGTAACAAAACATTGGAGGCAAGTTTTGCCCAACAAACACAGCCAATATAGGCTTAACTCATACCTACTAGTACTCTACAATTACAATCCAAACGTGGGCTTTATCATATTACAATATTTACACATGCAATTAGTGCATCTTAGTATTTTTAAAAGTCGTCATGACTGCAGATTGATTACTTATCAAGTATGGTAAATATTAAAACTTAAACTCTACAATATCTATCAGATCTACATTGATTAAAAAGTTACTTGCTTTCAATATTAGATGTCAAAATATATAATTATAAAACTTCGACTTACGGAAACAATCGTCATGAGTTTTAGGCAGTGTTTTGAAATAACTATGAGTATTTACAGTCTTTATAAGTTCCGACTAGTCTTCACAAGATTTATACACAATTTGTTAGTATCACTAAGTCAATCACTTTATTTCACTGAGTTATACGTGGACGGACATGGTGCGGGGTGAAGCACGGGGGGGCATCTGGTGGGGGGCGTGCGCGGGGTGCGGGGGCAACACGGGGTGCGCGCCGTGCACGGGCGGCGGCGGCAGCATGCCCAGGTGCCCGCGCGCCGGGTGGTGCCGATGCATCGCCACCCCGCCCGCACCGGGGCTCGGCACCCCACGACACCGCTGCCTGTTCCGCACGTCAGGCAACGCGAACTTCAACTTCTCCCAAAACAAACGATCGTCCGAATGCAAATACTTATTAGTTTTCAAATACAGTCTTATATCCGGATCGAGATCTTTTTGTGGCACTTGACCTAACAACACTATTATCAGTCTTTTCCGCCTATCAGTTAACACTTGGTGCAGAGCCGACTTTAGTTCGTATCGAGCCCACTCAGTCCTAAGGAAGTTTTCACTGAGCACCATGATAGTGCGACGCGAGGATTCCACAGCTTGTCGTATCTTGTCGGTCACGTACCCGCCCACATCACGGTAATGCAAGCATAGCTTGTAGGAGGGTTCGCTGAGTTCTAACACGTGTGCCAATTCCTCAGTGACCCACGCCTCATCTTTTGAACTATAACACAAGAACGCGTCGAACATTTTCTCTGAATCGTTTCTGTCCATTTCACTTGAACCACTGAATAGTCTCACTCCGAATTTCGAATGGCACCACACTTTCATGTTTTGTCTGAATACGAACACTGATATTACTACTAAAATAATACACAGGAAACACACTGACGTCGCAATAACTGTAGTATAGTCTGGTTCATCGTCATTTGTTATAATAGTCCTGTTAGCAGTCAAATTTCCATTAATGCTGTTATTTATACTCGGCTGTCCAGTACACATAGTGCCGTTATCGTAGGCGATTTTGAACCCGGTCTCCGGATCCTCGTACATGTTTTCATTGTATAGCATAGCTTCAGAAAGGTTAGAATGAGAGTAAATGCATTTGATGTTTGACAGGTCCGTGATAGAATTCACGCGTTTAGTCCATTCTCGGAACATCTCTGTGTATTCACAGTCACACGACCACGGATTATATGAAAGTGTTATTTCTGTTATTGACGGATTAATTTGCCAAACAGAAAGTGTTATCAATCTGTTATTGTGAAGATGCATAATCTTCAATCTTGCCATGTGATTAAACATGTCCTTGCCAATCGTTTTGATTTTATTGTTGTTGATGTATAGTTCTCTTAACATATCCAGTCCATCAAATTCTGGGCCTTCAATTGTTGTCAAACTATTGTAATCCAAATGTAATACTTCGAGCTCTTTCAAACCGTTAAAAGTTCGGTTGTGAATCATCTCAATGTTGGAAGCATTTAAATACAATATCTTTAGTTTTTTCCGCCCAATGAACGCGTGACTTGGAAGCATTTTAATGTCATTACCGTCGAGGTACAGTTCCGTAGCTTCCATAGGTATTTTCTCGGGCAAAACATTAACGTATCCAGCGCTGGAACACTCCACAACATTAGCCGACCAAGTCGGGTCGTGGTAGCACGTACAATTATTCGGGCATGTCATTTCACAATCACAGGCGTCAAAATCACAGCAGTGACATAAAGCGTGGCAGTGAGACTCGTACTTGCATAAGAATTGATGAGGCGCAGCTTCAACTAATGGCACAAAAGCATTTCCACGGCTGTACAGTAATTTGCAGTGTATACTGTCTAGGTCCATTAATCTTGGTTGTGTTCTAGCTCGGTTACCTGAGTTAATTTTCTGAAGCCAATCCATTGTGCAATCGCATTCCAAAGGGTTGCCGCCTATGAAAAACTCGGGCACAGATTTATCTTGCGGAACAGCTGATATTCTCAAAGAGTTCGGATCTAAGCTCGTTATCCGATTTCCGAATAAATCAACCCTAGTCAGATTAGGCTTTTTGAAGAATGTGTATGACTGTACTTTGGATATTAAATTGTCGTTTAAATACAACATTTCCACCGAATTTGGTATGGCACTTCCTGTTATTTCTGTCAGTTTATTTGAGCTGGCGTCGAAAGTGCTTAGAGATAGTTGTGATTCAATTTCAAAGTAATTACCGAGTTCAGCGATCCTATTAGCATGAATATCCAGCCACTGCAATCCAGTTGGAATCATAGCGTAGTCGAACCATTCCAATCGGTTATCGGAAATGTTCAACCATACAAGATTGGGCAACTTGGCAAAAAGTCCACCGATATCTGTTAAGTAATTTCCGTCTAGTCTTATTGCTTGCAAGTTAACGTTAGCGTCAAATGAGCTCGCTTCTATTTTATGTATCTTGTTTCTTGATAAGTTCAATATTTTTAAAGATGTCATTTTGTCAAATACACCTTTACTGATATTTCCGATGTTGTTTTCAGTTAATCTCAGTCCATACATTTGTTCCATGGTCATAAATGAAGCATTTTCTATGCTTACTATTAGATTTTCTCCTAAGTCCAAAGTTTTCAGTTGTGGAATTTCTTTCAGGGCAAGCGGCACATCGTCAAGTCGGTTTCCATTGATGTGCAAGTCTTGTAATGAGGTGCAGTTTCGTAAAGCGTGAGGATGTATTTTCGATATACGGTTACTGTCAATTGATAGTACCGATAGTGTCTGTAATCCAGTAAACGAATAACTGTCAATGTTAGTCAATCTGTTGTTGGACAACGTAAGTGTATGTAAGTTGTTCAAAGAGCTAAAAACATTTTCCGGTATGTGCTCAATAAAGTTGTCTTGCATTTTCAATATTTGAAGGTAATGCAAATCTCTGAACAGTGCTATTTCCATCTTTGACACTCGGTTGTGGGAGAAATCTAAATAAACAAGTCGTTTCAAGCCAGAAAACGTTGACGTGTTTATCCAGTCAGATGTTAGTTCATTATTTGATAAATCCAGCACTAGGAGTTGCACCAAATCACTGAATAGTCCTGGAGCCAAAACTGTTATAGTGTTGTTGTTCAGATATATCTCTTTCAACTCTTTTGTGTCACTGAAAAGTTCCGGCGGTACGCTAGTAAGTTGGTTGTCTGAAAATCGAATTGTTGTCAATGACATTAGACCTTCTAATGCTCTATCAGCCACAGAATTCAACCCATTGCCTTGTAGATATAACTTTTGAAGTCTTCGTAAACCAGATAACAGATTAGGTGGTAATGTGTCAATGAAGTTACGTGATAAGTCCAACACTAATAGATTATCCCCGCATTTTTCAGTCGGGTGTCTGTGGGCTGTCGAAAACTGAAAGTGACTAATGTCTCTCATTCTATTTCCAGTCATATTTAAGTACTCTAAGTTTCTCAATGTACACAGAGCTCCATCGGGGAACACAAGCATGTTATTTTCGCTCAAGTCTAATCTTTCCAGATTCTGTACATCTCTGGAGAAAGCACTTGGAGTGATTTCTAATGAAATAGCCGACCAATCAGCGTTATGAGTCCTTATTGTTAGATTTCTAAGTTCACGGAGTCCTGTGAACGCGCTATCCGAAAGGTTTCCAATTTTACAGTATTCGATAGTGAGTTCACGTAGTTCCACCAACTGTCGGAAACTGCCCGGAGCAAGAGAGCTTTGGTAAAACATTGCATCGCTGCACTCGAGCCGCAACTTAACTGTCGGATGTGGTTGGATAGTGCTGAAGTTGGTGTTATCCAGTTCGCTGTTTATAGTCCTCAGTCGGCACTGCAGCGCGACTCCTGACCCGTCGTGGTCGTTGGTCCAGACACATTCGTCAGGAGCCTGATAACGCGCCCCGGTGGTGGCTGACAAAGATGCGCTCTTTGCCATCGAAGCATAGTTGAGCACCAGCAAGGCGTTTGCTAACCAAGCCAGATACATTTTATTAGTTTCACTTACACTTATTACATAGTTTTATTCATAATCCTTTTACACTGAAACTCCACAAAACCATTGCGTCGGCGCACACTAGTCCATTTTATTTGGCCTCAAGCAAAAGTGCTTCACTAGTTGAACCGGCCACTTAACTCGTTTCTCGCCAGAGCACTAATTGGACAGGATCGTGCGTTCACAAGTAATCGGTCGGAGAACACGCGTCACGACCGACCGCTTTGAGGTCTGGGGTGGGACTGAATCCAAGACAAACCTGCGGTGCGCTCGCGCACAAGGCCGCATCGTGCCGGTTCACGCGTTCCAACAGGTAAATTCGCACCTGGAATAGAAACGGCGTAAGCGCCTTAAGCTTTATTCCGAGTTCCGCTGTATTCGTTTTAGAACGAAGCTTGACAGAAAAATACGCTTGGCGCACACAGCCCTAGTTAACACACACAAACGGAATGAAACCGCTTTTTATGGCGCCATGGCGAGCTTTTAAGCACTGCGTGCGAGTGAGTAAGATAGATGGTAGCGGGGTAAGTTGTGCACGGACTGGTGGGGCTTAGAGGCAGCTGGCCAGGTAGTGAGCAGGCAATGCCACAGTCACTGCTTGTTAACACTCTCTGTGATAGAATTGTATCGCGAACTTCCATAAAGGTTGCAATTTTCGTTTTATAGTTTCATCTAACTCGCGTATTGTTACTGAGCAATAAAATGATATACTACCGGTCAGTTTCACTATAAAGAAAACGTTTTGGAATCCTTATTGTTTTTAGCCATTTTCTATAAAATTGATCTTAATCTTTTTAATTTAAATTCGCGCAAATATTAAAATTAAAAAAACTTATGATTCAAGTATTCAACTTAATTAGGTATATGCATGCATACGATAATTTCGAGAAAATCTTTAAGATATGCAAATGATAGGTAGGCGAATTCAACAAATTATGAAAAATGACTCTAAATGTTATATCGCGATATAAATGCTACCTGAATAAAATAAAAGTCATTATAGAGTATATCCTGCGACGTGCACGCGATCTTTCGGCTGATGATGCGTTTAAATTGCACATTCTGGGAAAAAAATAACCAACGGATACTTTTCTTAAACGATTTTGATATAATTCCGGACCTTCCACCCGAAAACCTCTCATCAAATTAAACATCTAAACATTATGCATTTTGCGCAGCCACCAATTTGTTTGGAAACGTTTGATTTAACAAATTGTGTATCGCTATAATTTTAGATTGCTTTTCCCATGATTTATACCAACTGCCTAAACGGAACGTTTTACTGTTCTGTTATTACCTATTGTATTTTGATAGGTTCCACTTTTAAAAGCGTAACGTAGAGTTAACTTAAATTGCTGTTACGGTTTGGTTTTGATAAACATTGGTTCGTTGATATGAATTAAGATTCCTTCAGATGTATGTATAGAGATGTATTATTAGGTTTAATAAGAAATGTATGCGTATTATATTGCAATGGAATATTGCACAGACCAAACCTTTTTCTATTCAAGTGGCCAAGCTTTGAAGCTAAATGTTATTTATTTACTTTACTTTTACACCTCAAATTGTAAGGCTCTGCACTGCACTGTACTGATACCACCATCTGCTCAAAAATCATTACCCCAATGGCAGTAACTGTGTTTTCCTGCAAATGTCATAAATTACGTCGTACCATTAATTTTACAAAATTCTTTGGAAGCTCACTTCTGCTCTATATAAGTTGAATAGAAAAGCTGCGCGTGTGATGACAATTCATTTGTGACTGAAGTGGGCACGAACCATGCGTTTCTATTGTGTCTGAGTTTATGCTTAATTGTCGGTTCAAACAGCACCTGCATTTGCAAAAAAATATATATAGATACGTATCTGTTTTTAAACCCCTATCATGGTGTGGCAGATTTTAATTTTACATAGATAATTATGAATGTCGTTATAAGTAGAATTTTCTAGAAGTATTAACTTATTGCCTTAAGCGACTCATGATATAAATAATTCGCAACTTGCAGAACGAAATAAAAATGTCATTATAATTTTATACTAGTTTCATGTGTAATTGTCGTGACGGCAGTGCGGAATAATAAATCATAAGATTTCAATATAAGTTAATAAAATGAAATGAATAGTATAGTGTAGTTTACGGTGACTACCTTCTTTAATCCCGTGTAATAAATGGTTATGATCATAATTTTATTTAGTGTCGGAGCGATAGGACGGCGCGTCGTTCGGTCCGCTCTACTATTTATGCGAGGTGTTGCTCGATTCGATCCCGAGGCGCCTGCTGTATCTCAATTGCAATAAATTATCTCCTTTGACACGCGAGAAGCGGAAAATTTGCAATCGCAATAGTCGAGACCGCAGTATCCGCGTCCCTCCTCCTTTATGTAAACAGCGCAAATGGCTTTGTAATGGGAATCGCGTCCGTCCCACTATGACACTGGCTCAATAATTCACGCCGGGTCCCACGGGTCGTTTGTCCAGATCGCGCCTAGCTCCACTCCACACAATACAACAGCGGGAGATCTATCCTACGACTTTTTGTCGTAAGTGGCAAGGCGTTTCTTGTCCTTCTTTTATAAAAGAATAGATTGCCGGTAAATCGTAGGTTATTGTGGCGCTATTTAATGTTTATTTCGAGGGCTGCCAACTGTAGCAGTTGTAATGTCCGTGTATTCATATGTTGGTTCGTGTCGTCACGCAACAGTTTGAGGTGTTATATTGTGTCGTGGTTAAATGTTGTTGGATATGGGTCACTTGCCTTTACGACTAACACTTTAGATTATTATGTTTGAAAAATGTACCACAGTAAATTGAATAAACTTCTGGCTCCTGATAAAAATATTCGTTAACTAATGTCCACGTAACGTATTTCTGACAGTATTAAAAATATAAAGGTGCCTATCTCATGGATGCATCTAAGTGTAAAATGATTTCTTACTTTGCTTCCCATTATGTTTGTAATTTTTATTAAATTTACTGCGTAATCTCCGGCGACGGGCCCCAAATCGTCGCGACACTTATCTCGGTGTCGGCGGACACATATAATCCATTAAGTCGTCATTTCCACACGGTTGATCATTCCTCAACCACGCGTTAACCCGCCCCCAGACGGAGGAGCGATACAAGACGTATTGTTTGCTACTCTACGTCACCTCAACTGTGGCAGTCCTTTTCAATTAACTTCGTCTTAGAACCTCAACTCGAAGTCAACCTTAAAACGACACCCATAACAGCCACATGCCTTCGTCGCGCCCCAAACTGAGTCTTTATCCTTGTCGACTAATGGACTAGTTTGTTATCTAATCGGCTACACAGCCGACCTATTAATAATTTCCCACATAATTTTCTAATTAACGTCCTGTCCGGCGAATGGCTGCGGCCTTTGGACACATAGAAACGGAAATGATGTAAAATTAGGGTTAGATACATTCATACAATCGGTCACCAATGAATTATTTATATTTAATGTTAGGTATGTATTATACTGAACTAGCGGCGCCCCGCGGTTTTACCCGCGCTGTGCCCGTTCCCGTGGGAATTTCGGGATAAAAAAATAGCCTATAACCTTCCCGTTGAATGTAGTTATCCATTACAAAAAGAATTATTCAAATCGGTTCAGTAGTTTCTGAGATTAGCGCGTTTAAACAAACAAACAATGAATGAATGCTAATAATGTCTTGTTTTTGTTTCAGGTAATCATCGTTAACATTTAACTCGTGTCTGCATTGAGGTAAACAAGAACACTAGTTAATAATTTCGTAATGTTATGATTATGCATCTTTGCCCCTTTATTTATGCATGTTTATAATCTTATTTTCGAGTGAGATGTAAAATAAACTTTATGGGCACATAACACAATATTGATGTGTCGTTTAGAGTGTGTCCCTTCAGCGGTGGTAGGGTTAAATCGTATCGCATGTTAGTAAATTGAAGTGATTTAACACGTGAAGGGAACCCCTAGTAGTGCGTCAGATCGCGACACGGCCAATTTGGCGCGATAGGCAACTCCGGTTTATTTGTTCGACTCGATGACACCTGGCGATTTCAGAGCTCACGGGGTGTGGAACATAAACGCTGTAGAGTCAACTTTATCTTAAAAAATCTTGCTATTTCCTAGTTTTTATTTTTAGGCGTTTAAGTGTGAAATAACTTGAGATGTGCAAGTATTTTCTTGAATCTTATAATGAATAAAACCGAAAGTACAGTTTGAAAAATACTGAGGTTTATTTTTTAAACAATACAATACCTAAACATGTTGCACGTTTTTGTTTTCAATTAAGATCTGCAAACCATTTACAAACTTATAACAGCGCAACCGATTTTATTTTCATATCATGCCAACGTATTTACTACTACTCCACATATTTCTATGTTTTATTGTGAGAGACGCGCGACGTGCCAACGAATGGGACCGGTTAGATTACGCATTGTCGTGGCACAATTAGAAACTGTTGCGGAACCCTGGGCTCACTTTGTTATTTGCAAACAATCGCCTCCGACATCTGCGCCCTTTCCATCCCGGTCGGTGTCTCTGTGTCACTGTATTACAGCTAATGAATAGTTGGACGACGTGTCGTGTCGACCTCGCACTAGTATCATCTGCCGGTTAACCAACATTCATTTCTCCTTATTCAATTTTATATGAGGTTTTTGACCCAATTTTTTGCCATTGAAATTATACGTTGCCAATATTAATGATGCAAAGGTGATAGTTTTAATACTTACACGTTCGATGTGTCATGAATGCAACAATATAAACCTTCGTTTCACCTTCAGTCTTCCAATTCGCTATTGTCTATTCATAATTATTTTGAGCGCAGCGCTGAGTAATGATGATGGGTGATTGACTCACTCATTGATAAAACGACGTTCTACAGATTTTTATCCTATTGTTACTGTAACTTACTGATACGTCAAACAAAAGATTTGAATAGTAAAGCAGATAAAACTATCAGTGAATTTAATCGCGTGCGCTAATATTTGCCAAACGTTTGTGATAAAATAGTGATGGGGTGAGTCACGTCCTTTTCCAATATATCGCACCCTTTTCGATACAATTATAAAAGAATAAAATGTCTTTGTGTCGTATTGGTGCTAAGCCTTGGCATGCGTGGCATCCCCTGCAGTGAAATACGTGATTTCTACCAAGGAAAATGTTTGAAAGCATCTTAGAAATTTCAATTGTAACTTTTGTTGCGTCCGCACTCATAGTTACACCTACAATTTGTTCTTAGCTCTGGGCCAATAGCGAGGGGCGATAGTGATGCGCTCAGTAAGTATGCCCTGATAAATTGCAGTTAATTGCTTTGTTAATAAACTGTTATCATCGTTCCATCGCATTACTCGGTCGGTGCCGCTTACTGAATGTTATCTATTTTTTAGTGACGACACAGAACATTAAGGAAATGTGTTATACAAATAAGAAGGAATGATTAAAAAATATCTAACATGGAAACTGTGAGTGGCGCACACCACTGGCCGCTCTCGGTAGATATCATCGGCATACCGGCCACTATGTTGACTCGCGTGATTAAATTCTTCTCGCTGATGTACGAGCGGGCTCGCTCTACGGAGTTATTTGTCGGATTTATTTAGTTCCACTTATATTTACTGCTATTCAGCCTTCACAGTAATACATGTCACATTTCTGTGTACTTGACTGCTATGCCTCGTAAAGCTACTGTAATTTTATTTTATGCTCATTTGCGATAACTGAGCAGAAAAAATTGGCCGTAAATCTGTGAATGAATTCATTATGAGAGCCCTATTCCTTTGTCACACATATATTTTATGGATAATAAACAGACAGTGACAAATTTAGCGAGGAGTGAGTCAGGAAGGGACTGATGTCGCGCCTACTCCTTCCACAAACACAATAAATATCAAACGAACAAGGGACAATACGCGGAGTCCGTAACTTCACAGATTAATATAATATTTTTACTCGTGAACACATACAGACCGCTGTACTAATGAAATATGGCAACATGTTCCTTCATTCCTGATAAAACCTTCGGAGCTGCCAGTGTCAGGAGTTTTATTACTGTTCAGTACGATAATTCAAGTTGGTCAGCAAGCTAAATAATTTACATGGTGGTCTCTTTACGTTTTTAGGGTCGGCTACCGCATTTTTCCCGTTCGCCTGCAAAATTACTTGAGCTTTTCGACATACCTATAGAAGTGGTTTATCTTCGAGAACTTATCTCCAACTCATGATCCAACGACGGAAGTATTCTATTACTGCGACAAGTAAAAAGTACTTATCCTGTAGTTTTTACGACTTGAGTTATTTGAAGTTATTACAGAACTTTGGGAGCAATTAAATGTAGTTGTGGTATAAAATTTTACTCGTATGGCATTGAAAGGGTTAATATTAAGTTAATAACAATAGTACAAATGAACTTAGCACCCTAACTTAAAAAAGCCAACAATATTGCACATCAAACCGAGTACCATTGTGATATTAACTCTCTATTAAATATTTTCCGCATTGCTGCGGGCTAATCCCGGTACCACAATGGGGGTAATAAAAGTACATTCATAAAAAATGTTCCGATTGAAAAGGAGCCATTGAGAATTCACGGTGCTCACGGATCACGTGTCAATCATACCTTACATTTGCCGCAATGGATCGTGTTATTCTATTTTTACGCTGTATTATTCATTGGCTGTATCGCAGCTCCCCATTTTTGGGTGATTCATAAACGCAGAAAGGCCGTGCTCTTTTGTATTATAATCCTGGCTAATAAATAACATTTGGGGGCCTGACTCTATGTAAAATGCATTTTTATTAACAACTCTTGTTACAACTGCATAAAAAAGGATTTGGTTAATTTTATTCAACCGGTTATCCTCTTGTCGATTGCAATTTGAAACTTGATAGCGTTTTGTATGAAATTCATATATTCATATCCATGTTCTGAAATTATATAATACTACCAACTAATACCGCCCATTTATTGCTTCAGTGTTAGACGTGATTTCATGTAGTAAATTAAGGATTAAAATTTGAGCCCAATTTCTATTTGCTATCTCTTCGAAACCAGTATGAAACTATTTTATTACTTGGTTATAACCATTAAATGGGACAAGAAAATAGAGTTGAAAATTAATAACATATTGCATGGTTGTAATTCTGTCTCAGTAAACAAGGTAGTCAATATTATGATACCGTATTACCTTTCGTACCAAAGCGCATGTAGGACGGTTGTAAAACAATGTTTATAAAGTATCCCAACGGCTATTGACCAAGACCCCGGGCGTGATACAAAAGACTACAGATTCATAAATTCTCAATAACAAAGGATACAAAAAACCGTTTAAGGAGTATTCGTGGATTCGTCCGTATTACATTAGTGATATGGTAATGTGATTGTTCGCTATAAATTAAACTGTGCAGGCCCGGAGTGGGTTCTGCACAGCAGGATCTTGCCAAATGCTTGTACATCTCTCGTTCGTTTTGCTGCCACTTCCAAGGGTTATTAACCTTACAGTTTTCGACAATACTGCACCCACTTTCATATAAAGAAGGGACAATGCAATTTGTGACATGCTCAGCACCCACTGGTATGGTCTGGTCCGAAAGGTCTTTTTCAGAATTATTTTTACACCTCCATTATGTCCCTTCTCGCTGCTTGAAGAAAAATACCTTTCCATTTGGTTTTACTCAATTATTTTGAATCTGCATATCATTCCCATTTGCATTTCGAAAACTACGTATTTATACAAAGCAGTTAGAATTTCGAGTGACAGTTGACGTTGTATTGCGTGGGCTCAAAACATTTTCCACTAACAATGCGAAATACTGAAATAATCATTATTGGGCTTAAAATATAATTTAAAGTTATTGCGCTCATGAAATACTGTCAACCTCGGGACCCGAGCACAAGTTTCGTGTTGTGAATTTTCATTTAATTGGCTACGCTCTTTCTCTGCCAGCTAAAGTTTTAAATTGTGCTCTTTGAATGTGCACTTTTATGTTTCGACTCAAACTAATTGAAATTGTAAATAAACCAGCGAGCGTACAGTAGCTAAATGAACATATGAAGTTGCTCAACTTTATGTTAGATAGTCGGCGGACGCGCGGCTTGTAGCCGGTCCTGAACTGTTGTAAATTGGGTGAGAAATGCTCCGTTTGACGGTCGCTTTGCATATCACAGCAATAAATCTACTGTACTCGCAGCGACACGGTAAGGATCTCGCCGACGCCTCCAATGTTTTACATATCTACAAAAACTAAGGTAAATAATTCCATTCATGATGTCATACTCGGTAGTATTACAGATTAAATTTTCTTCATGGTCCCTTTATTTCCTTGTGGGTTATTTTTCATTGTGCTATCAGAAAAGATCGTCTATCGCACATAATTTGTTGTCCGAATTGCGACTGAACCCATTTATATAAATTACGGGTTAATTAACTGCTTTGTTTTTGGTAGAGCGCGTGAAGAAACAGCGTATTTTGAGAGAATATTGTTTGTGTTTACAACGAAATATTACACTGTACATTCAATTTAATCTGTGTGTAATATGCCATTCTGAATTCATTTAATAATGTATTTAACGATGAAAACATTTATGAAATCCACAGAGATAATGTACAGTTGTGTCAGGATTATGATGTTCTATAAAGTAATTGATATACATTACGAATTCTGACGATGATAATAACCTTCTTAAATAGTTTTAGACCATAAACTTAGTTTCTTATTTTGTATATACTTAACATAAGTTGCCATTTAATAATCATATTTTGAGACGCGAATAATAAACGGGAAGGGAAACAAAAAATTTACGACATACCTACTCGCTTTGGTTATCGCCAATTTGTGTCAACTGAAGCGTTCTTTTAATATTAATAAAACTGCTAGCCCCTCAACCCTCTGCGTGCTTTTACGGTCGGGTTGATGGTGACTTATTTGAATAAATATTGTTGAGCGCGGTCTCGGGGACGTTTTTTTGTTATTATTTTCTGTTAGCCATATTACACGATATAAAGCCGCGGTCTCGTTGAGCGTTTGACGTTAGTTTGTGACGCGCGCAAGGACGCCCCGCCACGACTCCTATTACTAATGTAGATGACGCGACACTATTACATGCCATCCTTTATCTAACACAATATGTCCTTTATTATAAAACTGAAATTAAATGCCGGACCCGTCTCGAAGTTATTCGAAAGCCGCAGGAGTCCATCACATTTGTTATACGCAACGGCAAGTGTTTATTGGTTTATAGTTTATTTTACCTTTATACAGATTTGAAATAAGATTGATGAGCAATTTATGGAAATTCACCAACGGTAATACGGGATAATATATATTGTGCAGCTGAGAAATAAGATTTGATTTGAAGATTTATGTATGAATGTTTGAGTTTTAAACTGAAACATAAAAAGTTAATAAAAGTTATCGCTACTCGTGTCTTTGTCTGTGTTCAGTGGTTAAAGTTAACATTGCTAATTATATCCATTTCAGTTATGTCAAAGTGGTATTCCTTGACTAATAGGCGGAATTTAAATGTCAAGTAGCAGGGCATCGGAGTCGTTAAGGCGGTGTTCGCCGGATCCCAATTCGTAATTACGTACAGACGGGCCGGCACCCGTGTCAACGCGCTAAAGTTAATCGCACCGGACGGAGTGTAAATGATGCGTGCCTCTGCCGCGGGCCTACTTATGTCGTCTGCGATTAGCCTGACCCAACCCAACACTGACCGATCGTTAAACATAAGTATTTTTTTGTGATGCTATTGTTAAAAGCGCTTACATTTAACGACAATGCAGTACCATATAATTATACGAACGACAATCAAACTTTTTGCTTGGTAGATTGATTTAAATACTTAAATGATTGGTACGTTTCTTTAAGGTCGTTCTTTAAAAGCATTTCAATAATTTTACTATCTCTTTGTGAGAGTGATATCAAAGGCAAATCGGCTGGAGTAAACGCAAGGAACCTGTGACCCGTAAGTAAGGGGGAAACTAGAACGTTTGGCAATTACCCCGGCTATAAAGCGGACTGTGAAGTGTTATTGTCGGGACTCTTGGAACCTAATTACTTTGTTTTGTTTCCGAGCCATACTCACGAACATGAGGAAAGAGGTACACGGAAACTTGAAACTCGATGTCTTTGCCAAAGTTGAAGTATACGCTTCTGTCTATTTGTTCATCTTTCAAAAGAACATTTTGTTTTAGATTCAACTTGTTAGATAAAAGTATTTTATTTTCTATCAAAAGTTCTCGTTATAAAGATTTTAATATTGTCGTTGGTTTTGTTACAGAAAATGTATCTGTAAAGACGTCTGAAGTAGTATACTCCAAAGGGAATAAGATGAGACAAACAATGCATCGTTATTACGAGTATAAGCGTTTATCTTTCATGTTTTTAGCTACATTGTATTCGTATTTCATGTTTAACAAGTACGAATTCATATTCCACGCGGAGTAAAAGAGTCGTCATACAGTAAATACGCTATGGTAATACTGGTTCACGGATTTCGATCATGGTGTTCGATCGTGAGTATTGATCGTGAGCGTTTTGGTCCCTTAAAACAAGACTAAGAGAGTTTCGAATGACTTCGCTTACGATCTTTGTGACTAGAATAGGGATACCATTTATATCGTCCGAGAGATATTGGTATTTCCAGTACATTGAAAGGTTAACAAGTTAAATATTGTTTGCTATTACATATTATGTTCACGAGAACTGATAAATTTTTATATAAATTTTTATGTAAATTTTAACGGTACAGACGGTTTGTATTGCTATGAACATAGGCATTAGTCCCCCTGCGTCAACATCAGGAAAACTCAACAGGCCTATTCCAAATATTTTCATCTTTAACATCTAAGTGAATACTTCGAAATAAATTGAAAAGGGGTTATAATAGACTCCGGCAGATTTATCTTGTAGAACCCATCTCTTGTTTGATAAATAGATTTTTTCTCAATGCTTACGAATCAAGCCATACGGTGTGTTCCCATTGTGATATAAAATAGCTCCTATTTATTTGTGAAACATGACAGATAATTCGAACGGCTACCGATAGAGATGTCTTTGTTGCGGCAAGAATGCGTGTTTGGTTTTGTAATACATAAATAGAGAAGGTTATTGTTACTCAGTGTTTTGGTTATGAAATTTGTTATTGTGACAAATTGTGAGGTCGCTTTTAATCCTTTCGTTTGTATAGCATCTGCTAGGCGCGAGATATTGTCGACGTCACATTCTTCGAAATATTGCACGAGTTATTTTGATGAACAATCCCTTCAGAACAATTTATTTGCCACAGGTGTTGATTGTATCTCGAAATAATGTTCCGTATTTCGTATTTTAATAGAGAGCGTTCACAGTTTGTTCATTCGAATTGAAAAAAACTTGTCAATGATATTTAATATTGACTCTATGATGCTTAAGTTTATGTCACCGGATACTTTCCGTTAAAAAACGTTGATAAAGTATAATATCTAAACCTATAACACTATTCAAAGTTTTGTCAGATTTATTTGACGGCAATACGATACATATACTTGTAAACAGCATTCAGCTAAGGAAACTTAGTTTGAGTATTTATACCTGCTATCCATACTTTAAGGAAATAAAGATGACGTTACCAGTTATAGAGAAGTGTAATTTCGAAATGTTTATATAGGAAAATTGATCATGGACAATTTCCTTTACATAAAAATATACTGTGAAATTCGCAATAGAATGTCAGTCGCAGGGGAGTGGAGCGGTCGAGTAAAGAGCATTTTATAAATGTGTTTGGAGAATAGCGAGCAGGTCCGCGTCGCGAGGCAGTCGGCTCGCGGAACGCACGATGCACCAACTTTAATGGAAAAGAATTGAAAAGTAGCGCGTCTATATGGTAATAGAAATTGCCCGGAAGAAAAGAACACAGACGACAGAGTGCACTGCTCTGAGTTATAGTTGTTTTCTCTAAAATTGAACGTTATTGCGTACTGTTTCCCCTCAGGTTTCGGCGAGTTTGGCATCTTAGCCTGATATAGAGCTTCCATTGCGATGCATCACAGTTTTATTTTTACCGGAACATTTACCAATGTAAACCGAGACTCGTTCCTGTTACGTCTACAAAGTTTGATCATTGTTTGTGTACTACAAATTTTGAAGGGAACTTTTTATTAGTCTACGATGGAAATGCACGTCTGGATGAATGATGCATAGTTTTGTTTGACTTTTTTGTAATATATTTCCCTTTCTTGCGTTCTGTATGATTAAATTTAATAAATTTTAAGGTACTATCAACTATTGTACACGCAACAAAAATTAAAGTGCTCTCAAAATCTGGCGCGTTCCCACTGTTAATTTGTCAACAAAGTTTCGTTAGCATAGCAGAAGTATTTTTTCAAATATTTGAGTTGTGAGCACAAGAGGGCACTTAGCGGTATGTCATTGTTATGTTCCACAGAGTTTTGAGATATTTGTACTATTGAAAACTTGGTCGTTGGCACGTATCGGTCCTGTTACGACTCCTTACCCACGGTACTTGACTTGATTAACTGTTTATATGTCTTACTTTACGAGTACCCTGCTCTACAGATGACGTAAGAATACGTAAAAACTAAAAGCAATCAAAATTATGGCCATTGCGTCTGTAAATTGTAGTTAATTAAACATTTATAAAACGGCAAACGGACCTAATGATATTTGATGACCGAATTAATTTCTATAATTCATCGGATTACGAATTTGATTAGAAAACTTAACAAGATATTAATTATCGAATAAATTATTTTCAATAGATTTTATGTCTGCAGGAAATGTGATATTTAGTATTCTGTAGGTATATGTAGCATTAATATGTGGATAATTAGAATTACATGTATGCCTTCGGGGTGACATAGTTTTTATGAATGTATTCAAGTTACTCATTTGCATTGACGGTGTTCCCATAATGGGATCTAGTCTGGTTGACATGGTCACAGGCGTAGTTTATCGTCGAGTACCGGACCCTGGGTTTAATTGTAAGCTGTTTATAAATGTCTTCAAACTGATCAATATTCATGTCCAGATTATGGTTGTCTAATTGCCACTTATAAATCTAAACGCTCCGATGACATCTTAATTGGTTATGTAACAAATCACTGTTAAAAGAAAATATTTGGTGTTGCGTCAATTTTTTTAGATACGCGCATATACCAGTTATATTTACTTCTGAACGTGTTGAAATACTAATGGAATAGTTATTATAATGATAAATTCGACTTCTTAAAATGGTATACGATGTTTTAGATACTTTTAAATTGACTTAACATTAACGAACAAAGTACTACCGTTTTTTTGTTTGAGAAATACCTGTACAAGAGATACTTTCAATGATAACTAACAAGTTTTTTTATAATAGCGGAAGCAAGAATCATTTAGAATTTATTTAAGTGGTTTCTATGTAGGTAGAGCAGACTTTGTATAGCTCTGAATGAGTACACATGAAACTCAATATAAACCTTTATACTTGTTTACTTTCAGTGAAATTGATGGTGTTTCATCTGTTCGCGTCGGTTGTTGTGCAGAATATTTTGTGTCTAACAAACGAGCTTTGCTTATTAAGGACAATCAGTCAAGTTGTAACGGTGGGGCATGAATATTTATCCGTTTTATTGAATTGTAAGTCCCCATATTATTAGTTGTCAGACGCTTAAATATTCATTTGGCTGGGACTTATGATTGTTTCTATAAGTCAGACGATCACAAGAGGAAATATCTTCGCTTTATTATCATATTAACAACGATATCGTAAGATCCGTGTGCGCTGAAAAGCAATTAAATCTTGATGTAAGAATTCTACATTTTCACGACCATCGTGTTTGTGAGCAGTAAAAATATAATTTATGCAATGTAAAATTATGCACCGACGACTATCCGTTTACGTTAAACGCTAGTTAACTGTGTGGTTGTGTCAGCCTCGTTCATTAACGGTCATAAATCCGAAACTATTTGTCGTTGACTCTAGTAATTATGAATACGTGTCCACGACCTCTACGCAAGGTGTCTTTCAAAGGCAGATATCGTTAGAATTATTTATTGTAACAGTTCTCTATGCAAAATTGCACTCGGTTTTATATTAAACTCTTTTGATTACGTCTTCCATAACTTGGTTGTTCCGAAGCCTGTCACTGCGTATGGACAGTGTTTGAGCAACTTTACGAGTTTTGCATCTATTTTTGTATCAGTTTAATGTCTCGAAGGCGCACCACGAACTGGGCGTGTTGGGGGGTAGTTGCAACATTGACGTGTCAGTTAATGGCTAGTTAAACCATTCGCGGACACTGCACAGGATGTTGGCATTATAACACTTGTTAAAAATATTAAATTGTAAATCATCTTTATTGCAACTATAATGGCGATCGTAAAAAATTTAATGTTCCTTAATTCACTAAAGTTTACTTTATAATCCTCATTATTATAGTCTAAATATGGCAACGCAAAGATGACATTTTCACCAAAAAATGTTAAATGTATAACCTTGTAATATGCAAATTTAAGAACTTTATTAGCTGTTTATGTCTATGAATTTAGTCAGATTCGGTATATACTTCGAAGTAAATCACTTTAGTATAACAAGTTTGGGTGTACCATAATGTTTCTTAGTTTTATCTGATTTTATTATTATGATAATTCGTTCATATACATAATAAATGATTGTATTTTAATTTCTTTAATACATTTCTAGGTAATTTAAATAAATTTTAATATTTTGTGTTTTAATCTGACTAACACCTCTTGTTGGTATTGTTGCCAATAATTATTTACGAGTCTATTATAATTTTATTGTTTTTAATTTGCAAAGAATAAAACATTATTTTTTATTTATAATAAAATCTCTTTGAATAACAGAAATAATATTTAATTATGTACATTTTTGAATCTGTTGCTTAATATTTAAATTATGCTAAATACTTTGGTTAGGATTGCCCGATCGATTTTATGTCAGTGTAACGTCACGTTAGCGAACTGAATGTCAAGGTAGCAATTATGTAAATCGATACGAGGTCGTTGGCCGCTAGTCAACAGAAATTAAACATTTTTTCCCAAGTGTCGAGTTGAGGCAGTCCGTTAAAGTAATGATTCATTACTAACTCTAGAATAAACTAAGGAGAGGTGTTTGTTTAAATGTTCTCACGCGTGGCTTCGTGTCAATTGCTCGGTACAAGTTTTGACACCTCTCGGGGTCAACACCGTGTGTACTCTTTATCGCCGCAGCTCCGGGCGGGCGCGGACAGTTTTGCGAGTTCCACTAATATTTGTACAATGCCATCACCCATTCTTAAGAAACATTGCTCTTCAGTTTGACAGTTTCCCGTTTGTGGAAATGTACTTTACAAATACACACACGTTTATAGTATTTATTTTAGAAATAACAGTCTTAAATGTAAATATAAGTGCCTTGTTAAAAGTTTATTGTTTGTGCCCGCATGTGACACGTTATAGCGACCCAGTTTATTTCTAAACATTTAACGACAGTACCTAGAACCGATAAAATAACCCTTCGATTTTAAAGTAGATACGATACGAACCCGGTTTTAGGGGTCGATTCTCACATTCTAACCGGGAGTCTTCTCATTAAAATGTGTCTTTATATTTTATACTGCTCAGCTGTCGCCTTATCTGGACTATAAAGGACTCCCGATCTAAACATTGATATGTTAAGTAATTGTAATCCAATATTTCTATCTATTCCATCTGTCCCTACCTGCGTACATGAAAGGAAAAGTTGATTGAATTAAAATCTGTTAGGAAATTAGATTATCACTTGTGCTGTCTTTTAATGTGACACGAATTCCCTAACACTGAGTAAGGTACCTTATTAAACTTGAACATATTATAACTCCTACGCGAATATTTAAGTCACACCTACACTCCGTATAGCATTGTTGAATTAAATGAAATTTTCCACACAAGGAAGTGGCAAGTCGTTAACTGTGATGGATTTGTAGAGGCCCCCAAGACCATGGCAGTTTGACGCGAGAATCGATTAATTTTGACACTGCACTTTGCGATTGTAGAGTTCACTAATTAGTAAAGAGCGAAATAACCACACGCGACAGAAACTTAATGGATTCTGTCCAAGATGATACGAACGGAACGGCATCGAATCAGCGCTGTTCTAATTAATCGTAAAATAAAAAGTGAATCGACTTCCATTTCTTAGTGATAATACGCTTTCAATTTCGATAATTAATGGCTTTTATAATAACGAAATTCTTGTTCGTAACACCAACCTTGTAAGAGTTTAAATTAATGGTAATAACACGAAACCTCGTCTGCACCTAATGAGGACCCTCGGCACATTACACGAATATATACTTCGCATAACATTTTGAATTTTTACATATAACACTAATTTTACATTGTATTTAAACGCGAATCGTTAAAGTGCCGAATTGGATTTAAAATAAAATGCTTTTTTAAATCGAAATCGGTTTTTGATTCGAAAGCATTACCTAAGTGTTAAAACGTGTCAAATAACAACTTGTTGAAGGAAGGTAAAATCGTTAATTTACGATTTTATTGGTTTGAATATTTTCTGCCGGTATTGTATTACAGTTTTAATTTACGTAAACTCTCATTTGAATTCGTCTGGATGTCGAGTCAATTGGGAACAAGTTTTTACCTGAGCTCGTTTGATAAACGATGGTTTAATTCTTTTATTATGTAACAATCATCCGTTGTCTCTAGGCGTAAAGATGCGTTTTCGATTGTCGCCCAGCGGGAGGCTCGGCAAAGAGTTTTATATTAAATAAATCGCGCGAGACCGCGTCGCGCCAAGAAATTAGGCGTTGTGTCCCCTGCCGCGAAAACTCATCGTAAATAAGTGTCGTGGCTGCTTCCCGACTGCTCTCCGCTGCGCAGCGACCATGTTCGAGAACACATTCTTGTTATACACTCGTTTAGGGATTTAATTAGTTGCATCGGTGTGATGGCTGACCCTTTAGCTCGGTCCCCTCTCGTCCTTGTTCTCTCGCGTGATCGTAAATCCTCACTTCGTTAATGATCCGGACCCGCGCCTTTCGACGATGAATTACCGCTTAGGCTTGTTGACTTTTTGCGCAAAATATTTTCCAATTTTAGTGAGCGTGGGTTTTGTATAATGGACTGTAACTCTTTTAAGTGGTTTTTCGAGTTCATCACAATTTATGTTTCAATAAGTATGCAAGATTGTATTTTATACAGAACTTTATCTCAAAGCGCATCATATAAAGTATAGCGTTTGATACCGCTATCAAACTTCGCGCTGACAAAGTTAACATCAAGGAATTTCGTTTAACGTCTTTTTGAATCCACTTATTTTGCGCCCTTTGCTCCGAGGGGTAAAGTGATAGGTCAGACAGAGGTGTCGGTATCGGCAAATAGAAGTGAATTTTAGATCTTTTGATATCTAATCATGTGGGAGGTGCTTGTATCACACCCTCTTTTTATTACAATGACAGCTGATAGATATGAACTTTTTTCTTTACCAATGTATTGTTATATTTCAAGCTATGAGAACTACCCCCCATTTTTTAAAATATCAATTACCTGCAATCATTTTTGTGATCGTTGTCGTAATGTGTAGTGTCAGGTGTCTACAGCAAGTGAGCACCGGAGTCTTTTTCCGGCGTGAATCGACTTCGGCTAGAGCACTCGCGGGTCACAATGCAGGCGGTATCTCGTTTTGTAAACGCGATACTTCCTTCGGCGCAAACCTTTTCGCGTGTGATTGCGGCCCCTTTACTTTAATCAAATGGTTGCGACAAAGGATTGAAAGGAACGCTCTTCAATTCCGTACATGTGATCGGTATTGGCTCAGAAATTCCTTTTAAGGATTGCCGACATTTTTTATTGATGCCGCTTGAAATAGGAAATGCGAGATTTTGTGAAACGCACTTCTTGTTGAGCTTTTCGCAATATTGTGATTCAAATGTTCAGACGCATATGTGTTTGAAAATTAACTTTTTTAG
Source organism: Cyclophora punctaria (assembly GCA_951394245.1). NCBI lineage: Eukaryota > Metazoa > Arthropoda > Insecta > Lepidoptera > Geometridae > Cyclophora > Cyclophora punctaria. The sequence goes on from OX596177.1 coordinate 6,466,214, forward strand.
TGTGCTTAATACGAAGGAATGTAAAGTTAACGATGTAACTACATAATCATCATAATTAAAGTTCCAGAATCAGTAATTTCCCTTTGCACCTTTAGGGCATAACGATAAACATCGTCTTTGTTTGTATTTCTTCCGTGACGTCTCTGATATTAACAATAAATTCATTTAAGATTACATAATAGAGACTTCCAAACATTTAGAACATTAAATTAAACGTTTAAAATTGTTTATCTTGAAGACAATTTGATTAGCTATGATAGATGCGTTTAGGAAACCGTCCTTATTATTATTTCTTTACTTTGATTGTTACGATCGCATTATCTTGTTACTGCTTGCCAGTGTATTCGTTTGTTAAGCGTAATTAAATCATTAATATTATATTACTACAAAGATAATTCTATCTTATTCATAAAACAAGTTACTGGATATTTTAATCCATTTTGAAAATGAATGTAATGTATTAGTAATGATAATGGAACGATATTTTGTGTACGGATTCATTAACTATCATTTCTTCGTATTAGGTAAGCTTAATAAAGTTAATTGTTTTCGATCTATGAGACCGCAATTTAGTGGGTAAAAGCTTATTAAAAAATTACATTGTTGTCTGCGCAGGGATTTATAGATTAGACGAATACTTCAGTCAAAACAGCCCGAAAAATAACAAGATAATGCAACTGTGAAAAGTGAAAATCGATCCCATGGTAGCTAGAAAGTTAATCAAGTTCAATCTCGATTCTTCTGCCTCTGATATTTTGAATGAAATGTAAAAAGTGAAGAACATTTTAATCTTTACAAATAATGCCCATTTACTTTTCAAAGTCTGTTCGTTTCAGAGGTAGAGAGCATCAAGAATCTGAGTCAAGTCCAAAAAATTAGTCGCTCCGTCAACAATTTATTTGACGCAAATAAACTCTTTATAAATTAAAAGTCAATTAAAAGATATTCTATTATATGGAACAAACAAGGATTTATAAATATGTCGGGGAAACAGCGATATTTATCCCATATCGGGGACATGTCACATCAGGATAAGCACGAGCATTATACCGCCAATACAACATCAGATATCTTAGGATTCCTAGGTCTTGATCTTGAAATAATAACTCACAGGGCTTCATTACAATGACATTGCTTGTATTTTACACACGATCATCATGGATTACAGATTACAGTTAGGATACGTCTAGATTCAATTAATTGATGGAACCTAAACGACCTCCCTTCACCCCATTAGTCGTCCTGTCCACGCCATAGAATATCTTTTCCCTATTCTATACTCGATTCGCAATACCATCGTGATGTCGTCAACACCTCATCCTTCCAATCTACGTTTCCCATCTGATCCCAATACAACCGTCTCCATTTCCCTCCAAAACTCTAATGTCTCATCTTTTCATATCATAGACTCACTCACTCACCGCCACAGACCACCAAACAAACTCACATCCCTCTATCGAACAACTGTCATCTGTCATAGTGCGTAACACCACAGACTTAACATAGTCTATTCTCATACCACAGACTACACCACGAAGATAGAACTCACGTCACGGAATAACAACACTACCGATTCCATCAGTCAACTGAATTTACAAACTACTCTTAAACTTCTACAGACTAAAAATAATGTAGTGACGTTATAAGCCGCTATCTGGTGTGGCGCCACTGATGCCACGCTCCGACACGGCCATCCTGCTAGCACACGTCCTCGTGTGTTGGCTAACCTGCACAGAAATAACCAACGAGAGTATTTGTTCGCCTCGGCCACTTCTGACCAATCATATTTCTACACACAACTCAAATAAAGAAACTTCGTAACTGTATAGTTTTTTCTTTTAAATTACTCGAATAAAACCATAAAAGAGCCATAAGAAAATATCAACCAGAGCCATGTACCACTGTCGCTTGTAACAACAAATTAACACAATTTAATTAACCACACAAATCGAAACTTCACACTAGTAAGCCCCTCTATCGCCACGGCTCTCCAGCCGACCAGCAATCGCAATTGCTCTCACACTATGCATCCATCAAGTGGATCGCCCATGTGCATCACCCTGTGACTGCACACTATGGTCTCTGCAGACCCCGACCTCCGCCAGAGCTAAACGCGCACCGCGCACCCACGGACTGCTTGAGTTACCCCAAGAGACACCGATTTCTACCGGGCTACGACTACGTAATAGCTACTGGTACGGTCGAACACAATACGGCCGATAGAGTACTTACTCGAGTTTTCACCAAAACAAGTTTACTCATCCTCATCAGAATCACTATTAACATCAACTTCGACTGGTACATGACCTACTGGCATCTTGCGTAAGAAATCACAAAGTAAATTATGATAACGTTTCATCTACCAAAACCCTGAGGCCAGCAACAGTGACAGACTCTGGTTCATTATTCACACACAATTAACAATTTAATCACAATTGATTTACTACTGAGTCTTTGTTCGTGGTCACAACACAAGATTTAGCAAACGCATTTGCCCTTTATGCACTTCCATTTCGGAATGCCGAGTCGTCCCATGACTCTACGGTCTTCGCTACCAGGCAAGACCCGACCACACTACCCAGGGCTACCGCCTACTGCCTACCCACGGACTACTACAAGTAGTAGACACCGATTTCTAACGGGCTACAGCTACGGCACCCTGGTGCGGTCTCAGACTGACCCACCGACATAAAAACCCAGTAACAATCAATAACTTAATCAACCTCACTGTCTCCACCTTCGTCTGAGTCAGTTGTTACCCGCCCCACAGGCATCTTCCTAACGCGATCATGTGCATACTTGTAAGTACGTTTAGAGTTCAAAGCTTTTCAACGTGTAACGATCACCATCGTTCGCTCACTCCTGACCTAAATAACTCTACTTCAACAAAATACTTTCACATTGCTTATCTCAACATAATACTAGAACATCGTCAGGCACAAGTACCCATTAAAAATCAAATTAATCTCAAATCAAAGTAAAGGTCAAGTGTGTGTGTCTCTATTGTCCGGCTATCCCCGTAGCCCTAATACGCAGTCATCCCTGTGACTGGCTGTGATCATCCCAGTGATCACCCATAACCCTGATCATCCCTGTGATCAGCCACTCTCGTGATCATCCCAGTGATCACCCATAACCCTGATCATCCCTGTGATCAGCCACTCTCGTGATCATCCCAGTGATCACCCATGACCCTGATCATCCCTGTGATCAGTCACTCCCGTGATCATCCCAGTGATCACCTATGACCCTGATCATCCCTGTGATCAGACACTCCCGTGATCATCCCAGTGATCACCCATGACCCTGATCATCCCTGTGATCAGTCACTCCCGTGATCATCCCAGTGATCACCCATAGCCCTGATCATCCCTGTGATCAGCCACTCCTGTGATCATCCCAGTGATCACCCATAGCCCTGATCATCCCTGTGATCAGCCACTCCCGTGATCATCCCAGTGATCACCCATAGCCCTGATCATCCCTGTGATCAGCCGCTCCTGTGATCATCCCAGTGACCACCCGTGATCATCCCCGTGACCACCCAGACTCAAGAGGACACGCACAACTAGTTACCACACAGTCAAAAGTGACTACAGTTCATCCTCACAAGGCTCAGAATCACTAACAATGGGTACTTGCCCTTCAGGCATTTTCCTATACCAGTCAATGACACTATATTGTGTACCTACTCGTTCTCCTCTAAACCTCGCGGCCACAGTAATTTGCACTCGTTCGGTCAACCTGACTATTAAGAAGCTTGTTCTTCCTTAAATTCTTGATTTCAATCAAAAGTTAATTTCAATTATTATCAATCGGGAATCTTCAATGCTATGTAACACATGAATACTAGGTACCACGTCATTTTCAACTTTAACTTCAATAGACTATTAATCTCAAATGCACATTACAATATGAGCCATGAGTAAGTAACATTAAGCTTGTCTAGTCACGGCAACCAGCCAACCAGCAATCACATTGCTCAACAACACACGGTCTCAGCAGACCACTCCACAGTACGGTCAATCCAGACCACGACCATCGCCGAGTTTGAACATTGAACTCAATAAGTCACATAGTCACATGAAACCCTTACTCATACTCTCATATTTTACAACGGGATAAACATCCAAAATACTTTCAATAAGCTTTCTACTTTATCAAGTGGTACGAAGATTCACTACAAAACTCTTAATGTTAACTAACTCAAATATCACAAAATAGCTCACCGGATATTTCCCAATAAACCAATCATTACCGCAATACATCACCAATTTAACATCCAATGTGAATTTGTCGTGATAGATTCTTGAATAATTTGGAATACCGCAATCCCTCGTATTCCTCAGGTAACAGGATTGAGAAGAGAACCACGTTCTTCCCTGGACGAGGTTCATCAATGCTCGCAATAATTACCAGCATTGAACCTTCTTATCTCCACAATAGAGCAGAAACTAACTAACTATACTCACAGAACATTCCAAGTTTTATAACCAATTGCAAAATAAACATTACGTAAAGCACCATAGTCGTTGGGATGATGATTCAGACATATCTCTGAGTACCACGAGCTTCATAATCCAGTGGAAGGTACATGAATTTCAATCCCGTCGTCGTCGTCGCCGTCGTCGTCGATAATATGCACTAACGAGCTCAGCTTGCAGCTCTCAATATTCTTTCATCTTATCATAAACCTAGCTCCGTGGTTGAAAACAATCCATGGCGATATGATATTCAGCACCAATCTCAGTTGCTATGGTGAAATTTATCATTCTCTGCTGGAAGCTCAGTGGGCAATAGCGATCTTGATCATTCTCTGCTGGACGCTCGGTGGGCAATAGCGATCCTTATCCCTCTGCTGGAGGCTTAGTGGGCAATAGCGATCTTTATCCTTCTCTGCTGGAAGCTCAGTGGGCAATAGCGATCCTTATCCCACTTCTGATGTCGGGGAAACAGCGATATTTATCCCATATCGGGGACATGTCACATCAGGATAAGCACGAGCATTATACCGCCAATACAACATCAGATATCTTAGGATTCCTAGGTCTTGATCTTGAAATAATAACTCACAGGGCTTCATTACAATGACATTGCTTGTATTTTACACACGATCATCATGGATTACAGATTACAGTTAGGATACGTCTAGATTCAATTAATTGATGGAACCTAAACGACCTCCCTTCACCCCATTAGTCGTCCTGTCCACGCCATAGAATATCTTTTCCCTATTCTATACTCGATTCGCAATACCATCGTGATGTCGTCAACACCTCATCCTTCCAATCTACGTTTCCCATCTGATCCCAATACAACCGTCTCCATTTCCCTCCAAAACTCTAATGTCTCATCTTTTCATATCATAGACTCACTCACTCACCGCCACAGACCACCAAACAAACTCACATCCCTCTATCGAACAACTGTCATCTGTCATAGTGCGTAACACCACAGACTTAACATAGTCTATTCTCATACCACAGACTACACCACGAAGATAGAACTCACGTCACGGAATAACAACACTACCGATTCCATCAGTCAACTGAATTTACAAACTACTCTTAAACTTCTACAGACTAAAAATAATGTAGTGACGTTATAAGCCGCTATCTGGTGTGGCGCCACTGATGCCACGCTCCGACAAATATATAAAGATGTATCGTCCTCCGTAGTTTAAGTACCTTCATGCGCTTGGATGTGGCTTGCAAAGCCAAATTTTGTTTTAAAGATCCGGTTGCAGAACGTTCAATGCAACTGACCATTATAGCTTCGGACGGGTCTTTTCTATGAAAGTGTTTAGCTTTCGATGTGACGATCTCAATGTATCTCCAAGTTGCTGTACTGCATATCAACCAGCTTCAGAAGTCATTCTTCAAATGCTGTTTTGTTTTCAAAGTATCTGAAGCAGCTCTCTTAGCTTCTTCACAAGATGTTGCTTTCGATTTAACTTCTCATAGAGTAGGTAAATATGATCTGCCTTTCTGGAAATAATTATAATAACGTAATAATGAATGCAGGTACCAGAAAAGAAGAAATTGTTGCTGTAATGAAGTTTTAGTTCAAAATATTTTTCTCTATGAACATGAAGTATTTGACGAACTACCAGACCAGTGTCTGGTTCGGAATTCGTGCTGGAAGCAAACATTATTTATCTCAGGATTATGTACCTCTTTTACATTGTGTATATTTTCAATGCAGTACCCATAGCCTTTTTAGTATTTACACCCAGTAAATTATAATATTTTTCAATAATGTACCCACTACATCCTCAATCCAGTTTTAACATGGGAGGTAGTCGTAAATCGAAGCTGTATCGTGCTATTAAATGACCGCCAGATCGACTGTTTGTTTGGTCCACACACGTTTTATGATAGCCGTTATAAATACAAGAAGCTCCTACTCGGTATCATAAACTAATGTATGCAGGAATGGACGGTGGTCGGCGTTGGCTCACAGACAATTTCACGCGCGCTTACCTAATGTTTGCCGAGCGATTTGCCGCTGGCATCGCGATGTACGGTGCTCTTTTTTCTGCAACGAACCATGCAGGTCGCAGTGATGTCCTCGACCACATAGTAGACATTTCACCCTCCTTTTAACGCAGTAACCATTCAATCAACAGGATTCTTTAAATACAAACTTTAATATAAATCATAACTTGGAAACAACTTTCAATAGTAAACAATTTGTAAATCCTTAACTTTCTACGACTAATTTTGTTTGTATTAAGATAAGGTTGAAGCAATTACTATGGTAACTTACTTGATGTCTAATTTAAATGGAATGTAGATTAATCAAACGATACGACGTTTAGCTCCCACCTTACAATAAATTTTTAACAATAGTCACCGTCTGTGTTCTACAACACTCTCCTCTTTTTGGGTTGGGCATTGGGAATTAAACTAGTTTGTATTTTCTAACGTTAGGATCTTATCGGACGATCGCTTTCTCAACCCTTTAATATATGCGTCACCGTTTCTAGTTTAACGAATATTCGACCGGTGTGTTGTCGTAGTAAAGTTGAGTATAACATTGCGCAGCCAACTACAACGAACTCCGTATTTCCAGAGCGCCGGAGCAATAAAGTAAGCAGTTTTACAAGTGAGTGCCCCCAGAACGAATGCTCGGGTTACCATACGCCCGATATTCTTATTTTATGACTGAAAAATCTCTCAAGGAATATTTTCAGACAAAGACCGTGGCACGTTATTGGTACCTCACATCTTCGGGCCGGTGCTCGCTGCTCGGGCCACTTATTGAATCGTTGTTCCCCTGCATCGTGGACGTGAATGGCGTTGATGTCGTCAGAGCGAGTTGTCAAAAGTTCCCATCGCCATTAGTCGAGTTGATTTGTAGTATTCAGTCCAGTAAGACGAAGAATGTACAGACGGCAACAAAGCGTCCGCATTATGTTGTCGCACGGCGCGGGCGCGTTCCAATTAAGCGAGATTTATTTATCCCCTCGACGTCATACGACTTACTACACAAAGACATTATCAGAGATTTAACTCGGCGAGACGATTGTCCCCCAATTTTCTAAACACCTCGACAATGCCCCAGTAATTTGTTCCATCCTCCAGACTGTTTGTTTGCCCTGAGAAAACAAGGGCGTCGTTTGGTTCAGTTGTACTTGGTTCAGTGCTAGAAGCTGTTCGCATTCGATATTCATTGGCAAGAACGCTTTGTAATCATCTGCCATTTGAATATCTACAAAGGAGCTAAAATCGCTCTGCGTTTGTGTTTACGTAATTAGTGTGTTTTACTGCAGACCGAAAGGAGGGTAATGTTTGAATTTTGTTTATCTGTTTTCTTAGTGGGAGATCACCTTTACATCACATTCAAAATAGACTCAAGAAGTCATATTATACGCATCCTCTATTGTTATCTCGTTATAAATAACTCAACGTTCCTTTCATGTGCGTTTCAATGGTTCGTTTTCATTAATAACTGGTTAGTTAATTGGGCTACCGAGCACCGCGCCTTTTGTTATACAAGTACAACACCACCCCGCATTTATCTAAGCAGTAGCTTATTTTAAATGATAAACGAGCACTCGATCGATTTGAATAACAAGTAGGCAGATGCTCTTAATCCTTTTGATTTCATTAAACGCATGCGCTCCTCGGTCGGCCCCTGTCGGAAATATCACTCGACCGTAAGCCTTGATACGAAACCAGATTGTTCATAAGCAGGTTCATTGGATACCACCAAATATTAAAAACATTCCGAGCCCTTCTATCTACGTATTTTATTTAGTAAAAATAGCAATTCATTATACTACTACGTGACTGAACAAATAGACGCAGGATTTTTATTATGATATTCACAAAAAAGATGACATTTTTGAAAATATATTATATTCTCTTGAACGAACGGGAATCACCTTTTTATTTGTCAGCTGAACATTGTGTAAAATCAGATATTGTCATCTTCCCTTCTTTAATATTTTTAATGAATTCCCTCAAGACGCACGTTCGTACCGATTGCGAAGTAATTTATTCCAGAGTCTTCTTAGAGGTGATAGCAAGTGAAAAGTCTGTCGACACTAATCACTTCTGTACTAAAATCTAATTTTGGTCGGCCGCAAAATTTACATAAATAATGTATTCCCTAGAGAATTTTCCGTTCGGCGGTCGCTTTCTAATCCAAACTTTTGTTGAGAACGTTATGTTGCTTCCGATCGTTGGATTGTACGAGTTGATATCGACTCGTCCATATCGCTATTTGACGTATAACGTTTTGTGATTGATTACCGTTAAATGTTATGGAGTTTTTTATTCGTGCATTACCTACTACAGACATCAGCGAATATTATTAAATGTATTTACATTTTGCAGTATTGCTTTAATATCGCATATTTTCTTAAACATTAGAAAGTTGGTCACACATGGGTCGTTTACGTCAACAATATGTAAATAAGTATTTATTTTTAAAATCAAAACGTACAAAACAACACATAAGCAAGGCTAAGTAATTTAAAATTGACAAACAATTTACATATGTATTTTGCTGGTACAGATATTGCGTTTGTAAAGATTTTATGATGGCAAGCGAATTGCATATTTGATTGTGTATCGTCAGTTATTTTATTTCGCAGCGGGGTTCCTCGGAGGTGTTGCCTGGCGGTCCTCTCATCTCATAAGCTACGGGCCGGACATTGACGTTGCAGTCGTAGAAACAGCATCGGTTGATTGAGCATTATTTTAGGCGTCTGACGGTGATCGATTCGATCGAATCTCTCATCGGACACCGCGGGTTTTTTATCAACGCGGCCCGTTACGGTGTGCTCACAAAAATATTCATACCGAATATGATGTAGTGTTTGCAGTTTACTCCCCGGCTGTTTGATGAATTGTTTGAGTTACCGATGACTTACTGCTTTTTACATTTGTCTTTATTTATCGACCTGGCAACCTCTCAGTGTTGTTACTGATATGAGGAACTGTATCGGTGATTGATATATTAGCACCTTGTTTATAATTACATTTTCTAAGTAAATTATTCGGTAGATTGTCTTCAAGATACAGGTCAACACGTGTATAACAATTGAAATATTTTGTTGTATTATTGAGTATGTTCGCGGTGTCGTTTACAGCTCGACTCGGACAATTAACCTTCGTTAGCCGCCAATAAATAGCATAGTTGTTAAACAGCTTTACGACTAGATATAATTAACCGGCCCTCTCGGTCCGTTACGGTAGCAAGTCCCGTCCAACCAACAAGCCATTTAGTTCTCCCTACACCCGATAAATCATTAATGAGAACGTCTATTTACTTTCCGATACCATGTAGTGTCTATGAACGTTTATGTTACAAGACAAGAAAATTGCCGCGGTTTATCTGATCAAGGTCAGCAGTTTCTGATCAAACTTTTATATTCTAAGGCAAACAGTTTTAAATTATTTTAATATGAATGAATTCCATCGTTACTTATAAGGCATTTGATTTAAAATAAAATATATAATCAGATATTTATCACCACATTTCCAATTTTAACAAGATTTTATTATACCTCAAACCTATTGTTAGACGAAATGATAAATAGCAACATCAGCGCCAATTTTAATAGCTACACGAATTAATAAGTTGCGTGACCACGCCTTGTAGGCGTCAACAAATGATTAATACAACCCGCGTATAGACTACTGGCCGCTGTTTGAGTGCCTTATTTCTTATTCCCCTCTAGTTCTATCCACGCCTTAATCTAACAAAGAAGTAGATTCGCATCAGTGTTATTTATATCGATTGCGTATCCAATTCGATATATCATTTCAAGTGTTAATATTTAAATAATATTGTCAGATTAATAAATTGTTTTAAACTATTCGGTTTGACAATATAATGTATACTTATAGTCGTCTTTTGAAGTGCTTACGTTGAATAATTTTAGTACGTTGAAAAATATATGGGCATTAGAAATATTTATAAAACTATTAGCTGGGTGTATTATGTTTCACTAAGAATGCCGTCTAATATCCTCTTTATAAAAATGCATGCAAAAAAGATGCTCGGATTAAAATAACAAAAGATTTTTATTGTTGAGTAGCATTCGCATTGTTTATAAAGATAAAAATAGAAATGTACAATTGTATTCTCTGTTTAAAAACTTTAAGCTTTGCTTGGAAGGCGTACTTGAATATAATCTTGGGTTTTTTTTAACTTTTAATTTTGGATAAACGATTACAACTTGGTTATTCTAAAATGGGCATTTAGATTTAGCGTTTTAAGATCAGATGTTCTCAGAATGTTTGTTTTTGTGGTTTTTGTTGTACTTGATAACAATGATTTGGTTTAAAAATACCACACTCTATTTACTTTCATTTTGTCCAATTTCGTACAATTGAGTTGTTCAATGAAAGTGTTAACAAGTTAAAATAGAAACTGAACCTAATATTCATAAATTTTTATATCTCAATTTTAGACTATTTGCAAGTAGGCTGCTTTCCAAATATCTACCTGAGTTAATAATAAACTTACCTTCCGTTACCACGAATGGACGTGACTATTGCCACCTGCTTCCGAAATCAGTTAAGTTTTTCATGCAATTTATACTAATACATATTATAGAGAAATTTACAAGTAGAAGATATAAGGAATGAGTTATGTGTTTATTAAAGTTTGGAGAAATGGTTGCATGGAATAAATTTGTTTGTACATATTTAGAGAGTAACTGAAGGCGATTAAAAGTTCGATTACCTGTAGACAGTTAGAGGAACAGTAATTTTATTTAGTTTTATATTTCTGTATTTTTAAACATGTAGTTTTTGTGACGATAATAACATTTATTGAAAAACCAATTATTGGCACGATCGCCTTATTTTTTATTTCTTTCAACACTAAAAAATATCGTGAATACGAAAATGTTTTGCATGTGCATGCAATTATTGAACCTGTTAGTGAAAATTATACAAACAATTCTTGAAGTTTACAATATTTTGCCCGTAGTAAATGATTTCATAACTGGTTTAAAAGACAAAAATATGTACAAGTAATTAAGAAAACTATGTTGACGGGTTGTCTTATAAATAACGAATTTGGGAATAACAAATTGTTAATGGCGCAATAATTCGGATAAGAACTCTTAATAAATCTATATTTATACAGATTTAATGCCGATAGCTAATGATAATGTACAAGCTTAATATGCGGTTCTTTTGACTGGTTCGATTCTTCGGTTTTCAACCAGTTTTACATTGATATGCATTCCTCGATGTTGTCGTCCGTAAAGTATTAAAATTATTTGAATAAATCAAAATTTATTGAAAAGTATTCCAGTCACATGATTACTGCCGTGTCATGTCGTGTGGCCGGCGTGGGCGGCCGGGCGGCCGGGCTCGTGGGACGGCTCACACTCGATGGGTTATTTTTATTGTTAACAAATTTGAGGCCTTAGTATCCCACTTGTCTTGGATTTGATTCTATTCTAGTAGTTGATATACGATACAGATATGGTATGTGACTAAAGAAATTATCAATATCAGTCACCTTAATCAAATAAAATCAGCATATCCATGGACCGAGCGCGTGTGTGGCATCATTATAATGTTTTGATAGGTGATTTGTTATTATGTACAAAATGTTACTTATATTGAATGAAGCTGAAAATTATAGCTTTATGTATGTTTGTTATTTTATACGTACCGGTTTTATTTTATTGTCATTGCTTTTAGTTAGTATTTTAACCGTAGGCGGCCTTCGTATATCAAAACATAATGGATATTCAACATAATGTTTTTTTTTCTATTCTATTATTAACAGTAATACTAAATAACGATTATGTGTTTTTTATTGATAAAAAGTATGAAGTTATAAAAGTTGAAAATCAATATTTATGTTGTTGATTGAAGCTTGTGGAATGAAATCATTATTATAAATAATGTGAAGGATGTGTATACTCTGTAGTATTTTTAAAAGACAGTTTTCTTTCATTGCATTTATCTCTAGTCTAGTTGCAAAGTTGCATTTGTATTTTACATCATGATGATTATTTTTTTATAGGTTAATAAAAATAAAAATATAAAGTAGGTATATAAATTAAAAACTTATAGTAACTCGAAAAAAAGCAATATTGATAATTAAAATCCGTCGATAAATCTGAGAGAGAAATTAATTATGGCAACTTTGAAAAATGATATTTACCAAAAGACTTTATGTAACTGGCAACATATTAGTAGTCGCATTTATTGCGCAGAAATCATATTTCAAAGTCTTTGATTTTTTACTCAACATATTTCTGAAAGCCGTCCTAAATAAACTATTGCATAACGCCTTAAGCCCCGTATTCATGGTAAACATTTGTTTAGCAACAGAGTTGAATCAACACGTTGCAGAGTTGCTGTCAACATGTTGCTGGCAACACTGCGTGTTGCAGAGTTGAAACGGCATGTTGACAAGTTGTCGCCCGACGAGCGTAAACATCAGTTTAGCAACAAATGTTGACGCGTGTGGACGAGTTTGCAACAGTTTATAAACATGGCAGTAGTGTGGAGCAATGATAAAATAATGCAACTAATCGAATTATTTCAATTAAAACCATTATTATGGGATTCTTCTATAAAAGAATACAAAGATAGAAACAAAAAGAACGATGCATTCGAAGAAATTTCTCTGTATTATTATTTCTGTGTATGAAAGAGAACTGTATGAATCTCCAGTTGCAAGATACCGTAATGTAATAGCCAGCCCCGTTTGAGGTGAAACTGGCTGACGAATATTTGTTTCCCTTTTGGCTATTGATGGACCAATCATTACCAGAAGATGTTCGAAATCACTTTTCGACATTCTCGTAAAGTTAACAAATGATCCATCCCCCAGTCTGAGGTCACTCATCAAATTTCCTCTTTGCAAAAGATAGTTTCGAATCCACCATCTTTTTCTCTTTTTTTTATTAGAAATTCTATACATCAGATACAGAGAACACAACAACACTACCTCCTCGGGCAACATTTAAACACAGACTGGCGTGTGGACAACCTTTATCCATTTAAACAAAGTTTAATCAACATTCGCCCCGTTTCATCAACAATGTTTATCAACTGTTGCTCAACAAATGTTTACCATGAATACGAGGCTTAATTCGCTAACGTGAAATATAATTCTTTGGCGTAAGTATGCATTCATTTCAAGCAAATATTGACTTACGATGATACCTTTACAGTCTTGACACCTGAACCAACACGAGGGACTTAGAATTGATTTATTCAATGGTGTATTCGATTCGTTACTTTATTATTACAATAACTCCTGCTTTTTAACAAGAGAATATGAAATGCTTACTTAGAAAGATGCAAAATACCTAGTATTTTTCTTCTAGACATATTAAATATTGGATAACATTTCATATAAATCCTTAGAATTAACTGTTTGGCCTAAGTTTGAAACTGTTTATATTGGTGAAGCTGAAGGCAACCACCGACGAGACGTTGATTGAAGATGTTTACATACGTACTCGTAATGTAATACAAATTCTCCAAAAGCTGTCTGTATGTAATTGATTTTCTCAAATTTTCAGGATTTTTATGAGGTTTTTGCAAACACACAGAGTGATTCCACAAGAAGGTTGTGACTTCTTTTTCAAACGTTCCACAAAGTTTCCACAGTTACAGGAATAACGCGAACCAAACAGCGGGTTGATGATAGTGAACTATATGTTGGAAAAGGTCGCGTCCAGAATGAAAGCTAATATGTAGCTTGTGAGATGTGCCGGCCTCCTTCGCGGCGCTGGGAAGCGATGATAAGCGATGGCCGATGCCATATTCCTATAAAATATGCCAAGCCAATACCGGCTAGGGTCGAACTTTACCTTCAGCTCCTGAATTACTGGTCTAACGTCCTTATTTTTGTGTGGTCTTACAATTATTCCTAAAACTTCAAAAAGTACGCCGAATGAATCATACCGATTGTCCATGATATCAATTTTTCTATTACGCAGAATGTCAGACTGCAACCGATGGCCGAAAGCCTTCCGATCCGTATTTCGTAGAAATGTTTTTACAGAAAGCTTTGTGACGCGACACAGGGGCAACGGTGTTCCTAAAATCGGTTGTGCGGTCAATGTTTATCTTTGTAAGGCTCACTATTGTGCACCCGACTCCGATAATTGTAGGCGAACATACTTTTTTCTAATGGTATTATTGTGTCTGATGATTTTTTAAATGTTTGTGTTTCTGCTCAATGTGATGAGCAGTGACGTGTAGGGCTTTTACCCTATTGTGTATCAAAATCGACCAGCCCGTGGGGAATGTTTGCTTCTATACCGTCTTGGATTCGGCTAGACATGATGTAGTTGGAATTTACTATTTTAATACTCTATCGCTTCTAAGAGTTTCATACAGCTATTGCCCCGTCTATTTACAGAAGGCCCGTTTTGTTTTGATTGCAATGTATGCCTCGTACTGTTTAGTCTACTGTTCGGTAAAAGTTACGAACAGAGCAGCATCATATCTGATTGCAAGTCTTCATTTTATAGTCTTTTAATAGAACTAGTTGAGTCTAGACCTAAACTAGTTCCATGCAGGATATTCAAAATAGATGAAGTTGTTATCTATATGTCCTGCCCACGTGAATTTTTGATGACATCATGTCTTCCGGAACAGTCATATCATAGTAATAAAGGTTCAAGTATCAAGACGTGCCAGATCATCACATTAAATATCAAACTTCACCTACGCACTCGCTTAAAATAAATATAATAAGAAATTCGTTCGTTTTGTCTGCTCTAATGTTAACAATTGAGCGCTCTATAAAAGTAGGGTTACCATGACGATGGCATTTCGGATAAAATGTGTGTCATATTTTTTCTCCTAAATGTTTATTATACAAGTATTTTATCTGCTGCTGAAAATAGGGCTGTATATATTTCTTTATCATTAATTTTATTGTAATATTTTTTTAAATTGTGCAAAATTTTGTGCCTGGTGTTTTTCCCCCAATATAAGCAGTCACCCTACTAATATCCTTCTATGGAGCTGGCCATCACTAAACATATTGCCATGCATTTTTACAAATATTCATTGTGTTGTCGGCTTTCGTACATCTTTTGTGATGTGTTCAATAACTATAGGAAGTGTAGGCATTCATTCTGAACACGGGATATTGTGTTGTCAGCCTTCAGAAGGCGGTCCGTTTACAATTAAATTACTTAAGGACGAAGAAATGTGTTCAACCAAATGATTCTTCTAATGATGACTTAACAATTCGTTTCGGCTTTTGAAATGATAACGTTATTTACATCAACATTCAAGTTATCGTGTCTCATTAAGTTCTTAATGCTGTTAGTCGTCTCGTTTAGGCGTTTAAACACTGATTACTTGACGCATAAAACTCGATATAAATTCTTTATTTATACGACAAAAAAGGAAACAGTGGGGGATACTCATAGAATTAAATATATGCTGGAGATCATAAAATAAAGAATTTATAGACGTCCTTTGGTATAACCGTGGTTGGTTTTTATGAGTTCACGGGGCGTTTACTCTGCGGCGAGGCGGTTGTTGTATCGCGCACCTACCAGATAACTCGGGCTCCCGTTGTCATTGTAGGCGCAATTTCCTTCATTTGCACCAACAACTTGAGGCCCCATATCTAGCATCACAATATCCATATATTACTGAAGCTCGATTACGATTTTATGTTGGTTTTCGCACTTTTAGTGCTTAATGAACGTTTTATTATCTATTTGTCGGTGACTCGAGTTGAAGGAATAACGAGTTAACATAAAGTACGATTTTGATATAGATATGAATTTGACATTGATCGTTTGCACTCACTTGAGTATTATTGCTGCGATAAATAAATACAGGTTTGGGTCATATGTACTTGCACTTTATAAGATGTTTAACACGTTACATACACAATTTTCAAATCTATTACAAAGATATAAGGTTCTTGTTATATTTCTATCTATCACTTTTCTTACCATTATTATTAACGATTTATTTGATATCAATTCGTATATACATATTTTTTTATATTTTTTTTCTTTACACTAACGTATTATATATTCTGAAGACGATCTACTATTATTCATAGTGTGCTCAGACAATCGAAGAAATTTTCTCACAAAATTAACTTCACAATGAACGTTATATCGAAGCTTATGTTTGTACTATAAAAAATGTGTACACAATAAGGAATATACGCCGTGACGGACTCCTTAACATGTCTATACTACCTATTAAGTACGCGTGAAATTGTGATTAAATAGTTTTCAATCCAAGCATTTGAGATTAATAGCATTCCTACTTTTATCACTCATATTTTTAGTTTGTTAATAGTTCGTTTCAACGCGTTCTATACTGAATGAAAAAGCTTTTACATCGAAAAAGTTGAATTATGTCACGGTTTATTTTCCAAGCAATGCAAAACTAGAATGCTATTCGCTTTAAAAATAGTTTAATACATTTGGAAAGAGCCTTTAAATTAGTGTAGGTATATTATCATTATTTTCTAAGTAAGACAATTTGATTCCGTAACATTAAAAAAATCGATGCGAGGGATTCGACGTTGGGTATAACGTTGTTTGATATTCTATTATTCCATAGAGACTTTAGTTTGATCGCTTTTGATCTCTAATAAACATAAAACTGAACCCACCTCCAATCCCCATCAAAAAAGGACAACCAACAAAAGATATACCGTCTACAAACTACATTTAAAAGATCATTATAGTAGTAAAAATGTTTTAATATCGCAATCGATTATGTTCACATGTGCGCGGGCGCGGGTTTTGTTCACAATTGTGTCCGATTCGTTATGGTTTTTGTGGCGCAGTCGGGCGCCTCGTCATTATGAACGCGGCCCAGGTTAGGTTAGGTCATGATACCTTACGGTAACTGTTATCACGCCGGGAGAAGGTCGTCACAGACGCTGATTAGATAAGTCACGGATTGTACTGATTTGCTGTTTGGAGTGCGACTGTTGTATGCACTTTTGTGGCTGTTGTTTTGGTATGGAAATGACTGACCTAAATTATATCATACTGATGTTTACCGTCTTTACCATACCTATATCGGTCGGATAATGCCTTTGCCCTGCTCTGGAATATTACATGCTAACTCACTTACTTCTTTTCCTTGTTCTTGAGCAAAAAAGGTTTTCACTATGTGACTGATGGTATGAAGGTTCCCTATAATTTAACTTATGTGGTACGACACTATCTTTATTTGTTATTAACCCGGCGAGGATGTGGTGAAAATAGTTACGTGGAGGTTGTCGAGGGTCTATTTGACCCTGTATGTTATTGGGTTCAAAATAGCTAGATTTTTAATTTTAAACTAAAGCTTTAATAGGTATTATGTAAATTACATATTATTTTTATGAATTGATAAATAAAACAGGCATATAATGATACAAAATATTATAATTAAATCAGTTTTGGCAAAGTACTACACAATTAAACTTTTTCATAAAACTACTTATGTAACACTAAAATAACAAAAAATAGATAACTTATTTTTTATCAATTAGCTCGTAATTAGGTACCTACAATTGTAGAGATCAATCAGTTTCCCCTACAGTCTTATAATTGCTTATAAACTACATGTCTTTATTGTCTGTGGTTGCAGCACAATTCTGGCAGAACGAAATAGTGTGTTCGGGACAAATTTATTTATAGCATTCGTCACAAACATTTGCTCAAGCTCCGGGTTATTCATTTTGTATAAGAAACACCTGAAAATATAATAATATTCGGTAAAAAACATTTTCGAAGCTTCACAAAAAATGTTACGCCGCGGTTGTGGCGGGGTCATATTTACCCTTCTCGACTTCGCGCACGTGTTACTCCCGTCGCAGGCGCCGGCCGACTGAATATCGGTGCGTGGCGCACTCGCCGGTTCCTTAGCAACAGCTACTAAGACGCCCAATACCCTACGGTCGCGGGAAAAAATACCACAGACGCTTAAAAATTGTCAGGGTCAAAATGACCCTACAACATCCTCGCCGGGTTAATTACATTAAACAACATGTTTAATCTGTTGACGTGTACTTAAATTTAAGAATACCCTAATTTTATCTAACCTACTATGGACGTTAGAAACCAACTCTTACATTTTAATCTCTAATCAAAACACAACACCAAATCCATATATCATGGTAAAGTTGTGGCTCATGAATAATATCTAACAAATGAAGTTAAATTGATGAGGTAGCATTTAAACGCGAAATAGATTTACGAAGTGCTTTTAGATTTGTAGTCTTAATACTGTTGTAATTGTTATTTATGCAACGGAGTTTCGCACGTGGGCAGACCGTAGGCCGTTATGTTCTAATAAGCTCGCGATGAATTGAACATATCTTTGATTTATGCTTTACGCTCATGCGCTAACTTTATGCGCTTTTGTGATAGCCGTGTAGACGAGTCAAGTGGCAAACTACTTTGAACCAATCGTATTGTGATCGATTATATCGCAGTACAGTACGCTACACTTTGCAACTCCGTGTAATATTGACGCAATCGTGGTCTGTTCACCGTTACAATGCACCAGTATTCAGTACTAGAGACCCAGACACGCCTACGAATGGGAATCGTATCGATACTAAAACATACGTGTATGTACCTGATGTTTCATGTTACACTCCCCGACTGTCGAACAAGACGACCTTATTATAATTACAGATCAGATGATTGTTGTAACCACAAAAATGCATAATTTATAAAACGAACTTGAAAAATCTTCGACAGGAACGTTTGATTTTTTCCCTCCAATGAAACGTCCGTGGCATGTTGTTTCTTGTCAGCTTTCGAGGAGGAAATTCAACGATTTAATAATTATATTTTGGGAATGTTAACTCTTCCAATTAGGAGTTTTAATTAAAATTAACAAGTAATATTCCTACGTCTATAGCTATAAATGACTGCCGCGTTTGTTTCACAGTAATGTGATAATTTTAGCGTTATTTTGCAAACTTTGTGCACAAAGGTTCAATAATTAATTTTTATGAGCGGTTGTAAATCGTGTGTGGAGGCGGAAAATACATAGATTGTTAACTTTAGATTAGAAGATGAACGGATCTTACGTGCGACTGTGTGACATTGCTTGTTGTGACTTTATGGCGCTCATAAACCGACCATTACTATTCACACCAATCTAATACGATTTTTATATCTCGTGTCTATTAATTGTGGTAGTTGTCTGACTAGATAGTAAAATTGAAAGTTTTATTTGTAATAAATTACTCTGACCCTAGTTTTAAATTTGGATACAGAAATGTCCATATTGGGTAATCTTATAAAGCGTTGCACGCTGATACTTGTAGAATCGGTAAAAAATGTAATTCACATTATATTTTTTACATTTCCTCAGCATTTTTATTGAACAAAATAATCAAGTCCTTGAAAAACAAAACTAGCTTCCATTAAAAACAAAGCCATAAATTGGAATGGTTTATCGCCGTTCTTCAGCTCAGCACCATAACATATTTGTGTATAAAAAACGTTTACCTGCTAACGCTGACCATTCTTCGATATGAGAAATTCGAGTTGCAATTTAACGTCTATTGTGATGGAACAAAGAGCGTGCGATGCGTTAATAATACAGGTGCATCGATGTTTTTCCAACTTTAGACCCCAAATGCTACGTGATCGGTTTTATTTTACGCCATTATTATCGGGGCATTGATAGCGTCCATTTTGTGTAATTGCCGTTAAACACGGAGAAACTATTTTTCAGTGTTTAGTCCTTTTTGTGCCATTGTCCGGGATGTTAGATTAGTCGGAGCGGCACGCCCACGTTTCATTAATGCGAATCTAACTCGTGTTGCCGCCATTTGGTCGGTCGGGTTTTAACGTAGCTTTTGTTGTCGATCCGTTTAAATTATCGGCTAATGTTTTAAGCAGATGTCGGCGGCTTAATTTGAATTTATTATTGTCCAAACGCTAAGTTTACACTATCCGACCCTACAATCATTGATTTCTGTTACACGGGCTACGTTTGTCTGATTTAAATAACCCATTTCTTTCTCTTTAGGTACTCAATGTAAATTCTAATATTATTTTGGTGAATAAAAGTCTTCTGAAATGTTGGCGCAAAGGTTGCAATTCGACAAACACATCTCGTATAGATCACTTATCTTTCACAATGGAGACGTTGATAGTCTGTATCTGGCGGCGAACCGATGAAGCGAACGACTTTTGTCCGAAAGATAACGACAATGACAAAAACAGTGAGCATTTCTTAAGATAGAGCAGTCAGTACACAGATAAACTTGACGAAGGAGACGGTAATAAACAAATTCTTGTGCTCAATACCGACAATACTTGCTAAATTGCTTGTTCGGAATATTGTTTTTTGTAATTTATTCCCTTGGTCAAGTTGAGTCATGCGATTTGCCATTTGGTTTCAATCTCTTTTGTTATTTTTTTGAGAACTATTTTAAGAGTAATAAACGAGTACAACATTGTAGTTACGAGGATCACTAAATAAAGTTCCAACTGTAACTGAGTCATACCTAGCGTTATTACCTACTTATGGACTGGACAAGTCATAAAATAATTGCTACCTAATTACAGCAGTAAAATAAAACAATTCGATCGAAATTCCTCTACGTATAGTTGCTCCACTGGTGTTCCAACACAATAACGTATGGGTTTCTTTTCGATCAATAAAATAAAATTTAACATTAAGCATTCCACCAGCAGCCGGTACAAGACGTGTAAAGCAAACAAAAGTAGTGCGAAACTGGAGGTAATAAAGGGAGGTTAGAGGGAACCATCCCCCGGGCACGTAGGCAATTCGTTCTAATAGTCGCAGCCGACAATGGCGCTATTCTAACATTGTTTTGTTAGGACGAAACGTTGGGCGATGCAAAACCCGCGCCGCCACACCCGCTACCGTCTGTAAAACTGTGGCTGGGTGACTGCGTACGAGGGCGCCTCCGGCATTTTTTTAGACAAAACGTGGGGGGTGGACTGAAGTGGTCCCAAAACAGTAATTAATGAACGGTTTGACGTGAACGACTGTTTCACGTCGCACTGTTTTGGTAACAAATTGTAATATATCTCTCTACGGGACCTCACACTTTGAATGTCATTTCAATTACGTCATCCCTCATACTGTTTTCATTAAATTTTGTGGTATTTCTATTGTTTGGATGTAGACATTTGGAAAAAAGTCCTTTAATAAGTGCATGCTATAAATCTACCTATATGATGATATAGGTAGATTCTGAAGCATTGAAGAAAACAAGAGTAAACCAATAACACCATATTTAGAACAGCGATACATGCCATAATACTCAAAAGATATATGAGTCATAATAGTTATAGATATGGCAAAAACAAAACCAAAGTTGACCTACAAAGTCAATTTGTAACTATCGCTTTTTAATGGACCCTTTAAAATTGGTTTGCGGTTAAGATGGAGTCATAACATTTTGGCGCCTTTACCATTCGAGATAACAAATATCTTGTGGTTGATAATGTTGCAAGTAACGTTCCGAAAGTGATATTGAAAAATGGTTTTACATTAAAGTACAGGATATGATCTCAAGCATCGATTCTTGAAAAAGGTGACTAAACCAACATTCCGAATGTCTTAAAGCAAATTGTTGTAATTTATCTTTGACTTAAGGCGCGTTGTTTGAAAAGGACTCACGCGTCTCTATTTGTATAATTGTACAATATCGGTTTTCTGTTGTTTTAACTGAGATGTTTCCAAAAAAATTTGTCGTCATTCGAAGACGCAGATGGCGGGACGAACTCAATGTATATCTCAGCAACTGGAGGGAAGTGTCCCAGGATAGGGATTCATAGAAGAAAAGGTGAGGGCTTTGCTAGCAGTGGAACAGTAATGACTAAAAAAATAAATACATTTGTGAAATCCATTGATGAAAATATGAATACAGTTTTTAAAATATTGATAGCCTTTATGAACTCTACCAAAAGTTCTTGTAACTTTATGAAGGCTTTTGACGTCTGAATATTAGATATTAAGTTTCTAGAGTAAAATAACTAATAAGTAGGTTAATCTTGTAATCATTTAATTAAATCAGGTCTGTACTTATGCTAGACATTATTTAAAAGGTTAAAAGTTTACCTTAAAGCCATTTAGTTTTAATAAATAGATAAGACGACGTTATTATCAACTTAAACTTAAAAAAAAAACATACTTATATTCACTCCATCCACTAATGGACCATTTTTAGTGAATATCACATTTCTTTTGTCCCGAGCACACATTTTTTTGCCGGACCATGGACCAAATGTGTCAACTTTGTTAATTGTCTTAACAGCCTTAACGTAAAAACTATAATTTGTGTTGGTTATCTTTTGGTTTCAGACAAAATGTTTCTGAGAACTTTATTATAATGTTCTACAATTGGTTGTTTTAGGGAATGTTGATTTATAATATGCATTGCTTTTGTTTTCTTTGTATATGATTGTTTGTTTATTTATTTAACATGAGTTGTCCTGTAGTTTCACCGGCAATTAATTGAATGTGGATTTGTAATTGTTTTAATAGTCAATAACAAAACTTCACTGATAAAAGCTTACTATTAAAAATATTATGATGATCTATTTAAAAAAAGACAAAAGCTAAATTAGATGCGAATGCATATCTATACTATCTATCCTTATATAATAAAGCTGATGAGTTCGTTTTTTTTGTTTGTTTGAGCGCGCTAAACTCAGAAACTAACATTACGATTTGAATAATTATTCTTGTAGTGGATAGCCACATTCAACAGGAAGGTATAAATTTATTTTTCAACCCCGAAATTCCCACGGGTACGGACAAAACGCGGGTAATCCGCGGGACGCTGCTAGTACATTAATAATAAAGCTCTTGAAAGTAGAAGATAAGTAGTTGTTCCTTAAAAGCGTAACGTTTCCCTCAACTGCAATTTCCTCGATGAAAATTGATAGTGCGAAATGTTAAATTCAGGACGTTCTCTAATCGGGCGGTAAATTTTCTCTAGTTTAGTCTGAACTTCATTGTTCAAAAGCAGTTTGCGGTTCACGTTGTTCATTCTTGGCCTAGATTATTCCCGCCAACTCTGAACTTGTTACGATAGTATTGTACCTAACTTTGGCATTCTGGTGTTAATCCCTTATAAGTTACCATTTTAGCATCGTCAAACTAGTTTATCTTTAAACAAATGCAATTTACATGAACTTTTAACTGTTTTATGATTCGTTTTGTTCAAGTTATTGGGTTTGAAACAAAGACAAACATTGTTTGGGATATTGTATCAATTTGGAGTTATCTCTGCCGGTTCGATCTTGCTCGGCTACCTTTGGCTACCGTCAAACTTTCCTTTTCCATCCAAGGGTGGTCCATTGAAATATTTCAAGGCATTATTGGTGTTATTCAATACGGGTAATCTCTTATTCTCTTCAACAATGAGCAATTTGTGTAATAAAGGTAGAAAGTGAAGCCGGCAGTTATTGCACTGTTTTTTTCTGGTATACGGTCGTTATGCTAGGCTGTATTTAAGCATTCTTTGTGAATACAAGCGTCTATTGTCTAGCTCTGTAAAAATATTTTTTTAGCCACCGTAAACCCTTTTCGGTTGTACGCTCGTTTATTGTTTCTTTATTGCATACCCTTGCCGACAATGTAGTTTGCATAACGTTCACCTAATACGATTTTAGGCACACAACATCCCTGACGTGTATTTTACCATAAAAACCTACTCATTACTTGAGGTCAAATTTATTAAACAAACCTAGTTATTAAGCGCTGCCCAAATATTTACATTAGATTTTCATCATTCTGGTAAATTAATTTTGAAACAAAAAATATTTGTTTGTTCCCATGCTGAGAAACGCGTAAGGAGGATATGTTGCCTCCGGGTTGTTTGCTCTAATAACAGGTTTCCATAAACAATTAGTCGGGCTCTTTGTATTATAAAGAATTTTATCGCCTAGATTTATTATATTTGTCCATAGTTTTATCGGAGATTCGATTGCTCTAAATACCGGAGTTGTTTGAAGATCATGATCAGTGTAGGCATGGGATCAGGAAAAATTCGGCATGTATCCAGCCCGTTTATTTTTTGTCCGAACTGAATTTGTGTGTGGAACCCCTCGGATGTATTAATCTGGCGTGGGTCCGTCAGAACCCGTCATTATACAAAACTTGGGGGCGTATTGCGTCCGGGTGCCTAGTTATTACGGCTGTTCTAATAAAATTACCCTGTATCATTTACGAAATTAGATAAATCGCTAAATATTTTATAATGATGGAGTCGAAATTAGTTGGGTTGGCAGCGTTTACGTAGACGTTTGTGGAGTAACCGGTGCGCGACCATATAATGACTACGATTATGTTCCAGTTAAAACCGAATAGGTTGCTCGTTTCATCTGTCACTTCAGAAAATATCGTTCTTTGACCAAATGTTAACAGGTTAGCTCGTTTGATTCGTGAACCTGTCATTTGCTTCTGTACAGGCAACAAACATTTTATGGTAAACAATTTTTGAAGATAAGAATATAAGGATTCCAAAAAAAAAGCCCAACGATCATTTTGGTGGCATAATTTGAATTCATAGCGAAGTTAGAAACATTTTCAAAGCACATTTGTCGTCATGTCCGCACATTATGTTCCCGACATATTGTCATAACATCCCATTTCATTTCACTTTGGAGACGTAGCGGGGCATTATCGGCGTGTGAGGTTTCGTTTAGAAGCGGAAATGAGAAGGAATTTTCCGTGGGGACCTCTGATAAAATAGTATTTATTTTGTGAGGAATAGTACGTACACGAGTGACAATGGTCCGGCTGGCGGAACGCCCCCGGAAAGAATCAATTATACAAACCCCAGCTCGAAGACGCGTCGTCGAATGGGCGAATTGTTTGTTTAATAACATTTCGTTGCTCCCATAATAAAAGTCAGGGTAAAATATCTACTGCTATTGTCCAGCGGCTCTTTGTACGTAAATGAAGACGATAGACATTTTTTGTCATTAGTTACATTCCGTAGTGTCATGTCTTTTTATTCGTGACGGAAGCGCACATAGTTTTTGTTCGGAATAGCTTCCTGTCCAAATATAAGCTTATTTTTTAATAGTTTTATCCCTCCTTTCAACAGAAGTGATAAATGTATGGTGTTATTAATGCATTACAATAACAATTTTTTAACACATAATTTATTGCTGATAATATCATTGACCGATATTTTTATATGGACATATTTATTGGTATAATCGTTTGTATTCTACATTTATTTGTTCAATAGAGGCGATACATTTGAAATATTTTTAATATATTTTTTAGCGGAATTTGAAATAAGATGTTTGAAATTTTAAAAAGGAAGCTATAAAAATGTAAAAAGTTTCGACTTCCTAAACAGTTTTGATCAAAAAATTTGATTTTTATGGTAGGACCGTGTCTTGAGAATGGTAATGGGAACTTTTCTTTCTATTAGTAGTCTTATATCGCTTTAAAAGATATATATTAAACAAACATTGTTGTAATGTCAAACGTGATAGTTTTCTGAAAGGATGTGGTGCACAGTAGCTGTGGTGTTCACTGATCAACCGATTTGTATGCGTTACATTCGCCGGAAAATGCGACTCGAATACATTAATGACCCTTAAGGATGTTAAATTGCTTAGTAATTTCGACTTGCTTCTTTATTATTGCATGATTTAGAAAAAAATATACAGGAGGAGAAATATTTGGCGATTGCTGTAATACTCCAGTCAATAAAATCCAAAACAAGGAGGTTGCGTAGATTCCCAAAAAGCTGAAAATTGGCATAGACGTAAAGTACAATAAGGAAACGGTGAAAAGTCTCTATCGATCCAATGTAAGCTTAATTGATATTTAGGTTCAAATGGTATTAATAAAGAAAAAGTAATATATAATAATACTTATCGCAGCACATATTCACAAAGTTGCCATAAAGTTTTATAAAGTTATAGATCGACATGTGTCTACAAGTATGAATATTACTTGTGTGGTCCACTTGAGACTCAAATCACAACTAGACAAGTGGATTACTGCGCTAAAGATAATATAGGCTGCTGTTTTAACGTCTGCTGCCTTTTTTATTTTTCTTCAAATGTCAATCTTAAATGAAATGAATATAGACTTGTACTTTTACTCTTCTTCTTCTTTATCGAGTGGATGGTCAACCTGACCAATAAATAAGAATATACATTGTAATACGTAATTCGTAGCTTTTTAAAAAAATTGTCATTGAAGTATGGTTTATTTATTTACAATGATTAGGAAGGCAAATTAAGAACACACATTTAAAAAGAAGTAAAATTTCAAATAAATTCATCTCAGATAGGAAACGCTGTATTAACTGGATGTATGTTAATTAATATAAGAGCCCGTTCTGAGGATGAGGTATTTCAAGTACTCATTTAGTCAAGAATCATTATGATGTTGCAGTTAAGAAGAGAATCTGTAATAAAACTAATTAATTAGCTTTGTTCAATGTATGTTATGCACTTTATGATAGTTGATAAACATCATTTGAAATATAAATTCATGTACAAAATTAATGAGAAATTATCATTTACGATATTAAGGTTTGTTCCATAGAATCTATAAAATTATATAATTATATATTTAACAGCCTCTTCCAAGCGGCGAGCTTCTAAAGTTAATCTTTATAACGTATAACAAAAGTCAATTTGCAATAAAAACTTAAAAAGTATATTCTGGTTAAGAAAGCGGCGTCAATAATCTTCATTATTAATTTAGTGACATAAACTACGATTTGATAATGATGGATAGTAATGTGTCAACAGCAGATACATTGTTTAATCGGAACTGATAAAACGCGCGCATATTGGATTAGACAACATGCTAGTAATTACTATTCGTGGGGAAGGTTGGTCGTTTCGGATACATACGTAAATAGGACCTCAATAAACCGGAGTTTTATTGCAGTTTCCTTCCATGGTTTCGTTAGCATTCATCCCGTGAACTACCAAATAATCAAAGGCAGTATTTGTTGATTTTTTCTCCTCAATTCTTTGTTTGCTTTATGATAATAGGTGTTCGTTTCGACGCGTTTTGAACGCAGGAGCGATGTGGTGTGAAACTTAACGCCTTCATTCAGCCTCCTTTTTATGGAGGCACTTGATTTAGCGAGCCAATGTCGTTTTTAATAGACCCTGAATGAGATTCGCTTTACAACCCAGTTTGTTTAGTATAATCTTCACCTTTTATTCTTCTTCTTCTTTTCGAGTCGAGATGATTATTGAAATTAAATTATATAAGTTTAGACCAAAATTTGGCCAAGTCTATTGCATTGTCATTTGCCCTCCAAACATCCTCCACAGTGCAGGACACGGGGCTGCTGGGGCACTGTAGTAAATGAGGCATTGTTTGGACAGCTCCACACTTGCAGCTATCGTTATCCGAGAAACCCCACCTAACACGGTTTTCTTGGCATCTTCCAACACCAGTTCGGAGCCTATTAAGTGACTTCCAAACTGCCCAGGGAAGATTGCCACCCGGCGGCAGTTTCTCAGACAGCGGAGTGAAAGGTGACGGAGGGGGGAACTTATTTTTCCATAGCTCCAGCCTGGTTTTAGGAGCAAGCCTTTCACTCAGACTGGGCTGTCTGAGGAAGCTATTACGGCTCCTTAGGCGCGACGGTGGTGGAGACAGATTATGGAGTGGGTGCCTGCTATCCCGCTTCTGTTTATATCTCTCCACAGAGCAGGCAATTTCCCGTCGTACACTGGGTGGAGCTATGCCAGCCAGGCTGTATAAGTACGGGAGGGGGGTGGGTTTTAATGTGCCAGTAATTATTCGGCAAGAGGCGTTTAGGGCAACGTCAACCTCTTTCGCATGCGAAGAACGTGCCCAGACTGGGCTCGCGTACTCGCCTGCTGCGTAGCATAGGGCCAGGCTGCTGGTGCGAAGGACTTTTGGTGATGCCCCCCAGTGGGTAGACGTTAGACGACGTAGGATATTGTTCCTGGAACTGACTTTGGACTTCAGTTGTAGGCAGTTCTCCCTATAAGTCAGAGACCGGTCCAAAGTGACGCCGAGATATTTAGGCTTGGGGTTATGTTTAATATCTACGCCGTCCCACTTGATCTTAAGGGCCCTATTAGCCTCTTGGTTCCTAAGGTGAAAGGCGCAAGACTCGGTTTTATTAGGGTTCGGCTGAAGTGAGTTTATTTTATAATATTCGGTGAGCTGTTGTAGTGAAAATGTTAAATGTGTCTCTATTTCTTTGAAGTTCTTTGCTTGAAAAGTCAGTGCCAAGTCATCAGCGTAGATAAAACGGCGAGTAGAAGGGTAGAGTGGTTGGTCGTTGGTATAAATATTGAAAAGTATCGGTGCTAGAACACTACCCTGCGGAAGCCCGTTCTTCTGGGTCCTCCACCTGCTCTTTTGATTGAGTAGGTGAACTTGGAATCGTCGGTTCCGTAGCATTTCACCGAGGATTCTTACGAAGGGTATGTCGTTTGTAAGAGTAGCCACTTTTTCAAGGAGACGCTTTATGGTGACAGTGTCGTAAGCTGCACTAAGGTCGACAAAAGCTGCTCCAGTAATTAGGCCTTTCTCAAAGCCGTCCTCGATGTGTTGTGTAAGGTTTAATACCTGCGCACAACAAGACTTCCCGGGGCGGAATCCCGCTTGCTCAGGTATTAATTGGGGATCAATAAGTGGGGTTAGACGGTTCAAGAGCAAACGTTCGAATAGTTTATAAGTGTGACATAATAATGAGATTGGCCGGAAATTCTTTGGGTCGTTGGGTGACTTCCCTGGCTTAAGTAAGGCGATAATTTTAGCTTTTCGCCACCGTTTTGGAATCTTCGAAGAACTTATGCAAGCATTGAACATATTAAGGAGCCAGGAGACAGCTGTAGGACCAAGATGCTTTAATTGCTCCACAGATATATCGTCTACACCGGCGGCTTTTCCAGTCTTCAAAGATCTAAGGCAGTTTTTAATTTCGACGAGGGTGAAGGGTTTGCTGATGGGATGGGAACTATTACTTGTGGATATTATAGGACGCTTAGGTTTAGGGATTTTATGTCTTGGTTTGCCGTTCAGAAGGAGCTGGTGGGCTACCTGATTGGCAGTTACTGGGCCTGGTTGAGTAGCAATTGGTGGGTCGCTAGTCAGTTTTCGGAGTGTACTCCAGGCTTTTTTGCTGTTGTGGGCCATATCTACAGACTCTACCAGTTGCACCCAGTTTTCCTGACGGTTTTTCGCTATTAATGTCATTACTTCCTCCCCAAGTGAATGTGTGGTTTCAGAAAATGGATCTTCGGAGTATGAAGATGTGTACGTGTCTAAGAGGCTGGCTGAGTCCCGATCAAGCCCGGGGATGTAAGCGGTGCTACAGCCGCGTGGGATATGTTGGCGAGATGCTTCCCATACCACCTTGACAAATGTGTCGTAGTTTTCCGGGGTTGGTTTAACATCTTGCAGATTTTCGTCCACTTTAGCCGCAAATCGATCCCAGTCAGCTTTCTTGAAATTAAACCTACGTCTGAAGGGTACTATATTTGGCTTAATAACAGCCTGTACACTGCACATAATTGGTCTATGTTGGGTACGGGGTATCGGTGGGCAAGTTATCTTTACTGTGTTTTGGGCTATTTTTGGGGAAACGAAAATGAGATCCGGATTGTATCCTCTCTTCCATCGACCGCTGTTGAACGAGGCTGGGAGTTTAGGGTTATGTAATAATTCTAGGTTGTTTACTTCTGCCCAGGTCTCTACTGATTCCCCGCTGTCATCCAAGTCAGTATATCCCCATGTGGGGCTGTGGCTGTTAAAGTCTCCTACAACAATTCTGGTACTGTGTTTGTTGAACTCTATTGTATCTTGGAAGTCAAAGGTTTCACCAGGGGGGCTGTATATTGATGTAACAGAACAGGTGCCTATATCGATGGAGAGAATTTCTGTGTGGTTAGGCGAAAGGATAGAAGACGCTGACTCTACTAAGAGGTCGGGCCTGGCAAATATTGCACTACCATGTTTCGAGTGAGGAATTTCAACTATGAGTGACATGCCGGTTATTTGAGGTCGGGCGGCCGCCGAGTCTCTGTGCGTTTCTTGTACGCAAAGAACATGACAGTGAGTTTGTTTGCAAAGGTTAGAGAGAAGATCGGCTTTAGTCTCTGAGAAGCCTTCTATGTTTATAGATATGGTGTTAAGAGCGGGTTTTAAAAGAGTTTTGTTGTTTGGCGCTGAAAAGTGCCTTTTTTGTTGTTTTGGCTCTGAGAAGAGCCGTTTGTTATTTTGATTAATCATCTTTCATCATTTAATCACCTTTTATTAACACCATGCTAATACGTTTTATATGCATTATCAAGAAGTACATTATGTGGATTATATAAATGCAAAATGTTTATTCG
Source organism: Cyclophora punctaria (assembly GCA_951394245.1). Taxonomy (NCBI): domain Eukaryota; kingdom Metazoa; phylum Arthropoda; class Insecta; order Lepidoptera; family Geometridae; genus Cyclophora; species Cyclophora punctaria. The sequence goes on from OX596177.1 coordinate 6,497,010, forward strand.
ACATTAAAGGAGATGGAATTCGGTAGTAATATTATCTCCCCACTTTAGTTTCCTAAAATATTCGTCGTGTACTCGGTTCTAAATTACGTGTATCCAACTTATGCGGAACTATGCAAAGGGTTGGTCTTACAAAGTAGAGGCTCTTATCAGTTCAAAAGAATTCCTGGATGTCTGAACAGTTTACATCAACTATTTCTGGTTGCTCTTTGTAAACGAACTAACTGCACTCATTAAAAGTTATACGCGACCACAAGAACCCTCGAAAGTCAGCCAAGGACTCGATGGAATTTATCAGCTAACTCAAAAGTGCTTCAAGGGAAGTCTGTCCCGGCCATTATTCCCCATTGTCCCGTACAATAAGATTAAACCAACGCGTCCATAGATATCGCTCTTACGCCAACAATTCGCGGGCAAAATGCTCACGTACCTAATAGTTTTGTTGTTATCGCCAGTTCCTAACCACTCTTCAGTTGCTTCTGGGATGATATTAAAAAGATTTTGGCATCGAGCCACATTGATATTGATCTTTATGCTTGGCCAGACGGCCATACCAGCTTCGTAAGTGCCGCGACGGTCGGTTTAATGACTTCCCATGTTTGTAACTTTGGATACAATATTTTATGTAGTCCGAGCGTCTAGCCTGACTTTTACTAGTGTTGTTTCGTAGTATACAAATTTTACATATTTTATTTTATGTGCATTCATTCTCTACTTATAAACGTTTGAATATTCATTAAGATATTTACGCCTATTCAACTTAAATTTATTTGATTGATTAAGAATTTTATTTCTTTCCGAGTAATTCCTTTATCACGATGTGTCGATGATGAATAACTTTGATACTCACCTTGAAGGGAAGTGGAAGGTGGTCTCTAAATGTCAAACAAAAAATAGATAGAGACAAGCCATTAGGTTTTCGGCTAATTCAACGCAGATGTGTGCTTATCGTGCGAAATGTAGTTTAGTTAAAAACGCGTGTGTAATTAAGTCAGTATGCTTCGAGGGCGACACCTGCGCTGCTATCTGGGACAATCGGCCGTTACGGTTTATGGGTATCTTTCCAAAAACAATGGAAATGGCAAAAAGTCGAATGCGGGTTAGGTATCAGGGTTGGAGAGAAGGGTAGGCGTGCGGGCCTCGGCGGGGCGCCGGAATTTATGATTGCGCCGTGTCAGAGTGTTAATGAACGCACTCGGTTGCTCTTTATTGAGATAACGCTCGCAATCGATGGCCGCGCTATCGAACCATTACTTATTGCGTCGCCCGATCTCGCGTGTCCCTTTATACCTCCACATATTTTTCGCTCCCAACTTCGTGCTGAGTAACTATTATTAACCGAAGCGTCTCCATAGGCATAAGATAAACTAATCCATAAAGTTGTTGCCGTGTGTCCGGTAATGAGAATATTGCATACATCTGCATTAATAAAGATACGAAATAATTTATAAAAGAACCTCATTACGTTATGCTTATTGCATGCTATTAACTTTGTCATTTCGCTTTTGAATATTAATGCCTTATAAGAGATTGAGTTTACGAATATGTGCGTGTTACTGTCTCGATTTATGTTTCATATCACTATCCGTTGATTGCGTTGCAACACGTTAAATACCGAACAAATTTATGTTTACATTGCAACTATTTACGTCGTATGTTCACATAAAACACTCATGGTTATAACTCGGTGTATATGTCGTACACTTACAAGAGTGAAATAATAATTATGCAGATGAAATCTCATTTCTCTAAGATATCGTGTAAGGAAGATATCGACATTCTGCAATTACTTCTTATCTCATAAATTGACATGTGATATTATTACTCGTTGACATTCAAGTACAGTCAATGGCAAAAATATCAAAACGAATAATTAATGGCCTTAAATTTATAACAAAGCAATCTTGTTCTTGAACTTGAATATGTACTAAACATAAAACGCCGTTTCCATATATTTTTTTAGCTTTTAAAGCGCAATTCAAACCTTTCCGGGGCGAAAGTAATTATTTTCTTAAAAAATAAACAGTAAATATTACTTTTCACTAAAAAAGTTAGTAAACATTTGTCGTAGGAAAAATTACTCAAAAGTGTTGTTATTTTATTCTACGTTTTACATCCTGACTCTTCGAGGAACCCTTATAATTTTATGAAAGCTTCTTATTTATTAGCTAAAGATTAAGCTTTCTTTTCAATTACGATTGTAACTGTAATTATTGCTCCGACTGTACATACATTATGACGCCAAGTGCTTGTACTAAAACCGACAACTAAGGAACGTCTAGTATCACAGATCCGATCTAGAGATACTCACAGAGGTGATATCATCGACTACAGCGAAGCCCGCTCGGTATCCAGCTACTAGTTGCTTCTGAACTATTTCAAATATTTATAATATTGCCTGATAGAGGCATCATCTTAATTCAAAGACACTTTTATGAATATATTCGTCCGTGTTTTATTTTAGGTTGCTCTTGAATGTCATGCTTCATTGGATTCTAATCGGACTGATATAATCTAATACAAACTTATTGGTTTGTAGAGCTCTATGTAAAAAACACGCCCCGATTATTTGACACGAAATATCTGTTTGTGTTTTAAATGAAAAAGTTTATAAAGGTTTCGAATAAAAAATAGATTTAGTATCTACTTTTTGTTTTGCTGATACCTATGCGCTTGTGGCTTAGTTTGTCTGTGTCTAACTTAGTACATGATTTATAGCAATGTTTAGGATACTTAATTTTTTCTTAATTCATGGTCTTTTAAAACAGGATTTTGCTTCGATTTAACTATTACTAGCAGTACCCCGCGGTTTTACCCGTGTTGTGCCCGTTCCCGTGGGAATTTTTATACATATAAACCTTCCACTCTCTATCTATTTAAAAAAACCGCATCAAAATCCGTTGCGTAGTTCTAAAGACCTACGAATACGTAGAATAGGACAGACAGCGGAAAGCGACTTTGTTTTATACTATGTAATGGTAGTGCACTTCTATGTCTGCGGTCTAAAGCTCAGAAGGTCGGCTGCTACTAGTTGTCCTACTGTTGCTTTAGTATGACTTTAACTTTATTAATGTACAAACTAATCTGCTTTTTTCTTGTTTCAGGTAAATCGTGTTAGAAATCTTTCAACAAGACCAGAATAACCATCTTTCCAGTAAGAAATATTTCCAGTTAGATATAGTACCAAAATATTCTATCTTTTGTTTCGCCACAACCCAAAAATTATTTACCCAAGACAAGTATTAATAATTTTTATTATTATTCATCTTCAACTTTTTCATTTAGACATTCTTCTTCGGAAACTTTTACACTCAAGGAAATATTTTTTCTTTGAAAGTTTTCGAAATTGCAATAGTCGAAATTCCAGTGTATAAAATGCTGCGGGCGGTCGCCAAGTTTGCTTGCATTTATATTATAAAGTTGTCTATAGAGTACCGATATCAGCTAACGAGTAAATTACACAGTTTGAAAGTGTTTGCGGACCGCCCATCACCATCACGTCTGCTCGACCTGGTTCTATTCAAAATTACTATTATTAGACTTTGCCATAAGTACTTGTAATAATAACATGAATAAAAATTTACTCTAGGAATACTTAGTTACCTGACATTGTTTGCAATAATTAGATGTTAAGTAAAATAAAAAATAGTACATATAAAGCTCATTCTAAAAATAAGTTTATCTAAAATATCTAAGAAGAAACTATTTATAGTTTTAGTCGTAACGACAAATTAACATTCTTGTTATACCGGCCCACAGTTACTGTTAGAAAATTTCGTCTTCCTCCTATAAGCCCGGCTAGCTCAGTCGGTAGAGCATGAGACTCTTAATCTCAGGGTCGTGGGTTCGAGCCCCACGTTGGGCGAAATCTTTTTTTTTAGTTGATTATTCGGTCAGTTTATTTTTAGTTAAAAAATAAGATGTTTCCTTTAAAGTTTAAGAGATAATTGTGCCACGTTTTTGTCACATTTTTTACCGTTAAAGGTCAACGGATGTAAAGACAACGCTTTACCATACCATTTTCCCACGTTTTCTTCAAACTTACAAATTCGATGTTTGACTCGAACTGCGCTTAATTTTTCGTTAAAATATTCACACTAGCTGACATTGAATAGTTGATTACATAAATGTTAACTCGGTTTATTTACATTTAGAGTTAATCTTATCTGACAACGATGTTTGTTTATTTTATGAGTCATTTTTGCTACGTGTCATACATTTATCATTACACGACTAAAATTATTATATCTCGTTACTAGTTGTGTGTCAAAATATAGATTATTTGAATCAAATGATATTATAATGCCACTAATAGATATTATGTTTGCTCCACCAGCGATTTATTTTTTTCCCGATTTTCCCAAAGTCTATATAATTAAACCGAATATAGAAGGTGCAATTTCTGAATTAGGCATTCTACAGCCTAATTCAGAATATTATTTAAATAATATCAAAAAATTAATAGTAACCTGTAAAATGTTTTTATATGTATACTTAATTGTCATTACTCATATGTTTTTTATAACCAGTTGACCGAATTACGTCTGGTCTGGCGCATAACCAAATCGGCACCCAATGTACCGAAATTTTAATGTTTTAATTGAATCGATCATGACATTTTAAAATAAGACAACCGCGCTAGCACCGTATTAACATTTCAAATACTTAAGCGTTTTTATGGATCTTAATCGCTATTATGAGATTTAAAAGAACGATCAATTTTAAGCTTCTTTATTTTGATTTTATTTTAAATCTCAACTAATTTTATATAGAGGAATATTTTTGGGCACGACCCACTAAATCAGAGAACATAACGTAAACACGATCTGCAAATTTTTCACACACGCGAGCGCCATCTATTGGATCGCGGGTAGAACCACTGCGCGGAATAGCGAGTCTAGTTATACATATAAAGAGAACTAAGTCTTTGAAGGTAGGTTATTTGGAGCCTTTGTAAATACGGCTCGAGTACTCAAAGGCTACCTAAATTAAGGCGTCCTCAATTCTACACAATTCGACATAAATGTATCAAATGAATTAGATTCCATCTAATTTGAGTGGCATTTGTGTATTCGGAGGCTAATGTAGTTAATTGATAGGAATTCATCCACTTTGTTGTACAGAATCAGCTATGTACACGCAGACGGCAACATTCCTCGTGGAAATACACAATACACCAGTTGTCAAACAAGATAACTAAACTATAATTTATAACCGGAGCTCACGCATACTATTATTAATGGATTGTGTAACCTAATTGCGTCAACCTATTGTTTAAAACTGTCAACATGACCTGTCAATATTGAAAAATTGATAGTTATTCAGTCCCAAACAATACACATTCGAACTGGAAATACTCTGAAATAATTTCCCATAAAAAACATTAAATAACTAAAAGATAGATAACACGTGTGAAGCTACCGACAATATATAACCAAATAAGTTAACGTTATAAAATAAAACGCTTATTTTTATGAACTGTATGCATGCATACGTAAGTGTTCGAGATGGCACTTCTCGGCCGTGACTTTAAATGATAATCCGTTAACAGCTCACTCAAAATGTAAATTGTTATTGAAAATAATAATATGAGGTTGATTGGAGTTAAGTGTTCAGACGTAGCCGCGGGTCAAAGTTCTAGTTTCCACACGAAATTATATTTCAAGCATAGATATACGATAGCTGGCCTACCGTTATGTTAAGGGCGGTAGTTCGCAGAAACCTTCCTACTACTCGACTTCCTAGAAAGTACTTAACTTTACTTAGTCCTCGTAGAGATATGTATTGTATTTAAAATAAATTAAACGTTATAGGTTTCCAATTAAACCTTTGAAGTCGAAAGATATAGTAATAAAAACGAAGTACCCACGTAAAATTAAATACCTTACCAAGAGAACATCGGGCGACTCAATCACCACTCTCCTGAGTACGTGAAATAAACGAGTCATAACAACCGTAAGATTGAAATGAGATGATAGAGACGGAATCAGAAATCTTGCCGAAAATACATACCTACCTATTATGTGGCGGTAATTTATAAGGGATTCTTGAGTTCGATATGAGGGCAATCATTACCCTGGCCGGGCCCGGCGCAGTGCACCGGAGCGGGGTTTTTGCGAGATCTACGAGAGATATCCGCTGAATATGCGCTGAGTTAAACGGATCAATGCGCGCGAAGGCATTTCGACATCGAATCTCCCGCATTTCTGACGCTGTATTACTTGTCTTGTTGCAGCATTCTTAGAGATTTTACATTCCTAACCTTATCTTTTGGTAACATCAGTTTCACCAAATTAAACGCAACATACTCGTATATCCTTTCCAGTTTTTAGTAAAATTCTGTTTTATTTTTCCTTATCGTCCTGAGTCGAGCGGCGCCTTGTTAACGCAACCTTTCCGATATTTATGGTATCCTTTACAGAAAATACAATTTTCAATGTTAAAAAACGTTTTAAAGGTTCGTTTACATATAAATATAGCAAACACATGCAAAAATAAATTGTATAGAATTGTATAAAAAAGGTTAATGTAAAATTTTAATTATTTTTATGTTTCCCTTTGCCAAACAATCCTCCATAATTTAAAGTCGAGTCAAGTGTGAAAACGGCCAGCTCCGATTGACTGAAAAACAAGTATCAAATTGCTCGCTGTGCTCTAGCAAATAGACTTAGACAAGGCATCTGTCTAGCGTTGATTATTTTTTAACATCGTTTCTTCACACTTAGTCCTTAATGGCATGATTTAAACGTGATATTTTATAGTGCTATCTCTTTAACTACAACGCTTTAAACGGCTTTAAATAGACACAAAAAGATATGAGACAAAAATCTGGCCATTTTTTTTTAAACCAAAGCGCCTATCTTTCTTTTCGTCTAACAAACGAAAAGAAAGTGTAGTGTAGTGCAACTTACTCGAAAGCCGACTTATATGTTTTTTTTTCTAGATATAGCACAGAACTGGTTGTTGCCGTGTGTGAATACATCGTTTGATATATCACCTTCTTAATCACTGCCTTGTTTGTCCGGGATTTATGCCACACCTGTTGCGCCAATTATTTACATTCGGAAGTCATTCCTCTCCTACTCGCCAAGCTTCATTAACGAATTGCATTATTTTATTCGATATTCTACCAAGGTCATTTAGACAATCGTTAATTTGAAAACTGCTCTCCTGTTCGAATATACCTCATAATTTATCACCCAGAATATCTACAAAATCAATGTTATATTTTTTACGACTGACTGTAAAATTGCTTTGCGACATTTATTCACAAATTATGTAGTAGCTTCATGAATATGCAATCGATGTAATCGGATTATATATTTCAACATAGACTCTTGAAAGAATTTAAATATGCCGCTTCATAACGTGTAAGAAAAATATTGACTACAAAATATTCCTCTACATAAATTACACATAACTTGGTATGATTTAATACCGGTTCTTTCAAGTAGTATTTACACTATTTTTGCTATGTTGAAAAATAATAAATAGGTGTCTATATTTTTTGCGTCGGTGTGAAGTACAAAACCTGATATTAAGACGGGTATTGGATCGCCGTTGACGATAATTTGATAATTGCGATTGTCATACTTATCTACTAGAAATAGTAGTTGTCAGCTCTCATGAAAAATAAGTTACAAATTGGTCGATGTGTTCTTGGTGTTTCTTTTATATTCCCTTCTATCTTTGTTTGGCTTTATGTTTACGAGCAAGTTTTTCAAGTGCATATTTTAATAACTTATGTAAATGCAGGTGAATACGGTTTTATGCTTGTTTTCACTGTTTTTCATATGCATACGATGTCGGAAGTAAGCTTTAACACGTCTTTGTGTCGATATCAACTGAGTGCTAATTAGTACGTGTCAAAAACTCGCACACCTTTAACACCTTTTTCGCTCATATTTGTTAATTTTATTTGCAATAACGCCATTGAGTTAACGTGCAAACATTATCGTGTTTGCTTTTTTCATATAATCGTTGTTTGGAAATATATATTGATTATACACGCTTGTAAGGGGTGTAAGGGGTTCCAACTCCCATCTTTCGGGACCCAAGCCAACCTCACCTGCACGCGGTGCACCCTGCCGACTAACCGACGAGGCTCTGGCGAAACACCCGCCAACACGCACTGGACCAGCGCGGCGGGTTACGGTCTAAACCTCCCCATGACATACCATGCAAGACACAACCCAAAACAGGCCCCAAGTTCCCGGCGACTCCGGGGCTGGGACTGTTGATGACGGAAGACAGGACCGCCCCGGAGTCAGGGGTGCTAAGAATCCCCGGGCGAGATCGATCTCCCGTCAGACGACCCATGCTAACCACAAAACGGACACCGATAGCTATATGAATGTAATAAGTTATAATGTTAGAACCTTAAGATCAACGGAAAGACTGATAGAACTTGAGGAAGCATTTAGAGACATAAAATGGGACATTTTAGGATTGTGTGAAGTACGACGCGAAGGAGAAGATACCATCGAAGGCGAAAATAATATTTTTTACTACAATGGAACAGGCAGTATGTACGGAGTTGGCTTTTTAGTAGCAAAAAAATGGAAAAATCACATAACAGAGTTTATTGCGTATTCAGAAAGGATTGCTCTATTAAAATTTAAAATAAATGACAAAATATCTCTGACAGTAATCCAATGCCACGCTCCCACATCCGTACACGCCGACGACGAAGTGGAAGAGTTCTACGACCTGCTTAACAGGGCTTACAGCGAACACCGAGGTACCTTGAACATGGTGATGGGCGATTTTAACGCCAAGATCGGTTCAAGGCAAGACACCGATAGTAACCAAATTTTAGGCCCACATGGACTAGGAAACCGGAACAACCGCGGAGAACGCCTAATTCAATTTGCTTTTGGTCAAAACCTAAGGATCAATAACACCTTTTACTTTAAAAAACCCGAACGACGCTGGACGTGGGTGTCTCCAGGTGGCGAGTATAAAAATGAAATAGATTTTATACTCACCACGCATGAGACCAACATAATCAACGTTCAAGCACTAAATAAAATAAAATTCAGTTCAGACCATAGACCTTTACGTGCAACCATCAAATTAGATCACAAAATAAATAGAATGAAATTAATTAAAAGTAGTATTAAGAAAATTTCCAAAGATACCCTAATAGCCGCAAAGAACGAATACAACATAGATTTAAAAAATAGTTTCGAAATATTAAAAACCGATGAAGATAACGTACAAGAAGAGTTCAACGTAATAGAAAAATGCATAAGGAAAGCTAGTAGTAGAATTAAAGAAAAAAGAGTTAGACATAGAAAACTTAATGACACAACTATACAATTATTAGAAGAACGAGTAAATACTGCAATTAATAGTGTGGAATACAGAAATTTAGATAAAAAAGTGAAAAGAAGTATTAGAAAAGATTTAAGAAACCACGAGACCCAACTTTTCCACATAGCGCTAGAAAACAATAAATCGCTAAAAATTGCAAAACATGGAAGATCTATAGGCAAATCTTGGGTAACACAGCTCAAGGATGAATCAGGATGCATACACCGGGATAGAGAGAAAATATCAAATATTTGCACTGATTTTTACAAATCTCTTTACTCAGACCCACACCGCAGCTGTAGAGCAATACCTTATGCATTTCCAGATACCATCCCACTAATAACCGGCCTTGAAGTTCACAATGCTCTAACACAAATGAAATATAGTAGATCTCCAGGAGAGGATGGAATAACCACCGAATCACTAAAAGTAGGAGAACCAACTCTTTTGCCACACATCACAAACCTTTTCAACTCCATTTTGAAATCAGGTAAATTCCCAGACAAATTTTGCCACTCTAACATCATACTTATTCACAAAAAAGGGGACAAATCCAATATTAATAACTACCGCCCAATTAGTCTCGTATCTCATCTCTACAAATTATTTATTAAAATCATCGAAAACCGTATCTCTCGACAGCTAGACTCAGAACAACCACCGGAACAGGCTGGCTTCCGCAGAGGACTTTCTACCACTGATCACCTTCAAACTTTAAACACAATAATTGAAAAATTCAAGGAATTTAATCAGCCTTTATATGTCGCTTTTGTAGACTACAAAAAGGCATTCGATAGCCTTATCCATGCGGCCATATTCAAAGCCCTTCAAGATCAACATATTGACCCAACATACATAAATCTAATCCAAAACATATACAATAACAGCACAGCCTCCATAAAATTGCAATCACCCGGACCAACATTTAAAATAGAGAAAGGAGTCAAACAAGGAGATCCGCTCTCACCTAAACTTTTCAATAGCGTTTTGGAACAAGTCTTCAGAAAGTTAGCAACTAAGTGGCAAGAAAAGGGGGTTATCGTGGGCGGAAAACGGTTAACAAACCTACGTTTCGCCGATGACATCGTCCTTTTCTCATCATCGCCAACGGAGCTTCAAGCGATGCTTCAGGATCTCAGTCTGGCAAGCTTGGAGATTGGACTAACAATGAACATGGACAAGACAAAGCTAATGACCAACCGCGTTAAGACCAGAGTGACGGTGGATGGAGAACAACTTGCATACGTCAATGAATATGTTTACCTGGGCCAAATAGTCTCCTTTAACGACAGGCAGGGCAAAGAAATCGCTAGGCGAACAGATAATGCCTGGAAGACTTTTTGGTCCATGGGAGACATATTGAAAGGAAAGCTACCCTTGTTTCTGAAACGGAAGCTAATGGACGTATGCATCCTCCCCGTCCTCACGTATGGTGCGCAGACCTGGTCGTTAACACAAATTCAAAAGTCCAAACTCCAAGTTTGTCAACGTGCCATGGAGCGCAGCATCCTGGGTTTTAAGCGTACGGATAGGATCCGCAATACCGAACTGCGCTCTAGGACACAGATTATGGACGTCGCTTGCAAAGCGGCTAAGTTAAAGTGGAACTGGGCAGGCCACGTCTGCCGCATGTCTGAACAGCTGTGGGCAAAAACAGCCACTGAGTGGCAGCCAGATCCGGCAAACAGGCGGCGCGGCAGACCGAGACGTAGATGGAGGGATGAACTCGATACATATCTTAGCAACTGGAGGGAAGTGGCCCAGGATAGGGATGCATGGAGGGATAGGGGAGAGGCCTTTGCCCAGCAGTGGGACAGTAATGGCTAAAATAATAATAATAATACACGCTTATCAAATATTTGCTATTGTGATTAAATAATTAATATTTTTTGTCTGTTTTTCAATTAGTTATTCAATTAGACATATAAGTTTACTTTTGATAGATAGGTAAATGTTTGAGTGTTGGTCAATTTCACGTTTCTATCAAATTGCATATTTAACTACAAGGTCCTCTGCGGTTAAAGGCAATAATAATTGCTTAATTTACAAAATAATGAAAAAATACCTATACCACAACATCTACAATAATTATAGTCAAAGTACTTTCTCTCATGTTTCATAGCCGTGGGATACTCTGTATACTTATTTGCATTGTTGGTACATCTTGAATTTAACACTCAACCACTTAAAGAGGTCGGCAAACATTTATAACAATGGCCCGATATCTAGTGTATAGAGGAGAGATATTGGGAGTGTACAATGTTCGTTTGCTATTTAATATGTAGATGTTTGCGTATGATCACATTTCTCATCGGTAACACTTACACCACGCCGGGGTCGCTGAGGCCCGGCCGAGCGCCGCTCGTGATTTATCTCCCTGCATCTTCAACCTGCCCGCTTATTGCCTTGTTATTTATAATTTATTTTTAACGGTCACCGATTTGTAGATGTAAGTGTGTATACGTTGTAGGAATTCGTGGGTCGTGCGTACACGGACCGGCGTCGTAGTGTTAATTAACTTTTTAGAAAGTCGTGTGATGTTAATTACATCAATTTAACACAACAAACCATTTGCGGGTGATGGCGATAGTTGAATGTGTCGATGTTTTAACCTTTACTATGTTTTAATTTCTAGTTCTCTTGTCCTTCTTATACTAAGTCGCTAAGTTATTATCTGTCCACATTACTATGGATTTATCGATGCCAATAAAATATATAAGACATTATAATCGTCGGTATATCGAATAGAGATGACCACCTATAATTTGATTCACATTTTACCTGTTGTGGTCATGTCGACACATGATATACCCACTTTAGTTAGGTACATGATTTGACCGTCTATACACAAGGCAGATTTACAATACGACCTGTAATTTATAGCGTTGTCCGATCTAGATGTAATTTAACGTTGTTGGCTAACATAAATCAAGCTCATCTAACATCGGCGCAGATATCTACAGGTCTGCGATACTTGTAACACTGATTATGTTCAACTATTATCATAGTTTTCATTAAAATGCTAATTGAGATCTTCGATTCAATGCAAAATATTTTACCTTATAAAGTCGCTAGTGTTTTATTTAACTTCACTATAAATTTTCTCACCTTTTTTCATAATTACACGATAACTTTTATTAAATTCTTAATAAGAGTCTAGCTCTTGGAGGGCTCGAGTTTATAAACCTTATCTGTAATACGTGGATGGCATTTCTCTTTATGTAAAACACAATGAATATTTTAAAATTACTTTTAGTAGTTCTATACGAATGCAGTCTAGACTTATAGGTCCGAGACATGCCCATTGATATAATAATAAACAAATACAAAAACTCGCGCTAACCATTTTCAACGGTAGCCTTGTTGTGTAGCGGTTATTAATGACGGACAGGCATCCAATAAAAAATAGTCTATATTATTAAAAGATCACTAAGGCTACTTGTAACCTGCCTTGCTCCCTATAAGGGTGCAGTGTAATTTGTTTGCGCACCAGCCGCTCCGCCGGGCGAGAGAACAAGTGGGCAGACTCAATTCCTATCGAGATAAACAGGTCCGTTTTGTACGTTGCAGATTAACCGTTCCATGCGAAATTATTATTTAGTAACTGAACGAATATTATTTTTCTTGGAAAAAGATAGATCGCTTAAGCGATTTTACGGGAAATTAATTTTGGCAGTGAGCGACAGGGCGCGGCGAGCGGGGCGATGCGCCGCGATGATTTGTTGCGATCCAGCCGCGCGGTACACTTACCGATAATGACGCTTGCCATTTACACAAACGCCAGAGCTAATTTGTAATACGAGGCTTATCGATATTTCTCGGTAACCATCTCGCTCTGACTTGTTCCATCAAAATCATTTCATAAATCCTTTATCCGGCCTTTTGAATTTAACGTGTAATTTTTATTTGATAAGGAGGGAACTGCACGTTCCCGCTGCGCCCCAGTTGTCCCCGCACACATTGTCGACTCAAACGCAATTAATCCAGTGTAATACGATAGGAGCTCGCTGTCGTCGGCGACGTAATGCATCGTGATTTACGCGCTACGAACAAGCCGTTAATCTTATTACCACTTTCAATAACTTTATTATCTCGTATTCAATATATTAAACTTATAAACCAACATACACATCCTACTCAAAGATTATTCACTATAATTACAATGAGTTACACCAGTAAAGTTAAGAAGCTTCCCACGAAATTTATTTTAGTCGTCTTAACGATTGTCCGTCTCACCAAAAACGGAGAGCTAACACGGCCGTTGCTTAACTTCGATTAAACGGTTATAAAGGCTTAACGATCTCCGATCCTCTTTAAAGTTCCCAATTATAGGTTTAAAGTACACGTTAACATAATCGTTTCTTGGCGGCACCGGGCGCGCGGCCGGCGGGGCGATCATTCAGTGGCTTTTTATAATAAATATCTTTTGTTTCTAGGAGTGTTTTGAATAACAAAATAGTGAATCGCCTTAAGGTGAAGGGTTCGTGTGAAAATACTTCTTATTCAGCTCGTAGCGGCCGGGGGCGACCGCGAACGCGATTCAAATTCGACATGTTATCCCTAAAACATACCAATAATAAGATGTAAATGAGTCCGCGGCGTAGAGAACAAAAACCGACATACTGAAAAAGGATGTGTTTGTAGTCAAGTTGTAATTTGCATATATTTTCGTAATAACTGTTTCCGTTCGGCGCAGTAGCAGTGAGACGTGTGTCACGAGTTGATTCGATCCGTGTAACTGCGGTAGTTCCGACCATTACCCCCTGTCGCTTATTAACGCGTCTCTATGTTTTAGAATATCATAATCACGCACCGAATGAATTCTTGACAACCCGACAAATATGTTTCACGATAACAATCTCACAGATTTTATGGCTTTTAGTTTTATAGAACTTGTAAAGATGAATAAAATATTAATTATTACGGGTTAAAATGATAATAAGCAATCAAATTATTTTTGATTAACATTCATTATGACGAGGTAATTAATACTTTTGATTTTAAACTTCGGTGGTATATGCGTGTTGTGTTTGTTTAAAAGTGAAAATTGATATGTTTAATTAATTTACTCAAAGTGAAAATTGAAATGTTTAATTAATTTACTCGATTGCAAGTGTGTGAAGAAGCGTTATGACATTGTAGTGAATGGCGCCAAGCTGTCCCGAGCAGTTTGAACAGTCATTGGTACGTTTTGTTCGCCGGTGTCGTACATTTGTATTCAACCGCAGTGTCTCTTACAACTCCGTGTCATTGAATAAAAGTAATACGACGTGAGTCAATGAATTATTTATTTAATTTTTAATTAAGTGTTAAGAGCCGTTGATGTCTGTCAATCGGTAATTGCTTATTCATTCGTCGATCGTGATCGTGACACAAGTGTCTTGCTGTCAACTCGTTTTGAATACAAAAAATACACTCAATACTGGCGCTTTTTAATTTAAAAATAGACTGTCTTCTTTCTCTTGTGTGTTATTTTGAAGCGGATTAAACTTGTAGGTGCGGTAACAACGGTCTCGCGGCTTCCGCGAAAATTCTCACTTTCTGATGAAAGTTTTAACACAATTACCCGGTCCACGACCATTCCCGGGGCCCTCGACGACTCCGCAAAGGAAAAAACTTGGCAAAGTACAAACTAGCCAACACAGTCCAATTTAGCGACGTCCGTATAAAGTTTAATGTACCCAATCTGAAATGTCGCCGTATCCTCGCATTTTAACTAGGCATATGAAGTTCAGACTTTTTGCTTCCTTTTCGTAGGCTTTATTACCTTAATTCTGTTTATGAACTTGGCTGGCCTTATTTCTTCCTATATTCATACAATTTCCATTTTGGCTTGTTTTCCAAAAGTTAACCATCCATTTTATCGCCACATTTTTTTTTGTAACTGGAGTTACAAATGTGTAAGATTCGAGTTTGGTAAAGAACTTTCAAATTTAATTTATTTACGAACACTGTTTCAAGCTCAAAAATACTGGTCTGTGCCTCATAAAAGTCAAGTGGGGCAAGCAAGCGATTCTCCGGAGACCTGATAAATATTGATAGGTAAATTCGGCTACGGTTGCAAACTGGCAAACGTCGGAATTAGCCCAAACTTGCTCCTTTGACCGGTGATCGTTGTTGCTGTTTGTTAGGTGTAGCGTCCATTTGTTGGTCCTCTTTTGTATGTATGCATACCAGATTGCTGTCGGCGACGTTTCCATTTGACCTGTTAATTTCAGTCCCGAACTTCTGACTTAATTGGATTTGGAGTAAAACATCTTTTACTGAACTGCCAAATACAGATATTACTTCAGATATTTGTATACCTCTCACAGGAAATAGACAACATTTGTGTTGTAAAACCATGTTATAAAACATGTTATAAAACCAAGTCCCCAAAAGCTCTATATTATGTTCTCAAACTAGCTCAACGGATTTTAATGCGTTTTTTTAACGTACAGTATGATTAAAGAATTTTGACTATTTGACAACCTTTCATGCTAAAATTCCCATAGGGACGGGTGCAACGCGGGACACTGCTGGTATGAAATAAAATAATAGCTTTTTTCTTCGAGTTAGATATATTAAATCGATAGCAACGCTATATTATAATAAAATCTTATAATATTTAAAAATATTGATCTTAAGTTTTCAATATCGTATTAACATAAAACACGTACTAGTTTAAATTATTAGATTATGTATGTAGTACAAGCTTAAGTCTTACAGCCATGTGTGAATTTATTTATTTTATTCAAATTACATACATAGTCTCAAACAAAGTTCTCAGTAAAGCAAGCCGTATAAAGTGGAGGTTCCTTGAGTTTCCCGGTGTGTTGTTCAGTAGGGCAGGTTTTTTAAGGTGTTTTTATGTGAGTCGCGTGCTACCGTCCTTGATCTAATCAAAACTTGGCAAATTTGTTTACATATATGACGCGGTCTAGGCGTATTACAATATTCGGTGCACGTAAACAGTGCGAGAGACGCGACGACACCTCTTTTGATGTCCTCATACACTGTCGCTAATAAAACACCACTGACTTTGTACGAGACATGTTTGTCATATAAACGAAATTTGATTTTCAGCGTGATTCCGTATTCCAAACCCAATTTCGCAACATCTTTGTTTGTAGCACATGTGAAACTATTTCCGTTATCCTTCCGGGGAGTTTGGGGCCAACAAGAGATTTATCCACGGTTGACTTTTTTGGGTCGCATCATGACACCACGTCAAAATCATACTCTCTTTTATTTTATGTGATACGATTACATAAATATGTAAGCCGGTTTCCCATTGTTATTCACTCTTTGTCTTGTTCAAAGCCGTGGTTCAGTTATTGAAATTATTTCAATGTTTTTATGATTATCATAAATGAAAAGATGATACAAGATACCGCTGATTGGTGTTAATGGCATGCAGTCTTGAAGAGAAACATTTTTCAATTTCCTTCGGTTATCTACTTTAATTTGAAACGTACCTTCCGTTGTTCCGAGAGGTTCTCATACAAAATGTACGTCCGCTTTGAATAGCGCACTCTACCAGGGTTGTCACAGAGTTCACACCGGACTATCGGAATAAATTAGTTTCAGAGTTCCTCCGTGAACAATGCTTCTGTCAAGGTATCTGAACCGTATGGGAGGCAGTCACTCCTCGTGTCCGAACTGTGAATTAATATGATCGGTAAACCTTCACTATAACACCAATTTCTGACGTACTTCGATCTACCACGGGACAAGAATTATATTTCCACACAGCACTTTACAAGCTGCAACACCAATAAATTTAATGAGAAATTCAATTTATGTATTACTAACAGTCTTCGCAAAGTCCTAAATCGTAATTTCGTAAAACCCGAATAAAACTTATAATTAGTTAGAAACAAGCCTCGTATGCAATACAAGATAATAACATTCACCTATTGAAATTTATTGGGCACTGTCTCTAGCGTTAACTAGCTTGCACCAATCTGTACAAATAGCAGTACAAGTTGTTTACACTTTTGTTAGGTGCAACGATGTAATAACGTGTAAGGGGTTTTGTTCGTGACTGTACATGGATGCAGGTTTGGCCCTAGGCTATTCAGATTTACGAGGTGATGCGTTCGTGCTGTGTACTGCCCTTCCTCTATATGTGTTACCTATTATGTAGGTGTATCTGTTACGGGTGTTAGGTGTTTTCGAATATTTCTCTCATTGATATTGTGAAGATAACGCTAGAATATAAAATTTGATTAAGTGTAGTATCCACTATTAGAAGCACAGACTACGCAAAAGTGGCTTAGCTGTATTTAAAATATAATAAAATATGCTTGCTTACAAACACGATGATTTATAAGGCATATATGGTTGATCACAAAAGATAAGCTATAATTTGACACAATTTTATGATGTGTGAAAAGTTGATGCAGTCAGGTGTTCCAATCGCTTAGTTTCTGCAAACATTCATTTAGCGAGTTCACACTTAAAATGATAACTACAGGAATATTGTTGACATGAGAAACTGTTATCTGATAGGTTCTATTAATTTTGATTTGGACAAGTGTTAGCAAACAATAACCTTTTACGACCAAACATTTATCAGTTGAAACTCTTTGGCGTGGACATTAAACCGAACAGGTTTCTCATACAAGTATATAATTAAAATGTTCATTTCTTTTATGATGTTCGGTGTCATAAAATGGTGCTGCTTTTTATGTAGCCAGAAAGATTAGCCCGTGATTTGAGTTAAAACGTTTATGACCGAAAAATACTGTTACATATATTATGAGGTTGTTTTAAAATTCAAATCCTTTTGTAATCTGATCGTTACGAGACTGAATACGGATTAATTAATTGACCTTTTATTATACCAGATTGGTGTGTAAATTATGATTTACATTTAGTAGGTATTTTGAGTGTTTTAACTAGAAATATTTTAAGATAAATGCAATTAACTATTGATTATACGAGTGAGCCGGATATGATTAAGCACAAATTGCATCTTTTAGAATCTATGGGTAAAAGGCAAATATATAATATAAATCAGTGAGCATTCCGGAGGTCTCTACACACACTTTACTCATTAAACGTTTCCACAGAGATAATTATACGTCACGGGGGGTAGTCGCGGCAGTAAATTTACAAGTTTTACAACTCTACAAGTATTTTAAATTGTCCGCATAAAATTGTCGCAGATTTAATTAGGTAAGACTGATCCGTACTAATGTAATAAATGCGAAGGACGTTGCGTCTGTTTGTGCCGTATTTGAAATGCTTCAATGGTTACACCGCTTAGAGTTTAGGACGTTCTGAAATTGTTGAAACAAATCTGGATTCATCAGGACTCCTTACCGAGAGTCAGCTTGTCATCAGATGATGTCTAATCCGCTAATAGCTTTATCCATACTAATAAAGTGAAACAATCTCAAAAACGAACTATCCGATTCAAAGAAATCTTTTTATAATAGATATTGCTTTCAACGGAAAAGTTGTAGGCTAAGTTTCAGTCTGGATTTCCCACGGGAATAGGCACAACGCGTGAAATCGCGGGACGCTGCTAGTGATATGATAAAAATGATAATGAACTTATTGATTTTTACTATAGAGTCAGATAAAACCTACTTATTATCCCCAAATTCCCGAGACAAATACAACTGAGGTAAAACAACTAAGCGATGCTTGTATGACATTAGTGAAGCCAGCACTTGTCGGTCAACCCCATAAACCCCTTCGCTCGTACCCCAACTATCCGCAAAGGACTTTAACATGATTACTCAGAACATTTTATTGTTCATCTCATGAGAATAATTTAACTGTGATTTGTTGAACATTTTTCATTCGCAGAAGATTAAAAGAAATTCTGCCATTAAAAGTAATGGTCCTCGCGTTTTATACTCGGAAAGATTTATTTCGTGATATTAGGGAGTTTAAGGTTTAGCTGGGGTTTAATGAAAGCTCTGAATCTTAGTGCTATAATAAAAACCACACTGAACGTTATGACTTTTTCAATTTTTTTAATGAGTGAAACAAGATTACGTTAAATTCCAGAGATATGTCTCATTTTTAAGGTTCCCTCAGTATCTATTATTGTAAAACGAATCCCAATAAAGTGGTACATATATCCAAATCCATCCATACCAAATAGTTTTACTTAGCCTAGATATGTTTCGCTTAGCACACATTCAAACGCGCGTTATGACTGGAGCCACTTCCCCGAATGTTGTTATTTCTCCCCACGGGAGCTAGTGGGAGCGTGAAACCGAACATCAAAGCCTTTATAAAATACACTTCATTCCGTAAATTTCTATAACCGAGTCACAAGCACCAAAAAGGCCAGCTTAACAAGAGCTCTTCAAATTCACTTTTCAGTCCCTCTCGTTTTGTAATTTAAGTTGAGGGTTAGATGGAAGTGAGAGGTCTGAAAAAGGTGGGTGATTCATAAGACTGCCGCAGCCGCCAGTATCGACGCGTTTCCCATCTAAATGGGGAACGGATCACGAACTACCCGCAGCTATTGTAAACAAGCACCGTGCTCTATTCAAAGTATCGTTACGTCCCGTGCTCGGGCGTACATTCCGGTCGGTATTGACGGCTCAGGAAGGCTCCACCGAACACGCACCGCACACTTCCCTTCTTTATATCTTTCCTTTATCATTTCTTCGCATATACGCAAATATTAAGTTCAAGTTATTTAATCCGGATGCTTGTATACGATATGCTTTTATGTATAATTTGGACCATAACCTGTTTCAAATTAAATACGTTGAACATGCAAAGCGGCTCCGTAAGTGTGAACTTTCCCCGCAATGAATTGTGACAGTATAAAAGCTTTGTTTGTCGCGAAAATTAAATTTATTTTAAACAATGTTTTTGTGTGCTAGAATAGTAGTCAGCAATAAAATTGCAATAGGGACTATCCAATTTGTTGCCTTTCTCTGCATTTGTGTCAAAAAGTCATTTTTATTTTGGAATGTTGCAAAACGTGAATAAAGTATGACGCAACTTACCTATTTCTGTGACAAAAATGAGACAGTGAACGCGAAGCGCTCTTCGCCATGCTTTTTAGACTGGCTGTTGAAAATGCATTACCCTAAATGTCATTGTGACAACCGTTGTTCAGTTTAAAGACCATAGTATTTCCTTAGTGAGACTTGAAGTGCAATCATTTTAAATTGTTCTGCGGCTACTTTGTTATTTATCGGCACATTTCTCGGAGAGCACACGAGGCTATCGTGGTGCGTGGATCCACGTGCGAAAGTGAGGTTCAGTTAAGAATTCGCACATTTTTACATTATAATAAAAATCGTAAATAATACCGAGTGAGCGTACGTACCGGGTCACGACGCGCCCCGGGCGCGGTACCGTCATCGCAACTTGTGAATTTACGAGTAGACGCTCTGATTAACTATATCACATACACATTTATTTTTCGGAGTTTTCAACATCTTAATATAAATAAAATAATATCTGTACAACGGTTTTCTTTAGAAATCGTACGTTTTGAGTACATCGTAAAACAAAGTGCATTTTAACATTATTAACAATATTGGATCCATTTAATTCGACTTTCATTACCTTCGCGTGGATAAATACTCTCATTCACACTTACCGTTACAGTTTATAATTTTTACGCACATAGCTTGAACAAGTCGCATAATAAACGTATCATTAAATGGAAAGGTCAACAGTTATCGCTCCAGTTTTATAAGGCAGCAATTTCGACGAAATCAAGCACACGTCCAAGCAATTTAAGAGGAGGTCCTGAATATTATTATCACCGTCCGTGGCCTCATTGGGTCTTTGAGTGGCGCGGAAGCGAAGGGAAAAATCACCACAGAATTATTCTTGTGAGACGCTAACACACCGACCTCTCGCTTTGGAGTAAATCGTGACTCCCAGTTACCTTTTCTGTGCCAAAGGTGAATCTTCAGAATTTTAGGAGATGTCCGTAAATCTTGGAATAATGTTTTCGAATTGATTTTTAACTTTATCCTTATCCAGATTCGTCTTCTTATACATTTTATATTTTTAGTGAAACTTTCTTTCATGAATTGTTTTCCATATAGGTTTTTATACATGTATGTCAAACAATACAGTATCGTCACAAAATATCATGCATAAACATCAAAGCTAAACCTCAATCAAGTGTGTAGATATAACAGCCACAGTTTTAGCAAAGCCGTGGTTTAATTCAAAGGCAATAGAGCGAACCAACTTAATTTTCAGGCTCACCGCAGTTTCCTTTGTATGTAACCTCGACAGATTAACGAACTTCTGCCCCGGTATAGATGAGGCCACCAACTTTGATAAACATATCGCACGGAATAATGTCATTAAAGTTGAAATTATATTTAACCCAAACAGTTTATGATGTCGAAAATATTAGGTATTAAGTATAGATATTTTCTATAGACTATTATTTGAAAAGAACCTCGTAATAATGTGGGGATTCTTATAAATCAAAATATAATGTGAGTTTAGCGATAATGCCCGGCACAGGTCAGCCTAGCGAGCGGATCTGTCGGGCGTCCAAACGTCTAGGCGCCAGTACATTGCACGGAAACCCCCGTGACCCCTTTAAGCCTGATTAATGGCCGGGATCCAAGCCCGTCTGTCGAAACCCACTGTATTTTTAGGGTTCCGTAGCCAAATGGCAAAAACGGAACCCTTATAGATTCGTCATGTCTGTCTGTCTGTCTGTCCGTCCGTCTGTCTGTCTGTCTGTCCGTATGTCACAGCCTTTTTTCTCCGAAACTATAAGAGCTATGTTGTTGAAACTTAGTGTGTAGATGTATTCTGTGAACCGCATTAATATTTTCACACTAAAATAGAAAAAAAATAAAATTTTAGGGGGGTCTCCCATACTTAGAAATGAAAAAAATATTTTTTTTTTCATCAAACCCATACGTGCGGGGTATCTATGGATAGGTCTTCAAAAATGGTATTGAGGTTTCTAATATCATTTTTTTCTAAACTGAATAGTTTGCGCGAGAGACTCTTCCAAAGTGGTAAAATGTGTGTCCCCCCCCCTGTAACTTCTAAAATAAGAGAATGATAAAACTAAAAAAAATATATGATGTACATAACAATGTAATCTAACACCGAAAATTGGTTTGAACGAGGTCTAGTTAGTAGTTTTTTTTTTACGACATAAATCGTAAACCGCAAAAAAATACTGATTATTCATTCAATAACTCAAATGTAAATAAAAAAACATTTATTTCAAGAACTTCTTTATTATGTTACTCGCTGCTACGGAACCCTTCATGGGCGAGTCCGACTCGCACTTGGCCGCTTTTTTCTCTAAACGATAAGTTTGGTTTTTGAATTTTTCAAAACACGATAGGCCACTTAGTGAGGTCGTGTCGTACTGTTCTTAACTTAGCACCGTTCGATGCGGCTGCCATATTGACGCGTTCTTTTTGTATGCGATTTAGTGGTCCTACTCTACCGGGGGCCTTCCGACACCGGCTGTCCTGAAAAGACGCACACCAATTTATTTATTGCGGATCGTTTTCGGAAGCGGCCCCACTGCGTCCGATATTTATGCAACGTTGTCCTTTTCTCCGAGAATTGCCAACAATGCGTGAATACTTAAGTAACGCCTACAATGCAGGTGGTATCCCTTAATTCTCACAATATTCCATTTTAATCCGACGTACTGTATTCGGTATGTCAGATTTATATGTGCCATTTACCGTATCTTCAGACGCTGTGGTCAGTTCGGTTGGTTTTTACGTACAGGGAATACAAATGAGCTTCAGGTATTCAATGTGTGTGTATGTAACCTTTGACCAGCTCACTTCTTTCACCTTGTATCCAATAAATATTGATGTTAGGCCCGATCATAAATTATGTAACTGGTAACATGAAAGGTAGATACACACATACTACGTATAAACAGTTGATAACTCTTACATTTAACAGCACGTGAGTCCCTCACAACCGGTTAGTATCGTCAGTCGGCTTACATTGTAAGCTTACTTTATATTTAAAGTAATTGTGAGCCGATAAGAGCTATATATTTTGGTGATAATGTCCAGTAAAATGTGTTTGGACCTATCAAATTATTTTAAAGTTAATTTGAAAATCTTGTTCGATTCAATACTCGATTTTATTTTTATACGCAAAAGAAAACACATTGCTTTCTTTGTTTTTGTTCCCTTTCAAGAAAAGTTCCGATCTTGTAGAGTGCTCAGATTTCTAGATTAGATCTCTTTGTAGTCCGCTTGCAGGAAGAAAGTTTGTTCCTACCGTGTAATCGAATGAATTTCTTTTTACTTTAACATTGCAAAAAACTTACCGTATTACGAGTATATCATTGTGTTCATTTGTTACTGAACTATTACCAACAATACAAGTTGTTAATTTAAACCGAGTGTAATACTGAAAATAAAGTGCAGTCTTTGTCTCTCGAAGCCAGACTACAAACAATTTGCTACTCCTTTGGTCCTCATAGTTCCGTCTCTGTGTCTATACGTTCCAGTTCAAGTAGTCATAGTTATGTGCACTGCTCTTTCAGAGTGCTCTAGGCAGTTTGTTTTACAGTTTAACATTGTTTCCTTTTCGATCAGCAGGTACGAGCAAACATCTGCTCTGAGCCTCTTTGACTCAAAGACTTTCCACTTGTAAACTTCTATCATTGTACGTGCCTTATTATAGACACAAAACTACACGAGAGTGCTATTTAGGCTGCTCTATTAAGGGTAAGAACACAAGAGTAGGTACCACAGTAAAACTAGCACTAAGCAGAATAGATTTAAAAGTAGTAAAAAGTGTAAGTGGTTAGGTTGATGATCGGTATGTCTATAATTACTGAGTCTAATCCGTGTGCCGTGTTCCCGTCGTGTGTTCCCGGTCTCCCGTATTGCATCGCTTCCAATTACTCCTCGGAATCGGTGTTCACTGTAATTGGATTGGGCTGGCAACCGGACTTGTTGGCATTTTAATTGTGCTATTGTGACGACAGACACCGCTCGCTGCGACACCATTCGCGCTAGACAAACCACTTTTTACATCACATTCGCGGTACTATGTTGTTGCGCCGACCAATCTATGTCTCATGATTTTGTCCCAGATAACACCATTTCCTGTCAAAATAAACATTGTTGGGCTATGGTTTATATACATAGAACGGTGATATTTAATTGAAAGGTGCATTAAGTAAATAAATCGCAGGATCTCGTTCACTCATGTGTTGGTATGAGAAAACGAGGCTATAAAGTAATGAAAGAAAATATATTATTAATGTTCAGATTCTCAAATATTGTAAAAAGGAACCCTTAATGGCTTGTTTGGTATTTTGCGATGTCAGCAATGTAAAGAAGTGAATGAAAATCGGTGTTTTGTTTCGAACAAAATTGACAAGTTTCTCACGATTTATAGAAAAAGTAAAAGAATATCACAAAGAAGCCGTCAAAGCGTCAAAATATTTCCCCAAAGGACGCGCGCGCGTTGTTTTAGGAAATCGAGACGATAATGGAATGACTGACACGTTTCGATCAGTTTTCTACGAACATGTAGTCTAGGGACAACAAAGAATCTATACCAGAAAATTTATTCAAAATGTAGCTAGTGTAGTTTCTAAGTTTAACAATTTGGGTTAAACAAATACTAACATTAAAAAATCGACCATTTGTTATCGGATTGTATCCTGATTGAAATTCAGACACGATGCTTCATTCAATGTTTTATTCGTTTTGATATAGCCTTATTATTATTCGCTAAGAAACCATTGTCGGCGCGACGCGGCGCGGTCGCATCGGAATATTTTATACAAATTTTAGAAACGAGAACAAGGTCCGAGTGACAGGTACACTCATTTGTATTGCTTATTTTTGCTTAGTAAAGTTTTATCGGATACCAATCGCGAAGACGCAGAGTGTTGTTAGATGAATAAAATATACATTTCTGCGTTTAGTTCGCTTGCTCGCCTGCGAATGGGAACTTTGGGCGTCGCTTTAATGGAGTTTTGAAGTTTGGCATTCGTTTCTATTATGGCCACCGGATTGTCTGTTGTCTTTGATTTAAATTTCATGCTCCAGTTGGCCTGTACCAAATCTTATTTGTCAATTTATCCGCATTAAGACGGAGCGCGCTGATCTTTATTAGATAATCCTTTGTGTACTCTCAACTCGTGGATAATAATTCGATGAATTCGTTAAAGTAATAGTAGTTAAAAACGTTCATCGGAGATAAACGTTTATCGAATTAGGTTGCTAACAAGCTCCACGGTTGTCGGATTGTCGCTTGTCCTCTTTTATTTTGTTTTGTTAAAATTTTTCGCGGCCCTAACTCATTTTATAAATTTGAATTCTTTCCTTGTATTCTACGAAAAGGTATCGAATGCTTCGCCTTTGTATCACTTTTTGTGCTATTCCCTGCATTGTTTTGATTCTAACATTATTTATGTCTTGAAATGGAAAAAATAAAATATACCAAATAATGCATACTAAAACATCTTCATTTTAATCACAAATATTTTTATAGACAAAATAAAAACATAGCTTGTCAAATATTGTTTCTATCATATCAAATGTTATATCTCAGAGATAAGTTATGCATGGAAAAATAAAATATGTACATAATATCAAAATTCATAATAAAACATTCTACGAAATACTTTTTCATTACTGTAAATTATATGTAACAAAAATAAACTTGTAAAAAGAAGTCGCCCGAACAGGGACTTGAACCCTGGACCCTTGGATTAAAAGTCCAATGCTCTACCGACTGAGCTATCCGGGCCGTGAATGGAGCGTCGAAATTATTCATCTACCTGTACGAGACGCTCGTTTGGTATGTTTCGCCTTGGAATTTTAACTAATTGATATAACATTGAACAAATATTAGTTTAGCCGTGGCAACTGACATGGTTAAGTGTTAATTAAATTAATTTGTATTATTTAGTTTCAATTCATAGTGTTTGTACAAATATATGAGTAAAAATGTTATCTTCTATGAGAAGAATGCTTGGCAAATGTATTTACATAATTATATTCAATAAATTATGAAAATGATTAATCTAGTAGTTATTCAGCGAAATCTCGTGTAACTACTATTGTTATTATATAGGTGTGATTTTGTTTGTTATCTGAAATAAGTCATCCATGAAAAGTATAACTGTTTGGAATGAAACAAGAAAATAACATTTACCGTTTATTTGCACGGAAAAACTTTCTAAATTACACCGCAGGGAAATAATTTGGTTTATTGTTTAAGTTTCTAGGTGAATATTATCTAAGAAAAACAAACAAAAAACGCCAAATGGTCACACTTTGTTATAATGATACCGATTGACTTAGAAAGTGTACGTTTTCCTATAAAATATTTCTGTAGAAAGTTTTGAGTCGGTTGCTAAAGAACTAAATTGCTTTGATAATTATTTGTGAATTCCACTCTTATGTATAATTCCCGTATTTAATGATGAATGTAACAATGTATACAAATTGATGGGTTTAAATGTAGTGCGTGGAATTAAAATCGCATCATAGTGCATTACGCATTAAGATAATATTCATTTTCACGTGCAGGTGATGGATACTAAATTACTAGGCTCTTGTTTAGCAGTTATACGCGATAATGTTGAACTGTTTACATTCATTCAAGGAGGCATGTGTGATAAAAATATAACGGAATTAGACATTATTTCATTACTTAAAGATGTAACTACGATTTCGAAATTTTACTATCATAAAACTTGATCCTATGCCAATTTATGGATACCACGTGTTTTTTTTTGTATTATCTATTAAATAAGGGTGGGGTGTTTCAAACGGTTAGTAACAGTAACATGCGTTTGTTAAAAAGTTCACGGCTTTTTACGCTGTTCGACGTCTGTTAAATACAAAGCGTTTTTTCATAACTTAAATGACAGTCAATGTTATTCGGGCTGCTAGTAGAAAGCTATGATTTTTCATTTTCTTACATCTGTTAAGACTGATATTTTACGTTTACGTTTACTGGTACGTAAGCGTAAGCTTAACCAACCCTCGCTAGTATCATTTTTTTGGTGATTTTTATTCAAATCCTGCCTGCAGTTCAACTTGACGTTGATCTAAGTTACATCCATAGATAT
This sequence comes from Cyclophora punctaria, assembly GCA_951394245.1. NCBI lineage: Eukaryota > Metazoa > Arthropoda > Insecta > Lepidoptera > Geometridae > Cyclophora > Cyclophora punctaria. Next base: position 6,524,356 of record OX596177.1, read on the forward strand.
TGTCTTTGTAGACCGTTTTTACGAGTAATATTAGTGTTAATAATATAAAATTTTCGTACAAAACTGGACAGCTTATTGTGTCGTGTACACAACAAAAGCACATTGCGGCACACACACGAACGTGTGAACAAAACATTAGTCAAAAAATAGAAGGGACTCTAATCGTCTCATTCCCCTTAATTCGACTTTTGTGTGTTCATTGATTTTTTTATACTTGACACAAGAATACAGACTACAGTTACATGTAATTTTGGACGTTTTTTCACATTATTAATGCGTCTTTTCTATTACATTTCCGAGATAATAACGCCTTTGTCGTACTTCTTACGTGCTGTCTTACATTAGACTCTGTGATTATTGTGACATCAATTGAAATACTAAATTGGTGCGGTTACTACTGATATTAGAATTGCGGAAGGGTTTTTTATCATTTTAACATAGTATAGTTTACTTGTAATGACTTTATTACAACCTTTTTATCTTGAAATATATACCAAGAAAATTGCATACATAAAATGTCGAATACCTCTCGAACGCTCGATGATTTCTAAATAATGTTAATAAAAACTCATCATATATGTTAACGAAGTTCCCTTTAACGAATCGCGTCAATAAATCACGTGTCGTAAATATGAGCGCGTCAGATGTAAAAAATATTATCGCGGGTTTGGGAATACATAAATATGTTTGTTATTTTTAGCTCATTATCGCTTGAAACATGACTTTGGGTAATTAACTCAAGAAACTCTCGTAGAACATTTTTGATGCTTAGTTTGATTCATATTACGATACTAGCCGCGCCCCGCGGTGTTACCCGCGTTACCCGTTCCAGGAATTTGGGTATAAAATGTATCCCATGTGTTATTCTGATGTATAACCTATATTATTGAAAAGTTTCATCCAAATCCGTCCCTTAGTTTTTTCGTGAAAGAGTAACAAACATACATACATCCATCCTCACAAACTTTCGCATTTATAATATTAATAGGATAACAGTTACAGCACTACGATTATGTCATTAGTGATATAGTATTAAATAAGTAATGATATAGTCAATATCACGATTAGACCCTTTCTTTTATTGGCCCGAAGAAATGTTTGAAATTTCCGATATTGCGCCATAAAGTAACGAAGTGGAATCGAAAATAGTGTCAGCAAATAGACTTTTTAATTATCTCACACAAACATTTATGCTCGCCTAGGAGAGGCTCTATGTATTTTCCTACAGTTTGGCAGTTAAAGGTTAATTATATTTAACGTGGCTGGCATTTTACTGTTATGGCAAAGCATCTGAAACCAGTATGAGCGAGCTAAGCTTGTAGAACTAGACCATTGTCACTCAATCGAATGGCTACGTTAAAATTCACATCATATAAATTTTCCGCCGCAGATGGATATGTAATTGGATAGACGTTCAAATAAGGCAGCCCCTACCGAATGGAGAAGCGGTGTGCCATAAAAGTGCATCTCTTTCGTACATTCAATTAATTTAATCAAGCATATTGATTAAATGTCAGGTACCCAATTAAATTATCGACATCGGTGATCGCGGATGCAACGCGAACGCATTTCGTTCCTAGCGTAGGGAAGGGACAACGTCTACGAGATTCGATTAACTCTTATACACTAGAATTCTCGATTTGTCCACTGTTCATTTGAATGTACATTTTCAAAGGAAGTGATTCTCGATAAAATGTATACTTGTCCTCTTAGATTAAACCGTGTAGTTGCTATCCGATTCCACTAACGGCCGGTCCCAATAACTGATCTCGATCAACTCGATCAGTTATCTTAGATCAAGGTGGCCGTTAGTCATTTCGTTTGAATATTTTTAGGATTCAGTTTTAGTTAGATCGGGGCCACCATCTTATCTATCTATGTTACTTCAAGCATTCTTATCAATATAAATGCTTTCAAGATTGAATAAGAACAAATTCAAGTAAAATGACGCCCAGTTAAAAATGTTGTAAAAAAGTTAATTTAAATATTAAGATTAGACTAATAAACTATTTTCCTTTCTAGAAAAACATATTTTTGATCATATTACATAGTTTAAAATTTAACTTATTTAAGAAGATTGATTAAAATTAAATACCCAATGGATTTCGATTGGGTATTTAGGCAAACGTGGTCAACTCCTCACTGTATCAAAACTTCAGCAAGATGAGAGGCGAAGGCCCGGCAGTGAGATATTACGAGCTAATACTTTACTTTTTATTGAATGTACCTTAATAAAACCGAAACAATATTCCGCCTTGGCACAACACTAAACACTTGTACATATCGCGAGTGCTGCGGGCAACACGAGTACAATTTACTTTCGTCTTTCGAACCTTTATTTATTATATTATGTTTTATTTTCACCAATAAAAGCAATTGATGTAGTAAATGAATTTAACATGGGTATTGTATATTTTTTGTTATAATAAATGATATAAAATATTCTAACTAGCAGCGCTCCGCGGTCATACCTGCGTTGTGCCTGTTCCCGTAGGATTTTCGGGGTGAAAAATAACCTTCCCCTTGAATGTGGCTATCCATTACAAAAATAATTATTCGTATCAGATAGGTACTTTCTGAGATTACGCGTTCAAGCAAACAAACTCTTTATTATATTATTTATTATCATAGTATGACGATATCAAATGAAATAAGTATTCTCATTAATTTGGAATCGCTGTCGACTCATATTTGTTATGTATAGGTTTGTAATTATTTTCTTTGCTACCTATTGATGTAATTACTTTAATACGTGTGACCTTTTGAATAATACCTGAGTAGGACTGTCTATTACGTGTTACTTATTTCATTACCGTTTTTATTTCAATGTTACCTGAAACTTAGCGTTACATGTCTCTTAACAACTACTGCAATTTCATTTCTTTTCACATGCATCCCTATTATTCGATGGTATTGTACTCGTATGTCGTTTTCTTAAATTATATGTTTGGTTTAGTTAGCATAGTAATCAGTGGTGAGTTAAATAATGGCGATCGGAACGACGGATTGTAGCGGCAGGATGGATCACTCAACGTGAAAATACAGTTGGTTTAACAGATGACAGTAAAATTGTACGGTACACCGTGTGTTGAATGCATGGACACCTGTAATTATATTAATTTTGACGACGATTTCATACATTGTAGCAGCTTTTATTCTTTGGAATTTGCAAGGAAGAGTTTGATGTAACAATTTCGCGTCGAAGTAATTCCATAGTAAAGTAATCACAGTTCACGCTGTATCCAAATTCGAATCTACTTATTCATGTCTAGCAGCGCCCCGCGGTTTTACCCGCGTTGTGCCTGGTTTGAAAACTAGCTTATAACCTTCCCATTGAATGTGGCTATCCAGTACAAAAAGATTTATTCAAATCGGATAGGTAGGTTCAGAGATTAGCCCTTCCAAAAAAAGAAACACAGTTAGAAACTTTACCTCCTTATAATATTAGTATATAAAGTTAATTGTATTCATAAGTTTCATCTAAAAGTTAGTCATTTTGTATTGCCATTCGGTCTACTTATAGCCGGGTCATTTTAGACAATTGAAATAAAGAAAATTCCGACAGAGCCAAATTTTCGTAGAGACCTTAGGTTTACCACATGGAATAAAGTGTCAAAAGTCCCCATCAATCCCATGTGAGCTTCGGGACTTATTCGGGTCCCAAGGTCAAAATTTTAGGTTTTTTGGATTTTTCTCGAAAACGGTAAGTTTTATCGAAAAGGTACCTGAGAAAATAATAAAGCTTATAAAATTTTCTATAACTTTAATTCTATCCACTTTTTCCATATTCCCAACCGTTATTGAACTACACGCTCCAGAAATGTAAAAATTAAGGACCTCGGGCAGGTAACTATGGAGCCTGCCCCAATGCTCAACAGTGACATGACCTATGTCATTTGAAAGGTCTTGAAGAGTTGTACAAGTTACTCCTAGACAGTTATATCGAATTCGACGGCCAACTCGGTGTTTTCGACCACCGAAGAATTACCACTGGAGGTGCTGTGGAGCCTGGACGGAATGCTCAACAGTGACATGACTTACGCATTTGAAAGCTCTTACAAGTCACTTTTTGATAGTTATGTCGAAATCGACGCCAAACTCGGTGTTTTCGACCACCGAAGAAAAAACACTAGGTGTATGTGCACTAATGTGCAGTTGACACTGATCGTATTGCTCAACAGTGACATGACTAATGTCATTTAAAAGCTCTTACAAGTCACTCCTTGACAGTTATATCGAAATCGACGGCCAACTCGGTGTTTTCGACCACCGAAGTATCGACACTGATCGTATTGCTCAACAGTGACATGACACATATCATTTGAAAGCTCATAAAGAGTTTTATAAGTCACTCTTTGATAGTTACATCGAAATCGCCGTCCAACTTAGTGTTTTCGACCACCGAAGAATGGAGTTGGGCTATGCTATACCGAAGTATCGGCGCTGATCCTAATGCTCAAAAGTGACATGACCTATGTCATTTGAAAGCTCTTGAAGAGTTGTACAAGTCACTCTTTGACACTTATATCGAAATCGACCGCCAACGCGGTGTTTTCGACCATCGAAGAATCGACACTGGGTGTATGTGCAGTTGACCCTGATGGTATTGCTCAACAGTGACATAACTTATGTCATTCGAAAGCCCTTGAAGAGTTGTCCAAGTCACTCCTTGACATGTATATCGAAATCGACGGCTAACTCGGTGTTTTTGACCACCGAAGAATGGAATTTTCTCAAGGTCCTTTATTAAATAATGTGTACATATATTTTTTTATTTTCGGTCAAAAACACCGAGTTAGCCGTCGATTTCGATATACATGTCAAGGAGTGACTTGGACAACTCTTCAAGGGCTTTCGAATGACATAAGTTATGTCACTGTTGAGCAATACCATCAGGGTCAACTGCACATACACCCAGTGTCGATTCTTCGATGGTCGAAAACACCGCGTTGGCGGTCGATTTCGATATAAGTGTCAAAGAGTGACTTGTACAACTCTTCAAGAGCTTTCAAATGACATAGGTCATGTCACTTTTGAGCATTAGGATCAGCGCCGATACTTCGGTATAGCATAGCCCAACTCCATTCTTCGGTGGTCGAAAACACTAAGTTGGACGGCGATTTCGATGTAACTATCAAAGAGTGACTTATAAAACTCTTTATGAGCTTTCAAATGATATGTGTCATGTCACTGTTGAGCAATACGATCAGTGTCGATACTTCGGTGGTCGAAAACACCGAGTTGGCTGTCGATTTCGATATAACTGTCAAGGAGTGACTTGTAAGAGCTTTCAAATGACATTAGTCATGTCACTGTTGAGCAATACGATCAGTGTCAACTGCACATTAGTGCACATACACCTTGTGTTTTTTCTTCGGTGGTCGAAAACACCGAGTTTGGCGTCGATTTCGACATAACTATCAAAAAGTGACTTGTAAGAGCTTTCAAATGCGTAAGTCATGTCACTGTTGAGCATTCCGTCCAGGCTCCACAGCACCTCCAGTGGTAATTCTTCGGTGGTCGAAAACACCGAGTTGGCCGTCGAATTCGATATAACTGTCTAGGAGTAACTTGTACAACTCTTCAAGACCTTTCAAATGACATAGGTCATGTCACTGTTGAGCATTGGGGCAGGCTCCATAGTTACCTGCCCGAGGTCCTTAATTTTTACATTTCTGGAGCGTGTAGTTCAATAACGGTTGGGAATATGGAAAAAGTGGATAGAATTTAAGTTATAGAAAATTGTATAAGCTTTATTATTTTCTCAGGTACCTTTTCGATAAAACTTACCGTTTTCGAGAAAAATCCAAAAAACCTAAAATTTTGACCTTGGGACCCGAATAAGTCCCGAAGCTCACATGGGATTGATGGGGACTTTTGACACTTTATTCCTTGTGGTAAACCTAAGGTCTCTACGAAAATTTGGCTCTGTCGGAATTTTCTTTATTTGATCACTATTTTTATGTCTAAAATGACCCGGCTATTAGTAATCTAAGTCGTTGGATGAATAAACATTCGTATTATAAACGAATATGGTTCATATCTCCTGGATCACCTAGCACATTAACTAATTAGTATATGCCCGTATGTGCGCAACGAGCTCCCGGTAGAGACACAAATGTAAAGGTTGTTTATCTTTCATCTTGAAAAACTCAACGAGTGCGATGCTCTTAATAAATTGAAAGATAATATTATGTCCATATCCAATAATTTTACTAGTTTATTTCTTCGATTTTGATGTTTAGAAATTGTACTACGTCTACCAATATACCTTTCTGTTCCCGTTATCTTCATAATAAAAGCGAAATGTGGTATGTATCAAACGTTGAATTAGCTCAAAATGAGTATTGGCTTAAAGCTACATATGAATTATGTTCATAATATATATGCGTTCTGTTGTTCTAAATATTAATTTAATGTATCATGGGTATAATCGTTAACAATGATAAGTGATCTTATTTTCTAGTAATTCGCAGTAAAAGTTCACCTTTACCACGTTAATACGTAAATTACAAACACACCATAAACTCATAATCGATACTACCACCACTATTATTGTGCATGGCTTCGCTGTAACCACGTCATTGGGTTTATATGTATTTTGGTAATCTACTACGGCACGGTTCTAAACTAAAAGCAAAATAATTTATCGACCATAAACGTATAGAACATAAAATATCTACCAGTCTGTAGTAGGTACATCATGAGATACGAATAGACTGCATATATTAGCACCTTTGCTTCGTAAAGCCTCTTATAATTATTAACATTAAACAGGCGGCGTCTTTATTCGTCTACGTATAATATGTTATTTGTCATCAAACCAATAAATACGGCTTACGATAAAAATGTTGTCGACAATTTTGATGGGAAGTCTCTTACGCATGGAAAATTAAAACGTGTTTTTTATAATATTTTCATTCAAAATGAGAAGTTATTATGTATTTCGTTATCATATTTTTCCAACATGAAAGTGCCGATAGTCCGAATAATTATTGCATATGAATATATTTTGTTTTGTCGTCTGACAGTTATGGGGATTTCTAAAATATTTATCAATGAATTTTAATTTGAAAATTGGTTTTTAGGGGAACTGCTTATTGTACAGTTTGTGACCTAAATATCTGAACATAATAATGAGTTGTATGCTTATTTATATTTCATTCTCCATAAATCAATAGCTTTCATAATATTAATCAACATAACAATAAACGGGCTTGCTTTTTATAGTTTAACGAGAAGAGTTATAAACCTCTTTTTTAAAAACGTCTTACATTAAAACACATCGGAACACTTTATACCTTTAGTCACTCGCCGGATCGCTTGTGAAGGCATGATCATCTCAAGTTCTTTTTAAAAAGCATCTCGTTATCTCGATTTAACTGTCTTGACACATACACAAATTTTATTTGCCTTTTTGCGTTACAGCGCTTTGTGAATAAATTTTATTTTTGGGAAATTAGCTGGCGGAGTCTTATTCGAAATCCAATTACGTCTGGACGACTTAACGTTTCGTATTCCTTTCAATGTGTCGTGTTTACTTGTCGACGGATTTCTGGAACGTTTGAGAGTATTGTTGTGTTTAATCGAATATTTTTCCTTCATTAATTCGTATTAGACCGTTTTCCGTTTCGTCAAGTCTAGTTTTCCTGTTGCTGGCAATTTGAACATGATATCCGTTAATTGGAATTGTCAAAGTAAAATAAACTCACACGCTATTTAAATATAAAACGAATAAATAAACTTAACTGCATTCATAACAGCTAAATCATTAATACAAATGGCAAATTATTCACGTTATCAGTGATGCGCAAGCGACGCATCAACTGCAGTCCTCTGCTCCAACTTAAAACGCGTATTCTCCATTCTGTTTTGGTCCTTACGGCTTTGTGTTTTGGTCTATTTTCTATTGGATCAGTTGGAATGTCTTCGATTATACGGTTACTGGATCGGACGTCACTTGTCTCTGCATCAGAAACCGGCCCTTTACTCCGAGATAAAGCAGCATTGGATGTGTCATTGCGCATTAAGATTGTTTTGTTGAGGAAATAATTTAAATAGCGATGTACTTAACCTCTTTTCCTTTGAGTGCTATTTTGTCATTAATAGTGTCGCTCAAACAATCTACTTAGTCCAGTTTGCTTGAATGAGTACATTCTATCTGTAATTGAATTGGTAATTTGCGTTTTAGAGCGGATTTTATCGACCGAATAAGAGTAGTTGAATATTGTAAAAGTTCAATTATTTTCACTTATTTTAAAAGGTTAATTGAAATAGATTGTAAGGTTATGTAGCTCCTTACTTAAACGATACTAATTAATTGGCCATATAAACGCAAAAATATGTGACAACGTCCAACCTAAATTGGAAGCAAAATAGTCATAGTTACTTCTAGTGAATAAGTTGATATACCATATAGGTTTATTAGTATAACCGCGTCAAACGAATACAAAATGAACCAATTAAGAGCGTTTATTTACGTACAATTAAATCTATATGCAAATATTGTTTAGTTCGTTATGCCTCTTAAAATTCCCTCGTAGAGTCTTAAGCTATTTTATTCACCGTTTTTGTTATCTATAAATGGTGTTCTTATAAGAATACTTGTTCGTCTGCCAGCGAGAGGCGTGAAGGCTGTTCCCTCAGCCTGTCAATCAATAGCAACTTGTTGTTAAGCTTCGGAGTTCGTTATCTCACGTTATTTTGATATTGTTTTTATTTATTTGTTGAGAAAACAAATAGAATTTGGCGAGGATTTATAGACTTTTTTCGTGTAGACGTCAAGAGGAGTGGATTAGAGTAGTCTCTTGGGGGATTCTAAAATCCTTTAGACGTCTACTTAGTCTATTTCGCTGGCGCTTAGTTTTAATAATTATTATTTTCACAATTGTAAAAAAACGTATTACTTTAACCTTTTGTTTGCCGGGATACCAGAAACAATAGAAAATCAATTGTGTCTGGCTTGGATCCGCGTTCCGAAGCGAAGCTTTACTATAGTAGTAGATCTAAGTGTGCGGCCACAGTGAATGCGCGGTGGCTTACGCGGTGACTTACGCGGTGGCTTACGCAGCGGCGGCGGCGGAGGTGGCCACACTGAGGCGCGAGCTCTAGTAGCGATCAGACGTATATCAGGGGTTGCAAACAATTTTCGATCAACAATACACAACTAGATTTCGGGTCACGTACAAAATCAAAGCTAAAAAATGTCCTCGTGAATTACGTGTGACAGCTTATTTTGTTTACTACCGAACTGACCAAAAAGTTTTAAAACAGTTCGAAGTTCAACCTAATTACAACCATGACACCTAGCAAATCTTCAAATATTTAAAATTACTACTGTCATTTAGAAACGAAAAGACAACATTTAGTGTGAAATCAACCTTAACGACCTACAAATAAAGTATTTTATTCCCGTGTTTACCTTCCTTTCGTTTCGTTTCTTTTAGAAGAACTACAGATGGAATGGAGTCGTGTTGAACACTTAAATAATTTGTAATATGCATGCACGTAAAAGTTTACTTAAAATTATTTATGTTTTGGGCTATCTAGGTTTGATAGTATACATACTTGTTTTCATTACGATTTTTTTGATAAACTTGATAGTATAACTCTGCAAATATAGATCCTAGCGTATATATTAAATAATAATGATCAAACTTACTGTCATTTTTGCTCTAGAGTTGAAAATTAACGAGTTATTTCAGAAAAACTAAAAAAAAATGAACTTAAAACAAGATGGCGGCGAATACTCTACCGGGATTAGTTACGAAATCGAAATTTATAAGTCCAACCACCCCCCCACGACATAAAAAAAAAATCGCCCCCCGGATAGATAAATTATTACTACAAAACAAATCTACTCCATGTTTCTGCTGTTCTGTTTCACAAAATTTGCGCCAACGTTGGCCAAACATTTGTAGCGGTGACTTCAAATCAGTATTTTTTTTCAAAATTTGATATTATTTTGTTTAAAAGCTTAAAATATAACTTATTCTACATGTCCTCACAGAAAGTAAGACACTCCGGCCGTTAAATTGTTTTTCCGGCCCTTATTTTTGCAACTTTTTTGGCTGTGGTTCGAGGGAGCTAAATAAAAGAGTGGCTCACTTTTCAAATGAGACCCTAAGCACCCAGACGTATTATTTGCGCTGACCCGAAATCTAGTGTGTATTGTTGATCGAAGCCATTTTACGTCAAAACGCCGAGCGGTAAGACCACTGGTTTGATACACCTGCCACCCGCTTGTTAAGTCGCTCGCCGCCTAGGCCCGCACTGTGGACACAACGCGCGGATCGGTGCGTTTGAAATCACCGCGCGCGGAGTCGCTCGGTCTTGTCGCGCTAGGCTTCCGCCTAGTCACTTCAGTATGGACACTTACACGCGTTTCATACGTTTGATATTTCGCGCCCGCCGTCGCCACCGCGCTAGGCCCGCAGTATGGACGCACACTAAGAGATATAAGCTAATGAAGCTTATAATTTACTAATTTTATAATACTGATTGCATTGCTCGGTTTTCAAGCACTTTATCTCCATCTCGGTATACATTACAAAAGTCACTCTACCATTCGTCTATTACCTATCTTCTCTATGCTAAGTAAACCAGTGTAATGTAAATCAACAGTAATTCCATTTACATAAAAGTCGCACGCATTTTCCGCTGTTCTATTAAATGTCCCCTCACTTTCGAATTTCTTAGTAAACGCAAACTATTCACCTGCTTGTATAAAATCAAGATATTATCATATAATCGGTCTTATATTTACACTGTTATTACAAAGAAATAGGGTATAATGGTTTAAATTGTTGTATTACAGGTAGTATGCCTACATGTCGGTGCGTAGAGCAATTTTCACGTCACTATACACTTTGTCATTATGCATCGGAATCGTGACGCCTCGAGACAACTCGCAATTATTATGTATGTTAAAGGAATTCTTTCTTGACACGAACAAAGGAAACGGTGCAGTCGCTATATCTCTTGTTTATACTTATCAAAGATATTATGATGATAAAAATGGAAAAATATTTTTTTTTGAAAATTATGTACCTAAGTTATTTTTGAGGTAGTCCCCATGTGTCACAAGTATTTGCCTTAACAAATGAACTCTAAATATGTACTGAAGATTCCGGTAAGGTTCTACTCAATAGACGTCGCAATCCCCCAAGTTCACATTATTATAACGAGGTGCCGACTCCTCGATACAATGTGAAGGAAAGTGTGCTTAAATACAGTTTAATAGAGGTCATTTTTCTGTAATAACTGGTATCGAGGCATGCGATAACAAGCCGCCGATAGCTGAACCCGTATTTTATTTATATCAGGCTCGCCTCTTTTTCAATAACGCTTTTTCTCCCTCTGCAGAAATTTTACTCTTTTATGGAATGACGACTATGCGCATTATTTACCAAGGTAATTATCCCGCTGTAACGCGGAATATCCACTGGACAAATTGGCTGAATCTTCCTGTGGGTTCCCAAGTTAAGTTTGTCTCTTTTGCTCAGCAGTGGAGTTAATGTCGCTTCACGTTTTACTAGAAGGCTTGCAATAATGTCGTCACACCGTTCAAGTTTTGTATTGAATTCGTTTTTAATCTATTGGCTAGTACAATGTTTGAGAAAGTTAAAGAGTTTTTTTGTAATAGAGTATTCTTTATTTTTCAGTATAATACTAGCGTGTACAATTTGAAATGTTCCATTTTTAAACACTCCACATAGCCCGCCGGGCAAACGTTTGTCCTTTAACTCATATGGCCCTCGTTATATTTTAATGGCGGAAGTAAAATAATGTGGCAGTGTATTTGCAGTATTTTCATAAAAAGGCGTTGTGATCGCGGGGTGTGTAATTCGAGGCGTCAGCGTCGCCGGTGTCTGTTTGCAGACGTCGCGACGACCCGGTGCGGGTTCATTAAGGAGCCGCGCGCGATGCCATTGTTAACGTTTTTAATTCACGTGTCCACTGCACGCGTCGCCAACCCCCTCCTCCCCTAGACTGCTGGGAAATCTCGTTGGAAAATTAACGCCACAATTTTTATACCCTTTTTTTCTCCTCCGCGCGAGTCGCTTCCATTTTATTGATTTCACACTCCGATCGCGAAGCCCGGTTTTACTTGACACTTTTTTACTCCATATTCTGTACTAATTTTAGTTTTCATAAATCCTACTAGCTAAGTATATTTGACCTGTAAATCAATATTCGTTCGAAACGTTTATTATCTTTTCTCTTATTGTTCCAATTGTTATTTTTATTACGGTGTTATAAATCTATCTCACGGTGAGGTCAAGGAACGAATAAAAGTATAACTTAGATCGGTTGTGTTTGGATAGAAGCGTACAGCAAAAAGTTAATTGTTTTGATTGCCAATACACAAACATGTCCGGCCGTCCGTCAGCCGCGAGTTATCGCGTTAGAAAAGCGTCCGATCTTAATTAGTTTTCACGTCTTTGAAGGCGCCTAGAATGATACCATCTCTCCCTAACTACAATTTGTTTCCCTTTGGCACTCGTTCATGACACAAAAAAACAAATATACCTTTTTGTTTTACCTCGTTTTATTTGGATGTTTCCCCGTGATGTATGGTGATTGGCTCCCCTGTCCCGGCGACCGTGTATCTTATTTATCATCATGATAATTCTCCGTGCGTTGCTCGAGATACAATGTTTGAATTGCCTAAGTGTTTCAACATTGACGTTTTGAATGTTTATTGATTTGATTTGTTTTAATATAAATTAAATTACATCGCCCGCGGCGGCGAGTTTAATTAAAAATGTCAGTGTCATGTGTTTTGTTGTACTTATACAATATATCTAAGAATTATCTATTTTTTGTAGTACTTTGTACAATGCGATGAAAAATTGTTCTATTGTTAAAAGTTAAGATAACACGTTCTCGGCTTGTAACGTTTAACTGACTTGCGATGAATTGCCGTTTTGAGCGTGGATTATGACGGCGTGTTTGGTTTATTTTTTTGCCAGGTCCGCGATCCTTTCGTCCAATTTAATATTTACTGCTTGTCAAATATTATTTCGGTTCGCTACACGCCTCCTCCGGAAGATTTTCGTTTAATATTTTTATTTTCGTGCCGCTTGTCGGCTGCATTTTTTACGACTGCAATTTCCACAAAAGCTCCTTCTTGTAATTATGGAATGAAAGACTTTGTGTTGAATCTAATTGTTATTTCTTTACGATCTTAATTTTGACTACCTTTTTTATGAAGAGATCAGCCGAAGGCAAGCTTGATTACGCCTGTCTTGCTCTTTAGTAATCTGTTACTGTACTGATATCTTCAATAAGTTGATAGCCATTTGCCCTGCGACATAAGATTATTGATATTAGATTATGCGTTAAAATAATAATGGAAATGTACAACACCCCGAGGATATCAACATTTTAGCAATGTATTAGTTGTATAATGTCAAATTGAATTTTCTTAGATACTAACGATACCTCCCGGTTCCACCCTCTTCCGTTGAACTATCGCTACAAATTAAACACTTCTCTTGCAACTCTCAGTATGTAAACTAGTATAGTACGTTAAAACCACATTAAATCCCATTGAATCCATAGAGCGCGAACCGACTTTGCGTTTCATCATATAGAAACCATTCGCATTACATAGTACATATTACTGGTCTTCCATATTGGTATAGTTAAAACGACCTAAAATAATAACAATTCTTGGAAATCTACGTGTTATCACATTGAGTACAGAAGAATGTCCGATGTCCGTCTATAAAGAGGGCGGACGGTAAATTGAAATCCGACCGAGTGTGAAATGACTACGATTCGACTTCCCGTCAGGAGACAAGACGACCAAATGAAACGGTGGTCGTCTCCGTCGTTTCGTTTGGCCGGCACACGTACCCGCCTCGGCCATCCCTTCGAGCGATCAACTTTGACCGACTTACGTTTGAGCTCAAGTGTGTTTTATTTGCAGATAAACTTGTTGTGTTCGGGGAAACTTATGGCTTTTTTTCGCCCAGTTGTTTTGTTCGAACCGTGACCCTACCCCGGAACTTTATCTCCTTATTTTTTCTGTCGTTCCCATTTACCTTTATAACGTACATCAGTCTAAATTATCACGCAGTTTTATACCCCAATTTACAATAAAGTTTTTGGGTTTCACATAAAAATATAACATATTTTATCAAACATTTAACCCCTCCCCTCTGGTTAAAGTCATAAATTAAGCTGTAAAAGTAAAGTAGCGGTGATTAATTTAGTATCTTTTGTAATGATCATTAACATTCAAACATAAAAATGGAGAGTACTAGACGAACCAAACACGGGTAATAATTAACCCTTTTTAAAAATAAACGAATATTAACTTAATGTCGTGGTTTCGGTATAAACGTGACTCACCTTTAACAAAGCGAAGTTCTAATAACGCCATCAAAATTGAATGGACTGTGAAATCGCTGCGAACTTTTCCGAATGTCGTAATGAGAGTGGCAATTTGTTTTTCCTTACAAATGGGAGTCGTTCTCACCTGGCGGGAGCAACAGATGTCGTGGGGTACGAGTCTTAGGCGATGGCGAGTTAGGATGTCGTGAAACCTACGTATCATCAATATTTCATTGATATATATTCGTAGTTATAACGATGATAACCCTCGTTGGTAATTCTGAGTATCTTATCTAATATAAAATATAACAGCGTACCGCGATCAGAATAAAGCCATTAAAATATTAATTAAGCGCCATTAATAAGTTTCAGAAATAACACTATACACGTTTGATAGCTTCAGCGAAAAATCAGAACAGATACATCAATAAAACTTTTACCGCGAAAGCTTACACATCGTCTGCTCTCTTGGAAATCAAAATTAATTTCTGTACATGACTCATTAGATCTTATGACTTGTCTTGACATTTTCAAAATGACCTTGGAATTAAAGCTGTTTTCAGTAGGGTGCTCAAGTGAACGATCATTGTGATGCCTCTAGGCGGTGCCTAGCAACGTTACCACCGCTTAATTATACCGCAGTCACCCGGATATTATGACGTTCACTCTATTTAATCTCCCCGTTGTCATCGTCAAGCGATCGTTTTATACCTGCTGTCAACCGTAAAGGGTTAACACCCTAATTGTTTCCATAAAAACGCCGTAGATAAAGATGTGGGTCATTCGTGGTAATGGAATGGCACCGCGTCTTAATTTCGGCCCCTTTTGATGAATGATATATTTCTATTTTTTCTATTCCATTAGTGTTGGGTGTGTCTTAATTTAGTCATAGATCTGTGTGTAAGTGGCGAGCAGGTTGATTCCATCAATCAAGATAGATACCGTGATTGGGTGTGGTGGGAGTTATCAGTACAAAGTGGCGACGATTGATCGTGTGACCACGGTCACCTCTTATCACACTCTAATTACACAAATTCTGATTAATATTCTCTTTGGAGACAAAACTGATAAGTAGAACTTATGACAGATTATTTCTAAAATAAGTAATGCAAGAACTGTTCCACTTAAATATTAGTGTATTGAGGAGGATATGGCATTAGCATCACGGTTTCTTATGTTCCAAATAACCATATTATAAATTCCTCATTTCATCCGAGAGATTCTTAAATGTTTAAAAGATGACTCATGTGTTCACGTTGATATAAAATGAAAGTAGGACTAATCAAAAGCGACTGCCTTTTAAGTTTAAACGGACCCCGTATGTAGTTAAAAATGCAATTAAATTGAGTTAGGGCTGCATGAGGTTGCATACGTCTGTTGGTGTTACATTGTTTGCCTCTTGTCGTAAAGTATAATATCTCTTGACTCGACCCACACTGCCCCCTGCAACGATGTCTTCCTTAATCACTCATATTTATGTGTCTTTTATTACAAATGTAAAGTATATCCTTTAATGAAAGCATCTTATGGATTTAATGTATTCGTAAGCTTGATCAAATTTTTAAATGGTTACCCATAAATTAATATTTGATTTGGCACTCTGAAAATGTTTAATATTTTATCTCGTTTCTGACTACGCCAATAAAAGGTTAATAAATTACTTTGGATCATATTTTACCTTAATATAAGTCACTTTATTTTATAAGTGTGTTCTTGTGTTATATATACGTACAGCGGGTGTGAGCTTCCTGCCGAAATGTGGCAGCGTTGAATCGATTTTCAAAACATTTCAACATTTCTAATTTAACTCCATCATGGAATAGATTGAGGCGTAAAATTGTTGGGCTAAGACGGGATGATTTTCGCGTCATCCAGACATAAAGGCCTGTAATTGTTGCGCATCGGCTGGAACTAATACGGGAGAAATGGAACGAGATACGGGACTAAGAAGGATCGTAGAAAATAATTTATCCGCGACGATAGAACAAAGGGCGGACCACAATGGAACAAAAGGACCTTTGGAAACTGGCCTGGTTTGTTTTCTGACATAATATAGGGAATCGATTGGTCATACCACCGATCGAGGGTACGCTCGTTTCCGTCCAATAAAAAAGTGTACAAAAGTAGTTTGTGTAAAGAGTTTTAATTAAGTGCTACTTGTTTTTATGCGCACTAAAGTTGAAGATTTTATCGTTCCGTTCATGCAGATTGTATCAGTTTAGCACCACATTTATTCACAACACAGAAGTGGCGCAGGCTGCTGTATTACTTAATAAATTAATAACTATGTTCACTACGCGATACATTGTTCTGTTTACGTTAAGTTGATGTAAGTTCAAGCTTAAGTTATAGGTAAAGAAGAAAAATAAACTTTTCCGTGAAAAGTGTTGAGGTTTCAGCGTCTTGTTAAACGTCAATTTTCCGTAAATCGTGGGATAGGTGTCAGGGTGAGACGACATGTGCGGTTCCGACACCCCTTTTCGTTTCAAATAGCTGGTTACCATTAAAGATAGGGCTGCGATAGATTTCGACAATACGTTCCAATTTTATTGAAAAGTAATCTTTGAAGCAGGTCTATGTCAAATTTTAGTTCCTTCCTTTGCATATAAATAAAGTACCTATGGATGTTGTTTATAAATATTGGTTCTTCAGGTTTTTACTTCAGTGGCACTGTTTAACATAGATATGATAGTCGTAACATTGACTTTGTATGGTATAGTTTCACATTTGCGGTCAGGATTGTGTCGGTTATTCGATGTCGTTGGTGTCGGATAAGCTCGTGGCAACCTCCGGCACTACACACCCCTTGAATTTTTGCATTCAAACGCTGATTTCACATTTTCGAATTTCAAACTTAGACGCGTGATCTGAATGCAAAGTTTGTATCGTTCAGACACTTCGTTTGATATTAAAATTGAACGTTACGGTTGCTTTTCTACGACTGCTTATAGTTTTCGAATGATAAAATAACACAGATATAAAAGTATTTTATTTAGTGACGATTTAGCGAGACCAAAATCATTTGTTCAGTAAATATCAGCAGATATTGAATGTGGACCATTATTAGAGTTAACCATTATAAAAAAAAACTAAATAACTTTCCTATATAGTAAGTAAAAGTTGCATGTTTTTCTTGCTCAGTATATTTAGATACTTATTTCTCGGAAACAAGAGGCTGATTCCTCATTCACCCCGCATAAAATAAGCTTGGAACGTGTTCATATTAAAACGACGACATGTATTCTTATGAGAATACGGTTATACGGTCTCTTGTAAATATTTTAAGATATAGAGTCTGGTAAACCATTATCAAGATAAGAATATTTTCAAGAATAAGTACATATTAGCCTACATATCCTTCTGCTAGGCAAATGCCTCTTTTTATAAAGAATACGATAGATAACAAATATGATTGTAAAATAATGATGCATACTGAGGCCCTAGATTAAATTCCCGCTTCGATCGAAAAACCAATGGCTCGGGTTTAAGGTCACCAAATCGCATTAGGCAATTCCGCTTGGTGATTACGCTTAGTCCTTTCCGTACTGATATCTTCGGTAAGATGAGAGGCCTTTTGTCAGACAGGTTATCATTGCATGATAATACTACATTTACAGTTGTTATATACGTCAAAGCAAACTTTGTAAGTGCCTATTAATACGAGGTTTAGGTTTCGCAAGCATCTATGTAATCAAATGAAGAAGATGTATGCATCCCTTGTATGATCATCAAGTAAAATGTCCCATTAAAATACGAACGGGATTCAAATTAAAATCTAAATTGAAAAACGGAATAATAATTACTGGGTGCTATTTATCCGACGATAAACTTGAAATTTATGTTGACTCGGGTTTCAAATACTGTAATTTTGCAACGGTTAAAATTATTGTTAAGTAATAAGAGCTTTATTTCCAGCGAGACTGAAATGAATTGTATATTAATTGGTATATAAAAATAAACGAGCTGAAAGTTGTAACGTCAGTTATTTCTACACAATTTCCAAACAAACCCTACCCTATTAATTTAAAGAAACTCCGATGCGATACCAACTTTAAATTTGTTTAATTGAATTTTACGTATTTCTAATTGTCGATACAACTGGTCCCCTTTGAGCATTACATAAAATTTTATAATAGCAAAATTTGATACTGGCTTATTAATTTTTGTTTACTGTTATGCCGGCTGTATTAAATACCAGCAAAAAGTTACTATTCATTGAAATTATTAACTCGTGTACATTTTAATTAAAATATCTGAATTACATGGTCATTCAAAATTATTTATATGATTAAATTTAAGAGAGAATTCTTTGCGATGTACCGTACATTATTGTACCTAACCTTTATTACGATTAAAATGCACTTTAAAATGTCCTACAGTGCAAACACTAGAGTGTAGTCCATTATTTGTTTACTATTTTCAATCCGTCGCTATCGGATTACTTGGCCGTGATAAGTGCGGGTACGTCCAGTTATCGGGACGGTTGCACGAACTCGATCCTCAGGGACCCGACGTTTAAATCTCTCCAGATTACTCTCGAAAGCTTACACTGCGAAGAAACTATACTGCATTGTTACCTGTCCAACTAACTCGAGTTAGTACTAACTAACTTTGATGTCATTGTAAATACCCATGTAAAGTGCTAGCTAGCATGTAGCCCTGTAGTCTTGTACCATTTTCAAATAACTAAATGTTTATTGGATAAATAAATTGAAAACTAATTTCGCTCGGAGATAGTGTAAATAGAATTGTTCTTTATATAATTTAGGGATAATGGTTATAACGTTTCAATGTTATTTGAAACTTGTAAATGTAATCAAAATAAGGTTTAAAGTTTATCACTTTGTTTTGATGTATTTGAATTTTGTTAATTCAATTGCAATTTGCATTTAATTCTCCTTTCTGTTTGGGGTTTAATTGAATAATATGAAGTTAAGAAAACTCTTTGTTATTTACTAATAGAGAAGGAGAAATAAGTGGAAGAACCTTTCCATAATATCAATAATCATTTCATTTCATTAAAAGGATTGCGGTGTTTTCAATATGTTTGCCTTAACTACGGTGGTGTCTCTATTTTGTGTCTATACTGCGTCGATGCTCTCAAATCGCCTCAACACAATACGAGTTAGTCTCAATATTTAGTTACTTTATTCAATACATTTCAAGATTATTTTCCATATAAAATATTTTCACAAAGAATTAATGCAGTAAAATCTTTAATTTAATAAAGAAAAATCCTATATTGAGATGAACCTTATCGAACGCAGTGGCATTATTACGCGTTAAGCCCGAGGGATAAGGGATTTTTATTAAAAGTGTATCGGTTTTAAAATGACAAGCACATTCTACAATGTTCTAATACTCGCGTTGGAACAAATAAAATAAATGTTGTATCTCGATGTAATGTTTTAATAAAGGATTTTTATTAGTACAATAAGTTTCACATGTTTTTTATATGGGTAAAGTTTAATTTTAGATATTGTACAACTTTTCTATTAAATTCTGCAAAGTACAGTATTAACATATCCCTACTTTTTCTATTTTATTTTGAAAATATCATAACTTAACTCTAATGTTTCAAACGCGTAATCAAATCCTAAACAATAAAACCGGTAATGTATAGAAACTGTAATCTTTGGTTCGAGCCGCAGTAACAACTAAATCTTATCTAACCTAAACCGAATATAGAGGTATACAATATCATCTCGAGTTAGATAGCGAACTCGCTTAATTCAAGCGTACATACGTAGCCCAGGTAATCCGGCTTACTCGAGAAGGATTACCAATAAAAGCTTAATGCTATACGCCTTCGTTATATGATCCTTTACAATCTCATTTGTAAATAGGGTTAACGTTGTATTTACAGCCTACATAGTGTCTCGCTTTACATATTAACTATTTCTGTTGTGTTCATTAGTTTTTGTATTGTTTAATAATCTGGAAGTTACAGGCTTGCAGGGCTCTATACGTAACGTACACCTTATATAAGTATATGCTTCCGTGCGAGTTTTAGAATAAATAAAATTCAATTTGAGTTTCTTGTGCGTACGCAAACTGTCTAGACATTAAAAGCTCCTATGTACTCATTATCATAAATTGATATGTTTTGTCATCTGACTATTAAAATTTAAGTACTTATGAAGTACTTTTGGAGACATTTTGTATTCATCAAGAAAACAAGGAAGAAAAATATTTTAAAAAAAGGGAATTGACACAAAAAGGAAACTAGCTGTAATCCAATTGAGTTTGTGGCTTCCATAACAAACTTATGAATAATGTTCAATACTGTTCCATAAACATGCGTTTACACAATTACGCAACATAATCTATGTTCAATTTGACACGTTATCTTGGGTTTCTTAGAGATGCCGCCGCGACGGCGGCGCAGCGGGCAACAAGCCATTGTTTGCAAATATCGACATGATGCATATACACTTACAACGGGCCCCTCACCGCATTTAGACCGGCGACTTGTTTCATATTAATGCCACGGGAGACACCAGTTTTTATACAATATTCAGAAGTGTATTCCTCAGTACAAAAGGCAAATTTCATGGTCCACGATATTCGTGCCGTTTAAGAAACAAATGTCGGTAGTTTTTCCTTCCCGGGGAAGGTGCTAAAGGGTCAAAAAAGCGAACTTTAGTTGAATACAAACAAGCTTCGCAGTGAGAGTCCACCTTGTAAGATGTAATAGTTTTTGCTGAAGGGGTTTGACGCCGAAATGTTGTCTGGTTTTTTGCGTAAACGCCTGCAATGAATATACGTTTATTACCTTTTAATAATGTTTTGTCAATATTAATAAAGACTTGAACGATTTTGAGCCCAACTGGTCACAGGAGGCACAGTGGATAGAGACAAATAGAAATCAATGAGGCAGACCTTTACTCAGCAGTTGGAATAAAAAAAACTATTCTGAGTAACGTTTCGGTTGATAAATGTTTCTTCTTCATATTGTTCTAAAGTTTAGCTCAACATCAAAAGACAGGCGTCATTTTGCGAAAATCTCGTGCCAAATTAGATATATCGCACAATAGAAAAGTTGCAATATATTTATTTTTATAAAAGTTGTCGGTTCCGTCACGGCGGACTAGTACGGAAAATGTACCAGTATTGTTCTAAAGAATCAGCGCTGACAATTTATCCGGGATAGGATGGCTTGTTATCCGGGAATGCCGGATCTGTGCCGGATTGGACCGCGTCCAGAGCCTGCCAGCACCGGATGTCTCGGGACATCTGCCCGGGATTATCATAGTCACTTATTCCTTTTTCTTTTACCCCCGGCTTATTTATTATGTGTAATGAGTATTTTATAACGTTTTAAAAAGGATAAAGTAAGCTCGAATCTTCAACTAATCGGGAGCTTTTTAGAGCTTTACTTTGTCTTTCTTTCTTATTAGAACATTTTAAAATATTGAAGTAACAAAAAATACCCTTTTGAAAATAAACGCCTCCAGCGTTGATTAATAACTTATGCTATAAGACAAAGAAAAAGTATTTAAGTCGAAGTAGGAAAAAACAAGAAAATCAATGAACATTTCATAACGTCTGAAAATAACTTGCCTCATACACCGCGTACCGTTCAGAACAGAACATCCATACTCCAGTAAAAAAATATTGTCCTTAATTGATAAAACATGTCCATTCACTTACCGATCCGCGGGCTAACAAAAATACTTGCTGCTATGGATTCTTGTTTGATTGCTATTGCTACTGATTTGGTTTTGTTTGCATTGTTAAGTACCGTGCAGGTTGATTTGGTTTGTACGTGATCGCGTTGCGGCCTCTTTGTCACTTAGTGGGGCGGTCAATAGGCCTCTTGTTTTGGAACTGCACCTGACATGTCAGTACTAACGTTTGACATTATACTCGACCAACAATGCACCTAAAACTGCCCGACTAAATTTCGACTGGAAATAAACGAATGCATTCAGTTGATTTGACTATTATTTAGAATACGCATCGGGTCATACATTATTCCTATTTGTAGTCCAATTGTTTATGATTCATTTGGAAATTATCATAATTTCATGTACGGACGGTGCCTAACTCAGGCAGTAATGACAACATAAATGAAACATGTGTAACATATGTGTTTAATATCACTACATAGTATAAATAAAAGTCGCTTTCCGCTGTCTGTATGTCTGTCCCTATGTATGCTACGTAACGCATTTTGATGCAGTTTTTTTAAATAAATAGAGGATTCAAGAGGAAGGTTTATAAGTATAAAAATTGCCGAAATTCCCACGGAAACGGGCACAACGTGGGCAAAACCGCGGGGCGCTGCTAGTACGTTATATAGGTGACTTTTTACAATACAAGCAACCTTTTAAAGACATCTTGAAAAAGAAAACAACCAGTTGTTAAAGATAAGCAGTTGAAACCGACCTACTATTATAATATCGGTAATTATTCGCATAACTATCAACTAAGTAGTTTTACTTAGCGGTTGTATAAGGTTGGTCTATAAATAAATCATCCATCGGTTAATCACGTCCAAGGGTTGGTCGACGGATAGTCGGTAGTTGCAAATTAGCGAGTGCTGGCGTAGATAGCGATGTTTATAATTAGGCGTGGTACAAGTTAATAAGATAATCATGCAAATTGTTCGAAAGTTGCTCTTGTAGAGCTTTTAAATAAGGTGATAAGGGAAACTTTGCGAGTTGTGATAACGGTTAGCTGGTTTCTTTAGTTACGTTGCTCGAGTATCGTATTAACGCTTGTCAAATAGATACTTATGTACTGTGGGGTTGGCAGTTATGTACCCACGAATATGGAGCAAAAACATGCTTTGCTGTCTTCAACATGTTAGTTAGGCCTATAAGTAATATAATTTAAAACATTTAAATTAATTAATTTAGTCCAAGACTTTGAAGATTGTTCTTTCATGCATTCTTTCATTCCAAAGTTTAACAGCTATTGTCGGTGGATCTGATGCAGACTTATTGCTGTACTCAATATCAAAATATCAATATTCATTGTCGTTATAAAACTATCGCTTATGATTTGCACCACAAGCAAAGGTCGGAGTCGCGTGGCTGCGCATCTTTTGTTCTAATTATTAACACCCGCCCCATAAAGCTTGAGGATGTTCTATAAACTCCTCTAGTTGTTCGGCTTAACTCCAAAGAACGAGATAGGCATACTAAATACTCTCTCTGTCCCCCTCCCTCGCTTGAATATCCGCTGTTTGATAGTAATTTTCCGCCCTGGAAAACTGTAATTGCCATCTCAACCCCTCTTTACTTGTTTTACTCATATTCAGTGTAACATTTTTAAATTGCTTTCATGAAACGCGTAATTATGAAGTCTAATGTTGATGGAATGTTTTATTAAGATCCGTAACTTAGAATTAATGTTGAGAATATTTATTTTAGTTTGTAGAGATAATAACTGTGTTATTCTTTAAGAATTTAGAGCAATTTAGACTTAATTTAGAATTTAGAGTTCTGTTTGTATGTGTTTTATACCTATGATATGGATAACAAATAACGAATGCTAAAATAGAGTACGTAACTAAAAGGTAACTTAAATTGTACAGAAATAAAGTCACGGGGATTTTATGTACATAAAATTATAATAATAACTACATGCACAGTCATATTAGAGAAAAGGAAGCTTAACTGATAATTTTGATAGCAACGAACAATAGGTTGGGAGATACCTCGAGTAATGAAGCGGGTTCATTACCGGCCCGAGTGGAAACTGTACCAGTTCTCTAAGTAGGAGTTGGTATCAGTTGGTGCCATTATAGGTGGAATACGCAGGCTTGGCCCTTAACTAATGTCTCCTTTTGTGACCGCTCGGCTGGTTTAATCAGTTGTTTATATTATTACCGGCGACTACGCGATTTAATCGTCCTTTTACCGTTCCTCATTGTATTTCTTTGAATGTGTATTTACTGGTTTAGTGAAATTATCTTCCGTTTCCCTCGGTGCTGTTGGTAGAGATTGATCTTTAGGCACCGTAATGGTTTACGGTAACGGAATTTTAATAAACTTCATTTTAATAATAATCTACATCTTTATGGTTATCAAATTAATAAAATTGTTGTGTTACTGTTTTATTATAGACCTATAACTTTGTGTACTTTGAAACAAGATATATTGGAAACTAGTTTCTGTGGTATTGATACGTGATTATTGATTAATTTGGGGTGCTATGATCACGTTATGGATGTGTGTCTACGTTGATTTGTTGGGGCTTAATGTAGCCAACGATATTTGTTTAGGATTAAGAGATTTGTCCATGCGTCGAGTTAAACGATAAACAAAAGCTGCGTTCGCCGCAAAATGTTGTTTGTATAATTGTACTGCCGTGATAACGCGCCGACGACGCCGCGCCGGTCGCTTTACGGATTTAGCAGTTTGGTCGGCTTTAAATTTCATATACAAGTTATACTAGTTTACACGAGTGTTAACAAATAGTAAATTGTTATGTTTGTTTACATGTTCAACTAATATTATAAATGTTTGAACTGATGGTGAATTATGTGGATGGATGTTTGTTTGTTGTACTTTCATGCAAAAAAATGTGTATAGATTTACTTGACCCGTGGTACGTTCAAAAGAGCCTCTTTGTGGCCAAAACTGAATAAAAATATTTGACTTTGACTTTGACTTTGTCACGCAGCAACCATATACAAATAACACATAAAACTTGACACGTAAAAACCATATAACACGTAATGATATATTTTCTTTAAACATATAAACAATATAGGTAGGTAGGTAACTTATTAAAACATGTTTGCAGAAACGTAACGAAGCATCGCCCCTGCATGTTGAATTGAGTTGTGTAAATAAAGGACAGTTCGGCGCACCCGACTTGCATCGACATTAAGATAATCGGACGTCAGTCCACTCGTTAGTTAATTAAACACGATACGAATGTCGCCGCGATCACTCCAATTAATGACCTCAATTAACTTAATCGACTCCTGCGGATTTACGTACGTCAAGGGATGATGCATGACATCCGTTGAGTAAAAATACGAATGTTCCAACTGAAAAATGCAAATATGCCTTATTTGAAGCTGCCACTGCTGATAAATGTTGCCCGTTGAGATTTAGAATTGCATAAAATCACATTACTTAAAAACGCATTGCTGTTGCAAATTGAAATTCTAGTGTATAATGTGCGGTCATCAAAAGCTTTCTTTACGATATGTACAAAATAGAATTGCTAATGGAAATACAAAGAACTCCGGTTAGCAACTTTCGTTATCTATTGTGAACAGAGAAAATTAAATTGCTTGCACGCAAAATACACAGGCTCGAATACAAGAACTGTGGCACTATCTACTATTCCAAGATTTGCACCATCGTAATTTTTCGATCTTGGAATAACAAAAACGACGAAGCAATTTAATAGTGAGGTAGTTAAAGCAAATTCTGAAAAGTTAGCGTCACATAACGTTCGTGGTTTATGGAACACAGACCGCAGTTGCGTCGCCCTCACGTTCTCTAATTCCGTCCATTGAATTCAAATTGAAGAGTAAAATGTCCCAGTGTCCGGACACGGTCCGACCGTGTATTGGCACCGAGCGTTTTAGCTAATAACTTAATTCCTATGGGAGATTGCATCTGTGTTTCATATGCGGCTATTTGAAACGCAACGTCCATTGAAAAACTTTGTGGCGGCACACACTGCAGATACGCTTCTGGGTTGGCTTTTAACGGATTTTGACTGCTGCTTGTGAACGCTAAGTGCTATTTGTGATTTTTTAAAGTTAATGGTATAATACGATTGAAAAGCTTTCAAATCTCTTAACACAAACAAATGACACTCGTTGTATGCAAAACATTCGATTAGTTTTGCAAAAATATCGTTAAAGATGGCAAAATGTTATAATGTTTCCGAGTCTTTTATGTTTCAGCTTCATGCGATATCGTAAAAAGAAGTACCCTATCTTTATCTATTTCACTTTACATATTCTCGAGCACCGGTCCCATTGAATCGGTTCTACTACTCCATTTACCGGCGAGTCATGAATATTCCTCATGTGCAACATACGCGTACACGAACGTTCGTGTGTTTCGTTTTGCGCCATTTAGCTGTTTAGAGCAACGGCAATTCGAACGAGAATTGAAACGTGGTAATGACCATTGTAGGTGATTCGTGCAAGCGCTCTTATTTACATGGAAACATGTTTGCGTGCGTTTGCGCTAGTCCCGTGTTGGTTTGTATAGGAATGCGGTCAGCCTTTACTACCTGATTGCCTGCCCATTACTCCTCCGCACGGAAATGTGGCTTTGCCCGGCAGATCTAGCTTAAAGGACAAACTTTCCACTCGTAGATTAGATTCGAATAGGATGCTTTGACTAACTAATTACTATCCCGTATTTGAAGCAATATATTTAACTAGAGAATACATGTGGCACTAGCGCCATCTAACTAACTACGAGTAACAATTTACCGAACGCATATTTTCATAATTTCAATTAGAAGTGTAGTCTGATCAACCCTATGTGCTCCATTTAAGAAAACTAATCACGTGCTCCGTCCAGTTAGTGTTGGTCCACGACTCTTTATCCGCATTCCTGTGTCTGGTAAGTTAATGAGTGGCGTACATGAAGTGCCACAGGTCTGGCAAGAATGGTTTTTTGTGTCTAGCAGTGGAGGCTCATCGCGGTCGACAGAGATTAATCGACCGACGCTCAGAAGGCCGTATTAGCTATAACGGCATCCGGAAAATTGCTCGATTTTTCCACTCACGCCCCTTGTTGTTACGTCTACGTATTGACAATGAGCCGCGCGTGATACAGTGAAGGATGAGCGGAGACACGTTCTGGTTTTTTCAGTAGATCTTACAAGGAAAAGCAGCTTATGTAGATACTCCAATTTATTTGGAAATCTTCTTTTGCTTGCCAAAATGTGGTACGTGAGCTCCAGTATATTTAGGTCATATGTAAATCTCGAGGTATTTTTGAATTAGGCCTTCTTACGGAGCCTGGTGGAGTTTCGGTATATTATACTCGCTTTATTTGTATCATTTAAGCTAAAGTATGCTTAAGTATATATTATCTGCACAGGAAATGTAACACTGGTTTCTTAGCTTAAAATTATATGAATTTGCGAAGGTTTCTGTCGTAATAAGAATTTGTTGCGACATTTTTACTAAATATCGGTTTAGTAATGGTGCACTAACGTCGATGGTAAATTGTGAAGTATGGTCTATTAAACGTTTGATTTACTCAAGTCGCTCGGGCTGAGCTCGGCGTAAGAAAATTACCCCATACCGAGAAATGATACCGAATATCCTCTAAGCTTATTATATTTCTCTCAATACGTCTGCTTTATTATAAGACATTTACGATAGCTCTAACTGCAAGTTATTCTACTTAAATGAAATGTAATTGTACGCTTAACTAACCGATATTATGACAGTCGTAACTAGAGATTTGCTATTTTGAGAAGTATTCATAATAAAATGTCTAACGGTTTGACAATTATATTAAACGTTATGTATTATTATTGTATGTTGCGCTTCATCGTAGAGAGTACTCGAAATTATGGCCTTCATAAGTTTCATATTAGGTTTAATACTTCCGCAAAGTATAAAAAAGCAAGTTTGCAGAGTCAAATGAGAAAACCTTTTTTCATTCTCTCAACTCTCAATGCCAACGAAGAAGAATTTTCCCATCAAATTCCACTTTAGTGATTTTTTAGTTTTCTCATTTCTTTTGGAAGCGTTTAAAGTTCTTTTTTTAGTAAAAATAACCTAGGAATGTGATTTTATTTTATGTAGTTATTCGGACCTCTTAGCTGCGATCCTCGATAAACAAGTGAATATCTTCGGACGATACTTTTACGGCAGATCATTTCACTCCACTTATAACCTTTATGTGTGGCATTTCAGTTGGCGATTTTATAGACAAATTTTGGATTATATTATTCTAAGACAATTAAGTAAGGTATTGAGTAGGTACTTACCTACAAAGGTTTCAAATTAGTAGTTTCACTCGTAGCCCGGACAATCGATAGTTATTGCAAGTTATATTGGTTGATTTATATTTGTAGCATCTTCTAACTTGCGTAGTCCTTCCTATACTATTTTACTTCTGTTCTTAAAAAAACACTTCCTATTCATATAAAAAGAATTACAATAAGGAAAAAGTAATGTTGCTTATATATACGTACCTGTCCATTTATTTTATGGTAGTAAGTAGATAGTAGGGAAATTAAAAACTTGTGTAATAAACTTAAGTAAATGTTTGAACTGCTACAATTTATTGTCGATACCGCACATTTCATGGCTCAACTTATTATTCAGTGAGCGTTCTTTTGTGTCCGGTAAGATATCAATCTGCGATCCTCTGCGAGGAGATGCCTCGGGCTCCACTCCTCACCTACCTACGTGTAATTGCAATACTCTATACGGCTAGACTGGTTTCAATCCTACCAGAAGCTTAATGCCCATCTACAGACCACGTAACAACATCCAACTGCCAATTAATTGGTAGTCTCACTGTGCGGTGCCAATACCGAAACTATAAATCCAAGATCAACATCACACCGTGATATATCTTCATACGACGACGGTAACAAGATCGTTCCTCTTTTTGTAACACAATACTGTTTACTAGACATGTAAATTATTTATGTTTTCATTCATTCAAGTTAAATAACTTTATTAATAAGATTTATTGTTTAAGATTTTATTCATTTTATTAAACCATTCAAATGCATGTTTGTCTGACATTGCATTGACAATTAAGGGGTGTCACCACGTGTTCTTGTCGGTCGTGTCCACCGCTGTGTGTGTGCAAAAACCTCGCATGTTCGGATATCTGCTTGTACGAGTATTGTATAAATTTACATATAAAACGCGGTCATGACCGATGTTCGTATGCACTGATACCGGAGTATATCTAATCTGTGGACGGCTGTCAATCAACGTGACAGGTATTCGCGAGTAACATGTTACGGGCCAGTGGACGTCGATCAGATTCTGATTAATTGTGCCTACCGTTTTTCAGTAACGTTAAGTATGCGAAACGGTACTGTCGTTACCGTGAAAGCTTTTACGGTTTTTTGACAACAGACATTTTAGCTGTCTATACATTTTGAGCGTGAGACGGGATGATGAAGAGATCTGGAACTCGGAGATCAGAAGAGGTATATTTATTTATGCATAAAAAATACGATTTTATCGTCAACCATCAACAGCGTCCGTGTGTGTATCTTTAAATAATTCATTTAGTCAGCTGGCAAGAATTATTGTTTACCAATAAACTCTTTCAGTGCAGTCTAAAGAAAGATATTTAGTAGCTTAGTAGGGATTGTTAGTAGCTAGTAGCAGTACTGGTAGCAGTGATGAAGGAAAAGTCTTAAATCACAAGCTTGATGACAATGGTTTTAATGTTTTCTTTTTATTATTATTATGACGTGTTAGTTACTATTTGTATCTTGGGTTTAAAAAAAGATTGATTATTTTATTTACTTAAAATAGTGATTTTAGAGATTATTAATTAATTTTCATACGTATTTAATTTGATATACCTACTGATTTTATACACCGTTTATATGCATTGTCGAGTTTAGTATTCAAACTAGATTTCAGTGTTTCATCCATTGTCAGTTTTGTCTGTGACGTTGCACCCCCATGGGCTCACGTCTGTCAGTCTCCGGAGTCGATTGACACGTGAACTTTTCTGTTTTATATCCTCCTCGTATTTCCCGCACAATATGGTTTGTTCGAGATATTATTTTCATATGATTTTATGATTTTACTATTCGACATGTGATGGCTGAAATTACTTTCATACAATATCATAACAATTAATGTAACACTAGCAGCGCCCCGCGGTTTTACCTGCGTTGTGACATTTCAGTGGGAATTTCGGAAATTTTTGTACATATAAACCTTCCTTTTGAATAACTCTATCTATTAAAATAAACCGCATCAAAATCCGTTGCGTAGTTTTAAAGATCTAAGCATGCATAGGGACAGACAGCGGAAAGCGACTTTGTTTTTACTATGTAGTGAAGATGCTTACAAATTGAGTATATTATGACCAATATTCGGAGCACATAATTATAGTCGTTAGAATTCATTTCATTTCTATTTGTAGGCGTAAGCAAAGGGGTGGTATTAACGGATAACCTATTTTCCATATTGAAGTAGGTTCACGTTACGTGGCTTTGTTTGATTTGAGATTCGATGCCGTAGGTTATAGAGGAGCGTTGTTATTTGGAATATTGCATATTTCAAAATACAAATTTGCATTTCAACAAACCTTTCACTGGTTACATTTTTGTTTTGTTTGAATGCAAATGTAATAAAAACTATGTTCAACAAATATTGACATGCGCAGGAACTACAAACTACGCTAGTATTCGATGTGAGCGTAAAACAATATGCGAAACTCGGGTGTACGTTTCTTTATAAATAATTTTTTTTCCCTATTTTATTAGATCAGCATAAAATGCTTCGTAACATGTTCACCAAATGAAGCGAAACAATATGCAGACGCAAGGATTTTCCGAGTGTGTTACGTCATCATCCACGTTGCATATTTCGCAGGCGACGGCACCCGATGCCCGGACGTCGCGTGAACCGATAAGCTCTTTGATTTACGACTTATATCGCCACACTTCCGCGGCCTCGCCCTGCTCGACAGATTTAGGAATACACAACAATATGCTCCGATCCAACAGTCGACAACATTCCCAAAACAAGCCTCTAGCCACATCATTCTTCATTCCGCAAAACAACTCATTCATTCGTTAATTCTGTTTATGATTGTCATAAAACTGCTACACATACTTCAGCCACAACAATCTGCAGCCAATTCAGACGATACTCGACAGGTTTATGTGTGATTGTGATACCAGATACTATATAAATGTCGGTCAAAGATTTATTGTGTTTTGATAACTGGGAGTAATTTAAAAAAGTTGATATCTTATTTCGTATTTATTGGTCAGTAACTTGATACGATACTGCATCCGAAAAGGCTTCGATACGCGCTCTGGTTTCGTGTGGGTGTCATCTAAACGTATCAATTTGCGTGTTTGACTAACACATTTTTACAAGAAACTTCCTATAGAGACAGTATAAATAATTTCCAACATAATTACATTAGCACATAAATTATACGGGAAAAGGAAAATAAATAATGCTCGACTGTTGAGAAAACATAATTTACCTGTTAATTAACGCTTACCTACAAGGCAGGGAGATGTCAGAAATACAAATTGTTCTTCAAATAAGTTACATTTTATTTCTTTTATATTCTTTGTTAGTTAATTTTGGTAAAACATTTTGTTTCTTCAGTATGTTTATTAATTTATATATGATTTGTTGATTAGAATTAATTCGGTCACTTCATTTATAATTGTTAATTAGTCTGAGGATTCTTCTGTTCTTAGAAATCTTGAGCGTGGGCTGGTTAAATAAGAAAAATAAAGCATAATTCAATATCTTGGAATAAAATAGGAAAAATATTGTATAATAGAAATTATTATGAAATAAGATTCGGATAAAGTCCTTGAGTGGGCTCTGTGAGCATCCTCGTCTTACCTCAGTTATGGGTTGTGGGTCGAAGTAAAAACGAGCTTAGCGAGATTAGCTAGTTACCTAATGTAATGGAAAATACTTCAAAAGATACCGTTTATAGGAGATCTTCAGAGGAATAAGTCTTGTGATCATTCAGATACACGTGCCCAATGAACTTTTAATATTTGATTTTTTTTTTTGTTTGAAGCCTTTCCTTTTTGTCTTAAGTCTGGGTTTAATCTGGATCTGTGTTCTATTATTAGTTCTTTATATTCAGTAAATAATTTTTGGCAAAATCTTGTCCGGATATTTGGTAGCTTTTAATTGGTTATCTTCGTGAATAAGAGAAGTAGTTGGAATTGATACGCGATAGATTTTCTAGTATAACCAAACTTTCGAAAAGAAGTATGTAGTTAGGATTCCTGGTTTTAAGAGCGAAATAAATATTATCAATTATTAGGTCATTTTGCCATATCACGTGGTACAGCCGTACAATTACTCTGTTCAGCCGTTGTTGAGTTATAATGTAACTAACACAACTTGCGATTTATTTTATTTGTTTATAAAGTCGCTAAAACAACGGTCATCAGCTACCATCACAAATTAACAATAATATTAACAATAATATCTGTCTTGCTCAGACTCTGAGTGTGCGTCCATACTGCGGGCCTAGCGCGGTGGCGACGGCGGGCGCGAAATATCAAACGTATGAAACGCGTGTAAGTGTCCATACTGAAGTGACTAGGCGGAAGGCTAGCGCGACAAGACCGAGCGACTCCGCGCGCGGTGATTTCAAACGCACCGATCCGCTCGTTGTGGCCACAGTACGGGCCTAGGCGGCGAGCGACTTAACAAGCGGGTGGCAGGTGTATCAAACCAGTGGTCTTACCGCTCGGCGTTTTGACGTAAAATGGCTTCGATCAACAATACACACTAGATTTCGGGTCAGCGCAAATAATACGTCTGGGTGCTTAGGGTCTCATTTGAAAAGTGAGCCACTCTTTTATTTAGTTCCCTCGAACCACAGCCAAAAAAGTTGCAAAAATAATGGCCGGAAAAACAATTTAACGGCCGGAGTGTCTTACTTTCTGTGAGTACATGTAGAATAAGTTATATTTTAAGCTTTTAACTAAATAATATCAAATTTTGAAAAAAAATACTGATTTGAAGTCACCGCTACAAATGTTTGGCCAACGTTGGCGCAAATTTTGTGAAACAGAACAGCAGAAACATGGAGTAGATTTGTTTTGTAGTAATAATTTATTTATCCGGGGGGCGATTTTTTTTTATGTCGTGGGGGGGTGGTTGGACTTATAAATTTCGATTTTGTAACTAATCCCGGTAGAGTATTCGCCGCCATCTTGTTTTAAGTTCATTTTTTTTTAGTTTTTCTGAAATAACTCGTTAATTTTCAACTTTAGAGCAAAAATGACAGTAAGTTTGATCATTATTATTTAATATATACGCTAAGATCTATATTTGCAGAGTTATACTATCAAGTTTATCAAAAAAATCGCAATGAAAACAAGTATGTATACTATCAAACCTAGATAGCCCAAAACATAAATAATTTTAAGTAAACTTTTACGTGCATAATTATTACAAATTATTTAAGTGTTCAACACGACTCCATTCCATCTGTAGTTCTTCTAAAAGAAACGAAACGAAAGGAAGGTAAACACGGGAATAAAATACTTTATTTGTAGGTCGTTAAGGTTGATTTCACACTAAATGTTGTCTTTTCGTTTCTAAGTGACAGTAGTAATTTTAAATATTTGAAGATTTGCTAGGTGTCATGGTTGTAATTAGGTTGAACTTTGAACTGTTTTAAAACTTTTTGGTCAGTTCGGTAGTAAACAAAATAAGCTGTCACACGTAATTCACGAGGACATTTTTTAGCTTTGATTTTGTACGTGTCCCGATATCTAGTTGTGTATTGTTGATCGAAAATTGTTTGCAACCCCTGATATACGTCTGATCGCTACTAGAGCTCGCGCCTCAGTGTGGCCACCTCCGCCGCCGCCGCCGCGTAAGCCACCGCGCAAGTCACCGCGTAAGCCACCGCGCATTCACTGTGGCCGCACACTGACAGTCCTTCAAACCAACACAAAGTCCTTCCGCGTTCTACAATAAACATTCCACCAGCAAATGTTTGATTGTACATATACATATACATTTAGCACCTAAAACACCTTCTTGTTAACATCTTCAGTGATTAGATGAACAGTTGTATATAAATAGAATGTGTTTATAAAGAAACCAAAACATTTGAAGTTAACGTTTAGCTGGAAGCAATTCCACTTAGGTTTTATGTGATTGGAAAGGCTCTGTGACAAGTCTAATTTGTGCTTCATATTAAATGTTCTCTCGGTAGTCCTTTGTCGAAGAGAACACCACAATCAAACCGATATACACGAACGTTTTATTTACTTCCAAAGAAGAGTAATAATCGCATCTCCGTTGTTCGCATGTAAGTAGGCTTTCCGTTCGTATAACTCGCCAAATATTTACCGAGACGCTTCATATTGAAACGTGTCGTCTGCAGACGAATTTAATAATGTGCGAGTTGCCATAATCAAACATTCTTAAGCATGTTATAATATTAATTAACAACGTAATGCCTTTCGGGGGGCTGGCGGTAATTAGACTTGCTTTGTTGTTGTTATTATTGTGTATATAACGTTGGACGACGATATGTGCTGTTATTGTGATCACTTTAATTTTGCAAAATATAATTAATGAAGTTTTTAAGACATTACTTTCATTTGTTCATTTCCAATAGGGGCCAACCCTATTGTCGATGTTTTTAAACCTCTCAAAGGCCTTCAATACTTTACTTGTATTTTCGAAGAATTAAATTAATATATCCTCAACAGTAACCCCTGATTTCATCCATTTGCACATTATGACTTCTACGAATATTGAAAGGCCAAAATTTACCAGCCACGCTTTCTCGAGTTTCAGTGAGACTAACCAACAGCAATTCATTTTTATTTATCAGCATTAGTTATTAGTAATAGGGTTATGCATTTTCATTAATATTTATTTTAATCTTAACTATCCTTATTCATAATCATAACTAACAAGTTATCGCTTCTTGGAAGCAGATACATTAAAAACCTAATAGCTCAAGTTAACAAGTTTATAATTCTATCGGATTACTTGCGGTCGATTAGCGTTCATTCCGCCGCTCCTCAACATCTCCGGGCCGGTGATCACTTGAAGCGTTGATTTACAAGGCAAAAAGGCCTCTCGTTCCCCGTCATGAATGGAGACGTCCACAAGATCTGATTTCGGCATCTCTTTATGCGGGAACCTCGCAAATTCTTCGTTTTGCACGTCAAGTGCATCCATACGAATGCAAAAGTATGAGAGGACGGAAAAAATGTCGAGTTTTATTTTTCTTGGAGCTCCCGTGGACCTGATCTAGTCACGCTCCGGTTGTTTTAGAAGATTTTCGCTTTATATTACGGTAAGATGGGTCGGCTTACGCTAATCGCTTGGGAAGTTACCGAATGAAAATCGATTTTGAGATTAAAAATGCAAATTTTTACTGCAGGGTTTAATGCAGATTTAAAAAGTTCACTACATAAAACGAACAGTAATTTGTACATACTTATACTATTATTTTGCCTATTAGTAATCAAACGCCTGTAGTCAGAGAGTTCAAATGGTTCCTTAGTTGATATTAAGACAGTTTCTTGACTACATTATAATATGCTTAAACTTGAAGCTACCGAGTTTTCCGAATATGAGATCAAAATATTATCCTTGCCAAGAAACTAGTCTTATTAAATCTGCATTTGAAATACATCCAATTTGTTTACATCGAGAAAATATAGAGTGCTTTCCCCATTTTCGTCTGAAAACCAGCTTCAAACCAAATTCAATTACGTACCATATTTGTTGTAAATATTTCTGAAAACTGAAATTTATTACTGAATTGTCACCCTGTTAGTGGATATTAAATTCCTCTATTGTACTTTAAATTATACCCTAATGTTAGGAACTATGTTCCTTTAGTTAGTCAAATACACCGACGCACGTAGAGCAGAGTTAATTAATGAAGTTATCATGATTTAGCTCAAAGCTTCTAATCAATCTCTAATATCCAACGCGAACATAATCCTTAGCAAAAGACTAATTAATTTACAGTCTAGTGTGGGACGTAGCTAGTGTAGGTACTGATTAAGTAAACAATGTCTACGGTGCAGCGTTAATTGTGTAGCGATTCGATAATCCGATTTAGATATATGGTAATTGCCCAGTTGCTTACTCGTTTAACTTCGAACAGCTACTGGTATCGTTTAATTAGTTTACCTTTTTTGTTTCCAACTGAACTCGCTCCCCAATCGTTGTGCTCGATTGTATTCATTTGATAAGGAAATACGTTACTTCATTTATAAACTGCACTATTCATATTTTACTAACAACAATGTGTGTCCAAGTTTCATTCACAGCAAAGATTGCTTTGCTCTAAGTAGGACGAAATTAATTCCTTATTGTCCCAATGAAAATTAAGTCCATTAAGAAAATTGTATGCAAGCGAAACAAAGCGGCGAGTCTTGAAAACCATTTAAGTACCCAAACTCATTATCCGAGATGCTACTAAAAGGCAGCTTCAACAAGATAGGTACCCGTATTACGGTCACTTAGTTATTTTTTTCACTGTGGTTAGTCGACCAATTAAATGAGCAATTTTATGCCACTCACATTGTAAGTTAAATGGCATCAAGATGTGTGTCCGCGGTGTTTCTACTATCTTTTACATATATCTTAAGTAGTGTCACGTCGCAAAACGTCAGCATGGATCAGTTGATAAAGCCACAATGCAAATGGACAGTTACTGTGATCGCGAACAATCGAATATCTTCATTTTAAACATGTATTCGATTGACGTCAAATCACAAACGTGATCTTTACTAGCCTTCCCTTCTTTCCTCTCCTGTCCCTATAGACAAGTGGCAATCGCTTCGCATTCTATTTGGTCGTGTACTTATACTTCTACTATTGAAATAAGAATGCCACGTGGACACGACACATTCCCATACATTTTGATAGTATGCACAGCGATGGCCACTAGTCCTGAGAAGCTATGTTTTTACTAGCTTTATTTCTGGTTTATATGTAGAATGCTATTAAATTAATCCGAAATTGGAAACCTCACTGGCTTCAAGTACACTTTTTTATTCCTGTTTTGCATCTTTGACCGAATGTACATACTTTGTAAGTATAGTTAAGAAAATCGAATATGCGGTTAAAATAATTGATCTTGTTCAATATAAACAACTTACGGAGTAAACGAGAAGCCTGTGTAAGACAAGTTTTTACTCAGTGGCGATTACAGGCGCACCACTTTACTCGTTTCTACTGGAAGTGGGTGGGTTACGAGCTAGCTTTATTGGCATTCACCATTTCGCCTTTCGGGGCTTTTTCAAAATACCACTCACAATTGCCCCTTAAACGTAAAAGGAAAAAGTTAACTTCATAGCTTTATATAGACAGGCGGTAGTCGATGCTAACAATTTTAAAATTGCTCCAATGTTGATCGAAACACTTAAAGACAATGCTGATGACTGTTGACATCGCAACCTGAATTCGTTCCTTCAATTGAAGGATAATCGATTTGGCCTTTTAATGGACTAAAGACAACTAAGACACGACTCGAACTTATCTCAACATCACATGCGATCGCAATAAAACTGTCAGCCGATGTGCTCCCGATATGACAGATATGATATCTCCATTAGCCCGCGTGCCTTCTATGTCACGACCTAAATAAAAAGATTCGATAAAAATAATTAAGGCACGTAGGTAAACTGAATTTTAAGTCTGGGGATATTCCTGGTGGCAGGCGCGCTATAATATCAGTGGCCCCGCGGACACACGGTCATAAATTAAAAGCCGTCATATTTGTTTTTCGAACGAGCAAGTAAATAAAATTCCGATCGACGGAGCGTAACTTTGCGCGGTACGTAATCAACAGTTTCATTCGTCGATTCCGCTGCCTTGATTTCGGGATTCATCCAAGTCTCGGATCAAGCGCGTTCTTCATTTGAATATCCCCTGCGCCGATTTCGCAGTTGATGATGATTAAATAAGACAAGGGAAATATTTTCGTGAGTTTTTTTTGTGTGTGTTAAATCTAAGTAGAGGTCAGTAATTAACAGGCGAGATCAACAAGCCCAATGTTAATGGGCCCTTTCCACGTCAAAGGGCTAAAAGGCGTCAGAGCGCGTCTGTCCGAATAATGAGCCAAGTTGTAGTTCCTCGTGACTTGGCAGGCAGAGTGCACGCGGCGACCTCGCCGACCCTCGTCAAATGCTCGATTAGGCTAACGTGTACACACACTAATTATTTTTTTACGATTTGTTCACTACTCAATCTTGGATCCCTCGATCGACGTCATTTATATCTTTGGCATCTCGCCCACGCACGACAATGTATCGAAATTGAATTTCCGTACGTGGTGTGTCGATTTATCGATTGTACACCAAAACGAAGGATAGCCGTTATTTTTATAGCGACCGAAAACGACACACAATGTGTGTCTTTGTTTCTGGTCAAATAGCGTTCCTTCGAATGTGACGATAAATTACAATTCGGATAAGATTGTATAAAAAATTGACAAAAATGTGTGTCATTTAATTTGTTGGTATCGTGGAAATTGAATAATTATCTTGACTTTATCAATTTGAATGATATGAGGGTTGGTGCGAAATAAAGCTTCAAGTTGTAATAAGCCCACATACAGATAAAGAATGGCATATTAAATTAATTTATTTATCTCGTTTGATTAATGGGAAGTGTACGTTATTAGGCATAATGTATGCATTTGTCATTTGCACTTTGTGTTATCGATGTCCTTTTAGTTTTTGTATAGGGAGAAAAATGTGAAATAAGATTTCAATTAAGTACATAAATATATTTCTTTTGATATTTGGCAAATTTGTTGGTTTATGGTACATGCTTTTCAAATCATAATATTTATGGTAGCAATTTAAAATTGTGTTATAATTTTAATGTTGTTTTATTAGCAGATAGGTAACATATTATCATCCAACCGGTATTTTTTATTCATATTCTAATCTAGTTATCTACATATCCGTTTAAAAATAATTTACGAGCAAGTCTGAGCTAGTGTAAATTTTTAAACGTACCCAGCTTTTTATTGCTTTAATCCAGTTTCCAAAATGAGATTCCAGTAAAAAGTATGAAAATAAAATTATGGATGTAATTCATTCTTTTTGTGTAAATTGTCGCCGTAATACGGAACCCGTATAAACTCGTAAAACAAGCTCGATGTTATTAAGTGACAAATCGTTGGATTTAGCCGCTGTATAAAGTCATAAAAGTCACAATAATGGACAAATTATACATACATAAAAAGAAGAGATTTCTACTTGGCTTCATACAATAAGCTCTCCGTATGATGTGTCGTAGGTTGTGTGAAACATTTTTATGACATTACGACTCAGACACAAAAGTACTGAAACATTTTGTGGTATCGATGCAATCAAGTTTGATTTCGGTAAATTTACTTGAAAACCTTAAAAATTAGGTAACTAATAACAACTTATTTTGATAAATATTTTCATGCACTTTCTTCATACGAGTCCAAAAATTTCAACTTATCAGGTCGAATTTCCAGTCAACAACAACTCATCCATGTTTATCACTTTACATTGTTGTTTATTGTACTAAAATAAAATGAAGGTACAAACCGTGCGATAATCCATTAAAAAAAAAGAACATTAATATTTAAACAGACCATGATTGGGTGTTTTAACAATTAACAGCCCGTTGTAAATGAAACGAGTTTGTATTATATCGGTTATTAAATAACTTTTGTCTCGTACTTTCCGTACTTATTAATGAAATCGGAATTCATTGTGATATTAATAAAGTGTAATTAATTATAATACCTTCGTATCACTGTAATTTAATTTTGTATTAATTGTAAACGATAATTTTATTTGTAAAGTATTTTAAATCAGTAGATAATTATTTATGAATAAAATTTGGACTTGTTTTATGTTAATTATTATTGCCAATATAGAATACTTTATGTTACGATACTTATTTATTCACACCGGTTTTACACTTCGAAGCGAGAAAACGGAACAATATTTTTTTATTAAAGTTTCGTTAACGGCCGCGAATGGCCGAATTAAACGTTTCGACTGTAAATTCAATGCAAGAGATACATAAACAATGCCTTATCTTAAACACTAACGGCCCAACGGAATTATAAATACAATACTTTATGTCAAATAATTTTCGGTTTTATCAACGTTTTCTCCTTCATTTACAATCGAGATCAGTTAAAGTGTTAATTAAATTTTAAACACTTTGGTTTCTAACAAAAATATTTTTGGCATTTTTTAATGTATTCATACTAAAAATAATAATATGGTTGGAATTATGATCCTCTTAATATTATCATCGATTGTAATGGATTTTCTGTGTTCGGAAATGTATAAAGATAATTATTATGCATTTCCGATTAATTAACTTTTATTAATTGACAAATTAGTTTTGTTGGTGTAATATTTACGTTTCCTATGGATGTAATTATTAAGAATCGTCTAAAACTATGGTTTTTCGATGTTGTAATGAAAATATTAATGAAATAAAGAAACAACGGAATGAAATACGGAACGTACACATTTACAGAAATGATTCGAACTTGTCTGGGCATGCGAAGTAACAACTTCTCTGCCACAACGAAACGGCCAATTCAAACTAAAACTTTCCATACGAAACGAACATTCAGGAATTTAAGATGTAATTTTATACATAAGCAATGAAGTACACGGTGAACTTTTGCCATTTAAGTGGTCGGGCAAAGCACGGTTTGATATTTTGCAGAGTTGCACAAGTCGTTAATGCAATACGTAGTCGTTTTGTAGTTTCAATTGTATGTTACTTCTTCGTGTTTAATGTGACCATTAGTGCAATGTAAATATGTATGGAATGTCTCGTTTCACTGTTTACGTAGTTCAGTTTATGTTACGTTCTGTTCCAAAAAAAACATCTAAATATAACTAAAACTCTATTACAAATGTTTGTCAGAAATGAGTCAGACCCAAAGAATTTCCGGCCAATCTCATTATTATGTCACACTTATAAACTATTCGAACGTTTGCTTTTGAACCGTCTAACTCCACTTATTGATCCCCAATTAATACCTGAGCAAGCGGGATTCCGCCCCGGGAAGTCTTGTTGTGCGCAGGTATTAAACCTTACACAACACATCGAGGACGGCTTTGAGAAAGGCCTAGTGACTGGAGTAGCTTTTGTCGACCTTAGTGCAGCTTACGACACTGTTACCATCAAGCGTCTCCTTGAAAAAGTGGCTGCTCTTACAAACGACATACTCTTCGTAAGAATCCTCCGTGAAATGCTACAGAACCGACGATTCCAAGTTCACCTACTCAATCAAAAGAGCAGGTGGAGGACCCAGAAGAACGGCCGTCCGCAGGGTAGTGTTCTAGCACCGATTCTTTTCAACATTTATACAAACGACCAACCACTCCACCCTTCTACTCGCCGGTTTATCTATGCTGATGACCTGGCACTAACTTCCCAAGCAAAGGACTTCGGAGAAATAGAGTCACATTTAACATCCTCTCTACAACAGCTCACCGACTACTATAAAATAAACTCGCTTCAGCCGAACCCCAATAAAACCGAGTCCTGCGCCTTTCACCTTAGGAACCAAGAGGCTAATAGGGCCCTTAAGATCAAGTGGGACGGCGTAGATATTAAACACAACCCCAAGCCTAAATATCTCGGCGTCACTTTGGACCGGTCTCTGACTTATAGGGAGAACTGCCTACAATTGAAGTCCAAAGTCAGTTCCAGGAACAATATCCTACGTCGTCTCACATCTACCCACTGGGGGGCATCACCAAAAGTTCTTCGCACCAGCAGCCTGGCCCTATGCTACGCAGCAGGGGAGTACGCGAGCCCAGTCTGGGCACGTTCTTCGCATGCGAAAGAGGTTGATGTTGCCCTAAACGCCTCTTGCCGAATAATAACTGGCACATTAAAACCTACCCCCCCTCCCATACTTATACAGCCTGGCTGGCATAGCTCCACCCAGTGTACGACGGAAAATTGCCTGCTCTGTGGAGAAATATAAACAGAAGCGGGATAGCAGGCACCCACTCCATAATCTGTCTCCACCAACGATA
Source organism: Cyclophora punctaria (assembly GCA_951394245.1). NCBI lineage: Eukaryota > Metazoa > Arthropoda > Insecta > Lepidoptera > Geometridae > Cyclophora > Cyclophora punctaria. The sequence goes on from OX596177.1 coordinate 6,566,404, forward strand.
GCTGCAAGTGTGGAGCTGTCCAAACAATGCCTCATTTGCTACAGTGCCCGAGCAGCCCCGTGTCCTGCACTGTGGAGGATGTTTGGAGGGCAAATGACAGTGCAATAGACCTGGCCAAATTTTGGTCTAAACTTATTTAATTTAATTTAAATAATCATCTCGACTCGAAAAGAAGAAGTCAGAAATGTTATCAGCTCTTCATTTCGAAACAATCAATTCAAAATGAAACAAATATTGTTTTGTTTATTATATGCATTTGATCAAACAAATTTGTTTTCAATTCGAACCCATCGCATAAAGTACAACGCTCATCCAAAAAAACACATAGGTACTCGTAGAAGTAAAATCTTAAGTACCGAAAAGGTTGAAATTTAAATTAGAAACACAAAGGTTTCGGCAATTTTGTACAAAGTAATTCAGCGGAATGAAAGCAGTGTTGGATAACATTGTTTATAAGCTGTGTCCCTTCTGTTGAGCCAGCAAATCACATTTCAGGCGAGCTCTACGATGGACGAACATAGTCCCATACGGATTGGATATGACATTCCCAAATCTCTGTACTTCACGAAGCTTTACCATCAAAATAAATACTGCAAACGACCACAAAACTAAACAATGGTACGTTTAAATATTCGTAAACACTGATAGAAAAGATTTTAAGTTGCAATATTTACATGTTCCGTTTTTATCGAGGAAAATGCGTATTTATATTTTGCATATCTGCTATCGTAGCCGAAGTTACGATATGAAAATATTTAATAAAAAATATGGTACACACAAGTTTCTATGCAGCATTTTTTCCAACAATGTTTTGTTGTTTTTGTTCGCTAATATTTTTACTGACTTCCAAAATGGAGGTCCTTTTGTTACGAAATGTAGGATAGTGTTAGAAAAGGGATAAAAAGTTTGTTTTTAAATACGTATGAACGTAAAAACATTGGAATGTGACAATAATAATAAATTGACATGAAAAAACTATGAAATCACTACCTTAATCACCATATGATCTTTTACGAGTGCAGTTTACAGTTTCTTAGCTCTATGTGTCAACAGAGTGACACCACATGTGTGTCGCTTCATACGACCCAACAAACTCGGAGTAATGACGTTATACGGTACAATGTATCTGAATGTACCTGAAACGGGTACAGGTACACATGAAAGTGGCTCCACTTTTCAGGTAACGCACTTGAAAGCCTTGGTTTAGGCTGTATTTGGCTTATGTTCAAAGCTTTAGTTTGTCAGACAGTGGGAACTAATTTGGATACGTTTACATTGTATGATGTTTACTTTTTATAACTTATTTATGAGACTTATCAGTTTACGTCTATACTACAGGTAACAGTTAGTTAATAACTTAACGTGGTTAACGAAAACCGAGTAAATTAACCCAAATTCCTTTCGATTATTTCTCGTCGATCCTTTTTCGAGCTCATTTTCTTTTTTAATTTGGAAGGTGCTAGTTTCTTTTGGGACTGCGAAAATTGGTGTCGGCTTTTTGAGAGCAGGTCGCTTCAGTGTCGTGTCTTTGTAAATTGCCCCGTAATCGGCTTGCATTCACCCCGGTGAGGCTAACAATGTTATTGAATCGTTTTTAACAGTGTGAAGCGTTCTTTTAAAACGGTGGTTTGCTCCTAATTGGAAATAAAATGAGTTTTACGTTCCGTTCTGACATTTTTCTCATTGACGTATATTTCAGTGCCCTATATTTATTTCTCGTAAATGGAACGTGTAGCGAATCGGTTTGTTCCACGACTATTTCGTTATTAGTTCTTAATATCAGTTTTGAACGAAATGTTTGTAGCACATATTTATAAAGTAGCGTCTTGGGGGCTGTAACGTAAGGAGAAAATTAAATTTGCCTCTCGGTGTTCAGTTCACTCGTTCGCAAACCGCTAAATAACCTAATACTCTCGGCAACTATAACCGTTTTGTAATAACAGTTATAACGTAAGTGCTTGAGTTTAATTTGAAACAATATCAACAATTTTGCGGAGGCAATGTTTGGATGTGCGTCTGTGGTGTTTTAGTTCAAGCCGGATTGTAAACGACGGCTGTTATAACGTCTAAATAGTACATTGTAGGAGGAAGCGCAGCCTTATTTTGACACCTAACGATTATACGGAATGGACCTGCGGTTGGATGTGCCACATTTGACGATAGTCGATACTGCATCGTCTTGGCTTTAATATAATCTTCGTACTAGATTTTCTCCCTAGGATAGCACTGTTTTTTCCTTTTTTGGCATGAAATCTGCTCTCGTCTATATCATTCCACAATGGAGTCTTAATGGAGTAAAAGCATGATCAATTCCTTTGTTACAAAACAGAATAAAGAACCAGAAGGAGGCGAGGCTCTCACTGTTATTAATTCCAAAGTTTTTAATGTACTTCTAAAAGTATGGTATTAATTTTATTTTAAAGTCCGCTGGTGGTTCTATGATAATAGTAAGCCAATGCTGAAACTGGTATAATAGAGTAAGAAATCCACTTAAAGTTATTAAAACACAATAGACTGTTGCCGCCGTTGTGCTATCAGCCTAATTGAAAACTGTATTGTGGTCTTCATCGTGCGAGCCGGTCTTTATCGGGTTGTTAGGTATATCGTTGCATTTTACAGCATCAAAATTGCCTCGGAAATTCCCATACAGAAACACCTTGTTTGTTTAAAGTACGGATAATACCTTCTGATTAAAATTAATTAGCTATGTGGTCGGTTGTAAATTGTTCATAACGTACGAGTAGTAATTAATATTAATTATGTTTTGATTGTTTTGTTTCAGTTCGCAATGGGTATTCGTGTGTGCCGGTGGCTTTGTCGGAGGGATTGGATATCAAATTGGGTACGGCTGTGACTGAAATAACATACGCTGGCCCAGGAGTCACCGTGAAGGCTGTCAACTCCCGATCACCGAACCACCCACAAGTATACAAAGGTATTTCGCGAAAATATTTCTAATTCCAATAGTAATATTATATTTTGCTTCCACAAAATTAAAATTAAAATCATCAATAGTCATTTGCAAAAAGCATAATGTGTAATACTCGTATAATGAACATATTGCATATTTGTTAAAACTGCTTTCAGCGCAAAAACTTGCCTTGTTCATAGCAAAAATGAAATTTGTTTTTCTGTATAAAACGAAATTGCTTAAAAACGCTCGTCTGTATAGATTTTGGCCGCAGGCACGCTCCATATTGCGTTAGCGTTCGCATTTTACGTTCCAAATAGAAAAACCAAATTCATGTGGCCCCGATTATTAAGAGGGCGAAAAATAAAAAAAGAATAACATGCCGTTATAATGGGGTCTATGAGAAAAATCCACAATGAGCGTTCGGGCTCCTTGTCATTTCTTTGTCGCCGAATGATTTGCAATTCTAACGCGTTAATTTTACTTTGACGAGGCGCAAAAATACGGTCGAGGTGGTATGATAACCCGGCGGGTCTCCCTCTACTCTACTCGTATTGTGTGGCCTCGGGCTCTTCCGCCACATTTGCATACAGGCGGAGCCAACACAGACCTGCAGCCCGACGCCAAGAGGCGGCGCCCACCTCATATCTAACAAACCTTATCACCACACTATTCATTCCTTATTAGATAAATACATACCGTCATTTATACAATCAAAAAGCTCATTCATTTTTTATCCATTTTACCGTATCTCTGTTTTATTTTTTGGATACGCTTCTGTACAGTAGAAATTGGAATTCAGTACATACCAAATCGGTTGTATAAAACACGTGCGCAAGATTTATAGGATATAGATCCTCATCTCGTCCGGTTATTGGCCATTCTTATTTTATGTTTACATCGCACGCCGGTCAAGGTTCAACCGTTTTCAAAGCACAAACTGTTTACGCAGTAACCGAACGGTCTCAGATATTTTCCCCGAATAGCAGGTATTGTATCGTTTACCAATGTGATTGTGGAATGAAACGGTAGCTAAGCCTACTGTTTGCCAATCCCTTGAGGCCTTCGTACAATTGTATGTACACACTCTTGCCTAAAAGCTTTCAATATTACGATACGCGTTTAGGGAAAACGTATGTTTATAACAACATAAAAATATATCGGTTCACGAATGTAACAAAGATACATAATGGGTTTGAATGTATTTTGTTGAGTTTAGGTAAGTATGTAAGGGGAATTACGTCAATAAGTGCTGGAAATACCTTTTACTGGAGTTAAGGTAAAGAGCTTCGAATTGTGGAAGTACTTATCGTTAAAGAGTATATTTTCGAGTGCCATTTGCATAGCAATAGAAGCAAATCTGTTAATTCCGGTTAGTTTCGCTATGCTCGATTCCCGCTATGCACTGATCATAAAATACCTAACAAAAAGTGCCGCTATGCACGGAATCAGATTCTTGGACTGTCGAAAGGAAAATGCTTATGTTTAAAAATTACAGTCTAAGGTTATTGTTATTATACGGTTTCGTTTACCAATACCAATAAAGGATTAGATTTTTTCTAGTGAAGAGTTTTTTTGAGTGATTATTATTCTATGACAATATTCCACCATTGTTATCGCCGTTTGGTTTACTGTTGATTCGACTGTTGGACGTAGTAATACTTCAATTGAGACGTTTTCCATTCCATTTTTCCATCCACTCCACGCAATCTCGAAAATCTCGATCCAACCGCTATAAATACAAACCCTTTTCTCCATATTTATACAGAAATCCCAACCAGGTAAAGATCAAGTGTACAATATATTTATACACTTGGGTATAAAGTACATTTTGCCAAGTGGTTTTCTTTTGAACCCCTATCCCGAAGTAAATTGTCCGAATAGATCCAAAGATTTTTTGAAATTATTTCTATCTACTTGATTAAATTATTCATAATTTTCAATGCAACTGATTCAGATCATCGAAATTAAAATCTGTTTACGCTTACTATTCAGTTGATTAACTCTATGCTATCAAATGAATGCAATCCCATTAATTTGTATATTTAAATTAAAGTTTACATAAAAACGACTGAAATCAAACATTGACCTAAAGGTATATGAATAGGATTTGTATATTTAAATACATTTTGTAGCGTGAAATTAATTAAGCAAAGTTAGTCGGTGTAAGTAAAAACAAATTGGTATATTTTCATAGGGTGGATCTATCGTCTGGGGAGCAAAGCAGAAATTAATTGCGAGTGACAAGCCAGCGATCCTCCGAGATTGTACTCAAAGGCATCACTTTTAAGTAATTACAAGAGGATTGTTGCGGATTATTGAGTCTAATTTAAAAATATTTTAGGTGACGTTGTTCTGTGCACTCTGCCCTTGGGAGTGCTAAAGGTGGCTGCGGCGAATAATGGACAGAATCAACAGAACTTTGTCAAGTTTGATCCTCCACTGCCGGATTGGAAGGTACGTCGTAGCATTATTAGTCATTGTCTCATATTTTCCTAATGTTACCCATATCTATACTTATATTATAAAGCTGAAGAGTTTAATTTTCTGTTTGTTTTTTGTTTATTTAAACGCGCTAATCTCAGAAACTACCAAGCTGATTTGAAGAATTCTTTTGTAATAGATAGCCACGTTGAACGGAAAGGTTATAGGCATTTTTCATTCCGATACTCCCACGGGAAGGGATACAACGTGGGTAAAACCGCGGGGCCTTACTAGTAAGATGATAAGTTTAGTAACAACGACATTGGTCTGATATGTTTGTATCTCTGTATATTCTGATTCAAAATCAGAACGTGCTGCTTTTCACAAATGCGAAATTCAAATGATCCGCTTTCAAAGTGATACTGAGATGTAGTGTCCATCAGTAACCGTTAAACTCAATTTAGGTTGCGGCGATCAAGCGACTCGGCTATGGGAATCTAAACAAGGTAGTGTTGTGCTTTGAACGTACCTTCTGGGACCCGAGTGCCAATCTCTTTGGACATGTCGGCACCACAACAGCCAGCAGAGGTAACTTAATCCACTTAATTTAATTTAACAACGTTGTCGTACCACCAAAATCAATTTTGTATTTTGCTTATAACGAGATCGTTTACGTGATATTCTTCATTAAGATAATTTATTACGTTGGTCTTAAAGGAATTGTTATGTGATCGGTGTACAGCAATCCTTTGTTCTCTATGAAATGAATTTCTATTGGAATCCATTTTAGCATTTATATCTAGTGCTATTTTCGAGATTGGTAAGCAATGTTCACATATTTATTTGTTGTTTAAACGTGTCCGTGTTTTATTAGTCTATAAACAGTTCTGTTCGTGAAAAATACAATTTCATAGTGATTCTGAAACGAGATTCGTATTTGTATGTATCGGGAACAAATCGCGTAGTGGCACTTAATGGTAGATTGTATCTGTCTGTAACTTACAATGTTGTGGAATCGTTCTCTTACATGTTCCGTTTATTCAATTCCCATAACACTTGATCTCGGCAATGTTTATTATTGTCGTATCAATAAACATACAAATCCGCAACGGTCTTGGCCCGCCATTATGTAGCCCTTCTGTATATTTCCTCTTTATTTACTACTTTAGCGCCTTCCCCAGAGATAGCCAGTTCGTAAATTATTTAACGATGTAAATAGTGAACACAGGAACATCAGTGGCCGCGATAACGAATTAAAAGCTGAATAATTTAACGCCACAGAGGGGGCGAATCGCGTAATAAATCACGGGAACAAGCCAAGACAGGCTTTTTTAAACGTTATGCTTTGGTTCACCTTCTTGGCTCTTTTGTTGTTCTGAGCTAACTTCATTAAGGCCCCCACATTTGTTTTGGGAATACCGGAACAACGTAAAAGGTATTTTTTTGTTCTGTTACGGATTTAAAGTTTTCGGTGTATGTCGTCCTACAACATGCGTGCGTATATCTGATACATGTTTCTCGACTTCGAAAGATTTATGTGTGGAAAAAAGAAACAGTTTTTCGTTTGTATCGCGTTTTGATCAACATTGCTCTTTTGTGTAGTTTTTGCTTATCTGAATGTGTTACAGTTACTTTTGTTTTAGTAATTAACAAGTGTTCATTAAAATTTAAATAAAATATTAGTCCCACCATATTAACTAGGCACTTTGTTCATATTAAGCGTCCACTCTAGATTACCAGGTCCACTATAGCTACAACATGGACTGTTAATGTTTATGGTTTCTTTTCTTCAATAACTAAGACCCCTAGACTCCCTCATAGTTTCCCTCTTGGTCAATACGTCCTTCAATATCAAGCAATCCCGTCATATGAATTCGCAAATCAATAAATCCTTCCTAATCTTTGATAATTCATTTTTATAATCACTTTCTATTATTTTAGGTGAACTATTCCTCTTCTGGAATCTGTACAGCGCTCCAGTGCTTTTAGCTCTAGTGGCAGGTGAAGCGGCGGCGGTGATGGAAAACGTCACTGATGACGTCATCGTGGGCAGATGCATCGCGGTGCTGAAGAGCATATTCGGACATGCCGCTGTGCCGCAGCCGAAAGAGTGTGTGGTTACCAGGTTAGTAGTATATAAAGAAATTGTAAGTAGCTAATACTAAAATAATGATTTAAATGAGTCTTCAGGATATTTTAACATCATAGATCAATCTTTAAGAGCATCTCTTGGAGTTGAAATTTATCTCAGTGAAGATACCAGTACAGTGAGGAGAGTTATCTTACATAACTTTTCTTAAAATTCTACTTAATTTGTTTTCAATAGATGGCGAGCCGACCCATACGCCCGAGGTTCCTACAGCTTTGTAGCTGTCGGTTCATCTGGAACGGATTACGATTTGCTGGCAGCTCCCGTGTCGGGAGCCGATGGAGAGAATAGACTGTTCTTTGCTGGTAATTTCAACATAATGATACGTTTCTTTGATGCTGTCTCAAACAATATTGAATTTTAGACAAGCAAGATTTCATTTTAAATATTGTTCGTATCGTCAAACGTACTAACAATTACATGTACAAGCATCACTAAACTGATCAACGATTACTAAAACACGGTTTGGTAAAAATCCTGTAATTGTTTTAAAGTACCAGGCCAGGCCAAGCCATGGTCGATAAATTTGCTTTACCCTTAGAATATGTATACAGGCCGACATTGTAAACTGTTCCTGTTCTTCTCCCTACCTTTCACTTTTTAAACTTCAATTTCCTTCCCAGGGGAGCATACAATGAGGAACTACCCAGCCACAGTGCACGGAGCATTTCTGTCAGGTCTTCGCGAGGCCGGTCGCTTGGCAGACTTGCTGATGCCTCAACCGCCGATCACTAACGCCAGCATAGCAACAGCCTTGAGTCATGGCTCCTAGTGCACAGGTCGCTGCTCCAGATGCCCAAAGAAAGGCAGGTTCCAACTCGATATATTCTCGTAGATTCATTTAGAAAGGTAGGGTAGTATTCAGTGCTTTTAGGATTCCGTATTTGACAGTCAGTATTGTTAAGAAGCGGTTTTGGTGGATTTTGGACAAGCATGTAGTTTTCAAGGTCAATACCGTCATGTACCGATTTGGATGATTTAGTTCGACCAACTAACTTCAACGTAGCATTGATCTGGTGGAAAGGCCACCCTTAACTCATGGTGAAATAACGTGCAGCTTGAAATTTTATCTATGTCAACATGCTACGGATAGCACGTTAAATAATAATTGATGTTTCCATTTGTTTCGATAAATTTTTGTTCAGTCAAACACCTAATTGCAATACGCTCGATGAATTCCACACCTTCAGCCGGATGGTTTTAATACTGAAAACTACGGTGACCGACGTTTCACTACTGATGGTTTTAAAAGCACTAAATACTATCTGAATATTCTAGAAGATCTGCAAAGAGTTGGAAAGAGTGTTTGGATTGTGTTGCGTTGTAGCTAGAGTCGGGTTTTTCTTGGTTCAATTCTGCACGTGAGTATTTATTTGTTTTAAATGTGGAATTCAGTATTCCATAATGTTTCAAAATAAGTGTTATACAAATCAATTTCCATTTGATTTTCATAAGTTTTAAAGATTGTTTTAATAATGGATCTCAAATATTTGATCACTAATACTTTCTTAAAGTTTAATATTTTAAAAGTATCTTTAATGTTATATCTGTAATTGAATTATTTTACTTAAAGAAAAATGTTTTGGGAAAATTTCAAAACTTTTATTTGAATTAAATCAAGAAAGTATTCGATTTTAGTTACGAAGAATGTTTGCAATCACTTTTATTAAACTGCAGAATTGAAAAATAGAAGTGATTTAGGGTCCAGACAGACGAAACGATTTTATAATTGGCGATCAGAAATTGCTACAATTTACTTAAAGCATTTTTAACTTCTTTCACTGCAGTGCTAATACCAACAATTTAGTTGCAAGACCGCTGATTGTAAAACTGTGTTTGGACTATACTATAGTTTGTTGTGATAGGACTAGAACGAAGAACTGAATACTCGTAGATGGACATTAGGCAATGGACCAGCGTAGACCATAAATAAATAAATGACTCCTGAAAATGTGTGACTAAATACAACGAAGTTTAATATTAAATATGTAATTTTTAGTAATAATTTGATGTTTAATGATACTTGTGAGTAACCGATATTTCTAAGATGTAACTTTAGCAATATTTGAGTGACTTATTTGAAATGTGTTTCCTATTTTAGTTTTAGTTGTAAGTTTAATTTTTTGTCCAATTTGTAATGTGTAAGTGAACTAGTTAATGTACTCACCAAGATTTGTTAAGCCTATGTTACAATAGAACAGTTTTGTTGTAGATTTAGTGGAATACTTACTTATATGACTATCGTGCTTAATTATGTCATTGCAGTTTGGTGACATATAATATATATTATTTCACTTTTGTACACCCAAGGCATTACATAGGTTTATTGTAATAAATACAACACCATCATACAATTATATTTATTGTTTGACTACCTTTGAGAACATATAAAATAAACTAGCAGCGCTCCGCGGTTTCACACGCGTTGTGCCCTTTCCCGTGGGAATTTCGGGGATTTTGATACATATAAACCTTCACTCACTCTATCTATAGAAAAAAACCGCGTTAAAATCCGTGCAGAAATATTTGAGTTTATTGAGAACAGACAAACAGATGCGGCAGGGGACTTTGTCACTACATAGTATAAAACAAAGTCGCTATTTTTGTCTGTATGCTTAAATCTTTAAAATTACGCAACGGATTTTGATGCGGTTTTTTGTAATAGTTAGAGTGATTCAAGAGGAAGGTTTTTATGTTTAAAAAATTCCCGATATTCCCACGGGAACGGGCACAACGCGGGTAAAACCGCGGGGCGCTGCTAGAACTCTAATAAATTAAACTGCTTACTTAGCTTATTCATGTCTTTAGGACATCCTTGGAAATGCTTTGTGAAAAAAGTTGTATTAGTATTAAGAGATAAGTTGAAGACGTTTGTGAAGCCTTTAGAAGTACGTATTTTGATAAATAAATTGAAAAAATGAATGAACCGATCTTTTATTTATTATTGAATGACTCCTAAATAATATCCAAATAAAAAAGTATAACAAACAATGTACTGCATTGCTCTATAGATACATTTTGTACCTTAAATCCGTTCTCATATAGTATTAAAACTGCATACATGCATAACGTTTGTAAAGAAATATTTTACAATGTAAAACAATTTACAAACATTGCCATACAAAATGGAGGAACGCGAACAAAAAAATTAAAAAATTCCGTACCGATTTCTGACCGATTGATTGGACAATTAAACAACAAAAGGTATTACAATACCCCTTTATTATTAGGGTTCCGTACCCGAAGGGTAAAAACGGGACCCTATTACTGAGACTTCGCTGTCCGTCCTTCCGTCTGTCACCAGGCTGTATCTCAAGAACGGTGATAGCTAGACAGTTGAAATTTTCACAGATGATGTATTTCTATAACAACAAATACTAAACATAAAATAAAACAAATATTCATGGGGTCATACAATAAACGTGATTGTTTGCCGTTTTTTAAAGTACGGAACCCTCCGTGCGCGAGTCCGACTCGCACTTGGCCGGTTTTTTAATACCGATTGTTCCAAAGGTGTGTTTCCTTTGATTCTTATTAATTGGACAATTTAGATAAACAAATACACCTGCTGCGTACTATACCACCTGTTTTTATGTTCCTTTATGAGATATCTCTCTCTCGCTCATTGTTTACGTGTTAAACAGAGACGGGTGTACTCAAATTTGACACTTAACAGTTTTTGTTTTGTTGGATGGAGTTTTTAGATAGAAGGAGCTTTATCTGATTTAATTATGAGAGAATTTATTTGATATTGGTTATCTATTTCATTTTATAACTTAAGAACTGTTGACTGGTGTGTTTTTTTATTTTTCTGTATATACTCGTATATATTTATTTTTAACTTTTTTTGTTATACCTTCAGTGAGATGAAAGGCCTTTGCCCAGCAGTGGGACATTACAGGCTATACTTGTTTTTTTGGACATGAAAGTTGGCACATTGGTTTGTCAAGTGCTTACTGTGTTGGGGGTTCGATTCCCGTCCGTGCTCAACAATACTGCAGATTTAGCTGTTCTGGGTTTAAATATAATATTCAGTAATTAATACGTTCATTTACAGTTAGGTAATATAATCTGTTACTTAGATTCTATAATACAATCGTAAATCTTAGTTGAAGTTTAAAATCTGCTGTGGATACAGCCCAAATATAACTTTTTATCCATTTCATCTATGACCAACAAAGTAGAAATAACTCGAAATACACAATCAAATGAAATATCATAAATGCAACAAGAATGCTAACGGTCATAGAAATAAAATGTTTATTGCCTAACCTGCTACATAATGTTAGTTAAAATAAAATTTATAGTTTGTTATATAAATAGGAGCGTATAAATCATCAAATTAATCAACATACAAATTAATTTTAATTCAACGGAAACACCTGACTTGGCACAAATTTAATGGCCTCCGAGATATTAAATGTTGCAACCCACTTTTAAAATTATATTTTAGGGGGATCTTGTCTTGGTAATTAGTATTTACTGGCTTTCGTCTGCGACATTCATTCGCTGTTACTTGGAGCTTTGAAAATAACTCCGAAAGCTTGTAGAGTCTAGTTCTTCAGAATATATTTTGATATTAATTAGCGTTCAGAACTTAATTTCGGGCTAATTAACAGTATTTGTTTTCACGTGAAATAAATATTCGTACAAAGTACATGTAAATTATTGAATATAATGTCGATATTGATACCAAGATATTATATTTCAAAATGCTAAAATGTAATCTAGAAAATCAACACGTTAATATCAAAATCTCATTAAGCTTATTAACATAAAGATTACTGACATTTAACTATTTAAAATATAATCTACGTAACGCTTATATCAGTAACAATAGAATTAACTGGCTCTAAAGATAGTATCACATGCGACCGGTCGCCGACAGCGTTGTTGAAAAATAATTAAAAATGTTATTAAAAAATCAACATAAATCCGTCGAAGCCACGCCTAGCGCAAACAAACTCGTATTCAAACCGAACTATAAATTCATTGTTATGAGACGTTATATTGCTTTACTTATAGAATACTAGCAGTGCCCTGCGGTTTTACCCACTTTGTACCCACTTCTGTGGGAATTTTGGCATGAAAATTACTTACAAAGCTTCCTCTAGAATCACTCTGTATTTTGGTGAAATTGCATAAAAATCCGTTCAGTGGTTTTTTAAGAAAATTTATTATAAATAGACAGACAGCTTTTGGGGACTTTGTTTTATTATAATAATATGTATGTTGTATAGATTGGTGCATTCGATTTATGTCCCTACGAATGTAATTTCGTTTCAATTTAATAAAGGAATGGTTGCTTAATTGAGAATCTATTTGTGTAAAGTTATTAACTTTGGCTGCTGCCGTCTTCCCGCTAATTTACTAACGTCCTTCATTAGTCGTATTTTATTGAATCTAAGTATGATTTTATTATTAAGTTGTGATGTAGCATTAGGATTCCAATCAGTTAAACTGATTTTTCAGAATGATCTGTAAGAATGACTGGCAAGTCGTAAATTTTTAATTTTTCGGACAAAATATTTATTTGGTTTGAGCCAAAGGTCCCGAAACTAGAAATTGAAAACCGATCGAGATTAAACATATTATGGTGTCGGTTTTAAATGTCGTTTGTCAGTCTACGCGCCTTAAATTTCTGAAATACGGGTAGTTTCAATTAACTGAGATGGCTATAACTCCGATGTTTTCAGTCTGCCCGCGGCCGTGAGTGGTGTATTCCATTCGAAACTTCGGGAACTCAAAACAAGTGTTTTTTTCTTTCTGTATTATATTCTTTTGAAAAACACCTTTAGTTAATATTATAATGTGTTCAAATCGCGAAAGTTAATAAATGAGAGTGCTCGAGTTGTGACGTAATTTTGCTAATAAATTGTGTTATAAAAATGGTGATGTGATTTGTAAGCAGCTAGTCAGCCATACAAAGTAAGTACTTAAATACTACCTATAAATCTAAGCTAGAATATCTAGTTTTATGAAACTAGGTGACTAGTTTTTTGCGCCTTTACCCATAGCCGTATTGAAAACAGGAAGGCGAAAAGAAAAATAATTTACTTCGAAACCAAGAACGACTTTACACACAAACAAACGGTTTATCTACCTCATTTTAATATCAGTGAGCTGGTGAAAGCTTTTTAACTACTTATCTATTAAAAATGCATAAAAAATCAATTTATTAACGTCAACTTTGGGAACGTTCTTTGTAATTAGATGCTCTTTTGTTTGTTCACCGTTTTGTTCTGATTAATTAATCTGTGCAGCTACCGTGGACTTAATTATATGGATACTGGTTAACTAGGTGAAATTATTAAAACGAGTTGCTTGTTTGAATGAAAATGACGATGGTATCAACATTGTACTTACAATGTAATGGTGTTTTAAAGATAAGACTAGGAGTTATATTCTTATTTTGCTTAGAAATAATGTATTTATTTAACATCGTATATTCATTTAGGTTACATAGGTACTAGACAGTAATTATAATGGTACCTATTTAATGAATTTCGATTACTAGAATTTACGCCTTAAAGAGAATTTTAGATTTTATTTTTGCCTAATTTAGTATTCAATTCATTCATTCAATAAAATACTTTTATTATTTGCAATAACGTTTTTACAATGTATGTAGGTACATAATGACGCGTTAAACAATACAGTTCTATTAGTATAAGCGCCATCTAGCGTACACCATTTGAACTAAATTGTATTTCAAGTTGCGCGCGCACAATCGTCGCCTGCGTTTGTTAACATACTAGCGCCATCTAGTGTTCATACAGTGAGGAAGATTCCATGCATTACATGCCATGCATTGATAGTTTGAAGTATGGACCCTATATTTAGTATCATGAGTTATAGATAGGTGGCGCTTACTAGATAAAGAAACATTTTACATTAAATTATTTATCTAAGTTTCGTATCCTGCTTACTTAAAAAATAATAACCAATTATAACAAAATATTTTTCATTCTGATTTTAGAGATTTTTTTAGAAAATATGAATATAAATATTAATTAGGGATTTTTATTCCTCCTGCTAACTTAAAAAACCTACCTACTTAATTAAGGAAATTGGCGTTTCAAATACGAAAAAAATAATTCATTTAACCATTTTATACTTACTAATTAATCAATTTTATTATATTATTTGCAGCACTGGCGAATAAAAGCTGAAGATCCGTGCGCATCAGAGCTTTGGAAGGTAAGTAAAAGAAACAAAATTAATACTAATTAATGACTTATTCATAAGCTTATTAACAGCTTCTGAGCTTTCAAATGGTCTATCCCTTTCCGACATACGCAATTTTCTAATAAGTAAAAGAGGCAAAACATACGACAGTGTTTTAGTAGGAGTGTTTATGAACAAGGTGGTGAATACCAAACCAAATCTCTAAAGTGCTATATAGTCCAAATCCAGTGAGTGATGCATTAACCTACAGCTTAGTTCAGACACCTGCAAGGTTACACCGGAATAAAACATAGTGAAGTGATTTTACTTCATTTTTTATTCTATCTTCTTTTTTACGAAAAAACTTTAACATTACGACGGAAGCTTTAAGGTTTTCCGGTAGTAGTAGATACCTACCTACAATTGAAATTGCTTAAGATTACGAGTATATAGCAGTTAAAAAATGTGTGGTGTTTGACAGATAAGACCTACTTATATTAGGGCTGTATACACTGCGTTAATACTAAGTAAGAAAATCGCATATCAATGTTACAAAAGCTCAGATATTAAAGTTATCTAAAGCCATAAAATATAGTAACGTTATGTAAACATAAAATATGTTTGCTATTTTGTAAATCATAATTTATAAGTAGTTTCAGTTATCCTTTTATGTAGATTGCAGTAGCATCAAAACTCGTGAAATACTTCGTAAAGTCTAGGATTCGCAAATGTCCTGCTAAGCACCCAATAGCCCCAGATAGTTGCTATGCAACGGCCCCCGTTGCTCGTATCCGTTCAATATTACGACCTCCCGAAGTATTTTCATGGTATTTTCCTATTTTTTGCACATCCTTGAGTATTACGACATAGTCTCCTTTGCGTATTATAGCCATTGTTACACCGATTCCGAAAACGTACAAGAATAGCTTAGCTACTCAAGTGTATGATGATATTTGACGCTTTTTATTTTTATTCCTGCTTTTTATTTGCGTTTAACCTTTATAGGCTGTATAAATAGATTGTTTTTGTACTTGGTTTATTCTGAAGTATTAAAGAGATAGAAATAAGGTCGGTATTTGTAAAACTCTACCATTGTATCCAATTGATTGTTTTCTAAATGTATATTGTCCAAGTCGATAGTAAAATAAGGGATTAGGAGATAGGAATCTTGAAAATTCCCTACTGTTAATCTTAATTTCGGTATTTAGATCATCAGACCGTACACATAACTTTCAGGCGTTGAACCTCTCATTCGTGACAGAAATTTTCAAAAAATCGATTACGGGCTCGAGCGCTTGACAGATTATGACGTAATGATGACGGCGGCAATACCGCGCTGTCTATAATTTATAATTACTTTACAATCAAACCATATTTTTTTATTCTGTAAAAGGCAATGTACTTATTGATTTATTTCCTAACTATGATGCATGAAAATAAATTCGTAATACAAGTATTTTATTATGTAATTCATGTTCAAACTTTAGAAACCATATTGTGGGCGGCTACACGAAAAATAAATAAATACTCAAGTATAATCAAAAGAACAAGGATCTATTCTACCTAAATATATAAACAGTTTATCTAAAGAGCTCATAATGTTTACGATTAGACCACTTGAAACTCGACGCCATGAACCATAACAACAGCTAGGGATGTCCCTTGACTTTGTTATGATTTTATCGATAGTAGTTTTACTAGCCACACCTTAACTATCCGCGGGTGAAACCACGGTGTACCAGTTCCTGTGGGAATTTTGGGATAAAATGTATCCCATGTGTTATATCTGATTATAACGTATATTACTGTAAAATTTCAACCAAACCCATTCAGTAGTTTTTACGTGAGAGAGTACAAACATACATACATACATCCATTATCACAATCTTTGGCATTTATAATAGTAGTAGGATAAATTTATTCACCAAAATAGGGTATATAATAAAAAATCTAAAATAATTTACAAGATACTACGAGTAATTATCGACAACAACAAAACTATCGCATAACTCTCGACACACTGCCCGTCCCTATCGACAAAATGGTGACAGACAAAATGTGCCTTTAGCGCCATACGAATAAAGACCAAAATGGCCTATGTGATTTTGTAAGACAAACCGCCGTTATTCATACAATTTGAATTGATTTTATTTCACAAAAAAACTAATTTATGCACTGTTTTATCGCTGTGATAACGATTGTTATTGCTTTTTATACTCTTTTCAATGTAAATACAAACAAATATCGTTGTGAAATACTTGAAAATCGGCAGCATACTAACGGATTTTACTAAGACTATATTTCTAGTTTTTACGATGTATTTCTTGCAACTAATTATCTAGTTAGAACAATTCACTCATAATAAACAGTATTTACATAAACAAATCGGTACAAACCTTAGATAAATCCAATAAAATCACAAAACAATGCTCCCAAAACACTTGCACACCAGCGTCAAATGCCGCGAATTGAAAACTGAACCAAACAAAAAACGGCCATAGATCATGCTATATTTTCGTTTAGAATGAATGGAAATATATCAAAGAACGGAACTAATCAAACTTCCTCATACAAAAGTAGTCTGTAACATTATTGAAATACGGCGTAAAGTAGGTCGAGTGGCCGCGGTCTCATGAGACCGCTTGGGGATTTGGAGTATATCGCAGTGACGTCACGCGCGCGGTCTCATGAGACCGCGCGGGGATATAAGAGTTGTTTCGCAGTAATAAAGGCTAAATTCTGTCGGGCAACATTTTAATTTATTAGCAGTTTAAATTCAAATTCCTTTTTATGAACCATAAAGTAGTTACTGAAATGGAAAATATGTCCAGTCGTTATTATGTAATTAGTTTAAGTGGGAAGGAAAATGGAGGAGATAGCGAACATATTTTAAATTTCATTAATTTAACACACTACAATAAAAAGTTACCCTGCAGTAAAATGGATTAAAATAACAACCGAGTTTATAGTCACAGTCATTTTTTCTGAGAACTTGTGCATAATTCTGAGCCAATAATGGCTCATGGTTTGTATGGTTACACTAGCAGCGCCCCGCGGCTTTGCCCGCGTTGAGCCCGTTCCCGTAGGAATTTTCGAAAATCCTTTCTTAGTGTGCACTTACGTCACTTGAAGAACCTTCCTGCCAAATTTCTTGTTTCTAGGTGGAGCGGTTGAGGCTGTGCGTTGATTATCAGTCAGTCAGGACTTTGAATTTTATATATATCTAGATTATTAATACACAGTAAATGTTAAATACATTTATTAGCTTCATTCTAGGTACTTAAATAGTTTTAACGTGATATTAATGCCAGTTCTAATCATAGATAGATAGATAGTTCTAATTATAATACCACGATTTAAACTTCTTCTTCTTAGAATAGTACTTATCATTACCTAGTTTTTCGACGAGTCCTTTATTCCAATCGTCTATGGAATTCAAACTTTTGGCCTCGACAACTGGCGTTACAATTCGCGTCCTTGTAAGTAATCCTTGGAGCGCTTGCAACAAAAACGATAGTAGAGAAAGAGACACCATGATGTTAACAGGATCGAATCCTATGGAATGATGGTGCCATGTCGGAGTTCCATGGTTTCCGTTCCCGCTTACACCATAACCAGTAGTTCCATAATGGTTGTTAAAGTTTCTCGTTTCACCAACTCCTGAATCTGCTACAGCGGTCTTTATTGGCGATTCCAATTGAGGAGCTTCCCCAATCTTGTCCATCTTCAGTTTTCCTTTCGTCTTCCAGTCTTTGACATTTTCTATATTCTCCAGTACAGTTTGGGCATTCGTCTGAATCTTAGTCAGAAGCGACTGTATCTTCGTACTTTGTTCTTTGATCAAATCGTTCACGTAATGTTTAAAGCTTTGCACTGAAGACTGCTTCTGTATGTCCGATTTGGTTGATGTTATTATTATTAGTATCAGAAACACAGGGATTGTTATGAGCGACATTATTTTTGTCACTGTTATTATGTTTTCTTTTAGAGACATGAACTGGGCTTGGCTTTGTATGATTTGACGAAGTAAGGTGAATATTATTCCTTATATAGTAGTATGAGATCTATTATAACTCGGTCTGTTGGGTTCACTAGTAATTGGGGTATAATTGGGAGTGATGGGTTTCAACCTTGACATTTGACCTAGCTGATCACAAGCCCCTTATTGTGCTCGGAGAAAGGCAATTTTCCTGACATTTCAATGGTGCACATGGTATAAGGAAAAGGCGTTATTCTTAACGCTTTCTTTGGCAAATACTTTCCTTCTAATTTGGAAAGTATTTGTTTACGAATTAGCGAAACCCAGTATCTCAACGTTGGAAAGTAAACGTGTTATTATTTGTTTGTTTGAACATCGTAAGCGAAAGCACGAATATGTGTAAACCAGAAACATAGTTAGGCGCCTGCACGGATTATAATAGCAACGCACGGTGCGTATCTTTGTGATTACTATTTGACTAGGATGTAAAATCAACATTATTTTGTTTGCGAATTAATGATTAAGGTACAAATTGTAATTGACAATGGCAGATAATATAATTGTTTTAATTATGATCATAGTTGAAATGCTATGCTTTTTATGCATAAAAATAAATAAAAAAGATGAGTTGGTTCCGTCCACCCGGTTGTAACCATCCGACTGGTTATAAAAATAAAATGTCATATCAAAACTAAAACTGTCAACCCATTGTCACCCGTTTCCACCTATGCCCAATCGAATTTATAATGCACATTCAATACAATGCACACGTCAAAAAAATCAACAAGTCGCTCAGACGACAACCCTTTTAGGGACACCCTTTATGAATTCTTAATTCAAAATTCAGCTGCTTTTTCTTCAGTTTAATCGGTTTTGTACTAATTTGACAGTTAGTTGACAGACGCACAAAAAGTCGTATTCTCTATATTATTATCTCAATTTTTTAAATGAGTAGAAAGGATTAGGGATTACTACAGGTAGGTTGGATGTCGGCTAGCGGTAGTGCTTTGAAATCCATTGAAACAGTTCTGATAACAGTTCCTTTAATAATTGTCATAGCTGTTATTCCAACGTAGTTAAGTCAATATTGCGCTTAAGCTATTGTACTGTGTAGAAAAGGGAACAAAAATAGGAAGTTTTCGGAAGTAACAAATAAGGTACAGTACCAAAATCCTTATGGTTATGTAAATTATTAGATTCCCTAACGTTTACCTATGTGTCTATGACTCTCTGTGTGATTTCTTAAGTTAGTAGTTAAAATAAATTCAATTGGGTCTATTTTTTAAAGTTTCAAAGCTTATGCATCTCCACATATCTACAATTTATTAGGATTTGTACTATCGGTTAACTATTACCTACTTGTTAGGTACTAGATAAAAAATAATGCTATAATAAATTTTATGGTGACATCTGTTAATTACAATAGTCTCGCAATCAAATAAACCGACCCGCTCAAAACAAACCAAGCAACATGAAAAGACATCAGATATAATTCTAAAACCTCATCAATTGCACACATGTTGCATTTTAAATAACCCTTTAAACAATATTCAAATACCAATGAAATTCGTATGTTTAATCTAAACATTCATTAGGAAAATTTGAAAAATTCCATTCACTTCGAATCGTCCCCTTTTTAAACCGCTTAGGCTAATTATATAAAACATCGGTAAGGGTAGAAAGCTTTATTTGCGTCAAGTCCCCTATTTATGCACATAATAAGTGCTCATTCTATTGCGTTTTCCCCTTCTGAGCGTTGTTTGATCTTTATGCGTATGATGAGATGCTGTAATCCTCATTGTACGTGCTTGAGGTACTGCGTTTTAAATTGAACAACTAATATTATTTAAATTTGGAATTATTAGCTCTAGTTTTGATTTATTTGTTTCCATGTACTGACATATTAACCTGAAGAGTTTATTTTTTCGATAATCCCAGAAACTACTAATCCGATTTGAATGTAGTGGCTTAACACATTCGCCGCGAATCTGGGACTACCAGTCGAAATTGCATAAATACATTTTTGTATATGAAGAACATTCAGGAAGAAGGTTATGTTAGGCTAATTTTCATCCCGAAATCCCTTTGAGAACTAGTGTGTGGTTGCAATAGATGTTTTTTAATTCAGTATCAGATTATTTTTCGTGCGAAAGAAAGCTTAAATTCCTTATAAACTTTAGATGTAAATGTCCCTATTTGTAAATCTGAAAATAATATTAACCAGTTTAAAAATAGTAAACCAGACATTTCACTGCACAATTCTGCCCCTTTCGATTTCGCTACAGAAGGCAGGTCGGTCAATGACGGATCCCAACGCATCGTCCCAAGTCAACGAACCATCGTGAAGACCTCTCAAAGCAAATATAAAATTCATTACTGCATTTCTCTCGCTAATTCGTCCTCTCGCTAGGGACGAGGGGACCTAATATCCTTTAAACCGTGAGACGTCAAAGGCAATCCTTGAGACGGCACTTGTCTATTTGTAATTGAATATGAAAATCTTTCGCGCCGTACGAGGGCTAAAAACGTGGATCAAGGGTTTTGTGGAAACGACGATGTTTTTATGGATTTTATTGCAATATAGAGATGGAGGGATGATCCGGATTGCTTCGAGAGACATTGGTTTAATTTTAACTAGAATAGGTATGATAGGAAGGTGTAGAGGGAGACCTTTAGCCCGGCAGTAGGACCTTTTACTTTTATTAACTAGGTTAATCAAGAAAAATTAATCATGATGTTAACCCCAGTCTACAAAAAAGCTATAAATATGTCTAAGTCAAAGCCTAGAACTGGACCAAAAAGGTTGTTTAGTTTGAGCTCGATGTTTTAGCAAGATGTGTGGAATAAATTAAAAATTCTTATTAAAGGATAGGTACATATATATTGTTTGTAATTTATACTCTTCTGTTAGTGATGTTGGGTACCTTTGCTTATCAGTGGGACGTCATAGCCAAAAAACAACAGCTGCATAATCGTTTTGTCCAAAATAGTACTTATAAAATGCTAATGCCGCTTCCATGAGACCTATGCTCCGGTACCTCTCATGCCGCCTGTAAAAACTTGCAGTGAGCATCAGCTTTCATGTCTGGAAGAGCAACGGGGAATGGAATTTAAAATATGCTAGTTATTTATAATTCGAACATATTTCGTTTCATATTAAACCATTATTTGGGTAACGTCTAGACTGCGCTTCGTATTCCACAAAGAAGATAATCTAATTAAGTAATGTGCATTTATTAATGTGGTTAACTAATTTAGTTTTAATATAAGCCGTGGTTCATGGTTTTTAATATATTTTTTTATATTAGTTTCTTATTTTTATTTAATCGTCAGACCACATCGGAGGCCTTTAGGCGGTCTAAAAACTCCGACACCAGAGTTGGCCACGAACCTCCTCGAAATCACTACATAGTCACTACATAGTATAAAACAAAGTCGCTATTTTTGTCTGTTTGTCTGTATGCATAAATCTTTAAAATTACGCAACGGATTTTGATGCGGTTTTTTGTAATGGGTAGAGTGATTCAAAAGGAAGGTTTTTATGTAAAAAAAAATCCCGAAATTCCCACGGGAACGGGCACAACGCGGGTAAAACCGCGGGGTGCTGCTAGTGAATGAATATAAATTTCGTATTGAAATAGACGTAACTTGTTATCGGAATATTTCTTATCGTATATAATTACTAGTTTATTAGACTATAAATACTTATAAAGTTAATACCTATAGGAATAAGCATTAAGCCCACGCGATTCTAAAACTGGCGGGACGTCTAATATTCCCAAAGTTATAATCTTATATATAAAATTCTCGTGTCACAGTGTTCGTTCGCGTAGTCCTCCGAAACGGCTTGACCGATTCTCATGAAATTTTGTGAGCATATTGAGTAGGTCTGAGAATCGGCCAACATCTATTTTTCATCCCGAAATTCCCGCGCGAACGGGTACAACGCGGGTGAAACCGCGGGGCGCAGCTAGTAGTGTATAAAAATAACAACATAAGTAATCTAAATCCGTTTTCGTAAGCTGATCAAAATTTCACTCGCCCCTAATAAAATGAAATACTTTGAAGGAAAGGACCTTCATTAAACTTTCTTTTCATACTTTAAAAATGATTAATTCAATCTTTCCCTTCTTACTTAACAAGATGCACCTTTGATGTTTCTTCGTTTTATACGATTTTCTTGTTCACTTGATCAACGTCCATGTTTTATTAGAGCAGGGGAAACAAAAATTGAGTTTAAATAAAAAATACACTGGAAACGAAATGGGGGTGTCTTATGGGGTGCTTTTTGCGCTTTTGAGTGAAAGCTTCGGCAGGTGAGAGCTTTATAAACAACGGTTAAAAATGTAGTACTAGTAATGCATCATGTGAAATTGAAAAGATAAAACTCATTCCTATAAATCAACATTTCTACTGGAGTAGATGAGTCTCATCTATATCAACTAAATATACTAATAATCTCTACTAATAAATCTTGTATAAAAATCTCAAAATTCCCACGGGAACGGAGGCGCTGCGGGTGAAACCGCGGGGCACAGCTAGTTGGTAATAAAACAATTATTGTTATTTTGTTATAACAATTGTTAGCTAAATAGTTGTTATTTTGTTGGTCATGGTTTAATAATGTTGTTTTTCATTAGTTCGATACGATTTTACACGTGTCTAGTACTTAAAATTCTTTGCCCTTGGAATTGTTTTCCCAATAATTTTATTCATCCAATTATAAGTAGAATGTTCCTAATTGTAATAATGTTTTATGAAACTTAGTTTAAAAGAAAACTTTCCTTTAATTTAAGTGTTATTTCGGTAAAAGAATTACAGTAAAGTACAAAACCAACTTACAAAAAAGTCACGGTGCTTCAGAGGGCACGTTAAATTATCGGTCCCGGCTAACCGTTAGGCCATGCCGGTGGCCTTGAGGTGTTCTAAAAACTCTACGATTGACCACTAACCTACACGAACTTATTAATTAAAAAGTCGTACATAAGTTAGTACGAGCATTGCTTTGCTTCTCAAGTTATCCTAAGCCTAATTTGAAAATGAGTTTACATTTTATTCGCACGCCACGCTCACGTTCTTGATCATAAGATTTCACAGCGCATTTGAGCGAGATTTAATTAAGTGAAAACTCAATGAAACTGGCATCTTCACGGATTTTTCCATTTAGAGAATCCATCGTAATTTACAAAAATACTTTCTGAAAAGAGATTAAAGAGAGCGTTGTGTTTACTTAAAAAATTGATTTGTTTAAGTAATTGAAAACAGAATTTTGTTTTTGTTGGAGGAATTTATTTTTTGAACACTAGCAGTGCACCGCAGCTCTGCCCTCTCCCGTGGGAATTTCAGTGTAATTCAAGACTCACTCATATTTAAGAGACA
Source organism: Cyclophora punctaria (assembly GCA_951394245.1). Taxonomy (NCBI): domain Eukaryota; kingdom Metazoa; phylum Arthropoda; class Insecta; order Lepidoptera; family Geometridae; genus Cyclophora; species Cyclophora punctaria. The sequence continues at coordinate 6,590,413 of OX596177.1, forward strand.
ATCAAACACCCCTAAACGGTTCAAATAATATGCATCCTTTACATACACACAAATTTATCCATCCTCCAAAATTTCGCATTTTTATGATTCATAGACAAATGGAAAAGCCGCGCATGTTTCTCTGTCTGTCTCTCTCTGGCGTGCGCATGTTTCTCTGTCTGTCTCTCTCTGACGTAAAAAGTGTCGTTACATTTTTTTCCGTCTAGCCCCCTTTCGCAACGCGCGATAAGGAACTTCGTTCCAACAAACCCTTATAGTTTCGTCATGTCCGTCACAATCCTTTTTCTCGTCATAATAATAGTATTGCAGACTTGCTTTCTATCATAATAATATATATATTAGACGTATTTTAATTTTTAATTAAATCTCGAACCATTAGCATTTCTTTTTATTACAGATTACAATGTATAGGCTCCTTAAAGCTGTATTTCCACGAGAACTTTGCATATGCTACATTTCATTTTAGCCGGAACCAAACTTACCGTAGCTGAGCTCAAGTGGAAAATAACCTTAAATGACATTTTCCTAGTTGTGTCACAGTATAGTTACAATAATTGTAACTATGTAACCACGTAGCGAAATAACCATAGCCACAGAGCATGTAACCAAATAGCAAAGTTCAAAGCCCAATCCTGCATAGGCACGATACAGTAAACATTTGAACTAAACCATATTTATAGCGGTATCTTGTGAGCGCCCGGTCAGTATTTGTATGTATTTTTTAAATCCCTTTATTTACATGCAACGGAAATCCCCGGAACAAATACCCTTACCGTCCTCTATACGTTTTGGTCTATTTGCAACCGTAATTTAGTCACAATAATTGTTATGTGGGCTTTTCCTCTACAAATAGAATTTAGTTTTATTTTTCTATTTCCTTCGGATTTTTCTTTGTTTTGTTTTTGAATAAACAGAATCGTGTCGCGTAAGGAGGTCGCGTGTTATGGAGATTATAGTTGGCATAACTTGGATAATTTAGTTTTTGAAATGTTTGTGTAAACATCAGAAATACGGGGTTTCATATTATAGAAACCTTAACTCAGACCTATATTATTGTGGTGGTTAGAGTGGATCCGTGAAGTATTGTTTTAACAAGGAAAAATATATTTGACAGATCGAAAATATTTTTGATCTTTGCCAGAGAATGGATCAACAACTAAATGAAAAATATAACTGCAACATATTAGAAGTGCGAAAGTTTGGTTATGGGGGCTTACTAAACTTAGTACCTACATTTTTTCTTGTTATAAAATCGCCTTTAAGCGATTTTTTAATTTTTGTTATAAAGTTCTTATTCTAACTTGCATCTTACCGCCATCTAGTGGTCGCGGGTAGATTTATGGGTAACAGCTAGTAAACGAAACATTCATATTCTAAACAAACGCATGTAATGTAAACCCAATTTGTATGTAGGTAAATGACACCTATGTAAAATAAATCTTCACCTATAACAGCACTTACACACGGAACACTCACAAAATATTCCACAACATTTCAAACTTTCGTACAAACTAGGCTAATCGATACCATCATTCGATTCAGGTCAATATAGATATCGGTATCGTTCTATCAGATAAAATTACCTAATAATAACGTGAAAATCGAGAGACGTGGTGACAAAACTTGTCACCGAACTAGGTCTCATAAAATATTGGCTAGACCACACGCTGCCAGCGAACTTTCCCGACGTTTGATCGCCGCTAACCAAGTAATCACACTTTGTAGTTAGATAAATCCTATCAATACTTGTTCCACTATTAAGTTGTGTACAGACTAAGCGTTTTAATGTAAGCGTAAATTGTGGTGGAGGTCTCTTTCGCGCGCTTTTTTAACGCTTATGTAAATGTTCTTTCCTGGGAAAAGTTAGATGGGATATGCTTGCCCAGCCCATTATAATTATATAATTACTAGCTGTCCCGTGCGGTGGTTCCACCCGCGACCCAATAGATTTCGCTAGTATAAATCTAAACTATCCAGGATGCCAACCAAACGCATACAAAAAAAAAACATTCAAATCGGTCCAGCCTTTTAGGAGTAGTTCAGTTACAACGAAAAGTGGCATCCATACATAGCATTGGATCAATAAGTCTGTACACGGCTTTATTGCCAAGTAATCTATGTGGTATCGGAGTTGGAATTAGTATAAGTTAATACAAGTTGATGGAAAGTAATCATATATTTATGTAATGTAATCAGATATGTATTATATTTATAATAATGAGAGGTTACAAAAATGAATGAAAAGCACGTGAGAATTTTGATATTTTTAATTTAAAAAATATATATTACCTTGTTTTATCCGAATTTTTTGTTACTTTGATCCTCATCAGCTCATCACTTTAAAATTTAAAATCAATTTGCCTCTTTGCACACTTACTTATAATTTTAAAAGTTGACGACTTAATTTCATATTCACAAATTGAAAAGAAATCTCGTAAAAAACGTCACGTAGACGAGCCGCAAATATGAAAGTACAGTTTCATTAATGAGTATAATTAACAAATTGCCTTTAATGTATGTCCTTATTGCATTTTTACGGGTTGACGAGTGTACACGAAACCGCTAATCATGCCGACGGGTAAAGCTCGCTAATGGAGCTTTTTAGGGTTCTGTGCCCAAAGGGTGAAAACGGAACTCTACTCAGACTCTGCTGTCCGTGTGTTTGTCTGCCATCTATCAGGATTTATCTGATGAACAGTGATAGCGAAAGACAGTTGAAATTTTCCCTGATGTATTTCTTTTAGCTCTTTAGCAATAAATATTATAAACAGGCTAAATTACTTATTTAATTCGGGGCTCCCAAACATTAAACGCGTTTCTTTTGGCAGTTTCTATAGATAATCAAACATTAAACGCGTTTCTTTTGGCAGTTTCTATAGATAATCATCCTCACCTATATCTTCAGAGAGATGAGAGGCCTTTGTCCAGCAGTGGGAAATTACAAGCTAATACTTTTTTTTATACATAATGGAACGGAATCCTTTCTGCGCGAGACCGACTCGCACTTGCTCGGTTCTTTTTCACTCAAATCTCGATACGTTACGACAGTTTAATAACAGAGTTAAAAGCACCTCGAAGGCACGATCGGATCGCAAATCATATTTGACAAGCTTTTACTTGTTGCCTATTAACTGTGACTTGGTGTTTGTATAAGTGCGCCCTGCGGTTTTTAACGCCTTTCAGTGTAGCGGTTTACTTGGTGGGCTGTCTGATGGGGTTTTAATTAGAATAAAGAAGTTTGAGTCGTTATAAAGATTATAACTAAGACATTGAATTCCAATCTATACTAATATTATAAAGAGGTTTTGTAAGTTTCTTTGTTTGTATGATCGAGGTAATCTCGGGAATTATCAGTCCGATTTGAATAATTATTTTTGTAATAGATAGCTACATTCAACGGGTTACAGGTCAAGGTTACAGGCTATTTTTCATCCCGAAATTCCCACGGGAACAGGGTCAACGCGAGTAAACCGCGGGGCGCTGCTAGTCCCGCACGCACCATAACAGCACAACACCACGTGAGCAGGTGCCTATTTTGTATTGAAAATGAATAGCTACAGTATCACATTTTTCATCATTATTAACCACGTGGATACTGACCACATCGCAACCAACAGTGACACCACAATTGTTTGTACCTGCAATACATAACCACATCGCAACTACCAGCGCCAATACAACCATGCGCGATATGTTGTGGTTGTGGGACGTGTGAGCACACCCTTATACTAAGGCTGTATGATGATAATAGAGACACAGATTAAAAAAAATCGATATTAATAATCTATTTTAATATCTATGCACAAATGCAAACTGCTGGATAAATTTCATAATCACTATTACATTACAATATTGGTTTGATTCACATATGTATCAATATTTTGATATTTGATGCTTTTAATATTGCCTGATTATATTCTTTTGAAGTAATTACTTTATCTTTACTATAATTTCAAGTGAGAACAAATTTGTATAAAATACATCTCACCCCAAAAAAAAGGTATTGAAAAACGTTTAAGATAGGTATTTCACGCGACTCGTGTTTACAAAATACTCTGCGCCATTGATTGACGGGGGTACTTTTAAATAACAGTGATTAAAAGCCGGTTAACAATCGGTCATCGAGCGATCACCCGAGCCGACGTTTTAAGTAAGTGCCTGTTAAGGCGAGCTTACACTAGACTGAGGCTAAGGGCGGTGCTACAGTGCTGAGCGACGATGACTAGCGATGGCGATAGCATGGAAACTTTTTTTATGGATAACAAACACATTATTGTTTTAAAAGCTTATATCAGCTCGTAGTAAGCGTGGTGATTACGCCTCATCCTCACTGTACTGATATCTTCAGTGAGATGAGAGGCCTCTGTCTAGCATTACATTACAGGCTTTGCTGTATAATTGATTTTGAATTCATTACAATTTGATTTACAATTGTGTGTTATTTTGATACATAATGTTCTTTTTTCAAAAATTCGATCATGGACGTTCGCTGATGCTAAGCCTTAAGCATTTTTTCGAGTGAAGGTTGTTTTGTGAGAATCTACCCGCAAATGGCTACCTCACATCTCCTTTGATGTTCTTAATATAAGCAGCTTAGTTATCCATTAAGTTAGCTATAGATGCAGTAAAGTGTAGTCTGAACCTTATGTGAAGTTCCGAAAGTAACACAAAAGTCAAACATTAACGTTTGTGACCTGAATTCTTGAGATGCTTAACCTTTATTGTACAACTAATTGGATTAAACAATAGACGTAATTAGAACACGAAATTAGGTTTCGCTCCGAGACTGACCCAAATAAAAATAATAAATTGACTTATTTTTGGTTTATTTCGGGACTGCCTAATTACTACATTAACAAAAACATCTGGGTCTCTGACCTGACCGATTTTCAATATTGAAATAACTTAGTTTCTTTCCAAGCTTACTATCAAGTACTATATTTAGGTCAATAATTTTGCACGCGATTTAAAAAAGCCTACAATTTTCATGTTACCTGCAAATGCAATAAACACCTACCTTTAGCTTTTAATTATAACGATACACCTCATGTTTGAGTTCGGATTCTTATAGGGATGTAAATAATACAAGTACTCAACAAGAATAAATTATACAAAATTAAAGAACACTAAATCATTTAAATAAACACACGTACTAAAGGGCAGGGCAGTTATTTCTGTTCATAATTACAACGTCTGCGAAATCTGTTAACGTTTAATTCGAAAGAATTTCATGGTCCCATTATAAATCAGAAGTGGTGGTACACGGATTAATATTAAAGATATAAAGGTTCAGAGTGCTTCGTACAGTCGTCAACAGATATCACATAACATTGATACAATTAGCTGGTGACCTGAATACAACCTTCGTTTAATAGACTCATCTTACTATAAGACTTGTTAGTAACGAACGAAATATCTAGGTACCAACAAAATAATGGAATACTAGGTATAGTTACAAAAATAAAATATCAAGTAGTCATAGTAATTTAATTTGATAAGTAATGGTTACTATGAAAGCAAGAAAGAATACTTTTGAGGTTATATTTGTTTAATCAGTAGCTAAAAGGCTCCTTGGAAAATAAGTGATAGAAATGCTTACTTATGAAAAAAAAGATTTCGTAAAACCCTTTAAAAACTAAAATGATGAGCAAAAGTAGCTTTAGCGGTGGACTGTACAATTAATAATTCAGAAGTGATGAAGGCCGCACAATGTTTGGGATAAGCGAAAAAAGGAAGACCTAAGTGTAGGTGGTACGAGTATTAAAAATCATTTATTCAGGACGCGGGGCCTCCCGAGTGAGATTTCGTGGTAACTCTGTCCAGATATGACATCAAACGACAGCTATATCGTTAAAACGACTCAAATTGAATGGGACATACAACTTTTTGGATAATGGAAATTGTTAATAATTTATCACAAATTGACATTGACTTCGTTGGGAGTTTTTTGATGTTCGGATTCATATTCATTAGAGCTAATAGCAAAAAACGGTGAGAGGAAAAGTTTTATAAAGTACTTAATTTTATAAAATGGAAAAAGTAACATAAAATAAAACACGATCGAAGGTTTCATATTTGGAATTTTATCCGAAGCTCTATTAATAAAGGCGAGCTTTCATTTGTTTATACTATAAATAAATAATTAATGTACTCTCCATATAGGTACTAGAACCTTAAATTTATCGATATTACTCTGCGAGTACTTAATGAGCATACACACTTTATTAGTATGCAAAACTTAATAACAAATAAATCAATGGACTTGTTTAAGACAAGGGAATAAAAGCAAAATACTCGACATTATAATAATATGAGCTTTTGCCCAGTAGATGTGTACCTGCCTCGTAATAACATTTCATCTTCTGATCTCAGGGCATTTATAATAATTACATCATAGTATTGACAAGCCCATTAATATCTGACCATCTTTAATGTCGGACAAGAAATCTGTGGAGATGTCTGTCATATATTATCATTTTAAGTACAGTATAATGGATTCAAATTGCTATAGGATAAAGCTAAACTATGTAAAAGCTCTTTGGGTATTGTATACTTGGTAAATAAATAAGTATCTTACTTTTACTTGAAATATAATTTTTAACGATTTTGAGATGTTCCAAGAAATAATCTTTCACGCCACTTCGCAGCTTTCAGTATAAACAAATTGATTGTAATTATTCAGAATATACCAAAAAATAATTCTCTTCAATTTGTTGTCAAATTACTACATTTAAACATTAATATTTTTGCAGTATTCATCAGCTTGTCGTAAAACAGCATAAAACATATGAATACTGCAAAAATGAAAGTTATAAATAAATATTATACCGACTCCACGTCTTTTATATCCCTTACACTAATATAGTAGTAATCGCGATGTTCTTTTAATTACAGCTAAAGGTTCTTTACGGCCCTTTCAATGTCGATTTTTGTTTACTGAATAATGGTAGGGCTGTATTATAGAAAGCTTTTGAAAAGATCGGTCTGAAAAAGAGTAATTATAATAAGTGTTTTTGGAAAAAATAATCCAATTATTAGCCTGTAGTATCTCACTGCGGGCAAAGACATCTGATCTCACTGAAGATAGGATTAGCACAGTACTAGTACAGTGTGTAGGATTATACGTACTGGTATTTTAGATTTAAGCAAACACTACTCATTGTGGATTGAAACGGCGGTTCCTGCGCTGAAATGTGAGATAAAAATGTAAAAGAAAAACGAAGTGTATACGTAAACGTAACCATTAACGTAAACGTAATCGTTAACGTAAACGTAACCGTTAACGTAAACGTAATAGTTAACGTAAACGTAACCGTTAACGTAAACGTAAACAACGTTAATACAATTTGTATTATGTAGTCTCCACGCTTGTTGACTGCAGGAAGGTGATAATATGAGCAAACTATTAATTTTAATCTATGAAAAAGGTACATAGAATAGCAATCCGCGAAGTCGTGACAAGAAAATTAAAAAGAAAATCACCTGCAAAGAAAAAGCGTGACTTAACCCCAAAACGCAAATAAAAATTTATACCCCTATTGCCATTTTCATCATAAAAATAAACGCTTGAAAAACAAAAACAAGGCAATCTAAATTCACTAGTACGAAGCGTAATAGCCATAGTTCCGAAACAAAACACCATTGGAAATAAAAAGTGGAATAAAAAGTAAACGCGTGCCGTGTTAGGTTTTATCTTGTTCGCATAAATACTGCGAAGTGGGGAACTATTTTAGTTTGTTAACATTGGCAGGACAATATTAAACGGAGGTAATAAGTAGTTAATTATCGACTGTCACTGAAGTACGACGCACGCTATAGGGGAGGTGCACCTTTGGTTATGATATATTATAATAATTTGCAATTTGTCGGTCGTATTTGAATGTGCGTTTAGGTACTGACTTAATTTATCTGTGTAGTTAAAGTTAGTAGTGTTTTTAAGTTAAATATAACTAAAAACTATTTTTTTATTTGGTGTGATGGACATTTTACATTCATATACGTGAAAGTATAAATGGCTAACCTTAGTGTCTGTTTTCTTTTGGCAAAGCTTGAAGTTGGAGACGCCGTTTTTAAATAACATTTCACGTGTAAGCAAAACAATATCAGTCTTATTGTATCAAACAGTAAAAACGTTATCTTTCACGAGAAAATGTTGAGAACAACTGAAAAGATTTGTGCGTAAATATGATCGTGAAATATAAGGCTCGGGGCAGACTGCGGTACTCGGTACTAGCTCCACTTGATTGTATCTACCTGAGGCGCCGATAAACGACACTCGTGTGTACTATGCCTTTACTTGGAAAAATCAAGTGTTGAAGTCTAGGTTTATAAGGTATCTTGGTATGCTCGTTGTGGCTATGAAGCTGTGAGGTTACTTATTTTATTCATGGTTTATTATTATAACCTTGGTTAGTTGGCATAGTCAGACCATAAAGTTGAGCACTTACTTTGTCTTAGTATAAAATTAGAGAATTTTGGTTGACATTATAGTCTGTTTGCAATTCCTATTCTGTAGCCACATTCGTCGGGAAGATTTTAAGTTATTTTTCATCCAGAAGTTCCAACGGGAATGGGCACAACCTGGTCAAAAACGCGGGGCGCTACATTATATACTTACAGGCTGGTAATTCATATTATTTTAATAAACTTTATTTTAACTAAATAAAAAGTATATCACGACATTAATCTTACGAAATTCGTTCACAAATGTACGAGTAAATAATCCAAAAGCAAAGAAAAATATACTCCCCACTAAGAAATCCAACGTTTCTGCCGCTAAATACTTTAACCACTACTCGGCTACTCGAGTAGTAAATATTTTATGTACCCACCTGACTTAACAGTGGCTGTAAAGCCATTTAGTTTTCCTGAAACGAGGATTTATGTTGCTTACGGGTTGATTTGATTCTTTTCCTACTACAATTTACTTGTGATTTTACGGGCACTCTGTTAATAGCTGTTTCTCTTGATTACTTACTTGTAGACTTGCCTTCTACATGTTGGTTTATACAAAGAGAATATAGGATACTCTACATCCTACTAACAGGTATTATAAATGCGAAATTTTGTGAGGTTGTATGTATATATTATGTATGTATGTTACTCTTTCACGAAAAAACTTCTAAACGGATTTGGATGAAAGTTTTCAGTAATATAGATTATACATCAGAATAACACATGGGATACTTTTTATCCCGAAATTCTTACCGGAACGGGTACAACGCGGGTAGTACCGCGGGCGCGGCTAGTAGAGGATATAGCATACTCTACTTAGAGGATATAGTAGAGTCCGTCGGGGCTTAGCTTTCTGCTCTTATTAGCTTTTGCGGTATTAACTTTCTTAAGGTATTCTAGTTTTGTTTTAGTGAGAAGTTTCATAATTGAAACTTGTATACTGTGGCTTCCTGGAGCTTTGAGGGTAGAGATGGTATCGAGGATACAAAAGTATGGAATTAAGTTAAGTCCTTTGAGAATTAACTAGTATTTTTTTAATGTCTGTAAGCTTACATCTCTATTTTGAGATTATTAGAGAGAGGTATAAAGAAAAATTACCAAAGTAATAAAGTAAGGTCTTTTAGCCTGTAATGTCTCACAGTTGGGCAAAAACTCTCATTGAAGATATCAGTACAGCGAGTAGGATAAAACAATGTGAAGTAAATATTCAAATATTTTTCTAAATATCTAATGACTAGTGATTATAGTACCTTTTTGAAATTAATCTCGTTCTGTTTAAAATACGAGTATGTTTCGAAAGTGCAGAAATAAATAAAAAATAATTCACAACAGTATTAAAAAAATCCGTCTCCTTCGTGTTCTGAAGTTAGTTAACAAAAGAATATTACTAATTAAAACTAAAACCGCAAACGTAATAATCATTTCAGGAGCACATTTACTAACTTTCCGTAGCGTGATTCACAAAATTAAGAAAATGAGGTAACATTAGATTTTGTTTGCAACACAAAGTTTTATTAGCCTCGTCGCTCACAAAGAAACTTTTGAACACTCGATGCTAATTAAACGACCGAGTTGATTAATAAGTCGTCCTTAACTATTTAACAAGCGACTATTGTTGAAAAGAATTCTCTCCGTGAAAAGAGCAAAAAATCGCCAGATTAAAGAGTCGAGACATTCAGAGCTTTAATTGTGCTCTGTTTAAACAATTCGAAATGAGGGGACAATGTCACTAGCGGATGTAGAACGGCGAATGGATTATTGGAAAAGGAGATAATTAATTAGTTGCTTGTAGTAGATGAGTCGGTCGGTGTGTGGGGTGCCTTTGAGCTTGTTAATTGAGCACAAAGATTTCGTGCACTACTATAACTTACATGCCTGTAATGGCATGCGCTTGTAGCGAAGTTGTCTGAGTATGGAAAATGCATCTTAAATGTAAGGGTCTGTTCAGATCTCGTCAAGGCCCTTAGGCGGCCTATTAACTACGACATAAGGGTTTGTCACCAACCTACTTGAAGTATATTTTTTATTTGAAAATATTTATGTCTGGTAAGTATATTATTAAAGATAACAAAGCCACTTAAAAGCACTCATTATCACCCTATTTTTCTATTTTAATTCCTGTGAGAAAACAGCTCAAGAGAAACATTACATAATCACCAGTAATCTAAAAGAACATTTAAAACATCTAATCGAATTGTAAGGTAATTAGACAAATTATGATTACAATTTAATAGATCGAACTTAAAGAAACCGAAACATTTAAAAACTGGTAAAACTTCGAGTAATTGTTACAATTACATGGGCATGTTATGAATAGACGGTATCAAAGTGAATGAGCGGTGCCTTCAAAGGGTTCTTGAAGCTTCTGGGCATCGTGGTGCTCGGTACATTCCGATACACATGGCTTGTAATTGTTCCTATCAGAGGTCCCTCGAACAATTAACGTATTTCCTCAATAACGCCGACGGTAAAGAATGAAATTTTATCGTGAGCGCGCTGTGTGATTGTATTTAACGCGTTGCAATAATGTTGATTGATGGGAGAATATTATTTTTATATTACAGCTGCCTTATTTTATTACGACTGGTTGGGTGGTTTAAGAGTTTAATAGTAGTAGTTTGTGTTATAATTAAACATTTTGTTTGAGATAGTAAACAGTTTTGTAAACTCATTTCACTCCTGTTTATACTTTTTTGGCCTAAAAATCCTTCTCTTTTGGAGCGAATATTTGAATACTATTACCAAAACTTAATAATGCTAAAGGGTAGTTATTTTATTTTTCTAAGCATCCATTGCAACACTCGTGTTAAAGTACAAGGCCGATTTTGGCTATACACTGCAACTACAGACGATTCGAAAACTGATGGCGTTCACTAACTATCTGTGGTAGCACTTTGGTCATTTACCTTGGTTTTTTCAATCAATGCTGATATTATGAATGACTTCCTGATCAACTAAATTCATGGGCGAGCCCCAAATCAGAGAAAATAACGATAGTATATTCTAACATGCATTTTAACTCATCTACTGAGTGCGGGTGATTCCATGGCTAACAGCTAGTAATGTAAATAAAAAACACAACGTTTTTAAAAGCCAATTACTAGCACACTGTTTCCTTCCCCCGCAGCTTGCTTCGCAGGTTGAATTCTCCTACACGTTACGGTTTTTGCTCGAGGCCCTCAACGATCTTCCAAGAGGTCAGAGTCTGCAATTATTGACTTGAAAAATGCGACTCTTTATATAATTATTGTCAGCGAACGCAGCTTGTGAGCGGCACCTTTGTTTACTCAAGATCAGTCTTCTAGTTTTTATTAAAGTTTGACGGATGAGTAATGCACCTTTTTGGTTTATTTGCTTTAACGGATCTATGTACTTGGTTTTAAAAGATCGTTTTATTTTGCAAGAGTGGTACTGGTGAAAATGCTTTGTGTACGAAATACATTTGCTTTTTAGTTCACTTTAAACCGAAAATGTTGCAAAATAAATACCTCAGTACTTACTCATTGAATTAAAAAAATAAGTATAACGAAATGGATTGCAGTTAGACGGTGCATTAACAGCGGTAACTACTATCGATTGTTGTAAAAAGAACATTAATTAATATCGTAAGAGATAATGTTAAAAGATCTTTATACATAATTGCTATTTGCGGTCATCATCGTTGCACGGAACCCTAACAAATCTTCGTAGGTTTCCGTATAAAAACATATCAACTGCCAACCCAACATAATCATTAATACTCTCTTTAAACAAAAACGTTAATATTCCTGGATATTTTCTACATTTTATAAGTCTGTTTGCATATTCCTTCCCGGGATGGAAATAAGAAAGTGGCGTGGACCGTGTCCCTTGGGAAATCTTCACAAAAAGGTTCCCGGACAAACAATGGAGGACCAGACTGTTTGAACTTAAGAGGCTTGCTCGACGTCTATACGAAACTGTTTTATATACATTTCGATAGTTATTTATGGCTCTGGTTTACATTTATTGAATCACTTTTTTGTTGACTTTTGATCAAATCGGTTTACGGAAATGATGTTTTGAAGACTACACTGATTTTGTAGTGTTTACTGTGAAATGTATTGGAATAACACGCTTAATTTGTATATAAATTGTAGTTCACAAAATTACACACAATTTTAGTTATGAAAATATTTTTCATTCGTTCTCTTTTCGGTTTAGTCTGTCTTTATATTTTGCAGTAATTTTTCCGATGATGTATCAAAGAGCTTTGTCTTACCATGACCTATTATTATGCAGAAACAATGAGAATTACCAAAACGAACTCCGTTTAAAAAGAATTGAAATCTCCATTCAAACAGTATATAAAAACGTAGACTAATTCAGTTGCGTCTGGCCACCTGTTTTATAATTTTGCATTTTCTACGTTAACCGCTTCAAATAAAAACAAACTTAAGTATTCAAAATAAAAGTGCAAGAAACATGTCCGTCTGGGATAACTTTTACATTTGAATTCACCAAGGATTGCCACTGACTGTCGTCTGGTAGATAAGAGAGTCAAAATTATACGAACTTAATACTATTTTGCATTTAACTACGTAGAGATTTATTTGAAATACACATTTTCTTATTCGGTGGTTTGAGTTTCAAGAAATTGCTCGTTTGTGTTGGCTCTGCTTGGAATTGGTATGCATTTATTTGTATCAAGAATCATAAAATAAATGAATGCGGTGTTATGATCGACATCAAACTACGAAAGATGAGTGTTTGGTTGAAATTGTTAAAACGTAAAGAAAACACCGAATAAATCTATTGCATACGTACTTTATATTATACTAGCAGCGCCCTGCGGATTTACCCGCGTTGTGCCCGTTCCCGTGGGAATTTCGGGAATTTTATACATATAAATCTCTTGAATCACTCTATTGAAAAAACCGCTTCAAAATCCGTTGCTTAGTTTTAAAGTTCTAAGCATACATAGGGACAGACAGACAGACAGCGGAAAGCGACTTTGTTTTATACTATGTAGTGATGAGTATGTTGCTCTTTGATTTGTGCAGTTGAATTAATTAATTAATATTTTATAAGTTACAGCCTTATTACAAAACTTTATTTCATATATTTTTTAGAAAAACCTTCTTAAAAACAAACTTCCTTAAACCCTACCTATTTACTAAATTTATAAACTGTTATAAACAACTAGAGTTGAAAAAGTTCTAACTCAGATTTGTCGTCGGGAACTCGGGAACTACGAACTCCTGAAGAGCTGGGATAAGAAACTTCACAACTAGGCGGATTTTATAAGATTTCAAAATATAACTTAGTTGAAACGAGTTCCAGTTTGAAAATATCACTACAATTATTAGGACTGGGTCCCTCGATAAAATAAGTTTCGTTTATCGAACTTTGAAAATCACTTGGGAAGTTCCTTTTGTTTTCATTATTATATGATGTTTGAAAATGATTGAATTAATGTTTTGGGAATTGAAATCGGTAGAAATATTGACTGTTATTCATTATAAATAACTATAAATATTGATTTCATGGAAGAGTGAAGACTGCCTGCAAATAATCATTTTGAAATCAAAATCATTAATGTTATTATTATTTAAAGTAAGATAACTGTTATTTTTAACAGTCACATCTCTATTACTATAGCTAATATTTCATCATTTAAATAAATAAATAATAATAAATAAATAAATCATTTTAAATGTTCATTCTTTGTTGGTGTATGTAATGATTAAAAATCATAAATTAATAAAAAATCAATTACAACATTTATTACTCTCAAACCTTTAAACTTGATAAATGTACGTTATTTATTGAACACAATAATATTATCAGTATCACACTAGCTTTAATTTATCGCATTGTTTTATAATCTATGAACTATGTTTTAAATGCACAGTTTAAAATAAACTAAATTTCAATATATTTGTCCATCGGTCTCATAAAACATTTTCCTGTTCAAATTGTATAAACCATGTTCGTTTTATATAAAATTGATCACAGTAATTGAAGTACAATGGGCTTGTTTTGAGCCGTAAATCTCTTTGTTTGGTTTCAATTCCTTTTTGTTAAACACAGGGCTGATTGAATGTTTTTAATTTTCGTTTCAGCAAGTTTTGTTTTCTCTAGATAAATTAGCCGTTCTTTTTTTAACCCAGCACACTAAAAAAGAAGTGTTATGACTTTTTCGAGTTTGTCTGTCGAAGAGTCTGTATGTCTGTCCGTGCGTCATACTTTTTATGAATGAAAGAGTTGTGTTTGTTTCGTATATTGTTAAAAACAATAAAACATACTCTACGACTTCAACATGAAAAACAAACACTTCTTAAATTGACAGAAAAAATCAATGATTATTGGCAAACTATATATTATTGGCGTGCAAAACAAACTGAAACAAATAACCATCACATGTAACACAGACAACGTTTGATACTTTCACCAATAAAACAAATATGTTTACAAATGAATAAAATCACAAAGTGTCCTGTAGACCGTAAAATTTGGCAGTGCAGTTAACATGCGGGCGTGTAAACATAGGCGAATGGACTGTAGACTTAGGAAACACTTTACAATCAGAAAGTTTTCGCTAGTCAAATCACAGGACTTACTGTTTACATTAACATTACATTGTTTGTTCACGTAAACTGGGTATCAAAAAAATTACCACGCCTGAAAAAAGTTTTTAAATAAAACTGAGACTAATTTCATAAGTATGTTGGCACAGTGCTTTGTGAAATCGCTAACTGTCTCGGGGGTTGCGGGTTCGATTCCCGCTCGAAGTCAAAAATATGTGCAGACATAGTTGTTGACGACGACGTCTGGTATTTGTTATCGACTGGTTGTGTACTTGTATGTAATACCTAGTATGAGTAGCTTACATTCCGTAATGCAAGCTTAGAGCTTAGTTTGAGTCTAATCTTGGTCTCTGATGATGTAACGCTATCCTGCAGAAGAAACAGTAACTTAAGATAAACTAAAACATGAACAATCTGTAACAATATAACACTAGATAATCACAAAAACAAAGTCATCTAAAATGTTATAAAACTTAACATCTGCTACGTTTATGTCGTGTTAAGTGAATGTTTAGTTAACAACTAAAAATAGGCGCTTAAAAGTCGTAAATTTGCCAAATTTAGAATATAACAAGCAAGGCAGTGTTGTAGTTTTCTAAAGGCTATAAAATCGGTTCAACGTTATAGGGGGCATAATAAACAAATGCGCAGCTCTGATACGGGTGGTCGAACAAAATGTACGACGTGAGGACACAACCCACCCCCTACGACCCTTGTTTTATTTGTCATAGGTCCTGCCTTTAATTATTATTACCCTTTCTTTATGCGAGCAAATATTGGAGCAACGACTTATGATACTAATTTTAAGTGGGAATGTTGTTTATAAACTTGTTAATGTTGTTGGGAAGATCAGATATAAACCAAAATAGTAATCCAGATATCTTATAGTGGTATCCAGATTTCCGTGTTTAGATTTCTGTAAGGTTTTTTATAAATGAAATAGTATTTGTCTACGTCACTGTTCTGAAAACCTAAACGTAAGTAAGAGGCATTTAGCACTTTTTTGAGCCATGTCAGAGGCCTTTGGCGGCTCAATAACTCTGACACCAGGATTGGTCAGGTTGACCATCAACTCGATGAAGAAGAAGAAGAAGTGGATTCTTACAATACAACTGCAGTTGTAGTTCTTCATCACATTTTATATTAAGAAATTAAAATTCACAGTCGATAAGCAACTCTTCAGATTAATTATTAACAGCCTGTGCACAATAGTGTAAAGAAAATCTGTATCCAATAAATATAAAATCGCCAATCAATTTTCTAATAACAAACCAATTATGAAACAAAATTATTTTAAGCAATCTATAGGACCAAAATCAATTTAAAATGACTTTAATGAAAAATCAGGTGAATATTTTGTTGAACCATCAATTTTTATGATCCCCTAGTTTGGTAAAGTAACAAGGGTCGTTATGTCGGATTTCGTGATAATGTTAAACAAACAACCGTTATAATGTGCTATTAATTTTTAACACACACTTTTAAGGGAACTTTATTCGCACTGTGCATTACTGTGTGTAATTTTAGCGGAAATTGTTCTTATCCCAGCTGTATTTTAATTGATGATGTCTGAAACCAATGATCATTGATCATTACCGACGTTGGTCAACTGTGATTACAGTTGATCAAGTCTGCCACCGATTATCAAAAATATCAGCCACCGATAATCACCGACGTGACCTGCCGATGATCACTACCGTTGACCAATCGTGATCACGAATGATCACCGATGTTTCGTACACTGATATAAAGTATTAGCGTGTAATGTCCCACTGCTGGGCAAAGGCCTCTCATCTCACTGAAGATATCAGTACAGTGAGGACCATAAAGCGTAATCACCACACTTGCCTATTGCGTGATTTCAAACCCGAGCCATTTTTTTTAAAGTATACGGTAAAGGTACTGATATAAGTTTTTTGTAAAATTTTATATTTATAAGTAGGTTCATTTAAATAAAAGGTTAGAATAAAAATGAATGATATTACATCAACAGGAAAGTAAATACAGCAATAGGCAACGGCGCGGCCGTGACAATATTTGTTTTCTCTCATAATGCGGAAATAAAATAAGCTTAAATAGAACAAATTTATTTGCCAATTTTGTTTATTTAATGGCGAATTCGAATGATGTTATCCTTTTATTACTTTGGTACTTTTGTATATGTTCATACGAGTTGTTAACTAACGTTTCTATGTTATTTTTACTAGGTTAGTGGCCAACCCTAGTGTCGGAGTTTTTAGACCGCCTAAAGGCCTCCGACATGGTCTAACGATTGAAACAAACGGGACCGACAATTTAACGTGTCCTCCGAAGCACGGTAGCGCTCAGATAGAAATGCTGAAAATGAGTTAGTTAGGTTCTTACTATAAAAGCGATAATAGCGCTGTTTCTGTATGTAAAGCTATCACACTTAAACCTAAAAATTACACCGTGACATGTAATTTTATCTTGAAAGTACATTGTGGGTGAAATCGCGGGGAACAGCCAATCTAAAGATATTTTCTTCAGCTTCAGTTGGTAAAAAGGTGTTAACTGTGAAACCTTTAACCAACTTTTTAAAAATACGTAAAAGCCTTAAAAAAATATTATGTAGAAAAATAGTATGGTTTGCAAACACTTTCTCTTAATTAATAAGTCTAATTACCTAAAATCAAGGTCAAGGTCCAGTTCAAATCTTGATAATCCCACAAAGCCCAACCAAAAACCTCAGTAAGAGCTAATCTTAAAACTGTAACCACAAAGGCTAATTCACCTGATCGCTTTATCTTTTAATCTCTTCATAATTTCAACTACAATTTGAACGCAGGATGAACATAAGTATCACAACAGATAGAAAGAGAGAGAGAGAGAGAGAGAGAGAAAGAGAGAGAGAGAGATAATTCCAATTAGTAGTCTCATTAATAAAGTTAACAAACGAAACGCCAATTCAAAAATTACTGTAACAATGTATTATTACGTGATCTGGCGACACCAAGTGATTGGCCGAAGATAATGATCGTGGTTTTGGACGCATCGGATTTCGCATCACGTCGTGTTGATTGTGGAACGACAAACCGGCCGCTAGCGTTCCAATTACTAGCGACATAGACACCCTGTGCCGTACTGTATACTACATAGAGTAGTTAGGTAGAGTCCTTCATTGTGCCTCTGCAATACCTAATAAGGATCGCGTTCATTGAGGTCGCTGTTATGTAATTGCATCGTGATTGCTCTTTGGAGATTGCAGTTGCGTTTTTTAAAGGTATTGAAGCAAATGAGCATGGAAATGCAGTAGGTAGTAAAAACTTTTTGATGAGAAGTTTTAGAGGTAAAAAATAATAAATGTTGTAAAAATATCACTATCATTAGTTAAAACTAAAACTTACAAATCCATTTTAAGCAACTGGCCCATGAAATCCAATTATCCAATTTAGATCAAAGTTAAATTATGTATTGATTTCATTTGTCTGAAGATCAAGTCCTTTAGATTTTATTTGACCTGCGAAAATCTAAATTTTTCGACATAACATAAATATGTTTTGACTTTTGATGTTTTGGGCCATATATTTTGAAAACCTGCAAATTAATGAATATAGCTAAAATGATTAATTAACGACCACAAAATGCATAGGTAAATGTTTTTTGTGTTGTCACATCACATGTATCACCTGTATCATAGTATGTAGTGTCCATTCTATGTGTATAGATTAATCTGTGAGAGCACCACCAACCCCCGGTTCTCACTTATCAGGACTCGCTGCTAATACCACCCGAAGGGCGCCGCCCAATCTGCCTTCCCGCTTATCTCAATTTAATGGCTTCCGTTTAATACCGCCTTTGTCTAATTCGAGCGTCCTACGGCTGGCTATTGTTTAATCGACCGGTAAAAATTTATGTCTTCAGTAATTAACATAATGTTGGGGTTTTAGTCAAGCTTTACAAGGTTGCTTGTTTTGAGACTCGTAAAATATTGTAATTTAGATAAAACACAGCCTTGTTTAGTGCTAGGACTATAAATTCTTGCTGCTTCCTCCGTAATTAAGCTAAGGTAAGCTCGAAATCCTCTCGAAACGCCAGACTTTAGTTTTATCAAAGATAACTCTAATACAAGGTACTGAAATAAGTAATTAAACTTTATTGCAAAGTAAACCATTCTCTAATACTCCAATACTGCTATCTGTATTTCGGCTCTGATTTAGGAGCGGCCCTCATCACGAAAGTCTATTCTATTTGAAATCCTTATATTAAGTTCATAAATAAAACCCTTGCGCAAAGGGTGGTTCATTTGGAACGATATCACGTTTACCCTCAAATCAAAAGAACGATATAATCCAAAGCATTTCCGTGGAAATGGCGACAGAAAAATTGTGAGTCAAAGCCATTGTTTCCAATATCGACGGAGGGGAAACTTTTATTGGGCACAAAGTGGGTATTATTCACGGAGTTCGCGGGTCCGACGCAATCAGCCTCGGCGCCGGATCGGACCGTGGAATTAGAACGGACGCGCCGCCTCTGAATGTTAAGATATTTTTACAAATACGGGCAATTTTCAAAAGGGTTCACTTCTTACAAGGAGGCGACCCTTTTCAATTACCGGCCTTGCAGATCAAAAGAACCACAATTATGTGGTGATTACAATTATTTTTGTGTACGATATTTGAATAATGTTTAACTTTTGGGTCAGTTTTCATGCTTGGAACATAGTTAAAATAGCTTCAAATATTCTGAATAAAATCACCCGTTGAAATATCGTTGTACGGTTTTGCGTTCTTTTTGCATACGTGCGAGTGAAATGGTTGTCTAAATCGTTTTTATGAACAAAGGTTTAATGAATATCGAAGCTTACGTCTATATTTTATAGCTCTATGATATACTCGTCTACAGCCATTACTATTATTGCCTCGAGAGCCAATATTTTCAAACCCCCGGGACTGTAACGCGTTTGGAATCTCAATTATCAAATGATGACCGTTTTTCACGATACAACTCGTATTGTATTGACGTTCCCGATATTGCGAAGGAATAGAAAGAAAATCTTCAGTTAGAAATGTATTGTCAAAGTTATCTTTTGTTGTAAACCTTCCTAGGGGCCTAAATTGTTTTAAGGTGTAACGTTTGGTCTTTATGCTATAAAATCTCAATGCAGGGCAAAGCTTTCTCAACCATATGTGTAAATAAGATTATCAAGACAAAATAGGGATGGAATTTGATTAGGCGTCATTTTGACAAGTTTGTTGGCACAGTGGCATGTGACAGCGCTTACTGTATTGGGGGTTGCAGGTTCAATTCCCACTATGAGTCAACAATATGTCCAGACATGGTTGTTGGCAACGAAGTCTGGGTGTCAATATATATTATTCCATAGCACAAGCTTAGAACTGTGAATTTTTCCGGGTGTCTTTTAATTCTTATAAATACTATGCAAATAGTCTTCTCAATAATAATGCTATTTCCAAAAAAGAGACGGTTATCAATGCCTCGGAATCTATTTTTACAGCTAGACCTATAATGAATAACTTTTACCTTATTTACACATACGAATATTGTAATATTTCGTGTTAACTAAACAAGGAATATTTTGAGTCGCATGTTAGGCAAAGGTGTGCTCATTTATGGGTGTTTTACTTGTAAGAATTTATGTGTCTAGCGGGACGTTAGCGGCACGTGGACATTTGCATACTCACATAACAACGTGCTAAATTCTATAACTAACACGTTGGGGACTAAATAATGCCTACATTGTTACAAGGCGATATGTCTGGTAAATCGCTTTACTTGAGTTAAGTTTTTAATTTCATAGTTGAATATTGAAACTACGAGTATGTTTACGGATAGACTTTGCTTTTATCACTATCAGCACTATTTTTGGGGATTTCGGGATGAAACATAGCCTATAACCTTTCCGGTGAATATGCCTCTTAACAGGAACCTTGATTACAGAAGACTTACGTTGCGATACTTATAAATAGAAGTGAAGTGTGTCGGTAAATGTAGTTTCAATTTAAAATGTTTAGTGTTCGCCTGGACCTAAGAAACCAGTTAGTGTAAGTTCCAAGTTTAAGAAGGGTCTAGGGACAAACTTTAGGACCAAAGTTAGTAACATTCAATTGTTTGAATTGAACCTATATTTATATAAAACTTCTATCTGATGTTCTACCCAATAGCTTTAGCCTTCTATGAACACCGGTTCTGTAAAGAGGCCGAAAAGTTATAGTGTTCGTTTTAAATCAGAAAACCAGTGTTCATGCATTCCTTCTATCAACATCCTTTGTATTGAGCCTTGACTCAAAAACAATTATTGATAGATTATGAGATTTGAATAGAATGTTGCTACAATGAACTGACCCATCCTCATAAGAGAGGGAATTGATATTAACAAAGTAAAATGACTTATTGGACAGAGCCAAGTGTAAAGTACGTAGACGTTTATGAGTTCGCGTCTCGCCGTTACTTTCAGAACAAATATACAAAAGGTGCAACGAACGATCGTTTATTTTCTTAAGAAAATAGTTTTTGGTCATAAAATTGTTACGTCTTCCGGATAATATTATTTGTTTATATTGAATGTGTGCGGAAGTAGAGATTGATAAAGCTAATTTATAGTCAACTATGTTCGTTATTTGAAAGTTTTGTTTTTATTAGATACACAGTTTCGTGCCTGTTTTGTTTCGTGTCATTTTTATTAAGGTGAAGGCTTCAAAATGAAATGAAATGCGAACACAAGTCAAATATTTTTGTCGTTTTGATGTTTAAAGGTTCCTTTCGAATTCCTTTCGAGAATAATAGAAGAATTTTAGAAAAGCCGGTGGGCTTACAAAACTAGTATTACTACCAAAAACGATAGAAGCACACGATCGTAGCTGACGACGATTTGTTAATCAGTAACAAGTAAATACTGGGTGACCCTTTTTGTGCCAACCGCTTTCTCGGGCCTACGAAAAGTATGAATGAATATATAGAATCTATGCTACATTCATACTTTTTGTAAGTGTTGTTTAAGTACGTAAAAATACCTCTAATAAAACTTGTTGTTTTTGGGCAGTGCGGATACTTTTGTATTCCTCTCAGTTTGTAATCTACTAAGCATTGAGCAAAGTAAAATATTCTGCACTCGGCATACCTGACTTAACTCTGTCTTGGATTTTACATTTCGCACTTGATCTTCCGCGTTCAAATTTTTCACTAAATTCTAAACCATTCGACTTTGAACTTTATTTCAGTTACACTAAATCTCTTTTGCAAACCAAAATGTACACTCCAGTTACTTTTTGCAACACTAATTCGTAGTAGCTCCAGAATTTTTATGGGGTTGTAAGCTTTGACTCGTTTGTTTAAAATGTGCTCTATGTGTTGGGAACAGGATGAATTTTCGCATGTTTATTTTATATAGGTTGTTAGGTTTCTTTCGACCGGCTAAAGGGGGCCTCCACTCTGGAGACATGATCTCGGAATCCTCATTTATCATGCTTGTCACGTGTTGACCGTCCCTCGTGTGTACAATACATAGTAAGGATATAAAGTTTGTTTATAAATCTGATATTTTGAAAATAATCTACATATCTAACTAGATGGAAAATAGAACAGAATAATGTGATTTGGACGAGACAAATGACATAGGGGTTAAAGACATTGAGACTAGGTTCAGCTTTGTTATGGTGCTTTGCATTATCTGCTTGCTAAATCTCATCAGAATCTGTCATGTCCTTAATGAGCAAGCCACAACGCCATTCATATATGCATCAAAATACTAATATTATAAATATGAAAAACTTCTTCTTGGCCAACAAAACAAGTGCAACTCTACCAACATCAAAAAATATTTCTACCATTGGTGATATATAGGTGACAGGTGATCATCACACATGTCTAATACTCGCTTATGTTCTATCAACATCACCGGCTCAAAGCTCACGATAGAGATCTCTAACTTGCATCCCAGTACCATCTGTTTTAAGCGCAAAGGAACCCACGGGGAACAGCCAGCATTCGATATGCAAACATCAGTTATATATGTGTAATAATGATTTACTCCGCATACACACCACAAGTTACCATCAAAGTTAATTGTTTCACCCGAACTAGTAACATAACCACGCAATCATGTTTCATTCCATGATGGTATAAACCAGTAACGTAGTTGTGAACTTAAACATTGGCATCTAATGGAAATTGAATGATTAATGCATCTCTGATGGGCGGGTTGGCGATAGTTGCGTATTGATTTCTGAAGTATAAATAGGCTAGTTCGGATTAACAATTTAGTTCAAACATATTATGTTGTTTGAGATGAAGACTGAAAAAGGAATTAAAAAACTGCAATAAATGTATGATTTAATATCCTACTAATATTATAAATGCGAAAGTTTGTATGTATGGATGTATGGATGTTTGTTGCTCTTTCACGCAAAAACTACTGAACGGATTTGGATGAAACTTTACAGTAATATAGGTTATACATCATAATAACACATGGGATACATTTTATCCTGAAATTCCCACGGGAACGGGTACAACGCGGGTAACACCGCGGGGCGCGGCTAGTTTGTTAATAAGTTTACTTTCGTCAAACTGGTTTCTAATGTTTAAGAGTTTACGGATACACTTCGCTTTTATTTTACTTCCGTCAATTTGAAATATGTTCATGCTACAGTGTATTCCTCCAGTGTACTGATATTTTCAGTAAGATGAGACTTTTGCCCAGCAGTGGGACATAACAGGCTAATACTTTATTTACAGTTAGGTATTATAGTGTTTTTCCTAAGAGCTTTTCCAACTTGTAGACGGCTGATACTCTGATAAATATTTAATTTCTTGAAGTGCGTTTTTTGAACCTTTAATGATTGTACAAGAGAAACTTTTTATCCTGGATGGATTAAGAGTTTAGGCCCATCTCGTAGCCAGATCTGGTACCTAGCTACGAAATGAGAAAAGTGTTTTCCCATCTTGTAGCTAGCTACTAAATGGGAACGATCTATTCGGTAGGTTAGGGTTATTTTTTTTTTACTATTCTTTTTCCTAAATCTTGGACTTTCGAATTCCTATTTCGTAGCCAGCTTCGAATCGGGATTATTTCTCCCATTTAGAAGCTAGCTACCAAATCTGGCTACGAGATGGGCCTAAACCGGATTAAGCAAGTGGGCGCAATATGTAAAATAGAACCTCAAGTTTCTATGTAAACATTTTGATTCGGAGATCCAAAAAAGAGAAAGTACAATACTAAAATATTAAAGGAATATCTAAAAGGGTTTTTAATCCAACTAAGGAGATATTCTCTGATTTCTCCGTTAAGAAAAACAAACCTTTGTTAAAACCGAAAGGGTATCCAATGTAGTTTGTAATATTTTCTTTGCAAATTCAACTTCGTTTCTTCAAAGATTATATCAAGTTTCATTAAGACAACTGTTAGTTTGACTGTGTTTTTATCGAGATGAAATTTTATAAGAATTGTTTTTTTTTTGTTAACTAGAAATATTGTTTGTTCTTTAAAAACAGTGTACGTAGAACAGGATCGTTATTTTATTACAAGCTCCTTTCTATGGTTTCACTCGTATTTTATTCAGATTTGAATTCATTTTTAAGAAACCATATGTGTTATTTTCCAACTGTCTGCTTATTTAATTACAATAAAATAGGTTAAAACCGTGTGAATGCTATAGACCGACAAACATAATCACTACATATTATAAAACATTGTCCCCGGCCGCGTCTGCCTGTCTGTCTGTTCGCGATAAACTCAAATACTACTGCACGAATTTTGACGCGGTTTTTCAAATAGATAGAGGATTTCAAGAGGAAGGTTTATATGTATGTATAAAAATTCCCGAAATTCCACGGGAACGGGCACAACGTGGGTAAAACCGAAGGGCACTGCTAGTATTAAATAAAATTAAGCTTATTACGTGAGTTAAAATAAAGTTAAACTCAAAATTAATATTTTCAAAGGCAGTTAAATACAATTTTATGTAACCTTTGCGCATTTTCTCATCAAACAATTTCAAGGTGTCGGAAAAAGGCAGACAAAGCGAGAAATAACAACGCCCCTAACCACAATAGCAAAGCGAAACCAAATTAAGGATTCCAACGAGAATATCTTGTGAAAAAGAAGGTTGAAATTACGGTAGGCTGTGATTTGAATTTATTACCCTGAGGCTAATTTTATTTCGGTTATACAAGTAAGAAAGGCGCCTTGTCCATTACTGAAGGGCAATAACGACCTCCTGCCTTAAAAAAAAATCTTTATGCAGATAAATATTTTATTCGATTTGGTCCGCATTTAAAAGTAATTTAATTATACAAAATAAAAAATATATAAAATAAGCTTTTGCAATATTATTTCACCAGCTTTAACAGTATTCCTGAAAAGTATTTGCGTTTCACAAATTAGAAATCCAATCGAGTGATCCTTTTCGAACATTAAAAACCCCTTGAGCATTTGATCAATCTACCTTCAATCGTTTTGTTCATTTAAAAGTACTAAAAGAGGAAATTCAGGAAGTTTCAACAACAAATGTTCAAACGGTATGCCTGAAAAAGCCCCAAGGAGCAGAAAAAGCTCGGAATACACAATACATTGCGCACAATCGACTATACATTTAAAACTTACGTCCGCAGGTAAATGTTGCCTCTTAATAATAAAAAAGCGGGAGAAGGGAAAACTCTGGGAAAACGAGCAATGTTTATCGAGAAACAAAGGCAACTGAGGCATACAATATGCATAATGATTGTACTAAATTAGGACAACAACGGTCCCTTTTACGCGGACTCAAATTGCTTATTGTGTAGTGTTTTCGAATTCTTAAAATATTAAAACGTTACTGGTGAAACGACAAGCGCAAAATGTACGTGTAAATATAACGCGTTTGTATTCATTCCGTTACTTGAAGTGATGAATGTTAAATGAATGAGGAAAATATATGTGTGGACTTGGTATGTTTGTGGTTATTGTGGAAGATAAGGGGGTTGAACGAGTCAATCAAGGATGCTGTATAATAACAGCCTTATTAATAAGACCTTTGTCTTCGGTATAGTTAGTATCTCGTACAATATTGTGGCTGTTAATTTTATACATGTATACTAGCAGCGCCCCGCGGTTTTACCCGCGTTGTGTCCATTCCTGTGGGAATTTCGGGATGAAAAATTGCCTATGTTACTCGTGGATAATGTAGCTTGCGAATGGTGAAAGAATTTTTAAATACGGTCCAGTAGTTTTTGAGCCTATTCATTACAAACAAACAAAGTTTTCCTCTTTGTAATATTAGTGTAGATAGTGTAGATTTACTAGCTGTTCTGCGCGCTGGTTCCACCCGCAATCCTATAGATGGCATTAAGAAAATGTTGTAGATTGCACTTTCGTTATTTTCTCAGATTTAGTGGGGTCGCACCCATATATTTTATTGATCAGGAAAAAATATTCCTCTTCATTAAATTAGTATACATAGAAAATCTGAATAGTACTCTGTACTGATATCTTCAGTGAGATGAGATGCTTTTGCCCAGCAGTGTGACATTACAGGCTTATACTTTACTTTACTTTCTTTACTCTGAATAGATGTTAACCTTCCCGTTGTACTCAAGAAAACGTAACTGGAATAATTGAAAAAATACATGACGGCATGTCTTTCACCACTATTTTTTCTCTTACACTGAATTTATTACACACTTTTTACATACGCACGTACCATGTTGAAAATATAATGCAAGAAATCAAATACTCCTATACCTTTTAACTAGTGAGGAGGAATAAAGGCCAACACTGCGTTAAGCGTGCGCTCGCCGCGGTTCCATACAAAAGTGAACCGTTGCGGGCGCCCGTCACGTGCGGTTTCATACAAAAGTGAACTGCCGCGTGCGGTGTCATACAAAAGTGAACCTCCGCGTGCTCCCGCCGCGTGCGCCCGCGACCTACCCTGAAAGTTATTCACACTGTGCTGGAATTAACAGAACAACAATATAACAACCTAATAGTTTTAATATGCTAATAGTGATATTTTTGCAAATATAATTGTAATCCGATACACTTTTATTGCTTTTTAAGAAGCCATAAAATTTGTCTATTATTATGTAAAAATGTGTCGTAAATTATCGCGTACAAATTATTAAGATCTTTTATTTTATTGTTTGAATATTAAAAGTTGTTTTTTGCTAAGGCGTATTGGAGATGATGTTATTATAAGGTATTTTTACTCTGTTTATCATTAAAAATAGTTCAAAAGGTTAGGTTTAGTAATTTTTAATACACAAAATATGTTTTGTTTGCGCCTTTTGCGGCTCATAAGCTGTGATTTCTACCCCTATTGGGTGTGATTCACTTATCTTCTTAACTTCAATTACGCTTTTGCGTAAAACCTTATTGCTGCTGTATTTGTTTTAGATATAACTTTAAGGTTTCAGCTATAAGAACAGTGAAAATAATTTAATTCCATAATGTAAATCTACTACTTTATTCAATATAGGTTTAAAATGTTCACAATTGATTTTTCCCTGAGTATTCGAGAGTTCAGAAGCTCGGGACCTTTCTTAGCCTTAAATATTTGATGGTATTTTTTATATACCTCGAGGTGAGTGGTGAACACTTTCCTCCATCGTAAGGCTCTCTCTCTATATGTTGTGACAGTCGAAGTACAATTTACGATCGTTCACCAGCCAGATAAAACAGCCTTTGTCACACCAACTCGGTAACACTCTCCAATTTTACGACACAATAAATTTTCAAACACTATTATGATTCAAATCGGACCAGACCCACAATATAGAAACACCCCTTTTTATCGAACGTAAATACATTCGAAATATTCACAAAACATTTTTTTACACAACAACATACGCACAATAAAAACCTATATTCAATAGAGTAGCTGTAGACTTTTTAAAGTTTTTATTTAGTCACGTTTATGGGAGCCACTCGTGATTAATAAATTATAAAGTTATGATTTTTTATTCATTTCGAAGATTACTGGGATTCAACTGAAGTCGATTTATTTTTATGACGTTTCACTAAATAGGAAGCATAAATAATTTACGTTAAACATCTGTTGTCATTATTCAATTTGATTGCTTATTTCCTTGTCGTTAAAAAGCGTAAATTACTATAATTATTAAACAAAAGTGTCAGTTAAATATATAATAACATAAAACCTATTTTTCTATGATACATTGTTTTCCAACACTATTCAGCGATGATTGAACTACGTTTGTCACAGGTTAGATGATAGTCTCTGGGTTCTTTTTGTTATCATAGTATAATCAACATTATTTCCATCAACTTTATTTCAGTCATCGCTTTGTATTAACAAACGTTCAACTCCTCAGCCAATCAGCGAAGGTTCCTAATCCGAATCGATATGGACGTAAGATGTTTGATATTTTGCTACACCCTCGTAATTCCGATCTCGGATCTTAATCCGTTAACTACTTCTAGGCGTTCACTAAATCGGTACTGAAAATTTATTACTCAATTTATTGCTTTCCGATAACTTAGAATTAAAGTTACCCAAACATTTTCCGATTGTACGTCGAAGTACAAGTGTGCAATATGCGTATTGGATGCCGAAGGCGCATAATTTCCTTGACCACTAGGATTTATGTCGGTTCAACGACGGAAAGTGGTTTACAGCCTCGATAACAAATCACATTGATTTAGTACTGCAACATACTGTACGGATTTTGAAACATCACTTATTTTTAATAGTTATGAAACTAGGCATGGGCTGAGTATACAAGCTGCATAGAAGTCTGTGAAAAAATTGAAGGATAGGTTTCTATGGAAGACGATTTAGTGAAAGAAAATCCAATAATCGAAGGCCGTTTTTAGAGCATTGCTAAGAAAGCAAAGAAAAACTTCACCACGCAATATTACGGAAACAAAAAAGAGTAACTTTGGTAAGGTCCAGATGGATCTAATTTCGGTTCTTGAAAAGTTACTTACAAAGTTTCATATTAATATAATAGAAAGTTCAACTACTCTCAAAATATTGGCTCTTTATTATATAATACTTTGTATGAAATTGGTTTTGTAGTAGGTATTATGTAGGAGGCCGGCGGGTGACGGAAGCATCCCCACTTAACCTAGTTTGTTCTGTTAAAACTATTGCTCCTACTACGGGACAAATTTAATTTTGACTTTGAATAAAATTCAACTTTTGGTCAGTAAATTTCAGGATTTAATTTTAAGTCATTTATCAACTAATTAAAATGTGAGTGATCTTTCATTTGTTGTCAATTAGCGATCATCAATGAAGTCATAATTTCACCTACCCGTACCATCGTGCACCACTCGTTCTTTTCTCGATCGAAACACATTTAACCTTGTAACAAAACGAACAATCAAACGTCACAAAGAGCAATCAACGAAGTGACAATCGAGCCGATAGTACTTGAAAGATCTTACCACAATCGGGTCAATGGAGCCCTTTGATCCAAGCATTCACCTGTCTCCTTGAGTGCTTGGTCTTTCGCATACTAGACACTCTGGGCCCCTCAAGCCGACCTTAGCTCATGTTTACTTTATCTCATATATGCAACTCTCGATAGGTTTCGCATATATGGCTTGCTGAAATTGTGAATATGAAGGTGCGATGTTACTTTGTAGTTGGAACTGGGACAAAGGGTTTGCGTTGTCCTTGAAAAAGCATGGGAAGCCCTTGTAGCTTCTTCTTTAACTTGTAACTGTTCTACACTATGTAAAAACTGGTCTGTATAATAGAGATTTTAAATTGTTTCATTTAGCTACATACATTTAGTGAATGTTTGTGACCAATGCATTATTTTGTAATCATTAAATTTCGTGTACACGTAGTCTTCTTCTTAACATAAGAGCTGGGCTCCTGTCAATGGAGTTCTTTGCACTTTTCTCTATCTACTGCCATCCTCTTTAGCTGTACATACTCTCGCAACTCGAAGTTTTATATTGTTTGTATTATGCATCTTTTTAGATAGTATTACGATGGTTTTAAGCCACCACTTTAAAAAAAGAGTAATAAATCATGATGATGTAAAATAATAATAAAATTAAATAGTCTTAACCTTTCAAATAATGAAGTATTCGACTTTAAAAATATATGTGAACATCTGTTCTTAGTTCCTATAGCTTACGTGTAAACTCATGCACAAGTTATATTCGTAATTTGATACATGTCTATTAAGTTTTCTAAATGACTCATCCATAGAAATTTATGTTAAACATTATTCAATTATTCAATAATATACGTTTTTGGAACCTGTTTCGGATATCAAAAAACGATAACCTTACCAAAAGTGAAATATAAACTTACACGGGACGGACGGAAGAACAAAAAACGCTGTACATTTCAAATATGGCTTTGAACAATTTACAGTAACAACGTCAATAAAATACGCAAACGAATAAAATGTAACCAAAGTTTAGGCTTCGGAAATCAAATGTACCGAAATTGGTCATAAAAAGTTAAAGGACAATGTCGATGTTTTATGTTTTTGCTCCTCAAATATATTGGTTATCTCTGGGATATAATTGCACTATATATCAATGAGTTTTTCCCTCAATTATTGCATTTCGGTGCTCGACATCTGCTGTCAGTGCCAACATTCTTGTGTAACGACAACGCAAAATTGCTCCAACCGTCATTGGCTTTTATGTCGATGGAATAAGTTTCACATTTAGATAGCGACGTTATTAGAGTTATCTTTGCGCTGCTGCTTGACAAAAGTGGATAAGTATGAAATTCTTGGTTTTGAGGGGCTGTTAAAAATGTATGCAAGCTTGAGGCTTTCACTTTCTCGGATGATTACATGTACAATTATAAAACAACACAGTTTTATATTATGGAACTCTTTCTACTTTCAAATTTTGAACAGAATACCGATCTTTATTTCTTAATTTATCTTCTATGCATTAAAGTGTTTATTACCATTTTGGTTTTTTGGTTTGAACTGGATAGTTAGAAAAAAACCTTTTCAATAGGTACGGGAATTTGTATCTCTTTTTGAGTTACCCATTCATTCAATGGTGGCTCACTTGATCCCACCGGTCAGCCTGTCACACTATCTCAGTCGGAACGCATCGATGTTCGACGGATTGACGCGAAATTAAGCTTCAGCCTTTTAGAACAAAAAACGTTGGACAAAAGAGACTTTTAAACGCAACTTGAACAACAAAACTTCACATAAAAACAAAAACAAACCACTTTAAGTTTCAATAAAATCGGTTGTAAGTTTATAAGTTTAATACAGAAAGAATTGAGTTCGTAGGTGGATTTTAGCTTTGCTATTTCCCTTTTTAATACTAACTTTATCTTCCAGTAGAGAACCATAATCAGTAATAAAGTAAATTCAAATTAAGCCTTCACACAAAGTAGTCTATGAATACGTTCAGATAAAACCAAAAGCTACATGTAAATTGTACTCATGAATATTTAGATGGTAGTAAAACAGTTTAAGAATTGCTAAGTGGTCCAAATGAACAATTGTAAACACAGGTACCCGATCTAGAAACCGTATTATTTTATTAAAATAATAACACCCACGATGTAATATGTTCGCAAGTCAATGATGCGTAACCAGATAACGATGGCCTCTGAATTCTTTAGCAACGCACTAAAAAATGTGAGCAATCGCCTGATGATAAAGGTCAAGCTAACTAGACAGAACGGAGTTTATCCGACCCACGCACGTTGCTTTATTGGCCAGAATTGCCTCTAAACGTTACCAATGAGGCGTTTGTTGGTGTATATTTACGATACTTACATACAGTTAACATTTTATAATACATGTATTTTCTCCAGTTTCTTAACTCTTATGCCGTGGGGATAAAACTCAAACATTTTTGTTGTAATTTTATCTAGTACCTCCTGCATGGATCGGAGTTCCGATACAATAAAGTGCATGATATATGAAGGTTCCTGCCTTGATTGTCGGGACCGGCAACATATTCACAAAATTGGAAGTCAAAACCCAAAGAATGTAGGTTCATATTGTGTGCATGTAAGCAATTTGCTGGGTAATTTTGGGGATATTAATTTTCATTGGTGTTTAATTATAATTTTATGTTGTGTTGCTTCGATTTAAAGGAAGGTTTTTAATTATGTTTATATAAAATCCTAATTGAGGAACATAAAACGGCATTCAAATTAATAAACCAATGCAGAATTAACGAAGTACAGATCTAAATATAAGGGTTACGGTAAATATATAAAAGTTAATACAAGTAAAAATAACAAGTGTTACTAAATAAATAAATTTTAAATATAATGAAAGAGTTATAAAGCTACAATGTAAACACTAATGAAAGTGGCTTACTTAATTAGCTAGAATTTTT
This sequence comes from Cyclophora punctaria, assembly GCA_951394245.1. Classification (NCBI taxonomy): domain Eukaryota; kingdom Metazoa; phylum Arthropoda; class Insecta; order Lepidoptera; family Geometridae; genus Cyclophora; species Cyclophora punctaria. Next base: position 6,622,684 of record OX596177.1, read on the forward strand.
CCTACCTTCCTCGCTGTATTCTGCCAACGTTAGCATTTCACGGTTAATTTAAAATTACTTGTGCTCAAGAATTTGAAATTTTATTTACACAATTATAAAGCTTATTGTACATTAGCAACATTCGTTCGTCCATAAGACACATTTAGGCTAAAGTAGATTCATATCGTAAAAGGGGAAATGACAAACAAAATAGAAACTACTGCTAATTCAGGCTTATCCAAGAATTAAGGGCGTCACTTTTATGTGTATTTAACCGCACTAAGTAAAAACTTTATGGCCCATAACTTCTTTGAAGGCGTCGAAATAACAGTCGAATAAAAGAATATGCGCTATATCCTACAAGTAAATTACCTTGATATTAGTTACTGTTTGACACTTTATTGAGTCGAAATCCAATTTGTTTCACAACTGTAACAAGCGAAACTTCGACTCACTCCCGCCTTACTTGGTTGTTATAAAGCCTATGACATTAAACTTGGACAAGAACTAAGATTTAGATGGAATGAATGAAGTTTATCCCAACTTCGAGCGATCAACTCTGCCCTGCTGATTAGATTTGAAGAAATTTAACTTGTCCTCTGTCATGATTTATTTCCAGCATTTGGCTGTTCAGAACGAAAATTCTGATTAAGAGAACTTGAGAATTATTGTTTTATATTTAATCAAAATTACTCGAAATTATTGTTGGACTCCGAACGGGGATAAGAACTTGCCAAACATTTTGGCAGTTATCTTTGTGTTAAGAAAATATTTGAACTCAAACATTTCAGGAGAAATTGGAGAAATGTGGGTTTTTTTTAATTCTTCAAAATATGTTACTTTAGCAAGTTTATTCCAAATGATTCAAATCATCGGTTTCGGTAAAATTAAACATATGATTTCAATAAAATATGAACGACTAGCAGCGCCCCGCGGTTTCACCCGCGTTAAACCCGTTCCCGCAGGAATTTCGCAATAAAAAGTAGCCTTTGTCCTGCTAATGTAAAACTATTTGATGTTCTCTTTGAGCTGGCTATTTGTGAGTTCACAGAATATTTTTTTGAACACATCTTTGTTCATACTCGGGTGTTTTGCTAGATGTTTGCACAATTTACTTGTGTTTATTATTTGTGGAGTGCCTCCCTGAATTTTGATGTTAAAGCATTTCAGAGAGATAATATTTATAGAGTGGATGGTGATATTTACTGTGTATGTAATAAATATTTATTAGCCATTCTATTTATTATCCTTCAAGCAGTTTGCTTTGGATGTAATATAATTTCTTGAAGTAATATTTTTGAGGTGTCTTGCCAACGTTATTCTAATTTCTCATGCGGGTGTCCAGCTATATTCATAGTTCATTTAACCGTAGGTAATGTATACACATGCCTCTTTAACAATCATTAATCTGTCTGCAGTAAAGGTCAGTTCATAATTTAGTATCTAACTAAACCGCTGACACGATAATGATTATCCCTAAACACATAACATAACTCTCGCCTCATATTAATAGTGGAGTTAACGATCTATAGGCTTATTATGTTTGTTTGCTATTATTAAGATTAACCAGAAGCGTACCCTCATCCCTCTACATCGACATGTTTACATTTTACAGTTGCCCCAGTTACTTTGTTTACAATATTGTTCTATATTGTGATTGTTACGCTCCTAATCTCAAACTTTGTTGGCATTATGTTCGTAAGATATACGAGAATATCTAGTAGAATGTATATTAGCTTTATCTGTTGTATTTTGATTAACCAACAATGTTGACTAATAACTATCATTACCATTTGAAGCCCACGTGAACATGGTCAAATTAAATGGATAGTAGGAGGACTTACTCCGCGATCTAGAGGTTGGACGTCAATCAAAACAATTATCCGTGTAACAACGCCCTCAGTCGAGAACGACTACAAATCACAGTGCTTTATCACACTGACACAGTTCAGCTAAAAAAACCACTTCGTATGTTGATTGAAAACGGACGCATTCGATAATCCATTAAACCATAACGTTCAGTTTTGACAGATGACACATGAGCGTGCCTTCTCGCGACTGATGCTGCGACCTGCGGCACTGTGATTTACCATTTGTTTAATATTCTATTTGGATTAAGTGTCTTATTGTTATTGTATATAGAGTTCTGAATGGCACACCCGTTACGTCTTAATGAAGCGTTATTTACATTAATTTATGTAGTGGTTATTTGTCTTAAATATTTAATTAGACATATTAAGATATTTGCGTTGAAGGTGGTCGTGGTCGTCAATATTGACTGATCGATAAATTCTCATTCAATATTGTGTTATTCTTTGATTGGGACAGTTAAAATTCAAACCCTTAAAATTGTAATACGCTAACTAGGTCCAAATATTTTCATGTCGGAGAAAGAAGGCGTATCTCTAAATCAAATATCGACCTTAGTACGGGAAATGGTGATGTGACCGAAATATGTCACCTAGTCCACTTGTATGCAAATTCAAAACTGACAGGACATCACTTTATGCTGATGCGTATATTTCGAGTACTGGAGCATCTATTCTATCTTGTCTAACGTATGATATATGAAAGAAACAGATATATTCTAAACACTTTGAGACAGCAACAATAGATATTGATACGTTTCACCTTTGACTTAAATATAATTTAATACTGCCTTTGTCGTGTTCGAATTCATGTCAATTTTGTATCGTTTTTATGGGTCATATGAAATGTCAAATTTGTTTTATTGTCAAATAGAGTTTGATTCGTAATTGTTTGAATTGTTGGTATACTTATTAGGTGAATGTGTTGTCTCAAGGTTGTTGCATTAGTAAATGATCTCAGAACTCAGAAGTGTACCGAACTGCAGTATCAAGTAAGAAAGAATAAGCTTGTCTTATGCAAACAAAATCCTGTTTCATCTTCTAGCAAAATATAGGAGAACTTTTACTACTTTTCAATTTAACTATGCTTAAAAAACTGCCAACTCGAATCATGTAACTCGCTACATGCTTGTAATGCTTTATTATTTTATTGCATTAATAAATGTCTCAAGCACTAAATAGGACGCGAGGGCTGTTACCATAATAGTCTGAAGCTTAACAAGTGCACTTGATGCGATTGTACAAGAAGCACTGCTTCCTTTTAATGCAACAAGTAACTCTAACAATCCTTTAACACGGACATGAATAGCGTTCTCATAATAATGCTCGGAGTAAATGTAGTTGGTTGTATGGAGAAGAAAAAACAGGAAAAGTGAGAGTTACACTCGCGTGGAGAGGGTTCCATACTTTGAAATTGTATGTTGTTTCCACAATCTTGTAGGATTTTGTGTAGGTGATCTAAGAAAAAGTAGCCTATACTGGGTTTGTGCTTTTAGCTTAGTTTTTACTGTCGAAGATATGGGAAGCATAGTTATTTCAAGTCTTTGGGTCAACAACTTACATAATGTGTTAAAAAATTCATCTTATAACCTGTTCCAAATTTAATCTCAATACCCACCTACTCTAGTTTTAGAGTAAATTAGCTGTTACAAATGGGGTTTCGGTATTACTTTGAGGTACGGAACCCTTAAAATATACAAAGCAATTGTTGGAGCAATTGGAATTACTTGAGCATTTAATATAAAATAAATCAAAGGAGTAAATAGTACTGACATGGTTCAAACGTCTTTTGTACACATTTTTAAAAACCTTTCTAAAATAGCTGCTAACATCAGTTTTAGATATTTGCACCAGCATGTTATGTATAAGGTATCAAAGTTTTATCTCTAGAAAATATACAAAGTTTCATAGAAAGATAAGCGCAGCCAGTATAAAACTAGTTGAATAAACGTCAATGGCAAACAAGTAAGTACAAACTAACGATTTCGGTACAACATTTTGTATGGAACCTAAATTTCTAAGTTCCGAAGTGGCTGCATTATCCCGTTTATTTATACGAGACACTTAACGTTTAGCTGCACTCAAGCAAAAAGAGATCTTAGAAGTTACCTAAGAGTTTATGAAGGTATCTTTTAAAAGCAATATAGAAGTTTATTTCGCGTAACATAAACTCAGTGGCATTTTGAATCTTTACTGCTGCAACCAAGTTTAAGTTAACCAATAGCAAAGTTTGAACGCTAGCGAGGATATATAGTTCTTCTATATATTTTTGAAGCAACTTAATACATGACAGGTGAATATTTCATGTTCATTGTTGCCGTTTTACTACAAATAAGGAGAAAGTTTTGAACCACAATTCAGTTTTATGAAAGGAGCAAGTTTGGTGGAAGTGTTAAATGTAAGTGAACCAGTCTTGCGTCTTCGTTTTGTTATATTTTACTATCCGAGTTTGTTTTATGGATATTTATGTTTCATATGTTTCAAAATGTATTTTCATGAAGCAGCGTTTATATCTAAACATTTTTCTTTGTAAGTTTGGATGAAAATAGTGCACATCTCAATTTACTAGTTTGGCGCTGTTCAGATTGAGTGAGTTAACAAACTGCGAGCCGGTGAATAACCAAGCTAGCTAATTTAACATGAATAAAGGAGATTTCATTGGAGGCAGCCTCGACTTGAGGCACGTAGTAGTGACGCAGAACAAACAATGCCTATGATAAGATTATAAAATCTGATCAACTATTTTATGCACAACAAAATTAAGAGCTTATTTTTACACCGGATTGTTTGTGGTATAATGTAACCACAACCACAATCCACAGAAGTCGTTATACATATTCGATAAAATCCGTATATTAATTCAAATTGGCCGAACTTGTCTGATAAATCACGGATTAAGGAGAATTTATGGAACGATTGATGATCTAATAGATAAGAGTAGTCAGATTTAGACGGTATTGACTATAAACCTGTCTTGAGATTTCGAAATTGATTTTTATTTCATATTATGGGTATATTCAAATATGTTTTTGCTTGGTATTAATAGAACGTTCAGCACGGATTTTAGGATCGGTGGCTGATAGAGAAATTCCTATCTAAATGCTACTGTAATTCAGTCAAACGCACGTTCAGTTGTCAGTATCAGCTATTAAGTTATAATGTACCTATTTACTTGCATTAATTCAGTATTGAATAGGTATCTAAGTAGTTAGATACACGATACTTAGTGATCGTGATAGTGAAGTCCATCGGAAGCGACGCGACGCGATGGTGAAAGACATCGATAAACTCTTTCTTCTTAAACATAAGAGCTGGGATTTAATTTTTGGAGTTCTTTCAATTTTCTCTATCTTCTGTCATGTTCTTTATTTGGTACAAAAGGACATTGGCTCTAAGAAAAAATCTAAGCTATACAAAATAAAAATTCTATCTGTTTTAATACTTTGTGATAAATTGGAAACATCCTTAAGTTATACTCGTCTGTCTGTTAAACATTTTCGTGTCGGGTGTATGAATGTGAATTTTATAGTTGAAAAGTCTGTGGATATAAAATCTAAAGTAGTCACTTAAAGTATCGTAAAAGACCCGTGTCTGACATGTGGGCGTTGACATACATTATTAAAAAGGATTAAAGTCCGACTGTGAAGATAATCCTAACATAATTTACAGTTTTGCGAAAAAAATACTATGTGATTTAATTGATAATTTATTAACTAGGTACGGTTGTGATTATTTATAGGTATATTTAAAACCATCTTGAAAAAAGAAGAGATTCTCCGTTCAGATGGTTTTGTTTATACTCTTCTATTTCATGTATGTTCAGGCGTAACTTCGTAAGTTATGGAATGTAAAAAATATTTTTTTGCTAGAGTTTTATCCCAATATACCCAATATGGTCCAAATTAAATTGAAGTCGGTACACGCATTTTGTAGAATTCTTATTAATATCATTTCTGTATTGAGATAGTTAGTTGCAGATTTAAATAAAAGGAAATTATATTTATCTAGCAGTAGTCTGTGGTTTAACTCTCAGAAAATGGGAACAAAGTTAAATAGAACTGTTTAATGTAAAAGTTAGATATTACTCGTATAATTATTTTTTATCAGATTTGCAGAAGTGGCGTATTTACATTAGGAAGTCTAGTATTTTTAGGAAAGCAGGAAACCATTTTACTGTCGGTCAAAATTAAAATTCCAGCAGAAGGCAAACTAACAAAATTACCATTTCTACTGTTTCATCTCACTTTTGAATTCTCTATTACTGTTTACAAAGGCAAAGTCAATAGTAGCGATACCATCACACATTCACAATCAAATCCCAACTCTATTACCCAGAGATACAACAGAAATTAGTTGTTTACAATCGATTATGAAATGAAGATGCATTGGCGTGTTTACAAAATTTTCGGTACTATTTGTTTTCGGCGTGAGAATTGAATTCTTAGTTCGTAACCCTGGTAGTGGTCAGAGGTTCGATTTTACATCCTACTGTTAAAATTCTTTATTCAAAATTAATATTTGATTTGTTTGATGTGTTACTATATAGGCTTCTTCGGTGAGGTTACTCATTAATGATATTAATCAAAATAACATTAATTAATATTCTGAAGCCGACGAGTGTGTTTGTCTGTATTATGTTTGAATGCGCTTAGCTCTGAAACTTCAACTGAATATTAATTAACAGAACTTACTATTTGCTATTTAACTACTATAATATAATGTATATCCGTCGAATATCAAACTAGCAGCGCCCCGCGGTTTAACCCACGTTATGCCCGTTCCCGTGGGAATGTCGGGATGAAAATAGCCTATAACCTTCCTGTTGAATTCGGCTATCCATTGCAAAAATAATTATTCAAATCGAATTAGTAATTCCCGAGATAAGCTCGAACATACAAACAAACAAAGTTACAAATTTTACCTCTTTATATAATTAGTATAGATATATTAGAACGATACTCCTTTGTATCGTTGGAAAGTTAAATACTTGGTCAGATATTATGTGAAATGAGTATTGAGTATGAGTATTTATGTTGGTTTAAATATTAGGAGTAATAAATAGGTGTTCTTTTTTCTTTAGAGAGTTAAAATTCAAACTATCATGACTGATTTTTTAACTATAGATAACTTATTCCATTGACAAAAAGGACCAGTGACGGTGTAAGAATGGAATGAGATCACTTAACATTTTTCCTCTTCTGAAGGAATCGTCTTCGAAGACGACAAAGGTATAGTGAAACTGGAAAATTGGTCACATTAGTCCACTTTAAACTTTGTTAAGAAAAAAATAGAGCATAATATAGCTTAGCAACTAAAGTGTTAATTAGGCCTGTAATAAAATATTAATTAACATAACTTTAATTGTCTCGCGAGCTTTCATCAACATATAAGTTGGAAAGTTCTGCAAGTGACATTAACATCTGAAGGTAGCTTACTTAAGCTTCGTAATTACTACGAGAAAATATTAATCAGCGTTCCAATAATTAGTCTAGGCTTTTCATAACTATTTTAATAAAAAAACTCTTCATTTGACGTTAAATAAAGCTTAGGGGTTGAAATATTTTTATTAAAATATTTAAAGAAATATTTTTTAAGACATATACTCGGAGATATTGGTTAATACATTACTTTTATAAGTACTTAGTTTGCAAAATATGCGACATCATAAGAAAAAATATTAAAATAGTCGCAAATAAGTCGCATCTAAGTCTATTGAATTTTTAATTGACTTAGATACGAGCGAGTATCAAATCTAGTATTTATAAATGACACTGGTAAGAGTTATAAATAGCCATAATGTCACAATGCCAAGGTGCTATATTATCACTTGTCTGACCAAAATCATTCGACCAATGACAAAGAACCTACTTAAGGCAAAGGATTTTTTCTTCTTGAAGGGTGTACAGAACATTTCATCAATTAACTGCGACCCGTATCTCCCTTCCCGTCAGATTTTTGGGATCGAAAATAGCCTAAAACCTTCCTCCGTAATGTAGCTATCCAAAACTAAAATGATTATTCGAATCGGACTTACCGAGATTAGCCCGAACATACAAAAATACAAAATTACTTTTACCTCTTTATAATATTAGTATGGAAGAACCTTCTCTACGTTCATTTACTATTGTTATTAGTAACGTTCCGTATTAACAAGCTCAGCGATGATTACTTGCCTACTTATTAACATGTTGGAGGAAGCTAACTGCTAACAAGTCTTCCATGAAATATTAATTGCTTCTCAAGTTAATTATCTGACTTGATATGAGTTCTGAATATCTGTTTAGTTTTGGCATAGTTACGTACGTTTATTTATTTATGGGACATGTTTTAATTTTGGTGACAAATTAGAATTTAGAAGGAATTTTATGTTTAAAGTTTTGATAGTTTAAATTGCTTATTATTACTGCGTGCACTAAGAAAATACTAGCCAAGCCCTGCGTTTCATCCAAATCCGTTCAGTAGTTTTTTCGTGAAAGAGTAACAAACATACACACTCACAAACTTTTGCATTTATTACTAGTCGCGCTGCGCGGTTTCACCCGCGTTGTACCCGTTCCGGGAATTTTGGGATAAAGTATATCCCATGAATGATTCTGATGTATAACCTATATTAGTGTCAAGTTTCATCCAAATCCGTTCAGTCACTTTGGGTAGGTCAGTAGGTACACTCAACTACAAAAGTTGATGAACATATTCACCACAAAACACCTCTTCAACACACTTCATGGAACCTTTTAGTGTTGAAGTATTTCGTAATATTTGAAGTGTTCATCCACGTTTGTCGCTGTCTCTACCTACAATAGATATTAATTTATTTATTATAAAATAATATCCAAAGTACAATACAATTGAGAATACAATTTTTATTTCTAAGTAATTTCATCTCTACATTCTTTAGTCTGAAGAAATATAAATGGTTCTAATTCTCAGTTTTGTCAGATTATTCTCATTAGCCTGACAGCCAGTCTGTATCTAGGGATTCTTTCATATCTATTAGGCTTTATTAATGTGCCTCGAATATCTTTATATTATTTTTTATTCAAAATGTCTATGTGCTTTTATTTATTTCAGCTTTATCATGAATTTGTTGCCTTAAAGGCGGGTTTGAATAGTGTTTTTTGAAAAAAGTAAATATATTTATAGTTAAAGAGCTAACATTATATTTTTAAATAATTTGCTATCCGCGGTTGTTTCCCTAGCATTTCCATAAGTAAGTTCGTATAGGTTAGTAGCCAACCTTGTTTTCGGAGTTTTTAGACCGCTTCAAGCCCTCCGACATGAACCAACGATTAAAACTACCAAAACTAACAATTTAACGTAACGCCCTCCCAAGCATGGTAGCACTTAGAAATGCCACTATCGGCCGCCCAAGTAGGTAGCTGTACGGTACTTAGCAATAGTAATAACTTAACATAACTTAGCTAAACTAAGTCATTCTATAATATGAGTAACTTTAAAAATATTCTGACTGCATAAAAACTAATATTACTCACTCTAATACCAATTTCACGCTGTCGAGATCCACATCTGCTTCTCCATTGACCTGTTAGTTAATCCAAATCACAGCTACTGGGTACAGAAGCACGCATTTCATTTCGTTACGCTACTGTGGGTGCTCGGTTTTGTTGCATAAAAGTATACTTGTATTTATAGTAGAGTAGATTTCACTGCAGGGTCTCTATGTGGTAGAGTTCTCTTGCTCGCTTACTTGTCATACATTTGAATATTAGAATATTTTAATAAAGATCCTAATAAAGGGCAAAGGCCTTTCTCATTAAACATATGGTTACGTTAGGAATAGGATTTATTAAAGCCAAAGTAGATGATAGTCTTAATCTCAAAATAAATATTCTCACTTTCACTGTATGTTTAGTATGCTCACAGCTCAATAAGTTTGCTAACTTTACTTTGTAGATTGCACTGGTGCAGTAATTTCGACTAGAACTTATTTTAAAAAAAAGATTAAGTAAATACAGTGCGTGTTAATGTTAGTTATTCTTAAAAAAACATTATTCTGTTATGGGGAGCACGGCAGTGCTCCTGCCAAGTTGACCAAAAAAAGGCCGTACCATTCTTCTCTCAAAGCATTTAATACAATTTTCGACCTCCTTTTTTCTATATCAAACTCAATATATTAAAAATTACTCGTATTTATTTCAATTCCATCTAATCTAGAAATGTTAAGATTAACAAGGTTGCGTTTCAAATCAAACAGAATTGTGAAGGAAGTCACGCTAATTGTAGCCGTAATCCTCTCTGCGGTTGGTCCCATTCTAGGGTAGTTGATTTGAAATGGATTTAAATAGGAAATTGGCTTTTGGTTATGCTTTTTGCGTCTAGTTAAATGCTTTATTCGTAGTGATAATCACATTTTTGGGTACCTATTTTTTGTTATGTTGTTCCAATGTTAGTGGAAGACTCTACTTGCATGCCATTATAGCCTAGGATACATAGATAAAATTTTATGAACATTTCGTTATAAACTCTTCTATATTTATCAAATATGGACCGATAAATAATAATTTGGTGGCCTGGTTATTTCAATAATGTAATTCCTTGCAGAGAGGTATTTAATAAACGTTCTAGAAACTAAGCTTACTTACACATAGTTTTTGTTGGGGTTTCAAATAATACAAACACTATTTATTATAGAGCATTTCATTAAGAAACCATTGGATACAAATTAATTAAGTATATAGAGGTAAAATTAATACATTATAGTTATTAGTAGGCATATAGTAATAGGTGAGTACAAAATGAGGGGGTATACATATGATAATGGTGAACATGTAAATTATACGATTTGTTTACATAAGTATATGTTAATCTTATCCATTCATCCTTTTTTGTGAAGAAACAGCTGTAAAATTAAATATTTACGGGGAGTTATGGAGCAAACGAATTCAACCAGCGATTTTATTGAAATAAAATATTGAACATACGCTCTTACACTTTATGTTAGTTTTTATTTTTAAAATCGCTAATCGCCTCCGCTTGTACCGTATCTTCCCGCTAAGGGTGCCATATTTTATACATAGTTTTAAAGAAGAATACAAGGATAGAGATAGTGATATTTAAAACAATGTAATACTTATATCGATATAAAAATATTTTATTATTATGACAAAATTGTTCATTCATTATAATGAAATGAAATGGGGTCCCATAACATTTTCAATGTGTTATAGCGAGTACTAGTCAATTAATGATTTTACTTTCAAATTGTTAGAATTTTCATTTTTACTTTTCAGATTTTCTTAGTCAAAAGTCGTGTTACGAAATGTATTTGGACGAATATTTTTGCAAACATGAGTAATTGGTGATCTAGTCGAATTGCTAAATTATAAGTATTTCTGTACAGTAAATAAACTAGATTTTGTTCATGTTTCCGTTGTTTTGTTACTTTTGGAACCTCTGTAGTAAAAAAGGTTATTGTAATGGTTAAAATAATGCCATAACTAATCTTAATGACAATTATTTGGAATTTCATGTGTATTTACAATAAACAGTACTTTATAACTTACAAAGTGACACATAGGTAACGCGTAATTATATTTTACAAAAATAATTTGTATGATATTCCTATTTGTTGACATAGCATTTTAATGTTAAAATTAATTAAAAATTCGTACGCTAATGTTAAAATTAATGAAAAATTCGTACGCCTTCAAAGAAATCACAGCAAATCTCAATTCCCTATCTACTTTATATTAATTTCTATCTACATTAACAACAATGGTGTTATCTTACGATAGAATATACATTCTAAAAGTATAATACATTCAATTCTTTACATTAAGATCTATGAAATAGATATTACAATAAGATAGGAGAGTAATTACAGAAGATAAATCTTAAGTCTAATTTGATTTTAATTAAGTATATTTACAGAGATTATAGTTATTTAATACCTTAATTACAACTTTGTATAATAGATAACGTACGTAATAACATTACTGCTTTGTGTCGTAGTTTTCCAATCGTGAATGTTAAGCAACGGTAGGGATGCTACTTGTAATGTGGGTGACCGCTATCATGTGTATTTCCATTTAAATGAGATAAAGAGCATGTTATTGGTCGTTTTATTCATATATTCATGACTTTTCGGTGGGTTTCGTTAAAAATAAAGTTCACGACTACGTATGCTGTTGAATGTCTGGTAAAAACAAAGCTTTGTTTCATAGTATTTATAAATAACAGTCTTTGTAAAAAAAGTTATTCGGGCTGCCAATTGAAAGCCATGATTTTTCATATTTCTTACGTCCGTTAAGACTGACGTTTGAGTTAACGTTAATTGGTGCGTAAGATTAAGTTGAAGCAACCCGTAATTCTTCTTAAGTAAGGGTCTTCTTAACTTAGTCGTAACAAAACTGAGTGATGCAAGTAACGAAGTCTATCCAGTTTCGTAATTTCCATATGCATAAAGTTAGCAGTTTATAATTGTATCGAATGTTGAGTAATTTGACGTATCGTAGCAAGGTATATGGTGATCCAATTTCGTTCGATAAGTCGACGGAATACATCCAAAACTTTGTCCATAAATGGCGCATTACTCGTTGCCCGTGATAAATATTCATTTTCGGGTACCAAGAGAAAGTTTTCACAGCACTCAGTCCCTCTCCTTCTCTCAACGAAGGAATATTAGCGAATTTATGAGCAAAAATATTCCATACTTAGCGAAGATTCCGTACCGACGGACGAACTTCGTAGATTTCCTGTCTAAATTAATGTTGAATAACTGCCAATACTGATTGAAAAACTTTGCTACCTAAATATTTGGTGTGTAAACGAAACCGATATAATATCTGATGACTATCTATGTACATTTAGAAAAAAACGTTTTAATCGAAAGATAAGTTTATTTCGTCACATGCCGTTGACAAACTGACATTATTCTCTTAGAAATCAATCTGAAAAGTACTGACATTGTTCTCATATAAATTAATCTTAGACATTGTTAGTTTAATGAAATTGTAACTAAACATTAAGAAATTGGCTTTAAGTCACTTCTTCAACACTGCTTCAATAATTCAAATATTTCTTTACCGTGACTAGCATTTCAACTCTTACTATACTATAAACGTTTCGAACTCGATATACCTAAACAATTATGTATACAAAACTGCTTAGCAATACAAAATTATTATAGATACTTATTTACAAGGCTTATTAAAAGGGAAAGTAGAAGAGTCGTTGTTCGTAGTCCAGAAAAGAAAACTGTGGTGGAAGAAGCATATAACTTTGTTAAAGTCGGGCAAATTGAGCATGCCATAGAAAAGTTCACAGTACTTAGACAGCTTTTTGATTTTTGTAGTTGAGCTAACAAATGATTAAAAATGCTTATACTCATAGTTCCTATTCATTCAACAATTTGTTAGAAAAACTACAGATCAAATATCTGAGCCTTGGCCGACTCGATTGAACAAACTTTTTTATAAAACGAACGTCTTTTCCGCACTAACTCAACCACAGCTTACTAAACAGACGATAGTTCACAAGAGTTTCACATCACTGTGTCTTTTCACAATAGTGGTTCTTGTAGATCGAAACTGTCGTACCATCAGTCACTCTCGTAAACCGTGGAGTTGGAGCTGTTCCGATGGGTGTACGGACTGAATTCCACCCTGGTTTCAGGCAACCAGGTGTACGCAGCACGCTCCGACGACGCGCTGTAACAAGAGATGGAAATAGATTAGGTTATGTTGAACTACCGTGCACGGCACGTTAAGCCGTCGGTCCCGGTTACTTTCTACGGATAGTAGTCGTTACTTGAGCCATGTCAGAGGCCTTTGGCGGCTCAATAACTCTGACACCAGGATTCCATCCACTCGATGAAGAAGAAGAATGTAGAACTAGCAGCGCCCGCGGTTTCACCCGCGTTGTATCTGTACCCGCGGGAATTTCAGGATATAGCTTAATGGATTTAAGAGTTGTTGTGTAATCCGCCCTTAGTAAAATATCGATGATTTAACTTTCATTTTATAACCTATAAAGTAAAATGTGCATAAATAATAATCCCTTTTTTCCATCCTTAAATTGAAACGTTTCATAATTGTCTAGAAAATGTGCATCATTTAATACATCATCAACATTGTCACTACTCATTAGCAATACAAAAGTGCCAGTAAAATGAACCTTATTAACACGGTATTAACGAACTCTACGTAAATACGTTAAAATTTGTTTTCAAATTAAGTTACTGTAATGAGACCGGACAGTTTCACTGAAACTAATTAATCTTCAGAGCCGAGTAATATAACAAAACGATGGATAATTTTATAATACACGGTTTTTCTATTAAACTGGTTCATTTTGATAAAAGTTATAAATTAATTAAGTTTAAAATATATTTAAATATTCGTAGCTTTTGTAATAATACACATTTGTAATTTTAGTATCGTAATAGTGTAAATAAATACACATGTCTCTACTAAAGCCTCAGATAGTCCGTGAGCCTACTTCGTAATTGTTTAAACACACGAGTATGAAAGAAATACCACTTACTGATTAATCACAAAATCTGAGAAACTATAAATATTAAAAGCTTCAAATTTTGCCTGGGGGTTACTTTTAGGACGTAGGTGCTTGCTATGATAGGATTTTGCGAAATTCAACCCCTAATAGGGGGTGGCCCTTTCACCCGAAGTGAAGCGAGGGCGGGACGCTAGATAAATATATTTTGAATATTCAAACCATCTTTAGATCAAAAATAAACCTTGAAGCATATACAAATTATTCAATTGCTAAGTTCTACCCGAACGCATCATATGATTCCAATTGAACAAACTGCAGCATACCTAGGTCGTTCGAAACACGTCATCCTAATTTATAATTCAAAATGTTCACTTCTTCAAATGTCATTCTAGCACTTGGATAAACAGAAGCAGTATTTATCTTTACCTTTGGTGGAGTATGTTGTCTTAAAGACCTTTATGGAGTAGGGGTCATTGTACTTGACGCACATATGAAAACATCAATGTAAGAACAAAGACTTAAGTTCAACGTTATTTACCCAGTATTTGAGGTTTAAAATATATGTTTTGGTATGTATTTACTTAATATTCAAGAGGTTAAACACAGTTCAAGTAATTGACATTGTTGGAACCAATTTTAAATAGCAAGACCTATTTCCATAAGATCTTAAGATTAAAAATTGATGTTGAAAGATTCATACAATCTGGCGCTAAAATAATATCTGCTTTTAACGTTATTAAGTCAGTATTTTAGCAGATCTATTTCTTAGTTGCCATAAGAACTATTGAGCTGTGATAAAAATAAATTCCAAGAAATAAACTTCTTTCATGCTGTCATTACCACTTGATACTTCTACAAAAAGTGGGTCAAAATTAACTCAGATCGTACTGATTTTCACACTTCACGCTTCGAAGTACGTAGAGCTTATTCATTGAGTATCGCTGAATCCAAGAATGTATCCATCTATAGAGATGGACAGTTCGGTCCAATGGTCACAGGCACGAGTTTAACTTGCTTGAGATAGATATTGGATAATACAGTGAGTCTAATGAACAAACAATTTCAAGCTAACATACCGTACTCAATGAATGGGGTGTTGAATTGTGGATAAACTATTGGTTTGAATTTGAGCTGATGTGTTTAGGAATTTCTGTTTGAACATAGTTTAAAGATTGCGTTTTACTCAAGTCTATTTCTAACTACTCGTCTCTCTGAAATAAGTGCTAAGTCCGTATTCATGTCTAATTGGAACGTTCATTCATTAATTCATTTATGTCAAGTAGATCAGTGGTCAACCCTGGTGACGGAGAGTTAAGACCGCCTAAAGGCCTCCGACATGGAGTATCGATTGAAACAACCGGAACCGACTGCTTAACGTGCCCTCCGAAGCACGGTAGCGTTCAGATAGAAATGCCACTATCGGCCACCCATCCATGTAGGAGCCGAGCTGCACGTTGCTGAACAGTTGCAATGAACTAGTATCCCTTAGACAAACTACGCCACGAGCGCTATATTGGAACGTTTACTATGTTACAAAAACAGTGTCAAGTTAATACTCCTACCCAAATTCGATTCTTAAAAGTGATTTAAAAAGTGTATTCCAAATCACTAACTCAATAAATCGAGTAGTAATTGACACTTAAAGGACCAATAGACAGAACAAGCCGGACACTATTAAAAGGAAATAAACGGGAGGCGAGGCAGACTCGCGACGAACGAAACCCAATTTGAAATAAGTGCCCTTTGAATTAATCCCGCCACGGACGGACCGGATGAAATTTCTGGTATTTTTCACGTCTAGCAATAAAAACGAGCCTTCTACGAGGGAAAAAGATGAGTAATAGCTTCACCCAAGGCGGAGGAACTGTGAGGAATAATAATATTATGCTCGCACGATGAAAACCTTTTTTAATCCTGCCTGAGTATTCGAATGGGGAAAACGATATTAGTTTCATGGCGGAACCGACACGAAACGTCTTAGCTGTCCACAATCTTACTGAAGGTGTGATTAATGTTAGGTGTCTTTATTTATTGTTGCTGTCTAACGGTACGACCGAATTCTCCTCGAAAAGGGTTGTTTCCTATTTCAAATGATTTGTTTATTTTAACGTTGTAATAAACTACCTTATCATAAATCCTTCTCTCCAGAGAACACCCGATTATTTTGAAGTTAGACTCCGATTATGAATAATTTGTGTTGCGGCAGTAAATTATGGAGTCGTCGTTATAATGCCACTCGATTTCATAAATATTTTACGATGTTGTGATTGCTTTTTTCAGAAGCACTTTCCGAAGCCGAGATTAAAAGTGGAGTTTAATGAAAACATCGTGAACTGTCAATAAAACTTCAGTTATAAATTGGTATGAACTAATTGTATGATAGAGTCTTCACTAAGTGCAGTCTAATTGGAGTTAGTGCACTTTGATTAGTTGAACTAACTAGTTTGTTTGCACCACCTGGTAAGTGGAACTTAAACTAGATCATTTAACACCTCATCTTTACGATTTCTTGAGCAATTATTATGGAATTGGATTATTTTGTTAACGTCCAGTTTCAAGGGATGAAGAAATGTAATTTAAGTTTTAACCCCTGCTGTAGAGATGTTTTTTTTAGTCTTTTAGTGATATGACGGGTACTTATGGTTTTAAAGAGTTGGTTTATAATGTAATTATTTATTTAAAACGGGAACTTACGTACGACGGAGACTACTGTCGAGAGTTCCTCGACACGTTTCGGCCACATAAGGTAGCCTTCATCAGGAGGTGGGTGAAGCGCTCGCGACAGCGTCTCTCCCCGCACTGCGGGGTGAGTAAGTTAATAAAGAATGCAGTAGGTTATTATGAAGAGTAAAGGTACCAGGCGACCATATAATAAAGACGATGAGTATTTACAGCGATACTTAGGTGGCATAAGCCGGTGCATCGAGAATTGTCTGAGTAAATATAGTGAGCGGTCAAAATGGAAGCCCTATTGTGTCAGAATGTATTCATTTGTATGGCAAGCCCAATATTGACATACCGAACTCGTTTCGTGTGTGTAAACATAAAGCCGAACCGGGTTACCTACCGATGCTTTTCACTATTAAAATTACCTACATTTTAAAGTAAATTAATCGCAGTCCGAGTTCTACTGAATATTTAATTTATGAATTGCTTACTGCGTTAATTGTAATGCCAAATGTGAAATCAACCTGATTGAAACGTTAAATATTTAAAAGGATTTATTTTTGTTCGTTGAAAACTTATTATTCGTAGTTTTGTTATCAATAAATTTTAAGAATATTTAAAAATTAATGTTTCTGTGAAACGGTACTTTGAATAGATTCCTTCGGAACCGATTATTGTTCCAAATGTTATATAGGAATATAAAATATGTAATTTCAATAATAATCTGATTCGTCGTTAACAAGCCGCCTAAAGAAATCAGTTCACATAATCGAAATCTAAAACATTATCTTAATCACTTCCTTTAAATTCTGTTCTATGATGCGAACTTAGTTTTAGATATAAAGATGAAGAAGTCCGATTTGGAAGCGCTTCTTTGGTGGTCCCTCTTATTAATTAGCATACGACGTATCAATGCATTCCTACATCAATGTTTAAACCATGTTACACACTATAAAGCTTGTCCAACTTTTACGACCTACGATAGTTCAAGAGCCGTTCTCACTTGCCAGTAATAATTTACAAATATTATAAAATTCCTTTTTATAGGCCATCTACGGAGGCTTACGTAAATTAGCTTCTAACATCTAAATTTAATGTCCTGTATCATGTTAATACGAGCCGGCTGTTAGTTTAGGAGGTATCAAATTATTACCGGACCAATTTTCATTTAAATAGCTTTTTAAGAGTCTTAATACGACAGGTTACAATTTAGACAGTTTTTTATAGACTATTAGAAATGTTTATCATGTTAGTTGTTCTTTTTATTTTTGATATTCATGCAACGTTTGCTTCTCATGTTGCGTCGGCTAACGTGTGACTTCGAATATGAATGATATATT
Organism: Cyclophora punctaria; assembly: GCA_951394245.1. Taxonomy (NCBI): domain Eukaryota; kingdom Metazoa; phylum Arthropoda; class Insecta; order Lepidoptera; family Geometridae; genus Cyclophora; species Cyclophora punctaria. The sequence continues at coordinate 6,641,012 of OX596177.1, forward strand.
TTAACTAACTTTATGTCCTTTTAACTAGACAGTTGTAGTCATTAAACATGCTTTATTATAATGAGTGTGTAACATTAAACTTTGAGAGTTACTTTAGAAACTTACGGTGTATTGAGAGCTTTTAAACTTTGAACAAACTATAGTGAAAGTAGTAAATAATATTAGTGCTACTTGGAGCTTACTGTTTTAACATTAAAGTTCTTTCATATTGGTAGAAAGTACTTCCAAGTTGTTAATTAACTTAATTATTTTTGAATGCCGTTTTAGGTTTAACATTAAGCCATAAACACTCAATTTATAACACTAAAACAACCTTTGTTAAACGAAAACTTAATCCCTTATTAAGAAACTTTGCAATAAACCAATCGTTATACAATAAATGCTTTGGTCTCACGGAACGGGGTTTAAATGAGGGAGTGAAAATGGCTTTTGGTCGGCCTTTAGCAATCAGCCTGGGAACTAAATTTTAAACAATTTCCGTACTGTATGGCATCCAATTTACTGTTTAAATAGACAAACCAACAGTTTTGTGGATTGTCATCGACCCCTCTGACAATCTACGGACCATTGATATAGGGATGATAGTATTGTTTGGGCGTAACTAATCTCTATGGTAACTTGGTGGCGTGGCAATTTATGGGCACAAAAGTTATGCAGATATGATGATTAAATCAGATAATGTATGGAAATTTTATTTTTAGTAATTACTAGGTATGGATTATAGTTTTAATAACCTTTAGTTTTGAAGTTTGACTGACATAAGTACGACTACACAAAAAGGTATTAATAAATTGACAGGTGTGTGTATCTAATAGTAATCTATGTCATCGCAGCATCGATTCTTTTAAAGATAATAGAATTAACGTAAAGTTTAATATTTGAGTAGAAGTCGAAGATTCCATTTAAATTTTTAGATTGTTTTCGCGATAAGTTGTATCTATCTGGTGATGACATTCCGTCTCAAAGTTCAAATTACTTAAAAGCAATTTTAGTTATTTTATAATAACATAATTCTGTATTGCAGTTCATGTCATATTGCGTGACAGAAGTAATTTTAAAATATATTTTTAAATCTATATGTATTTAAGTTCAAGTAACAATTACAGCAATTTTCACACTTAAACGTATTATTAAGTTCTTTTGGTTTTGCGACATAATAGCATTATGGGCCTATTGTTGGACACACACAGAGCGCAAGATATGGCTTCTAGAAAGAAAATAAATATATGTTTTTGCAATACCACCTTGAAACAAACGTGCTAATTACAGAAGTACTTACTAGTTTGTTAAGGAATTATTTGTTTGAATTTAAAACTTTACTTGCTTACCGTCATATCATTCCTTTTTCCTTAGTAGAAGTTAGTGAGTGATATTACACATGGAATATATGAGAAAGTACGTTATCAATTAGTTAATTGTCGATTTAATTGACGTCTCTGAATATGGTAGTTAAATTTCTTCATATGATTTTTTTTATATATTTACGAGGCGGTCTAGAAACTATGATATTAGGGTTGGCTCTTTACCTACTCGAACTCCTATACTTTTTATATACATTTTCATGAAAATCGCTATTAATTGATTGTTTCTCGTTTAACAAGCTTATGATTGGTCGCAATCCTCTCGAAATTTAAATGTGACTGTAAATAACTGTTGAGCCAATAATATTACCATTCTGTGGATTTGATTGAATCCGCAAATAGCTTCCCATGGTTACGAAGTGTAGTGCTGGGACACGCTAGGCTTTGGTGGCATCGATGAATATTTGTCGATGTATTTATTTCTTTTTATTATATCTATCTATGTGTTTATTTTACTTACAGTATTACCTGCGTAATGACATTCGACATATAAGATAACTGGTAAAACAAGACGTCTTTTTATTTTTTTTTCCTTGTAAGACTTTTTACCGTGTAGGTATTGCTAAATATTTAAAGTCAAAATAATTGAAACAACCGAAATTGGTTCGATTTTTTCAACACAATCAATATACATCTAAAAACATCGATGAAATATTCAATCCCATCACTACAAAAGGAAATGACATAGTGCGTGATATGCGGAAACGTATTTAATGAAACGCGAGGGGTGCCCATGTTATGCGTGGGGCCACACTACAACACGCTGCGTGCCACGTATCTATTGTACTTACACATGTGTGAGTGTTATTACGAAGAGGTAAAATGAAATGCTCTTAATTGAGACATACGAAAGGAAGTAAGACATTTTCAAAGTTGCGTGTGCTTAATGAGGCCAGTGGAATATTGCGATTGTTTGATCCAACGTCTCGAATGTATATTTTCGGTGTTTGAATTATGAAAATTCTTTCCATTTAGACTCGAACGTTTGTTTTAACCAATTGAATCTTATACCGTTACGCATAGAGTATAAAGTTAGTTGATGAATAGTTGAAATGTTGAAAGTATCTGAGCATCAAACGCAGGATGCTTTCTTACGAACAAATGTGCTAATGGATAATTCTCATTCATACATCGCATGCATTAACTAAGTGATAATGAAGTTCTGAGTTTCCCAAGCCATAAAATGTGAAGAGATAATAAGCTAGTCTGTAGTTTGACCCGTTTTAATAACAAACAAACGTATTAAGACCTCTTGAATTCCCAGAGAGCTTCCATTGATGAAACAACAATAAGTACAGACGTCATAGTGATTTTGTTAAAAAAAATGGATTTTTATATTGGAAAATTGACCGTATTTGTAACAAAGGCAATTACGTATTGTTACTTTCGATTAATGAGCTCTATAAATACTTATATGATTAAACGAATTCTCTACGAAATAACCAATATACCCGCAGGGTGCCAATTCTGAGAGCATATGGCAAAAACTATTCTAAAACTGTAACAATGGTTGACATAGGTTATTAACAAATATAGCAGCATTTCGTTATAAATAGCTTTGGGCGAAACTATAATTTGGTGGCGAACACGAGAAGGCATGGCAACATTCAGATCAATTTACATGCCGTGATTCTCCCCAGAGTGTTACCAATGTGGTAATTTTAGACCAGTAATTTGCACTGTTAGGATGTCCACCCAATTTACTGTAATATTATTGAGTGCGATTAAATTGTGGTCCTTTGTGATCGCTCGTTAATTAGCCCCGTTTCACTGAATTTACGTTTATTTATTTTACGTTGGTGGGGTTTGAATTGCTTTTTGCTCTTTGGTAGTTGATTGCCTTCTGAAATTACAGATTTAACTATGGGTATCAAGTTATTATCTCACATGCTAGGCTAGTTATGAAATATAGATTAAATCATATATTTTAATGTGTTAGTTTTCATGTCATTAAATATTAAATGCTGTTTGTTAACCGTGATACTAAATAATCTTTACTTTGTGTCTATTTTTCTTTTACACCAACATTTAATCTACGCATTACACAAAAAAAAACTGTTACTTCACCATAACATCCCCAAACGCAAACAATCGTGAGAACAACAAACAACGTTAATGAATACCAAACCCTGTACTTTAGCAATAATAATAAACTTTATGGTCTTTAATAAAGTATAATTTATAAAACATGTGCCATTCCCAAACGGGTGGACTAAAGCAAAAATATTAAAGTATCATAAATAATGGTACACCCCGAATTTTAGACATCGCTGCGCACACGACTCACGCTCAACTTGATTTGCACAACCCTACGCTTAAATTTGACATTCGATTCATTCACATCCACAATGTTCACAGCACCTCTTATTTATTATGACCCCGCATGTGTCTCTGCGTTTAAAAAACACAATGAGACATTTGAGATTATTACATCTTTCCACATTTAATTGTACACAATGGATAAACAACAAAAGCTCGGCATTTGTAACAGTTGCACTCAAATTCATTTGGAATCGGAATAATAAAGCTTTCGTTGCGGCCACGGTTTTCTATAATAACGATTTGAATGATAAAAGTTTGATAACTTCTGACTATGAACATTGAATAAATGAAGATATATTAATCTAGTTGGGGTTAAGTTGTTATTAAAACTATGATTAATGATGCCTGTTTATGGAGCACAGATTAAGGAGCGGGCTTCACGCAACTACGATTGAAATTAACGCATGTGAGCCCGAAACATTGTGAATTTATCTTCATCATTAAAACGTATGTCCATCAAAATTATTGTGATTACTGTTAAATATGTTCGACTTTTTTGGGCGAGCAATTAATATTAATTTTAGTTTAATTCGTAAATGTTTTGGGAACTCAACAAAAATTAAAATAGAAAGGTACAAATAGAATACTTGAATCAACAAACGAAAATGATTACTAAGAAGTTAAACAAATCTAATACCTTTCACCAACAAACCAGGAAGCCACTAGAGACAACAAAAACACGTTGCTACTAAGAATTTTATATGAAACGCAAACATAAGGGGCTAAAGTATGTTATATCAAGTAATTATTGCTTGAATTTCGTTCTACGTCCAAGTTTTATCGGTTGGTATTGATAGGGCAAACAGTATTATCCGTTTCGTTGCCGGAGGTACCGATTCTCCCTTCGATTTGTAATAAACAAACTTAGTACCAGGATCGTAATGTAAACATGGCCGTAAATTTTACTACACCCATCCTGTGGTTCCGTGAATCCTGCGAATCAAATCTAGTTCTTTGTCTTATCTATCTTGTTGATTAATTTATTTATCAATAGATAGAAAGTGTTTTCCTGGTAACAAGGTCGGGAATTTACGCACGTACAGAATTATGTGAAGGAAATAGAACATTTGAATAAGGACTACTTAATATGTACTAGTCTTAGTATATCAGTGGCTTTCTCTGGTGTCGTAGTTTTTTGTTCTTCAGTAGACACAAGTCAAGTACACCTATAATTCATTGATTAGTAGGGTGGTCATGTACTCTCCCATCAATTGAAATTTGTAACCGAAATTCATACATTAAACTTCACAAAGGATGTACAAAAAGTAATTGATTTGAACCCTTTTTTTATTGGAAAACAGTATGTCGTATTTCGTAATATAGTCAATCAATCGAATTGAATAAATTGAAAAAATGTACCGCCCCGTTCAAGCGTGACGAATTGAGCTGCTTTAATAAAATTAGCATAATCAATATACGAATATTAAAGTCGTTGGTACACCCCAATGACGCACTTTTGCATGCAAAGAGAATCTGTTTATTGGTTCCACTACATCTACTAAGCATAATAGTATTGGGATACAATTGAAATTAGTGCATAATTTAATGCTGATGTCGAATCATGTCATTCTGGGAATTTTACGGGAATATAAATCAACGTCATTTGTTTGCTATTTTCTTAGGTTTGCGGAAAACGTTTTTATTTAAATTCTTGACTAACTACACAACGATCTTATAAGATTCGAAAAAATCACCAAAGTATTTTGTTTGCAGATTGTAAAGTTTGGGTTTGTTGTCACTAACCCGATGTCGGCAAGCGGTATATATTACGCTTTATCCTCCTACCTCATAATTTAGCACGTACCTATGAAAGTCCTGCAGTGTGACTTTACACTTATACCTATATTTTTTACGTGTTAATTATTTTCTGTAACCCACGTGACAGTTAACTCTAAGAATCTAGTCCAAATTATAGATCCATTCATACTTATTACCAAACCACAATGAGTCATAACATTATCCCTAATGCCAACAAAATGTTCCAATTACTTCCAAGACCCTCGAATACGAGGAATAGTGTCAAGGCAACTATAACGACGGTTGGAGTCTCAGCATTGTGATTCAATTACTTGTCACTGAGCTAGAGGTGACGTAAGCAGCGAACTAAAGTAAACTAGATTTAGTTACATAGTTAGTGCTCCAGATTTTGAACTGTTTAGGCAGCTATTTGGTAGAACAGGTTTATCTAGGGATTAATGTAACTTATATGATACTAGTACATGGCAGCTATAGTTTCAAAGTCAGACTAAGTCAAATATTATTATTCAGTATTGGCCCCAAAGAGGCTCTTTTGAACGTATCACCCATTCGGAAGAACATCAGCAGAGAAGATGAGCAAGAAACTCTGCTGGTTATTATTTTTAAAATAAGATTTATGATACAATTTAAATACTTATAAGTATAGATTGACATTTGAAAAATCTGATTGTGTTGCAGGTGCAAGGATTGCTTTGTCAAGGCCTTTTTGCTTTGGTTAGCTTTGGTAAGAAGTCTTCGGTGATGTTTGCCTAAATTAAGGAATGCATGCATATCTCAGTTGATAATAAAGTGCTTTGCGGTTGTTACTTTTTCCATAAGTAAGTTCGTGTAGTCTACCACCCTTAGTATCGGAGATTTTCGACCACATTAAGGCCTTCGAAATGGCAATTTTTTCTATACTAAGGGCGAGGAGGTCCAGTCCTCTAACCCAATTAAAACCGCAACAATCCTCGTTATACTACTCCGTATAATTTAGGAAAGTCATGTGTCAATATTTTCAAAATTTATATGGAGAATAAATACTTAAGACACTTTATGGTCAAAACTGTTTATTGGTACGGCTGTTAAAGAAATTTGATATTAAATGCGATTACCTCCATAATAATGCGACTATTCGACCACTATAACACAAATCCAAGTTAACTGGCCTAATAAATTTACGACATCATAACTAGCTGTATATCTGAGTTATGCATTTGGTTCGCAATTCACATACGTTTTCATTGTCCTTGTATTGACTTACGAGCCATCGTTACCATATTAGCATTATAGAAGCCTGTTTAACAGATTAAACCTGTGTTTATCATCAATGGGTTATGTAATGCGATATCGATATGTGTAGTTCTAGTAGCGCCTCGCGTTCTCACCCACATTTTACCTGTTCCAGCGAGAATTTCGGGATTAAATGTATATCATGTTTTACTTTAATGTATATTCTTTAATACTCAAAAGTTTCGGCTTAATCCGTTCGGTAATTTTTGCGTGGAAGAGCCACGAACATACATACATCCTCACACAGTTATGACATATTATAAGTTGTATAATTTTACTCTAGTAATAAAAAGTATAAGTAGGATCCGCAAAAAAATTATGCTATCCATAGAATTATACACTGAAAGGAGATCTATAACTTAAAAAGGTATTTTTTGGTTTAAACTCTCCGTATTTGTTGATAGTACGGCCAATAATGTATAGAATAGGATTAATACAAATTGGTTTAGATGGATCTAAAGCTAATTCCAATTATGTATTAAGGAATCGAACTGACACACTCAACTGACTACACATCCATACAACTATGTGTTCGAAGTCAAAAGCTTCAGATATATGACAAGTAAGCATTACTTAAATGTCAAAACTATAGCAACAAGAAGACACTAATAGTTAATTGCTTTCATAACACCTACATATATTTGGCGTATAATTAGCGTAGTTGGAAACGTGTTTTGTTTTACACATATCTACATCTATACTAATAGAATAAAGCCGAAGAGTTTGATTTTCTGTCACTTTTGTATGAAACCACTCCGGCGCCCGCGACGGGTGCACGCGACGGGCGCAAGCGGCGGGCGCACGCAGCGGTTCACTTTTGTATGAAACCGCGCGGGCACCCGCTTAACGCAGTTTCGGCCCTTAGAAACTACCAATCCGATTGTAATAATTAAGTATTTATAATGGATAACCATATTCAAGAGGAAGGTTACAGGATGTTTTCATCCCGAAAATTCCACGGGAAAGAGCATAACACTGGTAAATCTGCGAGGCGCTGCTAGTAACTAATAAACTCATTAAGATTCCACAGGAAATACAATATGAACCCATTGAAATCTTAAATCATTCATTCTAAACGTATATTGCCATCTCTTGCTGCGAACTTTAACTTACTATGCAATAAATGACAAAACAGTAATATTACTAGTAACAAAACATCTGTTCGTATATGATATATTATGCTTAAGGTAAATCACAAGCCACATTATTCAAAATAGCAGGAATATGTGCAATTTATAATATTTTATTATGCAATAAATTGTTTTAAACGTCCGACAAACTTTACTATAAACTTTCAGTAGGAACGCCGCGCGATATTTTTGTTCGTGGAGAAGAATGAACGTTTTAGTTCATCAAAAACTAATTTTAAGCGAGTTTCAGTTGTGAGTTGCATGACAGCATATTATGAGATTTTTGTATGAAAATAGATTATTCTGTTCAGCTTGTTGGAACGAGGTTTCAAATAACTCATGCTTGAAATAAAGTGATGATACTATTATTACCTACCATATAGTTATAATTTTGACTGCAAGATATGAAAATTAGACATCAGTTGATATGCAAAAGTAAAGTCTACAGGGCAAAGGCCCTTTGCAGATATCATCATAGTAAGTATAGAGTTATGTAATCATCTGCTTTTTTTGCATTTAGTACATAAATAAACATATGTTACTAGCAAAAGTCACCCAATTGCATAAAATATAAGTTGCCCCTATCTGTCAGTATGGAAAACTGGTACTACACAAAGCAATGGCAAACTCAAACATACAAACATACCGCACTGACAAAAAACGTCCCATACATGTCTGTTAGTACATGTCGACTCTATTCAACCGAATCAAAACACCCCAATCATTAAACAAAGCTCACATAAATAAATAAATAGATTCTAACATAGCAAATAGTGTGGGGATGTCTGATTGTCAAGCAAAAATGTGACGTATATCTGTATTGATTGTTTTTTGGAAAGAAGTTAATTAGTGGATATTTTCTTTGTATTTTATGACATACTAGCAACGCCCCGCGGTTTTACCCGCGTTGTGCCCGTTTCAGTAGGAATTTCGGGAATTTTTATACGCATAAACCTTTCTCTTGAATCACGCTATCTTTCAAAAAACCGCATCAAAATCCGTTGCGTAGTTTTAAAACATACATACATAGGGACAGACAGACAGAAAGCGACTTTGTTTTATACTATGTAGTGAAAAACGATTGAATTCACCCACTAGATCATTTCATTAAATTCAAATATTTTCTTTTCATTTGCCAATGCTGATTGAAAGCTCACTCAATCTAAACGAACCCATAAGTATAAAATATAATTATTACGTACCAGTATAATTAACATGTTTAATTCAGCGATGCCATACATAGAACTTTTTAATAAAATAATTGACAATTAGCATACAAAAAATTTGCGTTAAAAAAATAAAGTACTGTCGCGAACACAATTCATTGTCTCGTAAATCGCGAATCGTAAAATGGGCCATGCGGCTGTAGGCACCACTAAAATTAAACATTTAATGAGAAAATGAATTACCACCTGTTATGGTACGTAACGGCCCCCGTATATTGTAATATATATTTTTTTATTATCTCCATGAACGCTGCGACGGTTCACGGGCTATTTGTTTATTAGGACTGACAGGGAATTGTCCATAAATACCGGAATAATATTTTCCAAAATAAATTGTGGCGGTGAGTGTATTTTGTGCACACATGCAAAGTTCTGTTGGTGTGAATGTTGGAAACTTTTGATCCCTCGACATAAATCTCCATCAGAAAATAGGGAGGGCTATAACCGGCTTAAGCTTAACTGTGACTAGTGGCTTCGGACCTTACTTTAAATATATTGTAATAATGATAAAATATACTAGTTAATTTAGGCCTCTATTTATTTTGCAGTAAAGAGCTTTTTGTCATAACAACTCTGTGTTTGTAGTACGTGCGGGGTTCGCAAATATTTGCTTCATATTTTGGCTCGCGTTTCTGTTGGGGTTATAGATTTATTTTTAGTCGAATATAAGCTTATTTGGTTAGTTAACTAATCTACTAGCGTTAATTAGTTTACTCATAATCTTATATTTCACTGAGATGGTTAAAATTAGTCTTATTAAGGAAATACTCGTAGTTGCATTTATATGCAGTTGTTTCACAAATATTGGTAGTACTTAATATTTTGTAACATTGTTGTTAGCCACCTACTCAAACTAACTTAGTTTTTTTACTTTAAATTATATTTCATTGAGAACTAGCTGACCCGGCGAACTTCGTACCGCCTTAGCATAGCAATGATGCACTACTTTCCGAACAAACAATGCTCTTTCAATATAGTCTATGGCTGTGAATGTTTTTTTAAATATGCAAAATTAAATGTATATTTTTTAATATTTCTGAGAGATTTTCTTAATATTTTTTTCCGTAAGAACCTTCTCCTAATAATAACAAATACAACAAAAAAAGAATTAGTGAAATCGGTCCAGCCATTCACGCGTGATGCGACGACAACAAAAAACGGGTTTCATTTTTATATATATAGATAAGTATTAAAATATCTATTTTCTTATCAATAAAAAATATAAACTAAGACCCTTATTCATCTCTTATTAATACAATTTTTGCTAGCAAATGGTTTGTCCCTTTCCAACATACGCTATTCTCTGAAAAGCAAAAGAGACAAAACACTTTTTTAAAGTGCTTTAGTTCAATATGAATAAGGCGGTTAAAATGAAAACCCCAAGGTTGCACTTAAAGAAAGAGGTAATAAATCAAACAATATCAAAGTAATTTTGAAGTGAAATCCGTCTTTAAGTTCAGTTTACTCTTTTCGTTCGATGGAGAGATTGGGAAAACGTCCTTCGTATTATTAGAGTCGCATTTCTTTCACTCGATTGGTACATTGAAAGCGTTTACTTCGATTTTCTCCGATTGGGCCCGCATCGGTTTTCTGATGTGTAAAATCGGGTTTATGCCTACTTGATGACGATTCATAAAAGTTTGATTGCTTATTGAAACTTTTTTCGATAAGAATGACTTTACTTAAAATAGATTTGATGTTTTTAGATATATTTTTATAAGTTTCGAATAAAATGATAAGATTTTTGTGGAATTAAATCGTAAAAGCGCATATTAAATTTAAACAGATGATTGTTGGTTCTTTGGGGTCATCTCAAGAATGTGAATTTAATTAACTGGCAACATTTTGTTGAATAAAGATAAACGATATTACAATTTAACTGTAAATATTTAAAAATAATTATCACAATTATGGAACTTATAATTGCGAAAGAATCACTTTTAAAATATTTCACTATTAATATACGGAAATTGTTGTAAATGTTTTTTTTGTTTTAAACATGAAACAATATAAAAGTAAAGCATTAGCCTGTATTGTCCCACTGTTGGGCAAAGGCCTCTCATCTGACTGATGATATTAGTACAATAAGGATATATGTACATACTTATATTCCGAGGAACTCAGACACTCCTCTTTTTTTTGTAGTTGGCTAAAAACAAAGCCGCACCACACTTTTTTTCTTTCAAAACCCATTACAATGTTAGTCCCCTGTGGTATATTATTGAACTTAATGGCATCATTTACCGTTTTCCGATTCTCAATAGACCCCGATGTATCCATATGACGTAATAGATATTTTAGGGATCCGTATAAAAAGATTAACATTTTGTCACCCAGTTTATTTGTTATAGTTAATGTCTATACTTCGTATCGCAAATTGCTGATAATATTGGTTGTAAGAATGTAACTTATTTTTCAGGTCAAGTTTTAAAAAAATATCATTCGATCAACAGAAAATAATTTACTCTAATTTTGGGTTTTTACTGACTGTCACTCTCGTTAAACAGAATATAAAGACTATTATATTTTTAAATTACATTCATACTGTTTTTAATAGTAACCGAGATATGAAATATCACAACTCATTTGAAAAATATACACATACCACAAAACATAGAACACGTATATTTTGATGCTTCAATCATAAAAGTTTTGTACCGAACCCTTACCCTATATCATATTAAAATGACTGCATTTTTTTCTCACCATTAGACATAATATTGATGCGGTTAGATGACTGATCATTTACAAAACATTCGCAACAAATGCCAGCCATTGGAGCAGGTTCAGACAAATGGCCGTAAAAATGCTTTCGATGTTTAAATCACCGCCAAATTATTATTTATGGATATTAGTTTTGGGTGATATATCGGTTCAGATATGACGATCACTTGCATCAATATTAGTATTTGAAAAACTTGATATATTTACAATATTATTATTTGTTTAAACGGGAACTTATGTTCGTTCGACGGAGGCTACTGTATATTTACAACTAGCCGCGCCCCGCGGTGTTACCCGCGTTGTACACGTTCCCGCGGGAATTTCGGGATAAAATGTATCCCATGTGTTATTCTGATGTATAACCTATATTACTGTAAAGTTTCATCCAAATCCGTTCAGTAGTTTTTGCGTGAAAGAGCAACAAACATCCATACATCCATACATACAAACTTTCGCATTTATAATATTAGTAGGATAGTTGAAATTATTCCTGTAGATTTTTTGCACAGTACAAATTCACACACGGTTAATTAGACCCAAACGAATGGAATCTTACTACTGATAGTACTATTTTATATACATACTCAAATACTTTATATTGACATCCAGACGTTCGTCGCCAACACCTATGTCTGCAAGTATAGTTGACCCCGAGCGGGAATCAAACGCGCAACCCCCGACACAGGAAGCGCTCTCACAAACCAATGTGCCAGCGGGTTTGTCAAATTAATAGGTGACTTTAGACTATTTTGCCAGTGTATGGTCAACATTAAACCTGACTTGCCATTTGATATTATTATTACGGAATTAAATGCAAAAAAGTACTTTAAGTAGTGTAAATATCATATAAATAATTAATTATGTAGGTACCGTATAACTTTACAGTCATAATTAAAATCAGTAGCAATAATTGATTGAAGCAATAATTTAAAAACAACAAATATCTGAATTACAACGCATATAATAAAAATATCAATAACATCGATAAACGCGAATCAATTATTTATGGACCAAGCTTACAATATGAATTCACAAAATTTCCAACAAAATTCATTTTATTATAGGTATGGTCCGTTAATTCGACACCACTGGGGTGATTTCAATTAATAGTACATGTAAATTGGATGTTGTCGCGTGGTGGTACATTTTCGTAATTGTTACACACGGAACAAAGACCGTGGTACACCATCCGGAACTACAGGACATTATTAATTTTAATGATATTTATATTTTTGGTGTCATTATTACTAATGATATGTAATTTCAACTCGGGATACAATGGAGTGCGGTTGAAATATGACGAGTAGGATATAGTTAACACATTGGATATATTAGATTGTGCCGTACTATTTCTGGTTATGTTGAGCTACTGTAATGCTTCACTGTTGCTTTTGAATGATAATATGGGTGCTTTCAAATTATGCGTTTCGTGTCGGACCGCTGCGGTGCCGAAGCCGTGCGTTTGTCGTTTTGTGAACGTACGATCGTGTGTTTTCATACAAATCGAGCAGTGCGGCAACAGTGCGGCGTCGGTACCGCGAAATAATTTTAGTACGCACTGTTGCCGCACTGCTCGTTTTGTATGAAAACACACGATCGTACGTTCACAAAACGACAAACGCACGGCTTCGGCACCGCAGCGGTCCGACACGAAACGCATAATTTGAAAGCACCCTAAGGCTCGGTTCAGACACGGCGGGAACCGCGCGATTTCCATGCGATTCTGAAATCGCGCGGGTCTTATTTGTATGAGTTATAAAGTAATCGTTCAGACATAACCGCGCGATTCCCGCACGATTCCCGCATGTCTGAACGCAGGCTAAGACAACCAAAGCTATTAGCACTTGTGATTAAACGCCTTAAAAATTAAGTTCGAGTAGGTTAGTGGCAAGCTATGGTACGGGAGTTTTTAGACCGCCTAAAGGCCTCCGACATGGTCTAACGATTGAAACAACCGGGACCGACAATTTAACGTGCCCGGTAGTGCTCAGATAGAAATTCCACTATCACCCATCCATCCAAGTAAGGGTCGAGCTGCACGTTGCTTAACAATCGCAATTAAAAACCCTAAATATTGCACAGTTCTGAGACATACACAAGATGATAATATATAAGAAAAGTAAAACGTATAATCAACAAAATACTTTCGAAATACACGACGCGATAGAAGAATTTCGCGAGTTTTGTGAGTATACGTCGTCGTACAAACAAACGCGTAATGTCAGGGTGAGTTCGCCAAAATCGTATTTAAATTCACGATCTGGGTGCGAGATAAGCAAAATCATGAGTTTGTTCGGAAGGGTTATAGAATACGGCGTGAGGCCGCATAATTCCGCCTCCAGTAGGGTGTCCACGTTTCAAGTGTTTGCTGGTATCTCGATCGTCCATGTAATCCTTTTTACCCGCCTTTTCAGTAGTTTCTTTAAGTTCCCTGTTATCTGAGCGATCGGAGAATTTGTTTGGTAGGACGTGTTTGTTGATGCATTATACTCTTGCCTAAAGTACCTACTTAAGTATTGTTTCTCCTTCACAAAGTTTTATTCTAGTTTCGCACAATTTTTTAGCAAATTTTTTCTTTAGGATTATTACTAAATCCCCCACACATAATCTATGAGTTTTAATAATTACAAAAAAAGTTTTATGAATATTCATATTCTAAATTTAAATTACTGAAACAGAAAAAAGCATTTGAGTTTTTTTACGTTCGAAATGTAACCTTTCGAAATTAAATTTTTAGCTGTAATTTATTTAGCTTTCACTTTTTATCCGCAACCCCACATTAATTTAGGTACCCTAATCCACTGCGCTGCGGGATGCCGTTCTAAAAGGGGTGGAAAAGGGGATAAAAGTAAGGGTGATTAAAGATAAACAGTTACATGAGGTTGCGATTGCTGGTGGTATAATTTGCTATTGTACAATTATATTTAAGTTTGGTGTGACTAACGCTTAGTCAGTGTTTTCACAAATAATTTTATTCAAATGTTTTGTGTACTTACGCGTTTTAAATTTTCATGCAATTCCAAATGTTTTATTTGTAAAATACTTTTACGATGCCAAATTTAGATTGTTATTACAGTTTTTCGTCAGAATTTTAACATTCCATGCTTAATGAAATTTTTAGCAGTAATATTGGATGAAAATCACATACTATAGATTTTCGACCGACATATCAACTTTTATAGAGCACGTACCTTTTACAATCAGCTTTTATGAGAACAGAAAGCATTCATTTCGAATCGATTCAGCAAGTATTGTTTTCTCACTGATTAAAAATGAATGAATTACGGTTCACACAGCGCACACTACAATTAAAAATACTCCACGAAATAAATTGAAAGTTGGTTTCCATGCGCCCGTGGACTGAGATTTGTGAGGGACTATTTATAAAGTAGTATATTTTATTAATTACTTACCAAATAAAATAGTTTGGAGGTTATTTAATTGACACGTTTATTTTTAAACTAGGTTGTAAATTAATTACTTTGTGCTTCTGTAAAGTTATCTTCAGTATGAAGTTACGATGGTAACCTAACATTTAAAAATCGTCCGGTCAATATTGCCAAATTTTGAATGCAAATTAATGTCAAAATTGTACTAGGCAAGATGGACATATACGTTTATCCATCTATCTCATCAAATAGGAGGAGAAGAACTGGAAGTCTAATATAAAGCAACATTGTTGTTTGTTACATGGACAAACCTGTAAGGTATCTTTAATACTAAATAACTTTAGGTAACAGTTCACACAAGATCTATACTAATATTATAAAGCTGAAGAGTTTGTTTGTTTTGTTTGTTTGTTTGTTTGTTTGTTTGTTTGTTTGTTTGTTTGTTTAAACGCGCTAATCTCAGAAACTACTGAACCGATTTGAATAATTCTTTTTGTAATAGATAGCCACATTCAACGGGAAGGTTATAGGCTATTTTTCATCTCGAAATTCCTACGGGAACGGGTACAACGCGGGTAAAACCGCGGGGCGCTGCTAGTAATATAATAATACTGCAAGATCCTAATAGTCATAAAACGAATAGGTCTGCAACTATAGAAATATGCACAAAGTAAAAAATCTTGTTTAAAGTTGTAATAAAAATTAGAATACTGAAGATGATACTAAGATAAGTATCCTTCGTAGTTTAGTTTCCTAAATGTAACCGAACCAGTATCACAAAGAAACATAATATTCGTAAATATCTCTTTGTATACATTTCATCAAGTCTCGCCGATTTCTCTAGAGGATACGACCTATGAATATTTTGGTATCCGTACGAATTTTTGTCATAACCACTAAAGACGTTTTATATTCTTGCCTTGATCGTGACTAGTATTATTATACCTTATGGTGAGGGGTAAAAAGGTCATATTAGAATGAACTACGTTGAATCTAACAGTCAAATACTGTGGCTGCATTATTTTTGTAAAGACGCAGGATTATTTGGGTGTTTCTTCTCTCTGCTTCCGAGGTTTGTCTTTTGTTCTTGTTAGGGGGGATTTATTCGAGTATTAGGTTCGGATGGCACTGTTTAAAACAAATATTTCGGCCGAGAAAGAAACGTTTTTATTATCCTTTTTATAAAGTAATTTATTATTTCATCTACTACTTTCTTTTCGTTCTTTGCAAGTAATTGGTATGGATAAAGAAAACTATGTTATAGCGTTGCACCCGGCAATGATTTCAAATTTTGTATTTTTTACTTGGCCCGACAGTTGGATACTTTTTTAGAATAAGAATACGTCTGCAGACATGTCTCTCATTACATAAGCTAATAAGACATAGGCTGCTTTTTATCCTGAAATCCCAACAGGAAACGGCTTAACGTGGATGAAACTATGGGCGATAGTACATTATAAGCATAAAGTACTAAGATCCGGCTTACGACAGCCTGTCTATTGAATCAAAAGGAAAATAAATTAGTGACTCATGTGATCCTTACCGTCTATTACACGTACATAATAAAGATATTAAAAATAATAAAGTTAAGCCATGTTCTTCTATCATTAATCTATATCATGATCGAAGGTAATCTCTCGTACATAATACAAGTACAAAAAAGTATAGCTATTATTTCCAAATGCTAGTTATCTTAGTTTTTTGTCCTGAGATCTAACATTGAACTATTCGCTATGCTTGGTGTATATTGAAGCTTGTTAGCGATTTATGGTATTATGTACACTCTATGAGTTGTGCTGGATGTACCATGACTGTGGCTGTAATCTTATGTGGGCAGGGACGTACTCAGGATTTTTATGGGGGTAAAAAGTAAAAGTAAGATCGAGTAAGATAGTGTCTCACCCTGGTGAGTTCTGTGGCTAACCCTGTCGTCCGAGTTTTTAGCTATAAGTAGATAAGTTATAAATAAAGTTAAGAGGTAGTATTTACAATTTTTTTTAAATAAGTTTTTCGGTCATATACTAAGTAAGTAAGTCAGAGCAAGTTAATGGTCAACCTTTGTGTCCGAGTTTTTAGACCGCCTAAAAGCCATGACATGATCTAACGATTGAAACAACTGAGGCCGACAATTATTTAAGACATATACTTGAATGAATGGCACATTAAGACATATACTTGAAATCAGAAAACCACTATAGTTTCATCTACCCCTCAAGAATGTTGTCCTTATTCCGCCCACCAGAACCTATCATATTAAAAAGCCATTTGCAATATTTGACGTAATTTATACTTCATAATGTTGTATAAGTACAAATTATTTTAATCTTACACAATATTATAATGACTTGTTTCTATAATATAACCGACTTGTTACAGTTTGATGTAATTTAAATTCGAATACGAGCGATGTCCGGTTGAGTTGTAAAAAATGATTTTTTGATTGAACCTGCGGTAATGGACAGTATAAGGAGATTGGATATGTATAGAGTTGTGATTTCATTTTTGTAGAGTAGAGTAACAGTTTAGTTTTTCTATACTAATGTTATAAAGCTGCAGTAATATTTACATATAAACATTACGTGCCACGTTGGTTGTCCGCAATGGACTCCTAAACTACTGAACAGATTTTAAATTTGATTTGCACACCGTGTGCAATTTGATCCAACTTGAAAGATATGATAGCTTAAAGTCAAAGTCAAAGTCAAATATTTTTATTCAGTTTTGGCCCCATAGAGGCTCTTTTGAACGTACCACCCATTCGGAAGAACATCGGCAGAGAAGAATGGGCAAGAAACTCTGCTGGTTATTTTTTTTAAATCAAGGTATAATACAATTTAATACTAATAAGTAAGATTACATGTCAAAATCAGGTTGTATTGTTGGTGCAGGAATTTGACTCCAGACATATTTGTCCTCAATGTCAGCTTACATTTCAATTTGTAATGATTAGGGTCACCCTTTAATTTTTATATGGCAAAATAACTTTGCTGGGCCAGCTAGCTATTGATAAAACTAAACAATTCAAGGAAATAGAGTGTAGTAATATACAAACTTTTTTGATTGTTCCACTGAGTAAAATATATCGCACTCTTTTAGCGTCATTTACTTCTTTGAGGTGTAGTATCATCTCTACCAGTTCCATAAAGCGACGACATCAGGTCATCACGGCAAGTGGGACGTCCCACAGACGGACGCACATGTTATTGACCCTTCCCTATTGTTAACCATATGGCAAACGATATTACCTTTCGTCCTCTCGCTTCCACAAAATTAGCGAAAATTCACCCTTAAATTCGTAAAATTGTCGAGAGGTTGGCGTATTTTCGAGTTAACGAGTTGCACTCTTATACCTTTTTTAACAACGCTTTAGCTTGTTCCCAGTTTGTTTATGATGTAAATTGCGGTTGGTTTTAGGATTTTTATTTTAAAAAATGGAATATTAGAGTGGAACTATGTTTTGGGGGAATATTATTTTAAACGAATGGTGGGAGGGGTGGCGAGGAAACAATTGGACATTGAATACGTGTTAGGCGGAAAGTGAAATGATATAACATTGAAAATTAGCATATTCGATTTCCGGATCGAGAGTAGCATATTTCAATAACATGGCATGAGTGTAAGATTACCAACTACTCGACAAGCGTGCTGATTATGCCTAATCCTATTCACTGTATTGATATCTATAGTGATAGATCTTTCCCCAGGAGGCTTACATTACAGACCAATAAAACTTTTTATTTTATCCGTATATTCTATACCAATAAATTTGAATAATTTGTTTTTTGATTTATTGTTTTTCTGCTTGTGTGATCGGGCCAATCGCGGTCTACAGGATATGGACACAACACAACCCGGGTAAAACCGTGGGGCACAGTTATATCATAAAGTGTTATTGTATGATTTGCATAATTATACACTTAAGATACTCATTATAACAAATGGTGTACTATACGGGTATTTTATCTTGTGTAGCAAATGCCTGATAACTATTAAGATAATAATCTCAATAATTAATGCTGTAAAAATATTATCAAAAGTAGTCAACAATGCAAAGGTCGACTATATCGTACTGGAGAACAAAAGCTTTTTATTACTAAGAAGAAGGATCACGGAAAACAGAGTAAAATATAATAAGCACGTGACAGTTATCAAAGCGAATATTAAACGGCATTAATATTTAAGACTAGCCGCGGCGCGCGGTGTTACTCGCGTTGTATCGGTTCCCGCGGGAATTTTGGGATAAAATGTATCCCATATGTTATTCTGATGTATAACCTATATTACTGTAAAGTTTCATCCAAATCCGTCGAGTAGTTTTTTTGTGAAAGAGCAACAAACATACATCCATATCCCAACAAACATACATCCATACATACATCCATCCTCACAAACTTTCGCATTTATAATATGAGTAGGATAGGATATATCAGGTGGTACAGCTAACACTAACTTATCCAAGTCATCACATAAGAAGTTTTCACTTACATACATTATCAGATGGATACTTCCATTCTTACATTGTATCTAAGGGCTTTGGTCTTCCGCAGTGTTTAGCCACTGTTGCTAAGAGGCGTGTTATAAGTTTGACATCGCTGTCTGTCTGTCTGTCTGTGGCACTGTAGCTCTCAAAAGGATGAACCGATTGCAATGTGTTTTTTGTCATTTGAAGCCAGTTCTTAGCTGTTTGGTAAGAATTGGTCGAGCCGTTTTTGAGTAGGAGGTTTTCAAATTTGACTTGTATGATGTTAGTAAGAGCACAATATAGTCATGACTGTAGTTAGACAAACAGTCGTATAATCTATGCAACATATGAAATCTCACACTGTATACTCGTAGAAGGTTTATTCGCAACTGTTGTTGTTAGATTAACAAAAATCTTTTTTTGTATTCAACAAGTCAGCTTAAAGACAGTTGTGTGACTATTGTTAGGCCCATGGCACTACACGCGATTATTTCGCTTCCTAGTTCCCAATACAAAGTAAAATAGACACGATAGCATATGGTTGATGGGACCAATATCAATCTAATGACGCAGAATTATGGTCAAAACAACGGCCTAGTCAATTATCGTTCGATAGACAAGGGTGGACGTGATAAAAACAGATATTCTAACACGTAATTACATAATTGTGCGCCCTCGACGCGCCTCGGGTAACGACGCCGCACGAATATGGTTAGACTTATATCAAAAAATGAAATTGTAGACGTAAGGAGGAATAGGGTGGATATGACATATTTATTTATATTGTTATTGATATACATGTTGTTTTGTTTTTTGTTGCCTGGTAATATGTGTTATAAGAAGTATGAAAAAATTAGATTAAAAGACAACTTGATGTTGTCAATTTATTTGTTTTAATTTTATTATAATTAAGTTACTTTCTCACAATTTTTAAAGCTGAGATCATTAATTACAGGTCAAAAGTTAGTTAGTCTACAAAATAAATTGAATTGAACTCTGTTCAGAGAACTCCAGTATATACATAGTTTCAGCGATAAAAATAAAAAATATCAATCCTCTGCCACGTACTTTCGTTTTTATAATATTGCTGGGTCTTCCGTATGATGGTTCTACCAGGGACCCCATAGATGGCGCTAGTGTGAAAATTTTGTAGATTACGTTTACGTTATTTCCTTAGATTTATAAGGTATACAATTTGTAGAGTTGAGTAGAGTAGAGTGTAAAAACTTATTACAAATTAGAATACATTAGAAGTGACGTTATTATTAATAATTTTAGGTACCTAAGTTGTTTTTGTATTTTAGTGTTTTATGGTTCAGAGCAACTGGAACTGCTATGCCTAGCTTAGGTAAAAGTCTCTAAATACTTTTTGATATAAAAAAAAATACGTTATTACAGTCTTATCCACACTACGCCGCCACCGATGCGTGAACATAGAAGAAAGGCCCAAAAACAAGTTTAATAAGAATGTGGAAGTAAAAATGTTTTCTGTACCGGAATCGTTAACTGTAAGTTGCGGTTGGTGTCTGACGATTCCTTTAATTTAAAGCCTGGCCAGGAGTTAACAAGCCGCCTAATTATACACCAGAAAGAACAAACAAGGATCGTTAGTCCAATTTAGGATAAAGGCGCCATATGCTGAATATTATTTTGCGTTATTATCTCAGCTAGTTGCTATAAAATTATCCAACGTGATTGGATCAAGATTTACGACATAAACTGACGATAGGTTTTGGACTGTTATAATTTATGGATTGGATATTAAATTTTTAATAAAATTGACGATTATAGTTTGTATTATTGTGTTTGGAGTTATCATAAAAAAATGATTTTGGAAATTTTAGTAATTTTTTGATGACAAGATTTTAAAGAGGTGATTCAACTTATGCTATCATATTAAAATAGAAATATGTATGCTTTTACAACAACCTATAAACGGCAGTTACACAAATCATGTAGGTACCTGTCTTATTCTTTGGAGTTCGCCAACTAACTAAATATACAGTGTAAACTTTTGATTTTATTATTGTAATTAAAGCAATACCATTAATTCATTTCAAGCGTAAAACAGATAATAACCGAACTTCACGCGACAAATTAATGCTCAAACACACACAAGGCCCCGACTAATAAACAGCACATCATCAAAGATTTTGAATTCATTACCAAGTTTGAGCGCGAAATCATCTACAAGCTTCTAATATTGGTGATAGTTAACTTCGATATTCATACTAACGTAATGCATATTAATCACAGTGCATGTTTGAAGGGTCTAACCACACAAGCGCGGCGCATCATATATATCACGTCAGATGCTTAAAATATTGGGCTAATAATCTCCACTACGTGATCTTAGATAGTGATGGTTACTTTACTGAAAGACTTAGATGAATTTCGAAATTTTCAGTGCTATATATCACTAAAATAAGCAAAGCTTATGCAGATTTAGATTGATACATTGTTTTTCTTTTAAGACCAAGCTAGAGCAATATTGTATGACAAAAAGAGTATCGTTTAAGGATGATGGTACCGTACAAGCGAACTTGAATTGTAAGTAGTTGTACAGTAAACCTATAATGTCCCACTGCTGGGCAAAGGCTTCTGATCTCATTAGAAGAGAGATACAGTGAGGAAGATTAGGCGTAATCACCACACTTGTCTGATGCGGGTGGTGATTTCAAACCCGAGCCATATTTAAAAAGTAGGATACTTGTTTCCGCTCGGACCGGGAACTGAACTCGGGGCCTCAGTTTTGGCAGCCGAGAGCACGTGTCACTTGACCACTGAGGCAACAACATTGTTAATCGGGAAAAATATTGGATTATGATCCTATAGATAGAACATCAAAAATATTTTACGGGTAAATACAATATGGTCATAATATGGCATATTTATTAACACTATGTCAAAATATTACTCGTCAACGTGTCCGTAACTAATAATTAAGACTGTTAAAAACCTTTTCCGTTTAAAACCAGTATGGTCCAAACAAAATATTGTTTAGCATTTCAAATCTTAATGGTATAAAATTTGATACTGAGCGAAAAATAACCTTAAACTTTGGAAAGTAAGGTTTATCTTACAATACACAAAATTTCAATACAATCTCAGTTATGGGTCGTCTTATTAGATAAAGTATCTATTTCTCACAAGACTCATCATAGTATCAAAATCGGGATCCGGCAACGAATTTCCTAAATTGTAATTAATTATAATTATAAACAATTACTGGCTGATTTAATGAATGAGTTTGATGCAGAAGAAGTAATAGAAAGGGATAGCATGATTGTTATTAAAGGCGTTGGACAAGGAGATGCTATAGATATAGTGAACGCCTACGAATGTTTCTTTGAATGCATGATTCGGTGTGAGATAAAAATCGTCGGTCTTATTCGTCAGAGTTTTAATTACAGAGGGGTCCTTATGTGAACTGACGGTACGACGGCCATTGTACTTAATAAATACCGCATACGAAATGATATCTGACCATGGGCTTGACGGTATAATATATTATCCAATTCACTTTCTCAAAGTTGCTGCTCTAGGTTACTATTATACAGAGAACAAAAAGCATTCATAATGTTATCGTGTTAATTATGAGCATCAATAAAAAGTCTAATTGGATTAGCAACACTTCAATTATTGATGTCCAATTGATAGCAGGGCCAATAATATCTAATCACCAGTCCCTGCCTTCTTATTCCAAAGTCTATCATTAAGAAGCTTATCAAAAGATAACGAACAATCTTCCTCATTTTGCAATCCAACATTTTAAGTGGCTTTATTCCTGTATAATAATTTACATAAATTAAATAAAGGTTAACACCGTATAATTGGAATTTCTGATTCGTAGTTACAGAGCAAACAAAATGATTAGTAATTCTAATTGAGTTGATTAAATTATAGACTGGGCTGTGGTTTTTGTTTTAAAATTGCATGTTGTTCGCGCATTTGCGGCTGGTTCCAGAGCAAGGAGTATACTTTACAAGAAATTGCTATTGTTTGTAGTGAAAGGGAAGGGAAGTCTGCTTTTAAATATAATTAAGTAGCTGATGTATAAAATACAAAATAGTGCTACAGATTATCGAAGTGCATTTTTAGTTTTGAAAGCCTGAGATCTTCGATATGTTTAATTTTTTGTGTGTTTTTATTGTACAATCTTTTACTACCGTTGGAATCATAATTTTTGGTATAAATGGTCAAAACACAGTATTTCTCACGATTTATAATCCTAGTCAAATAAATAGTCCCTACCGTGGGCAGGTGGATAAACTCTTTGATTTGGGAACATTTTAAAAAATCTATAGCCTTGGAGCTATTGAACCAATTCACAATGGAGAGGATATGTGACAGACCAGAGGACCGAACTACAAAAGTTTTTGAGTGTACTGTAACATACATGAAAATGCAGCTCTGATAACTCTTAAGTGTATGGAAATAAGTAGGACTTTCGCATGGCTAGAAACATGTCTGGTACTGGTATCGAAATGACATGTTCTTAAATGTCCCAAAGGTAGATTTTTTTGACAATACAGTGTAATTGGTGGGTTGGGTACCTGGTTTGGTTGGTTTTGTCATTTGACAATACAATTGCTTATTACAATAGAAGCATACGGTTCAAGAATATCAGAATAATTTGTTCGTTGAATTTGTTGAAATGAATACTAGTTGGTTTAATAAAGCTGTACCAGTTCCTTAATAAATAAAAAAACCTATAATTTAGTTACCCATATCAATATAAGAGCAATTATATAGTCTTTTGTTTAGAATTGAAGGAAAAAATCCATTGCTTGACAATAATTATATAAGTTTGTATGCAATGTATAAATATATTGAGAAAAGGTGAATAAAACATAATAGTAAACGTACCTGATTTCCGCAGCAGAAAATTCAAGTCAGACATGAAATAAGATAATTTAATAATTAGTTACTTCAAAAACTATACAATATATAATATAACTATACCATTGATGGCTTAATGGATTAAAATATGTACATATAAATAAGAATACAGTAGAAGGTAGTCGATTGACAACAAATTATAATACCTTGACTAATGTTTTTCTTTACTTTTCGTGGATCTAAGTTGCTCTGTCAGTTGGGTAAGTTGGAAATCCTTTAACTGCCCTCTCTCTCTCTCTCTCTCTCTCCGTCTCTCCTCTCCCTCTCTCTAACTCAGGGACTTTAATTAAATCAATAATTAAACAGTTGATGGAATTTTGATTACAGTTCATAAATCCCTCATTTACTTTCCTACGAAATTGTTTGACGTTTCCGAGTACAGTGTTTTGAGCATATAGTCATGTCCTAATTTATAAAATAAAACAGTAAATCCAAATAACACGTAAAAGAGAACCTTAACTACAATCAAAGCTTTTAGTTACGTCGAAATTCACAAACCACAACATCTGCCGTATACGACACAACCGTACCGGAATTTTCGTAGGTTGCATTTTGTTTTCCACCATCTATTTTAATCAACCTTAGGTTTAGCTGGACAAGACTCATTTTAGTGTAACAAAACCATTGTATTTTCATTGGACTTTGGACCTTTTGACATTATAACTATACTCAATCCCGTTGTCTCTTAAAATGCTAGTATAGAAACTATTCTGTACAGATGTGAATTTTCGGAAGAGAAATAAACTCAATTTCCTTGGGTCTAATTTAATGAAAATGAAAACAATTAAGTTATTATTGATGGCATTCTTATGTATGGATTCTGAACTTAACGAAGCACCAAGTTGTCAAGGGAAGAGATAAAAACAAAAACCTAACCATTAAAGAGTTATTCAGAATAATAATATAAATTATCCTCAGTATAATTCGATGAAGTGCAAAAAGTAATGTCAAAGGCCTATCATGTCACCAAGGATAACAGTACAGTGAAGAAGATTAGGCATTATCGCCTTTCTTAATCATTAGTAAGGCTGTAGCTTTCCAAATTAAAGTAATTTTATCCAAGTTACATAAGACTAAAGTAAATTATCATTATGTTGGAGAAAATAACTAAAATGTTACTCAACTCTAAACTACAAAACGTAACATTACGAGACATGCGAGCAACCAGCAGCATCTATCTTTCAAGCGTAAACAAAAGGCACGTGATAATAACAAACACAAACACGATCATGTTATTGGTCATAAATATTTTTACTATCAATACACTGTAAATAACTATAAATCTCGTTACTAATAAAAACAAAACATGTAAGAAATTAAAACAAAACAGTCGTAACTTTCTTATTACCCCTATTTTCTCGTAAATCTAATACGTCATCAGCTTTGTGACAAAAGAAGGATGATTAAAGCAGACAGTGACATTTCTTTTGTTTTAAAAGTGACACATGTTAGTTCGATTGTTTATTCCTATTTATGTCTCTAAAATCTCGAAATGCTCCTAAATGGTATACTTCCCACTACTTAGTTGACCATTTTGAGAAGAACAGTTAGAAGAAGAAAAAACAAATGAAATATGAAAGCTTTCGTATACTTTTTTAAGTTCTTAAGCATAATATGGGATTTGAGATGAGTTCAAGAACTTCTTCACATCTCTAACTCTTATCCGTAGTAGGAGCACAACACATGCATCAATGTTTATGGTAAAACCACGAGCATATCTAGTATAACAATAAAAATAGTCTACCCAATATAAACAATGGTTTCAACGCCCATCAATTTTCAATCGTATGTGATTTCTATCTCCGAACCGTTGCTTAATAAATCAAACACATTATAACGTATGGTTTGATTGTTCTGATTCGTTATTGTCTCAAGTCGATAACTGCCTTTATTTACATTAGAACGGTAGGCGTGTATGTGACTGATGTACGCACTGGGGTTTGAAGACGCAGCGTTATTTATTAAGATAATTAAGGATCATTTCGGTTCCCTAACATAGTCTTATAGGGCAAATACGAAAATAATTCACATAATAAAAATTATTATTCCCTTTAATGACAATGAAATGGTGTTCCAAAATCATATACTAGTAGAGAATATAAGCAAAATCGTTTCTCACAGTCCACAATTTGCGATAATTACAGTACATTCGAAGCTTCAATGTATGCAAAGCTTCAATACAACCCAGTGCGTGGTATACCTACTACAGTGAGTCTCGTTTGCCGGCATCGAACATACTTCAAATACATCAGCCCGCCCGAAGACACTCAAGTTTCTTGGTCCTAAACAAACATGTTACCGGTGTAGTAATTGCTCACCGTATTTACAGTCTTTTATTGTGTATTGTAGTTTAAATATTATCTTTGGATGCATCACTTGTTTTACCTACAGCCATGATCGTTATTCGAATTTCGAAAAGTTAATTTACCATTGATTTTTATTTTATTGTGTTTGCAAAGGATCCTCTGCAAATATTTTTTTGATACAAAAAACGCCACTGTCTAAAACTGCTGCACAAAAAATGATCCTAGTTTGTATCGGGAGCTTGTCTGTAGATTGCTTATTTTTAATGATGTCGCCGAGATTTATGCAACGATAACGTTGTATAGGTGAAGACAAAAGGATGTCAGTATTTATTATGTTCCAGTTAACGAATATTTATAGCTTCTTGACTTCAGACGGCATAAAACCGATTCCTACCCGCCCATAGCTACACCCACTAACAAACTACTTAGTTGCCGCAACAAAAACGAACAAAAAAATGGCATAAAGTGAACCCGATATGAATGAACGGCACCTACCTTCGGCGTTCTAGAGTTACATCACTACAAAGAGGCTACCGTGTAATTTGAGACAAGGAAACTAACGCGACACTCGACAACCCAGGACACTAAAAAAAACAATTTAAATCGAGCGAAAAAGAAATTCAATATAGCATTGCAACCAAGATTAAATTTTGCACAATCTAGAGCCGCTATCGACAGATGTTGCCAGAAATTTGGCTACCCATTTATGTGATGAGATTCTCAGAAGGATGTTTGAACTTCAACAATTTTACTTAAACAATTAAAACTAATTGGATACGGCTAATGGGAACAAATGAAAGTTTAGAACAGATTAAAACGCCGAAATATATTAAGCTCGTATATTATTTTGACTATCAAAAATCACATTCCAGCATATTGTAACATTTTAAAAATAACAACAGTGTAATAATGAGAAAATTGACCTATAAAATTTCCATTACCCGAACGTAACTTATGGTGATGTTCGGTGTTTATCTTAGCCGTCGTGCATGCCAGCTTTTATGATACCTATAACATCAGTTTTCAATAAAAATCTTGCGATCGTACTCGCCCAAAACAAGGAGTTTGATAATAACGTACAACCCATAATAAAACGTAAAGAGATCCATAGGAGACCTTACATTTTACAGTCATTTTATAGTCGAAGTAAAATAGTAATTGACATATAAAAACTTATAAATTCAAAATGAGTTACTGCTAGATCTTTTATACAAAGTTACTAGTTTTATGAAGTCCTTTTATAAAGTTTGTACACTAAGGAACAAATCTTAGTTCACTTTGTTCAGTAATTTGAGAATGTCCTCCTCGATCCACTAAAGGGGAAAACATCAGAGTGAGCAAATAAAGTACGTGGTACGGCAAACAATCAACCAGTCTTTGCAGACAGTGTAATCGGATACAAAATGATCCGTGCGACCACTCAGGACGGTAGAGACTCCACACAGTAGTCACTTGAAAAGAAATTATACTGCATTACAACATTTCTCCCAATGGGAAGATAAAAGTGAACATGTTAGTAGAAAATCGACTTTCTTTAGTTTGATGTCGTTGAAACATTGGAGAAACATGGTAGCGCTTGAATTTTGTATGAGTTCCGTAGAACTGAAGAGATAGGCTTCAGTCGTTTTAACATTATTGAAAGGTTACCCTTGGTAGGTGATTTTATTTCTCAATTTTAGCAAAGAGCACGGTAAAGATTTCAGTAAAGATAAAAATAGAGCTACCGTGTTGCTAAGGACATTATGATTCTTTTTAAATCTTGAATACCTCAGTTGGAATGCGTTTATTTTGGTTTGGTATGGTAGGAAGCAGGTTTATATGTTGTGTTGATTGACAAAAGTTTAGTATTTTGCATAAAAACTTTAGCTTTACTGATTTGGTAATGCGAATGTTTATGCTAAGTAAAGCTACTTCTTATCTATGTTCGATCAACGCTGAATATGCAATTTTATGGTTCGTCTGAATGGTACGATTTGAACCGTAATCTGTGATGATTGATGGCCAATGTGACTTTTGCGATGCGGATTGAGTGACTCGTCGAAAGATCCAATTTGTAAAAGATATTTGTCCAATTTATTATAGAACTTTACGATTCCAATAAAATGTAGTAACGAGTGCTTTTGAATTATTTAGATTGACAATTTTATTGACCTCCCAAACGCATGCTCGTATAAATATTATTCGTGTTTCTCACGAACTTTTTGTAATCAACCAAAAAGGTTACTTCTTTTATTAAAAAATTCAGTAGACTTTGGTGACATATCAGAGATCTTATCCGAACTAAACCTTCGCACAATACCCGTTAATAATGGGCGCACAAAAAATGATCGGTATCAAAAAGCAGAAGTAAATGGGGACAAAAATGTCCACAAAGCACACATCCAAGCTGGTCTGGTGACAAAAACTATAGTTGTTTACATGTGTGCGCATTACCAAAGGGTTTGGACCTATACATCTTTTATATTGAATGGATTCAGTAAAAAACGGACGCAACATAAAACGCATTTATTCAAAATGTTTAATAACAGAGCGGCTCGTAAAAACTAGCTCTATTTTTCTTTGGTGTTGTCAATCTGATCTTTAGATGTGATATCGTCCTCGCCTCTCGGGCACTCTCGTTAATGGGGTACCTATGAGGCCGAACCCGCATTGTATGTACACGGAGATTTCTATAACAGCGACCCTATACGTGACAAACTTTGTCCCTCCCTACATTCAAATATCTGAAGGAGCAATTGAAATCGGAGATGTTAAAGAGAATTAGAGCGGGGTCTTTTGGAGCGTTCGTTTTGTTTCGTTGGCGTTTCAAAGCGGGGCTTCTTTTGAATCTCGTTCGACCATCGAACTGGAAGTGGGGGACGTTTATTAGGATTCCCGATGGCCTACCAATCGGCCGGAGCGGCATCGTAATCTAATAGCTTATTAATGAAGGGGAAGTTTTCGTCAACCCCTATTTTCTATCGTAGTTAACTTAAAAATAATAGATTGCGTCTCGCTCGTTTTATTGTCGGATCATTGAACGGTATCGCTGTCTTGTTCGTGCGTTCGTTAACGTATCGCGAAGTGGGAAGGTTGGTATAGAGTAGCCCCTCCCACAAAATTTATAATACAATAAATGAGTGAAGCCACGGCGCGGAACCGGCGGCTAAGATAACACGTAATGTGAGGTTATTGCGTAAAAACAAACGGCAAAAAACCAGTCGAGAGATATACTGTCTCGCTTAACGTACCTTTATGATCCGAGCTAATATATGAAAGGTAGATTCACGCCACGGATTATGCGTGCAATAAAAAGGATAATTTAAAATAACGTCTACCACAAGGCTGTTGCCAACTCTGGTTTAAAATTATTATTGTAAATAGTAATAAAAATAACAAATATGCTTCGCGTTTTGGTGTTTTTCGTAGGTTATTTTAAAAGTTCGAAATTATGTTAATAAAATGCCTTTTAAACTTGATACGGGATGTTGATGAAGGGAAATGATTCGATAATTTGTTATTAAGCGTGTAATTCAGTTCGGATTTTTGTTGTTTTCTCATCTTAATCTTTTTGTTAGTAAATTGCCATGAAGACCACCGATGGGATTTAAATTGAATTTAAAAGGAGTTATTGGAAATTCAATTACGATACTTTTTGTAACAATCCTTGTTTTTATTTCAAGGACACTTCCATTCAATCAAGGATATTTCTTTATATGAAGTATTATTTATTTCTACGTCTACTGATGCACTTCGCTTTTTATTTCGATCAAAAATTATAATATTCATTTGCAGTGTTCAGCATTCGCTTGAACTAAAAGCTAGGACGTATTTCCAAGTAATTATCGAAGTTAATTCAATAAATTTATGTCAATCTTATTAAACGTGTTGAATAAACATACTTACCGTCTTTCTGAAGTTGGTAACAATACGAAATACATTTTAACCAGCAATCCTATTAAAGCTTTATCTCAAATCAAAATTCAGAGAACGGTAACAAATTCATTATGGATGACTCGCAGTTTGTGAACACAAATTATGTTGTAGGATGTCAATAATATGATTATTTTCTAGTTTTTATAAGTGAAGATTGTTATTCGAAGATAGTATTTGTAGAACGTATTATGATATTTGGATTTCATGTCTCAATATAATATAGGTTCGGCAGTTTAAAATGAACTGAGTACATTATCTTTATAAACGATCCGGTCCTAATTCTGATTTATGAATTTAAAACGGTCCTATTCAACTGTGCAGTCCTACAAAATTTGTGAGGATACCCCTTTATATGCTATATACTTTTACCATTTGACATCTCTAAACGCCCGTACTCAGAAATGCGTACGTCAAATGCTTCCTTAGTAGAGATTTAATGAGTAATTTTGACACTTAATGTTTGAAAAATTACGTAAATAAGTTACTGGACGTCTCTGAGTGCGGCTTTACTATAATTATATTATGTTCTTTTTTCAAAAATCGCGTGTCATTTTTAGTTCACTTAACTGTGGCACTCTTTAAGTTCACTTTAACAAAGCCAGTTATGAAAACAGTATTCCAGTATAACCGAATTCGACCACAAGCTACCAAATCCAACAACAACCGTTTAATATTATACGATATAATTAAATATGTATCACCAGTAAACAGCCCATGCGTGTTGTCCGCGTCATTACAATACACTATTTACCAGATTTTCCTTCTTATAGACCTATAATCCTTAATGGACTTGTCATGTTATGATAATGAACTACAACTAGATAACATCATACATCATTTTATAAGTATATGTAAGAAATGCCACCTATGTTTCCAGTAGGGCTTTCTTATCGTTTACACTTTTTTGTGATTAATGTAACTGTATAAGTTATAGGAGCACTTTATTTAGATGGAGAATTTAAAATAATGGACAAGACTTCATTAATATTTTAATTAACGTTATTATAAAAAAGTAAAGTTCCTTGTTTAATATGCTTGTCATTAAGCAACACATAATTATACATCAGCGAGGGTTAGATCAAGTAATGACATTAAATAGCGAATCCTGTATAATTAAATGTATGTATGCAAACTTATAAAGAATTACCCAAAGAACCAGAACTACAATCGATTTATATTAATACAAATAATAATATTGTCTAACATATTTTATACGCAGGTAAAATAGATTTACTTAATAGAGTTACGTAAGTATAAGATTGTGTGGTTTAACCCAAAAATAGTAAAATAGCTGGAACAGCAAAAGGAAGTAAAGTGAATGAAGTTATAGCTGTGGTTATAGGCATTTGTATTACGACACTAACCTACCCGAACAACCGTGAGTACTGGAACAAGGCTCATTGACTTTTATTATAAAGGGTTAGTAGAGTGAACATAAAAGCTAGTGAGAATTTTACAGTATTAGCTTTCTCTGTAGATATTGTTAGAGAAATGTTTTGTTTGGTTAGTAAAGAAAAATCTGTGTACATTTGCTACGTTTTAACTAGAGGGTAATCTTTTATAGTGATTTATTTTTTATTTTATCGTAAGTAAAAGTGTATTAACCCATTTGTGCCCAAACCTAAAGTGGTCATAGGAAAATTAAATAAACTGTGTATAGTCGGGGATAATAAGGAGTTTTAATAAAAAAGCAACGATTTTTTTAATTTTTTTTTTATTGAGTAATAAAAAAAATGCCGTACTCAAATGGGTACACTGGGCTCATTCACTATGAAAATTTTCAAAACATGGCCTCTCAATACATAAGGTTTTTTGACACTTTTTGCATTGTCAACGAGCTCTAAGATGGCAAACGGCACACCGTAACTGCTTTGTCAGATTTCTGGGTAATGACCACGACCATCAAACTGCAGTGACGGGACCACAGAGGCTGATGGCCGAGCAGGTGTCTCCATATTTTGCTGTAGATAGTGTCTAGCGGTGCTATGGTGAAATTGTAGCTGATCCATCTTTACCTCACAACACAGCATTTGTAAACGCCATGCATTGCTCAAAGACAGGTCCGGAAAATAAGTGAATAACACCCACCACCATTTCTTCCCGCGTATTGCAGTACGATATAAAGATATCCATTGATCAGCTTGATCGACTCCTCCCTGCCCTTATAGGTCACAAATAGATTTGGGATATTGATATCTGTTTTTCTTTTCTCCACCGAGTTCCAACGTTTTACTTTTCCCAAAGGAAGAACAGTGTCGTAGTTGGTGCCCATAGTACAGACGCTGTTGTCTAACCAACGCACGAAAAGAATTTCATTTGCCGTATCAAATCGATAATCAAAATCAGCACAGTTTCTTCGTCGCTGCTGCTCCAATCATCGTCATCTCTATTAGTAAAAACCTCGCCACGTCCAGGAATATCTCTCGGTATTACGTTGGAAACGATATTATCGTCATCCCCTTCTTCTTCGTCAGTCAATACACTGGGTTCAGGAGGTATGGCCACTAAGTTGACTTCCAAGTCGGAGTCATCTTCTTTCATTATAGCTTCTATAGCCTTCTGAAGACTAACATAGTCCTGGGTTGAACTATGTTAGTCTTCAGGAGGCTTCAGGAGGCTATATAGGTGAAGGAAGGGACTTATTAGCCATTTTGGGTTTCGGTAAAAATTACGATATTTTGGTATGCTATATGCCCGTTGTACTCAAATGGGTACACCAACGTAAATATGTACATAACTTTCTATATATATGTATACTGTGACTTTTTTTAGTTATATTATGAACTCTGTAATATATTTGTTATGATTATATAAAATAATTTAAAAAATACCCAAGTAAATAGGAAAAAAAAAGTACTTACATTTTTATGATGATGATGCTTCCAAAACACTCAAATAAAAGCTCAATAAAATAAAAACCGTACGATATAAATCTTTATTATGGGTTTTTAATTAATAACACACAACTAGTCTTTACAATAAAAGCTTCGACGACCACTAAACTTATTTACTTTCAAAATTGGGGGTAGATTTTTGACCGTACCCAAATGAGTACGGCAGGCGCATATGGGTTAAGTAAATAGTGTCTTAAAGCGGTTTTAAAACTTTGGCACCAAGGTTGACCACAGACCTACTAGAGCTTAATGAAGAGTGTCTTGCCACCGGTAGTATCTTTTGCTACGTCAATATGCTAATTTTGATATCCACCAATCATATTATATCATAGCAAAAAGATGGCATAGCTCCGGTAGAAATTAATCTCTTAGTGATATTTATTACCTTCATAATAATTTCAAAATGGGTGTTAAAAGATAATATGTGGCAAATCGAACAAATTGTTCATAGAGTTAAATATAATATTCTTGTTTGTCTATCGAAAGTCAGAAATTCTCCTCAAACAATTTCTCTCAGAAGCAAATATTCAAACGTTGTTAAGACAATAAATTTTTATTAGTTCTCCAAGTCGTACCCATTTGTTATGCAGACCAATAAAATAATTTAGATTTTATCATCAAATATATTACGGCGATCCCTGATATAGGGCTCCGAGAAATGTTTGTTATCAGTGACAGTGTTAATGACCTCGAATCTTTTATGTTATCAGTCGAACTTAGCCAATAAATAGGTCAGTTTTATTGTCTCTACTGCTTGAACTATGTGTTAGATATATCACTTAAGGGCCGTTCCTACTGATAAGATATTCTTTTCCCCAAATAAGATGTATTTTGATACATTACTACTTTCAGGAATGAAACATTTTGCTTTGTCAGCGTCTCTACAACCCGTTTTGACTTTATTTTATTTTTCATCTCTATTTTATATTCTACCAGAAGAAATATGTTAAAAAGGTACTAACTGTTGGAATAAGATCTCTTTGATTGTAATTTTATAAAAGAAAAGTTGTGTTTTTCGAATAGAGAAGATTGTACTGACATGACGTACTGACATGACTTTACTTCAATTTATTATATTTTTCAAGGCACACGTATTATTTTATTTTACTATCCTATTGTGTTCCTCACATTGGTTATGGGCCCAGGATACGTTTAATAAGTATACGGAGAGCGAGGGATCAGTGAAATGGCATCGGGTAGTGTAAGAATCGATTTATTAACTAAATCCAATTACGATAGTTGGGTCGTACATGCAGAGGCTCTTCTGATAAAGAGCGATGCATGGGGTTATGTGATCGGCGGGATACCCAAGCCAGTTGATTCGGAGGCTGCACGGTTATGGATGTCAAATGACGCGAAAGCAAGGGCAGACCTCATATTATCGATGAGTGCGAGTGAGTTGCGACACGTAAGAGAGTGCGCAACCTCGAAGGAAGTATGGGACAAATTGAAGTCAATTTACGCTTCGAAAGGACCAGCCCGGAAGGCAACCCTGCTGAAGCAGTTGACGATGGCGAAGTCTGAGGAAGATGATGACATTGAAGAGCATGTCTTGAAGTATTTTGATATAAAAGATAAGTTAAATGCTATGAATGTGGAGATTCATAGTGACCTTTTCTCCATTATGTTATTGTACAGCTTACCTGCAAGTTTTGAAAACTTTAGATGCGCAATCGAATCTCGTGACGCGATTCCAGACCCAGAAGCGTTGAAGATAAAGATATTGGAGGAAAGTTGCTCGAGACATCAACCAAAGACAGACAGAGCTATGATTGCGAAGGGAAAGTCAGAAAAGAAGAAAAGCGCGAAGAAACCAAAGGGTTTTATGTTCAAATGTTACAAATGCCATGAACTAGGCCACAAAGCATCTGAATGTCCTAAGAAAGGAGATGTGAAGTGTGTATCAAATAAGTGTGATGATGATGTACATAGGGCTATTTCTAATACTGGTTTTGAAAATTTTAACTGTGTTTCAGATGATTGTAGAGCTGCTCACGGTGGAATGGAAAACTGGATCTTAGATAGTGGGTGTACGTCACACTTATGTAACGATGCGAGTAAGTTTGTAAATGGCATGATACCTGCAAGTGGTAAATTGAATTTGGCATCGAATTCCACTACAAATGTACAAGGTAAGGGTGTCGTCACATTGTCTGCATGTAAAGATGAGTCTAGAATAGTAGTCTCATTGTCGGATACGCTGTATGTTCCGGATTTGCGAAGTAACTTGATTTCAGTGGCAAAGATTACGGATAAAGGTTCCGTAGTAACGTTTAGTCAGGATAAGGCTGTAGTTACAAATAGTCAAGGTGAAGTTCAGTTTGTCGGGGATCGTTCAGGAAGCTTATACTATGTGAGGGAGAAAACTGAGTCTGTATCAGTTGTCTCGAATAGTGATGCGTGGCTGTGGCATGAGCGTTTAGGCCATCTTAATGCGAAAGACCTATCAAAGGTGTTAATCCATGCCGGTATTAAAACCGGAGTAATAGACAACCGTGAATTTCACGATTGCGACATTTGTATGAAAGGAAAAATGAGCGCGTTGCCTTTTCACAGAACAAGTGGACCGTGCGATGATATTTTAAAAATCGTTTATTCTGACGTAGTAGGTCCTATACAAACTGAAGCGATAGGAGGCGCAAAATATTTTGTAACTTTTATTGACGACAGCACACGCTGGTGCGAAGTGTTCTTGATGACTAAAAAGAATGAGGTACTTACGATCTTTAAGACATACAAAAGTTTTGTGGAAAATTTAACCGGTAAAAAGATTAAATATTTACAAACGGATAACGGAGGTGAATTTTGTAACCGGGATTTCGATATATTCTTGAAAAATGAGGGAATATGTAGGCGACTGACCGCTCCTCGAACTCCGCAACAAAATGGAGTTGCAGAGAGGATGAACAGAACTCTCGTAGAAATGGCAAGGTGTATGCTGATGTCGTCCGGATTGTCACAAGGTTTCTGGGCTGATGCTGTAGTAACGGCGTGCCACGTGAGGAACCGATGTCCATCGAGTACTCTTGGAGGACAGATCCCGTACGAGAAGTGGTTTGGAAAACCGGTCCAGCTACACTACTTTCAGAAGTTCGGCACCAAAGTACATGTTTTGGATAAGGAACAAAAAGGGAAGTTTGCCGCTCGGAGTGTGGAAGGTGTTTTTGTAGGATACCCTAGAAACGCAAAAGGTTATAGAGTCTGGATTCCTCGGGATAGGAAAGTAGTTATATCACGAGATGTTCGCTTTCATGAACATGAAACTTCTACGAAAAATCTCGAAATTGATCCGTTCAAAACTGATCAACCTCATTCAGGTATTAAGGTGGATGAACCAATATTGATTGAGGAGCCAAAGGTTGCGGAAATAGAAATTATTTCAAAAAGGCACCCTGAAAATCAATCAAATAACATGGGGCCAGGTGGAGAGCATCAAATAAGTCCACCTGAAGCTGAACCACCGACAGAATCGAGGATGGATGCTGGACCATATCACCGTGGAGCTAGTAGTGGTGATTTTGTCAGACGATCCGTTGAAGAGGATCCTGTGCATCAAGAAGAGGTTCAAGAACGAGTCGTGAAACGAGGACCTGGAAGACCACGTATGGACAGAAGTGGCGTAGGTCGTCCTAAAAAGGTTTACCGAATGGTAGAGGTGGAACCGGACATTCAGACAGAGGAAGAACTTGATGAATTCGCAGACTGTGATGATTTTGTAGGTGCAGTAGAGTTTAGTTTGAAAGAAGCTCTATCAGGAAATGAAAGATATGGATGGGAACAGGCCATCATGTCGGAAGTCAAGAGTTTACTGAAGAACGAAACATGGGATATTGTAAAGAAACCTGCAAATCGTACCGTCGTTGGTTGTCGCTATGTGCTAACAACGAAGGTAAATGTCGATCAAACTGAGAAAAAGAAGGCAAGACTTGTGGCGCAAGGATTTAGTCAGCGGTATGGTGTTGATTATCATAATACTTTTTCTCCAGTTGCAAGACTTGATACCGTCAGATTATTGACAGCACTTGCGGTTGAGCTAGATATGGAAATCCATCAATTGGATGTTTCAACAGCATATCTGAACGGTTTTCTCGATGAAGAAATATACATGAAAATCCCTCAGTTGTTGCAGAACTGTCTGCAGAAGCTAGTCAATTCAGAAGATGAGACTTCTGCATTGAAAATCAAAGGAAAAAAGATGTTGGAAGATTTTGAAACAGGAGGTGATGTTTGTCGTTTGAAAAAATCTTTATATGGTTTGAAACAAGCTGGACGTCAATGGAACATATTGTTGGACGAAAAGTTGAGAAAAATGAAGTTGAAGCCTACTGTGAATGAACCATGTCTTTATTTTAAAGACATCGATGAACATGGTACGAAGATGTTCGTTGTGATCTACGTTGACGATATTCTAGTTGCGTGTAGTCAAAGAGGATGTATTGAAAACTTCAAAAGGGAATTGTCCAAAGAGTTTGAGTTGAAAGACTTTGGACTGGCAAGTTATGTTTTGGGAATTGATATTGTCAAAAAGGGAAACGTCATTAAATTGTCACAACAAAGATATGTCAACGATTTGTTGAAAAAAATTTAACATGGAAGATTGCAAAGAAACTGTTTCCACTCCAATGGAAGTCGGACAGAAGTTTGGTATTGAAAGTGGAGAGAAATGTGGAAAGAATGAAGCAGAGTGGCCATATCGTGAGTTGATAGGGAGTCTTCTCTATCTGGCCACGGGCACCAGACCAGACATAGCAAATTCGGTAGTCAGGCTGGCACAATTCACGAATACTCCAAATATAACATGCTGGAAAGCAGCAAAACGTCTGTTGCGATATTTGAGGTCCGTGGATCGAAACCACGCTCTGCTACCACTGTCTCTTGGATAGGTGCTCATATTCTGGGTATGCATTTATTTTAGGCGGTGCATGCATATCATGGAAAAGTCAAAAACAGAAAAGCGTAGCGACTTCTACATGCGAGGCAGAGTATGTCAGTCTTTCCCAAGCGATGAAAGAAGCGGTCTATCTGCATAGTTTGCTCACTGAAATCGAGTTACAAAGGTATGCAAATATCTCTTTATATGCAGATAATCAGGGTGCTATTTCTTTGGCGAAAGATCCAGTTTTTCATTCCCGGTGCAAGCATATTGACATAAGATGTCATTTTATAAGGAATGTGCTAAAACGTAATAATGATATTGTGTTGAAATACGTTTCAACGAACAATATGTTGGCGGATGTGCTAACGAAATCCCTGCCGAAGCAGGCTCACTATTTGTGTGCATCAGGGTTAGGGTTAGGTTAAAAGGGCTTACATTTTGTTTATAGGATATGTTTTTATTTTATGTTTTAGTGCGTTTTCTTGTATAAATTAAGGGGGTGTGTTGGAATAAGATCTCTTTGATTGTAATTTTATAAAAGAAAAGTTGTGTTTTTCGAATAGAGAAGATTGTACTGACATGACGTACTGACATGACTTTACTTCAATTTATTATATTTTTCAAGGCACACGTATTATTTTATTTTACTATCCTATTGTGTTCCTCACACTAACTCAAACAACAACAAAACAAAATTATTTTCAAACCCATAAATTGTATTACCATAAATTAGACGCATAGACATTTAAAACTTACGTATTCCATATACGAATATGAGACCATAAATTGTTCGAATGTGTAACGAAACATGAACAAATATAAACGTTACCTGTTTCTATGTTTCGAGAGTAGGAGTGCTTACACGGTGCCACTGACTAATATACAACCTTTGTTGAATTACTAAAGAAACACTAAAGACAAAAGACGCACGTAACATGAAAAGAGGTCGCGTTCCTCATAAATAACTGAATACTCGCATAATGTTAATGTGATATGGTATATGGAAAAGCTTTCTTAGTTACTAAGCATTAAACATTTCTTCTCTAATTATTTATATTGATACCCGAAACAATTGAAGGTAAGACCTATAGATATAACAATTACTGTTGTTGCCATTAATCAATCAAATTTAAATTAACCCTTTTGCATTGATCTGTTTAAAATAAGTCAAAAATAAGAACAAAAAGAAGTTCTCTACACTATTTCACCTATATTTCTCCCTATCTTTAAAATAAGTCCTCAGTTCTCAAATATGGGCGATATTTCCATACATTTGAGACGCTATAAGCCCATTCATTCATACACGAACCGCATAGCAAGATAAATTGTTGTGGCACACAAATAGCGTGGTTCTCGTAACAACGTCACGTATACCATACTATATACTCATCTTGAGGCATCATAATTTATTATGTTCAGTTCGCTTCGATCCATTGACTTTTGTGGTCGTCCGTGGTTTGCTTTGTCATCGAGAAAAGAGTAAGCGTCCGTATAATATGAATTAATAAGCACAATGAGAGATTATTGTGCAGTTGCTGCAATGACATTCCTAAGAATGCATTGTAGTTGAAGGTGCAAGCGAGCTGTTATCCGTAACTAATTTGAGTCAATCGCGTGCTAGAGGTCACGCCTAAAATTATGATAAGCTTTTTGTTACAAGATAATTTTTCTAAGGCAGGCTTTGAAGTTTTTGAGTCTATCATGGCTCTTTGACTAAGAACGAAAAAGGAAATGTGTATTTTTGTTTTGTTTTTTAAGTCCACTTTTGTTATGATTGTGACTCATCCTATACTTAGTTAGGCTAGTGCCGGCGGCTTTTTACTAAAGATATGTAGACTCAGAACTTATTACTTATATAATTACACTTTCATTTTTGGTTCAATTAAATTTAATGTCTAGATAACTACGTTATTATTTGCACAATCAGTCTATTATATCACAAACTAAACACTCAATATTTATTGTTGCTGCAAAAAGTTTAAACCAAATCTCCGATCACACCAAAGCCACTTCAGCGAGGCAAACATATTTGTTTAGTCACAAGCACTGACATAAGTAACGAACTAATCTATTTTTTGTTAACAAGACACCCTCAACCTCATGTCAAAAGCAAAAAAAAACTGATGACAATATGGTGACAATAATTTGGTAGCTTCGTAAAGAAATTATGTTCTTGTCCTACAATATTTATGAGCAGATTAGTAAGATCCAATAAAAAATGTAATTTAAATGTGTCTTAACGTTGCATGTGTTGAAAGACAGAAATAAGTTAATGCATCTTTATGAAACTTGAACTTTAAAAGAATAAAAATTTAACGAGGTTTTGTTTTAGACTAACTCAAAGACATAAAGCGATAATTTTATATTAAGCGTCTGAGGGAGCTTTGGCTGTCTCTTTAGTGTATTTAAAAGCCTGTTTACACTTAATACTCTTCATAGACAGCAACCGGATTATTTTATACTCTTTTTTTGCAATGGTAAGCATTACGAAAAAAATACAAATACATTTTCGATATCAGATATGGCGTCCCTAAAGGCTTTATTTTTGAGCCGGTCTCATTCAATCCTTATGCCCGGGGGATATTTCGTGCCAATTGAGCACTTTTTACACAATCGTGTTTAATATTTAAAATTTAATCCAAACATGTATTGGAACATTGCAAATAATTTTGAGCCTTTCAATCCAAATTCCTTGTTTCTGACTAATGAGCTATTGCGATTTGCGATTAACCGTATCCCATCAAAGTTTAATTATTCTAAAAGTTACTTTATAATTACTTCCTTTAAAACTGTCGTAAACAGCTAAACATTACGGATCAAACATAATTAAAACAAAATTACTTGCTAATTTCCTAAAACATGTTTTTGAATAATTAAAATAACTAATTGAAAACTAATTATGTATTCCGTCGGTTGTTTATAGTAACGGCTTCCGAAAAGCATACTAGTTGGGATGTGGATTTGGTAGTTATAAAATATAACTTAACTATTAAACTGAACGGAGACCAATAAAAGTAACTAACTTGAGATTTAATTAACCACGAATCATCAGAAGTGGACGTTAACCGATCTAAATTTACGACGCCGCTAAAACAGAGAGCGGTCATATTTCAACTCCGTACATAATAAGAAAATTATGTAAAATGAACCTATTATAATTAATAATTCGGTTCGAAATGAGCTACATATTAATATGAGGTTTTAACGAGCAAAGACTGGACTCCTTCGGTATTAATGTATTCTGACATAAAACAGTTATTTTTAAACCATAAATGACTTACATTGTTCTTTATTAGCAGCAACTTTTAATAATTTTGTTTTTAATTAATACTTAAAAGTTAAGAAGTCTCATTAGGAAGTATTATTTATAATTAATTTTTGAATTGTCATGGAAATATAAGTTTTACTCCTTACATTAATTTCTGGGGCCGTGTCAAGGTCTATTAAACAATTTGAGGTCGCGTTCCTCTTAAAGTTGACCTCTTTGCCAAAGGTTTTTGGCATTTTCATTACACCTACCATTTTACGCTACAGCCTACATATGGAAAATTATATCGAATGCTTAAGTTCCTTCTATAACCACTCCACAATGACAATAAAAACATAGTTTATACAAAATCGTAAAAAAACAGTCAAACAGACACGTTATTTATCAAACAAGAATAACTCTTTAATTTCATGCTCGAGGCGAAATAAAAGATCGGGATCATAAAACTACCGCGCGTTGCCGCCATCTTTAAATCGGCAGCCGTTAAGCGCGCGCGCATTTTGTTTGCATCCAGGTGTTCCGCTGACAAAACAATCGACTCTCGAGCGAGAAAGGGGCGGAGGAGCCCATTCATAAAATTTTCACAAAAATCCACTAAAAATAAAAGTGAGAAATAACAAAAACTCGAATGCATATTCGATACGATCCCTGAACAATATTTTATAATATTAACCACTTATGACAGAAGAATGGATATTATTAAACTTTTTTATGTAATTGATTGTTATTGTGTTGGGATTCTGGGGGGTGGCATAACTTTTACAGAAATAAATGAATTCAAAAGTAAAGCTTAGTATTATCTTTAAAGAAAATATTGACAATATGTAACGAAAACAATCATATTAAAACTAGACCTAATCTATTATAATTTATTAGGAGCTTTCCTTTTTAAAACCTTGTCTTTGATCTACAAAATAAAGTCCATTATCAACGACAAACATCCACATTGAAGTAAGAAAACGAAGCGTAACATAGCGCACCTAACATAATACACTCGCTACATTATTGTTACATGTTTTCATAAGCCTCAAGGACCGCCTTTGCCGGGATCGAAGATCGCTATGCATCGTCGCACTTCAATGCAAATAATTAGGTGTATCTTACAATTTGCCAAAGATCTCTATTGTGTGTATTGTGCTCTAAGTGGATTCTCTTACAAAGGCCGTGCCGCATGACACAGCTACCTCGGACCATCATAATACGTGTGTGTATAATGTTATTATTCCCAGCCGCATCTGTCACAAAAGCCGTTGCGTTGTAATTTTA
Organism: Cyclophora punctaria; assembly: GCA_951394245.1. NCBI lineage: Eukaryota > Metazoa > Arthropoda > Insecta > Lepidoptera > Geometridae > Cyclophora > Cyclophora punctaria. The sequence continues at coordinate 6,684,083 of OX596177.1, forward strand.
CAGTTTAATCAGCGTTAAATGCTCAGAGATGCCGGTGGGTTGAAAAAATATAGAGAAACCGCTCAGGACGGTATGGAATTTAGGGACCATAAATCATTCGGTTGTCGATGACAATTCTCAAGAACGTTGGATGATTGAAAAAATAGTGTACCAAAAGTCGTGCTTTAATGAAAAAGCATATTTTGTATGGTACTTGTAATTTTTTAAATGAAATGTATTTTATATTTTGTTATTGTCTAATTCTAAGATGGAGTATTCTTTGATATAGAAATATTTAATGATAAAATAGAATCAGAAACTAAAACAAACACAGCAAACGTGAATTATGAACTTCACAGTTATGAACGTTGAAAATAATACTTAAAGAAAATTCACCTTCAATATAAGTCAGTAGCAATAACAGTGATACATTTGTACTGTGAACATCAAAGAAAATAACTCAAAGCTTTATAGAAATACAAATATTAAACGACTAGACGGAGTTCATTCGGTTTACAAAGAGATATGTCATCCATTATGTCTCATTGTGGACTGACCACTTAACGTTGAGAGGAAATAATTTATTCAAAGTGCGGTGCGGTCTATCATCATCTTCGAGTTAGTGGAGCAATAGGAAAAATATTTGGGATTTATTCGAAGCAAAGAATTAAAAGGAAGGTATTTTTGACAATTTGACAACCTTTCTGAAGTTACTTTTGGCACTGGCGCAAAACTTCCTCTCGGCTGTTTGGACAAACGGTCTGTGAAGTTTGTTGTATTTGTAGTTTCTTCCATTTTTGGGCAGTAGGTAACTAAAATGATTTGTGATAAAAATAAAATAGCGATATATATTTTTTATTAGAATAGAGCCTACCATTATGCCTTACAAAAGTTTTTTCGAACACTGAAGTAGGAAAAAGAAAACAGTGAATGAGATTAGGAGTAGGTATTTACCATGAAAGATATAAAAAAAACATTTCTAGAAAACGTATATGACTGGGAAAGAGACTTTTCACCACCCAAAGTGGGACAAAACAGCTTATAAAGACATAAACAAAAATTTACACGATTTCCAAAACGGAAGATACTCAATTTAGTTGCATAAAAGAAATGATGGTAGCAATAAAGTTATAACTTCTGTAATAAACTAATCCAGTGCAAATTGATAACAAATTAGTGTGAAGAATCAATTAACTTCTTAGCGGTAGCTTACTATAATTTGATTTCTTTGGTCTGGTTCACAAAAACAGCAGATGTAAGGTTGAGTACACAAGCTGCATTATTAGCTGTTCGGTTATGTTTTTGCTTTTTTTCTCATTTGCTAACCGTTCGTACTAAAACACCATCTGTGAGCAGCCGTAGTTCTGTATGATCTGTTTGATACACACTGTTAGTCAGTTTAGTAGTCGTAAGTACTGAAACTATAGTGATTGTCAAATTTTTCGAAGGCTTAACAGCTTCGCTGCCAGCTGGTATATGGTGACGTCATGGAAAAATCCATGTATTTTTTTTGTAATATATGCATGAGGGACATGTCAATATTGTTATTTTGGATATATTTAACAATTTTTAGGAGTTATTGTTAAGAAAAATCTAAAAAAAAAAACCCGCGTTTTGGCCTTGACGGCCCGGCTTCGTCATCCATATTTGAACCTTATTCGTATCGCAATAAGAGTAAATATTCAAAAACCAAAACTTGTAACGGTTTTTCATATTATTCAAGCGCAGGGCCAGCCTCCAAACGTGTCGCCAAGCGCAGAGCCGCCGTGTACTAATTCATAGAAACCGAACGGTGCTACTCCGCATATTAGCGGGGCCGGCACCTCGGGCTCACCCCGCACCCCGCTAATTCGCGGAGCTGGCAGCGAAGCTGTTAACCATAAATCCGGGATGATCAATATTTTTAGTTTTTCCAACACTTAAGAACATTCAAAGAGTGAATGTCAAAGAAAATAGTAAAGAGAATTCGCCATATTTGTCACATTTGCTTCTTGCTTTGTTGCAATTCATATTACTGATTAATTCTTTGCAAAACAATTTGCAGGCGCATACTTATTGTTAACTCAAACAACCTTAGTTTGAAACGCATCAGACACAACTTGTTACCCAACTAACTCACCACTGTGTATCACCCCAGCTTCTTAATTATAACACTTGTCTATAGCTACTTTGATTATAACGTTGTATAGAAAGCTGAGATTTATAGCGTTCTTGCCGACTCGGTATGTCTTGACTTTTTGTTTTGCCCAGAGAACGGTTAATCACTGGATGATCTCCGGTTAATGCTTACGATATCGAGAATAGTCGTAATTATTGAAACGGATTTGTTTTGTTACCGTATGGACGATTAGTAACAAGTTATTGTTGTTCACTGAACGATTCATTGGATTCGAGATTGGACTTAATTTATATATTGGAGTAATATATTGTGTCTGAGGATTAATTTAAATTGGCAAGTTTACAAGCTGTAACCGACGTCACACGTGTGATATTTTCCATATAATGTGCTCACAGTGTTAAAACTCTCTCTATATAAAAACGCGTTAGATTTAGACTTGGATATGTAATAACATATTAAAAATAACTTTGTGTTAATTTGGGTTTAATTAACGAAGAATCTTTAAGGAAACTCAAAACCTGCATATTATAAGGTATCGATGTAAAATTGCCAAGTCCGAAATAAGATAAAACAAATGTTTGTTTACTAATCATAAGTTAACAAAACGTCAAAACTATCAAAACGTAGCAATTAATTAATATAAAATTGTGATTCAAAATTAAACTCTAATTAACACAATCTATTACTAAGCTCAATAATTAAGAGTTACTTACTTTCACGTAACAGGTTTTGTAACATAATATTGATTATAGAGAAATATAACAAGATATATTTTGTAATTCTTATTAAGTATAAGCTATAAATTTGTTTCAAATTGATTACTAGTTAATTCGTTAAGAGACCGCCTATCTTTAATTACATTTACGAGTTACTATTTAGATATTTTTTTGTTAAATATTGTAACAAATTGTAACGTTAATATATATTTTTTGTTATCATACAAGATATATGGGATGTGTATTATAGTAATGTGCTTTTAATCAGCGTAAAACGTTTGCCGACATCGCGCAATCTAATAAACTTGTCATTTGATTTGATTTATTTTTGGTTAGACCAGATGGAATTAAGAAAAGTGTATGTCATGTTGTATGTAATAAGAGAACTTCTTGTTAAATCACTACATAGTATAAAACAAAGTCGCGTCTGTTTGTCTTCTGTTTGTCTGTTTGTCTGTATGCTTAAATCTTTAAAATTACGCAACGGATTTTAATGCGGTTTTTTGTAATAGGTAGAGTGATTCAAGAGGAATGTTTTTATGTAAAAAAAATCCCGGAATTCCCACGGGAACGGGCACAACGCGGGTAAAACCGCGGGGCGCTGCTAGTAGAAAATAAACGTTGAAAAAAACACACAAATTTTCATAGTGGTTTCTTAACCAATTTACCTGTAAAGGAGCCAAAGCTTCAGATAAATAAAAAAAAAAGCATAAAAATGCAAAATAAAAGCAAAGTGTACTTCGCATTTATAAAGGTAGTTTCGATGGTTTTTAAAGGAGAGACTTTACTTTAAGAAATTAGTACAAGTGTATTACGTTAGATTCTGTATATTTTCATTATCTTATCCAGTCCATACAAATATTACTTAAGGCTCCACAATTCACTCCTTTCAAAGGCAACTGAATAAAAAACGAGTTTATTAAACCGCTTCGCTTGTTACTTCAATTGATTTAATAATAAAATGCATACCTATCGACAGTCATCGATAGTAATTGTACACTGTTGGGTATCAAAGTTTGTAATATAATATAACACTTGGACGTATTGACGCCGACTTGAAATAGTAAACCGTGATTGGACAATACTGTTATAATTATTATAGTATTGATATCACGCAAATTAATGACTTTTTTATTAACTACCCTGGTCTTGGTGAAAAAGTAAACTATATAGGTAACGGTCGATAAGAATAGTAGTATTCATCGGTAATGAATGAGCAATTTGATGAGAAATGATGTACATTGAAATTACCCATTACTTAATGATATACTTTCAAAATGAATCACCTTCCAAACATTCACGATCCATTAAAAGTATAAAAGACCATTTAAATAGACGAAAATTTATCATAGGATGTATTAATAAACGTTAAAAGTATAATAAAAATATAGTTAATAATCCTTAGTTTATACACGTTGAAATATCCTTCCATAAATCATATGAGGCTTGACAAAATGATATTTAATGCTTTCTCTACTTGTGTGTGTACGTCATTACCCGAAACTCATTTGGGAATACCTCTTAGGAATTCATCCTTAATTTTGGGAGTCAGTTCGTCAAGAAATGTATTTAAGGATACGACCTCGCTGGGGGTTTGATAGCTTTGGCTTTTTAGTGAAGGGTCGCTTTTTGTTTTGTTTATCAAATTATTGACCCATATCTGTAACTTAGTCCAATTGAATGAATAGTGATGACATTCAAATACAATTTTAACGAAATTCGACCCACCTAACCAATGAACTAACACGATCAAAGTTATGTAATTAATTTACCGAAACTATAGCTAATTAGACATTTTTGGCTTCTTTCTTAGAGTATATATTTTTTAGATTGTTTTGACGTAACATATTACAATAATGACTTTAGTTCCTATTTCAAAATATTTCATACCGAACCTACCAAGTATTTACTTAAATAAATAGATGCTTTAGTATAAAGACAAATAACCAAGACAAGACAAGCAAGACAGTGAACAAGCATCGCCTTAACAACTTTTTTCAACAGAATCCATCATCACTCTTTGTTTTACGTAAAACTCAACTTACACATCGTCGTTAAAACATTCAGAGAGCAACAAATACATTATCTATTTAGTCTTACTTGTGACAATAATTAATGAGTGGATTTAAACGCTTCCTCACGCCCGTGACATTAACTTAAATAGAATGGTTTTCGTTAGTACTATCCCCTTTGATTCGTGTATTTTTAGCTTTGCAGTGTACGTGTATATTAATTTGTTGGTTGTGTCGCATCTATGCGCTTTGATGTTCCGCAGTGCGCGTCTGGTGATTTTCAGATTAGCTGTTCTTTACGCAGTGACAGTGTTAAACGCCTTAAAAATGGTTAGTGTTGTAAAATTGGCATTGATATATTTATTATTTGAATAGTCTTTTTGGTACTCGCAGAATGATTTTACTTTTATTCTATTCAGACATAGTTGTTGGTGTCAATAAAGTATTTGTGTATATATGTATATGTTTGCTTAGTTTGGGTCTAATTAACTACATATATGTGAATAATATATTATAACTTACATTATAAAGTGCTTTTGCCACACTTTCTAAATAAGTATTGTCATACATTCACAAATAAATACAGACCTTTCTGTTCATATTAAATGAAATTGTGTATACTTGAACAAATTATAAAACTACGTGCACTAGATATCCTGGTTTCCATAACATTAATTAGAATAACTGCATATCATATGAGATTTTTATCATAATAAGACTAACAAGACATTCTAGAATCTAGATTATAGTTTAGGACATACTTATGTTACTAGATCCGTTAGTTTACGTATTGTAGCCGTTAGCGATGTTGTGAGTAGCTGGAAACTGGTCTGGTTTCATATCTTTATAGATCGTTTGGTTATCTCAACATAGGATGGTGTAAACGACCCTTTACTAACATTTTATACGTGTTAAAACATTTAATTGTTTCAGATATTGTTTGGGTTATGCAAGAGTATTATTTTTTATAGTTATCGTTAAGTTTGTCTTTTTAACGTTGTATATGTTTCCGTTGTCTAATAAAAATAAGTGATTCGATTTTCAAATATCTACTGGCAGCCATTTTTGTTTCTAATTAAAATATTACACTGTAGATTCTGATGGTCAGAAAATAAATGCATGAACAAAAGACATTACAATCTTACAGGCTGGTTATTTGAAATAGGTAGGTATGTATGGGCAAGTCTGAAACTACATAATGAACTTCAAACTGAATACTGCAGAGATACGAGGTTATTTTGTCATTCACAGTCATAAATGTGGTCTAAATATAGTTTTAGACCACATTTTATTGTCCAAACTACTTATACTAACTGTTTCTTTAAATACCTCATGTATCTGAGAGGTCTGAGAGACTGAGTTTAAACTACGAGTACATACAATGTATCTGATACAACTATAAAACGTACTTAGAGACCATAACATCGTGAGGAAACCCGCGGTTTAGTTAAAATTCAACATTTAACGTAGAGTCACATACATGAAGTTATCAGATGGACATCTTCTTTACATCACGTTTAAGACGCAAATAAAAACTAAATTAAGAGTAACTAAGAATAAGTTCAAGTTGAAGTAATTTCAAACCAATGATGTCAGTTTAAACTATAGTATAGGCCTATAGGCCTTATTCATATACGCTTACGAGTACTAGCAGCATTTTAGCTATCAAATGGTTTGTCCCTTTCTGACATACGCTATTTTCCAAAGAGCAAAAGAGACAAAACACTCACTAACAATGTTTTTTGTTAGAGAAAGTTTATGAATAAGGCAGTTAATCCATAAGTTAGTGCTATTAAAAAGTTAATTAACAATCGGTTAACCCCTTATAAAGCTGCAAACATTACTATGTGAATTTAAAGATCAAAAACCTTTTTGATCGAAGATCGAAACTAAAACCAAATTCCTTATAATAAATCTTTTTGATTTGTCCTAAATAACATAACATGTACAAATAAATATATATCGAATATTATAACCCATTTCTGTAAGTAGGTTAATAAAACGTATTCCCACATTCCAAATGTCATTCCAAACGTCTTTAACTCTTATCTTCAAAGGAACCACATTACAAGGATACACCTAATAAAACACCAAATTGTACTGAATTAAGGATCGACATTCATATATTCAACCCTAAGGGCTCGTCGAGCATTCGGAGGATAATTTGTTTTTATCATAACCTCAGGACAAAATGCTTCAATTATTAAATTCTTTCTCATATTTCGTGTTCTGTTAGGATGCTTGCACACTGAACTGATCCAGATACTAGAATTAAAATGTGAGTCGAAGAATTCTTTCACCAAGTGAAGAACACCTTGCTCTTTCTCTATGTTCGCTTGCTCTAAACACATCTTTATAATTATGTCTAACCATTCGATTCGCGAAGGTGAGCATAGGCCTTTAAGAATGTCTCATTTGACAATAGTCCAAAGAAATTATTAATATTCGAATTAAGATATATGCGAGTCCCAATCGAATACTTTTTCTCAATCATAATACAAAGTCAATTCGTTAATTAATAAAACTTATATGAATTATTCAATGATGGTTCTGAATACCACGCATTGTTGTTTGATAATTTATGTCGTAAGTTCGATTGCTTATTTATGTCCCTTTTATACATTCTGTAGCATACTAGCTTTTGCCCGCCGCTTCGCTCGCGTGGAATTTAGTCTGCCGCATTAAGTTTCGTAATAAGTTATTTATAAAAACTTTCATCCCCTATTTTATCCCCTTGGGGGTAGAATTTATCAAAATCCTTTCTTAAGAGATGCCCACGTTATAGTAGCTATATGCATGCACATGCACAATCTCAGCCCAATCGGTTTAAAATTGACAAAGTTTCATACAAATTTTCAGCCCTTATTTTATCCCCTTGGGGGTAGAATTTTCAAAAATCCTTTCTTAGTGTGCACTTACGTCACTTGAAGAACCTTCCTGCCAAATTTCATGTTTCTAGGTGTAGCGGTTGAGGCTGTGCGTTGATTATCAGTCAGTCAGGACTTTGAATTTTATATAATATAGATTATTTTTAAATTGGAATTTGGCTATTGTATGTTAGGAAAATTTAATTGAAATGAATGCTAAACTGCGGATAACAAACACCGACAGTTAATTTAATTTTATCAAATTTACATCATTAATAAGTATTTAGTTTTGTTCAAATACTGTTTTGGTTAATTGTAATTAGAGTAATTACCTAATTATGCTATTAAATGTAACTACATTTAAAATAGTGTATATCCGGTACTTAGTTTTAATCTACTTAATTAAAATAACTAATGGAATAATGCTTGACCAAAATAGTATATATAATTCAATAGCATTATTGTATCGACACAATAATTTTTATAATTTCAAATTTTTCATAACATAACGTACAAAAGGTTGTTGAATATTGTAGAGATTCTGAAAGTATCTCAGTCACATACATAACAAAAAGTAGAACACCATGTTTTTTGTCCAGTGATTGAACTTGTGCTTCCCAAGTTTCTGTTGTATTTATTAAAACGTCAAAACTGTAATTGATTTTCACTTCCGATCGTAAACAAAACCAATTCCTAAAAGAACGTAAGCATTTAACTTAAATTCAACAAAATCCATTCAAATCGTCACAAAGGACACTCGAAGTAGCAATAACATTACGATCACATCCGCGAATCGTTAACTTTGACAAGGTTCTATCAGAATATTTATTTATGTGCCGTATAGAACCTTGTGTTAGTGGGCCAACGGACTGTCGTTTGACAAGTAATCAATCATGCTTTACTTTTTGGGATAGTTCAAAAGTTTTTTGGTCCAAATCTGAGGTTTGCTATGAATCTATAGATATGTAGTGACCCACTTCCAGCCATTTGCATTCAACTGGAGTCTGGAGTAATTTATCATCCATCAAATGCCAACAAAAAATGTTATGGAAATAGTGAGCTGTATTTTTGGCTGCGATGCGTAGATTGCTTACCAAGAAATATCACTTTCAATGAAAATTACTGGACTGTTTTTTTCGAAATGGATCTGGACTATTTTCATGTAATTTAATATAGTTAAAAAAATATTGTAAAAGGTGTTAATATTGTTTATCCGCAAAAGCAGTTTGATTTAATACTTTATTTTGCATTTGTGATTTCCGTTTAATCATAAGAAACCATTATTTTGGTGTTAAGTTTAAATTTCCATCAAAACAACAATTTTGAAATCTGTAGGATTATTTTAAGCGTTTTTAATGTTACCGTTCCCTTTAAAGAAGTCATGTAGAGTTTTTATGTGTGTATTATGAAATTTAAGAATACATAAAGACTCAAATTAAGCTTTTAAAATTATTTTTATTGGTGTTTTAAACCACAGGAGTTCGCTTATACCTCTAGCGCCATTAACTCACTAAATTGTACGCTATAAAATGCAAAAACTTGCATTCTTTCGATGCTAAAGACTAATATAATGATGGAAATTTCGGAATGCATGTTTTTCTTAATGGAAGCTCATTCGTGTCTGAGAGTTATTTTAAAGCAATTTTGCGTTAATATTTAAATAAAAAATTGGTTTGTTACTGGATTTATATGCATTGATTTGTTTGATAGACATGCAGGACGTTAAACCATGAATTTTTTAAAGTTGTAAAATACTTTAGTATTTATAGTATAGTATTAATCTGTAATACTCCACTGTCGGGCAAAGGCCTTTCACCGAAGATATCAGTACGTTAAGGCATAATCACAACGCATGCCCAATGCGTGTTGGTGATAGATTAAAATACCTAAGAGAGAAGCCATATTCTTACTCTCTACTTCGGGTTTGCCATATAAACGACCGAATCAATGTCAGGAGCAATCTCCTAACTTCACTACATAGTATAAAACAAAGTCGCGTCTGTTTGTCTTCTGTTTGTCTGTTTGTCTGTATGCTTAAATCTTTAAAATTACGCAAAGAATTTTGATGCGGTTTTTTGTAATAGGTAGAGTGATTCAAGAGGAAGGTTTTTATGTAAAAAAAAATCCGAAATTCCCACGGGAACGGGCACAACGCGGGTAAAACCGCGGGGCCCTGCTGGTTAGAATTAAAAACAATCTGAATTCGATCGTGTGACCGTATTACCACCAATCCTAAAACTATATATACAATTTGTATCATAATTTTTGACAATAAATTACTTCAAACATGCTTGATCATGTATGTAGTGACATTATTAAATAACAATTTTGAACTTTAACACAGAGTTGACCTTATTCCAATTTGGTTAGAATTCAATCGAATTAGATCAAAACCACCCAGACTTAATAGCAAATATGGACGCAGTTACATTTTAGCTTCAAAATTGTACATAATAACACTTAATTAGGTTAATAATAATTATTATAACTTATCTCACAAGTATGAATATTCCAGATTTGAATAAGTTAGTAAATTGACTAACCTCATTCAAGAACCTCCCAAATTACTTATCCCTAACCAGACTGAACTAAATTTCTAATTTTCTTGCTCGTAATGACGTTCTCGTCGCCATACAACATCAATCACGAGTGACTTTTTAGACGCGAGACAAACGAACTACGATTTGTTCGGAGAGTTCCGTATAATATAATATTTTGGGGTACGATTTTAGAGTCGAGTATGATTTATGTGTAGATAGCTGAAATATTTATAATTTTAATTATTTCTTGGCATTTAATATTTATACCATTATGTTTGTCTGCCCTGTCTATCACTTTTACTATAACACTATATTGATTAATTTTTATATAATTTTGATCTTAGAGACGGACTTAGGGTGCTTTTTGCAGCGAAACCTCCAAACAGAGAACAAACAGAGAATGGGTGTGCAGTTGCATCAACGGAGAAAAGTGTTCTAAAGAATAAGTATTTATATTTCTCAAACATTAAAGTTTGAGAGTATGCATGATTGTTGCTTTACTAGTTAGAATTAACTAATTTGAACTTTTAACATTGCCTTATGACTAACTTTAGTAAGACCAACTCAATAATTATGTTATGTACTTAACAAGTTTTCGATAAGGTAATGAAATGTGAGGTATCTATTAGTTAAGATATCTTATTAATTACACTTTACTATTATTTAACTAATGCTACCAGTAAATACCTCACTATAGAAAGACTCCATATAGTTCTACTTAATGAATTTAATATAACAATATTTTCGATATTTTTGAAAACTAAAATCCTTACAAACATGTGTATTCAGCTTTTCCCTCAGTAGTCAATTGGTTCCAACAGGTTTAAGAGGCAATGAAAAAATAGCCGAAAACAAGTTAAGGGAACTCCAATTACCGAGTTCCTTTACGAGAACGGATTCACAAAATATGATGATGATGAGTTATGTAACGTAATCATCTGTAACATTTGACGCGGCCATTGCCCAGTGTACCGACTGCAATATAGCAGTAACTAAATTATTCCGATTTCTTTTTTCAACTGAGGATTAGTTTTGTTAAGAAAGTAGTAACAAAATTAAGTACCTATTTATTCTAGTTTATATTGAATTATGAAATTTTGAATTTTGTTAAAAAATACTGTTTTAGGGACACATCTTTTGTGAACTATTTACTGATTTTGTTCTTACTGATTTATTTGTTTAGTGTGTAAGTTTATCAAAGATTTTTTTATAAAGGTCAATACTAAGCAGGATTTTTATTTCAAAATGGGAACATAAAAAAAATAATCTAATGAAGAAAAATATCATTAATCTTTGTGAATTATATTATATCTTATATATTTTTATTGACGTACTTTTATGCTAACCCTACACGTGTTGATGACGATTAAAATAATACAGCGTAACATCAGACCGTTATTATTTCATCCCGAACAAATGTGACCTTCTACTCAGGTAGGGTAGAGATGCGATCCTTACAAGATGTTAGGGATAGTCTTCAATGCGTCTATTGATCTTCTAGCATACTGTGGCACTCAGAGACACTAATATTTCCTTAGGAGAGGTTAATGAGTGGTTTTTGACATATAATGTATCAATTAGTCAATTATAAGTCTCTGAGTACGGGAGTTAGACATGTCGGAATGCAACGCGCTAAAGTCTTACCGCACTACTCAGAGACGATAGAGATGGTAATCGCCAGTACACTGCCGTTGGCAAATTTTATTACTGAATGCGGTCTTAGTTCCGAATATTCAATTCGCCTTTGCAAAAGCTGCACGTCTTATGCATTACAATTAACGAAAAAGTATGCGTTTGTTACAGCAGTATTAGAATTTGAATAGGATTTTAAGGAATTTGAACAGAAAAATGATCTGAATATGCTTTTTCGATTCTGATGCAGGAATATTTTACCAGATATGTTCATCTAAATCACCAGTTTGCCAACTCGCTAACTCGCTCAATCTAAACGCATTAGATCAAATCAAGCACCGTAGACAATAATCATTACAAACCAACCTTGAAATATTCTTTATTGTCTATTCGGCTTGTTGTCGACTTGTTACAACAAAATAAAACATAAAAAGGTATCATCAAACTCGTATTATTACAAAACCTCACGCAATCTCGCGAGCGAGTGGGGAAAAGTTGAATATAATTTGTCGAAACTTCACACAAATTGATAAAAAAACCTTAATGAGATTTATTTTATTCAATCACCGATTGTACTCTAATAAAGCTTTTGTTTACATTATTGTTTTGTCGTATTGTGACTTTTATTTAGAAGAGAGAACGTAAGTGGTGATTTTTTAAATAAAATTATTTTTTAAATTCTTTTTCATTTCTCTTCTCCCTTTATAAAAAGAAAATGAAAGCTATTCACTCGCCTACACCATGGCATCACCTCAGCATCAACTAATAAATTCTAATACCTTATATAGGCAATTTGCTGTATGTTATAAATGTTAACGTGTAATTCAAAATCCAAATGATTAAATTGTTTTGTTCAAATCGTTCATTCTGATCGCGAAATTATCTAATAATTTCCTACAATATTTGTTCGGACCAATTCACACACGAACAAAATTGAGCACACAAATAACTTTTTATCACTGGAGATAAATTCAATTTAACCAAATCACAATAATCTGTTTTGGGTTTGTTTACAGTTTTCATTATTTACATATCAGGCAGATTTGAGCCGTAATAAAATGAAACCTCTAAAATTATTGTTTTTTATGACTTCACCGATCCGAATCCACTTTGTGAAAGTGAATGGTGGCGGATAAAGTCCATAGCAAGTATATTTGGCAGTGAAAACGACCGTAACTTTTTAGGGCCACCATGAAAGTAACTTTTACGATTGTTAGAAATTAATATCTGAAAAATGGTTTGGGACCCTCATATCTTAGCGATAAGGTCTCAATATTGAGGAAATATGTTTCAATATTTTTCCAACACCAATCCCCCTTTGGTAGGGTCCTTGATTAAATTTAGAAGTTTAACTTTGTTTCAGATAAGTAACCTAAATTATTGTTTGGTGGCGCCTTAACAAAGTAAGTTTATCGTGTTCCGACCGCATCACGGCTTAATTTCGTCTATGGCGGTACTTTGTACAGAGATATTAGATACAAATTAGTTTGTGTAAAGTGGCGTAAGCTTGTTAAGTCATTGGCAGATTATAATATTGAATGTAGAACGGTTCGGCATTTTTGGCTAATTGGAGCAAAAATAAACTCAATTTCAATTAAAATTCGCAGGTGCTTTATAACAACACGTTAAAACGTTACCCTTTATTCTTTATATGTACTCGTAAAGATGACAAACTCCCCCTCGCAGCCTACTTTCATAACCGAGATGAAATTCCGACAGTACAACTTTGCAGAAATAACATCGAAATAACAGTTCTTTTTGTTATTTTTAAGCACTCGTGCCGCCACCGCCTAAAAAGGTCGCCTAATTTGTCTGGCGGAATTCAACATTATTTTCTCTTTCCCATTGTTTATGTTGCGATTACCGCAAGGGTTAAATAGCCCGTTAAAACGTCGACTTTTTCGTTCAACTTCTACGTTGTTTAGGGGAGAGAACTTAAAAGGGTTAAGCCGGCCTTAATTGTAAACTGCTCGCGTTTCTCTTTTGTTTTCTAGATTTCAGAGTTCGATATTTAAATTTTCTGTTGGCGGATTAAATTGACTAATGTTTTGACCACGAAATAGAGAAGCGCAGTAAATGTTTCGCTCTTCCGTGGCTTTGACACATCGCGTAGAGAAGCTCAGATTGCAAGCGTCAGTTTGCAATATTTTTTAAAGTCTGCAATGCACTTTGCATTGTCTACACTATCAGAGAAAACTGAGCTCTTGTCGGGGAAACTGCTGTTGCAGGTTATTGTCTTACCTAAAGGCCTCTCATCTCACTGAAGATGATGTACAATGAGGAGAGGTAGGCATAATCACCACGTTTTCCAAATGCGGGTTGGTGATCTCAAAACCGAGCCATGCTTGAAAAGTAGGAAACACGTTTTCGCTCGATCTGGGAATTGAACCCGGGAGCTCAGTCTTGGCAGACGAGTGCACATACCACTAGACCACCGAGGCGTTGATTGACTTACGTAAGGTATTCATATAAATCAACGATCACTCGAATCCTATTGTTAATGAGTCTGGTACTAAAAGCCCTACTAAAGGTTAACATTAAAATAAGGACACTAAATGGTTAACGCTCAACGCATGCATCGGCATCCATTAAATTAAACGCAAAAAAGGAATAAAATTATTCGCACCTCTGCCTGAGCTTGCATTCTAATAAGTCTTCGCTTTAAACCCAATAACTTTTACCAAAGAGATCTAGATGTCGATAATTTATATCGTTTTTCTATCTCTTGGACCGTACAATGTAAGCCTAGCGCATCCCGTACCCAAGATTAATGCTCAACGCTTAGGCCTTCTATTGTGCAATGCCAAGTTCCTTGCGATCTTACGCAAATCTCCGAGGCTATTAAGCGTATACAGATAAGCTCATTGCAACCGATTTAGCTTCCACATTCGAGTAATCTTCCTTTAGTGTACATTAATGACGTCACTACACTCAAGATTGTTCGTAATGAGAACTATTTTAACTTGGAAGTTAGAAATTTACTGATTAAAGTTTTCGTTTCAAGTAAAAACTTGGAATACCTACTAATCTATGTTTTCGACATGTTTAAAATTGATTTTTTTAAGTTTAATTTAAGAAATAAAATATTTTATATCTACTTCTTTGCTATATGACGTTTAAGTTCTGTTGAAGAGGGGGCATTACACTGAATGGTGATACCAAATTGACAATACTGCTTTTTTATTGTACTAAACATTATCCTTTCTTCAGTATTTAAGGTACTAAGGAAACCTTTATGCAAAGTTGTGTGGCTGCATGAGCAAAGGTCTCTATGCTCACTTAGGGTGCGATTTCGCAGTGACATTGTCAAAATCTTTTCGTAATGCATAGTGATTGGTCTGTTGAGCTCCGCACAATTATTCTGCTCCACTTCAATAAAAGTGCATTATCAAGATACGAGTACAATGAAAAGGATAGAAAATTATAATGTTAGACTTTTTAAAGACACACATGACTCCAAAGCGGTTAGTTTCGCTATGCTCGATTCCCGCTATGCACTGATCATAAAATACCTAACAAAAAGTGCCGCTATGCTCTGAATTTCTCAGTGCTACCTTTAACAATGGAAGGTACAATTCGATAGAAAAGTGTTTCTAAAGTATTTTTAAATTAAAATAAAACATGGAAATACATAATCAACATTTTGTACTATTAATAAATAAATAATTATAAAAAATAAGATGACAGTTATAAACCAACACAAAATATCAGACACAGATTGTAGCTACAGATTGGTATGAATTGTTTTTTTACCATGTTTTTTTTGCAAAAAGAAGTTACATTGGAGATTTTCATCAAAAAATTACCAAGAGTAATGCTATTGTTTCTATAGGTTTCTGTGTAAAGTTGTATCTGGCTGTCGGTGTGAATACTTGATTTTGTTCTATGATTGATATTTTGTTTGTTGAGTCTGAAGCTGTAACAATAAATATATTATACAATTGTGGTAATTTACCTTACTTTACTTTTACTATTGATATACTATTTTCCATTATGAAAAGCCATCCATCTTCAATATCTTGTTTCGGCAGATACGCCAGACTCATGCACAGCTTGATATGTTTTGCAGTAGTTTCATGGTCCATAAGATGTAAAGATGTCGCTTTTTTAATGAAATTCTTTTGAAACTTCAACACCATGAAAAACCACCGAACCTGCGTTGATAGCTCCCATTTCGAAATCAAATGTACACTTTGATGGACACCATTTAGGTGAAGTATCTTTAATCAGTTCGAACATTTTTTTATACGTTTCGCCTTCTTTGTTTTTCTTTTTAAATTTTTAATTTTTATTTAATTAAATAATTTTTATTTATTTAAATTTTTATTATACAATTCCATCAAGAAGCAGCAACACGATGTGGATAGTACATTTTAGATGACTGTAATATTTAAACATAAGCATTTTCCTTTCGACAGTCCAAGAATCTGATTCCATGCATAGCGGCACTTTTTGTTAGGTATTTTATGATCAGTGCATAGCGGGAATCGAGCATAGCGAAACTAACCGCTCCAAAGACTGTCTTCTGAAGATCTTCTTCATCGAGTGGATGGTCAACCTCATGTAAAATGTGTCACGTAACATGGTCTACTCTAAATTTAATTTGCGACTGAAGTTCAGTTCGTATAGTTTCAAAGCTTCTGACGTAGTATTAGCTGTTGACTAAATTCAACTTTGTATTTCTGGACGAATTAAATTTTGTTTTAACCAAGTAAATTATTTCTCGAATTATTATTGTTAAAAAAATTACGAACACACACGTAATTAGTACCTAATTATAAAAATTATGTGTGAATTTTGTTTACCGTAGGTATTGATATCTTTAGTGAGTAAGATATGAGCTGTTATTTTAAGTTGTTACTTCATATATTGTTTGAATAATAGTAGACAGTGGTCGAAACATCTTCAAACTATATATGATAAATTATGGTAATTAAAACTTATAATAGGGTCTTTAATTAATAAACAAAAGAATACCGCATTAAGGGTGTGACTCACACCAATCTTGGTATCTTAATAGCAGACAATCAATTCGATAGTCAGCTTATCATGAATCAGTCCTTTTAATTGTCGCTGAGTGCATGTTGGGCCTTAATTAGTGAAAATACCCGACGACTATCAGAGCGTACATCTTTGATTTTGAATGCAATTATTGTTCTCGTGATAAAGTAATGGTTTTATGCGACATCGATGCGAGGAGAAGGTCTGATCCTTATCAAAAACAAAGTAAGATTAATGAAGCCTTTTCATTTGTCAATTATTTGGTTCATTCTTTAAAACTTTAAAAAGAACATTAATTTTATATCGGTATATATGTGATAATTCAATAATACTTTTGCAGAAAAATAAAAAGTTAAAGAAACGTGTTTGTACATAAAACAGTCAAGGAACATTCTGAGAAAAATGCAAAATGTGCGATATCGAAGTAAGTTCTCCTAAGAATATCTCGCTTTTAAAGTGGCGACGTTACATTCAATTTCATAGGCGACTGAAAAGTGCACCCAACGGGATTCTTCCTTGAGTTTGTTTAATATTTTCTTTATACAACACGTAGAAAGGTTTCAAATGAAACTATTTTCTGTGAAAATAAACTCTAACATCAATAGAATATGGTATTTTTAAAGCTACGTTCAATACGATTCCAACCCTTGTCATTTGGAATGAAGCAACACCCATAATGGGTAAAACGTATGAATTTTCCATTTAACATTCCTATGTATATATGGGTACACACGAACAAAAATGAGATTTTAATCCTGTCGTCTGCATGCCGCATAAACCCATCCAAATTATCTAACGTGGTTGATCTTTAGTTGCTCACTGAAATGTGTGTCCCTGTCGCTCTTTTATTCCCAGTTTGCGTAGGGAAAACTCGAAGGGCTTAAATTTTAATTAATTTTTTACTCGACAGAGTTTCTTCAATAAAACCGGCCTTAATTACCGAAATATTTCGCAATCCCTTTGACGGGTATTCTTGGATTAGAAATGTTTAATACATTTTGTATTATTCACAGTTGGCAAGTGACAAAAGGTAGTGGGAGGAATATACCTTTATTACGTTACGAAGGGATAAAGATAACTAATGAGGATATAAGTCTTTAAACATACGGAGAGGACTTTGGGCTGCCTTCTCTCCATCTCATTCATCTCTGTCAGTAGAATTGGCCACAACCTACTTGACCTTATTCACTTACTCTTTAACATATTTTATATGATTCACAGCCCAAGTTGTTTGGCATTATATCTGTTTGTATAGTATCAAAATGAATGGGAATGTCATGTTATAATAGTCACGTGATCATACATCCCCTTATGTTAAGACAGAAGACAACCAAATAGGACGCAGAACTTGTCTATAAGGTTAGGTAGTATTACTATTCCCACTTTTATGACGAAATTATTAAATCTTCTATGTATCTATTAACCAACGAAAAAGTCCTCAACAGCTCTTAATGCCTCGAAAAATCGTCAAATATTTCATACACGCCCATTAAATGTAAACGTTAAATACTTCCGAACAAAGGTCTTCCATTTCATTTGCTTATCTATTTAAAAGAGCGGGTTTGACACATTCAAAACCAATGGAGCCTAATGTCACAGAATGGCGTAAACTCATCCATCCAAGTCTGCTCGAATTGGGAAAAAATGTAAATACTTCTCACACGGTGCTCGACGAAGCATAAGTTTCATGTTTACGTACATATTTTTAATATGATTGTAATTTCTTTGGGATTTTTCAGAGGATCTACGTTGAATCTGAGTAAAATATTACTTTAGGAGTTATAGAACGTTGGCATGTAATATGTTCTAGAGTAGGTGGTTGTGTAATTCTCTAAGTTACCCTTTGATATTTAAATTCGGTGAACATAGTTTACATACGCTGATATTACGAGTATTACTAATAAGCCGTTATCCTTGGTATAGTTTAACTTCGTAAATAATTAGACATGTCAACGTTTTCAAATTCCGAAGAGAAGAAATGTCAAAGGTATATAAAGGTATTATAATATAAGTAAGGCAGATAACACTAGAAGACAATATTACGATGTATAACACGAAAATACAAACAAATATTCCAAATAAATTAAGTGAAATAAGAAGAAAAATGGTAAGAGAAACGATACTTCGGTATCAGTTAGCAGTAACGCAAAGATAAAACTGGCTCCATACAAAACTTTTATACACTCAAACAAAAAGTTTCCGAAATACTCCACAGTGTAAAGGAAAACTTATATCCTCGTAACGGAAAGTAAGCCAACTCTTTAAATTCAATACGGAAAACGAACCCTTTTTACGAAACAAAATATAAGAATTTCAGATATTATTTTGAATTTTTCATATTTTCTAGTTACGTTTTAGCTTACGTAAGTTTACGACAATGGTAGTATTTTGTTTTGCTTTTACAATGAATCGCTGTACGGAGTTGGGTGAAATTATAAGATAACTTTTAAACCGTTTTTTTACTTATATCTACTATCCAAATGTATAGGAATATGTCACGACCGCTTTGTGATTGTGACAATTTATGACTACTAGTAGACAACCAAATATAAGACAACCAAAACAACCAAATTTTCAAAAAAAAATAACGGTACTACAAAGGACTACCATAGTGTAGTATAAAGAATTATTTTCATAATCTTGTTATAAAAAAAATCAACTAAGTATATAAATAGTAAAAATCTGTCTTCCTTCAGAAAATGTTAAATTATTAGTACCCACATTAAGAGTAGCTTTACTTGATTTAGTGTGAACATTAGCAGATAACTTCATCTCTACCATAAGGGCTAAAGTAAAATCAACCCGTCCTGTAAAATCCTACTAAAGGAGAAATACAGGTCACAAGTACAATGATCGCGTTACAAAATAATTATATTTCCCAAGCTCCAAGCATCACTTTATTCCACTAAATTTTCTGTTACTACAAAAAAACTCATGAAGATAAAATTTTATACGACAGTCTTGATGGTTGCCAAATGGTACAATTTACTATTGGACTGCTTGGCGTATAGCTATTGGCAACAGTACAGTTTGAAGCCTTCAACGACTCAAACGGATACATAAAAGATATTTATATTATTAAAGTGTCCTTTAACCGAATATTTGGTCATTATTTTCGTTAGATTGTTTTATTTCATGACAAAGGTAATTAAATAAATGATTTCCTTGACTTAATTAGTTGAAATAACAATTGATTACTTCCACAAATATTTAACGACAGATTTTTACAATAGCATCGGTCCAAAAAGGCAAGACATTTTATCTCTCGTAAGAAAAAATAGGGTTTAGGTCTAAATAATGAAGAATAGGTATATTGTATAACAGAAACTAAACTTATACTCGTAGAACTATAAAAAGATCGCTTGAATACCATAGTGTCCAGTAGCTCTTCCAAATAAAATGGACAGTCTATCTTATCAGTTCAACGTCAAGTTTCCAAACTGAAGACTTGACAAATCCAGTCCAAATTGACCCTTTAGTTCACTATATTGTCTAAGTAATTCAAAAGGTAATGAAGGTCTTTGTAAAGTGGTTGGTTATCTAACGTGGGAGGTACATTTGGGAAGAAATCAAGATCTTTGAAACGGAAGCCAGGTGATGTATTGTTGAGTTCCTCTATCGGTTTTGGAATCGAATCGAGATCGCATTCAAATGAGCTTTGTTTGTACCTAAATATATTCAGCAGAAGGTTTGATACAGTTGTTTTTTGTCAAGTTTAATAAGGTGAAGCATACCAAAGAGATTTAAGCTTTGTATGTGATTTACATGGAGTATTGAATAATGACTATCCTCCTCACTGTACTGATATCTTCGGTGAGACGAGAGGCCTTTGCCTGGTAGTAGGAAATTACGGGCTAGTGCTTTACTTTATGTACTGTTATTGAATATTTAATTAAGTTGACAAACTGACGATTCCCGGTAAACTATATGAACTGACATCATACAAACCATACCCCAAGATAAAGCTCCAGTATGATTAGTGATTGTACAGATTTTGATTCCACTTAGGGTACGTTTCCATTGAAGCCGAACGGAGTTGTGCGGAGGTCGATCGACCAATAACAACGCATTGAAACTGTCAGACGAGGCATTGAGATTGTCAAAATCTTTTAGTAATGCGTTCTAATTGGTCGGTTGAGTTCAGCTCACCTCCACTCCGCTTCAATGGGAACGCACCCTTACACTGCAATGCCTGGAATAACTCAAAGGGTACTTTTTATTCCTAGTTGCCACAAGAACAGGTTCAACACGGGTTAAGCCGTAGGGCGCGATAGATAATAACGGTAACTGAGTAGGTCATAACTTCCTAGACACCTCAAATAGTAGTGTTAAGATACGATCTAAATGTGTAAACCAAAGTGATTAAACAAAACCATTTGACACTATTTATCAACAATATTAAACGTAACAACCTCAGAAAGTCCAATAACATTTAATTAGCAAGACGTATGAGCAACTAACTGAACTATCAATATTTTTTATTTCAATGCCCTGTTAATGCAGGAAGCGACAGATAACATCTTGATTAACGTTTGTTATACAGAATCCATTTATTTTAACTGAGAACTGTGAGCTTGTTAGAATTCTCGCTAGATAAATTTATAAAACGGCCTCACTTATACAGGTGTTTTGTAAACATAGAAATTAATTGTCAAATAATCATTAGAATTTATTAAATTATAAATTCCGGTATCTGATTTTGTAATTGGATTTATTAAGATTTTATTTTAGGATGTTTCCCGTCTTTGGTTAGTAAGCACAGTTATATTTTAATCCAAGTTCGGAGCTGGTAGCAAACTAATACTTATTGGGCATTCGTAAAATTATTGCTCAAAGAACAGTCAAAGTATTTCGTAATAGAAGATGAAGGAACAGCAAAGAATGCGCAATTATGTTTCAAACAAAAAAACCTCCGTTAATTTAATAAGTTAAATCGAAACAAACATTTCGAAGCAGCCTATAATTTTCACATCAAATTGGCCTAAATTTATTAACTTCACTTGTCTCACCTAACATATGTTGCAATCATAGAAATGATTAACTCTATTGCTTGTCCGCCAACGCTTTCTTCATTAACAACTGAGATTTGTTTGACGTTTTAGTAACTAAATGTGTATATGATATGACGTGGGTGTCAGGCCCGAACAAGTCGGTTCATCACCATCCGCCACAGTTCGAACTTTAATTGAAAACACTTTATGACATGACCCACGGCATTGATTGATAGGTTTCCCCGAAAGTTTTATACTCGTTATTTTTAATTGTTTGTATTTTTGGGGACCATAAATAGTTTGTTATGAATACTGATTGAATTTTATTTATGATTTGTTAGGAAAGTAACAGTTTATTGTGTTTTTTGTATGAAGTGTTGATAAAATAATAGTTTAAGTGTATTCAATTGTTTTATTTACTATAATTTGCATAATCATTTTAATCTTCGTCTTCTTCGGGTCATTGAGTCATAATTGATTTGTACTAAAAAAGTTTATTTTATAAATTGCGCAAAGCGCTATCTTTTAAATTCAATTTCCATTCATCACTAAAAGCGAACTTTAAACATAAATCAAATACCAAAATATTATAAATTAATCCTCAGTAACTATACTTATAATTACAGAATTCTCGTCAAGGAATTTCCTTGAATAACTAAAAACAATTCCATCGTGACATTCAAAGTTCAATCTCGCTTTAAAGCACTTTAAACCACTCATTGTTTGACCTTTCACAGCTAACTTCAAGTTCCTATCTAACAATGTAACAAGAGATAAATCTTCGGTTTTAAACTTTGTCCCTTGCGAATATAAATAACATACCCTTAAACGTCTCTAGGTGCTTAATATACGCAGTTATTTGAGATAAGGACACCGTCGCCGCACAAAAGGGTTAACGCTTTACGCAACGTCTTTCTTAAGCAGTATCCATAGTCATTATCTCTGAACATAGGTAGTGAAGCACACTCTGTTCCTATCGCGGCTTTTATACATCGCTTTCTTTATTTTTCTTCGAACACAACATTCCTTTTACTCATCAGATATGAGAACCGCAAATTTATATGAGAAAGCTTATTTATTTACGGGACCCATGTTTTCGATATAAACAGTGCGATAGGCTTTTGTTTTTTTTGTAGTTAATATGCATTATGCATCATTTGCGTGAAAGATTGCTACGGTTGCATATAAATTATTTTTGTATTAACTGCGCGAGGTATTAGCATTGGAAAGTAATTCCAATAAATTGTGCGATAGTGGTTTTGTGTGAGATTTTAATGAGCTTTCTAGCGTTTGTAGCGATGTTAACTCATCGCGATTGTTAAGTAATGTGCACCTCGTCCACAACTTGAATGGATGGCCGATTACGGCATTTCGGTACTGTACTTTGGAGGGCATATTACATACTCGGTACAGGTTGTTTTGGATGCCAAAATAAATTTTAATCGGTCTTAAAACTTTGCCTCACTACGATTGGCCTCTAAACCATGTGAACATACTTTTTGATGAGCTGAAAGGTAAAGTATGCAAGTTTGGATGCAATAGTAATCAAAGAACATATCCGGCTTAAACAATGAAGATGCATTATTGAATTATTTTGATGATTTGCTAACTTTCCAGGAGCAAGCTAAGGACGAATAGAATAGAACTGTAAATATACAGACAGTATAAGTATAAAACAGTAATATTAGGATTCCCAATAAAAATCTTTCAAGTAACAGTCCAAGCGATTGTAATAAATTAGGAAGATATCAGTCCCTAAATGATGGCGATAATGTACTTTTGACCCACAATATATTTTTTTGGGGAAAATACATAAAATTGTACATAAAGATAAGTCCCTCAGTGCTTTCCTAAAATATTTCCAGTAAATTTTACACGAATTCGCACAAAAAACGGCTTTCGGATAATGTGCTCCCATTAGAGGTTCGGAAAAATGATTTTTTGTAAGCTTTTTGCTTCGTAAATTGCGTTTTACTTTGTAAAGGGGTCATTTTTAGCATAATTTGAAACATTGAAAATATTTTATCGATGAAATGGTCGAATTAATGTTTCAGAAAATTGCCGGAACGTGTTTTTGGTCCGTTTCCTTTCTTCGGTTTTCATTAAAGAAAATTAAACTTTCTTTTTTGAAAATTAATTACGGATTAAAAATGGATAAATGGTTTCATATTTTACAGGAAGGTAGTTAAATAAAAATAAAATACCTACTTCTTAATTGAATTCTAATATTTATTTATTACTAGCTGTGCCCCGCGGGATAACCCGCAGTGCATCCGTTCCCGTGAGAATTTCGGGCTTTTTATTATTTCTTTTCCTATTGCTGACCAAGATAAATAAAATAAAAAAAGAATAGTTAAAATCGGTCCAGCCGTTCTCGAGTTATAAATGGTGGAATTTGGAACTTGAAAATAATAATGGTCACTATTTCCTTATCAACCATGACATTTCTTCTATCCATCATTTTCAAAAAATGTATTCGACTTATTAGCAATGGCCATTCGTTGTACCTATCGGAGTTTTACGCAATTACTCAAAAGGTGTACAAAATGAATATTGCTTAACAATCGCGATGATCATTGCTTAGACAACCTACGCCACGCGTTTGGAAGGTGTATTTTTCTACACTAATATTATAAAGAGGAAAACTTTGTTTGTTTGGTTGTAATGAATAGGCTCAAAAACTACTGGACCGTTTTTAAAAAATTTTTCACCATTCGAAAGCTACATTATCCACGAGTAACATAGGCTATTTTTCATCCCTAAATTCCCACAGGAATGGACACAACGCGGGTAAAACCGCGGGGCGCTGCTAGTCCTAAATAAGTTCCTATTCACTTTGGTAAAGCCAACACGCACGACGCATGTTTCCAATAAATCAATGATATGGTTATTAAAGAAAATAACCAACCACTTGTAAAAACCTCAAAGATATTATAGCCCAGTGTTTTAAACCGGCTTTTACCAACACCGATACAGTTCAACTTTAAATATGGCGCCCCGATAACCCATCTCGTAAAATTCTTTTGTTTTTCCTTCTACTGACACATAAAAATAAAAAGGCTATTTCTATCTGATTGAAGAAAGTGTTTTAAAACATAACAGGTAGTAAATATTAATATTCGGAAACTTTTGATATTAAATCTATTTTTAAAGGAGTTGGTTGGTTATTTATATTAACCTTGTATTTCAAAGACTTCGTAAAGTGTTGGCGGCACGTGTATTTGCTTTTAGTGACTTTTCTGTGTTTATTTATATCTTTTAATTTAACGCAAATGATTTTATAAACATATAAATTCGTCTAAGTGGGAGAAAAGTCATTTAGCAAGGTGTTTTATTATTTTCTAAGTCATAAAACTTACTAATATAGATAATCAATTAAATTTTAAATTTATGTAAATTTTAATCCCAATGTTATAACCAAATCCATTAAAAAACAATGGCATCAAAGCTCAAACTAATAAGAAAAAGGTTACATCCTTTAATTATATTCAAACTAGATCTCTAACCGACACTCAAAAAAAGCAACCTAAATATTTTGTATAACAACAGAGGTCATTTCAAATTCAAGATTTTGTTTTGTTTCGCATCCCTTGTATGCAAATTCGAGACAATTTGAACCAGTCAACATCAGAATTCTCATAAATAACATCAATGAACGCTTCTAAGGAAGCGGCAGTCGCATTTTTTTCTTTTTGAAGAGTAGCTCGTCTTTTTGGTTCACAAAGAGGACAATGCTTCGCAATAAAACTTTATTGAGCTTTAGAATTGTTATAAGAAACATATTTTATTGCCACTTTTATTTCATACGGATATTGCTAAATAATCAATAAAATCTGAGTGTCAGTAAATTGAGAAAAAATTTAGTGCTCTTAAATATCCTGTGGAAAAAAATGAGAAGTAACTCTTCTCATTTTATTTACGAGAAATCAAATAACGGTCTTTTTGATAGTCAGTCTATAGTTTTTTCATTATGTAATTACAGATCATCGGTATCGTTTTCGAGCACTTTTTTAATATTATCGTCAATCTAAACTATATCCTAATGTTTTAAAGAGGTAAAATTTGTAAGCTTGTTTGTTTGTTTGTTTGTATGTCCGAGCTAATCTCAAGAATTACCAGCCCGATTTGAATAATTCTTTTTGCAATGGATAACCACATTCAACGGGAAGGTTATAGGCTATTTTTCATCCTGAAAATCCCACGGAAACGGGCACAGCGCGGGTAAAACCACGGGGCGCTGCTAGTCTATTATATTAAGATTACCTTGCTAAATCCTTAAAATGTTCGCATGAAAATTGGCATACGGCATTACACTAAGATATGAAAAATAAGGTATCTAATACCAATCAAAATTTAAATCCCTTTCTAACTCAAGCAATTAAATTCGAATCACTGAACTTTGCTCACTGTTTGCGAGAAAACAATTCTGCATTTTCCACGGTTCTTCTTAGGCAAATCCACACGAATTCCTGATCCCTATACACTGAGTGTCCCGAAGGATCAAAGGGAAACAAAGTTTCTAGAAGTGCTTTATTCGACCCCCGATGAATTGTAATGTAAAATAGTTTTGAAGAGGTCCTGAAAAAAATTGCTCTATCTTTTTTGTTATTCTAATTCGGTCGAAGTTCGAAACTTAGTTTGGGATTTCGTTATATTTGACATCGTAGATTTGGACATAAATTGATTTTGTTACTTCAGGTTTGTTATTTTAATAAATAATGCTCTGAAGAGTTACGTCAGGTCATTTATTTCTTGTCTCGAACCGAATATGAGCAAAACAACGCTTTCTCTTTAATAAACAACTTACATTTGTCGGATGCTAAATTTGTTTTGGCTCCTAGAGATTATTTTGTATGAGTCACCGATACAAAACCCAGTACAATTATAGTGATGATACAACAAGAGTGAATACAAACATAAGACGTATATCATTATATAAAATGATCTCATTAAAATCCGTACGAAAAGCCGCCTAATTATTGGCTTTAAATGGTTTTTAGTGCTATATTTTATAAAAAAACAACGATTTCAAGAATACCATTTCTTGTTAATCTAGTACCATTTCCAGTTCACAAGTTCATATTTATTTCCTCAGCGTTAATGTCACCCTGTATATAACGTAGTAACGTTCTGGAACCGCTACAAGGAAACCAACAGATCCCTACTTAATTACCGCGCCTTTCTGTACAAATAAAAAGTTAAACAGCCTTTTTCGTGAGACCTTTTAAACGTAACTTGGTCTCTTTCTATTTGTGTTCTTCTATTTTTAGGACTTGTGAAGGATTTTTGATTAATTATTTAGTCGGTTGCGTGATGTTGTTTCTTAACTTTTCTAACTATGTGTTTTGAAATATTTTGTTCTCCGCCCAACTAGCAAAATTTAGTCATATAATGGTTGCGGCAACGTTTCTGCGGTATCCTTTTAGCTCTTACTATTAGTCATCAATACGAAATCATTACGTTTATATGACGCGATTTGGGCCCATTTTATTCAGCATTTCAGTCATATAAAAGTTGTTTAACTGCAACCACCGCCACTTATAGATCTTATAATAACCACCGACGTGACTATCTTATGACAATTTAGCTGTATATTAGCAAATTACATGACTTAAATATGACTGAACTGATATGTAATCGCATCCTAGGCTACCAAACAATAGACGCGTGAGTTGAGTGTTTGTTAATTAAAAAAGGAATTCGTCTTAAGTCTTAAGATGACGGTAAGTATTTTCTTTAGTCCGCCATGATGTTACATGTTTTTATTTAGAATGCTCATAACGTCGGCGTATGGTAGAAATGTATTGCGAAGGTAACTTTATTGATGAAGTAAACTATGTTTAATAGTAAATATTTAATGCCCCACTGCAATTCTTAGTTAATTAAATATAAATTTAATTAAGATTGATGATTTTCTTGAACGCCGCGGTTATACGGCATTTATCCAGTTATAAGCTATATAATCGCATCTTATAAAGCATGTTTAGCGGTCCAAACGCCATATATACATATTTTGTCGGACATATTTTAGGGTTCGTGTAACATATATAGCTATTGTGCTGTATAAGTTACATGATGTCATATAATAGCAAACTACACTGCTTTTACTCGACTGCACTTGACATGTCGTAAGTCAGATATATAAGTCACTGTTACTCGACTAAATAGTCATATAAGCCACGTAAAAAAGTGACTTATTCAGCATTTCTTATAAGACTTATTAGTCATATAATCAAGTCGAGTAAACGTTTACTCGACTTGCTTACATGACTGATATGCTGAGTAACTAAAAAGCTGCATAAGCTGGCTTTATACGACATGTGCTGTATAATTCACGTCTACATGACTTTTATATGATTTATTAGCTGAATAAGCTCAATCTTATATGACTACTTTGCTAGTTGGGCGTGCTTTAAGGATAATAGACCTTAGGCGTAAGGGATAAGGTGTTAAACTGTCGGACCCGATAGTTTAAATTGTAAGACTTCAGGCAGCCTACAAACCTTGATACCGTTTGTCTACAAATGCTTGAACTTACTTCACATAATCCTCTATTTACCTTTGGTTTTTAATTAACCTAAATAAGTAGATCTTAAAAAGCCATTAGTTATGGAAGAAAATGAATTATAACTATATTTAATTGTTCATTTACAAGATAAGTCATGTTTTCCCACACATAAATGTATGTGAAGCAAACAAAAAGTACTTTATAATGCTTTGTTATACAAATAATTACCACTTGTGACGTCTTTTGTATGGGTAAAATATGATAGGAATTGGTTCATTGAGACATATTTCATATTATGCATGTCTCCAAAGGGAAGTGAAGTTTACTTCTTCAATGTCTAAGACATACACTATGCAGATATATCCGAAATAATGTTATATGTCTTCAGTTGATACTTTCTTCAATAATTTTAAAGTTTTTAATAAACAATGAAGAAGCTTCAAATCAGTTGCTAGTTAACAAATTTTATTACACCTCGAATGTTGTTAGACTCGGTATCAACCCGCCTTAAGGCCTAACAACCTCAAAATAAATATAAAATTACAAAACACAATTTGTTTATAAAATATTAGCTGCCATGTAAATCATGCGTAATAACGAGCTCTACAATCATTGATTTATTTTAAACGATACTAAATAATTACTAGTATCGACACTAGGTCCACTATTGTTTGGACGGTAAGCAAAGAAAATATGGAGTTGAAAGGTGTATAGGAAGATTAATAGATTACTGTAGGCGTCACATACTTGTACAAGAATGCTCAGTATATATGATAATTAAATTGTGACCCCAGGCTATGGTTACAACCTTTGTATTTACAATGAAGGAAACTCCACTTGACAACTAAAAAGAAACCAGGTGCTAAGTTGAATAGTTGTTTATTATTTTAACACCGCTTTGTGTTGGAAATTGTATTTTTATATGAATTTGAGTGTACATGAGTGGTGGAGTGTTTTAATTTACACTTACTGATAACATTCTGGAGGAGTAAAATGTAAGTGAGGAAAATACGTGCCCGTGGATATTGGTTATTCAATAAGTATGTATGTGTTTATTTTTTTTATAGAAAGCTCAGTAGTTGCTCATTCGTTAATAGTCTAAAATGCCTAATCTTTATAATAAATCAAGTATCGTACCGTTACAAAAGAGCTTGTTTTAAAAACTCAAAGTTTAAAGTAACGTTCAACTAACATAATAGAAAAAGAAATATCTTGCAACCAAACCCATCATTACAACGAAATAAATTAAGAATAAATCATGAACTCATTATAGATTACAATTCGAATGATGATCTCAAAATATAAATAGGCAATAAATAAAGAATACGAAACACAAAATCAGCTAAATTAAACGAGACCACACCCACTGCGCCACACACTGGCACCTATAAACAATAATAAAATATTTTAACGCGGTTTTGATTAGACTTCTAACTATTATTGGTGTTAACTGACACATAAATGCTTTAACGGGTTCTCTAGTTAATTTTAAAGAAGGATTTCAATATGTTTTTTGATAAGTTGCCGGATACATAGCTATTAGTAGTGCGCTGTAAATTTTACAAATTAGTGGCGTGTGACAAAATAAAATTAATGGACTTTTGTCGGCTTCGGGTGCTTTTTAATTTTATTCGGTCTGTAGGTGTCTTAATGATGGAGCAGATGTCCGTGACGACTGAAAAATTAAATTATTTCATATTTTTGACGTCATTATTACTTATACTTAGAGAGCACTGAACTTTTATATGAATGTTTACGGCAAATACGTAATGTTTGTTTACGAACAAATTAATACAATTAAGTTTCAAATGGTTTGTTTCATTTTCAAAACTTTGCTCACACATATATTTAATGCGGGTCCTAAATTTGTAACGTTTAGTATGTGAATAAAGAAAACCGTAGCGAATTGCAAATAACTTAATAACTCGCAACGATAACAATACAAAAAAGAAGATTCCAGAAATTTTAATTTGAAATCAAACAGCGATTCCCAAACTTTTGTGATCAAAACAAGTTTCTGATGCAAATATCTGACGCAAAATTTGTATGGAACCTATTAAACTGTATCCGTTCCGATACGCTTGGGGCCACGAACTTTGATTAAAATTTCATAACACACAGCTTAGACCTGACTCATTGAGAATTACACGGGTGTTCCGCTCCGTATATTTGATGAGCTGAAACTAGATAAGTGCGGAGGAATACATTATGTATGATTTGGTTTCCAAGTTTTGGTTCAGTTTGTCCTTTAGAATTATTCATTTTAGAATTCACACATTATAAACTATAGCTAATACCAAACGCTGTATTAATGTATACATGAAAGGGTAATGCACGAAATGTCCAATCAGCTCTTTGAATGCGTTGATTACGAACTGTTCAATGTTTTCTGCTTTTACAGAATATTGAAGATTAATCTTGCGGAGACACTTTACAAACATGAAACTACAGAAAACTGTTGCGTTGATTATAATAGCGATTTAGAAGACGACGAAAAATGAGCAAATTCCTCTAGTTTTGAAAAAAAATAAGTTTAATCAAACGTATAAATCTGTGGTAGGCATCCAATTGAACCCTCATCATTATATTATAACTTTAGAGTAACACAATGCCATTATTCATACACATTTCAAAGATAATAATCGTTCAGACAGCTAATTTGGGTTGCACCAAGTCAAGGGTAGACTCTGAATAATATCCTATTCATAAACCAACTATTGAGCAAATAAGGTCTATCTCAGGGGACGCTTTGATTCATAGACTAATTTCATAATACAAATGTAGTGTGAATATATTATGATCTAGAAACGTTAAATTTCCAATACCGGGCTAGTATCGAACTGAATATTATATTATACAAGCCGAACACTTAATAGACGAACCTTGCTTGACGTTATCAAGTAGCTTTAAAGATGTTGATCTAGCTACTATACACTTGTATGAACTCAAACTACAAAATAGAACTATTAATAAAGTTTCAGTCTTCATTCCAAATGGAAGCCATGAACATTTCATTTAACAGTCTCCACAGTCATAGAGCCCGCAGATTTATTAGAAAGGACACTCAAGTAATATCCGCAGTAATGTTGTAAATGCTCTGAAATTCGTCTCGAAATGAACTCACCATAATGACGGTCCCCATGGAGCTATTTACTCCGCGGCAAAACTCAAGCCCGGCATTCTTTACCGACCAAATTGAATAAATGACACTAAAAAGTGCATAGTGTCACGGAATCCTCACAGAAAATTAACTGTACCAAAGTCTTATTGTCTTGAACCCGACTTAAAGCAACATTCTTTAAACGTAACTAATATAGATCACGTCGTTAGAAGTTTTAACATTTTGACAACAAATTCAACTCAAGAGTTTGATGTAAGCCGGTTGTAAATGCACAAATAGATGTTAACTAAAATAGATTTGTGAACAAACGTTTGCTCTGGACATCCAAATATATTTTTTCGAGGGCACCGGTGCATGTGATTAAGGGATGGGACATAATCTACGTCGCTTTTGTCCGTATGTCCTCGCATTGCGGTCTGTGGTTTCAGTGGCGACCGAATGTGGATCTTATTTTCTCATTATTAAGAATGTATAAATAGAATACTGGTATTTGTATTGAGTTACGCAAACCCAATACCGTTGGATAGACGAAAGCTGATCTCTGACGGTGACATCTCCAAAGTATGTAAAGGATTATCGAATGACAATATTAGAAGCATTTTTTTCCAGTCACTTCGGTATTCAAAAGGATCCGGTGCTTTTAAACTAGGATGCTATTAAATTGCGCATACTTTTGTGATGCCATATGGCATTTTCCAGCAGATGCGTCCTTTGTCAAACGGATAGATGTTTGTGTAAGCCCAAAGCACTTATCGGTAAGTAGGTACATTAGCAAATATTTTAATTGTCGTTTACTTCGTATAATTTTCTAAAGCACCGACTCCATGATGTATTTACGAATATAATACGCTCACTTACGCAACTTTTTGAATTACTGGGTGCAGTGTGGTTTCCCCTTCCTGTGGTTGACCTCGTCCCGTAAGAACTCGGAGAAAAATATCTGTATCGTTTGCAATCTAAAGAACTGTAGTAGTATTATTGTAGCATTATAAAACAAACCGTTATCCTTGGTAGAGTAATCTATACTAATAAAATAAAGCTGAAGAATTTGTTATCTTATATATAAAATTCTCGTGTCACAATGTTCGTTCGCGTACTCCTCCGAAACGTCTCGACCGATTCTCATTAAATTTTGTGAGCATATTGAGTAGGTCTGAGAATCGGCCATCATCTATTTTTCATCCCGAAATTCCCGCGGGAACGGGTACAAAGCGGGTGAAACCGCGGGGCGCAGCTATTTGATTTTTTTATTTGTTTGAACGCGCTAATTTCAGAAACTATCAATCCGATTTTTAAAAATGTTATGGATAGCCACATTCAACGGGAAGATTATAGGATAATTTTCGTCCAGAAATTTTCATAGGAACGGGTTCAACGCGGGTAAAACCGCAGGGCGCAGCTAGATTATTAATTACTACTAATTACTACGCCGATATAAAAAAATGTGTAGAGAAAAATGTCAAATCATACTAGTGTTAACTACTTACTCTGTATTACTTTTTAGTAAGTTTGTGAGTTAAAGTTAGGGTTTCTGACATATCTATCTATACTATCTATACTAATAAAGAGGTAAAATTTGTAAATTTGTTTGTTTGTTTGTATGTTCGAGGTAATCTCAGGAATTATCGGTCCGATTTGAATAATTCTTTTTGTAATAGATAGCCACATTCAACGGGAAGGTTATAGGCTATTTTTCATCCCGAAATTCCCACGGGAACGGGTACAACGCGGGTAAAACCGCGGGGCGCTGCTAGTTGTTAATAAAAACTTGACGTCCAACGAACAAGTCTTTCTCCATGTTTAATTATTCCTAATGAGGTATTTTATGTGTATCTATTCTGGTCTATTATTGTTATCTTCATATGTTTCATGGGCCGTTTCCATATAACGTGGCGAGTGTGTAAAATGTTTTCTCAGAATAACTTTAAACATTCTCCCGATACAATCTCCCAGAATTTTGAAGGCTAATTTGAATTCTTAATTTGTGTAGACCAGTAAAGTTTTTAACAGATAAAAGAATATACGTTAGCAATTAATTTGCATATTAAATGTGTTAAGAAATAGTTTTTGTTCGAGGTATTCGTGTTTATTGTTGTTTTGTCGATTATTGATGCCATGAAATTGAGAACTGGTATTCAGAAATCTAAACTTTGATAATATCTAGTTTTTGGAAAAAGTAATAGGTAAAAATCAAATTAACTTAGAATATATGTACGTTTATATGTCTTCCTAAAGACACAGTATGAATGGAATCGATAAATGTCGGAAGAGTTGAGACACACCCCACTCAGAAAACTAAAATAGAATATATAATATTTAACCCTTTCAGAACATAAAACTAAGTTAATTACTGAACTAACACGGCACTATCCAAGTCCCTCAACATTAAAATTTAAACCCAAACCTTCGTTGGGTCAGTGATTGTTAAAATATTTGTTTTATTGCTATTAGTTCCAGTTATTTCTGGTCACACTTCAACAAAATTTATATCGAAGTTGAAGAAAACATACGAATACCGATTTCGTACAGATCCGAGGATAATAAAAGATAATAATTTTCATTTCAATAAGTTTCCGCATAATTCTTATGTAGGCCCATTATTCAGTTGTGATGAGGGTGTGAATGTCAAAAATAACTGATGTTGATATCGTTTTGATTCTCCCACAAGAAGATAATAGGAGATTCATGAGTTGATTGCTAGATGGCGCCACAAGTCACGCTTCTAACACCGGCTATAACTAGTTATAAGTGGGTAAAACTGGATACAGGGTGGAAAATATGAGAATTTATTGCGACACGCGTGTTTGTAATGGAAAAAGAATAGTGTGAAGAAGTTAAGGGGCGAGAAACTGATAAGGTTCGAAGGAGATTTATTGTTTTTATTGCCATTTGAAAACGTTTGGATCTATAAGACGTTTGCAGATTGTTATTGGAAAACAGTTTAGCGTTCAAGTTTTATGATACTTTGAAAAGTCGGCGACGAAAAATAGAAGAATTTGATATTCGTATCGTCAGAGATAAAACTTATGATTTTTTATTGACCTTATTTTACAGCCTCTGACGGTTTAATTATAAAGATAATCTTTACAGATACTCTACCTATTTGTGTGTAACTTTACTTCAGTTTGTGCTAAGTAAGTAAAGCGTAGCATTATGGTCGTAGCACACATATCAACTCGTAAACGGAACGTAAACGTATCAACTCGAGCCGTTCAGTATTCTTTGTATGAAACTCCCTACTGCAACGCACACTTATCGGAATCGTAACGTAATCGCCTCGCCTCGGGACAAGCTCACAAACCGCAGTACGGTGCGTGGTCGACTTGCCGTACCCGCGCTTACGTCTCTCCGTACGCTGTCTTACGACTCTCCGTACCCTAGCTTGCGTTTCTTCGTTCCCGCGAGGCACCCCGCCCAGCCGTCGTCAACCAGCGACCGGCGAGCCGTAAGCGCGGCGTCGCCTAGCCGTAGCCGAGTCGATTCGGAGCTGCTGATCGCACGGTGACGCGCTTACGATAGGTTGACGCCTGGTTGACGCCTGGTTGACGGCGAGGCGATACGGTGACGATCCCTTTCCGAGTTGATATGTGTGCTACGACCATTACTCTCCTTGATCGATCACTCCTTAAATTGATGTCGAAGGAAACTTACCTCGTCTTTACTTAGCTCAGCGCTAATCCAATTTTACCCGTACCGTAGACACATTACCGTGACAAACAGTGTACAATGTGCGATACGGCTTTGTGGAGATATGTGATTGTGTGGAATTTAATCGACGCTAGAGCATGGTTCGTTTACTACTCAGAATATCTATTTAAAGATCCTTTGATTTTATGGAAGCCTGGTACTTTGTGGTGGAAATTACTTTGACTCTTTAGGGGTTTCGAATTTGATTTCAATGTTTTGTAACGAATTTTGTAATATGAGAAAACGAGCGACTTTCTAAATACTTTTTGGTATAAAATTTAATATCTAAAGTAGTGTACCAGTCTAAAACTTTACTGTATAAGTAATAAGTTAGGAAAGAAAATATATAGAGCTAATACTTTACTGTAGAGCATCAAACTTGTACGATGTGACTTTCAATTTTCAATATGTTTGCATATTGGCTGAAAGCGTTAGAATCTACTTTGCTTGAACATGCTAGTTGTATTCAAAGTTCCTGAGTGCTCTAACTATGTTGCGAACATGTTTTTATGCACTGCCTAGTCTAGGCGAACAAGTTAAACAAACTTATAACTTAGACAGAATATGTAACTAGCTAATGCAAAATAATCAGTATGCCATTACATAAAGGGTAACTAAAATAAAACAAAACAGAAATTAATTTTGGAAATGTGTATTTCGTTTTCGATTGTGATAGCTTTTATCTTTTCAATATGTACAACTTTATATACAGATATTTAATATTATTTACAGTCTTTAATATGACAATAGTATTTTTGTGTATAAAATTAGAATAAATGCATCTTTACATAGATTTAACTTTGGCATTATTGTATATGCGTTTCAAATATCATTCTCAGTATTTGTCAACATAATATCAATATAATCGTTATGAAATATTTACAAACTTGTATTTCTAATAATTTATAAATTACTATCGCAGAAATTAGGAAGTGTATGAGTAAAAACTTAAAACAAAACTAGCGAATAATAATATACAACTAATGCACTATACTCATGCACAATACATTCATAATTTATACAATAAATACTATAATTAACATCTTAACATTAGTTATCACTTTTTATTGGACTAATACGCTTAAGCGTTGCAAGTATCAGTATCTGTTTACCTGCGTTGGAGCATACGCTACGCCCAGAGTTGGGCTTGGGGCGGCATGCGGTGTGGGTGCGAGTCCCTGGCGTGGACACTGGGCGCGAGGGCGAGCCCGTCGCCCAGCAGTGGGGGCAGCTTGCCCGGCGGCGGCGGCGGGGGCGGCGCCGGCGCCCGCCCTGCCCCCACGGGAGACACCGACGCGTAAATATTCACTGTCGACCGATGATATTGACACTTCCGTAAGTCAGGCATCGCGAACCTTAACTTTTGCCAAAACTGTCTATCACCCCACTCTATACACGTGTTCGCTTTTAAACACAACCGCAACTCGGGATCAATGTCTCTATTCGGTATTTCACCTAGCAGTATTATTATCAGTCTTCTTCGTCTCTCTTTCAGTACTTCGTGCAATGCCGTTTTAAATTCAAAACGACACCATTCGTTGTTAATGAAATTTTTAGACAGGACTATTATAGTTCGCTTTGATGATTCGACTGCCTCTATTATCGTATCGGCTACGTATGCCGAAGCGTTAAAATCGCGGTAATGTAGGCAGAGCCGGAAACTGGGGTCGGTAGATTCCAAGCCAGGCGCTAACATTTGAGCCACGAACGCCTCATCCTTCACGCTATAACTTATGTAGGCGTCAAATAGACGGTCTTTATCGGCCTCTTCGTCGAAAGCCGTGCTTTTGTAACACATTCTGAAGCCACAGTGGTAGTAAACCCACACTCTTAGCTCTCGCCGCCAGTAAAACACGCCGCATATAAGCACCGAGCTCAGAACAAACACACACAACGATATCAATAGTAGAGGTAAATAGTCGTTTATGACTTGATTTTCAATAATTGATGAGCTTCCACCGACATGACTGGTGCAAATGGTTGAGTTAAAATCGGACATTAGCGGTCCAACTGCGTTGGTTATGTTATCAAATATACATGTGATTCTGTTGGCATCCTCCACTTTGCCCAAATTGTTTTTAAACCAATTTCTAAACTTATGCAAGTATTGACAATCGCACGACCAAGGGTTTCTTGAAAGGCTTATCTCAACCAAATAAGGGTTCATCGTGAATTGCCACACTGCAAAGCCGTAAATGTTATTTCCTTCTAAGCGCAGTACTTCTAAATGCCTCAACTCCATGAAAGTTCGATTATCGATGTAGTGTATTTTATTGTCTTGTAGATGCAATTCTCGCAAATTCTCCAACGGCGACAATTCGAAACCGAGTAATTCTTTTATATTATTTTTTTCTAAATGCAAAACAGTTAAGCGTTTTAGTCCACTAAAGGTATTATTATACAAAGCGTCTATGTTAGAGTTATTCGCGTACAATATTTTTAAGTTTTTACGTCCAATAAAAGCATGACTTGTTAAACCACCAAAGTTATTACCATCTAAGTACAGTTCAGTAGCGTCCATAGGTATACTATTGGGTATTTCAGAATACCCGGCGGCAGAACAGTCCACAATATTGGCTGACCACGGCTGGTCATGATAACACGTACAGTTCGATGGGCACGTCATTTCACAATCACAAGCGTCAAAATCACAACAATGGCACAACGTGAAACAGTGAGTTTTATATGTACACAAAAACTGAGATGATTCCGCCTCGATAAGCGGAATGTATGTCCTTTCACGATTATACAACAATTTACAATATATACTCTCCAAGTCCATTACACGAGGATGTTGCCTCAGGTGATCCAGTTTATTTATGCGCTGTAGCCATTCCATGGTACAGTCGCACTGGAAAGGGTTTCCACCGATATAAAATTCTGGAAGTGGTCGTCCGGGATCGACTGGAGTTAGACGAAGAGCATTCAGATCCATACTAGTTATCTGATTTGCATACAAATCGACTCTCGTTAAATTGGTTTTTCCAACAAAAGTTTGAGCTTCAACTTGTGTAATTTGATTATCATTCAGGAACAGAAGCTCCACACTGCTTGGAATTGAATAAGCTGATATTTTTGTCATTTTATTGAAACTCGCATCTAATGTTTGAAGTCGGAGTTCTTTGTCCAGCCGGTAGCTATTTTCCAATTCTTTGATGTTATTGCTATGTAAATCCAGCCACTGAAGTCCCGGCGGTACGACGGTGTAATCAAACCATGATATTTGGTTGTCCGACACGTTTAACCACAACAAGGAAGGGATGTTTACAAATAGCCCTTGTATATTTGTGAGTTGATTAGCGTCTAACCGTATGGCTTGCAGATTAGTCAACGTTTCAAAAGCATTTGAATCGATGTGCTTCAATTTGTTGCGAGCCAAGTTCAAAATTTGTAGGGATGGCAAATCAGTAAATACGTCTTTGCTTATGTTTTCTATTTTATTTCCGATAAGACGTAAACCATAAACATTGTGTAAACCGACAAAGCCAGGCTCATCGAGTGAAGTTATCTGATTTTCGCCAAGATCAAGCGTCCGAAGTAATCTCATATTTCTGAGCGCTATAGGTACTTTCTTTAAGCGATTTCCATTTAAATTCAAATCTTGAAGCGAAGATGTATTTCTGAAGGCTTCCGGGTGTAGTTCATCTAGATTGTTATTGTCAATCGATAAAAGAGATAACACGTAGAGTCCATTCAGGGCATATGCATCGATATGAGATATTTTATTGTATGATAATATGAGTGTGTGTAAGTTATTCATAGGTGCAAAGGTATCAGCGGCAATGCTTTCTAACATATTGTGTTGAACGTTTAAAATCTGTAAGGTGTACAGGTCCTTGAATATCTTCGGATCAAGTTTCGATAATCTATTGTTGGATAAGTTCAACAACACCATTCTTATAAGACCGGTGAAAGTATTCTCATTAATCCAGGTGCTTGTTAAATGATTATTAGATAAGTCCAAAGCCAACAGCTGATCTAAGTTGGCAAAAAGACTCGGTGAAAGCACACTGATCGAGTTGTTTTGTAAGTATATTTCTTTTATTACTGGCCGGCTATCTCTGAATAGATCTTGTGGAAGAGCTACGATTTTGTTATTAGAAAGATCTATTATCTGCAGTTGTTTAAGTCCAGATAATGCTTTGTCAGCTACCATCGATATTTCGTTGTCATGAATGTGGAGTTCTTTTAGTCTTCGTAGAGCCATGAATCCGTTTTCCGGCATTAGCACAAAGTGATTACTAGACGCGTCGAGCACTTCAATGTCTAGAGAGCACGAGGCATGGGAGATGGATGACGCTGACGGCGCTGGTCCATCTTGTTCACTAATAAGAGCTTGATGCATTGCACGCTCTCTGAATCCCAAATCACTAACGTCTTGCAAACGATTTGAGGAAACGTTTAAATACACTAAATTGGTTAACGGGCAAAACAAGTTTTCTGGAAACGACCAAATGTTATTAAAACTGAGGTCCAACTTTTCCAACTGCCGGACGGCGGTAAAGCTTTCCGATGCTATCTCCAAACTCATAGCAGCCCATTCCGTGTTTTTCGTTCGGATCGTTAAATTTCGGAGATCTCTCAAGCCGGAAAGTACACCAGGCGGCCATCTTCCAATTTTACAGTTATCCAAAACAAGCTCACGCAGTTTCATGAGATGTGCAAAACTTCTATCATCTAATGAGCTTTTGTACATCATTTCTTCATTGCACTCTATTCTGAGTGAAGTTGTGTGTTCTGATGGAATGACACTGAAGTTGGTGGTATCAAACTCACTGTTGATGGTTCGTAGTTTACATGTGAGGGACACCTCGTGAGCATCGTTGGGTCCTCTGAGCCACCACTGGCAGTCGTCAGGTGCTTCATATTTCAGAGGCAGTGAGCTTTGATCGGCGACATTAACTCCGATGACGAACCAAAACAAAACTTGGCCGAAGAAGTGATTCCTTGAAAAAGTATGTTGTGGTGCCATCATGGGGAAAATCAAATATCAAGGAAGAAAGAAAACAGGACACGGTAGGCTCAGTGTCATGTTTTTTCCGTCGGCGTTCGTGTGTACCGTCCCCTTACCGGATGTTGAGTATCCATCAATTTAAAAACTTATTTCGGTGTCAAATCAACAAATAGTCCTTTTTCTTTTAAAATAACACATAGTCCTTAATTCAACTAAACGGCCTGATTACAACCTCCGGTGATAAACAATTTTCACAAAAATAGTCCCACTTTTTCGAAACGTCCAGTTTTCACAGAAAAGTGTTTATAATAACTGAATTTTAAATATTTGCGTTTATTTTAGTTCACTGTCTATGATTTTGTTTCGCGGATAGTTGATGATAAGCGTGTTTTTTTAGTCACGTAAGTTGCGATCGGAGCGTCGAGTGGCGCGACCGTTCACCGACGCTGCTTCGAGTCGACTAAATACGAGTAGAGCATTGCAGTCAACTGTGTATACGTTTAGCTGAGGGGTGAAGGGCGCGGGGCGAGATGAGCCGAGCGGTGGCGAATGTTCACGAGGACTTATTACAATAAATTATATTTTTTCCGGAGCTGTAAGCGATTGACTATACGTATGTTTTAACCGCAAAACTTTGAATGAAATATAGGTATCAGCTGGATATTTTGTATTTCCACAGCATTTCCTATAGTAATACTCAGTTGAAATTATGAATTTTGAAATGAAAACTATTCTATTTTAATTATAATAACTTGCGCAAGTATTTTAAAGCTCTCATAGATTTTCAAACATACAGTGTGAGAAATTCAGAGTAAACTTCCGAAACCCTGTAAGTTGAGGAATATTTCGCATGCCATTACATTATTCATCCACCTTACTACTATGACTTCGCAGATATGAAGCCAAATATTTAAGGATATTGTGGTTAAGGAATGCGAACTTATAAAACTAAATCTTGTGAGAAAATGAGATTACGAATATGTTCTTACATTTAAAATACTATCAAGTTTGTTTTTTTAGTTTTGTAAAAAATTAATGCCAAAAATGATAGAAGCTTTTTAGAATGCTATTGTATTACCAAAAAATATACAGAAAAATCTCTGCTAAAAAAGAAAGGTTCGCTACAAAAAGGATTCTTAACCGTTTCTGCGTTCACGTAATCGGGATTAAAAATCAACCCTTTTAAAATTCTATAATGCCAAAATTAAAACGTAATGGCATAAAGGTATTATAAGATTAAGGTAACAAAATTCTTGAATGCTCGAACAAAAGATTCTGTTAACGCTCTGTGGACCACACTGGCTGTCAGACGACGGAAGATATCATTTTAATCCTTTTAGTTAAGTTGACTATGAAAAGACAGATGCCTGAGCGGCATCCGTGTTTTTCTTTTGTCACTTTCCTGACGCTTAACGCTTGACGGGATATAAATTAATTGAAACTTTTATATTAGTTGCGACGTTATGACTAGGCGACATGGAGCCTGTGATAAGGCACAAACGCTGTCATAGTTTTATTGCTACACAAAAGGCCAGTAGTTTTTGTTGTGCGCAACTTTCTTTGAAAAGATGCTGAAAGTTTATGGTTATTTTTACTTGTACCTAATATTCTCTGCGGAATTTGTTGTACTGATTTATGAAATGCTCTCCGATTTATTTACTGGCTGTTTGTTTTTGTTGACTTGATTATCGTGCTCTCTATCTCCTAAGATTACTTTTTGTTTTCTTGTAGTTTGTTTCATGTTAATTTAAGAGAAAAATTACATTGTTTGCCTTTGTTTTTAATAATATAACTTTGGACCGCTATACAGATAAACAATTGTTTGCAATATCAAAAACTTCCGAAAAGTAAGTTTGAGCAGTTTAGGTTTTAAACCACGTAAAGTAAAGCTTAATATCAAATAAGTCTTATACGAGTATACTGCTTTTAAAAGGATTTGACATAGAAAAATAAACTTCTTATTTCCTAAAACAATTATTTATTCTATTATATACTTTGGGCGGATTCTACTAAATTTTATTTAGCGCCTAAATATGTTTGATAACAAATGACGGTCGTTTTAAATAGTGTTCTATTTCGTGCAACACAAAATTCAATTTAGAACAAATGTCTTTTGTTTCTTAAACATATTTAGGATAGATTTAAGAGTACGTGTGCCAGCCCTTGTTATATATGTAATTAGTATTATCTACACTATTATCTACAAGATATCTAATAAAACATTTCTTTCTATCTAATCCATCTAGGTTACATGTTTATCAAGGATACCTCTACCCGATATTCGCTTAGACTTGTTAAACGATACAATATTGGTTATTGTGTTATATACAACGTGTTATTGGATGTCTCGATACAATATCTAATATAAATGTATTTATCACAAACTAAAGCGTTGGTTGTTAAGATAATAGGAATAAAGTAAAATATAAAGTATTAGCTTGTAATGTCCCACTGTTGGGCAAAGGCCTCTCGTCTCACTGAAGATATTAGTACAGTGAGGAGGTTTCAGGCGTAATCACCACGCTTGCCTAATGCGGGTTGGTGATCTCAAACCCGAGCCATGTTTGAAAAGTAGGAAACATGTTTTCGCTCGACCTGGGAATTGAACCCGGGACCTCAGTCTTGGCAGGCGAGTACCACTAGACCACCGAGGCGCTATAATAGGAATAATTAAATAGGAATAAGTTATGTTATTGAGGATACCGATACAAGGGTTACATGAGGTAGGCTAACCCTGTTATATAACGTATCATTGAAAGTTCGAACAACTATTAGCTAAGGAACTTATTAAAACAATATACGAGTATGTGAAACAAAGACCTTACGTATTATATAGGTAACTAGCAGCGCCCCGCGGTTTTACCCGCGTTGTGCCTGTTCCCGAGAAAATTTTGTGATGAAAAATAGCCTATAACCTTCCCGTTGAATGTGGCTATCTATTACAAAAAGAATTATTCAAATCAGACTGATAATTCCTGAGATTTCCTCGTATTTAACGTCGTCGTAAAATAGAAGTGATTGGTTTTAACCAAGAAAAACACAAGAGCTTTTTTGCACATGTTATGAAAACAGAGATGACGAAAACTGTTCATTAGTCGGAGAATATTTCGTAGAAACCTTGTACAAAAAAATGCTTGAGATCCAAGTTAAATAACGGTTAGTTTATTTGAGGAATTAACGATGTTTAATTGGCATTAATTAACAAAAGATATGTTTATGTATTAATTTGCGTCATTATCCTTACGTTGATAAAGTTACTGCGCAAATAAAGAAACAATTTAAAATTAGCTAAGATTTGCTTACTGCTGATCAGATCACTCCACTACGGACTGATCTTCAGTGAGATGAGAGGACATTACTATGCCTTGCAGTAGGATATTACAGGCTAATGCTTGCTTAGTTACTTAATTTTATAACATTTTGAACTAGGTAGTTAAAGGACAATGCACAGTTCACAAGCGTTATCTAAGTAACTAAAAACGTTAAGAAATTAAATACAGATGATTCTGTAATAAAAAGCAGATTAAAAAAGTGTCAAAGTAAACATCCTCAGGAAGTAAAAATTACGCGCGTGTGTTTCCTTCTTAATTTTTTACACTTTTTTACACAACTTCTATGTTGACGTTATGGTCGCCAATAATATCTACAAAGGCAATATCACACAATACCGAAAACCTGAGAATAGTAAACATTCCATTGATACAAAAATCCATATTTCTTAACCGTATAAAATTACAAAATATGAACTTTGACAGATCGCGTGAATCACCAAATTAATATCCTTGAAATCTAATCAAAGCAATTAAGAACGGTTCTTATAGATACGGTTGTAACTATCTCCTTCTGGCTTGGGTATTTTAGATATGTCTATCTTCCTCTGGTTGTGTTTTTTTTCGGGATATGTGACAGGGGAAGGTCCGCAATAATTCACGAGGACCCCTAAGCACCCACGCTCAGGTAGCAAACATCGACACTATGATCGGTGTTCAGAGTTAAA
This sequence comes from Cyclophora punctaria, assembly GCA_951394245.1. Lineage (NCBI taxonomy): Eukaryota > Metazoa > Arthropoda > Insecta > Lepidoptera > Geometridae > Cyclophora > Cyclophora punctaria. The sequence goes on from OX596177.1 coordinate 6,728,207, forward strand.
AAGTCTATAAAAAATGTGGAACAGAGTAATGGATGGAGTAGATATTGGTAGTATTTTTATATACCTTTAATATGTAAGTTGGTGGCAATGTAAGTTGTGTTAAAAATAAATATTCTTCTCTTTCTTAATGTTAGTCTGATGATGTAACTCAAATACTACTGCAGGGATTTTGACGCGGTTTTTTAAATAAATAGATAGAGTGATTCAAGAGGAAAGTTTTATGTATAAAAATTCCCTAAATTCCTACGGGAATGGGCACAACGCGGGTAAAACCGCGGGGCGCTGCTAGTAAATATATTCTATAAAATAAAATGTAGCGATAATATTTACCTGTGCTGCGTCACCATAGATATTTTGTTCTGATGCATGATAAAAAATAATAGGCTCAAACCAAAGAAAAAAAGAATCTTAAATATTAAACTAAAAAATGATAAAGAACTATTTTCGAGGCACCTTTTATCCATCTATTGTGCCAATTATTAGCATCAGTTTTACTTTTAAAATATATTTTAGTGGGTGGGAACTTGTGGACAAGATTTTTTTTCGAACTATCCTATTGTAGTTTTTCTTATATGAGATTTGTGTTAGACAAAAGGATTAAGATTATCCGATAAGTTTGCAAGCAATGCAATTAACTTTCTTTTATTTTCAAAGATCAAATCGTTTGCCGTTAAAGAGTTTTTATGTATCTGTTAGAAATTTTATTCATGACTAGATTTTAGTGCAGAATTCTGAGTAAATGTTTTAGCAGATTTAAATTTCTGCTATAGTTTTAGTTGCAAAAAAATTAAAGGTGTTTTTGAAAATTGCGAACTATTCAGTTAAGATCAATCATTTCATTATTGCCCCGTCGACCATTAGCCAGCGAAAAGTCAAATTCACTTTCTACTACTACTAACAGTATGCGGCTATTAGCTAGCTTGGCATAAAAATTAGCGAACCATTCCTACGCATTCAACATCATATAGACTTCGTTTCTTTAATATAGCTTGCTTTCATACTATCTATACACTAGTGCACAACTTAAACACTGCATATTAAAGTATTTCATAAACAAAACAAGCTAACCGTTCGCCTATGGCGTTGTTAATGTTCTTTTTTTAAAATACGTATAATATACGAGTACATCTTTATCATAGCAATTATTTAGAGATCGGCGCTAGTCGATCCTAATAGGTTCACGTAGCTTTTCAACAGACCGCTGTAAAGCTTAAGAGGGGTATACACTGAGGTATTATTAGTTCCTTTTTCAAATATTTGGTATACCCCTTTGTATGTGCCCACCGTTTTCACATTTTATGGTACTAACTGTAGTCAATACAGTGAGTGTATTGCGAATACTCGTTTAATTTTCGATTGATTTTTGGTTAGCGGTAGTTGAAATTGATCCTTCGTTGTCATTATAAAGGCAAATAAACAGGCACTAAACAAACTTATTGATCTCATTTGGACAAAGTGGCTTGAGCAGCTCACCAAAACCTTATTAATTATGACTATCAAACAAAAATCTCAAAGACATTTTAACTAACCATTTTCTTTCATTCGCTTCACATTCTCATGGTCCAATTTAGGCACAGCGGCCAACTACTTATATAAATTATCCAATTAATTTTAATAATCATGAATATTCATATAAAACGCGCGGTCTGTCTCGGGCCTTATAAACGCCGCATGGCGTCACAGGCGTGCGAGCAAATTATACTGCACGCAGCGGGACCCAGACTGCTTAACGCAATATATCTAGAAAATATCTCCCGACCATTTATCGAATGTCTATAGATTGAAAAACACTTGCTCTTATTTTAAAGATAACACCTCGTTTTAAAATATATACGACTAGCAGTGGCTCGCAGTTTTATCCGCGTTATGCTCGTTCCCGAAGGAATTTTGGGATGAAAAATAGCTTATAATCTTCCCGTTAAATGTGACTATTCAATACAAAAAGAATTATTCAAATCAGACTGGTAGTTTCTGAGATTAACCCATACATACAAACAAACAAAGTAAGTAGGATTTAACTTTTACTATACTGGTTTTACTTCTGATTCTACAATTTTACTTGCATTTAATGTGTGCATTCCAGTTGTACCTGTTATTAAATATCACATGGTAGCTTCTAAACTTAATTAGTTACAAATGAGGATGATAACGATGATTTTTTAAAGTGGTTTTGATAAAAAAATACTTTTAATCTGATTTGATTTTAAATTGAAAATATTTTATAGAGGATTAACGTCCATAGTTAGTTTTCGCTTAGCTTATTTATATGAGAATTCAATCAAGAGTATTTTGCTATTTGATATTAAGCTTTTTATGACTAATTGAACGTCACTTCCATAAAATCGCAAAGAACATTAATTTATATTATATTTTATGGCGATGTTTGAAATTAAACGAATTCAAATTGGATATTCAATCATTTAATGTGATTTAAACCCATATCAATCAGCTGTTGTTTTGACACGATTGGATAATAAACGTCTCATAAATCGGAACTATCAAATCAGAATCGAAGATTAAGGAACGCTAGCAAAACTTAATGTTAACAAGATATTCAACCATAAAAGCGAACAATTTAAAAGTTTAGATTAAAGAAATAAAGATCAGTTTAGCGGCCACAAACGGATATCTAAGGAAAGATAGAATTACCAAACTTAATTTTTTACGTGCTTTTGTTTGGATAAACTCGTTAAATTTTAACATAATGTAAACAAGTAAAGTACGGAACCAATCTTGCGGAACAAAGATAATCTCGGTAAAGATAATGTAGACAGCGAAAAGAACGAAAAACATTGAATTAGAATTACAAGATTGCAAATGGTATTCTGAAAGGATAAGAGGCTTAAATAAAAAGGATTTTTATGTAAACGAAAATCAATTCGGACGTAAACATTCAGTTCGATGTTTTATAATAATTCTGTTTTACGTAGGAGCAGCGTATGTCACTTTAACTTTAAAGGTAGTCTGTGTCTAACGGTCAGTTATCGTAACATACATTCGTTACCAATTTAACGACAACGTTCGGTATGATTGTTTAAATGTCTGTTAAATACAAAGTGTTGTTTAATATCTTAAATAACAGTCTGTTTAAGTTATTCAGTCGGCTAGTAGAAAGCCAAATGTTTCACTCATACGGCTGTTGAGGGATATTTTGTATTAACGATTACTGGTGCGTAAACCTAAGCTGAATCCTCTCTTAGTTTAGCCAAATGGTGACCATCAAAAGGAAGGATCTTTAGCTTTACCTTTAGACAGTATATTGGTGCATTCAATATTCGGTGACTTCAGTAGTGTAAGGAATATGGTAGTCGGTTGCATTCGGCAACCTGACGTCTTATTAGGTGTTCGCAGTGATGCACTGCTGAGATGGAAGTCTACTGAGGATATCTCATCTGGAAAACAATACGAAGGAATAATAAACGGAGAATTGTTAAGTATATTGATTTGATCATGGTCTTAAAATTAGAAAGCAAGCAGTATTATTTTTGCAAAAATCTACCCAAAATATTAATTAATTTTATATTTTTCAATTTGCCAACAGACTAATCCATTGTGCCGATACTTAGAACTTCAAAAAGCTTAGACGTATTTATAATAACAAGTTATCAGATCAAATATTACTTGTAATCCATAGTTAATTAGTCTAAAATTAATTACTTAATAATTAGATACATTTTCGATAGACAGCGCTGTAGTTATCTATGAGCGGTACAATTAGCAGAATTAGCTGTAGACCTTCTTACTTGCATGAAATTATATAATAATATTATGTACTACTTCAAACACTAGCAGCGGCCTCCAGTGACATTTGCACTATACACGTTCCTGTAGGGTTCCGGGATGACAGAATTCGCTTTTTACCTTTGTCTTAAATGTAGCAAAATATACAAAATCCTTATGTTTTCAAACCTGACTGATGATGCCAAAAATAAGCGTGTAACGAGCACAGAAAACAAAATCTCAACCTTTATCTAATTTGCGTCTAAATAATTATAATGGACAAAAGCTGATTTTGCCGAATGTACCTATGATATTAACTGAAATATCAGCTCTATTCAATATTAATAACCATCCATTTTCTTGACAGGCATTTTGTATTACATTAACATTTACATTCACTTTTTCATAAAGAACGAAATAAGTATATCAAAGAAACTAAATAACGCCTTTTCTTATTTTCATGTCAGTGTCGAAAACCGACACTCAAATACCTACTTCCCTTTGAACAATGAGAAAAACGAAACCTTGAAGCGGCCCTTTGACCTTCTTCAAGCCTAGACAAGTAGGAATTCAAATAAAAACACAATACCGTTGTCCTAATCTTCGTGTGTGTGCGTAATGTGCGTAGTGACTATAATTTAAACCGTGGGGTGTCTACTTTTTCTTTCATCTTGCGACGTGTGATGTAAAATTGTATTATCGGAAAAACTTCTATAAAGGGTAGGTACTTATGTTTCAAGTAGTTTCGCCGAATAACGGCAATGATGTTGACGATCAAATTTAACTCTTAAACTACAAATAGCCCCCTGTTTCCGTGGGAATATTGGAATGAAAAATTGCCTATAACCTTCCCGTTGAACGTGACTATCCATTACAAAAAGAATTATTCAAATCAGATTGGTAGTTTCTGAGATTAGTTCGTACAAACAAAAAAACTCCTTAGCTTTATTTTAATAGTATAGATTTTGAATTATTCATTTTAATAAAGTTTAACCAACCAGCAAAATTCCACTAAACTTACTATTGATCTTCCTTCCAGGTATAATTTAATGAGCTTTCCATTCATTTATTCATTTCCATGAACACCTAGCTCATTTGATAGACCAAAGGCTACTGTTACATCAGAATTTTGATTACATTTATCACAAATAAAACAAGCGAAGCAGTGTTGTAAATCAAATGATACTTTCGAAGGAGCAAATAAGCTGGTAGATGGAACTGTAAATTGTCTAAGGTCTCCTTACTCCTCTCATAGCAGTTATATTTGTTCAACTGTACATTCCAGTTGGCCGTAATTAGAGAAGTCTCTATTTGCCAAGGAAGTCAGTATTTGAGTATTATTACGTTTGCAGACTGGTTCTATGGGAATAGAGTGGCTGATATTAATGTGTGGAAAGTTTTGTATGATACGAGATGAGATGAGATGAGCTGTACGCAATTTGGTTTGACTGAAAATTATATTTATTACATCAAGTCTGATTGAAATGTTTGTAACAATGCTAAAATGAAACTTATGACTAGTAATTTTTCGTAGAATATAAATATTAAATTGAACTTACTACTTCTTACGTATGTATGTATATCCTAAGTGGAAGCGGCGTTCTCTAGTCACAGTTGTCTGGTCCTAACGTAATAATACCTAGTATACCCTCTTCGTGTAATGTATCTGTCAATTAGAGCTTCAAAAACAAAAATATCTTACTTACTATTATTTGAAATAGATATAAGATATTATTGAGTGTTTGACACTAATAGCTACAAAATTCGAAAATAAATTTGAAACCTAAATTTAAACCACTTATTTCAGAGTAACCATTTAATAAGAAATTAGAAGCCATTGCTCTACAGTTACCCAATACAAGTTCAAACATAGTGAGTAGGTAGTCAATATACTGACTACAATAGTCACTCCAGATGGAACCGAATCGAATCTTTTGTGCAGACAGACAAACTGACCGTGAAAATAACTCGACAAATCCACCGTACAACGAGAAACTCGACGGTTGTTATAAAAAGCAAATTAGATAATTTGTCGCTTAAACTGGTTTCGAGTTTGCGCTTGAATAAATTTTATTTGCACCGTTTCATTAAGTGGGTAATGAAAATGATTAAGATTTGGTACTTAATTAGTGTTTATAAATATTTAGTTCCAAGACTTGTTAGGAAGTTTAACATAAGAACAGTCAACATGTATATTGAATTTAGTTTTTAAATGACTAGTAGCAATCCCTGATTTCACTCACATTGTAAGTTTTCTCTTATGTTTTCGGTAATGGTTTCAAAAGGTTATAATTAAAACATAGGGTAGTTTCTAAGTGTAATGTGTCAGTCGTTATAATTTGAAACTAATGCTGTGTTTAATTTAAGAATACAATCGTGTGTCTACTTTGACTTCCAAGCTTTAAAATTTATGTGATAATACAGTTAACAGTATGATTGTTAAGAGCCAGTAGATAACCTAGTAGAATTCGATGTTCGAGTATAGTCGTTACTGATTCAAAGCATAGCATTACAAGCATCTCTTTGCGCTTCTATATTCGCTAAAGTGCTCCCAATGTATACTTGCCTTAAGTTGCTGTTAATATAAACAGCGGCAAAATTGTTTAATGACCCTTATGAATATTCAAATTCCTCACATTCAAAAATTAACGACCCCAGATAAAAATCACAAATATAAAATTCTTTAATTTCTCTAATTCGCGTCTAATCTAACATCTTTGTATTGTAAAATAAAAATAAACGGTCGAATCTCGACCAGAGGCAACCAGTTGAGATAAATAAAGATCTAAAGATTATAATTTAAAGCACGTACGTAGAAAATATAATGAGATGAAAAAAATATGGAATGTTTTAGAGAATTGTATGTAGAAGTCTTAATTAAACACAAAGAAGACAAGTTATCTGGCTACTGATGAAAATATTTCATCAATCATATCACGGTTGATTGATAATGCAACGTGAATTACTGATAGATTGTGCTGCCAACCGTGGTACGATCATCTCAATTTATTTACATGTGTTTGTATCACTTGTTGATGTTACCAACGGTAAAATATACTATTTGGATGATGATTTATAATGTGGGAAGATTTGGACAAGGCATTTTGTGTCTCTTTGTGGAATATAGAGTTCATTAACTTGAGAAACCATTGTCAATAATAATTTGAATTAATAAACAAATAAGGTATGGTATGTTGATTTTAACACCATATATGTATACTTCAAACAACCATAAATAAATCAATCAATTTTCTGTAAAGGCGTCTTGTTCATTAAGCCATTTATGGCAAGGCCTGTTAATACCTACATTGTTTTTTCCAAATAGTCAGAAAATACCATATCCAAAGACTGCAATACCGAGGTTGGCCACTAACCCATCAGCAGTTTGGATATGGTAAGTTCGAGTACGAACTTACCATATCCAAACTGCTTCTTATATTCAACCAAAGATCAGATATGTGTGCTAACGAACCGTCCAGTGTGATTGAAAATCATCACATAGGAATGATGTCCTACACGGAAGCCACTATAAATCATGCCTCGACAGTGGCTCATACATCAATGAGGTCGATTATTATATGATAGCTTTGAAGAAAGTGTGATCGACTTTTGTTTTGAATAAAACCGGTATAGGCAACGTTAATAAGAATAAGAGCTACAGAGTACCCAATAATAATAGGCTTGGATTGTGTTATTTGCCCGAAGATAAGCGCTAATTTCGAAACGAATAACGTGTGAAAGTTTCTTAGCTACATGACTGTATGTTTTAGTGATATTTGAACAGTTTGAAGAAAGAAAACCAAAACTATTAAAAGCCGTGTCCAATAGTTCAATATTAGCCAAAGTTGAAGCATTATTATTTACATACAAATATTTATAGATCCATAAACATCGAATTTGATATATCACCATTGTAACATTATATGTAATCATATCGAACGGTATATCGAGTAGAAACACTTTATAGTATTTTTATGGGCCATCAAATTATAACAGTATTATTCATGTTATTATAGATTATAAGTGATAATTTCCATTCATTGTTTCCGTTACTCACAAAATCAGGTGCTTAGTAATTGGTCAGACGAGATGCAAGAGGTAAGGTACGTTAAGGTCGGACTACACTTTTGTTTGACACTAAGTAAGTACAAGAAGAGGGTATATAGTTGGCTTTGGCCCTACTTAAATCATTTCTGAAAATATATTTTATCTAATGTGTTTAACTTTTTTTTATTATAATAAGTATGTATCCACAGTTTTAATAAACAGTAGGTATCTTTTAAGTGAACTGCAAGAATCATTTAAAATGACATAAATCCAAAGGGAAAGTCGATCAGTTTTAAACTTTTTTCATCTATTCACTGAGGCTAAAGAGTCTTACTTGATTTTTTTCGACATTGTAAGTGTAGTTGAACCTTTAACCATTCTAATCATATTCACCGCACCAAATAACGGTGTCTAAATTTCTGATGATCGAAAGTTCCGATGGTATTTTGATTGGAAGCTATGACCTTAGATTTATTATATTTATGAACCTTTAATATTGGTATCATATAGTGTTCACGCCCCCAATTGGATAGTGTAAATTTTGACAAGTTTATTCAAGCTCAATATGTATAACATTTTTATTTTTTACGATTCTGTCTCAATTTCTCACGGTGTGAACTATGACTGTATATTAAAAATTAATTTCATCTTTTATTAATACCAACGAAATGTTGAAAATTAACGCGAACCTATTGGAACTTACCGTGTGAACTTCGATAATGATGAAAACTTTTTTAATTATTCTGGTTAGCAAATCATTTAAATCTTAATAACTTCTTACGCACCGAATGGAACTTTATAATTAAAATTAGCGTACCTTATTAGAGGCACTGAATATCGAATTATATGATGATAAGAATTGAATCGAATTATATGATACTGAAGCTGTAGAATATCTGATATATTTTGCATATAAAAGGTCATTGAACAATGTTTTTGTTCGACAAATACATAACACTCGAAGTAACAATTACTTAATTAAAGATAGACGATAACCAAGGCAGGTGTAGCCAACAGATCTCAAGTCAACGGGCGGACATCAATTCGTTACAAATTCTCCCATTTAGTTACACCTCGTTGATTCAAGGACTCTCAAACTCATTCTGTACACAATAAAAAGTAAAAAATGAAACAAATTAACCGATTGAACCTGTTCCCGTGGACCCCTGATGAGCGGCTCTCTGTTAAGTGAACTAATTTATGCTCACCTGAGTCATAAACAATATACCCAAGTGGTTTTATTAGGAGGTCGGCTCTGTTATAAACTTTGAACAACCTCAATGTTTTTATTCCTTTCAAACACTGTTCGAGTACTAAAATAAAACTTGAGGTGCGAAATCTTGTCATCTTTACGCCGGTCACCCGCGGCGTTCGTACTTTTCGAACATAAAAGTCATTTCAGTTTAAAATCGTTTTATATTTTCGAAATTGATATCTTTAAACGTAATTATGTGTCACATGTTTTGCAAAAAATTAGCTATAATTTTGCTGCCATGAAAGCGGGGGGTCTGGTGATAGAAAATTGGGTATATACAAGTTAAAATGGCTGCGTTACATATGGTTACTTTCGATATTTTCTGTACAAATAAAATTTGTGATTTCACATATTATTATTAAGATAGATATTTCATCAAATCTTGGACAATCTTTGTAGCGTTAATCATTTGAAAATCCGTCTAGACATTTGAATACAAATTGAATATACGCAACACCTAACTGTAGTGGAGAAACAAATTAGTTTCCGTTGGCGCTTGTTATTAAAAAGGTCCTATTTGGACGTTCTTTAAATATTCTATTTCGTTTGCCAGTGGGGGTTCGGCCGTTTCAATTGTAGCGACAATTAATCACAGTATAGCAATGTCATCGAGTATCGGTCGGTCAGAAACACGCTTTGAGAATAGGAAAGATTTTTTGTAGTGCTTCTCCGATGGTTTGGGAATAGCATTTTAACGAGTCTGGGAGAATTAGAATATTGATCGAATTCTAAAAAAATCAGCAGTGCGTGAATATTAACGAAAGCTTACAAAGTTCTATTTCATGAAAACCTAATTTTGAAGTAAACTTTTAAACTTCGTCCCAAACTTAAGTCAATTAACTTACTAATTAGTTTAAGATATAAAAACTTCAATCAAATTATTCGTTCGCGATTGGAGAATCAAAAGTCATTACTTTTTAAGGTGGCAATAAAAATCACATTACATTTTCTTAATAAGGATTAGATTAAAATAATGATTGTTAAGGCTTGCCAAATTGATAATAGTGGCATTACAAAGGCAGTTTCGTCTCAGCATATTTTTGGATCATTTGTTATAGTCAAGCGACGGAGTGAAACTAATCTTATGATATTATTTATCGAATGTGTTTGATAGATTATTTTTTAGACATGTTAGTTCTCATGGCCAACGCGAATTGAGTTTTTTAGGAGCTAATATAATTCGTAGATTATGACTAGCTTATCCCAAATCGTTTTGTTGAACTCAAACTGACTGATAGTCTGTAGATCTCAAACCATTATATTTTTTTCAAAGAACTCCGTATATTATAATATATAAATAATTGAAATACTTTAATTCTGCCATCAGCGCAAGGTTGCGGTCGTCACAACGGCAAATGTTCGCTCAAGAGACTCAAATTTCACATAATTCAAAATAACGTAAAGACGACGTCACCTTATATCAATTTTAGTGTTAAAATAATTGCAAAGCTAGAAGCTGAACATAAAATACGAAGCACAAAGCAACTGCGTAAGTGGGGTGGTCTTTCTATTACATAAACTACAAGAGCCTCTGAGGAATAATGGCGTAGCAACTACGTAATAATCTGTGGAATTAACCATTGTAGTGACTGCCACTAAATCTGTGGTTTTGTTTAAGGTCATGGGTAACATGAGAACCAGCTAATCAAAGACGCGAAACAGGAATTTATTGTATGCGGTGTACCGTAGCCAGTTTATTGTGCGTTACTGTGAAAGGAGCAATTACTTGTGCTCACGCGCATGAGTTTTGGTTTACATGTGCTATTTCTGTAGGATGTTAGTTAACCCGATTTTATGGGGTTAATAAGTTCCATTGAGGTTTCATTGATTTATATTTGTAATGCAAACAAAGGTTACATTGTTTCGTGAGCATAAACTGAGTAATACTTGTTTGGTACTTTTTTGGTAATTATTCTTGCAACCCCTTCTTTTCCAAAAATATAAACGCAGTTCTTACATCTGAAAGTGTTTGTTGATACCTTTTTGGTTTAAATTCCAAAATCAAATCAGAATTCCATCTACCCTTTAAAAATGCGTTTACGAGATTTTGGCCCTTAAAAGCTTTCACATTATAAGGGTTAAACAAAACAAGCGTTGTAGATTCCACGATTACCACAAAAAAGACGAAATATCGTCAAGAACACAGAGATAAAAGTACATTTTTAATTTGAAAGTTTCCCGTTTCGCTTTACTCTGCAACGTTTAATTTCCGGCAGAGAAATTATCAGGAAGGACTAAGCCAGAAAGGCTTTAAACCGAGTGCAAGTTTCAAGTAAACATCAACAATTTTGTTTGATAAACTGTATTGCACTTTTTGATTATCTTTTCAGCAAACTAAACGAGTTTTAAAACAACTTTGTTCAACGCAATTTACAGAAAGAAACAATATTGTTATTTCATTATTTAAATAGTAGTTCTTAAATGTCTCTAATTTAAAATTTAGTCAGTTGAAACTTTACGTTACATTATGTGAACAAAGTTTACTTAATAAGTTACAATACTCATACCACCATATTAGTGATTCGCGGGGTTGCTATCAATACGCGATCATTATTCCTAAGCTCATAAAATTCGATTAAATCTACTTGATACATGAATATTCTCAATAAACCACTTACTCGATCGTACGTTAATATTTTTTCATGCCAACTTTTGCACTATTTGGTTTAAATTCGATAGCATGCTATCGAATTTAAACCTATCCGTTGGACACGCGGCTTTATTAGAAACTACTGTTTGGCGTGGAATGCATACCATTCAAGCTCCAACTAATCCAACATAGACTCAACAACATTCAAAGGAAAGACGTTTTATTCACATTAATCTAAGAGAAAATATTCAAAGCGATACGTCATGAATTCTCTGATTACGTAAGTTGGTTTTAATTGTTCAATTAACTTTATAGCAGTTGACAGTCTGTTCAATTAGAGGACGTTGTAACTTTGGTTTTCTCGCAAGTGGCTATGCAATTAGTTAATAAATTCCATTCTTTTTTGTTCTCAAAGATTCGGATTCATTATTCGTAATTTAAAAAACAAATCAGCGAAATAAAACACGAATTTAAGCATGAAATCAAAGTTGTTGAATCCCTTTGGGTTAGATTATAGGTATCTTATCTTTGACATGAAATATATACCAAACTCACAAAATTCGAATCTACAAAAACAAACTAAAATCAAAAAAGGTAAGTAAGTAAGTATTAGCTTGTAATGTCCCACTGTTGGGCAAAAGCCTCTCGTCTCACTGAAGATATCAGTATAGTGAGGAGGTTTCAGGCGTAATCACCCCGCACCAAAAAGGTACAATTACTAATTACCAACAAAGTAACATACATAAATAACAACAGAAACCTCCATTGTAAACATCTAAAAGGTTAACCCATAAAATTCCTAAAGCCTGGTAGGTCTAAGTCTTTTTAAATGCACACAACTGAAACTAGATTATGGAGTGCATAAAGCTTGTATGTAACTTGAGAGTTGGCAGACAATACTGCCTCCCTTATTGCTCTGGTCTTAAATTGTGGTTTCAATGCTTGTGCGTTTGACGTTAAATTATTGTCGCCTAGCTACATAACACCGTCTTGAGACACGTGTGCAATGGGCTTATAACCAGGATACCTCTGCGTTGTTATGGTAGATGCTAATAGAGTGGTTTTGCAGGCATTATGGTCTGTTAGGATTGTTAGGCGATAGTTTCAATATAATGGGCTTGTTTGCATCATATTTTTTTGAGTTAGGAAGAAAATCTTGGTGAAAAGGATGTTGATTAGGAATAAGACATAAAGGTTTTTTATACGATATGATGAGATTGTTTGCATAATTATGATGCCTTTTGAGTTCAGAAGGAAATCTAGGTACTATAATATAACATAATAGATTAGAATGACTCTAAATCTCAACTAACGGATTTACGGTGGCTTAAAAAGAAAATAGTTCTCTTACCTTAACATGCTATGCTATAAAACTTTTAATTATACCAAGAAAAGTTACTCTACATATTCAATTTACAAAACTCCCAACTACCGGTAACAACGGAAACACGTATATACACTTAAATTTCTACAAAATTAATATAAAAAAAACTCAAACGCTTTCTCAGTCGAAAAACTAGTATTATTGAATATTACTGTTGTTCTATTACGTGTTCTCATATTAAGTACAGATAATTCGTTTTATATCATAACCAATTTAGTGTCATTACGATTCAACACGGTACTCAGTGAAGTAGCCTTTTTATTTTTACTCAATAAATTATTATACTGTTCTATTTCTAACTCATAGTTAGTTTGAATTATGATTTTGAACTTTAAGCACCATATATTGAGGAGTTATAATGCAATTAAAAAAATTGTTCGCGTTGAGTAGATTTAGTGAATTGAAGCTGCAACAAACGCGTTCCCTTAATGAAAATGTTTAACTCCATACGAAAATAGTTCCCAAGATAAATGTCCAGCAATAACCGATACCTATTCGAATTCACACCGCATTCGAATTAAACAATGGATTTTAAAACGTCCACTTAACGTACTTAATTACTTGCATATTTTAACAGACAGAGTAAACTCTATAGTTACATATTAATAAATGAAGTATCTGTGTCTGTGCCTAAATAAACTCCAAAACTAGGTAGATAGAAACGATCTATATGCGCTTTTATTTAGCGCTACCAACCTTTGTGCTTTAACATTAGCTTAACACAGCAACAGCAATATACAAGACCAAGTTTACTGCAACATGTTGTGATTATTATTGTAGATATTAGCACTACATTAACAGATGCTAACTTTGTGGCACATTTTCTTCGTTATGATAATAAAAAGAAAGTTAGTGTCTACATACTTTTTTTCTTAATTGGGTACTGGTAAGCTCTCTGCTCGAGTATGAGTTCCATATAGTGGCAATTTTTGCTCAAGACTCATTAGGCCCGCGGCAGACATGCGCTGTTCTATATGTTAAACGATTTTTTGTTACAAAGTAGCAATATGCCAAGCGATAAGGGCGGTATTACTGTAAGCCTCTCGCCATATGCAGCATGCACTACAGTGTAAAGAATACGGTTGGCCGCATAGACGAATGACTGCTGCTGACATTGGCTATCGGGTAGGCCAAAGAATTTGCTATGGTGTCTCTAGAGTGAAGACATTTGGCAATCGTAACAGATTGAAATCAGTAACCATTTATTAGATGAACGTAGTAGTTGTATTTGAAGTCTAAGCATCATTACAGTGAAATGCTTAAAGCGCAAGACACCTATAGTGCGGATGCGAGCCGGGCGCGGGCCGCTGTGAAACTTTTCATACAAATACAAGGAATACCCGCAACCCGTAACCGGTCCTCACTCGGCCCGCACCTGGACCGCAACTGGACCGCAACCGGCCCGCACCAGCACTACCCTCACCCACACTGTATGTCATGCACATAAAACACAAATACTCGCATTAAACACTACTTCAACACATACCTTTAGTTCCAAGTAACACGTAAAAGTAGCCTCCCCAAGCAGTATTTTGATCGTTTTCGCTGATACATATTTTAGCACTAGACAGCTTAGCGCTAACTGACAACTCTTTCTACCGCAAATGCTTTTTATAAACACTTTATTTTCATAACAGTTGAATTGCTATAGGATAGAACCTTCCTGGACAGTTTTTTTGTATTTTATGGGGTTGTTACTGTCAAAGAAATGTCATGTGATATTCATGAGGTCATGACATATTCTTTAAGAGTTTGACCGTAGACAGTAGACAACTAATAATTGCTATTGCAATTGCGAAGCGTGTGCTACTATAAACATTGTAGTCTATAGGGATTATTTGGAATTTGGATTTTACATTTACGACAAACTTAGCTTTTTTTGATGTGTCCAATTTTCATTTCGACTCCCTTTTACAAAAATATAACCTTTGTTGCGAGTACTATTATAAATATGAAAATACATTATCGTCTTTACTTAATTGTATGTTTTACTTTTTTAATTGAAATATTCCATTTTCATAGAACAATATTACCAAACCCTGTTTCACCGCAGGGTGATTACAGCTTACACACGATAGTCTTTTGTTTTTCTCAAACGTCACGCGTCATCCATCTTCATAAGCCCATCTGTAATTAACTCTAATTACCTAAATGCAGACCAAAGTTTTACAACTTAATTGCTTTCTAAATGACTTTCATCTATTTAAGAGGTCTAAGATAAAAATAGCAACAATTTCACAGTGGAAACTAAATAAATTTAATTGTAGTTTTGTTAGAGTCCTAACGCAACAAATTAAGGCGGACGTTTCAATTACATTCTTGTGCAACTATTGTCCTTAAAATACAATGGTTACATAGAAAACTGTTCGGATACATTTTCTGTAATTAAGATCGAAGTTGGCTTTCTCCAATAAAGGTCTTGGACGTAAAACGTTTAGGTTCCTCGGTCGCAGAGCCGTAACTCTCGCAATTAACTCGAATTAAAAATAAAGTCGAAAGAAACCCGAACAAATAGTAGTGTTGCCAAAATTTGGGATAATTTGAGATAAAATGTACGCAACATTTGATTTATTTTAACTAGCAAAGCAAATACAATATAGTTCTACACTCAATTTCTAATTATGTAAATATAGTATTGAATTATTATTCTGATAATATCAAATATTTAGTTGAAAACTATGTATTGATGATACCATAAGAAAATGTAATAAGTAAGTCGTATATTTTAAAATTTTATGAAACTTCTAAGAAAAAATTGCTACAGTATAGCTTTTTGTAACCATGTCCACAAGAAAGACCAATTTCTATCCTGTCAAATATATTTAAACTTATTTTGTATAAAAATGTCCTTGTTCGTAAACATTATTTGGTAACCCTATAAAAGCTGTTGATTAAACGCCATCTCGCGGGCTCCCCATCAATAACAACAGTTTAATTAAAACACTTTTATTTGCGCTTCAATGGTCCCGGGTTTTAATTTTGTTTTTTATTTTTTCATATTTTGAACATTGTTCTAAATAGGGTTGACATTACTCCTTTACTTGGTAAACGAGGGCTTTTAACAAAGAACTCCTTCTCCTTTGTTCGCAGTACTGCCCAGTAAATATTGTTTTGTTAATCTAGGAATAATAGTCAAAATTGTTATTAAATATTTAGTTTTCATTAAGAGCTTAGATTAAAATGAAATGCGTGAAATTACTTTATTACCAGCTGAGCAACATTAAGTATTTCATTGAATACTCTTTCGTCGAAACGTCATTGTCAATTCCGACTTTTAGACAAGTGACAATCGATATTTATTCGCTGATAACGAAATGTATGGGATCAGTCATGATCACGTAACTCTTGAGTGACTTTCCTATACGTTTTGATAGCAACGATGTGAAGCGATTGCAACTTGTCTGTAGACTGTAGAGACAAAAACTCATTTATAACCATTTCTTTATGTCTCAACCTAAAAGTAGTAAAGCTCAGTATTCTATTATTTAGCATTTTAAAAACTTTATGTTGTCATATCAACATAAATGAATTATTATCTTTAAGGTAGAGTAATTAGCCCCAAAGTTTACGGCCAACAGTCAAATTGATAACGTAAAAATAAAATTAAAAGTTAATTATTTGAACTGTATCTACATTTCAAATCTTTATATTATCATAAAAAGCTCATTACTACTAATTTTGATAACAATAATGTCTTTTGGTTACTTTGAACTGTTGTACTAGCAGAGGAGTCGGACGACCACTTAAGGTGAGGATATCATTTCTCCAAAGTGCTTAATCAATAATCATTCCTTATCAAAAACATAGGGTACGAAAGGACAGGCAGGTAGCTTGCTAGAGCATAGCTAGTCATTTAGGTAAAACGAACGTTCGTAATTGTTCACTGCAATGCGCGCTTGGAACTTAGGTAGGTTGCTTAGCTAGAATGCACGCCACTAGGCAGTAGGCGCCAAGCAAGTCCCTGCCTGTGCAATAGGCTTAAGGTGCGTTTCCATTGCAGCCGAGCGGAGCGGAATTGATCAATCATGATGCATTAAGAAAAGATTTTGGCAACAAAAATGTGTTGTTTCACAATCCTAATACGTCGTGATTGGTGAATTGGGCTTTAATTTACTTCAATGGATACGCACACCTAAGATGCTTGTCCTTGCCATTGAGGAAGCTTAAAGCTGCAAGCAAATGAGTTGAAAATATAAATTTCGATTATACTCAATGTATTGGAGTATTATCGTAAGAAAATTCATGAAACTTCAATGAATCGTTGAGAATCAATGCTATATTTTGTATCTGTTCTTTCTTATTATCTTTTCTGAAAATATCAGTTTTTTATTCTGTTCAATGACATTTTTCACGGTAAAGATATCGTAGGGCTGTGAAAATGATTCAAAACATAACAATTTGATATCAAAACCCGGTTTGAT
This sequence comes from Cyclophora punctaria, assembly GCA_951394245.1. Lineage (NCBI taxonomy): Eukaryota > Metazoa > Arthropoda > Insecta > Lepidoptera > Geometridae > Cyclophora > Cyclophora punctaria. The sequence continues at coordinate 6,745,624 of OX596177.1, forward strand.
TCTCGAAAAACGTACTTTCATTCATGTAGAGTTCCTTGAAATTTCATATTAACCTATTCATCAAAAGCTCATCGGGTATTTCGATATTATAAAAAAATCAGTTAAAGAAAATTCATGGATATGTATGTGTCAATAAAATGGATAGTAAATAAATACTTCAAACTACACAATATATACCAATTTCTGGTTAAATTAAATTCACATTTAAATAAAACGATCGTAAATTTCTTTAAGTGCATTGGCAAGACATTGTGTGGTATAATAATGCGTCAACATAGATAACCATGCAGCTTTATTTTATTGTTATTGACACGAAGAGAGATAAAAAATCGAATACCTACTTCTCTTTACAATGTCTCTCTCTTATAAAATTGATAAGGTTTTTACTAAAGTCGTTAACTATAAGGACCATTCTAAAGGTAATTCCTATGAAATAACCGTTTCAGATTATTACTGGACTTTAAAAATTTTACTTTGTTTTTAAAGATGCCCTTCATAAGTTATGGTTTATCGTTTACGTCACGCGGTTTAATCGAATTTGGAAAATATAATGTCGTTCGAATATTTCGTATTTATGCTTACCATACGAAAAAAAGCAGGATAATTATTATTAAACTAGCTGTTCCGAGCTATGGTTCCACCCGCGATCCATTAGATGGCGTTACAGTAAAAATCCTAGATTTAGTGGAGTCACGTCCATTCTTATTTTTATAAATAAGCAATAAACGATACATCTCTATTATGTTCTATTATTAAAGTTAAATTTTTTTGTTTTTCAAAAATTCAATTTGCGTTATGTTATCAGAAATGGTACTACTCTACGTCGACGATTTTTTTCAAAAATCATTAATCAGTTTAAATAGTTCCGAAAGAGTCTAAATTAGGTTTAAAGCGTTCAAACTATAGATTAGAATGAAAATCATATACATGTCGGAATGGCGTCCGCCATTATATTGAAAACACCAAATCAGTCAAAAGTCAACTATCTTTATTCAGGTTTGAATTTACCACCCATTCGGAAAAGCATCAGCAGAGAAGAATGGGCAAGAAACTCTGCTGTCAGCTTAATCTTTTATACACTGGTTTATTTCATAACAATCATAACGTGTGCACCGGGCAACCGACGTCGAACGAGTGAGACGTGTTTCTGTTCACATCGCCTTATATAGGATCGAAGTGGTGGGGTTAACCGTTGCACGTGTTGTTTTCATCCGATGAGGTTAGGCGCCGTCAAAACGTCCATCTCCGACACGGCCATCCTGCTAGCACACGTCCTCGTGTGTTAATCTGCAACCAAAAATCACGAGAGAACAATTCCGCTCGGCCATACCTCTTATTCATGGCCAATCTTGGGGATCTAGCCTTCATTGGCTCTCAATTTATTAATTAAAGGACCTTACTCATGATTACTAACAACTCAAATTCAGATTAATAATATGATCAAATAACGTAAGAAATCACAAAGTAAATTATGATAACGTCTCATCTACCAAAACCCTGAGGCCAGTAACAGTGACAGACTCTGGTTCATTATTCACACACAATTAACAATTTAATCACAATTGATTTACTACTGAGTCTTTGTTCGTGGTCACAACACAAGATTTAGCAAACGCATTTGCCCTTTATGCACTTCCATTTCGGAATGCCGAGTCGTCCCATGACTCTACGGTCTTCGCTACCAGGCAAGACCCGACCACACTACCCAGGGCTACCGCCTACTGCGTACCCACGGACTACTACAAGTAGTAGACACCGATTTCTAACGGGCTACAGCTACGGCACCCTGGTGCGGTCTCAGACTGACCCACCGACATAAAAACCCAGTAACAATCAATAACTTAATCAACCTCACTGTCTCCACCTTCGTCTGAGTCAGCTGTTACCCGCCCCACAGGCATCTTCCTAACGCGATCATGTGCATACTTGTAAGTACGTTTAGAGTTCAAAGCTTTTCAACGTGTAACGATCACCATCGTTCGGTCACTCCTGACCTAAATAACTACTTCAACGAAAGACTTAGTAAAGCTCAAACTATTATTCTTTTCCAATGAACAAATTTAACTACCTCAATATTCATAATCACATTGCTTATCTCAACATAATACTAGAACATCGTCAGGCACAAGTACCCATTAAAAATCAAATTAATCTCAAATCAAAGTAAAGGTCAAGTGTGTGTGTCTCTATTGTCCGGCTATCCCCGTAGCCCTAATACGCAGTCATCCCTGTGACTGGCTGTGATCATCCCAGTGATCACCCATAACCCTGATCATCCCTGTGATCAGCCACTCTCGTGATCATCCCAGTGATCACCTATGACCCTGATCATCCCTGTGATCAGTCACTCCCGTGATCATCCCAGACTCAAGAGGACACGCACAACTAGTTACCACACAGTCAAAAGTGACTACAGTTCATCCTCACAAGGCTCAGAATCACTAACAATGGGTACTTGCCCTTCAGGCATTTTCCTATACCAGTCAATGACACTATATTGTGTACTCGTTTCCTCTAAACCTCGCGGCCACAGTAATTTGCACTCGCTCGGTCAACCTGACTATTAAGAAGCTTGTTCTTCCTTAAATTCTTGATTTCAATCAAAAGTTAATTACAATCAATCGGGAATCTTCAATGCTATGTAACACATGAATACTAGGTACCCCGTCATTTTCAACTTTAACTTCAATAGACTATTAATCTCAAATGCACATTACAATATGAGCCATGAGTAAGTAACATTAAGCTTGTCTAGTCACGGCAACCAGCCGACGAGCAATCACATTGCTCAACAACACACGGTCTCAGCAGACCACTCCACAGTACGGTCAATCCAGACCACGACCATCGCCGAGTTCGAACATTGAACTCAATAAGTCACATAGTCACATGAAACCCTTACTCATACTCTCATATTTTACAACGGAATAAACATCCAAAATACTTTCAATAAGCTTTCTACTTTATCAAGTGGTACGAAGATTCACTACAAAACTCAATGTTAACTGACTCAAATATCACAAAATAGCTCACCGGATATTTCCCAACAAACCAATCATTACCGCAATACATCACCGATTTAACATCCAATGTGAATTTGTCGTGATAGATTCTTGAATAATTTGGAATACCGCAATCCCTCATATTCCTCAGGTAACAGGATTGAGAAGAGAACCACGTTCTTCCCTGGACGAGGTTCATCAATGCTCACAATAATTACCAGCATTGAACCAACATGAAAGTAAGAAAACATATTAGAACATATCACATTACATCACAAGATTACACTTGACTCATAATTACCTTCTTAACTCCACAATAGAATAGAGTACTAACTAACTATACTCACAGAACATTCCAAGTTTTATTACCAAATCATTGACCAATTCAAACATTCTCTACTGGTGGCTCAGTGGGCAAAATAGCGATCTTTATCATTCTCTGCTGGACGCTCGGTGGGCAATAGCGATCTTGATCATTCTCTGCTGGACGCTCGGTGGGCAATAGCGATCTTGATCATTCTCTGCTGGACGCTCGGTGGGCAATAGCGATCTTGATCCCACTTCTGATGTCGGAATGGCGTCCGCCATTATATTGAAAACACCAAATCAGTCAAAAGTCAACTATCTTTATTCAGGTTTGAATTTACCACCCATTCGGAAAAGCATCAGCAGAGAAGAATGGGCAAGAAACTCTGCTGTCAGCTTAATCTTTTATACACTGGTTTATTTCATAACAATCATAACGTGTGCACCGGGCAACCGACGTCGAACGAGTGAGACGTGTTTCTGTTCACATCGCCTTATATAGGATCGAAGTGGTGGGGTTAACCGTTGCACGTGTTGTTTTCATCCGATGAGGTTAGGCGCCGTCAAAACGTCCATCTCCGACATACACATATAATTGTTTCAAATTAACTAACTTTTCTCAAGTTGCAGCAAAACCTACAATTATTTGAATGTTGTTCGAATAAACGTAATACGTATACACCGTAAGTTCGAGAAACTTCGAACCACAACTAAATTAAACATAGGTACTTGTACGCAATTCGTAATACGAACTCGTAACGGGTGCTCGCAGGCTTAAATACCGCCCCTACTATTGGTTTCTTTTATTCGAACTTGAAACAAAAAAAACAGATCTTAAAGAACCAATATCAGTCAGTTTTGACATCACTAACCTGCAGTAGGCAAGCGTGGTGATAGAGCCTTACTGTACTGATATCTTCAGTGAGATGAGAGTCTTTTGCCCAGCAATTTTGCTATTTTTTTGATCTTACTTTCAATTAATTGCGTATTGTTATACAAATTAAGTTAATTCTGTTAACATTTTGAAAGCAAAATTTATTAGGTACTGGCCAGCGCGTACCGAGTATTAGTACCAAACCGGAGAAATTAATAGCGCTTTAGCAGCCTAGTGCCATCTATTGGTAGGGGTAGAGTAAGGTATTCATTAATAAACCTTGGGTTCTAGTGAGATAAGAATGTTTATTACAAAAAGTATTTAATTATTTTATTTGCTGTTCCTTATATATTTTATGAAGATAATGAAAAAATACATTTTCGAGAATCGATGGTACGAGTTACACGTACAATATTATACATCATAATAATTTCAAACAAGGTACAGTACTTTCTCTTAATTGCCTTCTCACATACCTACATCTTATGAAAAAGTTAAGGTTCGTAAGTACTTGAATGAAATTAAGTTCTTAATGTAACTGTTTTCGGTACATCTCAAGTTGCAGAGCAAATTAGAGAGAACATCAAAATTACGAAATTTAAGCAAAAAGCCTTTTAGGAATGCTTTTAGTAAATGTGGAAATGAGTTTCGAGCTTATTTCAAGTATTACAGATTATCCTGTTATTTCAGTTAGTTAAATGTAGATTGATTGACATGTAACATAATATACTGAGTAATAGGCTTTTTATAACTACACTAGCAGCGCCCCGCGGTATTACCCGTGTTGTTCCCGTTCCCGTGGGAATTTCGGAATGAAAAGTAGCCTATAACCTTCCCGTTGAATGTGGCTATCCATTACAAAAAGAATTTTTCAAATCGGTTCAGTAGTTTCTGAGATTAGCGCGTTTAAACAAACAAACAAACAAACAAACAAACAAACAAAACAAACTCTTCAGCTTTATAATATTAGTATAGATATATTACTGAAGGTCAAAAACGTCTATGCTCAATTGATCTCTGAAGATATGAGTGCAGTGAGGAGGATTACAGTCTTGCCTAGTAAGGGTAGTAAGAATAGCGTCATCTAAACATAGTTTTAAGGCACTAGTTTATATATTGAAACTTAGTTTTTAGGGGTTTTAAGGGACCTAGGGCAGGTTAGGGCCAAGTTCAAATAAGAAAATAGGAACGGTTCAGAAAAAGATAAAGGAAAAGCGTATGGGAAAATTACCTAGACAGCTATCTGTCTCAAACAACTCTAGTCTAGATAATCTTAAAGAAAACTTATTCACCTTTGTCCTAATTTCTTAAACTGATTAAGTCATTAATCAACTACATGTACTAAATATTCACAGTTACAACTAAATTTAGAACACATCAACAGTACAAAACAGATGGTCGAACTGACTTGGGTCATTACAAGTAACGTCTTTAACAAAAATTATGTACGTGTTCCCGCCCACCAAAACGTGGTCAGTAATTATCGGCTGACCAAGCTAATGTGATAATCACTAAATGTAACGCTTTGATGGGTCCATCCTGAAGAAAGCCACGAAATTCTTCCGGCTCATTAATTACTAGCTATTTTTTCTAGTAATTTGTCATATTTAAATAGATGTTTCATAGACGTTCGCATTAACCAACAACCTTGCTTTTCAAACAGATTTATCATTTGAACTTCTAACACGGATCTGATAGATATACTTTATCTCTAAGATTAATTACGTAAGATAAACAAACGTGAATTCAAACTGAATTATGTGTATGCAAATTTCGGTAATAACATATTTCATAGTTAATGTTTTTATTAAAATAAAGATATTATTATAAATTGTGCGATGAGAATTTGAAGTATAAAGTGTGAACTAAATTCAAAGGTCAATGAGTACGTTTTATGTTGCCGCTAGTTCATGGGAGATTCTCTCTAAGGAAACCACTATTAGCACACAAAGTAATTACGGGTCTGGCGGTGCGTCTCGGATGCGCAAGCGCTCGTACGAATAACAAGACAACATAATGATATGAAACCGCCTTTTGTGTGTGTGTTTCGCCACCTGCCCAAACATGATGTTGGTGTTGGGACCGCATCGATAACATTTAAATTATCGATTATTCTTTTTAATCGTTATCAATTCGGAATAAAACGTAATTAGAGAACATTTTATTAGATTTTACTATGTATATTATTGACCATTTTTAATTTACATTTAAAAATCTCTTGTTACAATATTTCTTGCTGTAGGTATTTATTTATTTTAAATTATTCAATTATAATGTATCTACTTGCAATAGGAATGAAATAAAGAGGCGTTCATTTCCCATGACCGAATTAAAACAACAAATAGGTACCCTGAAGTATGTATCACTATCATTCATGGCCATAGAAATAACTTCTAAAATATTGTTCCACATATTGTAAATTAGGCACCCGCCAACACACAATAATTACCACTTACTGCCGTAATTACACAGTAAAATTTAAAGAGAATTTCAAGTGTAATTTGGTCATCTAATAACAGCATGTGAGTATCACATTAGCACGTCTTATTGCGTTCGTAACAAAAAACAATCAGCAAAAAGTATCGATAAAAAGACAGTGAGAGGTGAACATCCTTATAATGAGCGCTTGTTAGCGGCTGATACTCATTCCTTCCCGCTGCGAAGGATCGCAACGAAAACGAGACTCATTTTGAACATCAAAGGTGTGATTTCAGTACCCCGAAGAAGTGTTAAGTAATTACTTAAAATCGGTTTCGACCGATTAACTTGAACGATTATTTTGTCGAAAAGTTGTCGCTCAATATAAATGACGGTGTAATGGATTCCGAGTAGACTTAATGATATAGATTGGACTCCAATTTAATACTGATACAGCCTTGTTTATATTAAGTTTATTTTGGAGTAGGATCTTGAAAGGATAATTTGAAACAACACATCTAATAACCTTTACAATATCGGGTTCGGTTTCTAAGAGAACACCACAGAATAACTAATATGTTGTACGAAACGGTGACCAAAATATTTACACCTGTTAATATTCCCAACACAAAAGAGTCGCATCCGAAAAAGTACTAAATCTTGTTAATTTATACCTATCAATTCACATAATAAGAGGAAAACACGTAAGTTAGTATGTCCGGCCCTAACTATGCGGTAATTTATAGCGCAGACTTCAACAGGGCATCTATAAAAGTAAATAAAGCTCAAGAAATGCCCATAAATCGTTTTTCAAAGCGATACATAGTTCTTGATAGTAAAAGGGTATTTTACTGTGATACTGGTGGATGAAATATTTGAGGTCAAGTTGACTAAACTAAATGATACTATAAATAATTATCTGACTTTTATTGTGGTTTCTTTGTGGCTTGGGATGTTTTGGATAAACGTTACCTAGGCATAGGTTAGTTAACACATTTTATGGTAAAACACTACACCTATTAACAAGAGGGAATAGTTTCGCTTTGCTACTATCACAATGTATAGGAGTATGGATGTCATAATCCAGTGGTTGTCTCATGACATTCCTTGAAGATAAATATATACTCGTATGTATATACGTCTAAGTTCTATACTAATTATTATATAAAGAGGAAGATTTTTCTTGCTTACCAAAATGTATGGACGCGGCCCCACTAAATCTGGGAAAATAACGGCACTATCGAAAAAAATTCACTCTAGCGCCATCTAGTGCTCCGCTGGTGGAATTATATTGATTACGATTAACATATATAATGACTACTCCTCATTATGATTTGACAATAACAAACAAGGCGATACAGCTAATAAAAGGTAGAATTTGATGAGATAAAATTATGCTAAACATTAACGGCCGTACCAATATAATGACGGCTCACAAACTGAAGTCGTATAAACATTTGATGAGTAATAAACATCTATAATCTTATTGGCCGAATAACGATCCTCAAAACCGGTGCTCGTCAATTAATAGACCATACCCCAACATTCATTGTAGAACTTTATTGTTTAACAACGCTATACAATAAATTCTTAAATTGGATCACCTTATTACGCTTCGTAGCATCCTTAATTTACAACTGGTTAGGATTTTTTTATGTATCTAACTTGTAAAACCGTTATTTAAGGTATAATTTAAAACAAAAGTCTTCGAAGCAGCTGCTCGGAACTTGCACATAGTAATTTTCACATTGAAATAACAGTTTAGGAGGATGATCTTGTTATCTAATTGATTGGGACGGCGGTGACGTGACGGCAAGGGATACAGCAATCAAACGACCATAATTTGTAAATTAAAAACCCGATTTGATACGATATGAATGTTAAGAAATGGGCCCTTCATTAGTTATTAAATGTAGTGTAATTCTTTATGATGCCGACAAGTGTTGTTCATCTTCTAAAAGCATTCACAAATCTTTTTACTGTTACCGAGATTACTTTTAATTATACATGAAACTGTTCTGTTTTTAATTAAATGATATCGTTTCGGAAACGTTTATGAACATCATCTTATTCAATTTGAAGAATTTTATGGATGTTCAGGTCGTTAAATACAAATGGATCAAAGAATCTATCGACTTTAGAGCGGCCACATACATACGGAATTCCGTTCAGGAGTCTCAAATTCAGATATTGATTTGGAATTTCGAATGTAGTTAATCCATACAAATGTATGAAGCTACCAGCACAATAGTATTTAATATCCTTATGTATATATGTAGTTTCTAATTGTTAGCTTGATGAATGAAAATATCATCAGAAACTCAAATACTTATGTACTTGATCTGTTGCATTTCTTACATATGAGTTTGGCGCCGGGAGGCACACTCAGTAAAATATTCAGGGCAAATGTCAGTCACGATGCTCTTATATCTGCTGTCTCCCTGTACCGGGCTTACTTCAAATTCCTTTGAATTCCCACCAAAATATATTATAATACTCCAATAGTTTGTTTCCAAAACAAATCTTTGTTTGAAAGTAAAATTACATTGTCTCAAAGCTACCTGAATTAAACAGCTTTGAGCAATGACACATTTACTTTCGAAGTGCCCCATTCCGTAAATACAGTTGTATAATAAGGGTTTTGTCTGCTGTAATCACTATACAGTATGTATACTACAGGTCAGTGGCTGTAATGAAGTAAAAGTAATGTTGCAAGAATAATGAAAGTCAAAACATTTTATGCCATTGATACATAAAACCTCACTCAAAAACCAGGTCCTAAAAGTGAAACTGGTAATAATATTAAACAAAGCAAATTGGAGGAAACAAAAACTTAGCTCAACAATAGTGTCGCTATGAAACGATGAGATAAAACAAGTGGACCATAAAGTTACTGCTGTAAACATTGTTTATAAAACAATTCGGCAGACAGAACGTGGACAAAAGTTTTCGCCGAAATTCCGCGCCACCCTTTCGGCTTCCTTAAATTGTTATGGTGGTAATAAGCCCCCGGTGAACATGTGACTTTTATGGCCAACCAGTTCTCTAGAGTTTTTGGTGGAGCACATTTTGTTGCTGACACGATTACTGGCCCAGTAATTGCACCGACACAGTAGAACAATGAAGGCGACATTATTATTTGACATATTGCGTGAAGGACGCCACCCTAATTCGCTACTTTTATTGTTCCTCAATTTGGTGGATTTACGGAATTTTGTAGTGTGTATTATAGTTTACCGTGTATGTTCGTATGTTATTTAGAAGCTGGTCATATATCATCATAGTACATCGCGTACATCTCCATTGCTTTTTAATGATTGACATTAAAAAATTAATTATACTTCTCCGATCACTACCACACCGAATTATGTTATTGTTATTAATTAATTTACATCAAAAGCAATGAAGATATATTGTTTCCAATGTAATTGGTACTTCCCTGGATTCCTATTATAAAATTTTACTCCGCCAACAATCCTCAATAGCCCTTTAAGTGTTACTTATAATTAATTGTCTTTCAATGAATCCTTCCTCGTTCCGCTGACGATAAAACGCTTTCGGATTATGATATGAAACGGTGAAAGCTAATTCAACTCATAATAAATCTGAAACTTGTTAATTACCAGCCGTCGTCAGTCGTAAAGAGCCTCTTTGTTTTTGAAACGACATTCTTTGACTTCAAAGATTTTCTTCTTTATTTATAAGGAAAATTCCCTGGAGCGTCACGTTCTTATAAACAGAAGGAATTGCATAATACTTTGCTAAAATGTTTAAATATTCTAGACTGGCTGTTTCATCTTCCATTTATTTCATTACGCCCTCAAAGGAGGAGTATGAGACAATTTTGTTATAAGAAATTAAAAAAGTTACCTGTGCTTTAGATTAGCGTTCTAACAAGTTAAATTTTATTCGTCTTGTCCGGCATTAGGCGGAAGCGTGGCTTTTTGTGAAATATGCAAATTGAGTTTAGCAAAGTAAGATGTTGGAGATGATGGACTTGCAGTTCATTTATACTTGGAAATGTTTAAAATAACGAGAACACTTCTTATTATTTTGGACTTGAATTGTCAGCAAGTACTTCCCCAGTCTTTTGAGGCACATTTAGAATTATATCTAAGAAAATAAAAAGAACCTGGCTACTGGTAATTTTAATTTTTTCGTTGCGAACTACTAAAAGAAATACAACCAAACTCCGAATAGCTTGGGCTCATTAAAGGATAGAATCCAATAGGAATTTATTCCTCATTTACATAGCTTATGTTAGCGCTATTTAATCAACGCATAATAAATCTAAAGCCAACTGAGCGTGGAGTGGTATCAAGTTTTATCTCTATATATAGTTAAATAGGCGTTGTCTATAGGGGCTGGCGCAAACCAACCATAACCTACTCCGTTTTTATTTTATAACGAGCCTTCTAACTATTATTATGGCGTCATCTTGTCAGTCCCACATCACGCTTACATCCGCCCAATATCACTCATAATCTGATTCCGTTTGTTTAAATATAATTACTTCGACAAAGTCCCACGTTTTATTCCAAAGGCACACTTCAAGGAACTTTATCTGATTGATGAACTTTTAGGTTACCGGTAATATAAATGGTGGTTAAATGATTTCTTGACAATTTAATACCGATGTGTGGTATCGAAAGTAGATTCGTTAATCACAATTACAAAGGAATGGAGATAAGTAATCGGGGTACATAGAAATGTATGAGAGCGACACCTGTTGGTAAAACAGTTTGTATATTCAAGGGAGTAGATAATGCGTTTTTAAGTAGATATCCTTGTACTGATTGATGACTCTGCCCTTTCCCAGTTTGTTCTACCGAAGACTATTTTTGGGAACAAAAGTGATTTAAATTTGTTTATCTTAATAGAGATTAATGTGAGGGACGAAATGTCTTAGTCCAAAAGGAAGGTCCTTCAATATTCTCAGCTTGTTAAGGGAATATTCTCAATGATCCGATGATACTTCTGGCCGAAGTTGATAGCTTTATTTAATGCAAGTTCGGAACTTTTTTCGAGTATAATATTTCATGAAAATAAGCTTTATCGTTAGTATTATATCGTCCTTAGTTTTCCACGAGAAACCTTGCGGCGACGCGTTCTGAATAGTTAGTGGGATCACTTATACAAACTTTCTTTAGCATGATATTACGCTATTATATTCCAATGGGATTATTGTAATCCCCGCCGCATCTGACCGACTTTGAATAAAGTATTCTATATATTTTCCAAAGTTTTTAACAAGGTCATGACTTAATATCGTGAAAAGTTTTTGCAACAATGTCTGTTATTTTGTTCTGTAAGTAATATTACAAAATATGCACCAAATTCAACGGAACTTGTTCAAGTTAATATTATTGGTACTCGCAATGCGACCGAAACTAATCTCTTTTGTTTGCATTTTGTCTGGGAGCCAAAATCAGGCTTTATGCGGTTTAAAAGTATAATACAGGAATAAAGTGGAAAACTATTGTTTATTTTATGTCAACGAAACTTCATTTCTAAGTACTTGGTATATGATAAGTTTTTCCAACCCCTGAAACAAAAAAAAAAACATTGTATGCTGTAACGTATTCCTTTTCATGTAGTATGATGAAAACAAGTTTAAATTCCGAATACTTTGATCCCGAAACCAATAGTTCTTATTTGCAATCTAAGCAGAACTTATCTTGTCCATTATTTTTTGTTTTCTATAGAAAATAACTCACAACTAATTTTAAATATTGATTCAAAACAAAATAAAAGTAATTACACGAGGTATTTAAAGGAAGGCTTAACCGAAGATATTTACAGCCAATGTAGCCAAATCTTTGTTTGGTGTTTTAAGATTAATGTTGCTATTAAGCCCTCAATGATCGGAACGGCTCTTTAAGTACTAACCTTAGACCCTAATTACCTTGTATTACTATTTTATGAGCAAGGCTGAACACGTATCATTGGATGCTGCCTTCAGACACGGCTGAAAATGTCCGTGGCTTACTGCTGATAATACGCAATTTGTGTAGTACCCGTTCAGCTGCGTCCGTCAGCCGCGTCTGTCAGCCGCGTCCGTCAGCCGCGTCCGTCAGCCGCGTCTGTAATCCACATCGCTGATAAAATAAAGTACCAATACGTTTTCATTTTTATTTAACTTCGAACTTTTCAACTAACCTTTTGTAATGTCATTCAACGTTTACAGCGATGCGTGCAATTGACGCAACGGTAACAAAGCGTTTTGTTTACCTGACACAACAATTTGGGTTGTTACTGTTCCAATCATATCAAACGTTTCATAAAGAAGAGTTAGAGTTCTTGTAGAAATGTATCTCTTCTGCAGCTTATCCGGTCATTGAACATCTTTGCACATATAAATGCCGTTTATGTGTAAGTTAATTGCGTTTAAGCAAAAATATTTGCGCGATCCCAACTATTCCTATCAAATAACATTCACGCACCTTCTAGGTACCAAATAAGAGTAAAACCTTCAAAGAATTTTTGAATCGAACACCGCAACACCAAAGTGCGGTGTTTAGTTAAAAAGGCTCAACGGCTCTGGTCATTTGCATAATCGACGTTTCCACAGGTGTATTGGAGCCCATTGGCAGCTGATTTAAGTTCCAAGAGTCCTGACAAGGGCCTCCCTTAGTCTTATAAGGCAATATGCTACATTGAGACTTTTTATTTATAGAAATACACGACAATCGTGGCACTTACTTGGCGTATACAAACGCATTCTGTTTGGTTTTGAACAGATTTTGTGACTTTTCTTTCCCTTTAATAAATATTTGAGAAATTATAACATGCCTTCGAAGAATGCGGTTTGGTCTGCTTATTTATAAATGCAATAGGTCATTATAAGGCTTATTCACTATATTGACAACTTGACTAGTCTTTTCTTTTACATGCAAATATCGCCTTAAGGGAATTTAGGTACTTTGATATAGTAACTAGCCACGCCCCGCGGTTTTTTCCACGTTGTGTTCGTTCCCGAGGAAAATTTCGGATGAAAAATTGCCTCCTAGTTGAATGAGGCTATCCATTGAAAATAACTCAAATTGGATTCATAGTTTCTGGGACTAGCGCGTTCAATGAAACAAAAAACAAACATCAAGCTGTTATTCTAGCTATGAATTCAGTTTACCTTCTCCTTAATAATATGTATTTACTAGCTGCGCCCCGCGGTTTCACCCGCGTTGTACCCGTTCCCGCGGGAATTTCGGGATGAAAAATAGATGTTGGCCGATTCTCAGACCTACTCAATATGCTCACAAAATTTCATGAGAATCGGTCAAGCCGTTTCGGAGGAGTACGCGAACGAACACTGTGACACGAGAATTTTATATATAAGATACTCGTTTACCCTGGCTAGAGTCTTAAAGGTACTTTACTTATACTTCGATATAATGTATGTATTTCCATTTTTAGAATCCTTACGACGAATCAGCAATCTTTGAGAAATATTTTCGTTTAATTATACTAACGTAAAATAAAATCGGGACAAAATCTTAGCTATATTTTAATATATTAAGCTATAAAATATACGACAGTAACCTCCCACGTTGGTCGCTCGTAATCTTTTTTTATGTTATCATGTCTAATGGAAGAGTCAATATCAATTCAAGATTTGGGTTTCGGAAATAAAGTGATTTGTATTTTAGGGCAAATATGAAATGTACTTGGCTAAATAAAATACACTAGCAGCGCCTCGCGGTTGTATTTAATATAATAAAACGAATATTTAATTAATAGAGTTTGTTTATTTTTTTTGTTTTATTATTTGTTTGAACGCACTAATCTCAGGAAGTACTAATCTGATTTGAATAATTCTTTTTGTAACGGATAGCCACATTCAACAAGAAGAGTTATGCTTTTTTTTCCCAAAATTCCCACGGTAACGGGTACAACGCGGAGCGCTGCTAGTTCCATTACAAAAGTCTAAAACCCAAATATGTCTATAGTAAATCCACATATTTAACTATTCAATAAAATGCCACTTCATATTCTCTAAATCCACGTAAAATAAATCAGGAACGATCTATATTCCGTGCAATGGACACCTGCAAATTCTCGCCGACATAACGAAATCCAATTAAATACATCTTGATACCTGATCATTACAGCTACGTTCCTTGTTAGAGCTCCTTACTCGAGGTGTCAACAAGTATGAGACAGCCATGATACTTAAATTTTATTTGAAGAACATTATTCCGATGTTTGTTTTTATCACGACACCAAAAAGGTTTTCTATGGGAGTTGTAGCTGTCTTATTGTTAAGAAACGGATCGACTATTTTTTTTACATAATTTTGTCTTGTAATATTCTTTGGCTGCAGTATTAGTATCAATTAGTTAGATTCCATAATACAAGGAAGATTTAATAATTCAAATTAACCGTGTGCGAATTGGTCCAGGTGTATTTATTTTATTTTATATTGGTATTTTTATACCTTCACGAATTGAACAAGTACATCGATAGAAGATGAATATGCTACAACAGTTAGTAATTGTGATATTGCAATGTTCCTGACGTATATGGCGAAACCTACTTATAAGCAATAGTGGAAGCTAAAATTAGTGATTAGGAATAATTGTCAAAGGCTTCTATGGCAATAGAGCATATCGAAATCGATCTCCAACTGAGCCAAGAAATTGGGTCAGATAGTCTTTTGTTTTTTGAATGAATATGCGACTTTGAAACGACGTCGAAATTTCGAAAAGGAAAAGATTCGCATTCGGTGTGTTATGTTAAAGTTAATTGTCACCGTGTGTATGAACTTCTTCGTTTTTTATGAACAGATTTCTTAAATTCTTGTACGTGTATAATATACGCAAAGATATCATTATTAACCGATTTTACAAGTGCAATTTGAAGTAGATTCACGGTGAATACAGACATATCAGCCAATCAAAATGCATAGAAAGAAATGCAGTCTTTCATAAAGTAAACATAAAACATGCCCTCAACAACCGATGTTGAATGAATAATTCAATTCAAAGTCGTACCGTTTAACTCTTCAAGTCTGGAACCCGCAATGAAAACAAGTAATTACGTCTATAAAGTTTACCGTCAAACTATCGTCACCATATAATTTTATCACACAAGTAAGTACTGTTCATTAATTAAACGTTCACCCCTGTTATTATCAGCACCTGTTCATGAAAAGCATTTAATAATGACGTTGTGTAACAGCTGTGCGCGGTTGCGGCCCGTTGGCAGAACGTTAGTTTTCCGCAGAAAATACTTACCTTATTAAAACTACTGAGCGAGAAAAGTTTCATTTAATTAAAGGTTTGTATTCAGTAGTAATCTTACTGATGGTGTCAATATAACGCTATGGTTTGTTTAATATCCGACCCTAAACCATTGACCAGCTTACGGACTATTGATCAGCCGTTTTGTGAGGGTCTTGTGAAAACACCCGGAAAAAAATTGTGCTAAAAATCAATAAGTGTTCTTATGTAACACTAGCATCGCCCCGCGGCTTTGCCCGCGTTGAGCCCGTTCCCGTAGGAATTTTTGAAAATCCTTTCTTAGTGTGCACTTACGTCACTTGAAAAACCTTCCTGCCAAATTTCATGTTTCTAGGTGTAGCGGTTGAGGCTGTGCGTTGATTATCAGTCAGGCAGTCAGTCAGGACTTTGAATTTTATTTAAATAGATTGTTATAAAATCCAAGTACAAACATTAATAATATTATCACTTTATAAGAAAATGCATTTAAAAAAATTAAGTCGATTCGAGTAAGTCAGTGGCCGATCCTGGCAGGGATGTCAGAGTTTTCAAACCGCCTATAGGCCTCCGATATGCTCTGAAGATTAAACAACTGGAACCGACAATTTAACGAAAATACCAAAACACGGTAGCGCTTAGAAAATAAATAATTATTCCAAAGTCAAAACAATACACAGGGAACTAATATTAAAAGTAAT
Source organism: Cyclophora punctaria (assembly GCA_951394245.1). Taxonomy (NCBI): domain Eukaryota; kingdom Metazoa; phylum Arthropoda; class Insecta; order Lepidoptera; family Geometridae; genus Cyclophora; species Cyclophora punctaria. The sequence goes on from OX596177.1 coordinate 6,762,140, forward strand.
AGCTTCAGTTAAAGTACTACACTTTATTGCGTGCTTCTTCGAAATTATCGCAATTAATCTCCACCGAGCGTACCTCCAAATGTATCTAAACTTTTATCTCAACAAAAAACGATTAATTAAATAACGGCAACAAAATACTCATGCAACAAAATAAACCATATATCAGAAAAGAGCCCGCTCTATTTTAAAGAAACTAATTATAGTTGTAATTCGAATCGATCCATTTACGAGATTGTGCAATCGAGTTCTATTACAAAATGTATCATAGGAACTCGATAGTGCGCGGCTTACGATCGACTGATTATTTAATTAGTCCGCTATCAAGATCGATATACAGAGAGTGTAATCGATTCAGCGTAATCGAATGCTAATGTAACGTTAGGTTTATCTCGATATTTTATTCCGAATAGAAATTGCTATGTTTTTCGATGGGCTGACCTTTTGCTGTTAATTCGTATGGATATTCGTATTTTTATTTGGTACATTAATTTGATGTGATTAAACTAGTTTGCAAAAAGAGTTTGTGAATATGAAATAGATAAGCTAATTATAGAAGTGAGGATTGATAGGTAACTTAGTAAGGATGTATTTTTATATCGGTCAATATAGGCAAGTCCAAAACAACAAGAGATACCTATGATGATTTTTTCATAGGAACCATGTCACCATAATATTTTACCCGATCGGATTCGCGGCGTAACAAGCGTATTTCGAAAAAAGATGTGAATGCAATTTTTATTTTCATTAATATTGGTGACATGGTTCCTGAGAAAAAGCTTTCGTATCTTTTGTAGACTTGCCCGTACTGGTCGGTTTAAAAATACCACCCTGTTTATTTCATATTCACAAACAGCTTTTCAAATACCTTTATTCACAAAAAAGTTCCTATACTTCGTCTATTTTCAGCTCATTGGCCTAAATATCAGTATGCCAGTGAATGTTGCTAATGGCAATATTGAGCTTAATTATAGCAAATTGTGCAAAATCCAATAAAACATTGATTACGTTAAGCGTTAGCTGCACAGTAGAAGTAGCGAATAGTTTTATTAAATAAAAGACAACAGAGTTGTGCCAAACGACATCCGGCACTTGTGCTGTCTCCCGAAGGAGATTTAATGGGTTTGTAACCAGAACGAATCGCTATAAACTAAGAATATTGCCTTTAAACAATGTCAAGTAAATCTATCGTAAAACAGTAACAGCCTTTTAAACTGTTACCGATCTGCATTAAGATGTTTTATTACACTCTCCGATAAATTAGGTACCTTTTTGTACACGTCAATCTAATATAACATCCGTCAATCTTAGATTAATTTGTGATACATTATTTTACGGATTATTGCACGTCAAAGATGCCGATCTAAGTCCTATATGCGACGTTAGTTTTAATGGAAACTGATTTCATTAAAAATATGTGCCCTAATCTTTATTAAGGCAATGAGTTTTAGCCAATGAGGTCGGCGCTCTTTATTTTAAAGGGGTTTTATTGGATTGTCGTTTATTTTTTATAGTTTGTTATCACAATCTGTATCGTTGAAGGCATTAATACGACTGTCATATTACGTGTGGCTCCCTTAACCAGTTCTGTGGGGTCGTTTTGTAAGCGCAGGGTCTTGTGTCGCGGCTGTATTGATATTGTCATCATTTATTAATGAGTTGACGACCATTATTTATCTTTACTTACAATGTTAAGACGAATCGTTTTATATGTTTTGTTAGGAGGGGTATTATATTCATTCTCTTCGATAAGTATAAATCAAATCGACTTGGTTTTAATCGATTTCGATAGAAGAGGAGAAGTTAATTCACTTGATTCTATTTTTATGTATATCCAGGTATATTGTTTCGTGGCTTATATAAAAAGAATTATTAACCATTGGTGTCAGTTTTTAGAGAGATCATCAAAGATGTATATATTTTATCTAACGTTTAGGTCAAAAAACATTTATGAAATTAAGTACTTCTTGTTTTAAATATCGTATTGCGACTTAAGCTCGTAGTTGATATATTTATGCATAAGATGTTCGTCGGAAATTATGTTACGTTAATACTATATCGTATTCAGTCAAAATAGCAACACAACAAAACAATATACGTCTTTAATACTTAATGCATACGGAATTCAAAACATGAGAGCATTCATCTGCGTAGCTACTTGTTCATCAGAGGATTTGCCCCAATCTACGAAACTTCCTCTTACCGTATGTTAACCGTGGAAATTCTAAACTTGAGAGACTTCGATAATCTCATGGGAATTAATACGGAAATTGTTATTTCGATGCTTCATTTAAACTTTGCCGATGCAATAACAATCCTTTCGGAGTTTCTAAGTTTTGTAATCAGAGAGGTAATTGACGGTAATGATGGTGGGGGCTGAGACATGATAGGACGTGGTTATTTGAGAAATAGAGCGTTTTGAAATAATGGTATGGAGTGAATTTGCACAACTGTTTTTCATTTGCTAACTTATATATTTAGTAATTTAATTTTCTTTCAAAACTTGAATTACTAGACAGTAGCATTTTTATCTGAGCGCTACCTTGTTTCGTTAGGTACGTTAAATTGTCGGCCTCGGTAGTTTCAATCGTTAGACCATGTTGGAGGTGTTAAGATGGTCAAAAGCTCTGACACCAAGGTTGGCCACTAACCTTCGAACTTACTACTATGATAAATAAATAAGAAGTTGTTGTCGTAGTTGGACAAGAAATTCATTCCATTTCCTTCATTCCTCTTTATAAAAAAACTTCCTGATGACATCCCGAATATATTTTTTATTTTAACTAGCAATATCGAATTATATAGTTAATGAAACGTAATTTCATATTCGACTTTTTCAGTGTTAACAAACATACAACCTCTTCAAAAATGAACAGTTTTATTTAATTATTGTATATTATATTAAATAATACCCTTAGATATAACTTATGAAAATAATTTGAAAGCCAAAACAATAACGTCTCATATAAAGTTTTAATGGCTATTTGATTCTCAGAAATTGCTACCGGAGAACCTCCTCTCATTATAAAGGGTACTCGCTCGTTAGCAAATAACCGGCAGAGTGTTTATTTTCCATATGTAATATTAGACGAAAATTGTAATGAAGGCCAGGGAGTCCCGCAAGACGGTAGATAACAAGTTTTAGAGATGAACTGGAGATTCAAAATAGAAACGGCAGCGGGTGGAATGTGCAGGTTGAAATATTTAGCATTTTATTGTGGCATACTTTAATAGAGCTAAATTGTAAATGGTCCTAGAAAATCCGCTGGTGAGACACAAGTAACAGGGGATTTGATAGGAATATTTTTGTTGAGTTATATATTACTAAGACAGAAACAATGACAATGTTAGTTTGATATGTTCGTAATCCAATGTGAAGCCGAAGCGAATGTTGAGTGAAATCTTCAGTGATGAGAGGCCCTTGCCCTGCAGTGGAACATTACAGAATAATACTACGACTACTACATATTCTTCCTCCCGCTACCTCCTTTACATTGGCTCCACAGAATCATCCTAGTCAAGTTGATTTATAAGCAGAAGGTTCATAAGTTACACGTACGTTATGTAACTGTTCCTGACCTCAACGTCTCATCAACATGCGTACTCCCTGGGCTCGTACGAATCTTATCCAGAGAATAACTTGAGGTTTGAATTTATATTCGTAGTTGCTCAGGATTCATGTCTGAATATTGATGCCGATTGTAATGATGCATGGTTATTTATTAGTGTACCGGTTAGAAGTTTATTATTTAAGTTATTCGTATCTTGGATGTATGGTGTTTTGATGTGGTGAGATATTTGTATGTGAACTGTGACTTCTGTTTTTAGTTGTTTGGGCAGTTCTTTTAATTCTCTTTCTATATTTAATCCTTTACAAAAGCTTTATAAAGATTTTAACATTGATGATAAGTACCTACTTATTTATAAGAATCAACAAAAATAATTTGGAAAATGTCTAGTAAACTTAGGAAAACAAAATCTCGTCTTTATATATATTTTGTGATCAATCCTTGCAGAAACGTTGAGTGTTAGCTTCTTATATTTTATAGTGGTGTGTATGGGTCGGGCAATCTTATCTTCATTTATAGAGGAGTAAAATTACGGCTCGCGCGAAACATGAAGGTCCGTTTATCATCCACTTGGTAGGTAGTTTAGGTGCAATGTATCGAAGATTGATACCCTTAAGGGCCTATGAGTTCCTAAAACGGGCTACTTTAAACAATTTTTTAGCCAAAAGTCTTAACGTTACAAGAACAATTTTTGTTTGTTTTTAATCTTGATCATATGTTTAATGAGACTACTGTTTCCGAAACACGTTGACTATTAATTTCCTCGATAGAAAATAATCACAAAGTTGGGTCTTTTATACCTTACTTTGTGAATTTTAAACACTTAGTTTGTTAAACAATTTCAAACGCATATTTCTAAAATTAATTTGAGTGATGTAAAATAAACTATGACGCAGGACTGTTGGAGTAAAATTTTTGTTTCAATATTATATTTGTAATTAAAATAAATTTCCAACGAAAGGTGGTAGATTCTTGCGAATGAGTCGCCATTACAATTTCCGCGCCGTAGTGTTTCTCGCTCTTTTGTACCCAGAGTGACAGTATGCGCTGAGGCGCCGTGCTAGTCGGACGTGTGTCGCTTTTTTCATTCCAGTGCTACGAAACTTCATAGTGTTTTCTCATTGAGATCTTATTGTTTTTTTCTATATTTTAAGCTATTGCATAGCTTCTATCGCGGGCCTTGAGCGCGGGGACCGAATCCAGAAATTCCGTAACGAAAAAACCTCGCGCAAAAAACCTAAGGCTCCCCACTAACGCCATCTAATGATAGAAAAAAAAACCTATCGCTCCCCACTAACGCCATCTAGTGATAGAAAAAATAACTATGCAATAGCTTTACCGCGGCAGTCCCCGAGTGCCACACGTCTTTTTTTTCTATATTTTATTAAGGCGGCCCCTAAACGATCAATTATATTGAATATTGTGCAATATAATTGATCGTCTTGGGCTAATATTGAAGACTGCGCAATGATTGAACGAAAGTTTGAGCGAGTTTAATTTTTATTGCATCATATTTTTTATTGCTTCGTGTAGGGTCAGTATTGCGCAATATTTGATATGTTGCTCGGGATCAAACTATCCTTCGACTGAACAAGAAAACATTGCACGATTTTCTTATTGTGCAATATAATTGACCGTTTGGATCCAAACGCAATTCAATCTTATTGCACAATTAAATATATTGTACAATGTTATTGTAGGTCTAGGGGCCGCCTAAAATGTGATTATTGTGACATTATAATAAAAATAAACTTTTTTCAAAATAGGTTATTATAAAACACTAGCTTTTGCCCGCGGCTTCGCTCGCATGGAATTTAGTCTGCCACATTAAGTTTGGTGATATGTTTATGGTTTAAAACATTTTTTTATTAAACCGAAGCAAAAAGAGGCGCCTTTTGCTTTCAAATGACATGGGTCATGTTACTGTTGAGCAACACGGTTATGGTCCATAACATAGCCCAACTCTATTCTTCGGTAGCCATAACACCGAGTTGGCCGTCGATTTCGATATGACCGTCAAAGAGTGACTTGTAAATAAGTCATGCCACTGTTGTGCATTGGGCCAGGGTCCATAGTATCCCAAGTTCCTTTAATTTACTATTCTATTTTAGTTACTACTTGCTCGCCCGCACGTACACGTCACTTGTGGCCGTCACTTGTGGCAATATAAAAATATCTTAAAGAAGTAAACATAGTAGGTAGAACCACCATTAGCAACAAACTATCATTTGGCCAACGACATTATGTGTCTAATATTCTTCACACTTCCGCCTCCACAACGTAGCGCACTCCTACCTCCGCATCGTAGCTACCTCCGCGTCGTAGCACACTCCCACCTGCGTATTGTAGCACTCTCTTGGTTCCGCATATACCCCTATGTCACAAAAGCGGCCCGTCTTACTTTATTTGGCTACTTTGTGGCCCTTGCCTGTCAAAAGGTTGCCGACCACTGACTTAATGCGAAAGACAAACGAGTACATCATCTTTGTGTAACTCCAATAGTTTAGGCAGCGCACGCCAAGATAGCTCTTAGAGGGCAGATTTTTTTCCATCCATACATCCATCCTCACAAACATTCGCATTTATAATATTAGTAGGAAGTAGGAAGTAGGATTAGTAGGTTAGTAGGATAAAATTTTATAAGACGGTTTATTTCCAAAAGTAGTCAATAGATAAAGTGGTAAATTAATTAAACGAAAAATACCTATAATAGGTGTTTCGATTTTGATAATTTATTTTATACAGCATATTTTTTAAGATTTTTTCTAAAATATTAAGGTACTTTACACAACCTCAAATGAAAAAGAGTTTTGATAAACTAATGTGAGAAAATAAAAATGAATCGTAATGTTCGGATTCGAACCCGCGGCCTTCGAGATAAGCAAAATGATTCTTCCTGTACTTAGGTTTCATTCACTAATTGCAATGTTATGCTATCGTAACGACACGTCACACGTTGAAATTAACGACTAAAATATAAGACATACGTATATCGGAACTACTCGGCGATGCTTCGTGCTCATACGGAGGCCGTCGCATGGCGACCATGTCACATGTGTCAAACCAGTACGGTGGTGATTTTTCTCCGACTTGCTTTACAAATACTTATTTATTACGACCAAAATTACACAAATTCATTATAAATTGTAGCTTATATAACCTGTTCAGTAGTTTTTGCGTGAAAGAGCAACAAACATACATACATCCATACATCCATCCATACATACATCCATCCTCACAAACTTTCGCATTTATAATATTAGTAGGATAGGATATGTACGTAATTTAGATAAATACAAAATGCGATAAAATGTTGATTGTTAGAATCTATTTTATCAATGTGATGACTATTCTACCCAATTCAATATCTACTACTGATTTTTATTATGTGAATTAGATAATTAAGCGCTTCGCAATCTTCTGTTACAAAACGACCGCACGCGGGCCCCGTATCTCATAGAGTGACGTCAGCGCCGCGCCGCCGCGACGGCCGCTGCGCGTACTATTCCTCCCCGGCTTCACCGCCTGCTTCACCCCCTCAAATGTCGAAATGGCTGGGGTATCCAAGCCTTAAAGCGTTCTCGGCTATTTTTCTTTTGCAAAATATATTTTTATAGGATTTATTAAGAGCCTTTTCTACACTATCGATGAAACAATCTCTGGGAACAAAACAATGTTTTTTGCGTGTTATATTTGAATTGTATTACTGTTTTTAGAGTTCTTGTGATGTCTTTTTTAATTAAATTAAATTCATTGAGTCTAGCAATGAAAACTCTAATTCAAAAACCAATTCATTAAACCTTACAAATTAATATTTAAGCATTTATAAAACAGAAACAGAAGCCAGACTTTATTTGAACATCCCAAATCCCTCATAAGTAGATCAAATTTCAGTAAAACATAAGCCGACGTTTCATTGCAATACAGCCCACCACAAACACTAACCTTATAAACAGTTTACCATTCCAATACATTGCAACAAGCGCGTCTAATCGAACGAGACTAAAAGCAGCTGCGGATCGAATGTTTTGTGAACATGTCCATCATTATGTCAATCTGCTCGCACCTTAAATAGAAACAGTAGTACGGATCAAAGTTACTAATCATTGGAAGTCAAAATGTTTTCTTTTGTTCTTTGTTTTACTGGTTTTTAGGCCGTTTATTTATAACTGGATTTCGATGAATGGAGCGGTATTCGCGTGGTTGCAGGATGCATTAGTGGTTCTTCACATATCCCATTGCTGGGCGAAGGCTTTATCTCTTTGAAGACATCTGTGCAGTGAGGACGATTAGGTTTAGGCTTGTCTTTTGCGGGTTGGTGATCTCAAGCCAAGAAAGTTGATATTTTTAACTGATTGAATAGTAGTTGCTATCAACTCAACTCATTTCCTCTATTGTTGAAAGTAACAAATATGTGATTAATAAATTGCATAAAGTTATTTTTTTTATATTCCTTTGTGAATCAATTCTCAAAACTCAACGTGCAAACATTCCAGCGAACTCCATAAATTATGCACAGTTCAACTGAATATAACATTGAACTCGTAAATAGTAACTCAACATCAAAGACAACCTACATACAAAATTAACTTTGAAACTCGATGTTGTTAATTTGAAAGAAAACATGCGACTTGCGATTCGAGATTAAATATTTATTCCGAACAAACACACATTTGTAAACAGATTATTTGAAAACGAATTACATTGATAATGTTAATTTTGTATGTGAAATTGAATGGTAAACGTTACGACATTATTTAAACAGAAAATTTCGGTATTTCTGTACTATTAACAATATAATGTACTAGCAGCGCCCCACGGTTTTACCCGCGTTGTGTCCATTCCTGTGGGAATTTCGGGATGAAAAATAGCCTGTGTTACTCGTGGATAATGTAGCTTTCGAATGGTGAAAGAATTTTTTAAAACGGTCCAGTAGTTTTTGAGCCTATTCATTGCAACCAAACAAACTAAGTTTTCCTCTTTATAATATTAGTGTAGACTAGTTCGCGTTTTACAAGTTCGCATTAGAACTTTCGAGAAAGAATATAGATATTTAGTTGTTAATTTGACTACCTAGTACGTCATTCATTTTGAGTAGGTTAGCGGCCAATCCTGGTGTCGGAGTTTTAAGACTGTCTCCTAATCGTGTGAATTCTTCCCAGAAGAATGTCAATCTTATTAGTGTATTGAGAAAACTTTGCGGGTGAAAAGTATATTAAGCAAATATGATCGTGTGAGCCATCATCACGCGTGTTCCATTTAAAACCCGAACACCCAGGACCAAGTTTTGAAGCTCCATGGATAAACATCTTGTCGTGAGAGAAGGCGCCTGTTAACACGTAACGAGGTGTAGAATATAAGCTCACAAGTCATGATCAAGTCTCACCAAGTTATTCGCCGACCGCTGACCTCTCGACAAACACAAAATGCCCAACAACACTCTCACACGCACACAATACAAACCTTAAGTTTATCAAATTAAAGATGATATTCCAATCCCATATTTTATTTGGTAGTAGTAATTTTGAAGAACAGCCGCGGCGGCAAGCGATAATTTGTACGGCCTGTTGTAGTATTATCTGTACGTGAGGTACGTATAACAAGTGTAAGAATATCTTCGTATAAATAGGGATATAAATGAGTTGAATTATTAAGAAGAATCGATTGTAATTATAGTTTTCGGTTCGGTTCGGAATGGTCAGATTGGATGAAAGAGTTTGTTTTAAACAAACTTGGTAAAGGTTTTCGGTGTTGGCCGCGTTAGGGCAGTTTTAAATTAATTTGTGAAAGTTACTTTATCCGTTGTTTACGGAATTAATTTGGAATCAAACATTATTTATTGGAATAAATTCCAAATGAAATATGCTTCAAGATCGAATACCGTTGCTAATAAGTATCTAATAGAGCAAGATCCCTAAAACATCAAACCTCATTAATTGAACGACTAAAACTCATCTGCTTTCTTAAGAAACTGCACAAGCAATAGAAAATAACAAAACATTAAAGTACCAACAGAATAAGTCCATACAAGCAGTTACATACCACAGTACTTAAACAGATACAACACCACTGAACATTCAAAGAATGTGTTCCTACTAGTTCAGCTTAAACAAAACAAACACATAATAATAATTATAAAGAGCTTTTACCAAAGTGGCGTCTGAGCGGGTTTCACAATAGAAATGTAGGAGCGTCCGTTGCAAGAGAAGTGGAGTCGACAAAGCAGGTTCTAACGTTCAGTATCCTAGCATTGCCTTTGTTGCGAATCTAAATTGGTGTTGATAGAATACACGTGGTTATCCAACAAACGTATGTTAGAAGCGTTTGATTTGTTTTCCATGGGTATGATTTTATTGCTCTGTTATTGGGCATTGGCAAAGACTCAGTAAGACATTTTGGGTCTGGTGTTATCACTGATATTGTATAGATAACTAGCAGCGCCCCGCGGTTTTACCCGCGTTGTACCCGTTCCCGTAGGAATTTCGGGATGAAAAATAGCCTATAACCTTCCCGTTGAATGTGGCTATCTATTACAAAAAGAATTATTCAAATCGGTTCAGTAGTTTCTGAGATTAGCGCGTTTAAACAAACAAACAAACAAACAAACAAACAAACCAACAAACAAACAAACAAACAAACAAACAAACAAGCAAACAAACAAACAAACAAAACAAACAAACTCTTCAGCTTTATAATATTAGTATAGATTTGGTACAATTTAAATAACACATTTTTCAAGTCCTTCATATTACAATTTAAAAGGAATAATACAGTATATCCAGATTAAAATCGAACGTCAAAGTCGGTTTATATTCCATCCATTGCACTGTTTCGTATTTTTACGAAAACACAGAGAGTATTTCCGAAACGAAACGTAAAGGATATTTATTTCGCTTCATCTTTTATTTCGAGCCTATCTTCATACAGTTTACATTACATAAGGTCGTGTACACACCCTTCTGTTGCCGCAATGCGTGTCCCCTTTCCGTTACTGCTACTTACTTAGACACATGCAATGCTTGCAGTTAATTTTGAAAGTGTAACACGAGCCTTACGGCTGTTGTACTGAATAGTTAAAATGTTCATTTGTGAATGGATATTTTTGGAAAGATTGTGACGGCTTTTAATTTTACCTTTATGAAGTTTCGGCTCTATTCTGGTAGCTGGTAGAGCAAACATGAATTTCATAAGTTTTTAAAACGTGGTTAAAAAGGACGAGTCTTTTTATTTTTAACAAAAAAGGAATTCCACATGATTTCGATATATTCGTGAAACTTCATTGTTATAAAAAAAAGGACAATGATTTTGCATATCGAAACATTTTACTACTACTACTACATCATATTTTTTACGTATAAAAGTATCAAAATCAAGCTCATTATAGATAGAGTAAAACAACAGAACTCCTACATTTATCTTCTCATATCGGAAATCCAATCCAACGTAAGATTACACAACAAAATGCACCTGCCTTATTAAAAGGTACAAATGCGAAAGGTCATCTCTAAAACAGGAAGACAGTTAATTTTTACGACTATAGCTGTGCATGTAGGAATCATTGTTAAGTAAACAGGCTTATACTGGTCTAATGCCTGCCTTTTGCAACTGTGTACTTGGATAAACGTAGTTGGTAGTGCTAACACCTGATATTTACAATGTTGCTTTAAGATTCCCTTGATAAGCCAGGGACTGTGTGAACTTACCTCTGGTGTTTGTATTTTAATTTCTTATTAGGATTGCTTTATGCTGTTGCATGCTGTTGGACGTTGGTATTAATACTTAAGTACACTATAGAAGATATTACGTTTAAAGCTACTTTAAATAAACAGTAAAGTTCAGCCGTCTCTTTCTGATGCGCCAATCATTTTGAATTATAAATAGTTCCTCTCGTTTGGCACTACGTTTTTATTTCGGGCTTTGGGAAAGAATTGTGGGAAGAGCACCGTCCAATGTTTAATTATTTAGCTACCCTTCGATTGCATAGGAATTTCAAATTCGCCAGACTCCCTTTAATTTCGTTAATTGCCACTACGTTTTAGCGGAACAAACAAAAACCCACAGGAAAAAGGTTCACTAATTGAATAACGTGAATCCAATATGTACGAAATGAGGTACAGTATGTGACCCTTTTCATTCATTAATTAATCCTGGACGAGTAGAAATCGGTATATAATGGACACTCGAATTCAATGCCTGTGGACAATACACGCCAAAGTTACATCTAACTTGTTTAATATCGAGTTCATTGCCTTTCGAGATATTTTGAAGGCTTTCGAAATAAATGGAATAAGAGAATTATTGCGACTTTTCCTTGCTTTATTTAGATTAATAGGTATAGCCATCATGTTGGACTTTAAGACTCTTCTAAGAATAAGGCACTGAGTTTCTCAGTAACTAAGACCGTGGCTTGATCCAAAATTAATTTCACTGCAAGATCATTAATATTAATTCATGCTAGTGTGTACTAAAGTACACAAAGTACATTTGTTTGTATTAAGGTGTACAAAGGTACGCGAGAATTACGTTAAGGTGCTTAAGAATATACTTAAAAAGTAACACAGTTCGATTACATTATAGAAATTCCATAATTTATTTAATTTTTAATAACTGTTACACATGGCGATCGCCACAGCACCGCGGTGAATAAATTAGTAAGTGCAAATGAATCACTTTTTGCGGTTAACATCAAATGTATGCCGTATTTATTAAGTGTACCGTGAATTGTATTATTATTTCGCTATTGTGGTTTTATTGCAGTTGACACAGTTTTGGTAATATTACCGAAGTTTAATTCAATGAGAAATACTTTAGTTAATTAGCCCCTGTGAAATAGAACAGGCGTGTCAATATTTATTATGTTTCTATAGAGATGAATAGACGAATTCAGTTTCATCAGTAAATTTACTAATACAATTTATTTAATGTAAACGTATTTAGTTTATTAAATTAACGGGTTTAGTACCATCATTTCAAATTCATTAATGTCAAACATCAAATCGCTACCAAACGTGTATCTAAATACTACTTTGCATGCACATTTCACAATTTGTTCATTGCGTCAATATTATATATCACGGGAATTAATTTCAATTACATAACTGTAATGCTACATCACTAATGACACAATTATCTGATTAAAATGATATCCTTCATACTAAATCAATATTACAATTTACATACTCTCTTTAGGTAATTAAAGTGAATAGTGCATTTGAAGTTGTTTGTATCACTACATAGAAGCACAATCAACTGATTGCCAATTGCGTTCTGTTAGTGCCGTTCGGGACGATGCGGTTAATTGCACCTGCACATGTATAAGGACAATTAGTTAAGCACTGTGATTGGGTAGGTTAAGGCACATATTCATTACGTTATTAAACTTAATTAACTATGCATCTTATTTGCGTTTAAAAGGTGATTTGTGATCTAGGTATGTATGAGGACTATTTGAGTTGATGGACTTAATCGAATGAGATCTTTAGGCGATCGGGAACCTTTAGGCGGTCTAACGCAAGAGTTGACTACTACCTAGATATATGAAATAAATTATAGTTTCTGTTTTGACTAAGCACTAGCAAAGACCGTCAGCTTACCTCATCCATCCATCAGACAAACTTTCGTGTTAAGAAAATATAATTATTGCGTGTTATTATTAAAGTGAAAATATTAGCAATTCATAATTTAAAAACAATCTTGCATCTTACTTTCAGATCAATCAATTTAAGTCCTAAGTTCATTTATTCTAGTCACAACGTAGGTCCTAAAAGGTAACCTGCACGACTCTTACGGCTAAGCGTAAGAAATGTTTTATTATCAGATTCAATAAATTTAAAGTAATATTAGTCAGTAAATAGTGGACATTACGCTAAATGATGTAAGATAGGTGGGCTTACAAGTGTCAACACGCCTGGGAAGCGAATGGAACTGGTTGGAAACCAATGGACTGGAGAAGATGGACTCAGGTTACATGGCTGTTTGTGATAAATTATGAACGAATAAATACATCTTAGGACTTTTGGATGTGGCATAGATCATTGTATTTAAAACAACTCACTGAATATTTCTAGAAATGTATGGATCTAAAAAGAAGTCTCATTACCGCTTTGAATAAATGCGATTACGATTTATTTGAAAGTCTATTTTACTTTATACAATTTCTCGTCACTGTAGTGAGATACTTTTTCCCTTCATCTTCTTAACAATTATTTACTTAATTTCGATCCAGTTCTAGAAGAAAAATAAAAATATTGTCTTCTCATCGTCAATAATATAGCATGTAACACGTCTTTCAACTGTGATACCGCATCACACATTTCTTAGATTCTTGTTAAAACTGGAGGCTCACACGTAACCCTAGCCGTTTGGAGTCACAGTGGCGATCTTCAGACCACTCGGTGTTCACTGATCAACTTCAATGACCACGGAATTCGATGACGTCAATAATCTGATGAATAACTTTTGAGAATTATTGTAATTTATACGGACGCTCATCAGTCATTTGTTTTGTCTTTGCTTACTTTTTGTAGCCGTTGTATGCGAGTATTTTTATTTATGTGTACCATGTAACATTGTGTTAATTAATCCTAACTAATATTATAAATGCGAAAGTAACTCTGTCTGTCTGCCTGTCTGTTACGCTTTCACGCTAAAACTACTGAACCGATTTGAATGAAATTTGGTACGCAGTTAGTCCAGAGCCTGAGAAAGGACATAGGCTACTTTTTATCGCGAAATTCCTGCGGGAACGGGTACAACGCGGGTGAAACCGCGGGGCACTGCTAGTTATCTATAAGCTGAAGAGTGTGTTTCTTTGAACGCGCTTATCTCAGAAATTACCAATCCGATTCGAGTAACTCTTTTTGTAATGGATAGCCACATTCAACGGGAAGGTTATAAGCTATTTTCATCTCGAAATTTCAAGAATGGGTACAACGCGGGTAAACCCGCGAGACGCTCCTAGTATATTATAAATCGCTTTCTTCTAAATACAATAGATAACAATTTTGTACCTCATTATTCTTATTTCTTATAGAAAACCAATATTATGTTCGTACCAAAAAAATAATATAATGTATTTAAAATGCAGTTTTAACTATTGCATATATTTACAAACTTGCACTGCAATAACTGTTCGCAAATTCAGTAAAGCACGACTTACAAATACATTGTTAATAAAACCTAATTAGCCAGAACAGTAGCTCCATCTATAGTGGTAGCGGAGTACATTAACGTGTTCGCTCGCTCATAATGACGATCTCCAAACACAATTAATATAATTGACTATTCAAGTGTTCGTCTCAATATAATAGGAGGCTAATAAACTAACGGCATGATACGGTTATAAATTTTGATATTGAATTTGCTAATTAACTCGTGATTAGAAGCTTGGTTAGGAGTGAATTAAACTAGGAATGTTTCGCGTTTCCTTGTTTGTGTTTGTTTCAGCAGTGTTATGTTACTGCGATATAGTCTTTTGAATATGATATAGGTAATTTAATCATTTTCTTATTATTTTTAGCACTTCATATTAATTTCTCATGCAAGCGGTTACTATAACGTTAAAACATACTTAAAAAGTATCAACAAGACTACAGGGCAAAGTCTTCTCTCTCGTCTCTGAAGATATTTCTCTAGATTCAGTACCTTTTTTGTGAAACTTCTGACCAAAATCCAACGGATATTAATGCAGTATCTATTTACTTTATTGCCAACAGACAAAACAGACAACTAGGATTTTGTAGTGCATAGTGCATTCAATTACCAAAAGAGATACGCGACTCTATTAGCATATATTCCAATTGCACTGTTTAAACTGTAATTGAAGTAGTTTGGATCAGGTGGTTCGCTGCTAGTAATTGGTGGCGAGGCAGATTCTCTGGCTGTAAACTTAATTAGGTGTACATAACTATTGCACGCTAATTAATACACATTGTTTACATATTGGTCAGATATTCGCTTGAGGCTGCATAAAGGTAAATAGTTGATAGTCCTCGCCGGTCACCAGCGTTTACAAGCGCTGGTTAATGAAACAGTTTTTTTCATAACTGTTCCTATGGTGAACTTTATTCCGGACGGCCTAAGCTTCTTCATGACTCAGCGTGGGTATATCAAACAATCTACCTTTCAGAAATGTTCAGCGCTTGACAATTTGGGTTTAGCATTACGTTAAAGAAACTTGGCATCAGCTATATGCCAATGGTTCCAGCACTGACTGGTTTGATAAGCGCTGGAAAAGACTAGATGAGTAACTGCTTTCTTTTAATAATAATTGAATATTTTTTCACTATAAAGTGGCCTTTAGACGATTTAAAAACTACGAAGGATGGCCACTAACCGTGAAACTTACTTACTTCCTGTTAAGTGCAATGTAACAGGTAAAAGAGTTTGTTACGTAGTTTACTTTATACTGAAACAACAAGATAAAACATATTACAAAATAACCATAATAAGAATATTTTTGTAGCTACATAATATGCAAAATCATCAAACACCCCATGTAACTTTAAATTGTTCTGCACAGTGATTCAGTCAAGTGTATTAAATTACAGGTAATAAAACCAAAACAATGGGCGGTAAAGAAGCACAAAGTGCAAATTGAGCCGAGTGATGCACACGAAATTCACATAATTTTATGCAACATAAAATTGAGAATGTATGCAAACATATTTGGTCACAAAGGGACTACGTTCGTTGTAAACTGCTTTACTATAAATATATTTACTAGCTCTTGCCTGCTCCACCTCTGCCACCCAGCGTTTGTTTTGATGACGTCATTACAAATAAGTTAGGTCCTAAATTATACAAAATATTTTATACCTTGACTATATGACCTCCAATTTCCTGCCAAGGTCAAAGGTTCAATGAAATTACTTTGACAAAATAATGTACTTATTATAATATGTAAAGCTCCAGCGTAAGTTCGCTAATTACTTGGTAATTCAGCTTATTTACACTGTTGCGGTAAACTGACTGAGAACAAAAGAGGCGTTCATGCTTTTAAATTCCAAGTATTGTACAAATCGCTTTACTATCAAACTAAAATAATAATGCTTTATAGTTTGTTGGTCGCTCTCGAAATACCGACATGGACATTGGACAGATAAACGCTGAAATCGTAGGTCGCTGTGAGTCTATAATATATGCGTCGAAATATCGGAAAAGTAAGAATCAGAACCCCAATTAAGAAGTTCTACGATAAGTTATGTATATGGTCTTAAAACCAGCGTAAAACGAGAAAAAAATTACGCTAATAAAAGAATTTTACTGCCTCCTAAACTCTGAAGCCTGTATTTTTATCGCACACTCATCATTAAGACGTTTTCAGATTAAACTTATCGGGATTCATCCTTCGATTTTACAACCTTCGACGGTCGATTCAATAAAGCATCTTTATATTTTCCATCAAAGTTTAAACTCTGTATATTTATGCGGCTAGAGGGTCCGTTTCATCGTCCTTAGATTGCATAAGTTTTCAAATTAGATCGAATTATACATCCAAAGTCGGATTCTTCTAAAGTTTCTTCACCCTGGAGTACCAATAAATTTAACAAGAACAAATAACTTGAGTTACAAAATTGACTTTAACCTAATTGTTCGAGAGGGAATAGAATCTAAACTTTGACAAACGCGGTACACGTTCGTTTGCAATGAACCAATCAAATCTTTTGTAAATTAGTTTATTCATTTACAAAGAGCTCTTGTGTAGCAGTAAAGTTTATCCGACTAAATGCCCCAATTAAATTAAAATTAGTACAAATTATTGGAAATCGGAAGCAATGTAAATCTTCTCTCTATATTCATGATTATTACTCATTGGCAATAATCTATGTTACGAACTATATTTCTCTCGCTCATCGCCTTCGAAACTCGATACAACTAGCTTGTTGTAATTCCAAGATAGAGTTGTAAAGATGTTCCTTTTATAATTCAAATGCAACTTGTCGTTATTTCTCTGTATTGACGTTAGGTTACTATAAAAATCATCGCTTCTTGTTTTAGTGTTGTTACGTCTATTAAATAACGTCTTCTGTTTCCCGCGGCTTTGTACGCAATTTTGAGAAAGAAAGGACATGTGCTACTCTTAGCACATGTCCTTTAGGTGTCTTCTTATAATTACAATGGACCCAGCAATTTGTTAAAGAAATCATATATACAGATTTTAGATTTAGATTTCGAAGTAATAAATTGATTTAGATGTAGAGCTGTAGAGAGTGTGCTAAAAAAACTAAAATTTAATAAAAATTTTGCAAATGCTATGAAAAATTACATTCAAAAATATTCAAAGAATTGTTATTATAAGTTTCAATTCAAGTGTTAGTTCGACGAAAACACCAATAAATTATAACGACATCGATATCGATGAAATTGAACGGCATGTAACATCACTATTACACCCGCCCGCGGACGTACTTGAGCAAATTACATACTGCATCGTTCACTCTTCAGTTTGCACCTATCGCTCGTTTTGCAAATTTATATGAATCATTATTGGTTTGAATTATAGTACAACTCTTCGTGAGCCGACACTAGCGTTTACTTCAACGTGAGAAGTCATACTTGGAACGATGTGCTCATACAATGTAATTTTGCAACCCAATTTGTGAATTAAACTGTGGAGAATTTTCGATACTTGGTTTCTAAGAAATTATTGTAGTGTTGTGCTAACTAGCTCCTCGCTTCAATAATTTTGATGTCATCATTTGTACGCTTTGTCTTGTATTATTGATTGTACTATCTCAGACTATCTTTTTTTTCAGTAAATAACTATTTCTTCCAGGCCCAGCTTATGAAGATGAGCTTTTAATATCATCACGCCTTATCAAATCCAAAATGAAATGATAATCTCAAAATTTTCTTTTTTTCCTTCTTCATGATTCTTGCCTCAAAATTAACATTTTCCAAGAATATTTGTTTTTTACAAAATCCTAGGTTAAGATGTGGTGAAGGTTTTAAATGAAATTATTGTTAAGGTCGAGGAGGTTTTACTGCTAATAGGTTGCAAATGTTTTGTTCCACGAAAAAATAGAGAAAAGAAAAATTGCAACTCTGTGTCATAACGAAATGTCATTTCTGGGTGGCATTTATGTACAAGTAATGTACACAATGAACACCTTTTTCATATTTCTTACATTCATTCTCTTATTAAGAGAGATTAAAGCTGATCTTGCTCGACCCAAAGAAAATGTGGCTTCTTCATTACAAAATATACCTTCAGAAAATGAAACGGACGATATGAAACACGAAGAAATTACTCCAGAAGATAATAATCACAAAAAAGTGAAACGAAGTTTGGTCGGAGGTGATGAAATTATTTCTGTTCTTAAAATGAAGGATGTACCGAGATTACCCAGAGCAATTGGCCAGAAGGAATGTCTCACTTGCGAAGGAAATCTACAAACAAGTAACTGCTACAGTGCGCTTAGGTATTTTTATAAATACAATTTATCTAGAAGACATAATGTTTGGTTTTCGTGGTTTGACACATGTATAAGTACCTAACTGATAATTTGGTCGTCTTATCTGGATGGATAAGAAGTTTATATAACGTAGTTCGGAGAAAGAATGATCAAGTATTACTGTGTTTTAATGACCATATGAGAACCACGTACTCATTGAATTGCTTCATAACTTTCAGAATAGAAACAAAAAAATGTCCAAACTACGAGCTATGCTACACCGAAATCCGTTCTCAATACATTAAAAGAGGGTGTGTGTTTGTATCGAATATAAACAGGACATTTGTATGTAAATGTCCTCTATGTAACGACAGACCTTCTAATGATCGGTCTTATTTTGAGTATAGAAATTTTGCTGATTGGGAGTATGATAACATTCGCCTTGGAAAACATACAAATAACACAGCTTTGTTGTGCAAAACGTGCTCAACAAAAGGATATAATGACTCACTTGATATGGCATGTAAAAATGGAAGAAAGTAAGTAACAGCTTGAAGCAGCTTAGGTAGACTCCTCCTAGGTAGACCACCCAGATATGTATAGATATAGATATATAGATGGAACACGTACATACACAATATTATAGTTGAAAAAATACCTGAATGATGCCTAACAGGAAAATTGCATGATAACTTCAGAAGTAATTGTTAATTACTTAACTTACGTCATTGTTAATTTATTATATCACTAGCAACGCCCCGCAGTTTTACTCGCATTGTGCCCGTTCCCGGGGGAATTTTGGGAATTTTTATTCGTCTAAACCTTTCTCTTGAATCACTCTATCTATTTAAAAAACTGCATCAAAATCCGTTGCGTAGTTTTAAAGATTTAAGCATATATAGGGACAGACAGACAGCGGAAAGCGACTTTGTTTTATACTATGTAATGATAATTGGAACCATTGGAATATCTGATCAGAACCTACTTTTTCTGACTAGGCAGATCTATTCATCTATGATTTCAGGTATAATCGTACAAGATTCAATAGTAATTCGACGAACTTTGATTTCCAGAGCAGAACACACCTTATGTCCGCCCGGTCATCTATGTTTCACAAACATTGATAATGAAATAGGATATGTTTCAAGGGGATGTATAAGTTCTCCAGTATTCAACTCGTTCTATAGATTCTGCAATAGCTCTTCGTGCAACAAAGAAGTTTACCCAAAATTAAACGAAAAGCTTACTTTGAAGTCTCAATTTGATTTCGTAGCAGCCAATAGTGCAACCTTCAGTATACAAAATAACGAATTTAGTATATTATTGTTATGTTTTGTACCATATCTCATCAAAGTTTACTTTTGGGATACCAACGGAACTTTATATAAAAACTATTTTTCTAAATCATGTAACTCCTAAGACAGAAGATGAAAACTTATGTGACAATTTAATATCAACATTACGAAAATATTGTTCTATCATTTTACACAAATATAAATAAATGCATAGTTTTAGCAATATTTTATTTGAGTACCTGTGTAGCAGAATATATATTAGACAATGACGAGTCCAAAAGCAAAAATCTTTTACCGTACTTTAAATGAAAAGTTGAAGATATCGCTGAAGATGACCTAAAGGAGACTAGGGGTGAAGATTCACGTTAGTAATAAGAAGAATGTAAATGGAGTCTTTGATTATGATGAAGATGACCAACCGTAAGAAATTGATGATACCAGTAATCCAACATTGAGTTATATGGACTAACATAATAGAGGGGCTACGTAAAACAAAAATCGTGAAGATAATTTTTTATGACATTGATGGGTAGGTCCACACATTTCCAGAGTACAAGCTGAAAGATCTACAAGCGCCATGAAATTGTAAATGATCGCTGTCTGTACATAGCAGATATATAAGAAAAAAAAATAAGAACTTATATGTAAGAAGGGGCTTTATGAACGCAATAGAGTCCAAAACGATGATTTTTTTACTTTTTGTCTGTTTGTCTGTTTAGCGATGCGATGGCCCAGGCATAAAACGAACGTCTAATGCCTAGGCCACACGCACTGCGATAACATTTGGGCGATAAACGCCGCGGTTGCTCTGTATTTCATGGCAGCAAATAATTATTTTTTACATTTATGTCATCTAAGGAATCGCTATGATAGTCATCTTAATCGTTATTTATGTCATATAAAAAATCGTTTCGCTTCAGCTATATGCACTGATGGCGACTGAAGTGTGGCCGCGCAAGCGAAAATCATAGCGATAAAACGCTTTGATCTGCGAGAATTTACCGACAGCGGAGCGAAGTCATCGTAGCTACGTACTAAACACCGAAGTATACGCGAATACTTGGCTACACACATCGGGATAACGCGAATGTTCGGGTTATCGCGACGTGTGCGGCCTAGGCATAAGAGTAAACATATTAGAGCTGTCATGTGGCCGAAGCTCTAAATAATGAAATAATTAAGAATAAAAAAAATTGTGCAGCCTTCAGTATTACAATAACGAATTTAGTATATTATTATGTGTTGGTTCCTTGTTGTTTCATATTTTCATCAAAGTTTACTTTTGAGATACCAACGGAACTTTAAATAAAAAACTCTTTTTCTAAATTACGTAATTACTAAGACAGAAATGACAACGTATATGACAATGTAATATCAACGTTACGAAAATAAATTTATTTCATTTTATTTTTTTTTATACACAAATATTATGAATTGCATATTTTTAACAATATTTTATTTGAGTACCTGTGTAGCAGAACAATCAGATATAAATGACGCGTCCAAAAGCAAAAATCCTTTACCGTACTTCAGACGCCAAGTTGAGGAAATTACTGAAGATGGTCTAAGGGAGACTAGGGCCGAAGATTCCCATACTAATATAGTATCATTTCTTGTGAAGAATCTAAAAGAAATCTTTGATGATGTTGAACATACGGTAGGAACTGATAGTGCCTCCTCCTTCTTCTCTGATCCCACGCACACGACATTGTTTCCAAAACTTGTAAAACGAACGTCTCCGCTTGCAAATATTACAACAATATCCAAAGTGGCCAATATTCTGAACGATAAAATATCCAAATCAAAGAAGAAGAAAAATAAAAATAAGAAAAATGACAATTCGTCTACGTCTAGCGTATTTTTATTAAGATCACAGGATATGCGCCAATATCTTCAACCTCAGTTAAAAACTGTGGATATAGAAGAAACTAATTCAAATCCACAACAGAAAAATGCTATACCGTTTCCAGAAATTGTTAATGAAGCTGCAACTGAAAGTAGTTTAACAAGAACTTGTATTGATTGCAATAATGTGTTAACTGAAAACTGTGCCGATCCAAGTAATAAAATGTACGTTATACTTTGTTTTTTTTTAAATATCTGTTAAAATGTACACAACTTTGTTAAATTTGTACAATTTGCAGAATTCCGACGATTCATTGTGAACGAGACAGCGACGTTTGTTCTTCACTCCACACGCCTTTTGGAATCGTAAAACGTGGATGCTATAACGTAAATCATAATCTTATTACCTACGTCTGTTCCTGCAATCTTTGTAACCACCAATCAATTTCTGAACTGCCATACAGTTTCCAAAACATGCAAGAATGGGTGGAGAATGTTATTGAGCTCTCACGTTTAAGAAGTTTGAGAAAAACCGTGTTGAAAGATTTCTCATGTTTGCGATGTGAAGCAAACAAAACTACTAAACTTACAAGCAGTATGGATGATAACATAAATTGCATAGATGGAAACATGTGAGTGTTATCACGTTACGGCACTTTAAGCTGTCGATCCCGGTTACTTTCTACGGATAGTAGTCGTTACATGAGCCATGTCAAAGGCCTTTGGCGACCCAATAACTTTTGACACCAGGATTGGTCAGGTTGACCATCCACTCGATGAAGAAGAATATGCAGATTAAAAATGTAGCCAATTTAAAGAGGCATTTGTACATTTCCATAGCTAGAATATAAAGCATAGTACCTAAGTTATACATTAAGTTATTTTCTCTTGCAGTGCAGCTTTGCCGATTGAATATTGTAAGAGCAATGAGCTTTGCGGTGTGAAAGTTGTAAGAAGTGACGGCTACATTTGGAGAGGCTGCTTAAGAGAACCTCGATACAACTACTGGATAACTCTCTGCGATGCTGATGTATGTAACCTCGACGAATTGATTTCAATATACAGCATGACTACGTGAGATATGTTTACGATTCTTTTTCGATACTTGATCTAGTTAATAAATTATTATACATATTAAAACTATTGTTATAATAATGTAGTCAACATTAGGTAATGACGCGTAATGACTGTACCATAGTGCAATGATTTAGATAAAAAACTTGACCGTTTTAGCGTTAATAGTTATAACGAATCTTCACAAACTGTGTCTTTGCTACGTTAGGTTACCTAGTTCAGAGAGATGGTATGCGTTGCGCGGAGCGTGTAGCGTCGCGTTGCGCGGCAAAAATGTCTACATGAACGTTTTCATACATTATCGCTATGTTTCGCGTTAGATCGCAACGTGTCGCTATATGTCTTCTGAACATTGCTTTAGTTATCATAAAAAAGTTTCCTTACATACCTATCTTAAAATTATCGTGGAACTTTTACAATATTTTTCTCAACATTTCTAGTTTAAACATTATAAAAGTATTGCTCTAGAGAAAATCTTCATTTTTTATTCGATAAAAGGTAGAGCAGACAGCAACCTGGGAATATGGTACCTACAAGAAAACATATCATCAAAGCACTCGAGTTTGCTGTAACTATCGGATAAATTTTCCGATTTTCAACCTTATATCAATGAGATACAGTCGGAATATATTGGATACGCCACCTGTTCATATTCTAATTGAATTTCACGGTCTTGGTTTCCTCCTCTTTGAAAGATTTCATGTAGTGGAAACACTCGTAGGCTTGATTTAAAGACCTGCATCATAAAGGTGAAGACTGGAGTTGATGTTTTCGATATAACATCTATAATCATATTAAAAAGCTAAAGAGTTTATTATTTGTTTGTCTGAACGCGATCTCAGAAAGTACCAATCCGATTTGAATAATTGTTTTTATAATGGATAGCCACATTCAACGGAAAGGTAATTCATCCCATAGCGACGGGCACTATGCGATTAAAACCGTGGGGCGCTGCTAGTTATATTTTGATGGCAGGATTTAGTATCACATATCGATTATTTCATTTTTAATTTTCTTAATATAATAGGGTTTAAACGTAACACTTATGTAAGTTCAACAAAGCACTCATACTTTTATATTTGAAGTGAAAGATTTTTTTCATTCTATTGAGACATCACGTCATCACGTTTTCTCGTCGTGTGTATTTTTTTAGTGTATATGGTATTCACAAAGTGAGGCATGTAACAACATAATATTAAATGAAGTTACATAATATTTTTTGTAAAAACACTCTCCTGTCGTTTATTATTCAGATTCTTGAAAACTCTTACAAAAATAACGTATCAACGTAAAACACTGTAAAGTCTCAAGTGGTTTGTAGTTTTCTTCTCCAAAGCACACTTCCGTGGAAAACTTGTTTTAAAAGTTGAATATTTGAATTTTACTGAGAAATAAACTTCAAATATTCATTTTGAAATATGTCAGTTTTACCAAAAGGCACGAAGCTTAATCCTGATTCTGAAAATGCTTTGTTCAATTATCGTATTGTGATAGGTACGTTTTGAACGCATAATGTCCAACACAAACTGAAAATAACACATAAGAATAAGAATAAGAATAATGTTTATTTGCCATAGAAGTAGTGTACATAGACGTTGTTTAGGGTGTTTTATTAAAACTAAGGGTGCCTGTCCATTGCAGCGGAGCGAGGCTGCGGAGCGGAGAAACAGAGAAATCTTAACCAATAGGGAGGCATACAATTTCCGCTCACAGTGTTATGTGCAATCCTATTGGTTAACATTTCTCCGTTTCTCCACTCCGCAGCCTCGCTCCGCTTCAATGGACAGGCACCTTTAGTCTTATTAAAACACCCTACACAACGTCTATGTTTTATTTTCAGTTTGGACATTATGGCAGCGTAAAACTAACTATTAGTACCGATTATCTCCATAAGTATTACTTTAACAAGATAATTACAAACTTCTCAAATGATGTTCCTGCCTCGGTTTAAAAAATCTTGGGAAAAACCTGCTAATTTAATAGGCTTTCTAAAAGATCAATAAATAAACCTTAGACGCTTCTCGAAATGGAACATAATTTTCCGCGACCTAGTTTCGTGTCACTTAAAATATAAAAGTATGATGTGTCATTATTATTGTAGCAGAAATACTCCAATATTGCCTATTATCAGGAACATCACAAAAAGTGAGTCGTAGAAGTCTATACTCCATTACCTGGCTGGTTGCCCAAATTGGTCCATTTTGGAAAGAATCCAAAAGAAATGTTTAGTTAGTACTCTTCTTGAACTGTGACCTCATCATAATATTTTTTAAACTTCACCAAAATGTTTTTATAACAAGTTGCTCTGTTTATTTTGTAAATTTTGTTTTGTTTATCTTTTGACTGGTTCTTTTGTAATCATTTGATAGCATTGATCTTTTTATTTGTGTCTATCTAATATCTATTCAACCAAAGAAAAATATGATTTTGTTTATACACTGAAAACCAGTCACGTCTAAATTAAGCCTGTTGACATAGAAACAATACATATTAGACAACTTTCTAACATAGCTATGCTTTCTATGCTATGTTGCAAACCAATCAATTAAGTCTGAGGCTCCATTGGTGCGTTGCGTTGCTTTGCGTCGTTTTGCGGCGCTGTGACGTTTTTCATGTATATTTTACGACATGCTCCATTACTGCGTTGCGACGCTACACAACGTGGACCAATGAAGGCTCTGCCTAAAGGTAGTAACAAAGCGTGTCATAGCTCTAGCGAAAATGTCACCAACAATCATGTAAGTAGGTACCTAGTAGAAAAAGATATGTAAGAATGTGAAAGCGTAGATAATACCTAAAATGAGTTTCAAATATGTTACAAACAGTATCAAAACATGCTGCAATTTTTCCAATATCGGGTCTCATTACAAAATAGCTTTACCATGAACATTTTAGAGCGGAGTCGTGATATAAAATAGTTATTACGGTAATGTGAAGTCGGAATGTCTCGGTAATGACCGCATACATCTCTTTAATAAACTACTATCCTACTTTTACTATGCGAATACTGTCTCCCAAGCAGTTTCCGAGATATATGGCAGATTTGTAAACAGTACCTACCTGAATATTTTGGCGCACTAAGTGAATTTAGCCATTAAGATGCCATATTGACGTAAAATATTTGTTAGTTGTAAAAACGTATAGGAATGTCCTTTCTATAATTGTTTGTTTGTTTGTTTGTTTAAACGCGCTAATCTCAGAAACTACTGAACCGATTTGAATAATTCTTTTTGTAATGGATAACTACATTCAACGGGAAGGTTATAGGCTATTTTTTTATCCCGAAATTCCCACGGGAACAGGCACAGCGCGGGTAAAACCGCGGGGCGCCGCTAGTTACAGATAAGGCGGTTACAATCTAGAAAAGTACATTGGCTATTTTTTGTACAGATAAGTCTAGAAGATAGATGAAGATAGATTTATTCTTCAGAACTATTAGCATTTTGAGTAGGTTATTGGCCAAGCTTGGTGTCTGAGTTTTTTGACGGCCTAAAGGCCTCCAAATTGTCTGAAGAACAATTAGTAGTTACATATATGGTTTTGATATTTCAAAGTTTCAAATTATTACATCAAATGTTTTTTTTTATTATAAAGATCTTCTAACAACAAAAACAAAATATTCAAGTCATTACAACTCTTCAACACATCCAAACCAAAAACCGAATAAAAAGTGAGTTAATCACATATCAAATAAGGCGATCAGTGCTCGCCCTAACCAACTTATAATAACAGTGTTTCTTTGAGCAGTGGACGGTACAAGATAGTTGGAAGTAATGAGAGAAGACGCCACGCTAGCTTGAGATGCCTTCAGGGTATCGCCTCGATTCTTTCAACACGTACCGTACTGTATGTTTAATGTACGGATAACTCCCATCTTTGCCATCAAAGGCGTCTAGAGTAGACGGATTTTAGAATCGCAATCGTGTGCTGAGCAAGATACCATTTAGCCAACGGCGAACGGATGTTTTGTTCATGTTTAAACTGCTTTTGAATGTAAAAGTTTTAGAAAATGTTTTCGTGTAAAACATTGTACGAAAAAGGAAAGGTCTAAATAACACTGTTATTACCGAAATACGTTAGTAATAACGTTTTGTATCCAACACTATCAGACATTAAACAAAAATGTACTCGAAAAATAGCCAGATTAATAAACCAGCGAAAAAAGAGCTTAAAACGATTTAAAACATTCAACGAACATCGAAAATGGCTCGAAAAGCTGGCTACAAAGGATGAAGGAATAAAAAAACGTATCAGTAACGAGCAACCGTGCTACTCTTAGTGGGCATCGATAAATAACAGTTACTGCGCGATTTAACTTTAGCACTGAAAAATTAAACGATGAATCTTCAGTCAGACTACATTTTATTAACAAAAAATGACCATGAGGTTTAACGCATTGGTAGGGACGGTCAACAAAAAACACTTCATTGTACTGAACTCGATTCAACGGAGCTTTATTTCATTTTGATTAGTTTTTCACTGTTTTTGTTTAAACGTTGAACCGCGGAAAAAGAATATTGTGCGCCTAAAAATATCGATTATATAACCAATTTACTTTGCAATGTTTTGAATGCAGTATGAGTGTGTTTGAGAGCCATATTCAAATTAATTAAGAGAAACTGTCACTTTGTTTATTTTCATTGCTATTACTTTGTAAATAACGAAGCAAATAGTAGAGCAAAACATTTAATTTACTCTAATAATTGCACCGAACGCGCAGTCTGTTCTCAACTTTACGACTGATTGATTTATGTGTTTGCAGTCGCCAATTTGCAAACGTTTGTACTTCAATTAAGAGAAGTTATGAAGTCTCGAAAAGTGTAATTTATAAGGGTTCACTTTATTTGGACAACGATGGTTGTCTCGTTCAAACACGCTGACACCTTTTCATTGTTTTGAATCATTGGTAGTTAAAGTTTATTTATTGTTTGTTTCAAATTAATAAGTTTCCAACGTACATTTTATTAGGTGAGTTATTTTAGAGTTTTGTTCATAAATCTCCTTTAAAGATTGTTTTGTACCAAGTTTAAATACAAACACAATTTCAATTCCATTTTCAAATTCACATGAATAGTTAAATACCGTAGTTGTTAGTTCGGAGATTGTTTAAAGAGGGAATACAAGATAAAGGTATGCTGAATAAAATACTGATCGGTATCATTATAATTAAAGCAGTATTTAAGAAATGCCACCACATTATCGGGAATGTGGCCGTGTCAGCGATGACAGTAACATATTGCTGACATAAAAACCCCGAGATTCTGAAAGATATCGAGTCTCGAATAGTCGGTTTCCGCTCGAGAGGCTCACGATCCTTCTTGGGTCCATAAAATGTGGAAAAATTATTTAGATAACGCCCTCCTCTTATCCATCAGTGTCGGACGTCAGCAAATACTTTACACTCAGCTACATACTTATGCTAACTGTATTCAAACAGAAGCGGTTGAATTTTCGTATCTATGTTAGAAGAATAATATTGTGCAAAAGCTATTTTTAAAATGAAATGTTTCTAGTTATATTATTAACAGTTTTATAAGTTATTAAAAGTATGGGAACTAACACTCAACGTGTTTCCAGTTAGATCGCCGACGGAATTTACAATGATAGAAAATGCTAAGCATTACTGTAGATTACAAGTCGAAGACCCAATAAAACCGAATGGTGTCGATCAATAAATGTGAAGCATCTAATTGCCTTAGCATGCAACTAATCTTGTCTTATCTAAATTATTGTACAAAACCAGTCTCGCTAGATTCAAAGCATATTTTATCCAAACATCATCCAACAAGATAAGATTGCTTGTTTTACGATCGCATCACAGAATAACATGTGTCAATAAGCCGAATGCGATGGCATCCACTGGTACTGTTTTATGATCCCTATATATTTCATAAGTTGTTTCATCAAAAATTTATTACAAACAGTGGCTTATTATTTTGGAGTCTGTGATGACAAAGTTTCTGTGGTGATTTTGTTTGCGACCAAAATTGGTGCAATATCTTTGTTGTATCTGTCTTGTCTTAAATAAGTTTGTATAAGTTAAGTCTTTTTGTAGGGCTTTCTTTCCTCAATATTGATATTATTCTTCTATCCTGCCAAATCCTTGGTTTAATTTTCAGGTCAGTAAAAATAAAAAGGTATATTCTAACCCTCAGATATTATTGATATTATTGATAAAGGCGACTTCACCTTTGTGTAGGTTTCAATGAAAAGCTCGATCACTACATAAGTGGTCAAAGTGGTATTTCTACCTTATGATTCCTAAACAGCTTTTTGCCAACTTTAGAATCAACTGTAGTCAACGACGCGACGCAGATCGCGGAATGCAGTTTTGCCTCTAATATATCAAAGCCCTGAGTGCCACCGTGATGAGGGCAGAGACGGTTTCCAAAACTCCGAAGCTAGGGTCGGCCACTAAGTTTTATAAAATGAATAAGCCAAAGTTCCAAATGGCAAAAGCTTATACCGATATACAATAAGGAGAAATAGCATAGACGATACTTTAAAATAATAAAAATGTAATAGGTAGGTGTTAATTAATGACTGCTATTCTCTAACGGTAGAGTTCATCCGGACAATTTATCATCAAATCAATGAGCAGTAACCCAAAACGTTGTGACTTATCCGCTATCTCAGGTTTGAGGTCATCTTAGTCGTGATGTTATATTATTATTGTATTTAATTTGAATGCGTTGGTTAATTGGCTGAATAATTTAGATAGTGCTGTTGAATCTGATATGACTTAAATTAAATTGGTTTAATTTCTTTACTTCTTATCTCTAAGCTCTTGAGTTATAATGTATGAGTATTTTAAATTAACTAAAGCTACTTCAGTTAAGTTATAAGTTCGGATCAAATTGGATTATTTTTTACGAATTAGTAGAATATTTAAAAAATGAGTTGAATAAAAAACGCTCTACTACAAAACAAAGGACTCTACATAATAAGGACAGTACTTCACAAAAATATCTTCACAGAACACATAATACTTAGTACGTTAACACTAATGATCACATATTATATTAAAACCTTCGTATTATTCAAATAAAAGTAATACATTAAAAAACATCTAAATAAACCACACAGGATGTGTAAAGTCCATTTTAAAACTATTTATGTGCCAATTACTTTCAACGCCCGCCAAAATAATCGATGTCCCATTGTATGTAGAGGCATGGTCCGAATCGGTTTAGGGCTAACTTACACTTGCACTGAATATTTCACTGCCAACTGCCGCCGATACGGGACGTGGAGTTATTAATGTCGACGCGTAAGAATATTATGTCGCTAACGGAGTACATTCGGCGGTGTTCGGTCGAACACCTTTACCGGTTTTGTTGGAAGCCTATAGGCGGTCTAAAACTCCGACCTAGATTAACCTACTCAAAGTGAATTATCGGTTTTGTTAATAAATCTTATGGTGTAGTAAAACGACGTTTTAGTAAGCATGGTGATTACGCCAAATCCTCCTCACTGTACTTAAATCTTTAGTGGGATAAGAGGCCTTTCCCAGTAGTGGGACATTATAGGCCAATACTTGACTTAAATAGTTATAAGTAAATACAAGTTAAATAAAATTTAAAAAATATTTCTTTACAACCAAGAAAAATAAAATACATAGTAAAAATAAAGTAAGTTTCATTATCACTGTGCCTCCCTTTTCTTTTACCAAATCAACGGTAATTTACAAACAGTCTGACCATTTTTTCCATTCAAGAATTCTTTTTATGTCAAACAAAATATTTCAAATTCAGCGTTAGTAGCTGATGGGTCGAAAAATCAACGTAAAGGGGCTTACAACGGTCTCTCCGACACCTCACATCAAAAGAGAAACAAAACTTTGACAACTTGTATAGAGTATACTGCTACGGGTTTCGCGATGTTGCTACACCAGTTTTTATATTCCACATAGTGTAAAATCAGCGGAATTCGCTGCTGACCGATTTACTTATTTACGATATTCAATATACTCGTAGGTACTTCAAGTGACGATCAAGAACAATAGTAATGCACATACATAATACACTTGGAATGGCAAGTGAATAAAGGTTTAAAGCGCTTCGCAAACTTATGCCTTACTTGATCCATCCGTGCCTTGGCGATCATTTTTTGACGTGCCACCGAATATTGTTGTAAAAAAATATAAAAATCTGTGTGTTACTGGCTGGACTAACGTGTATTCAACCTCAAGATTTATTGTATGAAAAATGGTGTCAAAATACAGCGGTATATTTCTATACTATTAATATTTACATATTTTCTTAAAAATGATATTTACTGGTGTCCAATACCCGTAAATTTGTCGGTCCCGGTTGTTTCACTCGTTAGGGTTTCAGGGTTAGTCGTCGTGACACACGTTTCCGCAGCGCCTTAGTGGTTAACAGCCAACACAGTCAATCTTACAATGATACAAAAGCCCTTAAACTTTTACCGTTTTGTAGATAATTTACAATCTTTTGTTGAACAAAGTATAGTAGAAAGGAAATTTATTTTTATTAACTACCTACAACGCCTCAGTCATTATAGTCTTCCAAATAAAGTCTAAAGTCATAAATTGATACAAAATATGGGTTCCTGTTCATAAATCAATGAACAAAACGTATTATGTGTAATAAAATTGTATTAAAAACTAACGTCAATAGAATGTGTCTTAGTGGATTGGTTATAAAACTTAGAAAACGAATTCTCACTTTTGAGCACGGATAAACTTCGTATAGACACCATTATCTATTTTCTAAGTAGACAAGTGTTATTTCCTTTAAAGATCTTATAACGGGTTAATTGTTGTTATAATTCAGAGACAAGTTGGTACTCTAACACTTGGACATCAGGCTTAACTGACTGGATTATAATAATAATTATGTAGCTGCAAACTAATACTCCTAGATCACGGACTAATATCTATTTAGGGACACAATATTAGTTCAGTCTTTAAACAAGTGATAATCGTTTCACATTTAACTTCGCTTTGCTACTCGTACTAACACTGATTTTAAAATTCGACCGGGATCATCTATTTAACTTGCCCTCCGAATCACAAAATGAAATGTGAGCGAATATGTAATTTCATTAAAAGACAAACATAGAATGCGAAGCGAAAATCTGATAAAGGTGCATGCTGCCATTTTTTTATGTTAAAGTAAGGAAATACAAAATATGTTTTTTAACAAAATGCATCGTATGCTAAAACTGCTCTTTACTCAAAAAGCCTAAGGGTGGATTGTTTCAGCTTACGCTACCGTACCAGCAAACGTTAACACAAAATGACAGTCGTAACAGACGTTAGAAAATAAAAGACAATGCTTTCTACCGGTTGCCCGAACAGCTTCAACAGACTATTTCAGTTATGAAACGACGCTTTCAGTTTAAAAGACTTAAACAGCTTCAACGTCTCCATCGTGAACTTTTAACGAACGTATATTACGATAGCCAACCATTTAAAACAACCCATCCTAAGAATCACTTAAAAAGAAGCAAGTGGGGGACCTTTGCCCAACTGTGGGATAGCGAGGTTACGTAAAAAAAATGCTCGGTTTTCTTGTTATTGATCAAAGATATCTTTTTGACAAACATATCTCATATTCGCGCGCAATAGTTAAAAGTAATAAAAATTCTCCACCAGACCACATCCAATTTGAGATCGTTTTAAAGCGTTTGCCGTCTCGTTAGGACTTTGAGTATCCTCAGGATATCCATCCACGGATATTTGTGTGCAGAATACAGATAAGTTATTTTGTGACTTTGGACTTGGCGTTTCAGAAACCAATTTCGACGAGAACTATGAAGATTCTTTCATTATATTGTCTTTTGTATATGTCGTAGGATAATTTGATACTTCGAATATTCGCGAAAATCCTAGGGGTTTTGCGAAAACGCGGATAATTAGACATAGGCGAAAAATTATCAAATCTTACTGGACAAAGTAAAAAAAAAATAACCCTAACCTACCGAATAGTAAGTAATTCGGTAGGTTAGGGTTATTTTTTTTTTCATGTTTGATAATTTAATAATTTGATATATTTTTTTTATATTTTTTTGAATTTAATAATTTGATAATTTGATAATTTTTCGCCTATGTCTAATTATCCGCGTTTTCGCAAAACCCCTAGGATTTCCGCGAAGATTCGAAGTATCAAATTATTCTACGACATATACAGTAGACTCTCTCACTCTCTCGCTTAGGTTTTCTTATTCATTTAAGCACATACTATGTTGAATGAGAATCTTTCCCCATATTTTTATAATATCTTCATTGGCCTTTGCCTTACAATGAGACGGACTCATTATAATTTTTTATTTAGATACATCAACATCATAGTTTTTTTATTGTTTCACCGTTCTTTACCTTAATAAGAAGTAGACTGCGTTACTAAATTTTACAATCCAATAGAATTTAATCTATTTAAGCCAAAGCTATTCCATAAGTTTTAATTCAATGGCGAGACCCGCAAAATATTCGCAGACGTTCCTCAAAACCACTAGATGTTAAAGGTTTTTGTCGCCGCCGAAGGAAGGCATACCGCTGTCGTGTTAACAAATGCATTTTACAAGCCTTTAGGGTGCATTCCCTAACGTTTTTCTAACTCAACACTGAATTCTATTAATATTCTTCTAACAAAATGTAAAAGCTTGGGAATTTTGAAAGAGAATTTCGGAGAATTTTGCTCTCGAGTATTTTATTTAGTTTCGTGATGGAACTTTCAAAGACTAAATAACTTTGACTAAATAATTATTATTCTGCTGTTAGTGGAAGAAAAATATTGACTTAGACGCCGAAAAAATATTGTTCTTATTACTCTTATCCTTCTCAGTGTACTGATCTTTCTGAAATCTTTGGTGAACGTAGAGGCTCAGCAACTTACTTAATTTCAGTAATAGAATGATTTTATAAAAATGATCGTTAATTATTTAAAAATACAGGTGCTATTGAGTGTTGAATTTACATGAGACAAGAAACACAATGTGAACTGTGTCTTTCTTGAAACTTTGATAGTAAACTAGCCGCGCCCCGCGGTTTCACCCACGTTCTACCCGTTCCCGCTGGAATTTTGGGATTAAATGTATCCCGTGTGTTATTCTGATGTATAACCTATATTACTGTAAAGTTCCATCCAAATCCGTTCTGTAGTTTTTGCGTGAAAGAGCAACAAACATACATCCATACATACATCCATCCTCACAAACTTTCGCATTTATAATATTATTATGATTATGATATAAATATTTATTGAATCTCAATCTTCATAAAAATAGTCTCTGAACTAGTTCCAAGCTTATAAAGCAAAATAAAAGTTTCTTTTATTCACAAATTTTCCATTACAAACGATTTCCATTAACATCGTAGCCAGTAAAAAATAAAAAGCCGCCTAGTTTCAAATCACAAAGTACTTTATCGGCCCAAAAGAACAATTCAATTTAGTTACCCTTAGTGCTTTTAGAACTATTTTATACTAAGATCTAGGGTACAACTTCAAAGAGAATTTCAATATTAAAACTATTATATTTTATAGCAAATTGTGGGATAAGATGAGGTTCGAGTGTTAGAGGTCACTTCGGAAAATTGAGAATTTAATTACCACATTAATGGCTTTTATATGAAGTTTACTTTAATACATTATATTCAAGTTTTTTGATTGCGACTAGTTCGTCGTTCTTATTTTCGAAGTTCAGTATATCGATTATTATATAGCGCGTGGCTAGTTTAAAACTATGTGTTTAGCAAAGTTTAATCGTTATAATGAACGTTATCCCTTGACACAAAAGTTGTTATTTTTTCGCAATTTACCCGGTTCGATTTCCGGGCGTAGCATTTTAGGGTTTTTTTAGCGCATTTTCAAATATGAATGAAGTTTTATTGTCATTTAAATCGATGACATGGTTTCTAATCTCTAAGATCTAGGTTTCTAAGATCTGTCTGATATAGTTTCAGACTTGCCCATACTGACTGTTTTAACTTATATTTTAATACCGGCTTTTAGGCGATCTAAAAACTTCGACACTAGGGTTCGCCACTAATCTACTCAAAATGGATGAATGAGTGAACGAAGCCAACCTGTATATTTTGTAAGAATTTGTTATTATAAAACTAACTGTACCAAGAAATAAGTTGAGTCGGAACCTTAAGGCTTCGTTCACACGGCATTGTCCTGCACGTTTTTTTTGTAATCGTTTTTTTAACGTATTGTCAACCGGGTGTTCATATGGTAAATTTTCATTCGTGTAAAAATGAATAGCCGCAGTTTCCACACAGTTGTCACAGTGAGTAGACGTCACTGATGGATCCACGCTTGGTTGTACTTTTATATTGGTATCGAAGGCGCCAACGGTCTTCGGTTGCTATTCGATAAAAACGTATGACATCGTGTCGTGTGAAGGAGATAAAGCTATACCATATGCCACTGCGAACCGAATAGTTCATTCGATTTGCTTGACAAGTCCGTTGAGTATGCGTTTAAACGAATAAGCGGTACACGTTTTTTTGCAGTACAATCGACGTGTGAATGGATCTATGTACGTTGTATGGTCACTATTTATACGTTAGACGTATACTGCAAAAAAACGTGCAGGACAATGCCGTGTGAACGAAGCCTAAGTGTTTCAAGTTTGACAGTTTAAAAATTTTATTTTTACAAATACGAAGATAATATTAGAAATTCAATAATTATAGAAAACTAGCTGTGCCCCGCGGTTTTACTCGCGTTGTACCCGTTCCCGCGGGAATTTCGGGATGAAAAATAGATGTCCGATCCTCAGACCTACCCGATATGCACTCAAAATTTCATGAGTCAAGCTATTTTGGAGGAGTACAACCACGCACCCCGTGACACGAAAATTGTATATATTAGAAGATGAGATTACGACTCAGTTAAAAAGGGGTTTATTTGCTTTGTATCTATTCGCGTCTATAAAATGAGATTAATGGCTGAATTCTCAAGTGCTAAATCAATGTGAGGCAGTAAACAGCACCTGCTAGTGTTCGGTACAGCCATCAGCTGGAATGGATACTCGGACCTTTGTCGGTCGGTTAATATGTATCTATATGTTGCAGTTTAAACAAGTTTTCAGTGACAATGCGTTTTTCCTAGTTGAGACTAGTTTTAGGCCTTTGAGAATACTAGATTATTTTTCCCTAGGTTTAACTTGGAAACAATCGTATGAGTAACATAATATAAGTAGTAAAATTATTGAAATCTACGTACTAAATAAACATGATAGTATATCTTCGGATTGCTTTTTTGACTACCTATGTCAGTAACCACTGTACTATTAGCTATGATAATTGAATGACGATTACGTGCGTATTATACTTAACATTTAATAATTAGAAGCACATAATCATCACACTAAAACAGCAAGTCCATACAGGACTATCAGTGTGTAAATTTCCCTGCAGGAAACAGTTTGTTTATTGTTTAGATTTCATGGTACACTTGGTGCGAACGCTTGCCAAAAGTCGTTAACACTACCCAGACACACTTCGTAAATATCTCTAGCGGAATGTTTCTGATATAATGGATATTGCATGTACAATATATTGAATGACAGAAAAAGCATATAAAATGGTACTTTTTTACTTTACATTGCTGAAGTTCCGTTTTGGGAACGCGTACGAGTTATTGGATTTATTTTTGTTGATAGTAAACTAGTTTTCATTGTGAGGTGACGCAGTTTAACTAATGCATGTATTGGGTAGGTTATGTTTTCAGTTCTCTATGTTGTTAAAGAAAACATAAGTTTTTAATTTTTTTACGTGTAATACGGGCTAATACACTAACCATTTTTGAACATAGAAAGTTTTCAATTGATGAAAAAAAAAAGGATTCAGATGGTAGTGATTAATTTTGCCAAATAGATGCATAGTTTACGGAGTGTGTTTCAGTTAGACAATTAAATATATTGACGCAAAGTCGAGATCAAAATGAAGAAATTATTTTAATTTCACAAAGTACTAAATTTGAACTGACCACATAACATTCTGCATATTGTACTTATGCACCAAAACGATACTAAAAACCGATCCACTCTCCAATATTTCCAATATTGAAAAACTTCACGAATGCAAAGCCTTTTTCTGACAGAAAACTTATTCACTTATCTGTAGGTACATTTACCGATGACCTAAATAAAGGATGCGATGCAAGTATCTCCGTTACAGTTTTAATTTGAAATAGGATATTAGCTGTGCGTTGAGCTGGCTGTGTAAGGACAAGATGTTGGAACCACGCCCGTTCATAATGCGACCACGGAACGGTTATAACATTACGTCTGGATTTGAAGCACGCTGAAAATATTCCAGCGAAGGATATTTAGTAGGAGGAAAGTCATTTTGAGTTCTAACTTAGTTATTATAATGAGTTTCACGGGTTTTTGTAGTATTGTCATTTAAATTGGCTCGTGGAGTCTACGTTGGGAAAAATACCACAGGTAACTTGCTTATTTTTTCACTAAAATGTTGGAAGGCAATATTAGGGTTTTCTGTGATATCTTCTGTATTTTTCTACTGAAAACTATAATGATTTTGTATTTTTAAATGCAAGAACGTATTAAATTAAACTATTCGAATTCAGTCAGCATAAAAGCTATCTCGCAAGCTGGATTCACTGCGGTTGCCACGTAATTAATTTGAATGCATCAAAATATTAACTTTTCCATTTTAATGTAACAGTTTGGTAGTGTAGTCCGACCTAAATCATTCTGTAGTTGAGTGCCAGAGTTGCGGAATAATAGTATGGTGGTTGAATTTCGACCACGCTCTAATTCGCTTTTGTTCATAGTACACTTGTACTTATTAAATTAAAACAACGTTTTGAATTTCACATTTAAGTTTTACAATTTAATTACTAAAACTGCCTGTATACAGAAAATTGTATCTGCGTGTTCTAATATCGTTGTTTTGTTAATTTCGTGCTTTGGTACAAAAGTTTTGTTTCCTACAAAAGAGCGCTTCATTTAACCATTCATTCAGTGAAGTATACTGGAGTCGTTTGAAGAAGATTTTTCAGGTGAGCTCAAGATAATGATAGTGGAGGTTGCAGACGCTTAACATGCCTTCTATAAAAGCTTTTCAGCAAAATGAGCTGTAATGACAGCGAAAACCACTTTCAAGTCCAATGTTTCTTTTTGTTCAATGCGTTTGAGGTAAATGCTAGAAGTTTCTTTTAGAAATTTGTGGTAAGTGATTTTGTGTTTCAACTTTTTGCCTCCCGTGACATTTCCTGGTGCTTTAAGTATTTTGTTCGCAATAATAATATGGTGCGCCGGGAAGTGCTTTCAATGGAACGACTTTGCAGTTACAGAACTTTTTTGTAATTTTATGGAGTTCGGTTTCTTTTGGTTGACTCTCGTTCTTGATCTTGATTACAAATTGAAATATACTATAAGCACTCAAACTACAGTGTTGTTCTTCAAATATATCTACACCTTCAATAAAAACAGTAATAAGTGTTCACACTTTGCCGAGACATTTTCTAGACAGAAAATAAGAAATAAGCTTCAAAAACTCGAGAAAATATTTCCTCTAACGTCAGCGTACGTTCGTAAACTTCAAATACAAGTTATCCAACAGAGATTACGAAGTTCTCACAAATAACTGATATTAATCATATTTCAGCCAAGTCAAGTAGCGTTATCGACGAAAAACCATCGTTTTACCCACAACTTGCAACTTTCTGGCTTTCAAGCGCCCAAGTTTAGTGTCTGTTTAGTTTAAGAGAGTCAGTTTGTGTCAGATGACTTTGAAAGTACGTATTTCAAGTTGGTAAGGAGGTAAAAATAAAACTGTTCAAGTAACAGAGACATGTTTTGGATTTCACTGTTCATCGATATCAAAGTAAATATGTAAATATTTTGAACAGTATTCTTAGTAAGTAAATAAATAAATAAATACACCCGGATAAATTCACACACGGTCAATTAGACCCAAACTAAGCTCTAAGCTTGTAATATGGAATCTCACTAACTGATACTACTACATATACATACACAAATACTTTATAAGAATATATAATTGACACCCAGACGTCGTCGCCAACAACTATGTCTTCACATATTGTTGACTCCGGGCGGGAATCGAACCCGCAACCCCCGACACAGTAAGCGCTCTCACTGCCACTGTGCCAACGGGCTTGTCAAAGTATTGTCCCACTTCTGTTTATTCTTTAACTTAGCCTATTCCAAATTCAGATTTAGTCAACCTCTGTCGAGTTGATCACAATTAAATAAAGAAAACTGAACTCTATTGTAATGTTATTACATACCTACATTCCTAAGGCGCAAAACACAATAGTTTGACCCAAATCTTTAAAGCAAACAACCAGATGATTAACTAAGTAAACAATGTCAAGGCTGCTTCGTAAAACGTACCAAGAAAAACGTTTTACAAAAATTGCTAAAAATCTTTATTATCTAAACACCATTTTATTTAAATAAAGGCAGTCATCAATTATAATAAAAAGGCCATTTCGTTAATAGAGGATCTGTAAAAGCTTGTTATAAGACTTCATTTTATTTCTTAACTAGCGTTTCTCTTGGTAGGAAAAACGAGGATTTGGTTTGAATTACTCAGAACACTTTATTTAATCAAGGTTACCGGTAAATTATAGCAATTTCGAATTAGTTGCCACCCTGGTGTCGCAGTTTTTATACCACTATAAGCCTTCTGTATAGTCTAAAGATTAAAAGAATCGGGACCGACAATTTCACGTGATGGCGACACGATAATCTTGAAGATTTTTCTTACCCTCTTTACCCAAATAATCGTAATTCGTGCAGTATTGTAGAGCAATGGAACCCTTAGTCATAAAACTCATAAATATTGTTTCGTATGTTATTCTGATGAATTAAGTCAGGTCGGCAGGCCGGTTGCAAAAAAAACCGAGATTACTAGAACAAAATTTATTGAATTAATTACAATTATATTATGTACTAAGTAGATGACAATTGTTCGATGTCAGAACCAAAAGTGATACTTATTACGGAATGAATGTGGCACGTCGCTCGTCGATGTGCGTCACCAAATGCGGAGTCAGCAGCGCTTCATTGTCGTTGGGCTGATGCAATCCTCGTTGTTAAATAAATGTAGTTTCCTTTATCTGCATATTCTATGTGTGGCTCGTACTTAACATCTCCCTCCCGAAGTTCAGCGACTATTGGTGAACTTTAGTTTGAAATAGCGCTGAGATGCTTGAAGGTTCGGGATGACCTCGTTTTCCAATTTCGGCATAGTGACTTTGAGATGTCTCTTCGGTCGGAGGATTTTGTGGAATTTTGACTTGATGTCTGTTCTTGATATGCCTCCGCAATACTATTCTAATACCAAGTATACATGCTCCGAGTAGTAGAACATATATAGGTATAATTGTGTAGATGGGTTCAATTTTGACCTTATCTATAGCTAGGGGTGTTAGCATAGATATCTCGGTATTACTTTGATGCAGACTTTGTAGATTTATTGTGTTTAACTTTATCTTCCTCTCGGTGGTGGCGGAGTCCTCGTTATCTCCCTTCGGTAGGCTCGTAATTTTAAGGGCTTGTCCTCTTACTCGGTCGTCGTTGTTGGTCACGATGAATAGCTTCGTTTGAATGAAACATCCTTTCGGAACAGTGGCTATGTAGCTACCTTGTATTAGGCTGTACTGGTTCTGTGTGCAGGATAGGCGAATTTTGGTCTGTTCTGGAAAGCTTATGACATAATGTCGGTCGTCAAGTTGGTCTACTGCTTCATGGTTCAGCTCGGCGGTGATGAACTGGCAGGACTCGTCGATAGCCTGTGTGCTGACTAGGCGCTGGATGCAGTCCACGTGGTTGCTCGAGTGGAGATTAGGGTTACTCTCGCAAATGTAACCGAAGCTGACCTTCGGGCATTCTGCCTCAATGTACTTAAAATCATTATCATGTGTTGCTAGGAAGGGATGTGTAGGGATAAGGACCTTCTTGTTCTTGTTAGGTACGATGGAAAGTTTGTATAAGTTGTAGGTAACGGGAAAAATGACAGGGAACTTGAAAACTAATACTAACTCTCTGTTACTATAGTAGTAACCTAATTTAATTACTTCGAAATATTCTCTAATACTAATATCTAGAATTTGGTCTCTGTTATAGAGACTGCTTAACCTACTTTTCATGTCCTTAAGAGTTTCTACCTTAAACATAAGATGATGCGTACTTTTCGCGCGAACAAAAGCTAATAAATTTTCTAATCTAAAAAGCTCATTCGCTAGGACCTCTATATTGTCTGATAATATGACTAAGAACTGTGCCAGATGGGCGTACTTTATTATATCTGTTTCCCGCGTTAAATCGCTACGTATTATTTTATTAATAGTTGTCTCAATTTCTTTTTGATTATGGACCAAATCTGATAATATTTCTGAACTTTTAAACATCCAATTTTTATTAATGCTGACACGATTATTAATTTCTGCAACTATTTTATTATCGTTTTCCTGTAATATCTTAATAGCGTTATCGTACCTTATCGCGTCTGTATAGTCTAAGTTGCCTGAAATGCTTTTGATAACTGAACCTAGTCCATCAACCAGACCTCTTTTAAATCGGGTTGGCTCGAAAGTGTCTAATTGACTGGATAAACTATTAATTTTACTCTGTAAGTATTGAACATGTGGTCTATATAATGAAAGCGTTTTATTATGAAATTCAGATGAAATTTTATTTAACTGATCTCGGATTATATTAATATTATAGCGTAATATATCTAAGTTTATAGGTTGTATAAAGGAATGGTAATGGGAGATGATTTTAGTAGTACCAAGGTTAAATGGTAATAAGCCAGGCCCATCGTCTAGGCTGTCAAGTGTTATCTCTTGCGCTTGAACCAGGCTCAGGAGTGGGAGTAGAATCCTGTAACAACCGTGAACTATGAGGTACTCTCTTTAAACGGGATTTAGCAATCGGTCCGCGTTTCTTTCTAGTGTAAATATGTATCGGTAAATCGGCTAATACTACATCTTCCGTGTAGCGAGGGGCTAGTTTTTGACGTGACGCTAAAGGATTCCGTATAAAAACCTTTTGATCGGGTGAATATTCTTGCTCAGATTCGCGATTTTTATTAATGTTTTCTGTAATTTGAGTCCTGTTATGCAATGAAGTCTCATTTATCATGTCAAAAACTTTTTGCATTTTACTTTTGTGTTCTTGCATATATTGTTGAAGAGTATTCTCGGATAAATTTATATCTAGCGGATCGCGTGGGTCTAGATGTCCGGTAATAATATCAAGGGGTCTACATTTTGTAAAACTGTGAATTGAGCTGTTATACGCTAGAAGTGCATAGGGTGTTAAATTAGTTACAGAGTCTCCGCGGCGTTCTAACTTGAGCAATCTTAAATGTTCAAGTAAGGTCGAGTGTAATCTCTCAACCATACCATTCTCATTGGGTGTACATGCTAAGATCTTATGATGCTGTATTCTGTGCAACCTGACGAATTCTAAAAATATCTGATTTGTGAACTCGGGGCCACGGTCAGTAACTACCGTCATAGGTACCCCGTGGTGTGTAGCGAATATGAGAAGAGCTTGGACTACGCTGACTGCTGTTGAATCTTGCAACTGATACGCTTGTGCGTACTTAGAAAAAGAATCAATTATAGTTAGATATTTATGACCTTCTATACTCAATAAATCTAAATGTACTATATCGAAAGGTTTAGTGGGCGGTGGTACAATATGAAACTTTTGTTTTATGGGATTTCTATCATATTTTGCTTTACCACATATATTGCATTCATTAATATACTTAGTTATCTGATCTTTCATCTTAGGCCAGAAGTATTTATGAGATAATGACAAATAACATTCGTTTATTCCACGATGGTTGGTTTTTCCTTCGTGGTAATTTCGAATGATTTCCTGCTGTTTTAAGTAATCTTTGACATTTTCCAATTCTACCTTTGTTAATACTAAGTCCATAGCCGAACATTTAAATGCGTCTTGAATAATTGGAATAATAGAGTACATTCCTAACGGAGGGTTAATAAGTATACCTGTTTTTACCTTAGGGTTAACGAATTCTTTTATTGCATCTACTACATCTTGTCTCATATTAGTTTTAGATATCTGTATGTGAGTTCTTATGTGTGATTCGAAGGGCTTAGAGACGGAAGGTCTACTTTTAATCTCGTCTACGATGGTAAATATGACTTGCCTATTGAAT
Source organism: Cyclophora punctaria (assembly GCA_951394245.1). Taxonomy (NCBI): domain Eukaryota; kingdom Metazoa; phylum Arthropoda; class Insecta; order Lepidoptera; family Geometridae; genus Cyclophora; species Cyclophora punctaria. The sequence goes on from OX596177.1 coordinate 6,805,485, forward strand.
TTATTGAGTGGATAGTCTGAAATAGGAACTTCTAATATTGGGTTTTCTGCGTCAGTGTGTATCGTAGCAGTATCCGAGTTTTCTCCTATATGAGGAGGGTTTTCGGAAGGATTAGCTATTAAAGAGTTAGTTTCCTCATTGTGCAGCTGTACACGGGAAAGTGCGTCGGCGTTTGTGTTGAATTTACCTTGCTTGTATATAACACTATAATCGTACTCACTTAACTTAAGCCTCCACCTAGTAAGCCGTGAGTTGGGTTCCTTTAAGTTCATGACCCATTGGAGGGGTCTATGATCAGTAACAATTTTGAATTTTCTACCGAATAGATAAGGCCTAAAATATTTGGTTGCCCATACAATTGCCAATAGTTCTTTTTCAATAGTGCTATAATTTATTTCGCTACTATTGAGTGTCCTAGAGGCGTAAGCTATTGGTTTGTCAGATCCAATAGGGCCTTGTGAAAGGACAGCACCTATTGCTAAATTAGAGGCGTCCGTTGTCAAAATGAATTCTTTTGAAAAATCCGGGTACTGAAGTATGGGGTCATTTGTTAACAGAGTTTTGCATTTGTCAAAACATTCAATATAAAGCGGATCGAGACTAATTTTCGAGCCCTTTTTTAAGCATTGAGTCATCGGTTTAGTGATCTTAGCGAAATCGGGTATAAACTTTCTGTAATAACCTAGAAGTCCTAAAAATCTTTTAATTTCTGTAGGGGTTTTTGGTAAAGGGTAGTCTTTAATAGCTGAAATTTTATCGGGGTTAGGTTTCACTCCATCCTTACTAATGATATGACCAAGGTAAGCTGTCTCTAATTTAAGGAATTCCGATTTATCCATTTGGACTTTGAAATTCGATTCACGTAGTCTTTTGAAAACCTTTTCAAGATTAACGATGTGTTCTTGGAGTGAAGTGCTAAATATAATAATATCATCTAAATAAACCAAACAGATGACATTTTGGAGACCTCGAAGCACATTATCCATTACCCTTTGGAAAGTTGAAGGACTATTTTTGAGGCCCATGGGCATTCTCAAAAATTCGAAATGGCCGTGCTCAACATTAAACGCTGTTTTCGCAATGTCAGCAGGGTCCATTTCCACTTGATGGAAGCCACTGGCTAAATCTAGCACGGAAAAATATTGACAGTTGCCTAATTTGTCTAACACGTCAGCAATATTGGGTATGGGATATTTATCGTCTATTGTTTTTTCATTTAATTTACGGAAATCTACCACAATGCGCCACTTGGTTTTACCTGATGCGTCTGATTTTTTTGGCACAACCCAAATGGGGGAGCTCCAAGCTGAGTCAGACGGCCTAATTATTCCCTGTTCTAACATTTTATTCATTTGATCTTGTACTTCTTGTCTATGTATGAAAGGATAGCGGTAGCTCTTAGTATACACGGGTTGCTCATCGGTGGTTTTAATGGAATGTTTAATTTGGTTAGTGAAGGTTAACTTTTCACCTTCCAGGTAAAATATATCAGCGTACTGAGAACACAAGTTTTCTATATTAATACGTTCCTCTTTATTCATATGTTTGGTCCGCAGTCTAGAAAGGACCTTTTTAGCACGATCGTTTAAGTGTGAGTGAGTGGCCTCAGAGCACTGGACGTTATGTAACTCGGCCTGTATGGGTCTATCCATTGAAAAAATTATGTCATTTTTACTAGGGTTGTACACTTGTACAAATCCGCGGCTATTCTTAACGTTTGTTAAACATTCTACTATGTGGCAATTCGATACTATCTGTTCATTAACATATGCATCCCCTTTCTGAACATTAATCGGTAATCTAACTAATTTTGAGGTGCCGGCCGGTATAACATCCTCATATAAGTTCGCGTTACGTGAGTCATAAATCTGGATAGGGTTGGTGGCATTACTAGTGGTTAACGACTTTGTTTTAAAATCAATTGTAGCTTCCCATTTATCTAATAAATCTGAACCTATTAAACCATCGAAATAATCGTGGAATTTATAAACAAAGAAAGTCACATCATTATCGTCATTGAATTCCGAGAAACATGGCACGGTAATAGAATAGTCGCTTCGGGTTACCGCATGTACATTGCAAACTTCAAATGGATCGTAATTTAATTTTATGTTATTGAAATAATTACTAACTGCGTCAGGGCTTAAAAACGATTGGTTCGCCCCGGTATCTATTAATAATTTTAACGGAGGGTTGTCTGTCTGTATGTAGGGAAGTTGGCGTTGGGTATGCAGATTGAGTTCTATTTTGGTTTGTCGGACCTGGGGGTTCTCTGAAAATTTTGCCCACTAGTGGGACTGGGAGTGGGACTTGATTCATTAACATCATTATGACTCTCGTTACTTATTTCACCTTGCTCGTAAGCAATTTGGGGGTCCACGAAATCGCTACAGTAGTATTCATGGAGTATGTTTTCCATGCTTTCGTAATAAGGATATTCATTATGATAATAGTCATGTGAATCATCATATTTATAGCAATCATTAAAATTCATCTCCCTCGTTTTGAAATAATTACTTGGGGGAGGATTGCCTGATTTTGACCAATCGTGACCTTTAATAGTTGGGGGTAAGTTTCTGGGCACAAAGTGACTAACTCCGCTCATCGGGCGAGCTGGCTGTGAACCGAACTGTGGTGCAGTATATGTATTATTACGTACAGGCATTCTAAATGTATTATTATTGTAATTAGGTGGTGCGGCCCGGAATATTTGTTGTGTGCGGGAAGGACCGGGTTGGTTGTAGAAGTTATTATTTGATCTCCATTGGGGACCTTGATTGTGCATCATGGGCGGCCTAGGAGGGTTAGGCATAGGCATGTTAAATGGTAATTTCGGCAGGGCCATACTAAAGCCTTGAGGAGGCTGGCCTATCATTTTATGATGAATAAAACTTTGCGACTTCTTATCTGCACTATAATTCTCATTTTTAGATTGTAAGTAGAGGGTATTTTGCTCTTCATGTACATATTCTAGAGCCTTCTCTATTGATACGGGACGCATGCATCGGACACGTGAACCTAATGGGTCTTTTAGACCCCGTAAATAAGCCTGAAGGGTTAACTTTTTGTATAGGTCTCGTTTAGCGTCAATAGTGGTCTGAACACTTTCATGTAGAGACACATAGGTCATTATGGTACTGAACAAGGTTTGGCATCTCTCATAAAACTCTTGGGGTGTACCCGACCCCTGGGTTAGCAACGCGAGGTCATTGTATAGCGCTGTTTCATCGCGCTGGTCTGCGAAATTATTAATCAATGCATTGCGAATACCTGCCCAATCTGATGGTATACCGTTTGCGTTTATCAATCGGGCGGCGGGCCCCGTAACCTTGTTTAAAATGCCATTAATTAAAGCAACCTCAGATAACTTATTTGACGGATCTCTATTAACAATTTCCTCTACCAGTTGGTCGCACAAATGAACAAATCGTGTAAGCACGTTTACATTGCCATCAAATTCGGGTACTAATCTAAGAGCCTTGAAAATTTGGTCCAAATCAGCCATTTTAGATATATCCGAACTCGTATCTGAATTTAAACTACAATCTAACACTAAGTCTCGATTAAAATCGTGATAATTATTCCTACCTTTATTACAATCGCCTAACCTAGGGTTTCCCGAATTCCTTGGATGGAAAATCGTGAAAGGATATTAAAATTATAGCTTAAAAGGTAAAGGGAGAGCAACACATTAAACAATTTTAATGTACTCACAGTATCTGCATTCTCTCTGCTGTATCGATGGCTGGATACTCCGGCTGCCTCCCGACGTGTAGATTCGGATCCTTGAACACGTGGCTTGAGAACCACAGGAACAGCTCCGCAGGGTCTGATGTCTTGCAGGGCAGTCCTCGAGGATCCTACCGACTGCGCCAATTAAGTCAGGTCGGCAGGCCGGTTGCAAAAAAAACCGAGATTACTAGAACAAAATTTATTGAATTAATTACAATTATATTATGTACTAAGTAGATGACAATTGTTCGATGTCAGAACCAAAAGTGATACTTATTACGGAATGAATGTGGCACGTCGCTCGTCGATGTGCGTCACCAAATGCGGAGTCAGCAGCGCTTCATTGTCGTTGGGCTGATGCAATCCTCGTTGTTAAATAAATGTAGTTTCCTTTATCTGCATATTCTATGTGTGGCTCGTACTTAACAGATGTATAACCTATATTATTGTAAAGTTTCATCCAAATCCGTTTAGAAGTTTTGGCGTGAGAGAGTAACAAACATACATACATACACCCATCCTCACAAACTTTCGCATTTATAATGTTAGTAGGATGAAAAGAAAACCTCTAAATGAAGAAATATATGCAAGCACTGAAAAGAAAATATGTAACACAACATTTTCGTTTAAACGGCTATTTTTCATAATTAAATACCGATTATATGCCAAACTTTCCTTCACGTTAAACATTAAGAAGCTTAACTTCACTTTGCGATGCGTGCTTATAACATTAAAAAGTTTAAGGAACTCACCCTAAACATGTTTTATCACTGTTTGAAGTCAAAAGTTTCCTTCGTAATCCTGCGGTCCTAAGAGCTCATTAATGGAGTGATGCAGCTCTTAGTTAACAGAACGACGGACGAACGTTAAGTTTATATTAATTTAAAGTTTACGGCTTCATAATAAAACGTCGCTTTGAAAGATTTTGAATGGAATAAGTTGTAGAAGAAGTACTGTGGACATACTGGTTTCTTAAGTTTGAGCGAACACTACTTAATTTGAATTGTCTCAGTCTTCTGTGACCACGGTTCCCATAAGGGTCCGGAACGTCAGATAAAAAATGAAGTAAAGGCGAAGTGTATCCGTGAACAGAGTACTCTGAATATGGTAGTTAGTGTTGTTAAGTTATTACAAATAAAAACAATTGAGTAAAAGTACTGACCGACAATGTAACAATACGTAATGAATAAGTAACGAGTGCATAGCAATCGTTCCTGCAGTCAGTACAGGGAAGCAGTACTTGCAGCGAGTAATTTTTTTAAAGTAAAGATCTGCGTTGCTCATAGTAAATGTTACATTACGCTTAGTAACATCTATCAAGGCCCACCTTAAGAATAACAACATGTAAACGTTAGACTGAAGATAGGACCAAAGCTTCTTCTTCTCTGACTATCAAATGATGTTCAAAATATAATCTTTACGCTGTTTCTTATAGAGATTCTCCAGAGCATTGGTCGGGTTAAGATCGTTGGCAGAATATAATGGAGCATTATATCATTACAGTAAGTAAAATCGAGTAGGCTAGCGGCCAACCCAGGTGTCTTGAGTTTTCAGACTACCTCAAGGCCTCCGACATGGTCTAACGAATGAAATAACCGATACCGAAATTTTTACGTGCCTTCCGAAGCACGGTAGCGCTCAGATACAAGTGCCAATATCGGCCACTCATCCAATTAGAGTCCGAGCTGCACGTCGCTTAACAATAGCAATGAGTTAACATTGGTTACTGAAGCAATATTAACGAGCGCTAATCATGACAGTAATAATCACCTTTACTAAGGTTCTATTGATGAGAATAACTTATCTTTCTCTTAGAGACTTTAAGGGTCATCACGTTATCATTAACGGATTCATAATAATTAAGTACATACCAAGATGTCACATTGTATTCCAAATTATAATTCAAAACCTTTTACTAAATTATGAAAATACTTGAACAATCCTCAAGTTTCATTAGTACTTAAACATGAAATGGAAGACACAGTTAAATTAAAGTAAGGCACTTTAAAGTGGAATATTAAAGAGTTGCGAAAATTAGAAGTATTAAAACAGACTGTTATAAGTCGTTTCATTACAAATGTACGGACGGACAGACACTGACGTAGAAATAAGTTTTCCTCGAGTTAAAACTCATGAATATTTATCTTGACTTCTGTTGGGAATATAAAGTTTTGAACGTTTCCCATTTGATCAAAGTTTTCTTGAAAAGTACCGAAGATATTTCAGATATGGTATGAAAAACTGCGACGCAAAGTGGAACTACTTAGGCGCAGGTCACGATGAGAATTACAGCAAACTCCGTCTCAAAAGTGATAGTGTCAAAAGATTAAAAATTATGATTACAAGTAATCATTGATTTAATCATTCATTTTACGTACAAATTGAAGAGTTAAAATAAAAGTAATTTATTTCTTTACAGTAAAAGTCATTTTTCTGGGTTCGACTCCGACGACTTTGACGACGAATTTATAATAGTATTTTAAACAAGATCTAGTCTTTAATAAGTTCTCAAAATCACGCGAATATTTTTTTGTAATGTTTTAACGAGCCCAAAATATTCATACTAAATGATAATGAAGTTTGAAAAGACATTCCAAACGGTTTGCAAAAGCGAAAATCTAAAGAGAAAATCTTTAATGTGTATTTTAAATAATTATATTAGACTCATATTTAATTGTTTTATAACTTTCTAGACGTAAAGTCTATTAATAATGCTCAAAGGAAAACTTGGAGATGTATTAGTCTCGTAAGCTAGAATATAATTATTACAATTGAGTTTGATTTTGTTAATAAACATGTTCACATTAATGCATATAATTAATAATGATTTAGTACTAAAGTAAATATTCCATTATTAAGTTAAAAAACCTTTTTTAGTTGCTTTTATAATGCATCTTCTTTAAAACAATACAACTTCAACAAAAAAATATGTTTTGCCTCATTTTGGAAGAAAATAGATTCTTTGTTTTCTAGTCCTGAAGTATGAGAACGCAATGTAAATTCAAAAGCAAACTCATACTGAATTTTCATAACAGACATCAAAGAAAATTCAAGAAAAAAGGCTAACAGAAAAATTTCATGCCATTTCAAAAATATCACACAATCCGTAAGTAAAATCAACAACAGTAGAAGACAAAGTGTGCTTAAACAGAACGGGAGGTTCGCACAACTTTTGTTTGGAATTAGAGGTAAACACATTAGGTAGCGTGTTTGTATAGGCGCCGGCATTACCAAGAAACTTGTTTTGAACCGAGACAAAACAAACCTCGACTAATCAGGGACAAGTTTGCCGATTTAGATTTTAAAAACAAATTCAAAATGTTGTCTTGGATAAAGCTTATGTACTTTGAAGTCTGTTTTTCTTTAGACTACGTCAGCCCCAGTGGTATGTGCCTGCTTACACCCGGGTTCAAGTCCCGAGTAGACTGAAGTATGTTTCCAATTTACTTTTCAAACATGGCTCGGGTTTGAGAAAAATATCTTTAAAATCTTTTCAATTAGTAGTACGAGTATGCATGTTCTCAGACAAAAACTTTTCAATTACTTGCAGCTTCATGCTCATTTACACCTAAATTCAGTCTCCAATTGATACACCCTCTGTAGGTAAAGTTGTAGAACATTTAAGTTGCTAACTTCAGGTATCATTAGGAGCTTCTTGGTGTTCCTGGACTAGAGCATGATATTCAGCTATTATTTCAAAAGTTAGCTGTCGGAGATAGTTTTGATCTAAGAAAGAGCTTTTACAAATGTTTTGAATGTATTATTTTGAGAACTCTGGGATAATGTCTGGTATTGTATTTCTCACAGTCTATCAGTTTTGTGAATAATTGCGGCTTTTATCCTTAACAGTTATACTAATCCTATAAATAGGTAAAAGTAAGTTTGTTTGTTAGTGAGTTCGAGCTTATCTGAGGAATTACCTGTCCGATTTGCATAATTCTTTTTGTAATAGATAGTCACTTTTAACAGGAAGGTATTGGCTTTATCATCCCAAAATTCCCACGGGAACGGGCTCAACGCGGTTAAAACTACGGGGCGCTATATTAAATAATTAGCACATATTCAATAACCATAAAAAAAAATCCATTTTAACTCTCGATAAACCTCTGAAAAAGTACTACATGAAAGGTTTAAGATGCAAAACAACAAAGATCCTTACCAAGAGAGCCGAACACCAAAGGATTGAATTTAATTAATACAAAACCTATCAGCGAAATACAAATTTATTACCGCACCGTTTATTAGTCCGATAATAAAACAGCAACTTGCTATTAAACTTTGCAAAAGATGAGATAAAAACACAAGGGGGTCGGGACGTTCCGTATCACCTCGGTAAATTACTTGACAAGGGAGTAATAATCTTTATCGCAGATTACTTGAGTTATGTACCATCGGACGCACTTTGATATGTTTAATTAAATACTTTAAAATGTGTGGTCCGATTTTATTATCCGTACGAATGCCAAACATTATCAAGTTAATGTGGGGACTGATTCAAATGAAATAAAATATGTTTATTGGTTTTGAAAATATATGTTTAATTTACGCTTTAATATTATAGGCAATTTAATATGTATGTTTATTAATTGCTCTAAGCTCAAACTTTAAGAAAATGTGAAACTTCTTAATTTTTTAATTGTATATCAAACTCACACTTGTAACTTGCTAGAGAGAGTGACAGAGACAAATAAACAAAGTCATGTTTAATATGTATATCAAATATAGCAAGATCAAATAATATAATGTATAACAAAGTTTTCGCAAATTATTCAAGAAAACTTTCCGCGTGTGAGTAACAGCACTTGAATGTTTCGTTCAAAAATAAATTTAATTGTACGGGGAATTCTCATGAAACTTCCGGCAATTAAACTTCCCATGTAATATTGGTACGAACAACAATACTTTCGCAAACTGTCTTATATTTTGTATTTGATATCAAAAACGTGTTTTTGGAGAATTCTCCAAACAAACGGGCGTGTTTGGAGAATTCCGTTTTGGGTTTAAACGTAGAATACCAAATTGCTTTGTTTGAATGTTCTGCGCAACTTTGATGGGACTTCTTTGTTTGTTAAATAATTACCATTGGAAATAGAATCGCTTTACAATAGTTTTGTGGAATATTTTTGAGGATCCGATCGCAATATAAGTAGTAATGATTTTATTCATCTTGGGCGGTAACTTCAAAAGTTTTATAATATAAAGTCATTTCTACTGAGTATCTTTTGTTTCTATTTTCTACATAGAAAATGTTTTTGATAACTCATAACGATTTTGAAACTCTTATCGGAACTCGTATTGTAATAGAACCTGTATAATAATATGAACATTTGGGTTTTAGAACTAATAATATTTTGGTTCGAATCAATCATTAGTCCAATTAATTAATATATAAATTAGCTATCTAGGTCAACAAATAAACACTAATTTACAACTGATTATAATAAGAAGACATATTTACAACTACACGCCGATATAATTAAACATTTACACTATCGTAAATTAGTACCAAAGTATATTACTGTTAAATATTTATTGCAGTCGTAATTAGCTTCGTGCCTTCAAGGATTGCGCAACGGGAGTAAATTAGGCATTCCTTCTGTACATACAGTTTACATCAACATGATTGTTGAATAATGTCAAACGGATAGGAAAACACTTTGGCGAGTTTACACGGTTCTAAGAAGATAGAGCGGTTGCCTTTTCATGTGTTTGGTATTCAAAGGGAGGGCAGTTAGAATGATTAGCTAAAGTTTGGTTGTGTTCGTTTATGTAGAAAGATATACTCGTATATTGCCGTTTACATGTACTCTAGGTTTTAGACGTAGTAACTATTTAGTAATCTGTGGTTTTAGGCACTGAAGTTATAACGAATTAATATAGAGTATTGAAACACGCATAAAATATAATACACAAAAGTAATTAGTATATTAACCAGGTATATCAATGTAATGTATATTTAGAACTTGATTTTTTCAAATATGCCTTTTAATACGTAGTAAAATCAAAGTAACATTTTTTATAATAAAAAAGACATCGATTTTAATAATAAAATATGAGTAGTTCAAGAGCTTTTAGATTAAAAATCAGTGAGCTAAAAGACCAATATCTTTCTCTTATCTCGAATTGAAATTGAAACATAATATTCCGATTAGTGAGATCAGAAAATCCCGTTAAATTGAAATCGGACGGACTTGCTCGGGGCGAGATCCTTCATTAACTCCTTCGATTTTATGCCAAAAATCTTTTTCGATTCCTTTCCTCTAAAAGCGTTTCATAATTTCTCGAGGCAACAAAAAACTTTTACGTACTTCTAAATACTTAAATCCCTAATCCTTGTTTATTAGCAAAATTGAGATTGTTTGGTATTATTTTTTGCAGCAACTCTTTAATTGGTTTCGTTTTAGCATCCGTAAATTTTCCAATTGCTATTTACAGTGTGCTTTCGCTTATTTCGTTTACATTTTATAGATTTCTTTGGTCTACAACCATGGCATGGCATTGAGCAAAAGCTTGGTGATCAGCTTACGGTTCAATCACACAGAAGTTTTGTATTAATTTGAATATTCCTTTTCATTGGATCCATCGCTACTAGATGTATTTTTTTCACGGCATTTTATCGGATCGTAATTTGTTACTGGAGTTCTTAGATTTTTGAATAAAATGTATTGCAATGCCACCTGTCTAGTCGGGCTTCTCAAAGTTAATTCAATGGATAATATAATGAACAGATTTTTTTGTATCAAGTTGCCATATGGCTCATTCAAAACCCAGTCATTATTTTAATTGTTCGCAACAAATTATTTTGGATACAACGAGTACAAAGCCAGCAATTTCTGTGATGATACTTTGATGTTGTTTTCTTCTCGTTTTTACCAAGAAACAAAGACATTGTAAACGATTGTATGATACATGCTTACAAAGTTGTTTTTCTCAAGGACTTTATCAACACGATACTGTTTTATTACAAAGTTCTATTAACCAAGTCTAAATAAGAGAGTGTGTTTGTGTTTTGACTATTGAAAGAGTTAAAATTAATGAGAGATTTAAATTTTAAGGTCATTTTACACTGTTTTTAATGTTATATTATTTTTTGTAGTTACCATTATTGTTACGATAGAAACAACATTAGATAAAGATTAAGATATTTTTCAAAAACGAAAATTCCTAAAACTTTCTTAGTTATCAAGAAAACATTAAAGCTTTGTCTGAGCCAAACATTTTTTTCTTGATATAATAATTAATTATTCCCTTACAGGGTCAAGCCGGTAATCTTTGTTCTTTGACAATAACTTCGGCCCGGGTGCCCTTTATAGTTTTTTTGTGTTCATAAGCTTGGCATGTGTTTTTGCGGTAGCGCGACGCCGTCAACTAAATGACTGATCTCCATGTGTCAGCTACTTTTACGGCAAAGATTAGTTAATTTGGTAGCTTCTGGTGGAAATTATTGCCCACAACTGCCGAACTTAACAAATAGCAATCTTTCGCATTTTTTTTGGCCTCATCAAAAAATGTGGCCATGACGTACTCTCATAAATTTTGGTAATAGACAACCAACTCGTGACGTCATACAAGTATTGTAAACAAAAGAAAAAAAATCTATGCAAATAATAAATCTGATGATTGAATTGATTGATTTGAATAATATTTTTTGTAATGGAAAACCACATATATGTAGCAGGTTATAAGTTACTTTTCATCGAGATGTTCCGTAGGGCACAACGCGTTTGAAACTGCGCAAGTCTCAAAAACAAAAGCTTATAGAATTCGGATGACGTCATGATTGGTATTTAATTACAGCAATGAAGACATTTTTATATAACCTGTTTTTCATAGAACTGTTTTTAGACTGTAAAAATACATACAAACTGTGTTGCTTTACTCACAGGATCGTATTACTGTCTTATACGGAACGTTAAAAATGAAGACGGACTTATTGCCTACGAGCCCACTTCATTATTATCTTTGTCTTTGAAAGCAGATTTACCGAAGCGCCATGAACCATGAACCGTGCAGAATGCTTCACACATTGCCATAAACGGACACATGTCGGCTTGCTTTGTTAGAACCGACGAACTGTCGTACACATTGTTATGATTATGAAATAACTTGTGCTTAGTTAGTGGTTTGTGTGTTATTGAAGATAATTAGTCGATTTATTAAACATGTTCATTATTTTTTAATGATTTTTAAGTTGGTAGAGTAGAGTATTATATTTGGATATTGATGCGAATTTTTGCTATTATTAATTGGGTTATATAATGAAAATATGCTAGCCTTTTCTATAAATGAATCGGTATAAATCTAATAACTTGCCAGTTGTTCAAAACAAAACAATTCTATCAAAACAAACAAATTCAACATCGAAAACGTTTCTTTGAAAACCTTCATTAACAAAGTCTAAATCAAATAATAAAAGTTGATACCTTATTTGTCAAACAAAGAGGACGTGCAAGGGTTGTACCCCTTTAACAACAAACCGAATAAACAGTAACATGATTTACCAGTTCAAATCCAATTAATTCTTAATTAACTATTCATATAAAACAAAGTTGTGACTCGGTTCGGAGAGCATGCTGTACAGTGTTCGCTTACATTGTAAAAGGATTAAAGTACCAACTTTTGCCCGGCAGAGTTGAAATATACGTTAAAATGCGGGGCGTCTCAAATAACTGAGGGTGTCTTAAAACTGGTTGAGATGTAGGGGTAGTAAAGTATGTCGGCATGCTCTGAACGGGGAACTAATTAATCCAATGAGAGTCGTCTTTGCACTAACGAGTATCGTCATTTGGGATCCCTCGGTTTCGCAAGAAAGTATCGCGCTTAGATATTGATGCAGATTATATTTTATAGATCGAGTTATATCACAGTATAATTGAGATGAAAAGTTTTAACCTTAAGATAACCTGAAGATTGTTAATTTATTATATCTACTATATTTTATATAATACATCTATGAGATGATGCAGAAAAATATACTTATTCATAAATAATTTAGTCCAAAATCACCATTTATAAACAAACCTCGATTTGGAAATATAAAATATCAGCGATTACACAGATACATATTCAATAATATTCCACGAATCCTATAAAATACGCATCAAATTAAAATTCAACACAAAATAGGCATGCCCATAAACAAACAACGTTTTGTATTTTGATGAATGGCCAAACAAAATGTGATTTATTTGGCATCTTTGTACAAATGTACAGAGATAAGCTCACAATTGAAATAGACGAGCTAGCTGCTGTCCGTGTGAATTGATTGATTATATCACGGGAATTGTGGGGATGTCTTTTTGATTCGACATCTCCTTAGGTTTTTATTTAGATTGAAAGTTTCCGTTGATCCCGAAGGTAATGCCATTGGTATTTTATCTTAGTATTCAAAATCAATAAAATATAGGATACTTGGTGACCAACTTCTTGGCATGGTTTGTCAATCAAATGAATCGGCTATTTACCACCCATCCAAGTACAGTGCAGCCTTGCTTAATAAAATAATCACGATGAAATTGGTTAGAATCATAAAATGTTTGATACCTTCTAATTCATTAGTATGTGGCTCAATAATAGGATGTTAATGATTGGCATCATATAATTTATGAAACTTAAATTATATGATCAGCACATCTACATGGCCAACATCAAATAATATTTATTATAGATAACTTACCACAAAAACTTTTCCAATATAACATAACATTTTCATACAAAATTATCAGAAAACTCATCGGAAACTAGCTAATCTGCAGACGGATTCGGGTAAATTAGCCTCGTTTGAGCTCTTTAGACGAGAAATCAGAGCCAGCTTCCACGTGGATGTGCCATAATAGAGATCGTTAGTAAGAATGGGATAGCTATTTTCGGTTTTTTTCGAGTCATCTAGGCAATCGTTTATCACGGCCTGTTGTGTTAACTTTTATCAAGCATTGTGTAAAAGCTGTGGAGACGTCGTTAGTAAAGTTTTGATAATGTTGTTGTTTGTATAGGCCTACTGTTAAATTATCATAGTGATACAACATTTTCTATATTTTGTGACAGTGTGGGTAGTGTTTTGGCAACAAAGTATATTTTCAACTACTACAAAAAAATACCTATAATGTTATTCAATTTTTTAATAGAAATAAGCTAAATTGCTCAGAGTATCAGAATTTCAGGAAAGTATTTTACATGTGTATGTTTTTGTAAGTTCCAACCTAAAATGCATAATAATGATGTTTATTTTTTCTTCTTACTCCATGTATTTTTCTGTTATTATTCGAGCAGTCATCTCGGACTTAAGGCTCATTAGTTAAAAGTAACTGGCTGGTAATTCGACATCGTCATTTGCCAAGATACATCAAAAGAGATTACTTTGCAAATACCAGTTTGTAATTTAGTAGTAATAGGGCATTAGTTTAACAAATTAGATGGAGACTTCAATAAAGTTTGATAAATATTTTAAGATTACCTTCGGATGAAAGGTACTTTACATTTTATCAGCGACATTGACTTATTGATTAACATTTTGTTAAAATAGTTTTTAGCTCCGTAATCATTAGATTTATAATTCAAAAGCTTTGAAAAAAGTTACAAGTGCGGAGCCAATAAGCAAACAATATATAATGTGCAAGTGTGTAATGTCGAATATCGTATTTGTGGTTCTTCGCAGTAGTCTTTTCAGTATACCCAAACAACTTTACGTCAATCTTATGATAGCAAACCGTAAAGATAAAAGAGAGGTTCGATAGTAAAGTATTAATGACCAAATGAATCGTACATTTCTCTTATCGCCAAGAGTGAGTCAGCATCTGAGGATCAATTACCCCGAATCAGAAGGATAGGCTGGTATAAAATAGAATTGACTTGTTCGCATTTTTGGTGCAAAAAACTTAGTGAATGGTATGGGGTCTCTAGTTGTTTCTGGTTGTCTCTGGGGTTTTTATTGACATTTACCCCGTATTTGGGTAGTATCCAAAGTTTCACGTTATTTTAGACTAAATCGAAAGACAAACCTTCGGTTCGAATAAAATACGAATCAAGAAATTCCGGGCTAAGGGCCTCATTCATAAACGCTTATTAACAGCAATTGAACTATCAAATGATTTGTCCCTTTCCGACGTACGCTATTTGCCAAAGAGCGAAAGAGACAAAACACTTTAAAACACTGTTTAAGTCAAATATCGTTTTTGAATATAAGACTTTATCTTTACAGTTAAAATGTTTATCGAGTGGTTTCCAACTTAGAAGTTAGGATATATCTGATGCACTTATGATATTAAATTAGAAATTATAATAAAAAATCTACGAAAATAGCATTCGAAATCTTCAAATTACGTAAGCTTACAAACTAATTAATTTGAGACTCTGCGTTAAGTCCCTTGATCCTTGCTCCTTCAGAAGTTCCTCCAGAATTTTAAATAGGATGTATCTGTGTTTTGTCAAAACGTAATTTGAATAAAATTAACTTTACGCTTACAATATTCATGAAACGTATTTTCGTCTTAACTTAATTTTCATACAAATTTTTTTTTTATTGCTGAATTAAAGTAGTGTTTTTACTAAGTAAAATAGACTAGCCGCGCCCCGCGGTGTTACCCGCGTTGTACCCGGTCCCGCAAGAATTTCAGGGTAAAATGTATCCCATGTGTTATTCTGATGTATATTATATAGTTTATATTATATTACTGTAGTTTTCATCCAAATCCCTTCAGTAGTTTTTTAGTGAAAGAGTAACCAACATACATACAGACATATATCCTTACAAATTTTCGCATCTATACTAATATTATAAAGCTGAAGAGTTTGTTTTGTTTGTTTGTTTGTTTGTTTAAACGCGCTAATCTCAGAAACTACTGAACCGATTTGAATAATTCTTTTTGTAATGGATAGCCACATTCAACGGAAAGGTTATAGGCTATTTTTCATCCCGGAATCCCCACGGGAACGGGCACAATGCGGGTAAAACCGCGGGGAGCTGCTAGTTCATAATATTAGTAGGATATTTAACAAAATAGCTTATGAAATGAAATATTTTTATTTAGTGAAATCCCTTTCGAATCAAAAGTGTGTAAATAAATAATGGGACACATACTGGCTCGCTACCTACTTTAAAAGTTAGCAAAAAGTTCAATACACTCGAGCTGGTTTTGAATTTCATAAACTAGGTGTTTTACTAGAGTTTGCTACAGAGGTGTTGAAATACTCAATATAACACTTTTTACCAAAGTTTTACAGGAATACGTATAACAGACTTTCAGCGCAGTAAAGTATTGAATATTTGAGTAACTTTGGTTTTGTTTTAACTGCCAACGTAAAAAGGGGTGATATAAATTTGAAATCTGTGTGTCTGTCTTTCTTTTACTGTTACTGTTAGCGTGTATCATCCCATTGTTGGGCAAAGGCCTCCCCCATTTCCGCCACTGTTCTCGATTCGAAGCCACCAGCTGCCAGTCCCTCTTGTAGGCGTCCAGCTCGTCCCGCCACCCCCTGCGCGGTCTGCCGCGACGTCGCCTCACTGTCTCCGGGCGCCACACAGTGGAAATTTTGGCCCACAGCGTGTCAGGCATGCGGCAGACGTGACCAGCCCAATCCCATTTCAGCTTAGCGGCCTTTTCACCTACATCGGCGATTTTAGTTCGGGAGCGCAGTATTGTATTATCTATTATAGCTTTTAAATTATTTTCAAGTTCTTTTAAATAACTGTAATTGGAAGTCTTCCTAGCTAGGATTAGATCAAAACAATAGGCTTGGTGTACAAAATGTTCACTTTATCTTCCACGTACTTAATGTGAAATGTACGCATAATTAACGCCTTTAAATCTGACTATACGATAGTACAAACCGACCCTAAGGCTGTTCTATTACTAGTCCAACTTAATAAGTACGAAGTTACGTGTTCCGGCTAAACACACACCTTAGACATCTCACGAGACCTTACTCGAATCCTTGGAACTGTCTGGAGAGACCTAGCTACGACGAAAATTCAAAGTACACTAAGCGTACCGTGTATATATATAGTAGTACAGTGTACTTTGTTAGCTCTTGAATTACCTCGAAATATCTAAGAGAATTTAAGTCATATTATAGGCTTATGTTTCCATCTATAATATTATTATAAAGAGGTAAAATTTGTAAGTTTGTTTGTTTGTATGTTCGAGGTAATCTCAGGAATTATCCGTCCGATTTGAATAATTCTTTTTGTAATAGATAGCCACATTCAATAGGAAAGTTATAGGCTATTTTTCATCCCGAAATTCCCACGGGAACGGGTACAACGCGGCTAAAACCGCGGGGCGCTGCTAGTCATAAATAAAATGTTCATGATTGAGAGCAGTATATTTTGATCAGACCTACCTACCACATGCAAAAGCCGAGCCGAGCGATATTTTAATAACACATGCAGTTACTAATAATACCTTTTACCTATTAATACCTTTTATAAAAAAGCTAGCAGTGCCCCGCGGTTTTACCCGCGTTTTGCCCGATCCTTAGGAATTATAGCATAAAAAATATCCCGCCTGCTGAATGTGGCTTTCCATTACAAAAATAATTATTCAAATGAATTGGTACAAACAAAAAAACAAGCACAAAACCGCGGGGCGCTGCTAGTATTTTTAATAACACAGTATAAGTCTATATACCTACTTTAAAGATTCAAATACACGCTAGTTCGAACTGAAAGGTTAATTTTACATACAAGATTTAAAGGTTTGTAGGAAATAGTATTTTTTTAAGTCTGAGTGCTGAGAGCTCGGGCACGGCTGCGGCGCGCCGCAACGCACTCTCAACGGTCTCTCAGAGTGAACGTAGCTACCTATTGTACGAGTAGATATTCTGCTTTATTGAATCAATTTATACCTTAGTGTATAACGCAAAAGATCTATTGTTTTTTTATAAAATATAAAGAAAAAAAGAAATAACCAAATTATGTTCATATTAAAATAAACCACCTCTCATCGATCTTGGTGTAAAAGAACCCTTTGCATCAGGAATGAGCCAAAGAGCGGCCAGCCCAGTCATCTATACCTAAGACAGTGTACAGTCACCTTAATAAAAACATTTTGCAGGTACAAACCTCCCAACATTTCACCTGTCAGACTCAGTTATATTAATTTCAAAATAAATTTTATTCCGAATGAAATATATTTAAAGAGTTTCTAACATTCTTTGCAAAAGGTTATTCGAGCGGGGTCCTATTCAATGTGCATCGCGTCGCTGCCGGTCAGTTCAAAAGAATGTTGAATTTTCCTTTTAAACTTGTTGGAATGGGAGCGGACCCTGAACAGTTTTCAGGATGTGGCTTCTTTGGCCGGATATTGAAGGGTAAACTGTGTGCTGGTTTAGAAACTTGCAAAATTACGTCATAGAACTTTCAATAAGTACTTCAAGTTATATGGTTACAAACACGATGTAGAAAACGCAGTTAAAACTTCGTTCTTCCGTGGATACAAATATGAAATTTTAGTTTCAGCAAGCGGCAACTGAAAGAAGAAAAATTGATTTCATTACAAAAAATATACCCATTTGATTTAATAAAAACTGTTCTGAGAATCTGTATATTTTATTTACAACTAGCAGCGCCCCGCGGTTTTACCCGCGTTGTGCCCGTTCCCGTGGAAATTTCGGGATTTTTTTTACATAAAAACCTTCCTCTTGATTCACTCTATCTATTACAAAAAACCGCATCAAAATCCGTTGCGTAATTTTAAAGATTTAAGCATACAGACAAACAGACAAACAGAAGACAAACAGACGCGACTTTGTTTTATACTACGAGTATGTAGTGATGATATTGTATATTGTATTCCACAATAAATAAACCACATTTTTCATCTCATTTTCAGGCAGGCTGAAGACGTTAGAATTGCCGCTGTGATGTGAAGGTAAGTGTTCTGAGTTACATTACTGTACATACTTTTTTGTTTCAAACTACTCATTAAAAACCCATTGAAACACCAGAAAAACATTACTATTTAACCACGTCATACCTTTACTTATAAAACATTTAAGTAAATCCACGTAATTGATATACCAAAAGGAATTTCATCAGATGAAATGAGCTACGAAATTCAAATTAGTGAAATTTAACACTTTGAACATTACTCGATGTTAAAATCTCATCCCAGTGATAATCCGTTACAAATTAACTGTTTTAAAATGGATGAATTTATAATATTCCTAGGTAATATTTAACTCATGCTGTAGCTGAATATTATTTGTACGTTACTAGACGTCACGTGCATCTGATTCGGACCGGGTCATTAATCATTGGGACATACAACGTGTTGACCCGCCAGCTACGCTACTACCAGTACTACGGAAATAGGGAACATTGTTCGATGTTAATAAGAAAATTGCCGTTGAATTTAATTTGTATTATGCGTAACCTTTTTTGTGAAGGTTTTGGATGTGGGGTGTATTTTTTTTTGGGGCTATTTTCATTTGTTAATGTAGTATGTTCGTGAGTAGTAATAGTCGAATAAGTCGGTTCTATCTAAGCATAACCGTTTTGGAACTTTGGAGAGCACGCTTAATTGTTACGGTTGTGTCAATCAGACCCTGTTGGAGGCTTTTAAGCGGACTAAAAGCTCCGATACTAGGGTTGATCAATAGACTCTAAATTACTTAGGTTTTAGTCGAAACGTTACACAATCCAATAAGCTCATAATATAGAATGAGTACATATTACCTACTAGCAGCGCCCCGCGGTTTTACCCGCGTTGTACCCGTTTCCGTAGGAATTTCGGGATGAAAAATATATATAATAACCTTCCCGTTGAATGTGGCTATCTATTACAAAAAGAATTATTCAAATCGGTTCAGTAGTTTCTGAGATTAGCGCGTTTAAACAAACAAACAAACAAACAAAACAAACTCTTCAGCTTTATAATATTAGTATAGATCTGTGCAACGACAAAAAGGTTCCAAGTTAGACTGTTCAAACCGAAGTAATTAGTGTGTTTTAAAAATATAGACTAAACTAATTTTCGTTTTTTCTTCAGCCAATTAACTTTCATAACTAAAGTAAATTGAAAGGTGACGAATGCGAAACCCGCTTATTAGAAAGTTAATTCTAAAAAACATGGCTAAGTATAGTTTTTGTGAGAAAGGATGCCTCGAGTCCTCATAATTATAATGAGTATGGATGTTGAACCCGACACTTAAATTGACTCTAATGGTTTCAAGTCACACCTTTTTCCAATAAACGACGTAGTTTTGTCTAATTATAATGTAAACTTAAACTTAACTACTGGGGAACAGAATGCTAAGTACATGTGTTATGTACAGTTATATATGTATATTGTATGCTTGACATAATTTTAAAGGAGAAATCGTCTCAAATAAAAAGTTTTATTTGTCATCTGTATGATCTGTATGACACTAGCAGCGCCCCGTGGTTTTACTCGCATTGTGCTAGTGGGAATTTAGGGATAAAAAATATCCTATAAACTTTCCCTTACTGTAGTTATCCATTACAAAATTAATTATTCCAATCGGATGTTAGTGAGATAAGCGGTCAAACAGAAAACTGATCAGCTTTATTTATTAGTGCGAGATAGATATAGATTCGAGAAAAGGATGGCACGACCACGGAAGAGCGAAGTACATAATGTGTGGTATGGCTGTACTGCTTTTTTGCTCTACTTGGCGGTTTAGATATGATAGAGTATGGAAGTGATGTGATGAACAAGGGATGTGACTAATAGGACGGGCTTTTTTTTTCAACTGAAGTTTTAAAAGAATAACCAAAATAGAACAAAACTATCAAAATATTTCTTACTGCAATAACGGGTTTGAATTTGACATAGAATCGGTAACTAGATAAAAATCCCGAATAATAATTTAATAGCTCGTAAAACCATATCGGTACTACAATCAGTACAGTGCTTATTTAGGTAATAAAAATAACTTGTTTAGAAAGTACTTAATTTGTAAAATATTTTAATTGTCACGTAGTTTCGAAAAAATGTTTGACATTTGGTTAGGGCATTGCAGGCCTGATTGCTCGAAAAGTAAGATGATTCCGTGCTTCGGAGGGCACGTTAAGCCGTCGGTCCCGGTTACTTTCTACGGATAGTAGTCGTTACTTGAGCCATGTCAGAGGCCTTTGGCGGCTCAATAACTTTGACACCAGGATTGGTCAGGTTGGCCATCCACTCGATGAAGAAGAAGAAGAAAAATACAAGGAATGCAACGTCACGCGACCCGTAACCGGCCCGCACCCGCACTATGCTTATCTTGCTCTTAAGACATTCTTTCGGATTTTGAATTCGGTTAAAATGTAAGATCACCACAAAATGTAATTACTAAGACTTAATACTAACTACTTTCAGCACTTATGAAAGAAAATAATAAATAAAATGAACCATTAAACACTACTTTCGGTACTTACCTTTCTCACCAGCGTTCTCAATTTAAGCGACTTCAATTTAAGCACAGTCCAATCTCCATACCTGAAAACCAACCAAGAATTTGCTACAACCTTTAATAACAACTGCTAGTTTTAACAGTTACTTTTCAAATTGTCTACTAGAACGACGGAAATACTCGCAATGCTAAACACTAGCGGCACACCAAAGACGATGCCTCAAGTTAAAACAGAAAACAGGATAGCTGAAATTAATATAAATTATTACTTTACTGTCGGGGAAGCAGCTTTTCTTGCATTTCTATGAATGCGAAAGACCATTTTTAATAAGCTTGTCAGAAAATCTCGTGAGAAAGTCCTTTAGCCACTTTTAACCCTATAACTGCATACCGGGGTATAGATACCCAATCTATACTAATATTATAAAAAGGTAATTTTTTTAAGTTTGTTTGTTTGTATGTTTGAGGTAATCTCGGGAATTATCAGTTCGATTTGAATAATTCGTTTTGTAATAGATAGCCACATTCAACGGAAAAGTTATAGACTCCCGAAATTCCCGAGAGAACAGGTACAACGCGGGTAAAACCGCGGGGTACTGCTAGTGATCAATAATTTGTATTTCTTTTCTTTACTAAAAAGTCCTCCATTTAAAGTTGTGTAACTGATTTATAAACGGCTATTTAATATGATTGTTATAATCACTGAATATAATACGTATCATAAAACGGGTTTATTGATGCAATGCAATGTATGGTAATTACTGGTCACTGACAGATGCGTGTGTCGTACGAAACGGCCCGGAAATGGCCGCCAAACCGGATATTGGACAGTCAACCGCTTCTGTATCGGTTTGAATGTTCACTAGACCTTGTTATAAGTAGTTTTACTACTTGATTGATATCGCGTTTAAGGGTTATTGGTGGTTATTAGGGTTTAATTTTTAATGAGATCTCTTAGACTTTTTTTTCAAAATTATATGAAATAGTTGAGTGGTCCAGTTTTTTAGGAAATCTTATTTTAAATAGAGTTTCGACTAAATAAATGCAATTTTTTGTTGTTTTAACTAGTAAGACAAAAAGTTTATTAGATCAAATAATAAAATTTTAATTTAGTAACGTTTATTTTACCACATAATTTTATTTTGATTTTACTTTGAATGTGATTTATTTTTAGGTTTTATAGGCGAGTACATAGAAATAATTGTTAGTTGCAGTTTTTATGTTACTGAGTAAGTTAAATTGTTTGCTTTCCTATGCCTTTATAATAAAATAAACAATTGGGTTAATTAAAACAACGCTCAAACAAATTAGCTTATAATCAAAACTTAATATTGAATATTAGCGATTGCAATAAAGCAACACTCAGACCATTAAAAATTCTTCACCCACGTTCCTCGCCAGTACATAAACCATATCTACAATTAATATTCCCTTCCGCTAATAACAGGCCTGCTAATAATTCAGAAGGTTACTTAAAATAAACATAATATCGACTAACACTATTCCCAAGTCCCGACACGGCACGGAAATGCACTGCGCAGTCTGTTAGCCCAGTGACATGTCCGGCAAACCAGAAATATCTACGGGTTTCAGTGATAAATACGCTAGAAATCTGGGTTATTAACTATTTATGGCTGTATTATTTATGTTAACTGTTGCCCCGCAGTTTTGTTCACATTTGTGTTTTGGGGTATATTTCAAATGAGAACGCTTTGTGTATGAATTTCAATAATTATTTGTGATCTGTTTGTAGGATTGGAATTGTTGTTTGAATTTGAAATTGTTACAAAAATTAACTTGATATAACACTAAATATACGAATGGCTAAGGAGGATGGTAGAAGATAGAGAAAAGTGGACAGTTCCATCGACAAGAGCTTAAGAGCTCTTGTCGATGAAATACTGGACTAAACTTAAGAGTTTAAGAAGAAGAACAGTATGAGTTCACAAAATACTTTATTTTTCGCAATATTTGTTTAATGTACATAAAATAAAATAACAGTTAAAAAAATATATTAGCCTATAATGTCTCACTGCACAGCTGTATGTCCCACTGCATGTCAGTACAGTGAGGAGAAAAAAGAAGATTACTTACATGTTACATACTTAGTAAGGGGTGAGTATAGAATATCAAGGTAGAGCATTTTCAAGTAGGCCATTGAATTCAATCAAAAAAGCCTACTCACTGACCGCTACAAATATTATATTACGAACAATATAGATAGTAGTAGTGTGTCAGTCAGACGGTAATTACAATCAGACCTGTAGGCACCCGTCACGTTGATATTCAAGCTAGATTTATGCACTAATTTTGCAGACCTACGAATAGCCGGACACAGTTTTCACCAAATCCGTTGTCGGTTTTGGCATTGTTGTCCCGCAGAATTGTGGTTTCACCGCGCATCCTACAATGCAAGTATACTTTCATTATGTGGTTTTGGTGATCTTGTATTTTTTATGTAGGTTCTTGTGGTTTCAGTGTAGTTATATAAGTTAGTAAGATTTTACGATCTGTAAGGCAATAAGGCTTAACCCAGTATAGCCAGTATAGCTTAGAAAAGTTTCAGTTACAAATAATAATTAGGTATGTTTAGGTAATGTATGTTAGATCTAAGTTAGTCCATAGCGCCATGATTATTTCAAGTAGTAACGTTAGGCTTAAGTCCCTTGTAAGTTAAAAATCTGTTAATTAAGCCTAAGTTACCAACGTATAGTTGAACGTTTAAATCATACGATTGTTTCCTTGTATCAAAGCAAGCTATCGTAGTCAATGCCACCACAAGATGATGAACTAAATTAACTCATTCCTGTAATCAACAATATTAATTTTAATTGTATACCTTACTAGCAGCGCCCCGCGGATTTACCCTCGTTGAGGCCGTCTTCGTGGGGATTTCGGGATGGAATATAACCTATAACCTTTCTGTTGAATATGGCTAACCATTACAAAAAGAATTATTCAAATCGGATTGGTCGTTTCTGAGATTAGCTCTTACAAACAAACAAAGTTAGAAACTTTACTTCTTTATAATAGTACCAGCAGCGCCCCGCGGGTTTACCAGCGTTGTGCCCGTTCCCGAGAGAATTTCAGGAATTTTTATACATATAAACCTTCCTCTTGAATCACTCTATCTATTTAAAAAAACCGCGTCAAAATCCGTTGCGTAGTTTTAAAGATCTAAGCATAGGGACAGACAGACAGTGGAAAGCGACTTTGTTTTATACTATGTAGTGAAAGATACTTATTTGATGTCTATAAATATGCTTAAACTAAATTTGCACTTTGATATTTGTTAATTAGGTAACGTAGCTATTCTGGAATCCACGTGTAGGTGCTTGTATTATTAATGAACAAGCTTCGTTCTATGAATAGAAAAGCTTCATTTTGAAGTTTAAAAACATACAAAATGTTATTTCAACTGAATAACATTCGTATCATAATCATAGTTGATAGTTTCACATTTTAATTAATATTTTTAGCGCTATTCATGCTAATTACCTTTCAAATAGAATGTGATTAAAACGTCCCGTGAATAGTCTGATAATTTACTGTAATTGCAAAAGTTAAGTAAGTATAAAGTTACCGAAATAGTGTTGAGTGAGTAAAATTTCGTAGCTTTTAAAATGGAGCTAAAAATTAGACACGCCTAAAACTTAAATATGATGCAAAGAATACTAATATCATGTGAGGAATTCCACATTATAAACTATCATAATGCTTAATATTTTCAAAATTGGTCCAGCTGGAATATGCTATTTTCTCCATAGATTTTGAAACGGACTACCTACGTTTATCCACAATATTGAATGAATATTATTAACACCATTATTTCATTACGATCACAAACTTAAGGGCGGTTTGCTTCAGCTTACGCTTACGCACCAGTAAACGTTAACTCACAATGTCAGTCTCAACAGACATAAGAAAATGAAAAACGTGTATTTTACTAGCCGTCTGAATAAATTTAATTGACTGTCATTTAAGTTTAGAAACAATGCTTTGCATTTAACGGAATAAAAATCGCACTTTTTAACGAACATATGTTACGACTAGCAGCGCCCGCGGCTTTGCCTGCGTTGAGCCCGTTCCCGTTGGAATTTTCGAAAATTCTTAGTGTGCACTTCCGTTATTTGAAGAACCTTCCTGCCAAATTTCATGTTTCTAGGTGTAGCGGTTGAGTCTGTGCGTTGATTATCAGTCAGTCAGTCAGGACTTTGAATTTTATATATATAGATAACTAACCGTTTGAAAAACCCTACCCTATGATCACGAACTTAAGTAATTTGTAAGTAAAATACTTCTCTTACTAAGAACAATATATTGCAGAACATAAGTTACACTGTAGACAAAATAAGGTGGTTTTGTTTGTAAAGGCTTCTGGTCAAGGCCAGGACTATTTTCAGCACTTGTTTTTCCTTGAAATGTAAGATCCGCCTTCAAAGTAACATCACGTTCGCGTCATCTCTCAAAGTATTAGTAACAAAGTTGTGAAGTGAAGTATCGGCGTACCTTAATACGTCCAAATAAGTACCGCTCGTGGCGTAGTTTGACTAAGCGATGTAACTTCATGTTGAATGTAAAGCAACGTCTAGGTAGGTCCACAATTGGGAAGGATGGTCGATATGGACATAGTTATCTAGAGCTATTTTGTTATTTAATTTTACGTATTGTGAATTAATTATTACTTGATACGGGCAATGATTGCGGGGCGAGACGGATCGTTCTAACTCCTGAGTTCACTGTATGTGCCCGAAACTGTTGAGTAAAATATTAGCCTGTAATGTTCCACTGCTGGGCAAACGCCTTTCATCTCACTGAAGATATCAGTACAGTGAGGAGGAAACTGTCGACATAAATACACATACGTTTTAAATACGTAATGTTATCTGAGGTTCTACTGTGATTTTTCAACATTTCAGAGTCCCTCGTGTGAACTCAGTACAAGTAAAAGAGAAGTCCCAACAACTTAATTAGCATATCATGTCAAAACCCTATCAACAATAAAAAAGAACTTATCACTTTTAAATTCGAAAGTGACGTAAATAATAAAACGTATAAGAACATTAACAAAAGTTACAAGTACTTTGAAACATTCGAAGTTTGTCGTTTAAATTTTTATACCTCCCATAGCTACGATACAACAGTTTGCAGCTCAAACTATGCCCAAGGGTCGTGCTATAGGGCCATTAAAAGAATAATGTCGTAAATAAGCTCGTTTACTCGAATACTACGTCTATTTGTTTAAAAATATTGCCGGTGTTGTAAAAATGTGCCTCCTTAACGATTATACGCTTTGCTAGACTCCGATACAAATTATTTTGTTACTACTCGAATCCTGTTTGACGTGAAAGTTATTTGGTTTTCCTGCTTAATAGTTTAGTTGTCAATTTTATAATTCGATCGAGAGCATCCTACACTAATAACAGTCATACAATACAATTATAGTCTTTTTTTGCCCTCAAATACCTAATTTCCACAACTTATGTCCGTTATTAAAACTGGTTTTTAATAAAAACTGACACAACACAAGTTCGTTTTAATATCGAAAACTAAACAATGCTGAAGTTATTTAACTGATCCTTTATTAAAAACCCGCAGCCACTAAGGATTCTGCGAGATCTTGAATTCTTTATAAAGTAGATACCTAACCTTTATCCGCGTGTTTGGAATATTTGAAATTTTCCACACAATCTTATCGTATCGTATTTATTAATATCTGCCTGTATTAAGGGTTGATAGAAGAATTTTAGATAAAAAATGTAGCAGTTTATTTGGTTCGTACATATTTTATGAAAATTGCTTCTATATTGTATATTTTTTATGTATCTAATAAGAACCAGTTATTGGAGAATCGCTGATATTTTGCCTTGAATAAATTGTACGAGATACCAAGATTTGTATGTTTTATAACGCAAACGAATTCAAAGTCACTTTAGGTATTACTTAATGATCATAATTATATACATTTTGTATATATTTTTTACAATTTGTCTTATTTCTTATGTATATAATGTTGGTAGGAAAATATATAACAATACAAACTAGATTGCTTTTAAGTATAGCAACGTGAATATAAACTTTAAAGTAAGTAGACCCAGTCTGCAGCAACTAAGCGGAAAATAACAAAGTTTCATAATCCAAGTATTAAGCCAAAACTTTTTAAAACTCTTTCGGTAAAATTAAAATGGTCGGATAATTGAAAATTATAAAGTTTGCTTAATCCACACTTCATTACGGTTTTTTCAAATTAATAAAAGTTCCCAAAACCTACTGAAGAGATGTTTTAATTGAATCGTGTTTTAGTACTTGTTGTGACTCACGAAAATTGACTTACTTTTAAGAAAATTATTAACATTTTGTAATGATTTTCGACATATGATATTGTTTGGACAAAGATAATTTGTTCAACATGTTTATTATACGTTTTCTGTATACGTTTTCTCGCAAAGCATGTTTATATTGTCTATTCACAACGTTATTGACATGACCTTTTGATCATGGTGTTGCTCAACTTCAAGAGACAATTTGCGGTAAATGTTAATTAAAGATTTAAATTAAGATTATGTAATGAGTCTATGTAAGCTCTGTGTAAACAAGATTTACCTAAAATGAAAGATGAGTCTCATGGAGAGAAGAATCCTCTCTCTAGACGCTTTAAGTTTTTATAAGGCTGAAGGTAACTCTTTCTTACTGACGGCATAGAAGGTATGAGACATGGTATGATTAAGAACACTGGAGTGCAACAGTACAGTGACTGCAATTATAAAAAAACCCGCCCATCTTCCTCTTCATCGAGTGGGTGCTCAACCTGACCAATCTTGGTGTCAGAGTTATTGAGCTGCCAAACCTAATCCTAAAAAGAACAAGGAATTATTGTCGTGTTTTGACAAATTAATGTAGATAGTTCCGAACACATTAATTAATCGCTCTTTCGTTCTTTGAAGAGCTAGTAAACACTAAGTAAGTCATGCACTAGACGCTGTCGTCGTATCTGTCATGGCACCCCATGAGTCTAAGTCCATCGACTCCAAATCTTGAGGATTCTTTAAGATTGAAATTTAAGTCAGTAAATACAATTACTTCGAACAAAATGAAAGCGTATCCCAATAGCGGAGAGCCTCTTATTTTGTTACTCTTCATTTACTCAGAGTGTTTACATAAATTAAGATACCGAAGAAAGATAGAATTGAATCCACTTTGTAGGTGTTTTCATTGGAACTATAACATTTTAATTATTCTGTGAACAAATTGAGTGTTCTTTCGTAGACGTATTTTAGATTGAGCGAGTTAACACGCTACGAGTAAATTCTAAACGAAAAGTTATTTAACTTCATGAATTGACATTTCATGTTTTTGAAGTATAATTTTACAATAAATAACGACTTCACGGAATTGATTTTTAATGCCTATGCCAATTTATATCTTTATCTATATCTATGTGAAGCCCTTATTATTGTATTGCCAAATAAAAAGGTCGAGTATCAATTGAGGTAATATCGTAAACTTTATTCAATTTAGTTTTCTAGAAACATTATGTTTTATTTTTTCAAGTTCTACTTAATTTTGTAATTTTTAATTCATCGGATATATTAGGTATAAGTTTTTGTTAATTTATACATCTAACACGAAGGTTAAAAAATATCATAACCTATGTTTTTCGGACAATAATTCCCGCTGACAAAATGAATTGATATTCGGTAGGAGCTTATCAAGAAAACTATTTGTTCCACTACATCCCAGTAGGATATCGGCACTTTCTATTAAAATTATCATATCTATTAATAATGTGCCTTGTTAAGATGTTCTAAAAAATTAAGTAGTAACACCATGATTTATGAATCATTGGAACTTTTGTTGAACAGATTTTATTCAATTCAAAAGGTTTACGTACGAGCCAAAGAGGATTACAGTTTTAGTAATAAAATAAATTATATCAAGGAGCACTATATTAAGTACAAAAAGTTAATAAACCAGCGAAATTAAAGTTGACACGAAGCTCAAATGTAACGTAAAAGTTTCTCAACCAAAATCGTGGTCACACTAATAAAATTGCACCTGTTTAGTTAAAGTGCGGCGCGTTCTAAAACTAAACCGAAAAGGACAGGTGCCAAATCCTTGCGCAGCGGGGGTCCCTCGGACCTGTCGCGTCAACCCATAACCTTAATTGATAGAAATCGTTAACCTTTAAACGCAGTCCTTCGTTTCCTCAACATAAATACTTTCCGATTTTAATCTAAACCATTTTTTCAATGTTATTTTATACCGTCTGGTTTTATTTTTCGGGTGCCCTAGAGCCGACGATAGATCGTTATTGTGTAATAAACAGTCCATACTTTGTCATCTGATATTTTTGAGATGGTTCCCCTGATAGCTAGAGGTTAACTTGGCGCCATATATTTTTCTTGCATGATAAAATTATATGTTAAATTATACGGCACGGTGTCGAAGTAATGCATACTCAAATACGTCGTAAGTTATCGTTAGTTAATAGTTATTAAGCCGCGTCTTCAGTGAGTTTGAATCAAAATTGGTACAAGATTTTTTCTGTAATTTATTTAAATTGTTAATCAATTATTATTTATTGATAGACGTTCTAAATGTTATGAATAATTAAATAAAATGCATATCAAAGAACACCTTGAAGTCGTTTAAGTAATATTCAATTTCTAATTTGTAATACAGATTATAAGTTGCTCATTAACGTAACTAGTATCACAGAGCAGTCAGTTACACTATAATTTTGTTTAAAGTTACAAGAAATATTTAACTTATTCAAAAAACGACCATAATTCAAGCACATGTGATCATGAATTACATTAATCGGTCTCCGATATCGATCTCTTCTAACCATTAAATCAATTAAATTTAGGGTTTTGGACGTTAAAATCTTCTAGGTGTAATCAATATCCCGGACTTTGCGTGCCGTTGACATAAATTATGTAGAACCCACATTAGTGAGTTTGTCATCTGGTTATCTGTGATCTGCTGATTTTTTTATAAAGTTTTGTTACGAAAAATGATCAAAGGTGGATGTTTAGGTCGGTTTTGTTAGATTTTGTTTTACATCAGTACAATGAAATATGAGGGCACATTTTAACCGACACCAAATAAAAAATAACATATTGAATATGTATTGAGTATGAGTATCTTTAAGATACATACATTGATTTTAAAATTATATTCATTATTTAAGACGAAAATATATGCTTAATTTTCTTGTATTAAGTAGTACATACTTTTTGGAATAATTATGTAACACCATACCGTAATTAACTACTACATAGTAACATCGAGCCAAACAGCTGCTAAAAAATTGCATCTTACAAAAACAGACCACAATTGTAAGCATCATAAATTATGCATCATAATATCAAAGTAAACATAATCATCAGCTATCATACATATTCAAATAGCATATGAGATAGTATTTTCAGGGTTTAGAACAATAATAATCACAGACCCGAATATTCATGAGGGACATATGCCTTGCGAACCATGTGTTAGGAATTGTTTCTATCATAATATTAGTCAAGGAAATATTAATTTGAATGAATGATAACTTTCGATTTCTGAGCTGAGAACATTTAATATCTTATTAAATCAGGAGACTATCATTATATCGACACTTATGATGTTATTTTGCATACATTACATGTAAAAATGGCTCATTACATCTCCTTGAAGGAAGCATTTGACGCCTCTGACATATTTAAAATTGTAACTTTTCACTTAAAACAATTCCTGTAACCATATTATGTAGACAAAATATTAGTACAAAAATTTCAATGGCAATTTAAGGAAACTTTTACACAGTGTGGCAAGTTCCAGAATTTTTTAATGCCCCGAGTCTCGGTCACCTCTGCTAAATGGACTGAACAGGTGCATTAAACTTTTTATAAAGTCTACCCGATCGTAAATCGCCTTAAGTAACAAGGGTGAGCTTTAAGTTTTTAGAGTATAATAAATAAAGAATGAACTTCGAAACTTTTATACAACAGGTATTTGGTATGTGAAAACTGTTCCAGGGTAAAAACTAGGTCGGTTTAAACTTTTATGATTAGTAACTAGTTAAAGTAGAGTTAAGGAAATTGTGAGACGTATTTCGTCTGTCTTTAAAGAACCGTTTGTTGAATTCAGGTATACTCGTATAAACTTTAATCTAGAATGTGTAGTTGTAAAGCTGGTTTATTTCATTATTTTCAGTAAAACTTTTGTATTCTTGTAGAAAGAGAATTCTTAAAATATTTCTCAGAATTACTGCTGTTGCCTTAGATGGTTTTTAGTTGTGGACGTAACGTTATCTATAGGTTTATATAGATTACTAGCTGTGCCCCGCGGTTTCACCCGCAGCGCCCCCGTTCCCGTGGGAATTTTGAGATTTTTATTCCCTATAAACCTCACGAAGCCCGAGACCTTTCCAACGAATGCAAAACCGTGGAAATCGGTCCAGCCATGCACGCGTGATGCCGTGACCAAGGAAAACGGGTTTTATTTTTATATAGATAATGAATTTCTACTATGTCGACTCAACCTTGAATAACGCAAAGGATACTTCTAATAATAATATTCCCGTATAAGCAAAATGACTCGTGTCATTGTCACAAGTCGCAATTGGATTGTGACACGACACACTACGGATTTTTTTGTCACTAAACTATGTCTCTGTTCGAAATTTGAAATTCCTATTCATTCCGATAGAAGTGAAATACGAAGCAATTGCCATATACGAGTATATTGAGGCTGCACGAAAAAAACTACGAAAAGCGCTAACACCAAACAAAAATCTCATAATGTTAGGCCTTATCTCGAATGTTGTTTAATATCAAAGTTATCTAAAGGCTTGTTGAATGTCCCCTTATAATAACAGCCGTGTACTAGACTAACAATGCAGGTACGCTCGAAGCATTGTCGGTAGTCCCTTAATGTCGCGTAGCCCATGTAGATGTCTAGATAAGAAACACGCAGCCACTGAAGGCCTTTAGGCTAAAGTGACTCCGATTTTATCGATAAGTATACCGATTTATGCATTATATTGGTTTTAATGCAGTAGGGGTTTTAAAGGATGGAAGTGCGAGTGATTGGGTTATTACTTGTATTGACTAATGAATTATAAACCTTCAGTAGTCACAACTTACGATTGATTATTTCTTTATCAATACTTTGAAGGACCGCAAAGTAGGAATAAAAAGTTCTCACATATTTTTCCATAGCTTTTTCATAACGAAAAGTCTCTTAAAACTGGTTTTACTATAAACTGAACTTAACATTATAGTTGGGAAGTAAACGTTTACAATTTTTCCATAGCTTTTTCATAACGAAAAGTCTCTTAATACTGGTTTTACTATAAACTGAACTTAACATTATAGTTGGGAAGTAAACGTTTACAATTTGTAGTTATGTAGTTACTCTTAACTATACTCTGTAATAATTCTGACTATAAACTAAGGTTCTAAACATATAATTTTGAGTAGATAACTTATCAGGCGTTTTTCTATTAGCATCCTATGAGTGTTTACTTTCTTCTCTACATAAAAACACATTACCGTTATGAAAAGAGGATCCATAATTTTAAGACTTCCTTACAAAACAACCAAATTAAAACATAACGATTCGTGATAAATGGGCGCCAAACAAAAATAAATATCTCATTGATTTTAATGAAACATTACAAACATAATAAAGTGAATAATTTAAGAGAAATCGTTACATGCATAGTACACACGTACGGTCGCTACACTAAGTAATAGATTTTCGACTGACATTGATGGGTAGATAAGATCGTAGTACCAGAATCATTAGGCGTAATGATATGGTTCGTTAATCTAGGACAATTGACAATTCCGCTTGTGAAACCTATGCTTTATTTTATATGTTACCGTTATGATTTTGTATTGATGCTAATTAAAATAAATGTGGCTCAAATTAAAATGTCAACGATTTCGTCATTGCTCTTTTGTTTTCTGGAGACCTCGTAAAGGGTCATCATGTTCGTTATTAGTTTGAATTTCGAAGCACTGAAACAATTCAACTAAATGCTTAGAATTGAACTTGGAATGTCCCTATTGCATGACCAGAGATTTCTCTCATTATCCAAGATGATAGTAAAATATAATACAACAAGCAAGGATTTACGAGAGAGTTGTTACAAGCCATTGCAAAGACCTCTCCTTAACAACTAAATAAATCTTATTCATTAATCAGTATTGATTGATTCCAGCATTGTTCGGTAACATCGATTGTCAATATTCATTACAAAACATAAATTAATTCAGTAAATAAAAGAGACAAACTCGATTCAATCTAAATAAATGCATCAATCAATAAAATCATTATTGAACAAGATACTCCATTAAGGATCGGATTCAATTGATTTGACATTGAACTTGAAATTTATTAGCAAGAAACCATTAAGATTGTCCACCGTTAAAAGACCTTTTATGTTCTTCGCGACAGATATAATTAATTGAATACAAGGCAGCTCTTTTAAGATTGGTTCTTCGTGACTCACGGATGATTATTTGGTTGAATTTTTCTGTCTGATACTAGGAACCGTCGAGAATGACGATTCATATTAATCTTTATGAAATAATCAATTAAGTGGTGGGGGTAATCTGGATTAGATGGTATCGGAACACCGGCGGTATATGTATCGTGAGACTCGTAACAAGATGTTATTTGGATCAACATGTTTTGATACTTTGAGAAAATAAAATCGACTCGACCCTCTTCATTGGAATTACGGGGGAATTACTCAATTAATTGAAACTGATTTTCTTTTTTCTCTATATTTTTTATCAGTTGTTACTGAGATCCGGCGTTCAATTCCCAGGTCGGGTGAAAACATGTTTTCTACATTTAAACATGGCTCGGGTTTGAGATCACTATCCCACATTAGTCAAGCGTGGAAATTAAGCTTTATCCTCCTCATTGTACTGTTATCTTCGGCGAGAAGAGAGCCCTTTGCCCAACAGCGGACATTGCAGGCTAATACTTACAATTTGAACGCCTGTAGGTAATATTAAAACTCTGACATCAAGGTTGGCCGCTAACCTACTCGAGCTTATTTATTTATTTTATTTTCAGCCTTACTTGTCCCACTGCAGGACAAAGGCCTCCCTACCCTCTTTCCACCTTTCTCTATTGAGTGCTAGACTGGGCCAATCCTTCGTGAAGGTGTCGAGCTCTCCTCGCCATCACCTCCTTGGTCTGCCGCGACGTCGTTTCCGATCTTGTGGGACCCACTGAGTGGTACTCGAGCTTACGATTCATAAAGTCAAGTATCAAGACCCGTGTTGTTACTACAATGACGTCTCAAAGCGGTATGTTTTGGTACAGATTGACCAAGTATCCGAAGTATTGTCAGTGATTTAATTGAAACAGCAGGAGTCAAAACGAAGCATTCCTAATACAGAAAACATCGATCGAATGAAAAACAAGTACATTCTAATTTAAATTATGATACAGAATAATTATTGGAGATGTTTATGTCATTAATAGCTTTAAGTAGGTAACTGGTTTAGATAAAATTAAAGAGTTGCGATGGATGCTTGGTCTGATGAACTTGTTCTGACATACATATCCATACTTTGAAATAAGAGGATATGTTATAGTAAATTATTGTTTATATAAAGTCTTTTTCTTATTGAGTGGATGGTCAACCTGACCAAATCCTGGTGTCAGAGTTATTGAGCCGCCAAAGGCCTCTGACATGGCTCATGTAACGACTACTATCCGTAGAAAGTAACCGGGACCGACGGCTTAACGTGCCTTCCGAAGCACGGAATCATCTTACTTTTCGGGAAATCAGATGATTCAGCCTGCAATGCCCTAACCAAGCTGAGGACAGTCTCACAAAGAGATTTTTGTGAGATATCCCCACCGGGAATCGAACCCGGAACCTCCGGATCGTGAGTCGAGCGCTCAAACCACTAGACCACGGAGGCTGTTTATATAAAGTAAAGTTATAAGAAGCTAAGTATGTATTATAGTAAAATTAACTTTAAGCTACATATTTATTTCATTTTCATATAAACACCGGTCTAACTGCGGATATTTCTTCTAGTTTAATTTAGACTGGGCCTAACGAGACTTTATCTATCTAATATTATAAAGAGGTAAAATTTGTAAGTTTGTTCGTTTGTATGTTCGAGCTAATCTCGGGAATTATCAGTCCGATTTTAATAATTCTTTTTATAATAGATAGCCACATTTAACGGGAAGGTCATAGGCTATTTTTCATCCCGAAATTCCCATGGGAACGGGCACAACGCGGGTAAAACCGCGGGGCGTTGCAAGTAACATATAATTAAACAACATCAAAAGACAAAAGCACAATTGTAGAAGTGTCTAGTGCCTGTTGTATAATGCTTCAAACTCAAACGATCAACACTTTGATCAATGGGAATACTTGAAAACTAATCTCAATTCCGACTTGAGAGCACTATTGCAAATTGATCTTCAAACTATTTGTATGCATAATTTTACGATGACGTTGCTTGTTACTTGTTTGGATTGAGCTAATTTACAAGCCGCAAGCGAGTTTAGTATAACGCGAGTGTGCGATTAATTTAACTTATGTAATACTGACCAAAATAAAATATTTTACGTTTTGAACTAATTTATTGGTGACCCACCCAATGCGATATTTTTCCTAAAGTAAAATACTCGTATGAACTCAATAAGGTGATCCTAACATGCATAATTCATCTATTCGCGAGTGAAACAGCGGGTAACAACTAGCCACACTTATAGGATAGGAAAACATAAAAGTAAAAACAAAACATTAACAACCTACTGGTATTTATAGGTACTATGCAGTAAATTATGAAAACTCTTTTCTTTGTCTCCATAATAAGAATAGTTAAGGTTCAAAGATTGTTGATATTTTGTTCTCAGATTAATGATGAAGGCAGTTTACCGGCCCCTTGACAAGTTTATTGTCAAGTCTCTCAGCGGTCATTTGGTTTAAACTTTTAATTAGCTCCCTTGTTGCCTTGTTAAGGATATCGGACTGATTTTATGATGATACTCCTTTAGTATTTTCTTGGTATCGTGTTTATCTGATTGTAAAGATTATTTTTGAAGCGAAAGTTGTTTTATTATTTAATTGTATTATATCCTGTTTAATGTTTTTTTTTTGTTAATGAATCATTCGTTTTTAATTGTTTAACGTAGAAATGCTCACAGACAATCTAAGTACAACGATATCATGTTTGGCCACTAAGCAAATCGATTTACTGATGATTACCTATTTAAAATGCAAACGACCAACGTTTTTCTCAATATAAAATGGGCAAGATTCGAACAATAGACCGTCTGTCTTGACAAAGAAATATATTTAGAAACAATTAGGAAATCTCCAAAAATATCTCCAATTAATTTATTTTAGAGGCAACATGTCCAATGTGGCCGCATTACAAAAGAGCTGTCTCAAAATAAAATGGGTCACTTAAAATAAAAAGGCAAGGCCACCAAAAATAAAACAATAAAGCGAGTCACAAAACAAAAGAGAAATACTATAAATCAGCTGGTGCGGGCTTGTCTTATGAAAGCATGGATAGAAACAGACGAACGGCTGTTAACTCCGAATTTATTGTCCATCACGACCAAAGACTTCTAATTCAAGTTTTTTAGTGTAATTCGAGTGGTTTGATGTTAGATTACTGATAACTACGACGGAAATAATTGGGAGATTTTATGGAGACTCAAATCAGCATACCGCGACTTAACAGCACCCGAACTACTCAACTAATAGTAGCGCTTTTTTCATTGAAATTAAGTTGAAAATTGAACAAGAATGAATGTTAACCAGAGGTAATGGTTGGTTCTGGTCGTTGAACATATTACAGATAGTATGAGAACGAATACTTCTGGGATTTTGTGGACATTGCAATGCATCAGGCTAATTAATCGTCTTTTGTTTTTGTTAGTTGCCAAGTAAATCGGAATTAAGTTGTTTGTGGTTATATGACAATGCGTACTACCTATAACTTAGATGTTTTCAAGTATTAGTTTGATTTTTAGTAATTGAATTGTCTTGTCAATAATATGCCAAAATGTTCTAAGCTACGTTTTCTCATAAGAACTTAAACAAAGTGGGTAAATCCCTATGTGTCGCTAGTTTATTTACTAACCAACTACTGAAATATATTCATGGTCAGTAAATGTCCCAATACAAAACTCAATATAGTTTATTTAAGGAAAATAGAAACTTATACAATCAAATTCCAATGTTTCCCGTAATAAAACAGTTTTTACTATCTCAATATGCGTCTTGTCGTTGCGACCCGAATACTCACTTGTTATTCGACTTACGTTAAATTTATTTGGACTTTTACTGCTCGAAATTTAACGATTTGTAATGCATGATGCGGCATCCATGTCACAGTAACTTAACGGATAGATTTTACTAGACTTTTATATCAATTGTAGATAAAATCATTTAGTGTGCACCACACAACGCAAATAAGTTTGGGCCTACCAATTTGTAGTATTGTTAGGTATAAGCATAAATTAAATTAATAGAAGACTTAATCTATCATTATAATCATATCGGAAACGGCAAAAAGCTTGGCTTTTCTGCTTGTTAGTCTGAATGAAATAAGGAAAATCTACAACATCCTACACGGTTGGTAATTTACCAAAATACCTACTTTATATGCTTTTTGTAGCGTGAAAGCAATAAATTTCATTTTATTTTAGGAAGCGGAAAATACGCTATCTTATATTATATTTTCAATGGAATATGTCGCCGAACATATTACTATAATTGAGAAATGAGTTAATACAAAAAAATGTAACGTTACGTCTTTTTGCATTTTTTTGTGATATCAAAATCATATATTCATTCTATAACTCAATAAATTAGGCATTCAAGTACTAACGGGTATTAACGTGTATCAAGGTGTTGATACTCTACTCAAAGTCTTTCTTTCCTATTCCAAACTCTATTCAAACAACACTTAAACTTGCGTAGTGTTCAAACCTAGCATTAAAGTTTTTAGACAGCCTAAAGGCGCCTAGACCTATTTCTAGATATATCTAGATAGTCTGATAAATGATTCTTGAAGCTTTTAATACGTAATGGTCCTTGGGATTTAGATTAAATTAACAAATTGCTTATACTACATCAATGTGTAGATATAATTAAATGACAAGACTTTACGGGAACAAATATGCTTCTGATATATTCCACAAAAGTTATGATCAACATATCATTCCAATTTCCACCTTGTAATATTTAAATCAACGCCTGTCATAACAGATGCTTCGAGTTATTGCCTCATAGAGTGTGCATTGTGTTCATGTACTCACACCTAACTAGCTAACTGTGAAATCTCATTCGCATAGCCTTGCCGCCGCCACTTGCAAATAAAGTACCCAATGATTATTCACACCTCATACATTTAAATTATATAAGTCTTAACTCAGAAAGCCTACAGCCTACTGTCGACTCTATCCTGTCACACTTATAAATCAAAATTGTTAAACATAACTTAAGTATATGAGGGAAATACGTTTGGAAACAAACTTCTTTGACTTGCGAAGAGGTAAAAAGAAGGAAACTGCAGTGATGAGGTGCTCCGTTTATAAATATTTATTACCTAATTATTGGAGTCTGGTTTAACACCTCCGATGAAGTATTTCTCTAAGGGCATGTTCCCTGCTTTGACAGCGCCAATTTGTATTTTTAATCCTGTAACGACTGTTTTTTATTTATAAACCAGTTAAGGAGCTTGTACACAGCACTGAACGAAAACCGATGGATACATGTAACAGAGCGCGTCCTTTGTAGGAGATAAAATGATAGCGAATAAAAAAGCATATTTTTTAAAGTTATTCTTTAAATATACTTGGTTCCAAGCAATGCGCAGATACCATAAAGTTTATAAAGATATCGTTCAAGACGAGACTAGCGTGAAATCTTTAGTGCCTTCTTTGAACTGTCAGGTGTTAAAAATCTCATCAAAGGCGAATTTAAATTGGACGATCAAATTCTTTCACCACTGTTTAACCAAATACTCTGGTACGTTCTGAGTGACATGAACTTTAAAACGTTTATCTTATTAATAACCACATTATCAGCATTCATTTTATTAAGTTTATTTTAATGAAAAAAAGTCTTTTCACCATAACAAATAAAATTTAAAATCGAACAACAAAATAGTAAAGAATAAATTATCGAAAACTAAAATAATTTAATGCAATTCATTTTAATAAACATTCGATAGGGAACCAGTTATTCGGTTGGTTTACGTGCTATATTATCGAAATGTGACGTTTTATCTTTAAAGAACAGCAGTTTACACTTAAACAAGTGTCGGGGACACTATCTTGGTTTAGTTATGCGTTTACTAACCTTGTTAAATAAAGCTTATCGATATCATCGGAGCTGTGCTCAATACAGAGTTCATGGAAGATGTTAAAGTCATTTTGGTACGAAGCAGCATAACTTAAAAGCCTGTCTTGGCGTCTACTATCTGCTTTTAACTTTAGTTTCTACTAGGATACGTAAGCTATGTACTACCTGGATAGGTGTCCAATATTGGCATAAGGTCTTTAATTCGAGCTTTGACGTGTTTTTGAAGATATTTCTAGTTATGGTTCCCAGTGGTTTCATCAGAAAAGTTAATCAAAAAAGTTAAAGTGATTGACCACTTTTGAGCAAAAGTTTGCATGTCGATAAATCATTGAAAGTAAGCCAGTTTGTGTAGATTGGAGTCGAAGTTTTTAGACTCTAAAGCCTCTGTGTGACGATTGAAACAAAACATAAAAGATATTCATATAATCTGGCTCTGAATGTCAACCGATATTCACCTAAAATTGGTCAACCACCAACACTCATATAATTATTTAAATGTAATACTATAAAAAGCAATTAATTTTACAATCATGAATAACGAAATTTGTATAACATCGCATAATTTAATTCCGAAAACTCCCACATTAAAATTATCAAAATGGTTTATTAAGGACTATAATTAAAGGCCTAAATTCGTGTTTGTTTATAACAACTGGTTAATCATAACTAATGATTAAATATCTAGTCTGTTTGATTGATTGTTGTTTACATTTTGGTTTGTTTCGGCCTTAGGGTTATTGTTATAGTAGGAATATTCATAATGCTGTTGTTTCACTACTATTACGTGTTGTTCATCCTACTAATATCATACCTAAATGCGAAAGTTTGTGAGGATGGATATGTGTATGCATGGATGTATGTTTGTTGCTCTTTCACGCCATAAACTACAGCACGGATTTGGATGAAACTTTACAGTAATATAGGTCAGAATAACAGATGGGATACATTTTATCCCAAAATTCCCGGAGGAACGGGTACAACGTGTGTGAAACCGCGGGGCGGAGCTAGTTGTACATATTTTCATTAATAAGTAAGTTCAAGTACGTTAGTGGCCAACCCTGGTTTCGGAGTTTTTAGACCGCCTAAAGGAATCCGATATGGTCTAACGATTGTAATAACCGGGACCGATAATTTAACGTGCCCTCCGAAGCACGGATTTTCTTTAGTGTAAAGAAGATTAGATAATGTCTTGGTATCTGTTTTTTTTTATTGAAATGCTAATACTGCCATTTAGGTAGCCCATTTGGGATATATATTTGCTTAAAGCTTGTGTAAAGCAACAATCTTCGCTATAAATGTAAATTTTGAGGCGACATACATATTGTTATCTAGTTTCCAGATCAATCATGCAATCATCATGTAAAACAATGACATAGCCACAAAAATAAATCTACAAGACACAATGATTAACAAAACTTAATTAAAAAATCCTTAACATTCCGTCATCAAAACAAAGGCGACGCAGTCATCATTACATTATTAAAACTATCGCATCAATAACTCACAAAGAAAGCTTCACACACGTGCCACAGAATAGATAACAGGTACTTTGTAATCATACGGGAGAATAGAGCCAACATCATCAAACTAATGAACCACAAAAATATTTTCCATGTCCCTCTTTGTCCATCAATTAATCAGGATATATCAT
Source organism: Cyclophora punctaria (assembly GCA_951394245.1). Lineage (NCBI taxonomy): Eukaryota > Metazoa > Arthropoda > Insecta > Lepidoptera > Geometridae > Cyclophora > Cyclophora punctaria. Next base: position 6,846,581 of record OX596177.1, read on the forward strand.
TTGTTACAACACTTTTTCAACTGTTAAAAGGCTTTTAGTGGGGAATAGCTTTTTTAAAAGCGTGGAACATGGACGATTCAAATTAGGAACAGGGAGAAAATTGCTATTCTGTTTTTAGATGTTGGAGAGATGACGATTCAAATTAGTAACGGGGAGAAAATTTCTGTTCTGTTTTTAAATTATTTTAGGATGTTTTTTAGACTCATTGCAAGGTAAGTGTAAAAAGCATTAATTTTACCTAAAATAACGTAATTAAAACAAAGTCAATAAAACGTACACTTAAAACAAAATCGAATATTTTCGTACGTTTCGTAAACAAAATATCTGAGCGCTATAATAAAATGAAATTGTTTATTGACCATCAAACATCTATGGTTATCTCGGTTTATTACCAGGTTTATACCGCGGTGCGTTGTACTAGGCTGACGTTGGGAGCTGACCACACATCACCGCACGTAGTCCATTAGAGTTTATTAAGAGTTTAGTCAATATTGATAAATTCGGCGTGCTGTCGCGAACACAACAGCCCAATTAAATTTTGCGTCCAATGATGATGGAATGTTCTGTTTTGCAGGCTACGTTATTGGAGTACTATTATCGATATTGGACGGCAAACAATGTTGGACCGCCATAGTTAATATGACATGATTTTAATGTAATAAATCTCAACTTTATGTCGATTTATGATTTTATTATTTGTCCGTGGAAGACAGGCTCCGAACAAAATGCTCCAATTTTAACTTAGGTAGACGTTCCGCCGTCTCGTAGAGTTAAAACTTCTTGCTTTCATAACCTTTATTGTAAACCCTTTTATTCTAAAACTAGAACTTAATAACCTGTGGAAAATAATTTAAATTACTTATCAATTCTAAGAATACATTAGATTAACAAGTCCTTTGGTATAGCTCTTAATGTATCAGGGGTTGTGGTTGCTCCGGAGTCAACAATATGTGTAGTCAGTCTGCGGTGTAGCCTGCGAGCTCTGGTTTTCATTTAAAAGAATGAATAAAACGCAGAACACATACTTTTTTGTTTTTTACAATTTAGCTAGCAGCTATTTATTTATTTATTTAATTAATATGAACATTTCAAGACAAACACCATCATCAATTTAAAAACTTCTATGAATAAAAATATTATTATATAAATATTCGTAAAATATATGATAATTTTGTAAATGAGTTCATCGTTTAATCGTTTGAAATAGTGTTGTTTACGTAGTAAACTATCTACGCTGCTGTTGCCAAAAGTTGCATAAGCTTCAGCTATCCTATTAGCAAGAATTATATCAAAATCACAGATCAGGGACATAAACTAAATCACAACTATTTGGTAGCAAAATGATTGATATTAAAACTCTTTATTTGTGCTTATACTCATATTTTCATTTAATGAACGCCTACTATCATATCTATGCCGGATATTATATTTTTATCATTCCCAAATGTTGCTTTTTATATGCCCTTTTAGCTAATGGATCATAAAATATTGTATCAAGAATTATTAGGAAGTTGATTTAGATAATGTTAATTAACAGAAAACAGTTTTTTATGTTCTTTTTATGGGCGTTATTACGGCGTTTAATGTCCAAATTTGCGATACAAAGATTGATATTCATTAAAAGGTTAAGATAGATAATGTTGTGGACGTAAAGTTTGTAAGTCGTGAATCTTTTCATTATCTTTTGTTTAAGTGACATTTATTTGTGTCACTGTTGTGTTGGGACATAAAATATATTAAAATCGAATAAAGGGTCTAAATTACATAGGTTAAATGACATTAAAATGGTTTCTTAAGATAAATCAAGAAAGCTTTGATTGAATTGGTTTAAATTGACTATGTTACCAAATATATTGCAAGTAACATCCAAATAATCTAATGAAATATTTGTATCAATAACACACCATTTTACAAATACCAACCAACAATCTGTAATTGAGTAACCCAAAGAAGCTTTTTACGAAGCCTCCTAAGCCCTAAATCACATTATCACTCGGCCACAGCTTTCTAAAAAACCGTCGTCAAAAATCATACAGCAAAAACCTTCTTTATCATATCATTCACACACAACTTTCCCGGAAACAAAAATTAATATTTTCATGAAAATTGTCTAATCTTGTTTGGTACAGTTGAGTGGTACATTAGTTCTCGTGAAGAATTATTAGTTAGTCGTGGAATAATACACAGGGTGATATAAACGCACGCTCAGAGAGTCGGGACTAATAACGCTATTAGTCAACACGAATTTTGCGCCTCCAGGTTAATTTGAGAACCGAAACTTTGTTGAATATAGTCTCGTAATTGGATTACAACCTTGTATTATGTATACGTATTAGTATTACTTTTGATAAGAGCTTAATCTAATTTATAAGCGGGATTAATTTCATGCTAGCATAACATAATGAATACAGATCCCTTGAAGGTAACATTGAAATATGTTATGGCGCCTAATTGTAATACTGTGAATATACTAATAATACTTAGAGCCTCATGTCTCGTGTTCACCAAAACAACAAAGAGAAAAGAAACTAGGACAAAACTGTAAAAAGGATCAATTCTAAACGAAATGTGTTTATTTGATTTACAATCAATTATATAAATGGAACAATTTGAAGCGTGTATTTACGGCGTAGAGTCACGCTAACTTCGAAATTCAAAGTAGGTCGTCCAATTTTGGTGTTCAAAGTGAGTAAAAAGTTTTGTTGGACAGGTGACTATAGTCCATTGCGGCGACAGGGTAGTGGGAAATTTGCATTGTAATGGCTATCCAGAGTCAGTCAACGCCCGTTGTTTATGCGGTCATCTTCACAACGTATGCGATGTCCGAACTCATTTATAGTCAGCACACATACGATAAATTCACAATTTAACACAGCTGTAATGAAATTTATTTCAGTTTAAATAAAGATTTTTTAACGTAACGAACATTATTTTTGTCAAGAATATGATTTTCTAACGCAGAACTGCAATTCAAACATATCTTGTAATATTCAGAAAATATAAACGTAGAATTTAATGATTATTTCAATTGAATTATAGATTTGTAAGCATTGCACAAAATGACTATTTGAGCAAAAAATAAAATTTCAGCAAAAAGTGTTTGTGGTAAATAATATTTTTGGTATGAACAAAGAAAAAAGCCAGTTCTACAATAAACATTGCTGATACTATCAATTCTGCTATTATCTACGTCTGAACCTTCATAAATATCTTATACGACGTTACTAATATTATCTTTTATGATTTTGTATCCATGTTGAAAACACATTAAATTTTACCACAAACCGTAACGTTTGTTGACATTGCCTTCATTCTCATTGATCCCAAAATATGAATAGAGAGATCGCAAAATCAAGACCTTAGAGTCAATATGTCTGTTCAACATTTGCCCGTGGTCAAACAATGAGATTCGACTATCATGAAGCTCCCTATTATTCATGGGTGGCCCGCAAACAAGACAAAGCTCTTTGTATCTTGTGTAATGTATTCGTCAATTTTGTAAGACTCAACGGGATTCCTTTACCAATATTTTTTATTGTACGAAATTGCCGGTGACGTCTACATCTGCTTAGGTTCATACAGTTATTACGCAATAGCATTCTCATGATTAAATTAGTTTTTGTACGACTTTATATATTAGGAGTAGGTTTAAAATGTGTATTTGTTTTCGTCGCTAATGATGTCATTTAGAAAATTCGATTCAACCCTATTTTGAAACGATCTCAATAATTTAAACTTTTAGTGATCAAAATTTATTTGAGCCTTCTGTTATTGTATAGTTATTGGTGGCTTCAAAGCGAGAAGAGGGGCGGGAATGGGGGGGACCTTTGCCCAACAATGGGACGATACAGGCTAACAGTAGCAGTAACAAAAACTCTTTTCAGCCCGACTTTCATATCATGTCTTGTCGTCTAAGTTGTTCTGGGGGGCTAGTTTAAAAAAAGATACAACATTACGTTACACTATCTTCGAAAGATTTCGGTAATAACAGCTAAGTAGGTATTATTCTGATATAAAGTTACTACCAAGAATGACTTTAATTGGATTAAAATTGTATCAGAATGATTTCATTGTAGAATTCCGGCGTTTTTGCTTTATTGGATTTTTGTTATTTGATTCTTTGTACTTTATGGAAGAAAAGGAGCGATGGTATCCTAATAAATAATACTACAATTGAAATCTCCCGGGCTTAAGATTTGGATGTGCAACGTCTAGAATGAGACTAGTCAGTGCTGTCCACAATCGAAATGAAGCAAAGGCATCTCGAGTCGACGGCATTGTTCCTTTGTTCTGACCAATACCTTTGTCCGAGAAATTGTTTTATACAGAATGTAAGTCACGAATACCATGTAGTGTCTAACTGAATATGGCTGAGATGGCTGTATCTGTCCGCTACTTTGGATGCTTGCACCGTTTACAACTCTATTTCGTGAATGTGGTACTTTTCTTATTTTCCATCGTTCGTAATCGTTACTGCGATTTGATTGAAGTTCGAATTGCAGTTATGTTTTAAAAATGTTGATTTTTAATTTGTAACAAAATACATGTATTCAATAACAAGACTGTTTTGTTAAATAAACTGTTATACATATATGATTTGTTTTAAACAAAAACAAAAAAATGCTTTATCTAAAACAATTGGCATACAGAATAAAAAAGAATAAGTAACACCATAACCAATTTCCAACCACAATAACAAAACAATAATAATATGAAAACAAATTGATTTCCTGAGTTGGGGCCATAGAAATGATCCATACATACCGGAAGACTTCCGTGCCGGTTCAATATAGAATTCAAGAAGAAAGTGCAATGGATGCGGTTTTGCCACGCCATCCACATCGAATCGCAACGTATTTCATAGCGTATTTGAAGAATATTGGAACGAAATTGTACTCGTAACATTTGCAAGGATACTGCACAATAGGGGCCCAGAATTGAGTATTCGCGTCAGTTAAAAGTCATATATTTCTTTTATAGCGTATTGTGGTGAAATATTAAAGTCACTTCTTATGAAGGCAACATCACAATAGGTACAATCTCTGTTGCTAAAAGGATTTGTGAATTTGGACATTTCATAGCTTTTTGCTGTAATTTAAGGTCATTATTGTAATTTTTAGGTTACATTTACTAAGAGGTACATATATGTGGTACCTTTTGCCTCAGAAGTTGGGCTACAGCATGCTAAAGGCGTATAGAGAATTCAAGCCTTATTCGTCACACAGACCTCACCTTATTTGCTCGCGTGGCGCTCTTGACCTTCGAGCTATCTCAATCTGATTTCGAGATAACCACCAGCATTGTTCCCAGTGGGATACATCCGTATAACATCATCCTTATGACAAAGGGTTAAAGTCGTAAATCGTGGCGTACATCGTAGAATAGATTCGTCATAACACAACATGAGTGGATAACACGTTGACGTCGTGATACCGTCTGCGGGCCCGAGTTGGTTTGTAGCTGTCAATGGTTCCCACGTCGAGATTTATTTTGAAAACTTTATTTAAGTTTCGTAAATAGTAGTTAATATCGTAATAAAATCGTTTAAAAGTAAAGTTGTTTAACGACAGATATTATATATATTTCTGTACAAATCCATATGAAGTCGGAAAATGTAGAATTATTATGTGCGTCAGTACCAAATATGCAAGTGGCATGTTATGTAAAAAAAGCTACGTGTATATTTAAAAAAACTATTGAACTCTATCTAAACATTCACTAAAAAAAGTAACCCCATTTTTGACGGTTATAGAATGTTTCCACAGACCCAACAGGCTAAGCTTTTACAAGGTAAATGAAAATTTATAAAATTTGCTTTGTGTGGAGCAACGGGGAGGGAATTTTCATGAACAATGAGGCATAAATAAAACGTGTATTGAAGTGAAACGGTCGATCGAGGGTGCATTACCTCCGCTAGGAACGCTATCAAACTTTCGCTTTTATAATGAAACTTGAGTTCGCGGAAAATGCATTGAAATAAACACGAAAGCAGCGCTGCGCTTAGCAACTTTTAAACAGCGCCGAACAAAATTGCTTTGTTAATTCAAAACGTATTCAGAACTACTATTAAAAAATGTTCGACATGAAGTGAGAGACTCATGTTCAATTCTATTTCATAGCAGAAAACTTTTAATTGACCTATTTATTTGTTATTTTGTTCCGTTTAGTCCGAGTTAAGATATATTTTTTAATGTATTTCCTACGAGGATACACTCCGCTACTGACTGCGGTCTCCAATTTAGATCTTTATTAATAACACGTTCAGTAGTGATAATATGCGATATGACTGATATGTTAATGCACTTCGAATGTTGAAGTCCAGTTTAAACAAAACTAGGATATAAAGTCTACAGCATAATTTATATCTGAGTCCTATTACGTATATAATTGTAAGTTTTGGTTGGCTTCAATCGTAATAAATGCATCCACGTCTAAAACTCTAACGCTAAATCTGCACCGGATTTGGCACGTTAAGCCGTCGGTCCCGGTTACTTTCTACGTAATAGTAGTTGTTACATGAGCCATGTCAGAGACCTTTGGCGGCTCAATACCTCTGACACCAGGATTGGTCAGGTTGACCATCCACTCGATGAAGAGAAGACGAAGACCGGATTTGATTTTTTATTACTAAGAGATACACAAACCAGAGAAATTATGTAAAATCTAAAATCGCTCATAAGAACAAGTATGTTACGAATGAAATATTAAAGTTATAAAAGACCGAGCTTCGCAGAAAAGTAATAAAGTAGTCGAGAGTGAGCTCAGTGAGAAATCATGTGCCGACTTTATTGCAAATTATATTTCGGTATACTACCGCTGAAAGGGTTGTTTCTGTATGAATATCAATTGAACATTATCTCTGTTACCAATTTTATTCAATAACATATAAATTATTGTAACTTTCAGTACAAAAACTCTACTGTAAATAGGATTTGGGGAATTGAGAATATTGTAAAATGAATTTTAAGTTTGAAATAAGAACACTTGCAGAATCGATGGTGACTAATCATTGGTTAAAAATCTCTGAGTTACAACCACAACATAAAGTGTCCTTTACTAATAACTGAATCAAAATCGGATCAGTCGTCTGAATGTTGCAGATACATAGGACACACTTGTTTCGTCCAACTTCTTGCTTCGGATTGCCTGGGAAAAATATACTAAATCTCAAATGTTTTTAATCCATTTAAGAGTATAATCACAAGCGTATAGGGTTGTTCGTTGCCGTCTATCCCTGAGTATCGTTCTATTATCACAGCGACCAGAAAGTCCCGTCTCCTGAATAAGCCCGGATAACTGCAACGATCGATTTTTAAAACTGCCATTGCTGACTTCAATCCAATGAATTATCCATTTAACTTTATCGAATTAGTTATTTTGTATCGAAGTTTTCTTATTTCCAATAGCATTCTACTGAATAGAAGTTGAATTTCAAGGAAATAGCAAAAATATAACTAAGTTCTTCAAGAAACTGGAGTTAAGATGGATTTATTAACACAGAAGTGTTATCGATTTGTGAATAATTAACAGGCAATTGGAATATACCGTTATTAGATTTGCAAGTTTTGATTACTAGATTCAGTACTGATAGGATCTATCTTAGGGCGATAAACTGATAGGTATCAGTGCTAGATCATGTAATCACCATTTATGGAGATACTAGTTAGCACTTAGCACCCATTTTCTTTGTTCTGATTTCCGTGGGAAATTTGGTATGGAAATATATATCACTTGCTGTTCCACGTGGTGATGCCACCTGCGATCTAATAGATGGCGGCAGTGAAGAATTTGTGCATCGCGATCACGTCAGGAATAGTCTTCCTCTTTAAAAAACAAAGACAGACGCGGCAAATTATCCAACTTTGGTAAATATCATGATATTTCTGTAACATTAAAAATTGATATTAGCAGTCCTTTGCATTACGCCAGTCTTGTCAAATGAATATTTTCTTCATACCCTAAACACGATCCTAATATTTGATCTTTGCCAGAAAATAACTTTTATCAAACAAATGAATGTCCTATTAAAAGAACATTGGACATTTATCGGCGTATCCAAGAAATAGCAATATGTCCCGGTAACTAGACAACTAGTCGGCATTGGAATACTGAATAGAGTTTTGGATATATGTTTGCTTTTATTTAATTACGTGTGGTTATAGAAATAACTGTGGCCTTCGATAAATTTCTATATAAATATCAACACTAGTGCTGCTCCATAGATTTACCAGTTTTGTATCAATTCTCAAGGGAATTGCGCGATACAAAATATAACTTTCCTCTTGATCTGATCCCAACACCCAAAAAAATATTATACTACTCCTAAAAGTGGTTCTAAAAAGTAGTGAGATCTTCATTAAAATCAGTTGTATTATATCAGATGATCCCAAATCATAGCGGATTAGCCAAACATAGTTAGTTCCCAATGCACTTGCCCACTGAAATCTCGCGAACTTCTTTATTAACTAACAGTTCCAAAGCTAATATTAAGTTTTCTTACTTCCAAGATACCATACAATAGTCTATAAGTCCATCTCCATTCGTAATACATCTACGTACTCGATGTTATTTATACTGTCGGAGTTGGCTTATGAATGCTAATTCTCAGCGAAAGATAACTCATCTGGTCGCTTCGTATCACTCAGTAACCACCCACAATTAATATTCATAGAGTTATGTACTCGTTACAGTTATCGAGAGATCTTTCATTACGTATGTGTACTGCAAATTGTGACTTGCGATTATTACTTAGTAGACATTTTTACTAAGGTTTGTTCGGAGTCTAGCCTCGCCGCATGGCCTAGTGCTATTTGCACTCGCCTGCCAGGACTGAGGTTTCGGATTCAATTCCCGGGTCGAGCAAAAATTTGTTTCCTACTTTTAAAACATGGCTTGGGATTGAGATCACCAACCCGCTTTAGGCAAGTGTGATGATAATTTCTAATTCTCCTCACTGCACTGATCTCTTCACTGAAATGAGAGGCCTTTGCCCATCAGTGGGACATTAAAGGTATTAATACTTTTTTACTGCTTTTGTTTAGAGCTAGAAAAACTCAGTTCTGATAAACTTTCTTAAGAATTTATACTATAAAGGGGCCAATTAACTGATTCCCCTTCTTAATTATCCAATACACTTCATGCCACAAAAGACGCCATAAATAAAATCAAAACAAAAGACGTCAAAAGCACCCTAAAAAAATCTGTAATTTAGAGTCCAGAAACCAATTTAAAACATCATTATCAAAGTCATTTTAACCGCACAAAGGGGCACCACGATATATTCAAAGCAATAAACTCAGCTGTATTTTAAAGAAACACTAAGCTGAACTGAAAGATATTTTTATTAAATTCCGACGGCGGCAGTTTCGTACCATTCACCGCCGATGCAAATGGGCTGCACACTCACTATGCCCCGGACAGATATTGCACCAGCCCCTTATTTATTATAAGACCGATTGCGGCCATGTTATTAGATGCTTAGACAAAGATTCTACCAGCCAGAGGTTTATAAACACTGCAGCCTTTATATGAAACGTAATTACTGTTTTACATGTGTAATTAATTTAGTGGCCGTTTGTTTTCTGCTGCAGTTTGTATTTTCTGTTGCTATTATGTTAGGGAGCTGTTTAAAGATTAACATACTATTACAGTTTATACTTGTGAAATACTCTTTATTATATTGCAGTTGGTTTTCTAAATCCTCTATACGAGTATGTAAAGTTATTCTGTCCAGTAATAACGGCAGTTTATTTCACACACATGTCAACTCTTTTGCGACATGTTTATTATACCATGCCAAATTCTGGAAACCAAACAACGATTGCATCAATAATACAATTCTAATTGTCATCGGTGATCCATATGACATGCCATTAAGCAAACAAAAGTTATTGGCACTTGCTTAATAAAAACACAATAGCTACTGATTTTCTGGATAGTTGAACAAATACACATTTCAAGATGTCCAGGTATTGTTTGTGGGCAAAAAACGGCAGATGTTGTCAGCTCACAAGAGTTCGAACAAAATGGTCGCCTGCTCATCTTTTGTTAAGTAAACTAAACATTCAAGATGTTCCCCGAATTACAAAATGTTTAGCTATTTGTTAAAGTCCTATTAAGTTCTGTCACTTCGGTACTACCTTGGCAAATAAAGCTTGGCCGAAGGGTAGGGGACTTTGTATCTTGTATATTTTGTAATAAAGGTTTTAAACGTGCAAAGAATGTCTTGCTGAATTGTAATTGTCGTTCGACGCAATGGAGACGTTCCCAGTTTGAATGAGATGTCGATAAATTAAATTCGTTTCCGCTGTGTGAATTCCAAAGTTGTCTCAATTTGTTCACTGTTAAGCACAAAGAAATGAGTTATCTCATAACAGAGACAAATAGGGAATTGTATGCTAATGATGCGTGTATGAATCGCATAAAATATAATAATTTATTAATAACGATTTCAAATTTTAAAAGCTTTGATCTTGAGACATTCAAAAAGAATTAAGTGTAAAATAAACATTGTCTTATAACTATTAAAGAAATTGTTTAATACTCATTCAACATTTTAATTGAATTTGAAATTCAACGAATCTCTTGAATGCCATTTACATTTTAAGAGCTTAAATTGAAATAGAAAGTTAGGCACTTAAAACTTTTGAAACAATAGAAATTATTTTTTCTTATTGGTTGAGTGTCGTTATGATATTAAAAGAATATAAGTATTTCTGAGTATTCTATAGACGTTCGGTGGATGGCAACCGAACACTGTGTCAATAATGATAAAAGTATTTGCTTTGTAGAGACTACAAAGATCTGAGTAAACACTTGGCTACGCCCACCAAGTCGCTGGTTCAAGTTGATACGCCAATAAATAGTTTTTTTTAGCTTAAGCAATTGGTAATGTGTATTTATGTTGGAAAATTATCTCCGGTAGCTTTATTTACTTTGGTATACTAAGAAAAAATATTTTTTCAGCTTTGTTCAAGTAAATTGGGTGGTTTCTTGTTCGTGTATTTTGAATTGTTTAGTAGCGTGAAGAATGGTATGTTTTTTTATTCTAAATTTAAAAAAATACCTATATGAAATATAATTGATAATGAATACATACGAGTATAAGATAAGCACCTGCATTGTGCCCATTCCCGTGGGAAATTCGGGATACAAAGTATCTAATGTATTATTCCGGACTCCAAACTATATCAGTGCCAATTTGTATTGAGATCTGATTAGTAGCTCTTGCGTGAAAGAGTAACAAACATAATATTCAGACATACATCTTCGGAAACCTTCGCTTTTATAATATTAGTAGGATATAAAATAAAAATTATTAACTTATAATCCTCGAAGCTAATAGCTTTATCATACCACTGTAGCGAATCGCTTAGACTGATATATTCAATTTACAACTCAATAACTCTGACACCAGGATTGGTCAGGTGGACCATCCACTCGATGAAGAAGAAGAAGAATTTATAACCATATCCGGTACTAAAACATCAGTATCCAACTATTTCAAACACAAATCTAGTACAAACAAATTGGCAAATAACTAAGTTAAGCCGCTAACCCGAATGTTTGGAAGACAAACTACAGCTGCCAATACTCAGTGAACCAAAAAGGGAAATCTAAGACTATTACGTAAGCATTTGTAAGTCACTCACTTTAAGTACAATATCAGTATCCAGATTCGTGCCCCCTCTACCGTTGGCTGTCGAATTTCACGAACAATTTACGCCTAAAAGCCTTTGAGCCATAGCTAATGTTTTCGCTAAGCGATTCCTTCAAATTGTGAGACAAGCGAAGCATTTGTTTTTAGTAAATGCCGCACTCACTTGAAAGTTGGCCTTTGTCGTTATATTCATTACTAGCAGCGCCCCGCGGTTTTACCCGCGTTGTACCCGTTCCCGTGGGAATTTCGGGATTAAAAATTACCTATAACCTACCCGTTGAATGTGGCTATCTATAACAAAAAGAATTATTCAAATCGGACTTATAATTCCTGAGATTACCTCGAACATACAAACAAACTTACAAATTTTACCTCTTTATAATATGTATTAGTATAGATGGTATTACATTTCAAAGCATACTATATTGTAGTGAAATATTTGGCAGATCATTTAGTTGGAAATGATATTTATTTGTCAATTTTATTAGAACTAAACTTACTTCGATTACTTTGTTCTGTTTCTTATTTTATATTTTGGAGATATAATTTCTATAAAGGGTTGTAAAAAGCTTTCTTTAAAACAACTGTTATTAATGTAATGTTATCTTTGAAGGAGAGGTGATTGGCAATAATATGTAATAATAATCTCTCTTTTGTTACAAATAAAACTCGTATTTGCTTAGATAATGGCTACACAATAACAAACCAACATTACGCAGCAACATAACACATATCCACAAGATTGTATTACTAACAATCATTAAGCAATGTTCGATGGAATCAAACATGAATTCGGGAGTAAAACAAATTATCTTCTACGTATTGACTTACACGGATCGTTGTCGGGTCGTACATCAGAGGAAGTATCGTTTACAGACAAATTAACGCATAGAAAATATTTGCGCCAAACTGTGTCGAAAAATTCTTTGTTTGTTTTCCTCTCTTGGGGAGTTTTTGTGTTTCTTTACTAAGTAATTGTACACAATATGCGTAATAAGTGTCTTATGTTATTAACACTTTTGGGAGATAACTAAGCTTTCTTTTCTATAGATATTTTTTTAGCAAAAACAATCGTTTTGCTTTTATCTAAATGTATGGGAATTTGTTATGGCCACGTATTTTTATTTCTATACATTTTAATAGTAGCGAATGTTGATCGATTTTAAATTTGATTATAGCGGCTACATTAAAATTTTTTTTTATTATATTACCTCTATATGTATTAAGTAATAAATAAATAATTGCTAGAAGATAAATAAAGAAATGACATTAATAACTAATACCAACAAAAGCTCGAAAATTCTATAATCGCAATTGTCGTCAGAAGAAGGAGTTAGTATAAATATTTAAAAAGTTTGTTTGTGAAGTTCCGAATCCTATTTTCGTGTTGGTGCCGGAGTCATATGAGTGTCAGAGGGTTTGATTTACGGCGACTCTCGCTGAGCCATACTCACTTTAGTACAACAAATCATTCGTATAAAGCCGACGACTCACGATTCACGAGAAAGCTCTCTCAAAACCGATTTATTGCTCACAAAAAAATTGATTTCAAATTTTACTGCATATTAAAATAACCTCTATGTTTGATTGCCTCTCATTTTATTATTTTTCGATGGTAGCGATCGGTAAGTGCGGACGAATGGGACCCCCCTAGGTGTACTGGTAAAGTATTAACAAAAACATTGAACGATTAATTGAAAACAACTTGAGGCTCGCGTGTTCGTGATAATATTTTGCCGAATAAATTGAACGTTTTATTAAACTCGATGTGAAAATTAATGATTGAAGATGCAATCGAGAATCTAAATTTATTGGAATTAAGTATAAGAATTTGGAAGTCCAACTGTGTGAAAGAAATGTCCAATGAATTTAGGTTTGGTAACTAGCTGTATGCTATGGCGATACTTTATCATGGCAACGCATCGCCACACCATACAATTCCTAACATCGACCAGACAAAAATCTCTTGATAAAAACCTATTCAGACATACGCGGTATTCGCTGCCGCTGTGGGTTATTTTTATATCGAATAAAATATTTTATTGTAATTGACACTTTGATATTAATCTGTGATTAATTTGAGGCCATTTTTTATCGAACAACCAATTATAAAATTAATGCTGCCCCGTCGTACATTGATGTCAAGTCAAAATAAGACACTTAACTAAAACTAGTACCTACTTACTTACACGCGTACAAAATAAATCATTAGATACACGAGCACTTATCGTTTGTGCGATCTCAATTACTTAGCTGTCAATAATAAGCTTTAGTCAATATATTACTTGACTAGTAGACCCCTGCAGTTTCACTCCCATTGCACATATTCTTATAAGAAGTTCGAAAGAAAAAGTATTCCATGCCTTCATTCATCATATAAACTACCAGCAGCGGCCCGCGGGTTTACTCGTTCCCATTAAGACGTCCTAGTGAAAAGTAGCTTCCTCTTTATAATACCTGCCTTTCCCTTAAATTTGATAGTCAAAAAGAATATTTAAAATGAAGAGAATAGATTAGCGCGCTCACACAAACAAACACCGTTTAATAACATTGTTAGGACAGAAGAGTCAAATTTCACTGTAATTCATTGAACTGTAGTAACAAAGCAACTGACATTCATCTCCATTGACATTCGCATGTTATACATTATTTACTAGTTGGTATTTAATTAAACAGATGTATTAGGCATTAATTGCAGATCAAGGGTCAATCAAGCTTAAGAGCTATTCAATCAAACGTATCTAATGATTGGTCTGATCTGGTGTAATGAAGTGGAATGGCAGCAATTATTTTTATTTTGTATGGTGAAGGAATTTAAAGTTTTATCTGTAGGCGGCCAGGAATCTTTATATAACATTACTTATACATGTGGTACATATACACTTTCTCTGCTCTCAGTACCTGTTGGAATTTCGGAAAAAAAATAGTTCAGAGGGATTATAGCTTTCTTTCTGAAACTCCAACAGATTCTGGTGCAACTCGGGAAAAATCGCGAGGCTCTGCAATTTTTTTTGTATATTGGTATTATTAATCCGCACTCTTAAACACCCTCTTCTTAAATAGTATAACAGGTGTATACGAACCATTAACATGTTAACTATACTAAAACATTATTATTAATATGGCAAAAAATACCTTAATCACGATTATGACGAGATAAATACACGCCTGTCATTTTTTGTTCGGTCAAAACACTTTAGCACTAAATAAAAGCCATTAAAATCATCGATTGATACGGTGAGCTAGCATTTTTGGGAATCCTTTATAAAACTGTCAAAAATGTTATTATTTATTAAATAAATTGGATTTTAACAAGAAAATAAGAGCTTTTGTTATTCGTGTTAGTAACAACAAGCAGTGCCCCGCGGTTTTACCCGCGTTGTGCCCGTTGCTATGGGAATTTTGGGATAAAAAAATAGCCTATAACCTTCCCGTTGAAAGAGGCTCTGCTACAAAAAATAATTGGTCTGATAATTCTCGAGATTAACTCAAACATACAAAGAAACAAACAAACTTAAAAAAATTACCTCTTTAATTAATTAATTATATTTAAGTGCATGTTATTATACAGTGCTTGTTTTTTCTTCATTTCAGATCGATGGTATTAACACTAATACATTTTGCTTCGCATTGAATACAATTCTAAATTAATTTCATTGGTTGTTAACCTAATAGCCAGTTATCTTTAATATTGAAATTGATTCCTCTGTAATCGAGCTCTATTCGCAAAGCCGGAGCAATTGTCGCCCAACGAATTGCGCAATGCAAAAGGAATTTCAGTCTAGACTCAATGCTTAATGGGTGCAAATCATTGCAAATTGCATTCCCGGAACATTTTCGAATGACGCTTTTAATAACAAACCCTGGAGATAGATGGGTTCAAGACGATTGTATTTGAATCTTAAGTTTTTTGTTTTGTGTGTAACGTCTGCGTTTGTCTAGTCCCTTAAAGCCATTTTCGGAAAATGTAGTTTACTAACTATTACTAACTGTTAGCTGAGGGTTCAATTATGGCATACCCGTCTCTATACGAATTTTGGGATTAAAATTATCTTTTGTCCTTTTCTAATATCTAATGTATCTCTGTACAAAAAATCTATAAAAATGATTAAGTATTTTAAGAGTTAAAGTGTAACGAAATGTGACAGTTACTTTTGCATTTATGCAATTTATATTAGGAAAGGATTAATAGTCTGAGAAATTAAATTACTCGTCACACTCTCGTCTCCCCACATAAAAGTTTTCCATCAATCCACCTACATTTGTAACTAGCGAACATTAAAAAATGACAAATTCAGTAAACATGGCTACACATGACAACCGTTTTTCACACACAAGGGGTTGAAAACGTCTGATGGATTACGTCCGTTTTGACGCTAATAGATTTCCCTAGGGTTGCAACATTGACGTGTTATTAAATACCTACATGAAATGCAGTTTTTTCTAACGACTAGATTGTCACGAGAAAAGGGAGCTAATGTTTGGGACGTGACTTGTGTTTGCGTTGACAACCATGTCAATCGGATGTGATGTTTCATTTGTTGATTGAGATAAAATGAGTTCTGTTTTAGGATTAGGACAAAGAAAATGTTACTGAGTTAAACGCATTTTACGCGAAACGAGAAAAAACATGGAATCGATGAAATTGTTCTGTTAGTTTTTCGGAAACAAATACTCGTAAAATGCACCATATTTATACCATGAAGTAATCATATAATAATACCTACTCGTAACAGCAGAATATTGTTTTTTAGTTTCGTTAGATAACTACAAAATATGTATAGAACAATCCGAAGTTATGTTATCTCGCATCTTCACATACTAAAACATAACACCACTCACCTATTAAGAACTAACTCACACCAACGCATAAACTAAGGCTCAAATTACATTTCACTATCATAACACAGATAAGTGCGAGCTTGTTACATTCCAACACTTCTATAACGAGATCTATTATAAAAACAAAAGGAGTCCACTAATTGAAGACCAGTTGCAGTGTGAGCTTTCGCGTTTGAAGCTTAAAGCTCTTACGTTTATCATAAGCATCGATCCGCCTACAGCTGTCAAACGAACAAAATAAATATGTTATTACTAATGCGCTAGGCAGAATCAGATAACCACTAATCTCCATTACAATTAAAAAGTTTCGAGTTCAAGAACCGATGAGGTTCGATTTTTGAATGTAATAGTGATGTGGTAGAGCAAGATGTAACTTTAAGATATCGATCGTGATGGTATTAATACATTATGTGGGAAAATTAATATCCCATATTTAAAAAATATATATTTTTATGTTTAATTGCGTACACACAATAAACACTAAAGTAAATTTTTGAAAAAGAAAAATACCACAAGTTAAAAGAAATAACGACTAAATAAAATGCAAGTTCATTTTATCGACTAAATGTGCCCCATCACTACATCGATTGTGCGTGATTCGACAAAATATCTGGGCGGTTACATTGATAAATGTTTTGGAATAAGCTATAAGCATCGTTCTGCGAAAATAGATATCAGTTAATTTTATATTAAAAAGCCGTCATAGAATATGATAAAGTGTCATTTTTAATAGTTGTAACTTAGTAATTAGGTTAATCGAATTATTTTTTTAATAACTTACTTATTTATATGGTGAAAAAACGTATTGTGGCTCTAGGCGAATCGCAACACTAAGATCAGATCCAATACGAAATAAAAATTACCCTAAAATACAATAAATATAAAAAAGAATGGTGAAAAATTATATTCACTTTCTCGCTTCATAAACGAGACAATAGACAAACAATAATGGAGAAAATTTGCATTCTCCGCGAGGATTTTTCAACCGTCTTCCAGCGGAGACATCGCACCAGACTCGCTTCATTAAGCGCCAAATTATCAACACTCCATCCCCAACATGCAAGGTAAAATAACCGTTAAACACAGCAAATGAAAATAATCAAATACCTCCGCGAAAGTGAACTGCCACTCGACGCAAATAAAGCATATTTTCCCATGGGTTCTTCTCGGAATGCAAGCGATTTTTGCTGAGAACTCCGACAGATCATAACTCATCACTGTGGAAAACTGATCATATTTTTCATGAGTTTATCGAGTTTTAAACTCTAATTCGACGAATTAAGGGCGCATTTTGCACATTTTTTAGGGTGTCAAAATTATTCTTCATTCTTCACAGAAGACCTTTTGGGTAGCACGTAGCCCCTTCCGGATGTTTAATTGTTTTGATTTGGAGCTTCCAAATGAAAATCTTCAAAAGGGGTGCATTTTTAAATATATTTGTTATTTTTGAAGCTGGAATATTTTCCATTTTTATAGAATCAATGCAAAATTCCATACAAAACGTTTTCAATAAATATGCAGATATTCGGTCGACATATTGTACGGACTAATTGCAACGTCCGTTTTGTTGAAGCGTCACATAGATTGCAGAGCCGCGTGATTTATTTAAAAATGCGAATGAAAATACGAGCCTGTATACCTCCACAATGCACACTATTGTAAAGAGATTATACAACAGCATTTTCAGGACGTCACTATAAAAAGTCTTATCTACAAAGGAACAACATAACATTCATAAATGCCAAACCAATATCGTATTCCAAAACAGATTTTCATTCAAAAATACAATATGAAAGTCAGAAAAACTATCAAAAACTCTGGTACACGAAAAACTTTTCATATTTTTATGCAAAATGAACTAAGCCTGTGTATTTATCTCGTCACGCTTTTCCATTCCAATGAATCAGAACGTAGAACAAAGAATGAAAACGGGTATCAACTGAAAACTGAAAACGTTTGAAACTGCGTTGCGTGTCGGCGCCGATCGCCTGCGGGCGGCCTCCGCTTCTCTTTTCCAAAAATGTCTCCCCCCAATTCCAACTTTTTTCGCGTTTTCCCTCAGCCCGTAATACAATATTCATTGAAAGCGTGTCTGGGTGTAGATTCCGAAACGAAAACTGTGTCCCGCTACGGAACGAGGAAACGCAAATAGTATTATTCTGACACATTTTGACAAATTGAAGTGTGATAGAAGCCTCTCGGTATTGTTTCGTTCATTTTTATTCGCAACTCGATTTCAGTGTTTGAACAACGTTCGTTAGTGATTGTCTGAGTTTGATTTGTGATTTATGTACCTGTGTGGGATGCGATGCGAATCGATTAAACAAAATATGGAGGCGGGTTTGACAGGAACTAGTCATACAGATTGCTTTGACGTTGATTTAGCGGTTACATAAAAGTTATTAATACTTCGCGCCTAGTTATATCACGCAATTAAACAAACATCGCGATGCTTGTAAACAAAACATCAAAAATGAATTTAACCGTTGCTATTCAGCAAGCTGCGAGCTGGCAAATTCAATCAAAAGAGAGCGTTTGCAGGAACGTGTAAACTCGCTCAATGCACAACGCTTAAGTTATTAACACCAATCATTTCAATTACAGTAATTTATCAGAACCAAAACCACCACTTAACTAAAACCTTCTCAATAAGAAAAAAAATCCCAAAAGACCAAAAAACAGGTGCAGAAAAAACATTTAATTTAACACACAACCAACATAAATAAAACTTTAACAAGCTGGTAATCCCATACGAATATTTTTGTAAAGGCTTACTCAAAGATACATCGTTAAAATTACGTCATGAAACATACTAAGAGCCCTTTACTTAGTTAACCGGGAAGCTAACGGTTTGACCGCGTAAATCAGACGAGTAAACGCTTAGGTACTAGAATATATTTGCTCACATAAAAAATTAAAGGGTTCCTCATTATCACTGTATAGAATATGTATGGGACAGATGGAAAAGAATTTACGTTTACAAAATCTTATACCTAACATTAAAATTCCGTCCTGAGTGAAAAGTATGTAACGTTTTTCGTTTCTCACTGTCATTATATCTTCGTTTTGATGAGTGGCCTTTGTCCAGCAGTGGGACATTATGGGATAATACATATTCTTAATACCTAACGCCGAATTGAATTGAAAAGTAATAAGACTATCAGCTCCATCAATGAAAGCATTATTGGCTGTCGATGGGTTGCTTGTGTTTTATACGAAAAACAAAAGAAGACCTGTGTAGTGTGTACCACTGCTGTCCTCCTCTTCACAGCAGGACTACTGAAAAACTGTCCTATTTCTTGTAACATTAACAGATTTTTTTTTTCAAAGTAACTATAATTAAATAAGAAGTAGTTACGCACTAAAAATTAAATTCCTCAATAAAACATTAAGTGTTTCGAAACAAGGAAAATAGTTGTACCAAAAATAATGTATCTACTTATGTATTTAATCTTTGACGCAAGGGTTACCTTTCAAATTGTGTAAACCAGCTCATTGCTAGCCTACACATTAAAATTAACAAGTGAGGGAAAACATATTCCACGCTAAATACTGACGAAGGGATAAATTAAACATGCGTATCATGATGTTATAATAATATTAAATTTACATTTTCTCTGAGAGATATGCCCTTCTATGTGCTTTGACTTCCGTACATTTTAAAAGAGACAACCAAATATAATGTTAAACAATTGCCACTTGCGAAGATGGGGATGATGGCGTATACAATTTTGTATTAACTACAAGATACGAGTAGTTATTTATTTTACCCTATAATAACTATGATTTATTCTGTGACACGTTCTAAATAAAATATCATGCTGTACAAACCAAAACAATCCTTGGAATTTTTCAAACGTTCCTAACGAAATGGAAAGTCGTAATAACGCCAACACACTACACAATTTAAACATCAAGTATTATTCCTAGCACAACGCCAAAGTTTTTGATTAAATAACGCGACTTGGCGGCCATCAATAACGTTTTAATAAGCCACTTAATTGTGAGTTTACACGCGACATTCCTGTTAGAGGCGACAACTGGCTTGATATGGAAATCATTTTAATGAATGCTCAGTTTACACTTGCACAGTCATTCAGTCGAGTCAAGTCATCAAGCCACTAAGACGCATGGCCGAAATACTAGCATCTATTCATAAAATGGGCCAATTTAATTAAGGAATGCCAGTCATTTGTTTTCTTTTGCACTGACAAATAGCGCAGTAAATCTTGAAATAAAGACTATTACTAAAGCATTCGTTTTTTAAAAGATTCTTCTACTAGTTTTAAAACAAATTGCTTCGAAATTCAAAAATACAAACTGACATAGTTTTACTACAGAATTAGTGACGCTTAATGTATGGAACTAACACGGTGTGGACTGGGCGTTATTTGGAAAATTTATTGTGTTTAAAAGTACACTTTACGGTCACATGTCGTGACTTATGACTATAAAAGTAGGTAAGTATTTAGAACAACGTGTTTATTGTGCATTAAAAATAGTCATCTTATCTTTATGTTCGGAGAAAAGAGAAATTATACGAATAAAATTATTATTTATCATCTTATAGTGTTCTCATATGTTTTGAGGGCTTTGTTCAGATTTTATGATGGTATCTCATTTTTAAAGATGCTTATATATGTATTTATTTGATAGGTAACTACTGAAATGGTGCAATAGCTTTGTTCATCTGCCTTGTTTTTAACGGGTTTCTTATAACTGCTTTTGTTGATGGGCTATAAAAGATGATCGTTAAGAGTTTGAATCTCATAGTATAAAACACAGAATTGATTTAATATCGTTTTAATTATAATGAACTCATCAAGATCTGTATAGTGTAAAATTCAAATGCAGGATTTGAATTACATAAACTTTTTATTCGCACATAAGTAACTAAACCATGATCTCTTATAAGTGCGAGTTTGCCGCCGTCGTCGTCGTTGCACCATGCACCTTACTAATGTTTGCGAATAAGAACTTAACCTCCATCTTCTTGACTAAACTCACATTGACGTCATGTCATGGTTAAAATTAACTTTCAATAATAAAACTAATACGTTTCTCAGATCGATAGATATTTCATCGATAAATTCAATGGTCGGGAATAAGATAAGAGATGATATTCAAATTAAATACCTTTGACATTTCAAGATTACAAACAACGCCGGTACAATGTTGAAAAGTGGACGGCGATCTTTGGAAAGAATGCTATGGAATAGTCATTGTAAAAACGTGCTTGAGGAAGCATCCGTAACACTACAGAGTTAGAGTTGGTATACTAGCTTCGAACACATCACACATGCATTCACCGGTGGTCGCGTTAAATTGTCGGTTCCGTTCCAACACCAGGCTTAGCTAATAACCTAAAATTTCTTATGTGTGTGTGATCTCATGTAATTTTTCTTCAATTCAAAATTTTTCGTTATAATATTATTAAGTAAAATTAAAACAGACCTAAAAATCATGAATAAAATGGTTACAAGGACTATATCCATAGTAAAAGACGAAAAAAAAACTTTAAATTTGAATTATATAATTCAAAATTTCGCGTTCTCAAAGAGGAATATCCACCCTACTCCGTCCCAATCACCCGACTTATCACAGCAATGCACTTACCATCGCACTGTGTCCAACGTAGGTACTATCTCTATCCAATTTGTTACCCTTATCAAGTATTAAATGCGTTTTAGGACCATTCCTGTACGTTTTTTCATTTCTTATTAATTACGACCATATAAAGCACCGACTGAACACAAGCGGACAGGTGATAGATTTTTTATGATTCCTGTTTATCGATTATTCATTTGTTACCGAATGAATTTCAAATTAAGAATTGGTCGGCTTCTATCAGCTGGATTTTAACGTCTTTGGTAGTAAAATATCTTTTTACTACATAAATGATACACAGGTGTTTCTCAAGATGAAATATTGCATATAAATTTAGTTTGGAACTAGAAAATATTTGGGGTTCATTGGAATTCAATACGGTTTTGTGTGTGGGATTATAATAAAATAAATAAACACTTCACTCGGACACCTTCGCAGTTGTATCTTTATATATTAGGAAGCAAACGGAGAATTTTAATTTCAAGAGAGAGTAACCATTAACATAATGAAATCGTAAAAGCATAAGTACAAATGGCATTAGAATGATTTCATTTAACTTATTTTTCATTAGACAAAGGGTTGGGACGAACATTCTTCAGAAACTTACGCGGTTATAGTAAGTTGAATATAATAAATATTGACTTGATTTAAAATAATAAAATTGTACGTAGTTAATTGTTATGTAGATGATAGGTGAAACAAAACACGACCTATCATAAACAGTTGTATTTTACAACATCAATTACTTAAAAACTAGATAATTTTATTCACCCCTAAGTATTCGTTTTAATTTACAAAACGAATATCATAACATTATTATGGAGGATATGTTGTCATGTCCGTGATAACGTTAACATCTACTTTTCGACTTTTATTTTATAAATTGTTTATAACACAAATGTATTGTACTAGCAGCGCCCCGCGGCTTTGCCCGCGTTGATCCCGTTCCCGTAAGAATTTTCGAAAATCCTTTCTTAGTGTGCACTTACGTTACTTGAAGAACCTTCCTGCCAAATTTCATGTTTCTAGGTGTAGCGGTTGAGGCTGTGCGTTGATTATCAGTCAGTCAGTCAGTCAGTCAGAACTTTGAATTATTATATAGATTTTCTGTGTGATGGTCTGTGGATGGGAGGGATGGATAATCATCAAAGTTTTTACAGCAACTTGGGAACTATAAGGCGTCCCTATAAGTATTGAAACTTAATTAAATGCTAATAAAAAACTATTTAGTAAGTATCTTTAACTAATTGAATTATATGACATCCAAATATTTTGAGTATAACTAACAAATTATTCTTATGAATATTCAACAAGTTTCACTAATTATTATATATTTTTTAGTACTTTTATATAGGTTTTAATTAAAAATCAAAATATTAAAGGCAGGTGATGATCTCCTACTGAGCTTTCATATCGTTTCGGGTTTTATATTCTTGCTTAGTTATGTATTTACAAGAATGTTTTTAAACCTGTTTATCGGGTGTGTAAGCTTTAAATGTGTTCTAAGTCATTAAAATTGCGCAATTTGAAGACATATATCAATTAAAATATCAATAACAAACCGAGTTGTAACCTATATAATAATATGCAACTTTTAAGCTGGTGGACAGAAACATATTATGCTATAACGCTCGAGACCATTAATAACATAATATTTAGCTTGAATAGCAGGCACGCATAGCACGCACCCAATGCAGGCAAGCATAGCATGCTTCCATAGCATGCATCAATAGCCAATTTACATAGCTTAACTTAATCTGTTTGAAATATATGGACCCCCAACTATGCTATATGGAACCCAGGACCATGGATGTCATTGGTGGATTTTCAAAGCATAGCCAGTATTGCGTAGCATTAACTCGAACAATACTTACCTATCCAGAAATGGACGATACCAATAATACCATGGAATTTATTAAAAATAAAACGATAAATTTTCAACGAAAGGTGGTCTAAAGGATACAGACATCATTATGTCAACTCTAGTCACTTTACACCTTAATGGATATCTGTTCTCGCCAAATGACAATTTCCGCGTCACTTAGTTCCACTTCCGTCGTAATCGATATCATTTCACCAAAAAATCAAGAAAGGTGTCACTGGGTTATTCGATAGCTTCAAAGAAACCTTTTTACTGAGTGAGGATTTTTTGTTCAGTTTATTATGTGACGTATAGGTGAAGTAGGCATTTCAATGGCTTGTCTATTTTTATATAGGGAATGCTAAGTGTATACGACCAGCGAACTTTTGAAATAAAAATAAAAAATATTGCTTATAGTTAGCATGACGAAGTTTGATATAGCAATATTATCTTAATTCGTTTGTTAAGCAACGTGCTTGATCCCTACTCTAATGGGCGGCCGATTAGTAGCATTTCTATCTTAGCGCTAGCGTACTTCAGAGAGCAAAATTGAGAGTGTAAAATTGTCGGTTCCTGTTGTTGCAATTGTCAGATCATGTCGGAGGGCTTTAGGTGAGTAAAACTCCAACACCAGAGATGGCCACTAACCCACTCGAACTTACTTACTTACTTTGAAGAAGCTATTTGCCATAGCCATCATGGTAACTCCATAAGTTTTCATAATAAAAAAGACGTGTGGCACTCGGGGACTACCGCGGTAAAGCTATTGCATAGTTATTTTTTCTATCACTAGATGGCGTTAGTGTGCAGAATGTCTGCATCGCGCTAACGTTGTGTTCTGGGCATATAGGTAGGCAATGTTTGAGCGTGAGGTTTTTTCGTTACGGAATTTCTGGATTCGGTCCCCGCGCTCAAGGCCCGCGATAGAAGCTATGCAATAGCTTAAAAACAAAGTGAAAAAGATTATAGAAATTGGACCAACAAAACACGTGTAGGTACACAAATTAAAATAAACTATGATTTGATTATACTGTAAGGTTTCCCAATAAACGTAGGTGTCTGTAAATTGTCAAACTCATTTAAAACCTACGTATTGAAAGTAATTACACGTCGATATCAATAAAGCTACAATCGCCCGTCCCGTGACCAATTTCAACTATAATTGTTTTATAATAGTCTCAAAACACTGTCAGTGCATTTAATATTATAATTTTATTGTTTCTGAATGTTTTGTAATCGATTTATTAAATTAATATTCATATCGAATATTTTTAACACGTGTTATTGAGCTTTTGATGAGCTTTCTATTCTATTATAACGTTATTGATATGTTTTCGATGTTTTTATTACTGGTCTGATAAAATGTTTTACTTTTTACTCTACCTTTGATGAAGAAGCTTAATAGAAGGTCCTTCTAATATTATAAATGTGAAAGTTTGTGAGGATGGATGTATGTATGGATGTATGTTTGTTGCACTTTCACGCAAAAACTACTGAACGGATTTGGATGAAACTTTACAGTAATATAGGTTAGACATCAGAATAACACATGGAATACATTTTATCCCGAAATTCCCGCGGGAACGGGTACAACGTGGGTGAAACCGCGAGGCACGGCTAGTTATTTTATAAAAACAACCAAAAAAATATACCATAAATGATCAGAATCGTTTACATTTAACAAGCTAACAACCATTTGTAAAGACAAAGTTGGTATAACTCCCAGTTTGTGAAGTAGATCATTAGAAATGACAACACTAGACATAAAGTACTACTACAGTATATTGCACCTATTTTTTATTACTCGCTTAACAAAATAAAATAGTACGAGTATTAAGCAACTTACTCTATAATGCTTTCTTTTCTTCGAATACATTCCAAGGATAATACGAATAAATAAATTATAATTGCAATGGGCGTTTCTATTTACACACAGGTGGGGTCTCATTGACCACTCCTTCCATTCATCATACGATCCCATAAATTATTCAATACCGTAAATTCATTCCGATACACCCAACGATATCAACTAATTTGAATTAACCCAATGCGTTCCATTTTACGAAGGAAACATAAAAAATTTACGCACACAAAATGTATGAGACAATTTCTCATAATATTTTTTATTGTGTAACTGCTTGTACATAACATATAAAACAAGCAACACAGAACAGATGTTTCCTACTCTTTGATTTATAATTATTTAGAAGAAATTGGGGACGTTTGATATCTTTGCTGTTTGACGGTAATAAATCATGGTAACGTTATTTTCGGGAAAACGTGATTGGTACTTTGTGTTACAAAATATTTAGCAGAAATATTTTTGTGCATCATTATACTATGGATAAGAATATGAATCAAACGTTATTCTAAGAAATTGTTTATATCAGACTTTTTCATTGTGACAATATGATATTGGTCATGAATGTATAGAAAATCATTATGAAAATGTATAAAGGTTGAAATAAGAAATCTAAGTATGTTCACAAATATAAGATACCTGTTAAATAGTGGATCTGTTTATACTTATAAGCATAACTTTAAATTCTTTACATACTTGTAATAAAATCTGCGACAATAACTCATGTAATTCAATGATTAAGTACCTTAATTAAGTATACAACTGCGATATCAAGGTAATTGACGAGGCACTCCGCAAAATCAGGTACTCGAATGAGATTATAACGATTATTATAGACATTGTGCTGTGAATTTCTTTGATATGCTCAGAATACTAATTAGTTCCCTTGTATTCTGAAATGAAACTTAATTATGAGACACGTAATTAGAGCTTCGCGAGTGAAAAGTGTGATGAAATTAAATGAGTTAAAATTTGAATTTGGAAAACATGTTCTATTTTACTTTTGTGTTTTGTTTTTCGTAATTCGTTAGTGAACATTTTTGACTGCTATGCAAAGTCAAAGTTCATTAAACGAGGGCATATTTTATGAAGGATGGTAATTTATACATAGCTTTTTTGACCACAGTTACGGTCACAGTCAGTAGCTACTACCTACGTAATCTCATGGGTAAAAATGTTCTCACAATTTCTCGAGTCACTAAAGTTGAGTATCTTCAAAATTAGAATAATTTCAAAAACCCATTTTATTTCATAAATAAGTTCAATATCCGCTATTATGTTTTTAGATCACCTTAATAAGGTGTTAAAATACAAATTGTGATAATAATACGAAACATAATATTTTTATTGTAGTCATTGTGGAAAGAACAAGTCTCGGCTGAAGTACCAACGGGTTGGGTTATGAAATAACAAACATATCATGTGTGAGAATCAATATTATACATCGCACTTAAAATGCAAATACTCAATAATTTATTTGGTAAATAGGCTACATGAACACTTTTACAAGTCATTTGAATCTATAAATTTGCATTTTATTATCATTTCTTTAAAATTTTAAATTATTCATAGACATGTCGCTTTGAGTTCATGTCTGTTTGTTTACGTTTTCTTCGTAGAGTTGAAGATAAATATAAGATTAAGTTTGTTCTAAGACATATTCTAGTGCAAATACAATTTAAGGCCTGAACGTAAGGCTTATCGGGGTTAATCTTGATAGTATAATACTGTTTGTTAATAAATATTTATTGTTACTTGTTTAACCACTTTTAATTAAATTCTGAGAAATTCTGTGTGCAGTAGTAATTGTCAATTCTCCTAGAATTATAATTTATAACACATGATAGGTATGTATTGAATTTTGAGTATAACATAATTAACCCTTTGAATAACGCGAATTTATTTAATTACTTTAGATACGGTAGTAGCAAAAATTCACCGGGGGCTTGCTGTCAATTAAAAGGTTAAATAACAGTAGGCAAGCGTGGTGATTATGCGAGATCCTCCTCACTGATGTCTTTGGTGGGACAAAAGGCCTTTTCCCAGCAGTGGAACATTACAAGCTAACACTTAGTTATTTTTTACCTGTAACAGTATTTTTGAAAATATTAGAGGTATCATTTCTGAAGACGGTGTTATTAAGTTCCTATTGATTAAAAGCTCCAGAAGTTTCAATAAGAAAAAGAAAATCCAGACTTTAACACGAAACTGATGTATAGAAATGAACCTGCAATAATTTATGGTTATTATAACCAAATACAGTCAAACAGACGTACAAATCATTTGTTTTTTAAGTCCACCTATCTTGTATTCGAGAACACATGTGGGCGTCTTTCTTTTCAATGTGTAGGCTTGGACCCACGTGGCCATAATTCTTTTGTTAAATATCTCATACGCATGACACGATCCGGTTTGTATGCAAAATCATATTAGTTTCCAATTGGGATGCGTTGAACAATTGTATTGTTCATTTCGAAAACTAATATCCATAATATCCAATTACTTTTACAGTTAGATTCATTAATAATGGTACAGGTATTGTGGGTTAAGACAGAGTTTGTTGAATTAGAGGTTTAAGTATAATTATGTTTTTTACAAGGTAGGAATGTTTGTTAAGTAATTCTAAATTCTATCTTAAAAGATACTCGTACTGTGAGTTAACCACCTATGTGAATACTTCTTCTTCTTCATCGAGTGGATGGTCAACCTGACCAATCCTGGTACCAGAGTTATTGAGCCGCCAAAGGCCTCTGACATGGCTCATGTAACGACTACTATCCGTAGAAAGTAACCGGGACCGACGGCTTAACGTGCCAATGTGTGAATATGAATACTAAATCTACATAATATCTGTTAACACTTTTTTGTATATCATTAAGAACTATGTATTTGATTACTTTTAGTGCAGGCCGGGTGCGGGCCGCACTCACACTATATATGTCTTGCTCTTAAGAAAACTATCAGTCAGTTTCATTCATTGAAGATTCTAATTACCTTACTATCGTAAAATCAAACTAAATGAATTATAATATGAGGCGGTAATTGTATTAATCTGAATGCTTGCACCAAAAACTAATATAACAGACGAAATGAGTCACCCGTGATTTGTAAAAGGACAATAGTCAAGAATTTATCTAAAACCCTCTACTTTATAGTATAAGGATTAAAGATCAGAATAAACATAAATTGTATTGAAAAATATTGCTCGCTGAGGGTCGGGCGACCTTTTCTGTGATCGGTATCGGCCTCAGTCATCGATGGCTGACTGCGACAATACTATCGAATCTTATACTATCGATATGGTAATGTACCAACCGTTGCATTCCATACCTTTGTGTGTTTATGTTGATGAGGTGGGCGAAACTCTATTGATATACAATCGATGTTATTGTTAATATTATAGGGTGGACCCGGTTTTAAAAGGCAATTTATTCTCTCTCGATGGGACATAAGATACTGCCGTATCATTCCGTTTCTTATTTTGTTTTGGATATGATGATACGGTGTCAAGGTGTATGATACTCACTTACTGAATCAATCTGATTCAGTTTTATTGTGTTTGTGCCGTGACTTGTGTATCTTTTAATACTATTAATACTAGTATGACATCTTTAAAGTATCAAAATATCACTAGCAACTCGTCGCTGATATACTTCTGTATATCCGTTCTCCTGAATTTGGGATACAAAGCCAAAACCAAGTACATATTAGTAATCTGATTCGGTTTCCTTTTAAACCCGAGATTCTTACGTGGACGCGTACAAGGAAGTACATACAATTATAAACTTCTTTTTAATCGAATGGATGGTCAACCTTACCAGTCCTGGTGTCAGAGTTATTGAGCCGCCAAAGGCCTCTGACATGGCTCATGTAACGACTACTATCCGTAGAAAGTAACCGGGACCGACGGCTTAACGTGCCCTCCGAAGCACGGAATCATCTTACTTTTCGGGTAATCAGGTGATTCAGCTTATGCCCTAACCAAACTGAGGATAGTCTCACAAAGAGATTTCTGTGAGATATTCCCACCGGGAATCGAACCCGGAACCTCCGGATCGTGAGCCGGGCGCTCAAACCACGAGACCACGGAGGCTATTGCTGATTATAAACTTTAACAACAACGTATTTACTTACGAATACGATACGTCAGTTATAGCCAATAAATTCCAATCATCACTCATTTTAAAGCCGTAAAATTGAACACTTTACAGAAACCCCTTGAACCCTTCACTCGTGTTAACCACAATAATCCTCTCCGCCATAAAATTGGTATTTACCTAAATTAAACGTAGCTAGTAATTGATACAAATGGTTGTTTCTAGTTAAACGTAATTGATGTAGTAACAAGTGCACCGAACTGGGTGTAATTCGGGAGCTATTGTTCTCACAAAAGTTAAATAAATTCTTCAATTAGAAGGGTCTTGTAGTTTGATTATGGTTTGAGTGTGACCCTTTTTAACCGACTTGGAAAAATTGTGATAATTCTCCCTTTGTTGCAAAAGGAAAGTATATCTTGACATGGAAATTATAATGGAAACTGGAATGGAATCACCACAACATTTAGAAACAAACTAATTTAATATAGGTAATCTTTTTAAATTTTTTTTTGGTAAACCAAAAACATAATCCCTATTTAATTGGTGTTATTTTTGCCGTTGTTAAAAACTTATAAACCTTTGACGTTTAAAGTTAAATTCGAATTCATTGTCCATTGTCAACAATTTTCTGGCGTGAAAAATAGTGAATGCACCCAAAACGTGTTTGCTTAGATATGAATTGTGTTTTGTGAAATAGTCAAAATATGTCTTGTTTGTTAGATTTGAATGTTTTGTTTTTCAGCATCCATGAAATGTCAATTTTTAAAAATGAAGTTGGATAAAAGCCTCTACCCATTACACCGTATCATACCATGACCGTGCTATGAACGTGTCAGGCAAAAAGTATTCTTTGTATTGAAAAGTATGGGACTATGCTCACTAGACCGTTCCGTCACCAACCAACAACGTCGACTATTCTCACCTAATATTTTGCCGGTGCTAACACGTTCATAGCACGGTCATGGTATGATACGGTGTAATGAGTAGAAACCTTAAAGCTAAAAAGCAAACAAAGCTTAACACTTAACACCTTAAAGCTATTTTATACGAAAGTTAATGTGGACTATTTTGGTCGACTTTCCAGCCGAAAAGGATTCCTTCTGACGAGGAAAAAGGTTAAGTGATATAATTTAATTCTTAGCCCGTCACTGACTGATCCCTTTTCTTCAATAGAAGAAGTTATTTTTGGTTTTAAAATCAGTCATGGCGGTTTGAATTTCAACTCTCGTATGGAAAAATAGAGTTATTACATTTCTATATTTTATGTCTGTGTATACTTGCGCATTGTATGCGTATATTTCTGAAATCTGAAACAAAAAAATCTGAAATTTAGACTTTGGGTTTTCAATTCAGCTTTAGTTGAGAGCATATTAAAACACTAGCTTTTGCCCGCGGCTTCGCTCGCGTGGAATTTAGTCTGCCGCATTAAATTTCGTGATAAGAAGATTTATAAAAACTTTCATCCCCTATTTTATCCCCTTGGGGGTAGAATTTATAAAATCTTTTCTTAGAGGATGCCTACGTCATAGTAGCTATATGCATGCAAAATCTCAGCCCGATCGGTTTAAAATTGACAAAGTTTCATACAAACTTTCATCCCCTATTTTATCCCCTTGGGGGTAGAATTTATCAAAATCCTTTCTTAGAGGATGCCTACGTCATAGTAGCTATATGCATGCAAAATCTCAGCCCGATCGGTTTAAAATTGACAAAGTTTCATATAAACTTTCATCCCCTATTTTATCTCCTTGGGGGTAGAATTTATCAAAATCCTCTCTTAGGGGATGCCTACGTCATAGTAGCTATATGCATGCAAAATCTCAGCCCGATCGGTTTAAAATTGACAAAGTTTCATACAAACTTTCATCCCCTATTTTATCCCCTTGGGGGTAGAATTTATCAAAATCCTTTCTTAGAGGATGCCTACGTCATAGTAGCTATATGCATGCAAAATCTCAGCCCGATCGGTTTAAAATTGACAAAGTTTCATACAAACTTTCATCCCCTATTTTATCCCCTTGGGGGTAGAATTTATCAAAATCCTTTCTTAGAGGATGCCTACGTCATAGTAGCTATATGCATGCAAAATCTCAGCCCGATCGGTTTAAAATTGACAAAGTTTCATATAAACTTTCATCCCCTATTTTATCTCCTTGGGGGTAGAATTTATCAAAATCCTCTCTTAGGGGATGCCTACGTCATAGTAGCTATATGCATGCAAAATCTCAGCCCGATCGGTTTAAAATTGACAAAGTTTCATACAAAATTTCATCCCCTATTTTATCCCATTGGGGGTAGAATTTATCAAAACCCTTTCTTAGAGGATGCCTACGTCATAGTAACTACATGCATGCAAAGTCTCAGCCCGATCGGTTTAAAATTTACAAAGTTTCATACAAACTTTCATCCCCTATTTTATCCCCTTGGGGGTAGAATTTTCGAAAATCCTTTCTTAGTGTGCACTTACGTCACTTGAAAAACCTTCCTGCCAAATTTCATGGTTCTAGGTGTAGCGGTTGAGGCTGTGCGTTGATTATCAGTCAGTCAGGACTTTGAATTTTATATATTAAAACATGTTCTATTGATGTCATATTTTGTAATGATAGAAAAAGTCACGTGCTTAAAATATACTTTTGTTACGCAACAAGTGATCTGAACATCTCCCAAAAACGAGCAACACATTAGTCGTTATTTACCAACGTAAAAGTAAATTCTTTTTAAATATAACACATAAGTAAGTATTTCATTATAATACCAGTTCAATTCAGTTCTAACTATCACACTCCCCGCTGCGTAACTATACGAAGAAAATGATATCAGTACATCAGTTTGAGTGTCTGTCCCGTTAAATTTACATTATTGTGTTTAAATACGTTGGTGATTCCGTAAAATATCCATTGGAAGACCATTGGTAGTAGTTTTAACTTCATAGTCATGCTATTCCTGATACAGGAAATTATATGAAGGTTGACTGTCTTTTAGCCGTCTTCTGGTTAGTAAACAGATTTTGAAGAAGCACGAGACAAGACGTGTAAAATCACTTTATTACTTTTAAGCGTCTTTTATTATAAGCGTGATTAAAGTGAGCAATTTAAGTGACCGGCTATAAGCAGCAGTAGTGCGCAGTCGCAGTCACGGATGTTCTTTTGTTAAGCTATTGCATAGCTTCTATCGCGGGCCTTGAGCGCGGGGACCAAATCCAGAAATTCCGTAACGAAAAAACCTCACGCTCCCCACTAACGCCATCTAGTGATAGAAAAAATAACTATGCAATAGCTTTACCGCGGCAGTCCCCGAGTGCCACACGTCTTTTTTTTCATACAAAACGTACGTACCAGGACGATTGAAATCGCTTTATTTGAAAGAGCCTGAAGAATGTTACCGACTCGTATTTTTTAACCGACTAAAACAAATTTAACTGATAATCAACGCACAGCCTCAACCGCTACACCTAGAAACATGAAATTTGGCAGGAAGGTTCTTCAAGTGAACACTAAGAAAGGATTTTCGAAAATTCCTACAGGAACGGGCTCAACGCGGGCAAAGCCGCGGGGCGCTGCTAGTTCTAATATAAATAGTAAGTTCAAATAGAATTCGTATCATCAAGAAAAACATTTTCATTGTGTATTTACATATCCAAAAAACTTCTTCTAGTCTAGACGTCATTAATAATGTGTGTGAAGTAAACTAAATAAACTTTATCTGCTCATAATAACAACATTATTATGATATGATTCATTATAGCATACAAAATAGTATAAGGTTTACACTAGCGATTTAAGGGCGTTTACGAAACGCGTTAGTCGCATTTGCAACGCGTTACAGAAGCGATTATTTTGCGCGAAAAAGCATACACTTCGCTCTTTCGTATTATTTTGGCTGTTTGGAATAATTTGTTATTTTTAAATCAAAGAAGCTTAAAAAAGTACTGACATTGATTATCGGGGTTACGTGGGTACAAGGCAAGCGACCGCAACGCGACTGTAGCGATGCAACTGCGCGACAGCATCGCGCTACAAAAGGCCGTGGGGTGGGCCCCTAAGAACAAGTAAAACTCGCCTAGCCAGCTTGCTGCTGGCGAAATCGTTGCGAGCGTGTCACCCATACTGCGTCATATAGTAATGACCGGGCCGAAGTCGATCGCTTATATTTTATTATTGGTGTATGTATATTTTTATACAGTATTGAAGCGGAATTATTGAACAAGCTTTTAAATAAACTGAAGCACACTCTAGGTAGAGCAAAACGAAACGCCGATAAGAAAACAAAACAGCAACTCAACGTTCGTGTACATTTTCACGGTCCGCTGATTCTTTCGCAACTCGTATCAGTCATATTAGTACACAAATATTATCATAGTACCCGTCACTTGTCCAATTCTCAATTCCACTATCATATTAGTTGTCCTTTTTCGGACATGTTACTGATTTACTGTCCTGAGTTACAAACTTTCCTAATAAATAAACCTTATTTGCTCCTATGTCAAACTCCATGCGCCGCAAGTATCTCTTGGTGTACGTACCGTTTTTGTCCCAGTAACATAAATTTGTCCCTTTGCCCTCACATACAACATATTCTGAAACCTTTTATGAGTACGGTGGCCGATGTAGGTTTAACTTGGCAATTTATCTCTTTTAATCGTAACATAATGAACTTTGTTCAGTGAACAGAAAACACGGTGTTCAGATTGTTCAACCAGTTTGTTACGACTTTTGTTTTTTCACATTGATGAATTAGGATTTATTTTGTTGTTTCAACAATGGAGTGATTTGTTTGTTTATTGCGTACGTCTGTTTATTTTGCAACAACCGTTTGAGATATTGTTTCAGATTCGAGTATTTGTATTTTTCATGAATATAGTTTCCAGGAGCGTAATTCATGAAAATAGTTCTTTAACTAGAATTCCGTACAGAAGGATTTTATGGTAACAATAACGTCTATACTCAGAATTTGCTTCCTTAGTAGATATTTAACTAGCAGCGCCCCGCGTTTTACCCGCGTTGTACCCGTTCCCGTGGGAATCTCGAGATGAAAAATAGCCTATAACCTTCCCGTTGAATGTGGCTATCCATTACAAAAAGAATTTTTCAAATCGGACTGATAATTCCTGAGATTACCCCGGACATACAAACAAACAAACAAACTTACAAATTTTACCTCTTTATAATATTGGTATAGATGAATGATTTTAATATAGAGTGTATGAAAATTTTATTTTACATCAATTAGTTAAGTGTCTTTTTAATACACGTCCCTGAGTGCGACGATAAGAAATATTACATTTCCACAATGTAGTACGAATAAAATATATTCATGTCTCATTCAATAATTAAGAAAATCCATCCAGCAAAAATGTTCAAGAAGGACAAAAACATACATACCGGAATACGTCTAAAACGGTACTTTGAAAATAAAACAAATTATTCTAAATGTCTTCCGCAATAATAATAACAATTATTCTTTTTTATGTAGTAATCCTCAAGTGCCAAACAGTGGCTTGTGCCAAATGTGTCACTGTGACGTTAGGTGCGCCAGACTAGGGGTCACTACCCTGTTGGAATAACGCTGCATACTTTTTAAATAGTTCATTTTTGACTGTCGTCTAATCAAAATACTATGCACTTTAGTAATTTGAAAAGTAATCAATTAGATTTTTACTGATCATGTAAGTAGTCATTGTAAAAGTTTAAATAATCAAACAAAGCATAATTTAGATAGGTCGGCTAGCTGAACATTCTTCGAACTTTGTCGTATTTAAATCTTACAGGAACTTATTACATATCAATACGAATTTTTTAATTTATAATTTGACAAAGTCCTACTGGCGTATTTTTTCTTTAACGACTGTGCTCTTGAAAAACTACAATTATTTTTTACCTGTATATCACATCCGGTCCTCCAAAGGATCATGAATGCATAAGAGTAAATTTAAAGAAAGTTTAGAAGAGTTTTTAATACAGACAACTTGTATACTTACGCTGTTTGTAATTAACCTTCATATCAACTCCATAACCCTACAAGTTCACTTATATAAAGCACTAATTTTCTAAGTAATTCTCAACATTTAAGGATTAAACATTTACCTCAAATACTGTAAGCGAATGATCTTTACATCAAAGAGAGTAATGTAAACATTCAAATTAATGTATTCAAACATTAAAACAAATTTAAAAGTAAAATAAAGTTGTAAACTTGAATCAATTCGTATCTAAGCGCATACGTAACAAGTTAAAATGAAACGATGTGTCTCTAAATCCACTTTTGCGTTCCCGTACAACTTTACGCCCACATTAGGAGATGTTTAGAAGTGTTAAATTATGGCCAAATAAATTATTATTATTTGGTGATTACTTTTAATGGGAACAAACTAGAACTGGAATTTCATAATGAGAATGTAAAACTGATATAAAGTTCTATATACCTACTAGCTGCGCCTGCGGTTTCACCCGCGTTGTACCCGTTCCCGCGGGAATTTCAGGATGAAAAATAGATGTTGTCCGATTCTCAGACCTATCCGATATGCACACAAAATTTCATGAGAATCGGTCGAGCCGTTTCAGAGGAGTTCAATTACGCACCCCGTGACACGAGAATGTTATACATTAGATTTATCTTTTAAACTTGAAAAGAAGGAGAAATTATTATTATCACCTAAGCATTTATTAGTAAGAATTCTTCACGTGAATTACTTGGAAACATACTTCAGTAGATTCCGATTGTACTACTACGAGTATATGGTAGACCTACTCTTTGTTGGTTTAGTCCCATAATTGTGTAAAAGCTTTGTTTTGGTTGCACAATTAGTTGGTACTTATTGGTATGCAAATAGAATTGAACTCATACTGGTTAATGAATGCATACTGGTTACTTAAGAAGTCTTCTGTGACCACGGTTCCTGTAAAGGGGCCGAAACGTCAGATAAGTATGTAAAATAAAAGCGAAGTGTATCCGTGAACGTAGTTTCAATTCTATGTATGCAGTTTTTCAAACCAAACTCGATGACATAATCTGACCTCAGAATGAACAAATTTATGTAGGTTAAGTTTCAGACTTGCCTATACTGGCGGGTCCAAATAGGCTATTCTGTAAATATGTGTAGAATATGAGAAACAGATATTTAGGGGCTAAGGATGCGCTAATATTTAATTACTACTTAGCCATCCTGAAACACAAAATGATTACAAAACCATCGTTTGGTATATTATGCGCAGTATTTTACTAATTTACAGTATATATTCGAGTCAATGTGACCGCAGCCTTATCTAAGAAGCCGCTAGCGTTTTCGCAAATCTTGCAAGTTGAAAGTTTGTATCGCGGAGTTTGGGCGACGTTCCTTTATACAGTTAGTTAGGCTCGTATGTGTCCGTGAGATATTCAAGTTGGTAGCAACTCTTGGAATAGGATTTCAGCGTAATCTGGGTGGATACTTAATTAGATAAGAGGTAGGGAACGATATTGGAACTTAACTTAAGTCTATACCTAACATTGTAGCGCTTAACGCTTTATTAAATTAATTTAGCGTTAACTGAAAGAAAATATTGTATTTTTCTATTCACGAGTGTTAAGAACTATCGCAAATTATTGTTTATACAGGAGTAAAAAGTAAAGTAAAGAACTTTTCTCTTTATAATTAGTAATTGTCAGTACAATTACTTTGTCTAGCAAACAAAAAATACGTAAGATTTTCTGGACTAAAGTGTATATGAAATACATTATATTCTTTTTAAATGACACAATGGAATATCCATAAAAATATGAACCAACCCTTTAATTAGACCAAACGACTGTAATAAGTACAAAGCTGCGTATCATAGTTGTTTTTAAGATTTTCAATAAGCTGCTATCTGGTTTGATTCGCACGCGTTCCGCCGTAGTCACGATCCTCAAACAATATTGTTTACAAATTCGTATTTATGTTTTAACTGTTGTCAGCTTCGGACAGATAAAAAATAATCTCCTTTGTCGGTTGAAATGCACAGTTTAAAAATAGAGGGATTGTGCGACACCGATAAAAACATTGGAACGTTGCTCTATGTGAAAATAACTGGTTTCTTCTTTGTGTGATATTGGCACCTAATCATCATTACATAGTATAAAACAAAGTCGCGCCTGTTTGTCTGTTTGTCTGTATGCTTAAATCTTTAAAATTACGCAACGGATTTTGATGCGGTTTATTGTAATAGGTAGAGTGATTCAAGAGGAAGGTTTTTATGTAAAAAAATTCCCGAAATTCCCACGGAAACGGGCCCAACGCGGGTAAAACCGCGGGGCGCTGCTAGTTAATCTTAAATTAGTCATCTGTCGAGGTCGGATGTAGTGACTAGTTTACTGTTTACAAGACTTGAAACAAATAGCTCTTAGCAACAAATTATGAATGTATCAAATACCCAAAGTTACTTTATCAAATATCATTCACCAGGAAAATCCTTGCGAAGTCCCCAAATATAATCACAAAAGTAAACAAAACAACAAAAAGTTTTATGGGAAATAGGTAACAAAACTATAGTATACTATATAACATAGAGTAAATCGGAGTAAAAGTTCCGTAACACAAATAATTGATTCGGTGCCCCGTCGTCAAGGAAGTCTCAGTTCTATTTAAGTTTCCTAAAAGGAAATGAAAGGAAATCAGTACCCGCGCCTTCGTAGCCTTTATCGAAACTTATCGGAATATTTCTCAGAAGAGAAACGACTCCAGAGCACTATATTAAAACGATTTCATGATAAAAATCACAACGTTTCTTTTAAATATCTTACAGCAAATCGACCGTTGAATTGTGATTTGGAAACAAGTAATTAACTTTTGGTGCTTTTCGTTTTAACTAATTTTAAGTTATGTAAGCGTCAAGTAAATCCGTTTGTAAATTATTAGAAAAATAAAGTAAGCCAGTAATGTCCTACTGCTGGGCAAAGGCCTCTCATCTCACTGGATATCAGTACAGTGAGGAATAGGCATAATCACCACGCTAAATAAAAAAAATATTAAACTTATAAAAATAATCTTTAACAACAACAGCAACCTCAAATTAGTATCAATTTTTCAAATGGGTAGATGGGAGTAAACTACAATCATGATGTCGAAATTGAAATGAAAATGATCACACGCAGAGCCAACAAGAACCGAGATTATAAATAACAATAACATTGGTTATATCAATTTGGGTGCAACAAGGGTGTGAGCTGATTATCCTGTCACACACACTCGAAACGACACATTGCACAGGACACGGTATTAAAGAAAATACACAACCATGGGGTAAACGGATTTGTACTGAACAAGGAACAATATCCACTATTATAATACGAAAATTGAACTGCGCTGTCAATCTCGGATTTGAATCATTTTACAAAATAATTGTAGAAATGTTATATGTTGGGGTTGCTTGGTCGTTATTATGTAATGACTTAAGTATACATTATGATGAGATTTGGGTGGCAGTTAATAAAAATGATGTATAAAAGCAAAAGTTACATGTAAAAGAATAATACTATGAAATAATTTGCCTTCCACCACCAAAGTTCAAACCGTAACCTTGTTATAATATAACTATACCTACTTAGATCTCCATATTGGTCAAACGACATTGATCGTAAAATAACCACAAAATCCACCAGTAGTTATAATTGTATAGAACCCCTAATTAATTAATTAACAATGTCTGCTGCTTGGGGGAGCTATAATTGATATTTGAAAGGACCTCCCGCCTCCAGATGAGGGACGTTAATTTACAAGATGTCTCCCAAAAGGTGACACTTTTTCACATAATGGCTTCAGAATTTTTCAAGGATTTCTTTGTCGCTTCTAATTACTTGATTAATTTTTGAATAATTTATAATCTGGGGTTGGTGTTTACTTTTAGGGAAGCAATGAAAAATATATTTAAAGTACACATACTGTCAAATATGAATAAGGTTCATTTAACCAAGCAGGAGGGTTTTAGTCGGTCCAAAAACTTAGTAACCAGGGTAAGCCACTAACTAACCTTCTCAAAATAAGGAACTTACTTATATATGAGTGATGCCACACTTTGTCTCTTTGTTACTCAGTCTCCATCTGTTATGTACCTATGTTTGTTACTCTTTCACGAAAAAACTGCTGGACGGATTTGGATGAAACTTTACAGTAATATAGGTTATACTACAGGATAACACATGGAATACATTTTATCCTGAAATTCCCGCGGGATCGGGTATAACGTGGATAACACCGCGGAGCGCGGCTAGTACATCCATACATTCATCCATCCTCACAAACTTTCGCATTTATAATATAAGTAGGACGTCGCTTTAAAATTCCTTTTGACAACTGGATGTTAATTAAAAAATATAGATTTTTTGATCCATTCGTAAATTGACCAAGTCCGTCACGCAGAAAACAGAGATTAATTAATCTTAATAGTATTCCCGTCTGTAAGTTAAACATCAATGTTGGCCATCCATCTGTTTGGCCAGACAGTTCTTGATTTATTAATTAGTACGATCGGAAATTTCCCCTTTTGTCTACGTTACACAAACAGATTTTAATTGAAACATTTACTATATTGAAACGCAAATTATACATAACCCTTGATGATGGGGCGATGCATTTGTTTTGTGTAGCAAAATCTATCTTCATGCTTAAATTATGAATAAGGTATGACTGTGTATCTACACTAATATTATAAAGAGGAAAACTTTGTTTGTTTGTAATGAAAAGGCTCAAAAACTACTGGACCGTTTTTTAAAATTCTTTCACCATTCGAAAGCTACATTATCCACGGGTAACATAGGCTATTTTCATCCCGAAATTCCCACAGGAATGGACACAACGCGGGTAAGACCGCGGGGCGCTGCTAGTGGATGATAAATTGATCGATTGTATTTGAGTATAACCGCCTTATTTAGAAACGCTCCATAACTAAAGCACTGTTAAAGTGTAAAAAGTGTTTTGTCTCTTTTGCTCTTTATATGATAACGTATGTCAAGAAGGGACAAACCTTCTTGATTGCTAAAATATTGTTAATATCTAAGCGTTTTTGAATAAAGACCTTAAGAAATTATAGAGTTTAATAACAAAGTATCTTAAAACAAACAAACAAACAACGGCATTTGAAAAACTTCTTTTGAAATGTAAACAAAAATATATGTGAAAAGTTTCCCTTCGAAAAAACCGATAAAAGTTTTCAAACACCATAAAAGTAGCAGTTAATAAACAAACTAATTTA
Organism: Cyclophora punctaria; assembly: GCA_951394245.1. Lineage (NCBI taxonomy): Eukaryota > Metazoa > Arthropoda > Insecta > Lepidoptera > Geometridae > Cyclophora > Cyclophora punctaria. Next base: position 6,887,712 of record OX596177.1, read on the forward strand.
TGCTCGCAATATTTTGTAGACTATTGTTTCTTCACACGATAATATACGTACAAGAGTTCCTCCATAAAGATAGCATACAGATTGTATTATTGTTTGTCTCTCAGATACAAAGTGTTTTGAGCATTTTCAAATTGCGAATGTTGAGCCAAAGTAACCGAACTAACCGAACGTACCGAATTAAAGTACTTTATTCGAAAAATCTAAATAATCAGAGAACCACTTCTCTTATGATAAAACTAAGTAATCATAATCAAAGCTGAACTAGATGAATAAATACGTACAAAGTAAAAGTTAAAAAAGTAAATCACAGAATAATATGTATATCGATCGCTATTCGTTTGTCTCTCGACTGAAACTCGATAATGGCTGGACCGATTTGGATAATTTTGATCTTGAAATATGTGTGGAAGTTCAAGGAAAAAAAGTTTTTTAAAAGGTGAGAAAATATAAATTAAGACAAACTTAATTGTCCATGTGCAAAGTCCTCGAGGTCAGCTAGCACTTAGATTATAATGCAAACTAAATCATGACATGTATCAGTCAATCGTGCGAAACACAACATAACGTTCTATCGATGGTATCATGCAACTCCTGTCGAACTCTTGACGCGTCCATTTGCGATCTAATCCTGTACTCTCATCACATTTCGGCGGCTTTAGTGGACTGTATACGTAATGGATTAGCCATTTGTCTGATTAGTAACATCAATAAATAACAGTCGATTTGTACTGTAAGGGTAATTTGCATCTGTACGGTAAAGTTTTTCAGATATTTTTTTTGTTGTTAAAAAAATTAAAACGTATTAGACGACCAAAGTTTATCTCTCGATGAAGTTATTAGAACACTGAGGAGCATAAGTTATAGTGCTATTGGGATTGACGGATAGTAATCTCAGCTAATAAGTGAATAACTAAGCAGTCGCACAATGATGGCATAGTATCATGATTCGCAACACGAATAAAATAAGGGATATTCGTTATTTTTGGTAGTATATTAAATCAATTATATTATTATGTGTACCATGATGTTTGTGTACCATATAAATACATAAATCACAAACGCTAACTTGAAACTGTTAATAATTTCAATTGCTACAAACTTATTTAAATATTGATTGCCCCGACAGTACATTCATGGGGTCACACGAAATCATTGATTCATTAAACTTTAGGGGGCGAGGCAAATACTATTGTTTGTAACGCAGGCAGTCTGAGTACACTAATTAACCTGTACAAACATTCATAAACATTGTTTAGCTATGTAAATGTTGTGTTATTAGCCAGCGTTGTTATAATTAATTGTGCGCTGATTTTGTTTGCAGGAGCAAAGTTCATATATTATGCTAAAAAGTGTAACTGAAATATAATTAGTGTTCTGTTGTGAATGTTTGCATTTTACTGCATATAAAGAGATTATTAAATTTAAAATTAAACTACGCTTTATCGTCGGTTAATTTAATACGATTTATATTTGATATTATAGCAGTGATGATTAATAATTTATTACGGGAGCGAATTCATTGATATGCTCAACAACAGCAATGCAGTTAAGCTCGAGAAAGAATATTTTAATGGGCTGTAGCATTTTTTGGGTAGTGAAGTACGCACTAATCCGTTGTCTTGCACAGCACTGAGCCTACTAACACACAGGCAGGCAGCTAGCTTGGCGCCTAAAGCCTAAAGCCTAGCCTAGACTAGCCCAGGTAAGCAACGTTCCAATTTTCGACCGGCCGCACTACGAGCTTGGCGCCTAGCTTATGCATGCATATATGTACATGCTTACTTATAACACAAGCTACTAAGCTCTAAGTTACTAGTAAGTCGCCTGCCCGTGCGTTCGAGACCTGATAAACACATACCTTAATATTTTTTGCAATATCTTAAAATACGTTTTTCCCAAGATTTTTATTGGTTTCTACCTTTGTCATTACATGCAGGTAGTAATAGGAAACAAGGATAAAGTTGTCAACAAGCTTTCAATTTACTTTCAGCTGACTTATTACTATGAATGCATGAAAGATAGATAAAGACACTTTTCGAATAAAGAAACCACCTACCAAAATTAATACCGTGTCAAAAATGCAAAACTTGTTCAGCCAAAGCACAAGGCATATGTCGGTCGGTGTTTCACAACAAAATGTTAACTGACAAAATGTGTAAGTTGGCATGAATTATGAGCTACACTCCCTCTCCAGGGAAATTAAAGTGTCTTGGTGCAACTTTAAGCTTCTCAGGTAATACAGAACTCCCGTTTCCAGAGTCAGTATGTAATAAATTCAATTCGTTCTTTCAAGAAATTGGCGTACGTTCAATTGTTTCTTCCTTTTACGAGATGCCATTTGAGATGTTTTAAAGTTGGTAGAACGGAATTATATTATGGTGGCTAGATAGTAAAACATTTCTTCATAAGACTGTCAGTACGGGGTTCTACGTAGTATAACGGTGCAACACTGCGACGGCATTTAAAAAAGATAATAGATAACATCATCTCTAAGATAATATTTAGTATTATTTTTTTTCAAAAATCGCTTGTCGTTACTGCAGTCGGTCGATCGTATCACCTTTTATAATACGAATACAAATAACGTCGTTGATAGTAACAACGTGAAGAAAAATTGAAAAAGTATTCATTTTTTCTCATCATTTAATAGGAACAAAATGAAAATAAAAAATGCCTAATGGTAGAGAGTATTTAAAAATCTGTTTGCGACTCCAAAGCATTGAAGTATTCTTTACTACTTCTATTTTATAAAGCTGTTGCAAGTAGCAAGGGAAATAACAAGAAGCAATATGTTTGCATTGTACTGGAAAATAGACTCATTTTAAAAGCTGTTTCTATAAAAAATTGAGCTCCGAGACTTAAGACAGTCATGAATGCCAAGTTTTAATAAATAAATAAGATTCCTTGTTAAATAAAGTTTCTTTGTTTATTTAAATAGAAGAAAAGAATATTTAAGTTTGATGCCAAAAGTGGTAGTGGCCACAATTACAAATAGAATGAGAAATTAAGAATCAAATGCATAAGAAAACTAATTAAAACACGTTCTTTATTTAAACTAAATGAATTATATACAAATTAAATTGGAGAAAATTAAAAATGTTACATGGACGAAACAAATGCAAACAGTTCTCTATTCAAATGTGTAGCCCTTGAAAATTAAAAGCAAAAAGCATTGCGTTCGAAATATCCAAATGTCTGAATACGTACTCACACACAAATCGCAACTTTACAAAAGTTTGCAAAGGTAGAGGTATATAAAATTGCCCGCATTGCTCTCCGTGAATTAGCCAAGGGGCTCATCAGTTGAACAAATAGGGCTCGTCTAGATACAGAATCAGCACATATGTACCGACACCCGAGGGAAATAATATGTTCACGGCAACTCTGATTGCAACCTTTATAAGATTTTTCCCCAAATCACGGTCGGTGGTAAAAAATGAAGTTTGCAAATTGAATTTCGAGTTCCTTCTATGAACATCGTTTTATTGAAACAGATTGTAACTTTATTCCCCTGACCAGTTATTAGTTTCTGAAATCTATGAATTCCACCTAACATGAAAGTTATTCATTTATAAATAATTCAACGCGTATGCACACGTTGTTCATAAATATTAATATAATCGATGATTAAATACAAATTGATATTCAATTGATTATCGAATACTGTAACTGATCCAATAAAGTTGATTTAAATTATCTATTCGGCCTGAAATGGACAACCGCAGTGATCTAAATATAATTGTTCCGGGGCGAATATCTATTCCCACCTGTTCGGGAATACTGACCCAAATGTCCACGTTCCTTATCTCATTACATCTGATGCAAATTGGAATTGACCCAGTCGGCTGTGCAAGAAATAACTCCCCATTAAACGTGTCTATCTGTCCCATAAGTGTGGTCCAAGTAAATAATTGACAAATTTATGATGAGAAAAGAACTCGGGAACTTCACAGCATTGTGGAAAATAAACGCATAACAATGACACCTAGCGGATTGCTACAACCAAAAATAAGCAGTGCAAGTACAATCATACCTGTAAGTAAGTAAGTGGCATTTCTACCTTAGCGTTATCATGATTTGGAGGGCACGTTAAATTGTCGGTCCCGAATGATCAATCCTTAGAACATGTCAAAGGCCTTTGGTAAGTCTAAAAACTCCGACATCAAGGTTGGCCACCAATCTCCTCGACACTAAAGAATGAGTATACCTGAAGGAAGATATTCATCTAACAAATTATAACATCTATTACACACCTTACTATCAAGATTTACATAATCGTATCATTGTGCATTACCTGTTCTTTTGAATTTGATCGGCCTTTTAAATATTACCTCAAAATATATGATTGATTCAATTTGAATATTTTGAAAATGGCTCTTCTGCCTTGTACCACATTCCTGCTGTCTATCGTTTGGGATTCTAATCTGTGTACACGTCGATTTTCATTAAAAGCTGACCACTTTTTGTCCTCCTTATTTCGTACAGATTTATATAAATGGAAGTTTATATTCATCATCAGATATTTCATTTCTCATTCATCAAATAAGTAATTAAGGTTTGTTTTGCTTTAGCCACGGTATGAAATGAGGATAAAATATTTAAAATGTACTGGAAACATAAGCATGGATCTCGACTGAAACATTATTCATACAAACTGTTGCTTAAGAACTATTTCCAAGCATTTGAAACACAAATGGATTTGGTATGAAATTTTAATCTGCTGAGAGTGCGGAGCGGCGGGCGGATCCAATATTCAAATTAAAGAAACAAACCTGCAGCCCGCTCCGCACATTAATATGATTTAGTTTTATTTTTCCCCAAATAGTCCACGAAAAGTTCCGGAACTCTCTCGAAAAAGTAACCCGAAAGTTATTACTCAGGTAAATAAAGTTACAGGAAAAAATCTCGGTTGGTTCCTTTTGTAACATCCAAAACTTTTTCGCTTATCAATTTCCGTAAATGAAAGAAAGAAAGAAAGAAAGAAAAACATTTATTCAGACGATCACACAACAAGAAACGAAAAAACAAAGCAAAGACAGAAAGAGAACAACATATATTACATATAAAACAATTACACGGACAGAACTACTGTGTGAGGTCTGAATAGGCCTCGTCTCAGCGTAATGCCGCCAAGATCGTGTGACCCTGGCAGCGCTGATTTTCAGACGAGGCCTAGACTCCCAGAGGCACGCCACTATTAAAATCAATAAATATACCTACATATAAATACATAAAAATAAATACATCAATATACTACATACAAATACCCCAAATTAATCCCATCACATATACATACATACATAAATAGTATTTATAAATATACAATGTAAACTAAACATTTAAACCTTACAATCGTCATTCATTCATTCACCGTATCAAGCACCTAACAGCTATCTGTCATCTGTCATCTGTCACGCCATTCACCAATCACTCAGGTCGGTCACTCACTCGAATCGAATCATTTATCTGTGGTTCATACCATCCATCCATACATAATAAAACAAGCACGCACGCAGCCATCCACCGATCACCATCCACCTAACAAGAAACAAAGGAAAAATACCACGTGAAAGGTTATACTACTAAGAAGAAACGACATACATTAAGAATAGACATTCAGAATCTACGAACATTAAGAATCAACAACGTTGAGATTCTGCAAATATATAAGAGTGTTTCAAGTGTGAATAAATATGTATGTATACGGTGTACCAGCGGCCACGACTGCCGATCGACCCCATGCACTCCGTGCCAGACCCAATGGTAAGTACGACAGTTCAATAAACTACAGACTACAGAATCTACCAGCTTAACTTCTGTAAGCTGAGTAATCGCTGTTTTATTGTACTTCGAAACGTCTGCAACGTTTTCAGGGCGCGACATGGCGGGTCGAGGGTGTTCCAACATCTCGTGGCCGCATATCTGAAGGATCCCCGAAAAGCCATAGTGCGGTGCTTCGGTGTGACGAGAACGAACACGCCGGCACGCTCTGGGCGTTTCCTGCGCTCCTGGGCCCACGTCAACTTGCCGAGTAGGTACCGGGGAATCCCGTTACGTATTACGCCGAACAAGAGAGTAGACAAATGAAGTTGCCGCCGCGCGTCCATCTTAAGCACGTTGTGCTCATTCAAAAAAGGAGTAACATGCGAGCGCGGCGGTATATTGAAGCAGTAGCGGGCGCAAGCATTCTGTACTCTCTGTATTAACTTGGCAGTTTTGATGCGGAGGCAGGGACCGTATACAGTGTCACCGTAATTTAGCTTGGATAGGACAAGAGTCTCACACAACAGCTTACGCATTTCAACTGTGAGGTATTTCTTAAACCTATATAGAACTTTTAACCTAAAGAAGCAATTTTTGACACACTGTTCCACATGTTCTGAAAATGTCAGCTGACTATCCAGCACCAGACCAAGGTTTCTCGCCACATTGACTCGCTCAATTCGTGTATTGTCGATGGTGATGTTTAGTGTTACATTTTGAAGTTTCTGTGTAATCATCTTTTTGGTGCCAAATAACATGAATTTAGTTTTAGATGGGTTGAGAAGTAGGCAATTTAATTTCGACCAATTACTTATCTCACGAAGGTCCGAGTTAATTGCAGCCACCGCATCCTCACTATCCTCGAGTGCAAATGAGAAGTAAAGTTGAACATCATCGGCATATATGTGATATTGACAGTGTGATATACTGGAAAGGATTTCGTGGCCACCGCTATGTTGTAATATAGTTATTCTTTTATTTGATTAGGCGTATTTTTGTTGTTAGCTTGGGAACACCGATAATTATATACCAGGCAAATACGTTATTGACATAGCTGACCGCCGGGTTGCGTGTGTCACGGAAATAAGGTTTTCTGAACAAATAATATTATAAACTATTCCATGAAAACACATAGTTTGTAGCTATAATCGGTAAATTTAATGGTAGTCACGATACTTATTGCTGTAATTATCGTTAGTGGTAGAACATTGTTTGTAAACTGCCCATAATTTGGTGTTCTACTTCTGGGATTTGTTACCCATTATTGTACGGTTTATAAGTTACGTTATTACTGAAATACGTAAGTGCAGCGCGTTTAATTAAACCACATATAAGATGTATGTTGGTCCTCATAAGCATTATTCGTTCTCAAATAATTTACATTCATACATTCCTTCAAATAATTGCGATGGGATTACTTGCTTTGACTTTCTTCGAAGTAATAAACGGAGCAAAAGATCAGTGTGTAAAAAGATTTTAAGCATACATTTAATTCCCCACCAATATAACTATTGGTAGAGAGTGATATAAGTTACCTTTTATCTAGAAATTCCCAGGAGAACCGCAAGTAATAAAATGAAACCAAGAAACAGCCAGATATCGATAATGCAGCATCTTCAGAAGATCTAAAGAGTAACCCCAGCTAGTTTGGTTTGAGTCCGGTAAATGGCCAGCGTTAAAAATTTAGTGTTTCAACGTGCTTCGATATGCGAATGGTGTGATAAAAGCAACTACACTCTCTGCACGAGACTTAGATTTTATATAACACGCTAAGTCCATTGGGCTTTAGATCTTTTTTTCAATCATAGGACAATTACTGCGGCTAAAAGGCTTTGTACAAAAAATATATTTTCACGAAGTGATTTTTTTGTAAATGATTTTGGTGGAAAAGTCACGGTTACACTAATAATATTTTACGCAAAATGTACCCTTTTTTTCTTTTATTGAAAATTACGTGCAGTCATCTATTTCTCAAATTCAAAGAAGGTAATACTTTTTATAATAGATACAGTTTCTTTCACCTTCTGCTAAACTAAATGTGATTTAGTAATTTTTTTATTAATTTAGATAGACAGTGATATTTTATTGACCTTTAGGAAAATAATAAAAATACATTCTTTAAAATCGCTGAAAAGGGTCCCTTCAATAATTTAATGAAATCGCAAAGGAAAATTTAGCTTTCACCCATTTATTCCCTCTGACTGATCCAGATGAAACTAGAATATTTTATTATTCTACATCATTCAATTTTCTTATAAAGTTACTTAAAGTAATGCAGACTTCTTTTCACATTTTACTATTCGTAATGAACCTACATCAAAGGAAATATTGTTTTATTTGCTAACACTATATATCAATACAAAATATCGTATTTATTATTACAATCGTGATTTTTAGTTTTGATTTAACTCTACGATAGACAATAAAATAATAGATTAACTGAATACAAAAGCATGAAACAAATAGTTTAATCCATACCTTCAATCACGCTATGGTATTCAACGTCCGATGGATTTGAAAAGCATCAAAGAGGGAACAAAAAGAAAAACAGTATCAATAGCTGTAGCTAATAACAAAATGGCCAATCCATTAAATTTAATGTATGATATTAAATGGAAGGCGGGGAGAAGCGCCGCGGCTCTGATGGCCACTGGTGCATGAAGACGAAACTGGATGTGCATTTGCAATATTAGCCGCCAAAATGAAAACTGCTTTTATATGTTTTGGTACTTTTGTCAATATGTTTCTATCATACCTTGGCGTTAGAAAATAAGTTCGAGTAGATGAGTGTGGAGTACCTTAGTGTCGGAGTTCTTAGCCCGCCTTAAGGCCTCCAATGGTGTAACGATTGAAACAGCCAAAACAACCAGTGCGGAAAATTTAACGTGCCCTCCAAAGCACGATAGCGCTCAGATAGAAATGCTACTTCCGGCCGCCCAACCAGCGTACAGCGTTAAAACGCAAGACTCTCATAGTGCGGATGCGGGCCGGTTGCGGGTCGCGATATTGTATTTCTTGTATGAAAGGTGTCCACACTGGTTCGCTATATGTGTGTTGTATATAAGGAAAACTATTTGGAAACCTAAAAGGGAGGGTAAGACACAAACTTTGACATGTTTGTATTCTGTTCGTGGCATCGGAACTTCAAACTGGTGAACTTATTTTAATTAGTTTCGGAGTTTTGTACCTTTCTTTAACCATCTCTATGACATCAGTTCTGCTTGTTGGTTTTTATTTGGTGATTGATTGAATATATATTTTTTTAAATGTACTAGTTATCAATTAGATTCCATAATACAAACTTAGAGCTTTGTCTCTTTGCTTTGGGTCTAATTTCCAAAAATCCTTTTGTGCCATATTAAAGTTATTTTTACCAAAAATAAAATTGTATGCAGCTTTTTCATAAAAAGTTAAATATCCCAATTTCTATAGAACAAAATATCGAATTGTAAAGCAAAAGTTTTAATATTCTCGGTACCTGCACTTCATTAAACAAAGGAAACTTCATAAAGAGAAGACATGAGTTGGTAAGAGCAAAATTAACTTATTTATACGGCAACTTATTAGAGCAGGGGTTCCCAACCTTTTTCACCTCGCGGCGCAGTTACAAGTTTAGTTTTTTTGACGGCGCACTACCCAAGCTTGCTGGGTATTTAAAAAAGAAACAGCCAAATGAAATATATACCAACAATCTTAGTAGTTAAGTTAGGTACCTACATAGGAACGGCAACGCGCACGACGTCGGCGTAAGTAGTTATCTACCTACCGTCGTTACCTAAAACTTTATTCACGATGCAAGCGCTCAGAAAGGTGCCGCGAATATTTTTAATTTTAAATTCAAATTCAATTAATTTATTTGCATAAAAACATGGTTTTCAAAGTTCTTAGGTCTTAGATCATATATATAATATTTCGGTTAATGATAAGGTTCAAACCCACGGCGCCCTTCTTTACTTCCTACGGCGCACCAGGGCGCCTCGGCGCACAGGTTGGGAACCCCTGTATTAGAGTATTATTTGCTTTGATGAAAGTACGAAACGACTTTGTATGAAGAGTTTGAGCATTACGAATAGGAAATGTTGTTTTAAGCAAGTTTATTGTACTCTGGTGGAATGGAAGTGTTAAATATATGGTTGAGTTTTTATTAGATTTTGTAGTAATTAATTCTACGTGTGACTTGAGCTAGCCTTTAGTCTTATTACGTCATGTTAATCAGAATAAGATCTAGTTCACATTATTTGGTCTGTCATGTCAATGGAAACCTAGTCTTCATAAAAAGTCATTAAAACGAAAAGTAAAACAAAGGCGGTTTTAACCAACATCATTTATTACAAACTTTTAACAAAACAAATAAGTTCTTAATAACTAAAGCAATGCCTTTCCCAGCTCCGCGGTATCCCAACAAAAAAATGTCGTACAAAAGAAATGAAGTCCAATTTAAGAGTAGACGGGAACTTATTATTCCTTATTCCATCCTATTTTTCTCAACAAGCGAAACTAATCTAAAGAAAATTTTCGAGTCCCTACCAAGAAAATAAGCTTATGAGGCAGTGCAGTTGGCTTGCACGAATACCGCCTAGGAATACTGTTGCAGCAAACTTTAAATTAAACTCTTACAAATAAAACAAGTAAGCATTTTAACATTTCTATTGAGACTTGTTTGATAATTGAGTTTACGAATAGTTAACAGTAACTCAAACTAAACTTAACTACAAATGTTTCTAGTTTCATTCAACTACCTAATAATACCTGTGCTGCAAATCCAAAAAAGCTCGCAAAATCTCTAAACGATTCACGCATGTTGAGCATTTTTTAGTTTTAATTTGAAAAGAAAAATACTTTTATTTTTAAATCACACAAAAATTTCACACGGTCGGATAAACAAACGGAATTTAATTGAAACGTGTTTTTGATTGTTTTCTCTCTATCAGAGATGGTGTGTAATTTTTAAAATATATTTTATTGCTTTTTAGTTTGGAAGTACTCACCTGGCTGTAGTCATCATCAACATAATATTATAGTACGCGGTGATTGATAAGTTACGTGCATGTATTAAACAGATTATATTTTTCTTTAACAATATAAATTATACTTACAAATAATATTTTGTGAGGTCTTGAGTTCTAATCTAACTAAATATTTTTCATACTTAAACTTATGTACCAAAGAAGTAATAAATGTATAACCAAGCAAATAATTCCCGAAAGTCCTAAAGAGGGAAAGGTCTCTAAATAAGAAGTCTTCATTCAAATATACTGCGATAAAACGAACTCCTCGCCGACCAGTCGGCGTGGATAAATTTTTAATTTTGGTTAATTTGATTTCTTTGGAAAGTTAATGCTGAAGGGCTTCGTGGGATAAAAGTGTCACGTAGAGAATAGGTGCGATTTTCTCAAATGAGACCCTCAATATTCAAGAGGCAGACGATTGAACGTAACAACAGAACAAATTCGAAAGACGAAGTATCGGTCGACGGCCCTTAATGTAATTATCATAATGGGCACCAATAAAAGAGAGGTTCCGAATTCGTGACACAGCTTTAAAAAGTACTATCAAAGGTGCCCGAGGCGGAAAACGTCGTATCTTATTTAGCACCCCAGAAAAGGACCTCGATTGGGGCCCTACATAATCACATTACGAATGAAAGAGCTTCAGATAAAAAAGGACAGAAACAGATTTGCATGAAACGTCAAAGTTGATTACAAGTAGTCACTATAACGCGTTAAAATATGCTAACCTAATACAATCATAATTGACACCGCTATGCCATTACCAATCTTAGACTCTCAAAAAGGGAATCCTCTGTATAATTTAACATTCTATAATAGACACAAACAGAAAATCAATAGTAATTCACTCGAAGTAAATGGAATTAAAAATTGTTACCGACACACATCGGCAAGCTCAAAGAGATTCGCCCCAATATTAATATTACACAATACGGGCAATTCTATTCACATCTATATCATAGTGTCGATCAGGCGTGAAGCCTTTTATATTTGGAGGTCACGTGCTTTACCGCCGTACAGGAAACCGGCGGATGTGTTTGAGCGAAACTAATGCACTCAGTACCATACGACATTCAAGCGAGGGATGCCGGAATAGGGGCGACAATCGAAACAATGGGAAAACCAAACGGATTTTTGGAGACAACGTATTATTTGCGGAAAAATCAATGGCGAAATGTTTCCGATGGCTGTTGGACGGCGACAGGAAGACCGATCATTATTATTACTGTCCGCGCTATGAATGGGAGCGTGTCCGAAGGTTTTCTCCTAATATTAAGGGAATGATGGCTTTATAAAAGCTGTTATTTTGTCGTCACGCCGCTGACGGTTTAATTTGATTGCTGAAAGAAATGTGATTAAGCCGACGTGATTATTAACTTAATTTTATTTTATGCCAGAAAAGTAATTGAATGTCAATTCATTGTGTTGTAATGAACAGAGTTTTTTATAATCGTGATATATTATTTTCATTAGCATCTTAATTTTTACAAGTCTAACAAATCAACGATCAGATTAATTTTATGAACAAAAATGTCAAACCCCTTAAATGCATTTATATCCATTAAAGCTTTTTAAGTTAACTATAGCTTCATATTACATAATACCGTGTTATTAGGCCAAATAAAATGGGATTATTTGAACAAGATTTCTCACACTTTTTAAAAGGGGAACTAAAGAATCCCTCTTTTTATTTTACGTTATTGATGTACCGCCAATTGAATCGGTGGCGCCTTGTTTGGGGAAAATCGTATTTTATTTGACATATTACATAAATATTGCAAAAAGAGTAGTATTTTTAGTAACAGTTGAGAATTGACGGAATCAAATAAATATTATATGAAAAATAACGTCTTTGTTATAAAAAAAGGAGGAATAAGCTAAGGTGCTTAACATAAGCGCTTTCTAAATTGCTGTCAATCCGGAGTTATCTTAAAAAGGCAATTTACAAAATTAGCTGTTCTCAACCCGGGGACAGAATCTTGGTTACTCCATTTGAAAGATAAGTGCTTTTACTGTGAGCATTTAAGGCATTACTTGTATGGTTAATATAGTTCCAAAGAGGTTCCAAAGAGGCTCCTATCAAAATTCATACAAAAAACAAAAGAAAACTAAAACTTTTCCATTTACATCAGAAAATGAATCCATCAACGAAAATAAATTGCCATTAACATTGATAAAGATACTTTCGATTCGGCTCAGTGTTTCGGTCTCAGTCCAATTTGGAAATTAGCAATAATGGCCGCCCCTGCAAAATGTATGGAGTCCAGATAACTACTGTAATTGTGGACTGGTCAATAGAAACCATTACGTGTTGCGATAGCCATTTATTTATTTCATTTTACTATATACTTTGCACGCAGTAGTCGAGTCATTTACTGAAGATATCAGTACAATGGGTACAAACGTTTTTCGAGGTAATCACCATGCTAATCCTAAAACAAATTTCTTAGGGCAGGTAAACTTGGCCAAACAAGGTTAATACCACACAATATTTAACGTAAGCTCTATTTATAGACATTCATAAACCTACCTAATAATTTTGGTCTATTAATTTCCACGTGAATTATTCACCAATGGCAACATTTGTAACGTAAACTCCTTAACTACACGTAATGGACCCCTGGATTCTGTCCCCCTACTGAATGTTTGATAATGTCTGCAGATAGATTTGAGTGCACCCGCATACATACAGTAAACTGAGTTAATTTCGTACATTTATCACAGCACACAGATTAATGGATAGATTACATATTTGTTGTGACAATATAATACATCAAAACTGATGTAGACCTCACAATAGAGTGGTCTTGATAACTCAGAGTCTTATCTGAATCTTAATAATATTTTTCTCTGTTTATTCAACGAATATCAAATACTTTATAGTTCAGATGGTATTCTTCTTCTTCTTCATCGAGTGGATGGTCAACCTGACCAATCCTGGTGTCAGAGTTATAGAGCCGCCAAAGGCCTCTGACATGGCTCATTTAACGATTGCTATCCGTAGAAAGTAACCGGAACCGACGGCTTAACGTGCCCTCCGAAGCACGGAATCATCTTACTTTTCGGGCAATCAGGTGATTCAGCCTGCAATGCCCTAACCAAACTGAGGGCAGTCTTACAAAGAGATTTTCGTGAGTTTGTCCCCACCGGGAATCGAACCCGGAACCTCCGGATCATGAGCCGAGTGCTCAAAGCACTAGACCACGGAGGCCAGATGGTATTGTAAAAGATACTTGCAAGAAATCAACCGATTAAGTCTATGTTGCTTTTTAAAATTATGCCATTTGAAAGTTTGAAAGTGTTTGAAATACTTCTTTGAAGGGTATATTAAATACCTTTCTTTATTCTTCTTAAAATTAACTATTCTCCCTTCACCCAGTCAATAAACTACAAAATATGTGTCCTCAAATTCTTGCATAAAGTCTCTTACGAAAAACATCCCCCAACATTTTCTTTAAAAAACTACTATCTTTAATAACATTCTTGCCCGACAAAACATGCAGAGTATGAAGCCAATCGATTCCCTTCATTGCTGACTCCACCCTTCCCGTTAAGACCCCATTACCAGATAAATATATGCAATTTATTACATTTACCAATTTACATACACTTTGTGAAGACACGACATGTGAAGTTAAACGTCGTTAGGGAGTTATGCAAGAGGGTGAAGTGACGAAGATTCAAAGAAGAAAATAGAATAACATGTTGTATTGAAAGGTCGCACAAATAAGGTTAAATGTATTTTAAGTATCTTGAATACACGTTTGTATTACGTAAATGTCTGCTTTCAATAGAAAGCGAGCTTTATGAACAAACTTATTCCTTAGTTAGTAAATTGTAAACTCACATAATGTCAACTACGCTTTAGATTTAGAAGGTACATGTGGAAAGTACTATTTGTAATATTATGATCATAATCAAATTATTGAATGTAATAACTACCATATCCGTGTCCATCCGTTTGACAGCTTAGGTCACAGACAAACACACACACATACGTGTTTAATTGTGCTTATTTTTACAAACCAATCATTTCAATGCAATGATACTTCTTCTAGTTACGTTGTCTTCAATATCTGTACTTGACTTCATTCAATTCCATAAGAATTCTAACAAAGAATTAATAGCATCGAACATCAAAACCACTCTTTTGAAGCTCACATTTACAAGGAACATTCAGTTAACGAACGAACGTACCATTAGAGGACTTCCAATACCGCCTCGGGCAGTATTAAACGTGTCGAATGATGCTTTTGTACATCGATATAAAGAAAATAATTCGATTGTAGAACAAGAGCTGTCGACTTCTGGCCGAAGCCTGGAGCTATAGGGTCGATTTAGAATTTTGGATGGTATTTGATGAAATAACGAAGATAAATGAACTGTACATAAAAGCACGTTGTCTGGACATATACAATTACAGTGTGTTTATTTGTTTTTAATACCAAAACAAAAATACTAATAGACTATAGGATTAGATTAATTGGCTGAAGACTTACTTTAAAGGTGGCCGAGTATTGTACATTTGGACGAAATATCATTCTGACATTTGGAGGTCTACAGGAAGATAACTTTGAATAAGTATTCATATTTTTCCATATTTTATTAATCTACGGAGTAATTATGTAAATGATAGTAGATTGTATCCAAGGAGCAGATAGTCAAGCTACGGTATGAAATATCAAGTCTATTAACAACTATGACTAGTAAGGTTAGGGTCAGACCAGAATCAGTCGTGCAATCCTTATCAAGGAATCAGCAATAATAGCTATTACAATTGAACATAGCCGAGATAAACTTTGCCATTCATATAGACAATGTAAGTATACACTTTTATTAGATCAAATGACTACCAAATTCAGAAGCAGTTTAGAAAGGCCCTTAAATACGAGTTTTATAGTTTTAGAATTATCAAATCATAAATGTTTAGTAAAAGCATCAAGCGTTGAAACTTGAAATGATTGCGTAATAAGTGAGTAAAATGAATCGTTTAATTTTGCAAGCTCTACGTGCTAACTGCCTCAAAACTCTTAAAGAAACAATTTTTCAGCAATTCCTATCTTTCATGTCCAATTTATTATGGGTCACACTCAAACCCTACCTCTGAGCTGTAAGTAACAGTTACGAAAACGGGACGTTTAAATTCTGAGTGCAGAAACGTTGCCATATTTCACCGGAACATAATTTCTGGTCCCCTATAAAAAGTGAAGTTCGTTGGGTCCCTCGTACTTAAGGTATGGACTGACTGGAAGCCTCTCAAAGTGCATTTTTTTATTACTACAAGGCAAACTGACCCTTCCCGCGACGACTTACGACCACTACAGTATCGAAGATGGAATGTTCGAGAGCTTTCCTGTTTGGTTTATTTCTGTCCGAAGTTTAAGCGGATCCAGTCTGTTTCTTATTTCCCCGATGTTCAGCAAGAATCGGAACTGATTGTTTTTATTGCCACTTGGTCTAGGGAGCCGATGGGGTTAGTATTAAATTTTGAATCTGTATGAAACATGTGCAGAATATTTCGTTGCGTGAATACAAAAACTAAAGGGGAAGCTTATTGATTTTGAAATGAAAAAGTATTCTTTTTAATTTCGTGGGCTTCAATCCATTTGATTGATACTCCAGTGTTAGCACAACATTCGTTTTAGCTTTAATGATATTGCTCTTTATTCAAGCGAAATATCTGAGGGCGAAGTAAAGCAATTTAGGTAAGAAAAAGATCATTTAAAATGTTGATTGTGTTAGACCGCTATCTTATTTATAAGTCTACTCACGCACTTTGAGCCATTAATTCTAAATGCCCTTTTTACAGGCGGCTAGCTCCTTTAAGGCTAGCATCAATTCGATTTGAACAATTTGCAAGTCGGAGAGATAGGTATTATTCCAGTGAAGCGTAAAGGTCAACGCTCGCCCAAATATTGATAGAACCTGACACCCAATTTCTGGCACCGTTTGTAATATAAGTCTCTGTTCTATGCCGAACAATCTTCGCCACAATTCGTCGCGTTCCCCTCTCGACTCTCCCTAAATCAAAAACGTTCATAAAAAGGGGATATTTATTCGTTATTTGTTGTCGGTTTGCATTAAAATAAAACGGCTATCTAGGCTCAGCACCCTCTGAGCCTTATCTAAGATCAGAATTGCATAAAATTCACATCTCTCTTACAAATGTGGCAGGCGCCGGCCGGGGGTCTGCGCATCTCATTTCAGATGTCTATTCCATTTTGTACTCATGTCATTTAAGTTTATTTCTGGGCATAAAAACTGTGGTGGACATCTCGAGTGCTAATAGTAGGCGTAAATTTTCATACAAACGAAAGAATTTATGTTCCATGACAGATAAGATACGGTTTTGCTTTTTATGAAAATGTATTAGATTAAGGAATGAATAAACTCAATATCTCATTGGTGCGGTCAGCCAAAAATGTGGTCTACCACCCTACGGTTGAGATTCATTTGAACGTCATGAAACAACAAGGTCAATTTTCATTTAATAATAGAGGTCCAACTAAGTCACCCAATGATGTCAAATGTCAGGCATCTCAGATAACAGACAAAACGTCATAACATAATTGTGCATAGAAAAGTCAACCTTAGCGATCGTTACATCTCGCAGAAACTTTTGTCAAAAGTGGTAGACCACTTTCTTGGCCGACTGTACCTCCTTTTGTACCTTTTAAGTTATTCAAAAAGTTTATTCACTGACCATCCTATACAAGCTATTATGTTTTAGAACTCCTTGTAGTATGAATATCTAGAGAGCCTTTACGGTTCAGAAAACGACTAAATACATCTCGTTCTCTCGTACCAAACTCTTTCCCTATGTACCCCTTGCGGGGACAATACACTTCTAATCCCACCTACAACAACTGCAAAAGCTTAGATACCCAACACACCACTTCGAACGGCACGTGTTGATAACCCCCAGGCTAGTTTGGAGACGGCATTAACGTAAATGTAAAAATTATCAGTTAAATTCAATTGTGATTCGATGCATGTGACATTGCCTCGAGCAATTTAATAATGGAACTTGGTGAAACTATTATAATTGATGGCGTGATTTCAAAGTGCAATTAATAGACAATTAAATTACGAGTAAAGTAAATAATGAAAGCGCTTTAACAGACAAGTCGTATTTTATTTTCGAAGTAATGAATAAGATATTTGGAATACCGTAAATAACTTTACGCTTTAAATGGACCAAAGCACTTGTAAAACGATTTGTTAAAAATTAAATACGGGTTTCAGTCGTTAAACCTATTTTGCGAGTCCTTTAAGTTAGGGCACCCATTTAAACTCTCTTTGGAGGGTCAATTCGAGTAAAAAACAAATCAACCCTGACACCAAAAACAAGAGACGAGCGATCCTTTTTTGTTCAAGTAATTATTCAAATATGGACTTACTAATAGCGCCTAGCGGTTTTACCCGCGTCCTATCTACTCCCGCATTTTGGAATAAAAGTAGCTAATATAGTAATTAAAGTAAAGTAACCCTTTGGAATGTGACTATCTTAACCCATTTTTTACAAATATCATAGCGAATTTTAACAGATGTGACAGAAACAGATTTTAATGAACTTTATTTAGTTTCATTATTGTTTTCAAGTATTTTGTCATAGGTATCCCCATGATCTCGGTTATTATTTATTCGTACCATTTCCTTGCCACCAAATGAACTCAAGTAATCCACAGGGCAATGTTAGTGTAAAACTCGGGATTGAATTAAATATTAAAATGCACTTACAAAGTTGAGTTTGTAAGTTACAGTATCGCATTAGTAATGGTCGGTCAGCAGTTATAGCCTCCTCTAATTGGTCTATTGGTGTAAGTAATTGCCCACAGCGGGTTAACTGGCAACATTACTGTGAATATTTAGTGTGCTAACAGCATAACTTTATTAATTACAAGGTATATAGAGTTATTGAAGCTCATATATAGAGGTGCTTCAGATAAGGGTTAGGAATTTGTTGGGGACAGAATGTCTGTTATTACGGAAGGCAAATTCGACTTTCTTTTGTTGATTTCTTAGTGGCGCTTGTATGTGGTATGGTTCCACAATGCGATGTTAAGTCACCACGATTGTTAAGCAAAGTACAGTTTAGCTACTATTTGGTTAGGTGGCTAACGACTTAATTTAGTAACTACTGTGATTTGTAAAACAGTACTATTCATATCAAGCATTTTATATACAAGACTAAAATTAATTACTTTTCAAGAACGAATTGATATTTCAAAAGCAGAAACTAGTGATTTATTTGAAAACTCGAGGGTACCAACACGGATATAGCACTGCATTGAAACGGTTCGTGTCGTGAGGGAAACCTATAGGCATGGGGTAAGTTTCATTAACTTTTCCAATGAATACAGGCATTTGCCTCCAATTTGTTTCATTGATGATAAACATTTGGCTTTCGTAAAAATAGTTATTTAGATAAAGATAATGGAAGTAAAAATAGTATAGGTACTCGTATATGGATTGATTTTAAATGTAATTGATTATCTTAGGTCTGTACGAATATGTACGGAGTAAAGTTTTGTTATCTTTATGTAAAATAATCTGAACTTTTATCACTCTTTAGTGACATTAAATCTTACAAAGAATTTGATACTGTAAGAAAAAGTTGAAATTATATGAATAGCATTTACGAGGCAAAGGTTTTTTGCACACTGAAGAGGATTAGGTATTATCATCACGCTTCTCTAGTGTGGGACACATTCACACTAGAGGTAAGTTCATTAAATAAATGATAGGACTTGAGCTTTGGGTCTAACACTTCGGTCTGTTAGAAGACAGTAGCTGTTATGCACTTCTACATGCCACTGTTATGTTGAAGAGAGGTTTCTGTTTATTACGTATTATATTTCTTAAAGATAACCTACTGGTATGAAAGTTTGAGTAAATTTGTGGCCAAACAAGTGGTGTTGGAGTTTTTAGACCACCTAGAGGCTGCCGACATGGTCTAACGATTGAAATTACCGGAACCATGTTTACGTGCTCTCTGAAGCATGGTAGCGTTCTTATAGAAATACCGTTATCGGCCACTGGTGTATGTGGCGATTTAATAATTTTCTAAACCTACTTTTCAATTAAATTAATAGTTGGCAAAAATGTTGCGAACCCCTGCCAAAAGATACTCTTTAATCGCGACAAGTCAGGCCCGTTTATGTTACGGTCTCATAATTACATTAACTACGCGATGCATGTGTTACATTCAGATGCTGTATGTACAGGGTGCTAGGGGATGTTATATTGTTATGATGCGAATATCTTGTATGCTTTGCTATATGGTTGAATGACATATGCTTCAAAAGCCACATTGGTATAAGATGTATGGAAATCTTTGTTGAATCTTTTCCTTGATGAAGATGTAAAAAGAAAATACCTTTAAGCAACCCACTAATTTGTCACAACCAGGCTAAATATACGAAGCTTAATTTAAATGGCGTGGTTGTAATTTAAAGTATAATGCTTTAATTTGCAAGTAAAAAGCAATAAATAGAAACACCCTGTGGAAGTGCGAGGTAAAATCACCCTAACCGTCGGGTCCAGACAAATTGTCGCACCCCATGTTCGCATTATTACCGATATTTAATTGTTTGCGTAATTTATTTCTCAAAAGCTGAATGAACTGCGTACAGACTGTAGATACTTGTAATACTGTAATTTTGTATAATCTACAAAAAAGAACAGGACAATAAATGTAATATATCAATCTTATTAAGTGCGAGGATTTCTGAAGAAGCATACAGTAATTAATTTCTTTAGTACGTTTATGCACCAAATAGAGTTTTCACTCGAAAAATAAATTAAACACAAATTGCTTAAAATCTTAAAATGTTCTTCAGAAATAGTTTTTTTATGACAATCTAAATCTAGAAGTAATCATAGAACCAAGAATATTATTGTTTGCGATAACGTATTCGAGTCCCATCCTATTCGAGATAGTCCTATTCTGAACGAGGACGAAAGTCATCTCTACATAAACTCGCATAGCCATAGGGCACGGGGCTCGCTAAATGATACACAATTTGCAACTGCCATCACGTCTGATATTCCTGCCGTGCCGCATGTTTCAGTATTAGTCACGCATTGCTATTCGACTAAAAATTTTAATTAAACAATTTCGGGTATTCAAATGATACTTGCACTGGTAATAATTTTGAATTTATTTTATTTGAAAAGAGCGTTTACCCAAACTAACGTTATAACTCCCAACTAAATGCAGGTAAAACTATCATGAATTAAAATTGTTAATTAGCAGCAAAACACAGTATAAGTATTAACTGAAATCGAAAATTATCAACAGACCACCAACACGCCCTACACTCTACTTTATTGCAACCATCAGAAATCAGTCGAACAGAAGTTTATTTAGCTACAACCCTAATGCCATATGCTCAAGAACATAATGATAACAACAGCTTAATTTCGTTAACAGGATTACTCATAATCTAGGGCTGTCCATCGCACGTCGATAACGCTGGCAATATATCTATTCCACCCAATAAGAAATGCCCTTATACCAGTTAGCTTATCTTAATATGTTTCCGGAGATAGTACTGATGCAATCTATTCTTATTTGGAGCAATTATACTTGTAAATGGGCAGGCAAGCTTTGTTTCTATTTTATAAATTACTTTTGGAAGTTTAGGTTAATTTATTGGAGGGTAAAGACCTTGTTGTGGGCAATGTTACTGGAGACGTTTCTGATCTGATGAAATATTTCAACGGAACAAACATAGGATGGTAATAAAATTGAAAAACATGAACAAAAATTCAATATCAACTTAACGCAATGGAATGAAATAAATCACAGATACCAAACCACGCATATCATTTGACTGAAACAGAATCACTAGACCATACAAAAATTTACAATAGGCCCAACCGTCGCTTTTCCACAAATCGTATTTAAACATTCAAATCTGTGCTGATAACTGTGTAACAAATTAATTTAAGTTTTAACCCGTTAACAATACGGATCATAATAATTGCGGCATGTTACCGAAATTGCTTCGCATTGATGCTTTCCCTTGTTGAATGGAATGCAGAATATTTGATATTCGAATTAACTTTTCCGACTAAGGAATGGAAGAAGCGACGCTTAAATGAAAGTTATTTAGTGTCTTATTTCTTTTTATGCTTTCCGTAGCGTGAGTTTTATGAAATTGTTTTTCCGGGACATTAGCCAGTCCTAATTATGGTAGAACCGGGGACCAATTTCTCTGGACGCTTTCACGTTGACGCTGACAAACTGGGAAATACGTGAAGTAGTTACATAATTTCTTAGCATCCATCCTGTTTATATGGAAAAACTCAAGGAAAATATGCCATGAAAGGCAGTCATTGAAGACTAAAAAATAGAATTTCTTATACCTAGATATATCAACTATTCTTTGTGAAACTTCTATCCTGTGATTATTCAAGTATGAATCACTCTACTCAGTCAGTCTAAATGAATACTAATAATTGAGTATGTATTTTTTTCTATTCGTGTTGATTTTCGTTCATGTTTTTCAATTACCATTGATTTTAGAGAACCTAAAAACGCACTTATTCAAGTAAAAAACTCTATATGTTGCCACGTCTAATCTAATTTATTCCATTCGAGAGCATATGAAGTTGATTAAAGGTGTTTGATGTGACTTTTGATAGAATTTGTGTTATTTTTTAACTGAAAAAGTTAAATATTGACGTTAGACAGAGTAACAAAATAACAGAACGTTATATTATATACTACGCATATTTGGATATATCAAGTTTAGCTGCCTTGCCATATTTTTATGTCAGCGTAATGATATTTCTATTTGCTAGATAAGTAAATAAGCAAGCAAAAATTTCATAACATAACTCAAAGATACCTTTTCTCATATTAAAATGTCTTGAATAAATATTTTTATTTTGCTTGTTAACATAAGATTCTTTCGACAATATTACTTTCTACGAAGTTTCTTTATTGGCAACGTATTCCCAAACGGTAACTCCCTTTTTATTGATTGACGTTCCCTATCTATCTAATATATCGGAAATATTGGGTGTTTGTTTGTTTTAATAGGAAAATGTTGCTGCCACATTCTATTAATCGATAGTATCTTTCTGGTTTGTTCTTGGAGCCTCCTGAGGGTTTTAATAAACTGATTTTGCAACACGTTCTTACCAATTTTGTTTATTATCTCAGCTGATTTGTTTGAGTAAGTGGCTATAACTGTTTTGATGCATTTGCATTTTTTATAATTTAAGGGGTGGACTCGCGTGTAAAGCTATGCGCATAGTAATAAATTGAAACTCTAGGGACTAGTTGATACGTGATAGACAGCCACTGTATTGTAAGTTCAAAGTAAATAGCCCCTTTATGAATATCTGACATTTTTGTTATGCATGTAAATTGTAGAGATGCAACTCTACAAAGTAATTAAACTAATAAATTAGTAATTTGTAAAAATTAAACCTTTAAATTTGTATGACATTGATAGCTCTGAAAAGTTTTTTCTACCGAGGTCTTTATTTCCTTTTAAAACGAATACATAACCTAAAAATAGAAGAGACAGCAAAAACATGACGTTTTTACAATTAATCACGAGGATAAACCACGATATCCTCATGTTCTCGCCAATGTTTCTGGATTCAAACCTCAATTACATAATGTTTTATTACATTTTTCTTTTACAACCATCGGTTTATTAGACATATGACATGAAAACACACATCCAATCCAACGGCCAATGAACATAAACCAGAAAGATTATGAGAATCGTTACATCAAATTGTCATATTACATCAAGTCGTGCAGTTACTCTTGATGGGACCCTGTAGTCACGTACTGTCCCTTTAGTAGGGGAAATGAAATAATTTGTCTCAGTAAGGGTGCATTTCATATTTACAGTGAAGAGGGTGAACGAACTTGAAATTTTATGTATACCACGTGCAAACAGGACGGAATTAAATGTATGGATAGTCTGGGGCTAATTATGGAGAATATTTCTGAAGGTTAATGGTTCTTTAACTCTGCTTACTGTTGAGGCAGCTTGCCCCTTTTTATTTGAGCTGATTAGTAAAGATCGGTTTTGTCGGGGTTTCTTTAAACGCGCACATGATGAGCGGTGAGGTAGGATAGAAGAAGTAGGTGAAACATTTGAACAATAACGTTTGGGCTTTCAAGTTGCACTTGGCAAAATTAAAGGAAAAAGTAACATAAATCCACCAGACATTTACCCTGATTGATCTTTCCGACAATTTTTTGCCGTCATCTTATTGGAGGCTCGAATGATTGGCGCGATATTTCAAAATTGCTGACATTAAGAGAAAAGAAATGGTGCCATCTTTCGCTTAGATGATACGTACAAATGAAACTCAGCCTCTGATTTATAACGCAATCCTGGCAACACAAAGTGGGACACACGTAAAAATTGCCAATTTTTCTTAATAAGAAAACCTGTGAAGGTGGGAACAATTTTATACTTAATAGATCAAAAGTAATGCTTACACACGTCTGAAGAAACGTTAGAATTACGTAATTTGTATCTTCAAAGGTATATCATTTTGGGATGAGCTTAAATATAAGTACATCTTACACAGGTTATTTATTATTTGTAGGTCAGCAGTATTTGTGTCAATCAAGTATTCCATGAAAATTATGACCCAATATTTTTTGGGGTTAAGTATAAAACTGTTATTATAGAGTTTTCTACAAGTGTATCAACTTTTCCCAGACCAAATAGACTCAACGTACATTATTACCTTCACAGAAAACAAAATCCCCACAAGATTGAATCTGGAAAAGTTTCGTATTACTTCGTCAAAAAACTTATAACTCCGTTTGGTGGTCGACTATTGAATTCACTCGTTATTTATTGTAAGCGATAAAATAATATTAATCTCGTGGGGATTTCGTTAGATTTTATTCTTATATCCGCGACTTGCAACTTTCAGAATAACCCCAAATTATACAACCATTACATTAACATGGACATGCCATTAGATTGTTAACGATCTTTTTTGTCATTTTACTTCTTTTGAGTTTGCCAATAAAACGTGACTTTGGTTTTATTAAGCTTAAAAAAATGGTAAGTACCAAGCGATTGTTCACGTCTTGAAAATCTTTGAAAGTACAATTTAAAAGCAAGATTTAACACGTGATCAAAATAAGTAATATCGTTACTGTTTTATATTATAACGAATTTTGTAATAGTCTTTTTATCGACAAGTATAATTTATTTATTCCGACTTTTTCACAAACAGCAGTTATAGTTCATTGCATTGCATTCGGTCAGAATATACATTTGCCGTCTACGGAAACCAATTTAACGCAATGAACAGATACAACGTATAGACAAAAGACTAGTCCATATAAAAACAACGTTCTCTTATCATGGGCAAGTAGTAATCAGCCCTGGAAGTTTCCTTGCGTAAGAGGGATTATTGAGGTATTTTCGATAACTTTCCGTGGGGTAGAAAGCAATAAATACAGAAAAAAGACAGTGAAGGGTGGGCTTTAGCCGCGTACGTCAGTAATCTGGGAATTTGTTATGGTTTTTGAGAAAACTATAGAAATTCCCTTGCGAGCAATTGTATATTTTTCTTGCTGCACTGGTCCAATTAATTTTAGGGTACTTCCGAGGGATGATGCACCATTTCATTATTAGGATTATTTGTCATATGTTTTGGGATAACTTTGTTTGTTTACCCTTGTTTGTTTTTTGGGTTCCTTTAGTTGATTTATTTAGGAGACTATGTTTCTATAGTTAATAGCTAGATTTGTACTTGTAGTATTGTCTATCTGACGTTTTATGATACGATGACCTTGGTTCACCTTAAAGTTGTACTGACTGCCAAATCCTCTAATAAAATGGTATACCTGGCAAAATAAAGGTTATTGAACTCACAGCCCTACGCAAAAAACAACACACATAAAAACACGTTTTATCCTGAAAGTAGCTTGAGTGTTTTCCATCAAAATATTGGCGTGACGGCATAACAGTAAAGCATCTCGGCCACTTGCTGTCATCACAAAATGCGTTCGACCCTACCAAGATGCGGTTCGGAAAAACGCAATATACCACAAGTTTGGAGTCACAGGGGACGCAAAGTGCTCCCAGTGGATTTAGAGCATTAAATTGGCTAGCTCAGGGCTGTCGCAGAAGTTTAAAGCGCACGTCGCGTTGAGTAAGAAACTTTTCAGAGTTTGCGTTGAGGTCGCTTACTCTTTCCTTGATAATATGTATTTTTGTTTACTGCATATGGAAATTGAAATATCCCACAGCTGGGAAAAGATATCTCCTCTCACTAAAGACAGTGCAGGGGATCACGCGTAATCATGACGCTTGCCTAATGCGAATTACTAATCTCAAAACCGAGCTTTGAGCAACTTTGAATACTTTGAATTATATGTTAAAAATACCAATAATGTATGTCCTTAATATCATATACTAATGTAATAAAGTTTTTATGTTTGTTGGAAATCGCTTACCTCAGAAACTAACAATCCGATTTGAGTAATTTTTTTCCCCATTAAACGGAAAGGGTATAGGCTATTTTTAATCCTGAAATTCCCACAGATACGGGCATAGTGCGGGCAAAACCGCGGGCGTGGCTTGTTCAATATATTTGCCAAATCTCTTGGTAGTAACCCTACCTGTCACGTCACGAAAACCACTATGGGCTAGAAATCTTTTGTCCCGCTGCAGAGACAACCAACTTTGCGACGTTCAACTGTTATTGCATAGCAAAGTGACATAAACTAAACGCACCCTTACAATAAAAATGTATTCTAGAAATATGTGTTTATTATATTCTTGAACTTTAACGCCTTGTAATAAAGGATAGATTAACGAATCTACTTATAAGGACGTATATTGCTTCAGTCTTGTCGTTAAATCCGACATTTATAGAAAGTCGTATAAAAATAATTTATGCTTCATGTGATCACTTTATATAAAGTCATTACAAGTATGTATATTACTAGTACCTTTTTAGGTAGAAACTGCATTTGCAAAGACGATAAAATAAAAATAAAAAGACGTGTGGCACTCGGGGACTGCCGCGGTAAAGCTATTGCATAGTTATTTTTTCTATCACTAGATGGCGTTAGTGGGGAGCGTGAGGTTTTTTCGTTACGGAATTTCTGGATTCGGTCCCCGCGCTCAAGGCCCGCGATAGATGCTATGCAATAGCTTAATAGATAAGCTTTACAAAATTTGTTATTTCTTGGTCATTTATTTTATGATCAACAATCACAGATAAAAATGCAGCTTCTAAAAATTGTATAGAAATATCTTCAAATATACAAAACGTAGTATTAACGAATCGAATTCAAATATTGTACTGCAGGCCAAAGACCTTTCGGTTAATAGAGTCTCCTATTTGTATATACCTATCTATTTCAGTTAGTAAATAATTATATTAATTAGTCATTTAAACTATCTTTTTCTACTCGAGTCGAAAGCTATAATACCATACCTATAAATAACCATAAAATAGTCTCTATTTGGTGTCTATTCCATAGCTATATTCAATGTTTATTATTGGTATATGGTATTGGTATTGGTTAGCCCGCGGTCCGGATAGGACTGAGGTGCAAAATTCAACGAAAGAGCGAAGTACTTAATGCGTGGTTTCATATTTTACTTCATATCCATTCTGGTTTTATATTTTTAATTTATATCCATTTTTTTTCCAAATCTAGTCATCAAGTTCTAATTATAAAACTTCTCTTAAGTATACCTTCTGACAGTATCATTATAGTACTAAGTACGTTAACTTAGTCCCCGTGGAAATCCACTCGCCAAATCACTCGTATAGAATTACGAGTTAAAGGGTAGCTAAATATAATGGACATTTCATGTCCGTCATAAATGTTTGATTAGTAATAATAGTGTTTTGCCGTCAATGCTTTAATACGAAATCGTTTGTACCATTGAAATGGTTTGTAGTCTATTTTAGGGACAGTTTTGGTGGTCCGTGTACAATAAATTCGTCTTTCTCATGAAATATTTGACGTTTGCTTTCTTTTGAACTCGCCGGCGTGTATCTAGTAAACTTGCTCAATGCCAACGACGCTAAAGGTAAATAATATTAGCCTGTAATGTCCCACTGCTGGGCAAAGGCCTCTCATCTCACTGAAGATATCAGTACAGTGAAATGAGAGACATGTTTGAAAAGTAGGAAACATGTTTTCGCTTGACCCGGGAATTGAACCCGGGACCTGAGTCTTGGCAGGTGAGTGCACATTCCACTAGACCACCGAGGCGTAGAAGGTAAATACTTATCGCATGAAAAAGTGGTTAAAATCTCCGCAAGGTGGTCAACTGAACCCGCAGAGCACTGAGCCCACGGGCTAAGTTGACCTTTTTTTTTTCTTTATGGGCGACTCGACCCAAGGGTCAACCCAGCCCGCTTACTTACCGCCTAAGAGTCAATTCAGCCCGCGGGCTTGGTACTATTCGGTAGGTTAGGGTTTTTTTTTTATCGACTGAACCTGTGGGCTGAGCAGGCCCTTATCGGTAAATATTAGTCGTGTGATTAGTATGGGTCGAGTCACCTATGAAAAAAAACGGAGTGGGTAACTGAGCCTGCGGGCTCAGTGCTCTGCGGGCCCAGTTGACCACCAAGCGAAAATCTCCTCAACTCCGTATTGTTGATGTGACAAAAACCATCTCCGCTTCATATTATATTGGCATTTCTCGCATACTGCATATGCAAATAAAGAAGATATTTCACCAAAACTTGTCAACGACGACCTTAATTTCATTACGTTCAAATATTTACGTGTTCTCAAGACGAAACCGAGAGCCTCGGAAGCTTTTGAGGAACTCAAGATGTGTTCCTAATTTGCCTTTCAAATACTTTGAAACACAGAAGTATTCTGTGGAGGCGCTTTGACTGTGAAAACACGCAAAGAGGCTAGTGTAACGTGCAAACTATCTTGGTAAGAAGGCGAACTTGCAAGAAATTCTGTCCGCGTAATCGCCGAAACAGTGTTCCCTCGGGACCCGAACCCTCCCTATCTCAACATTCTTACAGTTTAATGTATGCAAACGCATTTTGTTTCAAAGCCTAGCTCCCTCAAGGATGGTGTTACTCGAGAGCCCTCCAGCAATGTTCACCTCACCAGCGGAACTTTTCCCCGTGTGTCACAACATGCTCTTTGATCTTCACAAATGCGAATATAATGTCGGAACCGGTTAAGAACGCTTCTTTTCCCCTTTATCTAACTGTACACTCGCGTTTTTTTTACCATATTCGCGTTTCTTCAAGGGCTTTTGTCAGAACAAATAAAACTGTTTTGTCTTTTCCTATTTCGATTATTGAATACATTTTGTAGGAGTAACAGAATGAAGATTGAAATGTGTTTCAAAATTTGTCGGTTCTTTGTCGTTCCCCCAACAAAAGAGCATAATGCATAAATCGGTTTGTGTCAGAGTTGTAACGAGGTACAATATATCAAAGACATATTAAAGTCAAGATTAGCTTCTTAACACGAAGTCATCAATCCGTGTGTTATAAATAGATTGTTCTGAATGATGAGGGATTATTGACGACAAAGTAAGTATCAACAGAGCGCCATGTGGCGGCTCCGAAATAGAAAACGTCTCCTGTCTGATGTCACACGTGGCATTCCAAAACAGATCGTTTCCTTTAAAAAAGTTAATTTGGCGCTTTTTGTGACAAGCAGGGACAAAAAAGTGACACTTTTTAGAAGTTTAGAGGCATATGCCCTTCTAATACGACCGTTTGTGTGGAATGTCAGTAATGTGACTCCTATATTCCTGTGTTAACGGTGAAGGTGGAATCATTAACTAAGAAATTATTACACTAGCACCGACCTGCGGTAGCACCCGCATAAATAAGGCCTGCAGAATTATCGATTGATATTACTTCTACAATATGTTGATGATAATCCATTTTGTAGGTTTTACGTGAGAAGCGATTATTATCATTGTGAAGTTTTGCACATAATTTTTTCATAGTAACCTACTTGAGAAATTATCTTACTTTTTCAGTACGATAAAAATATACGATCCAGGGGTAATAATTTTTAGCTAGGAGAACCGGCCTTGTTCCTGGTTTAGGAATTTAAAACGATCCTAATTTGACGGTTTCAAAACGAAATCCTTTTGTCAAACAATATTGATGACAAAGTACAACTTCATCTGTCCTGCTTTAGTTTTCCATTGACAATAAGTTGACCGATTTCAATATGCTTATTAAAATCGATCTTGATATAAGGTATACCCGGTTGCTATCCATCAACTAATTAACCTACAACATTCCAACTACCAAGGTCGCTACGCAAGGTTTGTACCGCCTTCAAAGAACAATCCTGAATACATACTCGTATTTAGCGATAACTTTATCAAGTTCCCATAACTATTAAAGACAGGCTTCCCCTATTGATTTAACTCAATGAGCTATTCTATACCGCCTGCATCCAACGGCTTCTATCCCCTATATTATGAGATAGGGAATAGTTAGGATACACAAATATCTATAATGTAAGCACTACATTATGCGGTCATATTAGTAGATGAAATATGAACCCGAAATACTCAAACGTTCGTGTGGATTATCTTATTATGTGGATATCTTTGTTTGTGTTGTACAGCTAAAGATCTATCGCTTGCTTTAGGAACGTACTTTCCTTTTAGAATATCAGTAGGTACGTTAGCTTTAGGAAAGTACTACTTATAAAATATTGTAATAATTAATAATTATACTTATAATTATAGTACTTTTACTTTCTTATAAAATATTGTTTAATGCTGAGGACACACGGCGACACTGACACTCATCACAAATGTCGACACTAGTGTAGATTGCGTCCTCATGGTAAGCAATTTTTTGTGTCGACATCGGTGTAAACATTTTAACGTCCCGGTTATGTGTGGTTAGTTGTCTACACGGAGACACTGCAATTCAGTGTGGTACATTTCCTCGCCATGAACAACGGAGCGGTTATTGGTCTAGCTAAAAATTTCGCGCAAGTTCGAAATTCGCGACACTTGTGTCGGACACCGCGCACGACCTGTCTCCACGGCTGCAACACAGACACCGACCGACATTGCCACAACAACTGCAACTAAGTGTCGCGGCAGTGGAGTAAAGGGGAGCAGTCTTATTTTAAAAATATGTTTAATGTTATGGTAGGCTAGGTTCAGGTAAAATGAAATAAAGTTAGCCTAGCCTAATTAGCCTGTAACGTCTCTCTGCTGAGCAAAAGCCTCTCATCTCACTGAAGACTGTACAGTGAAGAGGATAATTGAATTGAAACTAGCAATTCGGTTAGGTTAGTTAGTGCACTAGCCAAACAAAACAATACAAACAAATCATAAAAAATCTTTCATATTCCTAAGTAAATATTTATTAAATTATTTATCTGTTTTAAAAGGAACTCGGCATCATTAACCTAATTAATTAAAACATAAAAGATTTCTCAAACCATGAATCATATCAAAGGATAGTGGTATCTCGGAATATTTTTATTTCAAATTCTTTATGAATGAAAATATTCCTTTTAATTAGTGAAATTATTATTCATTAGCATGAGGTCTATGTGTTTTTTGTACTTAACAAATATTTCATTAGGAAATAGTTCTTTAGACATTTTGATGGTCGTTCGAAATGTCTGATTTAATTTCATTTAATTAATTTTAATATAACTGAATGAGTTTAGCTTGGTTTAGTGGTTTCGAGGGGGTCGCCAAGTATTTTGTAGGTCGGGAAGAAATTATTTGTACAGAAACAATCAGCGAGATGATAGTAAATGAAATAGAAGCGAATTCATAGTTTGTATTATCCTCCTCATTGTACTGACTGATGTCTTCAGTATGATGAGAGGTCTTTGCCCAGCAGTGGGCCATTACAGGCTACTTACTTACTTTAACTATGTAAAAGGAATTTGCACTATAAATAAAGGAAAGGAATTATAGTGATAACAGTGATGATTTACCAAAAATACTTATTTAGCAAACACAACCATCGAATAGTAATACATCTAAATAATCAACGATTTGCCAAAAATAAATGGACATCAAAATAACACAAAGGCAGCAAACATCCAGCCATCCATCTTCCTCCGGCTGATGGATGGGACCTCGCCACTTCCCTAATAAATGTAAACAAAACAATCATTTTTTGTCCTCACAAAATGTTATTAATGAATTGTTAGTGGTGATAAGTTTAATTGTTTTAGGATACTTTAGCTCGAATTCATTAAGGACCTTTGCTATCGGTTTTTTTCTTGGGTTAAGAATTTTTAAATATTTCTGCTCATAGATTGAATTGCTTATATTTTATCTTGTTGGTACTGTAACAAGTATACTTATAAAGTAATAGGTTATGTTTCGATCTACTGGACTACGATGGGGCCGAAGATGGTAAGGAAGTGAGTGACCTCCTCATTGACAAGTGAACAAAACACGATGAATGTACTACAATGTACTACTATAGTATAACCATTTTTTCCTGCTAAATCACATTTATTTTTAATGGATTGTAATGTCCTTTTCGTCTTCCTTTATTTTGGTAGAGTCGCAAAGGTTTGTTTTACCTTAACATTTTAGAAAACTACCTACTTTTTATTATTTTTTAAGAAAAGGAATAGATGAAAAGTGTTTATGAGTAATTCTTTATAGTTTGATTTACCTTTCTAGAAGCCTTCACCAAGCAGTGAGACATTACTTTTGTTAATACTTATTTTTCTTGAATCACCATGACTCAGTAACATTCTTGGTATGAATTTATTCATTGTTGAGTAAAATAATTGTTATTCTTCGACATTTGTGTCACTAAATCGATATTTTAATGATGTCCTGCACGGGGCTTTTCTTCCAATTAGCAAACCGCACTGAAGTTCTGATTAAGGCCGCTTATGAGTCATAAAGGTTACTACCACCTTATTACTGAATAAGGTGGCGGTCATAGTAATACGAGAAAAGCGTGATAGGTTATTAACCAATTAACTTCGTAAGATGATTAGTTAATTAGGATAAGTGAGGTGAGTTGGTTGTCATAGAAAAATGGTAAAGCTTCGACCTTTCAAAAAGATTTTTTAAGCTTCTGTTAACTTTAAGTTCTCAGTATAAAACTTCTGTTACCATAATTATTATACAGGTACTTAATCTATCTATGACTTATACCTACATATACGTTTACGTTATACATTATCTTTACATTTTGCTACAATATTCAAATGATAAAGGATCAAAAACTCCGTTCAAACTCTCGTCACAGCACACGACCTAAAAAGCGGAATTTTAACAAAACTTCCGTCCTCACCAAAAACACTACATGAAACACTAAACTAGAAATTCCAATAAGAACGTGATCGTTTTAACATCACATTACAGTGAATTTTAAATATACGTCATTAAAATGTTTCGTCTATTACGCACATGGTATTTTGGAAGGTTTCAGATTACTTTTTTAAGATAACATGTTCTGGTTCAAAGGAGTCTTGTATGACTTTTTTTTATACTGAGGTTTCTATTAGATGCATATCTTTTAATGTGTTGTATCCCAAATTAGGTGTTCTGTTTTAAAGGTTATGTTAGATTGTCATTTTTGGACTTAACAGTTTGTGTTAGATATCTGTAAGGGATGATTGGGGTAAAATGAAATAAATAATGATAAAATCAATAAGTAGTTGATTTCACACGCGTTGAATGTGTTTCTTCGGGAATTTCAGATAAGTCAGTGTTTCCTCAAGAATTAGCAGCGAGATATTAACTGAAAAGTAAATTATTTAGAGGAACTTTTTTAGGAATCATACCAAACTGTGCTAACATAGCTCTAGTAACTAGTAAGTTAGAGTCTTGTAGAAGATACTTATAGTGTGAAAGAACATCATTCATTCCGTGCTGGGCACGTTAAGCCGTCGGTTCCGGTTACTTTCTACGGATAGTAGTCGTTACATGAGCCATGTCAGAGGCCTTTGGCGGCTCAATAACTCTGACACCAGGATTGGTCCGGTTGACCATCCCCTCGATGAAGAAGAAGACCATTAATATTATGATATACATAATATTTCACACATAATATTTTATTATCTCCTTTGCGTCAAGAATATAATATTAGAAGCAATTGTGGAAACAATAAAATCATTTTTGTTAAAATATGTTCCAAGTTTTTCTTTTGAAACGCGAAATTACTTTTGAACAAAAAGGGTTGTTGTGAATTATTTTTAAATGGAACAATAGGGATGTTTTGTTTCTTTTAGGCGTTCTTAGGGGTCGGTGACCAAAGGGTGTTAAATGGACAGAGCTAAGTCTTTTCCATCTGTTCTGTTTGTTTAAGCTTAAGAACCTTAGAAAAGGGGCTTTAAAAATGAGTGTTATGTAAAATGAAAATTCTCAGTAATTTCGGTTAGTGGCCAACACTGGTGTCAAAGTTTTAAGACCACGTCATGGTCTAACGATGGAAACAACCGACCATTTTACATGCCCTTCGAAGAACGATTGCGCTCTGATAGAAATGTGACTATCGATCCATCCAAGTAGGGGATAAGCTGCCCGTTGCTTAACAATCGCAATGAGTTAAAATCACACCGTCAATCTACGTCATAAACACTCAATAAGTAAGAAACATATTTTCATTCACAAACCCTCTAATATTTCCTATGGCTTTTCCCAGAAAAAAAACCTCTTTACTCAACTAAAGATTTGATTACTCAACCGAGCAAGCTAACATATTCGTTTTAAATATTAAGAGTCGTTATATTTTTGCATAAAAATATTTACAGCATAGTTTGCTTGAGAGAGAGATCCCTTGTAGCCACCAAGACTGTTTAATTTAAAGATGCCTAATCTTTTTCTTCATCGAGTGGATGGTCAACCTGGCCAATCCTAGTGTCAGAGTTATTGAGCCGCCAAAGCCCTCTGACATGGCTCATGTAACGACTACTTTCCGTAGAAAATAACCTAACTTTTTATATTAAACTAGCTGCGCCCTGCGGTGTCACCCGCGTTATGCCCGTTCCCGTGGCAATTTTGGTATGAAAAATAGTCTATAACCTTCCCGTTGAATGTGGCTATCCATTACAAAAAGAATTATTCGAAGCTGGTGTTCCCCAGATTAGCTCGAACATACAAACAAACAAAACTTTAAAAAAGACCTCTATATTATTAGTATAGATGTTACATGATGACTATATAACCATTGTTGTTACAAATAAAGAAAGAATATTATCTATTAAATAAAAAATAACAAAGTGAAACTCAAGTCTGTTTTCTTGCAAAGTAAAGCACTACGCTAAGATAAAATTATAATTATTATAGTATACCTTGAACTCCTAAAAATAAAGTTCAAATTTTAAGTGAACTGTTATCTTACTCAGCTAAATTTGCATATCATAAATGTAATATTTAGCTCTCAAGTTGCTAATTAGAAGCCGTCTTAGAGTACCGTCAGAATGAAAAGTGGATTATTGTTTTTTGTTTTGGTAAAATACTCTTGTTGTTAATTAAAAAGTTTTCAATTTTCTCGCGCACTGTAGTGGATAAAATGATTAAATTTTATTCGACGAATGCAGAAGCTGATGACGTTATATATAACTATCCGCGTCCCGCGTAGCTGCCCGCATTGTACCCGTTCCCGCGGGAATTTCGGGATAAATTGTTACCCATGTGTTATTCTGATGCATAACCTATATTTCTGTAAAGTTTCATCCAAAGTAGTTTTTTCGTGAAAGAGTAACAAATATACGAGTATATGCATCCATCCTCACAAGCTTTCGCATATAAAATATTAGTAGGATGTAGGATTATCTGTGAGAACAGGGCGCATTTTGCTCACTGCAAATAAATAAGAATCAACACAACTTAAAAATACTGTGTTTACTGCTACTTTTCAAGGATTACTTCTGAATGATATTTAGAAGCATAATATCAAAGTCCGATGAACAAGTGTATATTAATTGTAGTATCTATAGAAGCCACCAAGTGAATAAAATACCTTATCGAAATTTATTAATGCATAAGGCAAAAAAGTAATAATTTTTTTGAATGGAAATTATGTTTCTATTTTTATGCTACCCGTACGTTATCAAGGTAAAGGAGAGCTCTCCCTCTTCGCCCCTCTTTTAATTAGTTGCAGTTGTTATTATTATTAGCAAGGAAAACATACCTGAGAGGGAAAAATTAAGGAATGCCTCAAATTATTTGTCTTACATAAATAATCATTATTATTTATTCCGGAAATTGGGATCTGAAGACATTCATAATTAGCTATATTCGTTGTGGTAAATTTATACGTAATTTTGTACAATCAAATAGAGAAGTGAAATGGAATGAGTATGTAACCGATTTACGATAAAACTTTTTATGATTATGCAATTTTTATGTAAGTGTTTCTAACAAACATTTTTCACAGTTACCGGACGTTTATGGTTTACTTACAACATACTTGGTACTTGCCTAGTACGAGCTTTTTACAAACTTTAGCACCCAGTTTGCGTTTTGACTGTGAATTTGTACCTTCGAAGTTCTTTGTGGCCTTGGTTTTAAACACTAACAAGTAAAATTCTCGTGATCCGACGTTGTTTAAGACATTCTGAATTTGCTCTGTTCAAAAACTCACTATCTAGTATGAATTGACCCAAATTAAATTCCCACAAGACATATGAAAATGAAGGTAAATACTGCACTAATAAATTATAGCCATTAACTAAACATAGTCCGTAGTCATACCTACTTAGAAAGGGTTCAGCAATACCTATTATCTACGGTATTGAAGCACGACCTCTAGAGGCATCTTAGCAACTTGCTCTAATCCTCATTGTGGCGACTAAACTATTAATTAATCAACAGCGATGTACTAGCCACTTCCTTGAGGCCCAAAGTTTCAGCTCTTTGTGGCGGGCGCTAATGTTGTTTACACTGTCAGCAGTTAAATAAGGGCGCTGTGGAATTAAGCCGGATGACCGAAGGGCTTGAGGCGGTTAAGTGGTCGTACAGATGATTTGAATATATTCGGTAATCACTAGAAATGGGCTGAACATTCGTTTCGCATTCGGCTGTTTGACCGAATCGGTCCGACCGAAATTTCCGTTGAAAAGCTGTAGGAAGGATTCGTAAGAAAAATACATGAATTACAGTAAAGATAAGATTTAATAATTTTGTAACTGTTATGTAATGTGTCATCGTGACGAATGTTGGATGTCGGATGTCGGATGTCGGACGTCAAATGTCGGACGTCGGACCTCGGTCGTCGGGCGTCGGACATCGGGCATCGGGCGTCGGGCGTCGGGCGTCGGGCGTCGGGAGTCGGGCGTCGGGCGTCGGGCGTCGGGCGTCGGGCGTCGGGCGTCGGGCGTCGGGCGTCGGGCGTCGGTCGTCGGACGTCGGACGTCGGACTACGGACGTCGGACTTCGGACGTCGGATGTCGTATGCCGTATGTCGGATGTCGGATGTCGGATGTCGGATGTCGGATGTCGGATGTCGGATGTCGGATGTCGGATGTCGGATGTCGGATGTTGGATGTTGGATGTTCGATTTCGGATGTTGGATGTTGGATGTCGGGGGGTCGCTCATAATTTTCTTATCCGTGAGAAGCGTTGCTTAACATTCAATACCGACATCTACCCATCATTTTCTAATCCGTGACAACCGCAGCTTAACATTCAATATTAACGGCCACCCATCATCTTCATGACTGTCACAACCGTTGCTTAACATTCAATATTTACGGCCACCCATCATTTTCACGATCGTCGCATCCGTTGCTTAACATTTGATACCGATGGCCACCCATCATTTATTGAAATTCGCAACCGTTGCTTATCATTCAATATTAACGGCTACCCATCATTTCTTGACCGTTACAACCGTTGCTTAACATTAAATATTAACGATCACCCATCATTTTCTTATCCGTGACAACCGTTGCTTAACATTCAATATAAACGGCCACCCATCATTTTCTCGATCGTCGCATCCGTTGCTTAACATTTGATACCGATGGCCACCCATCATTTATTGAAATTCGAAACCGTTGCTTAACATTCAATATTAACGGCTACCCATCATTTCTTGACCGTTACAACCGTTGCTTAACATTAAATATTAACGATCACCCATCATTTTCTTATCCGTGACAACCGCTGCTTAACATTCAATATCGACGGCCACCCATCATATTCATAAAATGCGCAACCGTTGCTTACAGTCAATACCGACGGCCTCCCATCATTTTTCGGCCGTCTCGTTGCTTAACACTGAATATTTAAAATAATATTTTTAGCGTCATCTACACAAAATCATGAGAACTAACTTAAAATATAACTGGTAAAGTTATGTGATTTCTGTTACTACAAAAACGTTACAAAAGTTCTGCAACATTTTCCTAGATGGCGTTTTTACCAAAGTTTATCACTTTAAATCAGGTTTAGCGCCATCTATGAAAATATACAGATACTAAGTTATAATTTGTAGGTCTGTTTCATAGTATGAGTTAGTTTTATACTATCTCAATAGATGACGCTGTGGCGCAGTTACTCATTATTAATTTACTTTTAAAAGCGCCATCTATGCAAAAGTTGCTGAACTTTTACACTACAAAATGGTCACAAAATTAAGTTTATACGTTTAATCCTTTACTTTGATATTGTTTGGACGCTTGACTATAGATGGCGTTAAAATACTTAAATTTTAACCGACATTAATAAAGAGAAATCTTTGCTATTAATTTTGTTAAGAATTCGATTATATCTATTTTGTTATTATATAAATAAATAAAAATTATAAGAACAACATTAAATGGTCGAAAAATATCGTATCTTTTTGTAAGTTTACATGGAAACAAGACATGGACTAGGATTGACGTTTTTTCTTAATGGATAGTGATGTGAACCTATAGATGCACTAGATACTTGAGAAGAAGAGGTAGGTACAGTAACGAGCATTAATTTGGGAACCACCTAAGGTTGAATATCGTGTAGGTACTTATAATTTGGGACCCACCTAAGGTTGAATATCGTGTAGCAAACTTACGCTATTTAGAGCTAATATTTTATCGTAATATCAATTTCATATTGTTTACCATCGATAACTTTACGTTTCTATCAAATTAAAGCTTCGACCTTATTGCATTATGAATGTTCTAACAACATTTGATGGAAATGGGTCCTAAATTAACGCTGGTGACTGTACTTAGAATGTAAAAAGAAATCTTTCAACTCCTGTCAAAATGTCAGCTGTTGAGATTGGTTGATCCATACATTTAATTGCTGTTCAGCAACGGTTGCGACTTTAAGAGAGTGATGGGTCATGAACGTGGTTGGAAATGTTTCGCTTGGGTGCGAAACGAGTAGCGAAATGCCGTCATCACTCGAGCTAACCCCATCCCTTCATTATAAGGGATCTCAGTAAACGTTTTGGCCAAAATTACGACAATTCGCTACAGTAGCAAAGGGACGTATTCAGAATGAAATCTATACTAATATTATAAAGCTGAAGAGTTTGTTTTGTTTGTTTGTTTGTTTGTTTGTTTGTTTAAACGCGCTAATCTCAGAAAGTACTGAACCGATTTGAATAATTCTTTTTGTAATGGATAGCTACATTCAACGGGAAGGTTATAGGCTATTTTTTTATCCCGAAATTCCCACGGGAACGGGCACAGCGCGGGTAAAACCGCGGGGCGCCGCTAGTTAATGTATAATCCTAACTAATATTATAAATGCGAAAGTAACTCTGTCCGTTTGACTGCCTGTCTGTTAGTCTGTTACGCTTTCACGCCAAAACTACTGAACCGATTTGAATGAAATTTGGTATACAGTTAGTCCAGAGCCTGAGAATGGACATAGGCTACTTTTTATCCCGAAATTCCCGCGGGAACGCGGGTGAAACCGCGGGGCGCGGCACACTGTGGTACGTTTCAAAATGATAGTAATATTTCATTAGGCAGTTAATCCTCCAATACTTGCCAACTTAGATATTATAATTTTATGTGTGTATGCCCAATTTAATACATAAAACAATATTGAATAAATACAAATGTTATATTATTTCAAATTACCCACAATTATCAAATAACTAAAAAAGATACGATGCTTCCTATAGCTACTCTACAAAACTATCATATTATACACCTAGTATATTCAAAAACGGTCCCAAATCCGTTCCCAATGTGTCTGGCATCCGTCTATCCCTTTGTAATCTTATTACATTAGTTAAAGGGTGAAAGCGTTGCCTGCATCGATACCACTTATGTTGGCATGCAGTGTTCTGTACGAGGCAAGGGGACTCTCTTTGACTCGCCATGCTTTTGTTACGTGCAGTAGATACCACACGTGAAAGGAATTCAAATTGATTTCGTATAGTCACTCGATTACGGCTGGATATTAAACCAGTTTCCGGGAAAATTAATTTGGGGCAGTAGTAACTGTTGCGTATTCTGTGGCGTTGCTGTATGTAGCTAAGCTTTTAAGTTTGTTTGTTAACCTACAATGCAGAGTATGAAATCATGCTGAATAGTCCATATTGGAATTTTTGAGGTAACGTGACCTGACATCGCTTGTGACCTCGAGAATTCTGTTCTGTACCAAGAAAATTTCCACGAAAATCCTTCTTGTGTCCACGGAAAACTTTAACTAATAGCATTCGGAAAAATCTGCAGTTTTTAAGGAGGCACTAAAAAACAAATGATAACAATGATGGCTCGTGGTCAAAGCTTTAGGCCTCATTCGCACGAGTGCTTTATTAACGCACGTTAAAAAACTTTGACATACAATTTTGAACGCTGGGCGTTGGGAATAGAGCTTGAAACGTCTTATTCTATTGCAACTTCTATTTCAGCAGATTAATTTGACGTTTCATGCTCTATTCCCAACGCCCAGCGTTCAAAATTGTATGTCAAAGTTTTTTAACGCGCGTTAATAAAGCGCTCGTACGAATGAGGCCTTAATGTACAGACTCACACAGATAAAACTCTACCCCCATTTTGAAAATAGAGCTTACAGTAACACCTCGGGTCTCAAGATTTTTCAATCAGGCTCTATCTAA
Source organism: Cyclophora punctaria (assembly GCA_951394245.1). Lineage (NCBI taxonomy): Eukaryota > Metazoa > Arthropoda > Insecta > Lepidoptera > Geometridae > Cyclophora > Cyclophora punctaria. The sequence goes on from OX596177.1 coordinate 6,928,472, forward strand.
CACTAACCAACCATTACTCCTACATTACGCAAACCTGTCTAATACCAACGTATTATGTAATGGATAATTAATTATCCATGATATTGAGCAATGTCTCAAACACAGTGAAACCACGTGACCGAAACCAAGCACATCTTTGATGGTTCACCGCACACTGTCTGTCGCAAACCTTAGCTTTATATTCCTACTGATGTTAATATAGCCACCTTGGTACAGTACGCGGCCGGTAGTTTTACACCTCTCTAACTCTGATTTTGTTCCTTTAATTCTGGAGAATGGCCGACTAGATTCGGTTTTGTAGAGCGAAGTTTGCTTGCAGCTAGTTTTCGATTCATTCAGTCACATGAAATAAGATGCTACGAATTAATGAAAGTACTATCCCCGCGGTGTTAGCGGCGTTGGACCCGTTCCCGCGGGAATTTCGGGATAGAATGTATTTCATGTGTTATTCTGATGTATAACCTATATTACTGTAAAGTTTCATCCAAATCCGTACTGTAGTTTTTTCATGAAAGAGTAACAAACGTACTTACATACATCCATACACAATCCAATACATACATATCCATCCTCACAAACCTTCGCACTAATAATAAATAAATAACTGACCGCCCCAAGTCACATGTTTTCGTAAATTATATTCTCAAAAACAATTCCTACCGCCTAAAGTAAATTATTTGAAGACGCTATTTGTTTTCCATACCTAAACAACTGACCAAGGAAAAGTCTTTGAGAAAAAACAATTGACACAGTGGCCCTTAAGGCAGACACGTGACTCTTCAAACAGCCTACTCATCTCCCCTATTATTTGCAAAAGAAAAATAATCAATCTGAAATATTATTTCTTCATTCCCACTCAGTAGTTTTTGGCGTGATTTTTCCCGAAAATATTTCAAAATGAATGACAGAAACGATTGATGGGCCAACGGTTGTTATTTGAAAAAGCGAAGGGCCATTTACACTGTCGAAGTGAGAAGATATATCATTGGGAACGTCAACAAAGTAGAAAATTAAAGTCAATAAGAGTCGGACTCTCAGTAATAAGCTGCCTCCCCCTGACTGTTATGAAACGCCTTTATCTTAGGGTGTGAGCAAAAAGAATTGGCCAATTTGTCAACAGTTAAACCCTGTAGCTAAGTGCCATTTCATTCGCGCGCACCTTTATCTTTCCAGGATATTTTTGTTCCAAAAATTTTCATTAGAGATTTTGGAAAGAGTGCGGACAATTGATGATAGAAACCTACACCTACCTGATTGTTTAGTTTTATCTTATTTTTATCATTATTTTTGAGGAAAACATTTTCCTTAAATCTATACTTATTTATTTAACTTTAGATTAAAGCAATTTAGATAACAATAACAATAGCAATAGAAAAAAGTTATTGCCATCAATTTCAAATGGAAGCAAAGCATACAAAATGCATAAAACTGCTTAAATTATTATTTATTGGTGTCAGATAGTTGCTATCTGCCGCAAAATGTTATTGCAATAAAGAGGAACAAATCGGTAGTTTAGTTTCCTGGTTTGTTTTGGGTTCATAACTAGCGACACACCCTCGGTTCGTTTCGGATGGTCCTGTAGACACGTAGGCAAACTGGAACGCAGCCTTTCTGTGTCCACCCCAAGGTCCATTTCAAGTAATAGTGAAAAGATTTTTGATATCAAATGGATCATTTTGTAAATTAGGTTTAGAAACCTAATAAAGGGTAGACCCATAACTGGTACAAAAACGTCTAAATTTTAATTTCATATCTAAGTGCAATTAAAACATTGATAATATTTTCTTAGTCTGTTTCATTTCCCTACATCTTGTTTTTCTCATATTTAGTGGATACCTTGATAACATATACAAACCGTCCGGCCACATATTATATTGACTATGGACTGTTAGCTCTCCTTTAGATCTGATAACTTTTTAAAGCACATGCTACAATAGTTAAGTATGTATTCCTCTTGGCGTTACTTTACATCGAGAGTTTTTGTTAGTATTTTTTCCACGATGTTTCTGATTATTATCGCCATTTAGATGCACACTGCACAAGTATTATATTTTTTATCTTTTATTATATTTTGGGGGACGATGTTTTATGTCACATCAGTGGTAAATGTTTATGATGAGATGTTACAACATGTGCAGTAAACGTGTTGTTTACAACTGTTTGCAATAAGAACCAACCGACTTATTATAGGAAAATATATTAAGCATACAGGTATAGAGGTGATTGCCCAGGATTAGGCAAAAGTGGCAAGCAAGTTATTACAACATATGATTGTGTTATAGTCATAATGACATGTTAAATTAATAATGGCAAACTTATAAGTAATTTCATTTTTGGGTATTTCATTACCTACCTCGGTGGTCTAGTGTGAGTATTCACCTGCCAAGAATAGAGTCCCGGGTACAATTCCCGGTTCTTCTCTTCTCCTCTATTAATGTGTTAATTAAATTAACATGTTACTATTAATTTTTCAAACATGGCTTGAGTTTAAGATTACCAACCCGCAGTAGGCAAGTGTGGTGATTATGCCTATTCTACTTCACTATACTGATATCTTCGGTGAGATGACAGGCCTTTGCCTAGCAGTGCAGCATTACATTACCTACCAAGAGTTCTCTGTTAATAAAACCAACGTGTTCAATCATAAAAATTAAAACTAGGATTTACTTGACTTGCCGTGATTTACAGCCCATAATATACCATCCCATTACTGCAGATTACCGGTTACAAAAATAACCGACGCACTGTTTTAATAAAATTAATCTATGGGGAGGTGCGTTACGTTGACAGAGCTGTTAAACTTGGGAACTATAAATATATACAAATAGCCCTTGGTTTTTAATAAAGACCATTCGAATATTAGTGTAATATCGGGGAGTGCAAACCGATGTTGCCCTCACTGTGCAGGCGGGGGTATTGCAGTTTTTTATGCAGTAATATGTGGGTAAAGAAATATATTGTTGTGGATAAGACTGATGAATTAATTTGATCAAAGTATTTTTTATGTATCTACAACAAATTAACTTTTTGATTCACTGGTACCTTTTTACCTTTTGTAACTTGAATTTGATTCTAAATAACACATCAATTTGCTAAATACCGGACAGTCCAAATATGTCTTACCTTTGTCAACGTCCCACCCAATACCTACCGACGACGGGAGATAGCACATCGGTTTTGACATTTTGCATATGAATAAACCTCAAATCTGAGATGATCGAGATTAGTTATTGAGGCTTGCCTTAAGTGCTTATTCAAAGATACATTAAATATTCAATATTCAATAATATATAAAATTCAAAGTCCTGACTGACTGATAATCAACGCACAGCCTCAACCGCTACACCTAGAAGCATGAAATTTGGCAGGAAGGTTCTTCAAGTGACGTAAGTGCACACTAAGAAAGGATTTTCGAAAATTCTACCCCCAAGGGGATAAAATAGGGGATGAAAATTTGTATGAAACTTTGTCAATTTTAAACCGATCGGGCTGAGACATTGCATGCATATAGCTGCTATGACGTTGGCATCCCCTAAGAAAGGATTTTGATAAATTCTACCCCCAAGGGGATAAAATAGGGGTTGAAAGTTTGTATGAAACTTTGTCAATTTTAAACCGATCGGGCTGAAATTGTGCATGCATATAGCTGCTATAACGTGGGCATCCCTTAAGAAAGGATTTTGATAAATTCTGCCCCCAAGGGGATAAAATAGGGGATGAAAGTTTGTATGAAACTTTGTCAATTTTAAACCGATCGGGCTGAGACTTTGCATGCATATAGCTACTATGACGTAGGCATCCTCTAAGAAAAGATTTTGATAAATTCTACCCCCAAGGGGATAAAATAGGGGATGAAAGTTTTTTAATAGGTATTTCTTCTTATTACGAAACTTATGCGGCAGACTAAATTCCACGCGAGCGAAGCCGCGGGCAAAAGCTAGTATTCAATAAAAAAGTACAACTATAGTTCGAGTTTTTTGTAACTTACGTGGCTTCTAACATTGTGTTATATGTACTAACGTACTGACTGACTGACTGGCACTGACTAAATGAGTTATGGCCAGCGGACCAAGAAGTATGTCTGACGGAGCTTATTTAACTTGTGTCACATTATTAAGGTAAAATCTTACGTACTTTTTACAGTAAACGCTTACTTTGATTTCCCGACGTTCCGAATGTTGTTTAGTCTCATCCACACAATTCCAATGTACAATTTTAACCCCTCAAACGCGCACCTCACTGCCATAACACAGTTAATATTAAAATATTGCATTTAGCCCATGCATTTTTTTTATGCAAGCGCATACAAAACATTGGCTTTCCTACCCCATAAAATCACCCCCACAAGAATAATACAAGTATTTGTACTCACATTTTTTTGCCGCAGGGATGTTCATTTGACTATACATTGCTCTTATAGGAGTACCTAAGGAAGAAATATTAGTTTTTTAGCAAAGCCATAATAATAAAAAAACTTTAGGTTTTGAAAAGAAATTTAGGGAAAAACTATTGGTAATTGAAATGAATTTTGAACTATCTAATGCATTGTGGGATTCCAAGGAACTTTCCTAATATATTGTACTTTTTAAAATTAAACTAATTCAGTATTTTAAAATCTATACTACTATTATAAAGCTGCCGTTTGTTTGTCTGAACGCGCTATCTCAGGAACTGCTCAACAGATTTGAAAAATTATTTTTGTAATGGATAGCCACATTCAAAGGGAAGGTTATAGGCTACTTTTCATCCTGAAATTCCCCCGGAAACGGGAACAACGCAGGCAAAACCGCGGGGCGCTGCTAGTAAATAATGAAACCATTATTTTTAACTAGGATAGTTAAACATTTTGTTCCCAGCAAAACTTTTGTTTTCAAAGTACACTTGAAATCCTTATCAATATTTACCGCCCAATGCATATAAATGCCTGTACATTACGTTTTTATTGCAAACGCTTTGATTTTTCCGCCCTACCAAGATACGGGTATTTTGCTCAAAACCTCTACAAGTTTCCCTCAATGTAGATAAAAGGGCACGATCGTATGACACATTATTCATATATGAGGGCGTCTATGGAAGATATTGTGAAAAGGGCGCTAAGATTCCCGACTGCAATACATTGTCCCCTAGCTCCTTGTTTTGACATGATACGATGGCTCTAGACATTCGCGAACCAATTTATCTCATACACGTATCACAAATGTTGCACACAATATTAGTCTTTACATTGATGGCATTATGAAACACCATTGTGATACCAAAGTAATTAAATAACTTGGTATTTTGTAGAGTAATAAATGTTGCGTATCGATGCGTTTGAAGATAAGTAATGAAGAACTTATAGATTGTGAGTGGAATACGAAATGTGGACAGATAAAGTATAATATTAAAATATTTTCCATTTTTGGGAAATTAGTCATGAAATCTGGCATTGAGGGAAACGCAACCATTTAGATGCAAGATGCAAGAAGTTGCAAGATTATTTTTCTTTAGTTTGATTGACTAGTCAGACTTCTGTTTTTTCTTTTTTGCATTTTGTGCCAACTATGTAGTAGTTTTAACGTACTCACACGGGTTTTTTCGTGTTAGAAACTTAATAAAGCAAGTAATAACTTATTTTTTTATTTCCCGACGTTTCGAGGGGATTGCACCTCTCGTGGTCGCGGGTGAGTTCACCCGCGACCACGAGAGGTGCAATCCCCTCGAAACGTCGGGAAATAAAAAGTAAGTTATTACTTGCTTTATTAAGTTTCTAACACGAAAAAACCCGTGTGAGTACGTTAAAACTATGTGTTCAAATCGTGTAAGTTTAAAAAAAAAAACTATGTAGTATTTAAGTTTTTCGACATAGTGTTAGTTACTAACCGCCTTATTCATAAACGGTATTTTATCTCTTTCGCTCTATGGCAAATAGCGCATGTCGGAAAGGGACAAAACATTTGATAGCTAAAGTGCTGTTAATAAGCGTTAATGAATAAGGCCCTAAAACTATAGTATCTACACTAATATTATAAAGAGGAAAACTTTGTTTGTTTGTTTGTAATTAATAGGCTCAAAAACTACTGGACCGTTTTTAAAAATTCTTTCACCATTCGAAAGCTTCAACAAGTAACATAGGCTATTTTTCATCCCGAAATTCCCACAGGAATGGATACAACGCGGGTAAAACCGCGGGGCGCTGCTAGTTACTTATAAACAAGTACCTTATTATAACACTAAGACTAAGTAGATCTATAGGTAGGCAGCTAAGAAGTCTGATAGAAGTTTACACAAACATTGTTTATCCTTGCCAACAGAAATCTTGAATATTTTATCAGCTCATATTATGAAGAATTTGTCAAAGGAACTCCGTAAATCTGTTACACATAAATATTAAATCTAATTTGTTTCCGTCATTACATTGATGAAATGCATCTTCTTGGGTTTATATTTCTTGCGAATAATGTTTGCTCTGCACCGAGGAAGTTAATTTAAAAGGTGATAAGAAAAAAAGAATAAAAATATTATTAGTTAACTATGTCCATTAATATCTTCTTAAATCTTGTCATTGAAAAGTTTATACGAATATTTTATTATATTTCAATATCTTAAAAGTTTATTCTTTACTATTATGGAACATGTAATTAATTTTATTATGAAGTCATTTTCGCATTAGGTTTAAAATTGTTCCACTAAATTGCTCCTGATTGATCCATTGGTGTTGCTGTTGAGAAATTGACAGTTTTAAAGTTTCTCAGTACCTTAATTAAATTATTCGACATTTCATAGATAATGTTACACTCGTGCACACTTATCTCTACTCTCCTACCACAAAGTAAATCCCCGAACCGACTTGTAAAATGTAAACCAACCATTTATTTATGCAACTCTCGAGTGTGAGGGGATGGAATTGCGTTACTTCTATTTTTGTTTCCCCACTGTTATTGCTCAAAGTAATGCTTTGTGGTGTTTTCATGCCATTACCTGGCAGACAGACGTCATAAATATATTAATACGATACACATATATCAAGGAGTAATACGACTTGAAAAATATCCTTGTTTAGGTCGTTTTGTGTTTGTGATTGTTGATTTTTCAGACGGTTTGCTTTGGAAATTATTTGTCTATCTTGGTTTGATAGCTGTTAACGTCTTCAATAGTGTTCCGCTTATTTTGACTAAGCGATGTTAAGTTATCGTGATTCTGCAACGTACTCATCTTAGAGGGGTGGCCGTTGGAGGTATTATCATCTAATTGCTTCGGGTGATATGTTATTGTCAGCTCCAGTTACTTTGATCGTTAGACCATGTCAGAGGCCTATAGGCGGTCTAAAATCTATACAAGGTTGCCCACTAACCTATCCGTTTTTTAAAACACTATCAAGAGCAGGCGTATCAATAGTGTAAACGTTATTTTTTAATCATTACTGTTTACTGAACAATGACATGAGGTTAATATTTATTTTTAACTTGAAATTATTTTTCAATTTACCTATACTTGACCCTTGAAGTTTTAGTTTATTAGCAAAGTTTCGATAGCCATCTGAATAATATAAAAAACTTGCTTTTACTGAAGCATTAAAGTTCGAAAACTGAACTGTAATATAAAAATCAGGAGCGCTTAAAAACCAAGAACTTTTAAAAACTAAGGATAAGGTGTAATAAAAAACTTCTTGAACTTTTTAAATTGATGTACGAGCTGATAATTTAATTTTAAACTTCAAATTTAAAAGTCGTAAATTAAAAATTTAAACCGTGTTTCGTATTGACCTTATGTGGCTTACGTCATCTGTGATTGGTGCGATCTTGATCAAATAAATGTGTTTGATGGTTGAAGAATGGCTTTAGTGATGGGAAAAAGAGCATGGTATTACAAAAATATTATAACTGCTACTTTATTTGAGTTTACAAAAGCATTTTTATTTAATTCCTACCTCGTCAATCTTTTTATCCTACCAATCTTATCAAACGCAGCAACAAAAAAGGGAAAGGTAACCGAACTGTTCCGACAATATCTAAAAAAACTTTTACCGACACATAGATTTAGGCGTAGACAAGCAATTACCCATAAAAAAAACAACTCCTATTAACTCTTTTTTCTATAATAAAGATACCTGAAAGGTAAAGATATTAGGAAGATAAAGATACCAGGATAATAAAGTACTAGGAAAATTAAGATACCACGGAAGTAAAGGCAGTAACGCCACATCCCATCCTTGCTTCCAAAATGAAATGACAGACGCGGTCATAGGGACCGTGACGGATCTGTTTGAGATCGAGTTCACTGAGAAATATATCAGTTCAAGGGTCATACGAGCGATGGTGACAAAGAATGTGATATATTTCAAATAGCCCACTCAAAAATTGGTTACATTTGATGGAAAGAGACCTTTTTTGTCCCATTATACGTGATAATTGGCTTTTGCCATGAAAAATGCGGAAAAGAAAAATAATTAAATTGATGTCTGTTTTCCAAATTGTGCGAATTGATTTTATGGAGAAAAATGTACCAGTGTGCTGTCAAAGAAAAAAATTAAGAACGTTTTTATTCTGTTGAGTCTGATATTATAAGGAATCTGATTACATGCTTTGATCTAAAACATATAACACAATTCTGCTGAATTTTAGCTAATGTTGACCATGTAAACTGATTTGGCCATCATACAATTATTAAATTGAATAAAGATTTAACGTCATCAAGGTTCTGCGAAATAATTTGCTACTTCGAACAGTAATGGTAAAGGTCTTTGTTAACCAAAAACCGATATTTAATGTTGAATAGCAATTAATAACAATTAAGGCACCTTCAGTCGTCTATTTCAAACCCGCATACCACGTTGCTTACACAAATACTGCAGCGAGTACTATTTAAATACAGATAAATCAATCGTCACAATTTGTTTGATGCACAATCAATGTCCAAGTAAATAAAGTTTGGTTGATGTGTTGACCGGTATTTTAATGCATTGTGTCGCGGCTCGAGACTATTGTCGCATATTACAATAAGAAGTATTGTTTCATGACATTTAATTTTAAGGAAGTATAATGACTTATTTTAATTTTATAGGCCACCTAAGTATAACTTGCATTAAATAGCAGTATTTAATTTAACATCAATAATTGTAGGTCCCAGTTGTTACAACTGTTAGACCATATTGGAGGTCATTTGGCGGTCTAAAAACTCCAAAACAGAGGTAAGCCCTCTTACTTACTTATCTGTAATTAAATCAAGATGAGATGATAATCATGATATCTTTATTTTAAAGAATAATTTATATTGAACTCTTCAGTCATAATCTTCTGAAGGCTGGTTTAAATAAATAAAAGAAAGCCATAAGAGCAAGGAGAAAAGGTTAAAACTTACCCTTTTCCAAATTAAATCCCCACCCAGACATATAAATCAAAGTGGTGAGTTTCTCAAATCACTGCTCAGTATGTGGATACCTAACAATCGGTATCGGCTCTACAGTGTTGTTCAAAATACTAAAAACAAATTTATACGACGAGATTGCCGACAAAAGTTAAGATTTACAGACTGCGTTCGAGACAAATGGTAAACTGATGGTCGTATTGTGGACATGCCCGAAAGATTAGATGAAAATTGTAAAAAAACTTATAAAAATGTAATGGAAAACATACATTTTCTTTTATTTTACCTTAATCAAATATTTTAATTAATATTTATTGGCTTTAGCGTCTTAAAGGCTCATTGGAATTCTTTTCAATTGGGCTCTATATGTATAAACCAAACATTGAGTTTGCGTTTAAGGTAAATTCCAATTTTTTTTTGGATTATAAATCTCTACTTGCTGACTTTTCAATATCCTATTTTATTATGGTACTCACTCTGAAAACCAACAAGTGTAGAGTTTCAGAGGTTCATGCTTTTAAAAACAAATATGTTCTTAGACTACTTATCCATATAATGATAACGATGCTTTTTTTAAATTTCCTAGGATTTTGGATGAAAACAAACAATTGCCGTCGAATTTACGATTCGCGATGAAAGCCAAGCCGCTTATTGACTGCACTCGATGCCCAATTTCAATTCCTGCTCATATAGTAGCTACGTAGACATTTGTATAAAAGCTCTAAGACCCTTTTGCCCTAACTGGATTATCTCAGATATTCGACATTTTGCTTTTAGTAAGCACTTAACACTTTTCTTTTCGCAGATCGCTCGGTTCCCTAATCAGATTAACTGATTTTTAAACTGTTGGAAATGGCAAGTGAAAAATCTATCGCGTTAGCGTTTGGTGTTCCGAACAATTCAAATTGGAATACCAGCTCCATTTGTGGAAGCGAAACAAAAATCGCTTCAAAGGAATGGAATTCATTTTAGGACATCGATTATTATTATGTTTCTAAAAAGCTAATAGCTGGCATTAGCAAGAACACCATCCGCGGCGGACTTTATACATCATTCAGGTTGTTCGAATACCTTTGTCAAAATATAAGTTTTTAATGGTGTTACCAAGTCGGTATGCTGTATTTAGTCCTAATCTTATATAATTTATCTTAATTGTTTGACTTAATGGTGCAATTTAGATGCTGGTCACAGTCATAACGAAGCGCCTTGCATCGCCACTGTTGGCGTCAAATACCACAAGTCGGATGCCTTCACAACAAAACCAACAGAGCTTCTGCTAATCAAACAATGGCGTGACAACATACCGAACATATCAACAAGTTGAATTGCTATACGCTTGACAGTCATTTTTTTAAATTTTGTCTAAACACAGTGTTACCATTCTGAATTAATAGCTGAGCAAATTTTTTTCTGCCAAATAACACGTCCGGATGAAATCATCGGAAAAATGAACAGCAAGTATCGTTTGCATTCAATATTGGATTTTCGTTACTTTTTCGGATAATTTTTGAGAACGGTACCGATATGTATGCTGGAGAGCAGACGGTAGTCATTTGTCTTCTCAAACGAAGCGATTTGTGCGTCTGCGAATGGGTAACGGATGTTGCATGAAGGCACGTGTCCGACTCTGAATTATTGGCATGCTCATTGAAGTCTATTAGCGTATTGAATTGTGTTCGTTAACTGATTTAAAATCGTTTTGAGGTTGTTAGTGGGACATAAATTCATGTATATTGGTTAAATAATTTATGCTCTATTTAAGTAGGAATATGAATTTGTCGTTAAATATTATAACAAAATGAATCGACAAACATAACCATATTTATATTCATGTAGATAGTTAAAATATTACAGAATTGTTTTATGCATTTTGTCATGTTTAAACTAGTGAAAATATATAAAACATTACAATAGTAATTAAATTTTACCTTCCTAGAATTCGTTAAATGAACACAGCTCTTGCTCACTTTATTAAATATATTTACATAATAAGTTCTTATTTACAAACCAAGACCGAATTCTGACGACTGAATCTTGGTACAAAACTCGAATAAAACAAGAAGCGTTTTCATAAACTATGAAACAACAAAGCAATGTTCGATAGGTCTTCGGTTTGAGGCAAACTTTTGGGACGCAAATGAATAATTCAAAATGCGAATCGGCAGTTCGTCAGATCTCCCTTACCGGCTGCATTTTGTAAATCTGATCTTGTAATATTGGAGAATATTGTATGCAGTACCCAATGCCAAGATTTTTCATTTCTGTTTTCGAATTTCGTACCATTTTCAACTTTTCTCTTGAATCTGTAAAGTGAACGATGGTTATATCGTTCACAAATGGTGGAGTTTCTTTTTGAATTTGAAACTGTTTTTGATTTTTTTGAAACTAGGTTAGGACTTTTATTTTGAAACTAGCAGCGCCCCGCAGTTTTACCCGTGTTGTTTTCGTTTTTGTGGGAATTTCGGGATGAAAAATAGCGTATAATCTTCTCGTTAAATGTAGGTATACTTTACAAATTGTATTATTCTAATACAATTGATAATTTCCGAAATTAGCGCGTTCAAAAAACATTACATACATTTTCAGCTTTATTATATATGGATAGGTATGATGTTCTCGTAAATAGATGGTGTTCAGATATCCAGTATTCATACTCGTGTCGTTTCGTTTGATCACTCCCCACTCTCCACATTATACTCTCTTAAAAAGGAGGTTGTATTAAAAAGTAAGAGATGTTCTTTCAAGTCGCACTCAACCTAATTCCAAAGTAACCGTTAACATTTTCAGTTTTCCATAAAATCTAATAGAGAAAAACATTTCCGTTCGAGTTCGCCATCTCTCTTCATTTTAATGAATAAGTAAACAAAATTAGTGGGGTCCAATATCGGAATAAGTGAAACGAAAAGACGGTCAGAGATACGGGTTCAGCATATAAAGTATCAATTTTAAGAAAATTTAACTTAACTCACTTCCTCGTTGCTTTTACAACTCAATTTGGAATTTTCTGTTAATAGATCTCTTTTTATTGAACATTCACTGAATTAACGTAAAGCATTCATTACTCAGAATAATTAATTAATTAATAATTAATCATTTACATTAAAAAGAAAGACTTTCTAACCCAAACTTCTTTTAATTAAAAAGATAAATAGTATCTATCCTAAAAATATAATATACATTTGAGTGTCTTTGAGTCGAACCCTAATATCTGAGTTTTGCGACCGCCAAAAAACCACTGACATAGCAAAATGATATCAATAATCCGGCCTGACAATTTAACATACCACTAAAATATATAACAAAAATACGTAACTAAAGAGACCCTACGACCTAAGACCCATTTCTATAGAAATATGATTATTCCAACAATGTTTTCTAATAAAAACCAAGCTAACATCTAGAAAAGCTTTACAATATCAACATTTCCCACTATACTTATAAAATGGAATAAAAATAATTCCATGTTTAAACCTAGCATTGCTTGAAGATATCTTGACTGCGACGTTGAAAGTAAATGCCGTATAATTCTTAAAAGTACTGCGTTTGGATTGCATTCAGAGCCGTAAGGGGATGAAACTGTATGAAATAGCTTGAACTTTATGTTAAAACCGAGCAATAAAAATAGCCTTTAGGACGATACGTGGAATGGTAACGCTTGTTTGCGTCGTTCTGTTGCGTTCCGATGCGAATCTACTGTAGTTTTATTGAAATAAACGATGTTATTAAGGTATATACCGACACGGTTAACGTTTTGGTACTTTCGGTATTTTCAGTGGTCGATTTCAGTTAATCGGTAACAGTGATTGTATATCGTTTTGTGAATAATTGAATTGAGACTTTGGTGATGGAAAATATACTTTTATTTTAGAGCAGATTTAGCTGACTGCAAAAGTAGGACAAGAACAAATAACATAAATTAGGGAAATAAAGTTTGAACGTTAATTAACCACATTCATAGAATAGGTACCATATAATTATGTTGAAGTAGCCTGTAATGTGCCTGCAAAAGCCTCTCATTTTACTGATGATATTTCAATTACCTTTAATACAGAGATAAGTACTTCAATTTGTTTAGTCAATTGTCTGCCTAGTTGTGTTCAAATAACACGAATAAATCCTTCAATATGTATTAATTGAGAGACACAGCAATAACCACGGTGTTTATAGCAGAGGCGTATGTCGGCCAAACCGCTGCAACACGCTGCAGCTATTGCGAGCGTCCATTGGCGTTCAAATTAAATACATAAAGATGCAATGTTTACACATTTACCTACATACGAGGTCTGCAGCGATGAACGGGAGGCGCCAGCTGGCCTGCAGATCAGAGACCACAGTTTTATATCGCGCTCAAGTAATTGGAGTTAAATGTTATTTTATTATTTCTGTCTATGGCTATATGTACTACTGTATTTTTGTCTATACGTTTATCACTATTTCTCATTGTGTAAGTATTTTTAGTCGGCGTAGAGGTCTTTGTCCGGCGCTGGGAAATTTGTAGTAGTTTGGATTTTTCATAAATCTCTAGTAAATTAGTAAATTAAATTATAGCGTACAGAAATTAATATCGCTTTGATATTTCCACAGACAATTTCCGAATCACTAACGGAACGGTGTTATAAATATTTATTAGCTACTGTTTATACGAAACAAAATTAAATTACGATAAAATACAATTATTATGAAAGTAATAAAAAACAAATTCAATTTCTATAAAAAAACAAATTAGATTATAATCCAAGAAAATATTGCGAAACAGATTAAAGTAAAATGATTATCTCGTGCCCTACCTGTTTTATATTCAGTGAGATTTCCAAACGATCAGACGTTACTAGAAAAATATTAATTTTGGAGCAACAGCTGATGTGTAATTGAAATAAGAGATATTAAATTATTTAGAGTTATACGTAAATAAGATTTTATATCTTCTAGAAGTTAATTGTCGACTACTTCAACGTGAAATCGCATCTATAAATCGTATGAAAGCTTTCAGAGCTTTACTGTGCGATTTCGAATGAAAGTTTTTTGCCGCACACTTTTCTGACCTAACCAATAAATTCAGCAATTTTATGTAGCACATTGCATAACGCGAGTGCAGCGATAGCTGCAACGACTAGCGAATTTAAAAAAGAACTCAAAATTATAGTGTAGGAGCCCCTGTTTAATGTTCTTTTTCAAAATATCCTTCTCGCAATCGGTTTCACTGCACTTTGATACAAATGTGATATACGACAAGTTTTTTACATTTTCAAATTTTGTTAAACAAGAACACATTATGCATTTTGGTTGAAACATCCGCGAGTGCGATAATGCTTCATGCATATGCTGTCAGGCTTATTAGGGCAGGATTTAGAAATGTTCATTCATCATCACGCTTTGTTATGATTACTAATTTATTAGGATTTACTTCTAATGAAGAACATTTGTTTACACTCTATTCACTATTTTCTGTTCTTGTTTTACAAGTATTCACTTCTTCCAATTTAGCAACTAACGGTAAAAATGTTACGTTGATCTATTAACAAATATCATGTTAGTAAAAATGTGGCAAATTTGATCTTCTATCTATTATAGGGCCCAAATATGTACGGTAAAATTATGATTAGCCATACTTCTAGCCAATTGGCTTTTAAGTTCTGTGAATACAAATCTGCTGCCAATTCTGATAACATACCCAATGTAATCTATTATTCCATAATAACAATACATTATTCATTATAACGCTGAGTAGGTCACATATTGGGTGATGCCATACTCGCCGGACCGGTACGACAAAATCTGTGAAGGTATGATTGTATCAAATTGCCCAAACCCAAGACATGAATGTGGAACTTTATAATAATTATATCAACCTTATAAGTCTCTTCACTAATTTGACCATTTTCAAATTTATATCTTTATTAGCAATTCTTTTCAAACTCCGAAGTATACGAGTATGTGTAAATAGTTAGAGCCGTGTCATGTCAGTGAGGCATCTACCGTTAACAAACCTAAACAAATGTTTTTTCATTACAAATTCATACATTAATGAAAATGATTATAATATATTATATATACTTCGAAACTGGGCATATTAGCAACGCTCGATATCATTTTTAAACCTCAACCCTTTTAAAGAAAACAGTATTATACTGTAAAAACATTAGCGATTTGCAAGGAGGCTATATTCCTCTCGGTGCCTACATAAACATAGAAATTGTAATTCGACTATTGGCCCTTCAATTACAATACATTTACATACAGATTTGGTCGGATTGAATTCCCAGTGGGCTTGTTAATTTGCCTAAAAGGATAGTAATTGCTCGAACCAAATTTATTTCTCGTGTGAAGTATAAATTGGGAGAAAATGACTGTTTCTTTTTCTGTTTTTAAATCCTGACGCAAAACGGGGTTTGTTATAAGTTTTACTTGTATTGTATGTGTCTGAGTTGGATGTCTTTTAGCAAACGGATTTTGATTTGCTTGTTATTTGTTCGTGAAAGTACTTAAAACGTCTCAATATTATTTTTTCAGTTTTAGATTTAATTTTTATTTTCAATTTCTTTATAACCTTTACAGTGCTCTTAGTTATTTTTAGAGGTCTAGACACTTCTGCATAGTACATTCTAACAAAATTATACACCTAAGTTACTTTTCCAGGAATCTATCTGCCTGCTTCTTCATCTCAACTTTATTTTTTATTTTGCATCCAGAAACTAGACCTGATTTCTATAAACCATGTTCTCAAGTTTAAAATGCAACTCAAAACCAAAGTCTCTAAACAAAACTTTAACAGATTACTCAAATCATGCATCAAATTATTGTGCCAGCTATTGTCCGTAATAAGAGCAATTTCTCTGGCTCGTAATCGTTTTATTCGCCATGATTGCGTTCGAGTGAATAGACAAATTCTTTTTTGTTGCCCCACAGTTTC
The DNA here is from genome assembly GCA_951394245.1 of Cyclophora punctaria. NCBI lineage: Eukaryota > Metazoa > Arthropoda > Insecta > Lepidoptera > Geometridae > Cyclophora > Cyclophora punctaria. Next base: position 6,944,727 of record OX596177.1, read on the forward strand.
CGTTGGACGAAATAGTTACTATTCGAGAATTGCATCGACGCGTGTCCTTTGAGTGAGTTAGGGGCGTCCAAAATGTTCAAGTTTTAAATCGTGCCTACTCTAAAACATTTTTTCGTTTTAAATGACTACTTACTACTATACCATCATTTCCCCGGAAACATGATCAATGCGTGAAACCGCAAGCGGCGGGGAGACAATATACTTAACAATACGTTCGTCTTATTGGTATTTAGAGAGTAATAAAATTATTCATAGAATTAAATTACTTCGAGCAATAAAAACATTGCTGTCGTCTATTGCGTCTGCATAATATCATATTTTCTGGTCCCCCTCATTTTGAGACAGGCAAGTACCAAATTGTGATGCGTTTCAAAGAAAATTTATTTTATAAATTCACCACATGGCTTTATCCAATCCAAATAAATAGTATTTGGGAAAATTTAATGCATTCTAAAGGGTGCATAATTTACATTGAGCTAATTATTTTGTAATAGACTCGGCCCCAGATGTTACACTTTAAAATTGGGGGCTAACTCAAAGAAAATTTCCTGTGACAAAGTTGGAAAATTTTAATTAAATTGTTTCATCACGTGAATTAAATATTGGTAGGGAGTGTTTCAAAAGGCGATTAAAATTGCTTTTAAAGCGTTTGAGCGTATTTGCGTTTTTCGATTTATGTCTCTTGAGAATGCAAAAGTTGACAAAACACACAGGTGACGTTTTGGACGTCAGAAAAAACCATGGACTTATTACTAAAAGAATAAGTCCATGGAAAAAACTCATTTACACATAAGTCGATAGACGCCATCGTCGCCTTCAACGCACTGTACCACCTATTACAAAACTCGGAACAAAAACAATATTGGCCTATAAGACCAACCAAACTGACAATCCAACTAAATGAGATTCGTTAATAGGGAGTCGCACTTCGATTTTTAGACTCGCAGTCCGGCAGAAACGGTTGATTTTCCAATTTTCTATACGTGACCTTTCCACTGTAACATGTCGAAACGAGTTGTCTTTGAAAACGTAATTAGAAAATTCCCAAGCGTCGCGCCGTCGAATGTTCCTCAGTGTTCTGCTTGCTTTCAGTGGCGAATTAGTTTTGTTGTTTTGTCTCGTTTTTCGTATGAAATAGCTATTATTGTCCTGAACTAATGACATTAGAAGCTTCTATTTTTTTGTAAACAAAAAACATGTGTTTGCTGTTTTTAAGCGTAGAGAAACAGATTGTTGGTATGGAAGACGTTGTAAAAGACATTTTATTGTTCAGTGAGATAATATGGCAAATAGAAAAAAGCATTGCTATACTGGTTGAGATTTTACCTTGTGATATCACCATTTGATTGGTGAAATGAGTACTAATTACGTCTTTCTCTTTTTCTTAGTTTGTTTCATGAGTTTGTTTCAATCATTAGAAACCGTGTCACAGAAAACATACTGTGTATCCGTAAACGTAGTATCAATTCAAGATTATGTTAGTTCCAATATTTTAACCATAAATTGCAATAAATCCAATGGAAAACTAAAACACGAGAAAACCTTAAAATTGTGTTGAACCACAAATTAAACTAGTCACCGATTTGCTATTTATTGGTAAAATAACAAAACAATGTTCTATGCAATTTCTGTGGTCATAATAAATGCACCTCTATTATTGGTTTACATAAATTAACAAAGTAGTGTTAAACTGATAAGGATAGCAAAAGTTGACCTAAAATATGTATAATAGGTATTGGACAATGTTTACTTTGGTGGTTTGGGAATTATTATGTTGAAGACAAGAAACAATTGCATTCACTTCGCTACTATCGAAAGTGTATAGGAAATATGTGATGGCCCATTCCGTCACTTATTTTTATTAGTTAATATTTTCAATGAAAAAAAATTGATTATGACTGATTGTTCATTGCAGTTGGTCTCTAAGAAAATAGTCACTAACTTTACAGTAAGTATGGGACGACAATTCTCGTTCATATAAATAGGACATTTGAACGACCCATGCCGTCTTTGAAAATGCGTATCAATTTATTACTTATTTTATTATGCAGACGGTGAAAGGATTACAAAGTGTCGGCACACTTCCAGTTTATGTTTATGAGATGCATGTTTGATATGTGAGTGGACCTGAATGTGAATGATCCTGGTCTGTTTCGACCACAGCGACGGTTTTTCATATAAGACATTTTAAATCTCACTATTTATACTTTTGTCCCTGTTGATGCTCAGATATAACCTTGTCTTTAACAAGAGTAACATATTTTCGATGACACAATATGTAAAGTAATCTCAGGAAGCATTAATTATATGCAATGTTGCTGCAACATCATATCATTATCATGTGTTATAAACTAGATCAGAAGACGCTTTTTAAAATAATATTCCACACGGTTTTCAAGTCAAGTCAAATATCTTTATTCAGTTTTGAATCTACCACCCATTCGGAAGAACATCGGCAGAGAAGAATGGGCAAGAAACTCTGCTGTGTTTAACAATCAATTTATTACGACATTAATTATTACGAATTTAACGACAAAAATATACGACCAAAGAAGCTACTGCACCAACGGAAGAAATGCGAATATCAAGAACAAAAATAATAATGAGCAAGACACGATTGTGAACACGTCCAGCACGCCTGAATGCCCCGAGAGAAGTGTGTGCTGCCGCCCGGCCGCCACTGTACCCTCCACTCTGTTATCGGTCGATGTGACGTCATCGTGACACGCCACTAGGCCTCGCCTCTGAGCCGTTTATTTCTAACACGGCCTCTCCTGACGGTGCGGCGTCCTCGACCGCTTGACTTTGGATGGGCAACTCCTCGGTATCCATGCTGCCAATAATATCGTCATCTGCAACACACAATGTCTTAGCGACAGTTCAAAATGTAAAGAACAAGATGTAAAGAACTTCATAACAATCAAATAGACCCGCATCACAACTGTAAGCGTGCACTCAAACAGCTGCAATCGACTCTAAATACTGTCAGAAGAACCTTACTGACAAGTTGTTAGTTCAAATAGAGTTAAAACGATAAGTTTTTTTTTCTTTTTTTTTTAAAGAATTCTCATGCAACGCCTAAGCCTATAAGAGGCTCTGCCAGTACGCCATAGGTAGCTGCCCATCGGGCAAGCGCGCGTCACTGATGAGGATAGTCCTCACTCGCGAGAAACACGTCTTATAGCCGCCAGATGGCGAGCATGCGACACTGAGGATAAACCTCCCTCGAGATATACTGCACACGCCATAGGTTGCTGCCAATCAGGCAAGCGCACGTGGCATCCCGAGAACCCCCCCTTCGAGATATACTGCACACGCCATAGGTTGCTGCCAATCAGGCAAGCGCACGTGGCATCTCGAGAACTCCCCTTCGAGATATACTGCACACGCCATAGGTTGCTGCCAATCAGGCAAGCGCACGTGGCATCTCGAGAACCCCCTCAAAGTAAGCAGCACAAACTTCAGGGATCCATTCTCCACGCCACGGGATCATGTACCCAGCTGCGGCCTGCGGCCTGCGGCTGCGGCCTGCGGCTGCGGCCTACGGCCTGCGGCTAAGCCCTGCGGCTGCGGCCTGCGGCCTGCTGCGGCGGCCTGCGGCTGCGGCCTGCGGCTGCGGCCTGCGGCCTGCTGCGGCGGCCTGCGGCTACAGGCTGCGGCCTGCGGCTGCGGCCTGCTGCGGCGGCCTGCGGCTGCGGCCTGCTGCGGCGGCCTGCGGCCTGCTGCGGCGGCCTGCGGCTGCGGCCTGCGGCTAAGCTCTGCGGCTGCAGCTGTAGAGTTGACTTCCCGTAGGATCCAGCCAGAAGTTGCAGCTCGTACCGGTGATGGGGCAACACGCGGACGACCTTGCGCGGCCCGCGCATCCCGGAGTTCAGCTTGCCTGTGCTGTCAGCAGCTGTAGGGGTGACAAGCGAGTAGTCGCCTGCTTCGTAATATTCAACGTTGGTTGAATCTTCCACAACGAATCAGCCCATTGAGCGCCCTTGTTTCACGCTCACACTCTATACGCAGTATGTTGAGAACCGTTCGACAATACCACTCGACCTGCCCGTTCTCTCGGTGCATTTCCGGAGCGATGTAATGTGTGTCGCAGCCTAGCTCCGTCACCCAATCTCGGAATGACGTACTTTCAACATCCTACCACGGCTCGGCCTTACCTGACCATTGCCGATCAACCCACCTAGATATTCTAGCCCAGTATCTAAAAACTTACTTTTTTTTTCAAAGTTTATAGAAAAACCAGCAGCAGACAAAGCTTGTAAAACCGCAAAAGAATTACACATAATTAGCACATCATCAATGTATATCAGTACTTTCCCAGTAGCCACCAGGTGCCTGTCAATAGCGTCTTGACACTAGCAACGTCTAAAGTTGAAAACTAATAAGGGAAACATCGGAACCGGTGTCGATCAAAACGTAGACAGGAACATTCCGAATAACTGCAGACACCACGCTGTTTCGCCTGGAGGCGCTTCCAAGCAAAAATGCACACTGCTTGGAACACTGTCACCATTCCGCTTTTGACTGTACACGTTCCCCAACGAAGCAAGCATCAACAGTGTGCCCGCCGTTATTGCAAGATGTACAGATCCCACCAGCATTGCCTTGGGATCAAATTTGGAATATTGGGGCCCAGCAAACTGAGAAGCCGGTCCCGACTGAGGTCCATCGGAACCAACGGAGATCCGTCCCTTCGGACAACCTGCCTATCTGTGACCAACATTCTCACAACTATAGCAAACCAACAGATTGCTACACTTTGCTGCCGTTCGTTTATGTGAATCGAAACTGCTCCGCGGAACTCGGACTGGGTTAACAGGTGGCGAGTTCCTAGATTTGACGTAAACTAACAGAAATTCCACCAAACCGCTCGACTGCAACTTCGAGTTGGACGTCGCGGCTCTAGTCTGCGGATCGGAGACACCTCGTATGACGATGGCAGTCTTGAGCTCATCCGAAAGACCCCCAACTATATCAAGTCGCATCAGAGACTTAAGCGCAAACTCTGCCCACGTCGCAAACTTGTTTGAACCGGTTTGAACCTGACTTCCCACAATATGGTCGCAAAATCAATCTCGTGTGGACACAACGATCGCAAATCAGCCCTGAAACTGGTTCATGTTCCATCATTGGTCACCCAACCACAAAGCCACAATCTGACGTCTCCGCGCAAACAACCACCAATGCACTCCTAACACTCCTGGTTGCCCCAGCCATTCAATTCACGTCCGCGACCCACCCCGGCACACCACGCATCGAAATTATGCATACTAGGGTCGAAATTTGAAACGTAGGAATGCCCGGATCTCCCCAAACCAATGACGACAATGCATCCGCAATCCTACTGGCAACGTCCATTCCCTGGAACACACCGACGGACTCTCCGGCGGCCCCAGTCTCAACGCCGGAGGCAGGTCCCCCAGCAACAGTCGAAGCAAGTGTCAGCGTCACACCATCACCGCTCAATTGAGATGGAGAAGAATTCGACAACGCGCTTGAGGGTAACCGCTGTTCCAATGCGCTCAGACGATCGAGTATTATGTCAAAAGGGTCGCTTCTACCCTGGTAATGAAGACAATCACTAGACTTGTCAAGAGAACGGTCACGAGAACGGTCACGTCTCCTAAATACGTCATGTACATGCCTACGAGCAGATTAGTTACTCCCGGACCTTTCGCGGCGCCTATTGTGTGAATCACGAAGGCTTTCTTGATATCTATCACGACTATCATGGTTACTTCTAGAGCTAGTACTACGATCACGAGACCTACGAGGGTCCTCCCTAGGAGTGCGAGCGCGATCCGACATACCTAAACCAGTACTAAACACTGACCGGTATCAAGAAATGTTAAATACGAATGTAGAAACGAGGTATTTATTCAAATAACAAAACCGTTAACCGTTTGAATTTATTGTTTCGCAAATAACATTAAAATCAAAACAATTTATCAACCGAAATCAAATTTACACGGAACTGATAAGATGGCGAACGAATAAGATCGCGTGAATTTAAACGAATCCCACTTCTGATGTTATAAACTAGATCAGAAGACGCTTTTTAAAATAATATTCCACACGGTTTTCAAGTCAAGTCAAATATCTTTATTCAGTTTTGAATCTACCACCCATTCGGAAGAACATCGGCAGAGAAGAATGGGCAAGAAACTCTGCTGTGTTTAACAATCAATTTATTACGACATTAATTATTACGAATTTAACGACAAAAATATACGACCAAAGAAGCTACTGCACCAACGGAAGAAATGCGAATATCAAGAACAAAAATAATAATGAGCAAGACACGATTGTGAACACGTCCAGCACGCCTGAATGCCCCGAGAGAAGTGTGTGCTGCCGCCCGGCCGCCACTGTACCCTCCACTCTGTTATCGGTCGATGTGACGTCATCGTGACACGCCACTAGGCCTCGCCTCTGAGCCGTTTATTTCTAACACATGACTTACTGTGAGTTCCTTGCATGCCTGTATGCTGCTCGGCAAAAAACGTGTTGCAGAGTTGATCACAGCATGCAAATAATTACGCCCAATGAGCAACATAAATAATGGCAGCAACTGTTTCGCAACAAATACTTACCGTGAATACCGGGCCTGATGATATCACTATAATACACAAAACCATTTTAGAAATTGAAGAGTGTATAAACTCGAAACTTAAAGACAATAAAGTCTCAGTCAATTGAATATGAAAACCACTTGACGTATGATTAAAATTGCTGCCATCAAAACATCACAGTTATCGACATTGAAGATATGGAACGGAACTGAGCAAACCGACCGTGAGATAAGCTTGAGACTGCATAAATCTGCATAAAGCAGTCTTCTCACAGAAGACATTGATTCCAAGCCGGTATTTGGAGCCGTTCATTTGTTAGAGTCCTAGTGAATTGGGAAATTGCACTTAGAAATTATGGATTCGTTCACGGTAGAGTAGCGGTAACGAATACATTATTCTTTCCGCTTTTTAACTTGATTAAAGCTTAGTGCTTTAAAGGGTACGTAAGATTGTCGGTCTTGGTTGATTCAATCGATAGACCATGTCTGAGGCCTTTAGGCGGTCTAAAAACTCCAACACCAGGGTAGAACACTAACCTATTTGAACTTACTAGTGTAAAAATACGGCAGTCTGCCGCTTTGGAAAGGCAACAGCACCGAATTAGGTGACCGCAGGCGGCGGACAGTCGGAAGTAGATTGAAACAATTTCAACGACTGCATTAGGTGAAAGCATTTAATTGGGACATAAAATATCGCTTAATATATCTTCATGACTAAAAATTAAACCATACTAAGGATCATAAAGCTAATGGCAACGTCAACATACTCGAAAGTAATGTTCATGCTTAGCTATAAATAAAATTAGACGGCGCGCGACGCTCTGCCGCTGACAAGACGACAAAAACACCGAATGCATTAATACAATCGACTATACTCGTATCCATAAATGCTTGAAGCAAAAATTAACCCCAAGATTGCCCCCTTTATGAATGTGCAATGCACATAAAGTTCTGTCTATTCGGGGTTATAGCGTGAAATGGATGTAGGCCCTTCGGCTTATGCCACCCTTGTTTTCACTGAGGGAAATGTCTATAATTTTTTTTGCAAACAAAATTTTGCCTCTATGGTTTTTAAAGTCCAAAATATTTGTATAGGACAGATTTGATATTGTATGCTAGTTACCTACAAAATAATTGATAATTGTTTATCAAAGGCAATCGCAAACATCTTAGGACTTTTTAAATATTTTTTGTAACCCCCATCAAATTTTCAAATTAAATCTTAGGTAGTTAAAGTACTCCCTGTACAAACAAAAAAACGCATCTAAATTGTTTCATTCGTTTAGAAGTTACGATGCCACAGACGGAGCAATTATGGATAGGATTGTGAAGTACCATCATTGCTATCTAATTTTATTTTTGACAAGCCCGTTGGCACAGTGGCAGTGAGAGCGCTTTCTGTGTCGGGGGTTGCGGGTTCGATTCCCGCCCGGAGTCAACAATATGTGCAGACATAGTTGTTGGCGACGACGTCTGGGTGTCAATTATATATTCTTATAAAAATATTTGTGTATGTATATGTAAGTAGTATCAGTTAATTAGATTCCATAACACAAGCATAGAGCTTACTTTGGGTCTATTTAACCGTGTGTGAATTTGTCCAGGTATATTTATTTATTTATGCTATATTACGTAGATATATGATTGGTAGATAACAAAAGTATTTGTTGTTGGAAAAGCACCCTTATACTTAATCACCTCGTTACCAACAAGGGTGGAAAATATAATGATTTAAAACATGAAATCAGCGTAATCTGGGCCTAAAAATAAGTTAAAACTGAACGAATTGAACACAACATTCGCTATAATACCCCTTTGTGAGACAGGCACTGTACCAGTAGCTCGCTAATTAGACTCAAAGGCATTAACGAGAGATTTGTAACTTTACCTACGGGTAGATCCTTTGAAGGGTTAATCATAACTTGCATCTTGTTAAGAGTTTCACATACGACCATTCAATTAACCTTTGGATTTCTGACTGTTCGACTCGGGTTAGTTATCATGTTTTGAATGCAACAGACTATATTGTTGCAGTTAACTTTTACTGCATGTGAAGGGAGACTACTACATTTTGTTAGTAAACATTTTGTAGAATTATGTATGTTATTATGTAATTTGTTTGAGAGTTAATGATTTTTAAACACGCCCTAAAATTATCCGATTCCATAAAAATATTTAATGTTTTTATTTTGGTCTTTTATTAGCACATACTTCATTAGTAAAGTCATAATATAAACACGGAAGCCCAAAGTACTTACTACGTAAGAAAGAAAAGAATTAGTGTGTGAGATATACCCCTGTCTAATAAGCGTAAGTGAATTACACCGCATATGATATAAATAACTATGCAGAAGCAATGACATAACAAGCTTGTAGTAGCTTGAGAACTATTACATCAAATATACAATTGGGTATCAAATTAATACCTTTATAATACAACAATACAACAATGACCATATAAAAGTCGTTTTTTAATCCAATTTCTTCAAGAAAAAGTTCCTTGAAAATGTTTTAATTCCTACCAGATGGTGTTTTGATCACCTGTCTAGTTCCTTAGTTCAACGGCCCTTCCATAAAATATTCTCGAAAGTGCTTCATTGATCGTTTCGCGATGAAACTTTAGTATAAGTACTCGGACTAATAGCTAGAACGTGACTCGAGTTAGGGGGCAATTTTGCGGCGGACTTTAAGAATATCATACACCAACAATGCGGATGATTTTATGTAACACGAACTTATCTATTGTGGTCATCCGATCGGACAATGAGCGCTTAGAAATAGTATGCAGGGCTAGGCTAAGCAAAGTTGAAATAACCTTTACGTAAACTTTGTCTAATACAATCTTGACGTAGTTTGTGCTTCAGAAGGCACGTTAAGCCGTTCGGTCTCGGTTACTTTCTACGGATAGTAGTCGCTAATGAGTTAACTAACATTCAGAGGCCTTTGGCGGCTCAATAACTCTGACACCAGGGTTGGTCAGGTTGATCATCCACTCGATGGGTCCACGTTTTAATTGAAATAAAACAAATAAATAAATAAACAAATAAGAAGTAGTAAAGGCAACTTCTTCCATAGAGGAAAATAGTTGTAATGAGGTGAGCTTGGAATGAAATCATTCAACCTCTCCTCTTCGGAAGGAGTAGTTTTCGGCTGGAAACTCCACTTCATTAGTTCACAATTAATTTTACTATGAGTTAAGTTTTAATTATAATCCTTTTTATTCTTAAGATTATTAATGAAGTAAGTTTATTCTAGTTACTACATAGTTACCTAATAAGGTATCAATCATTTTCATGGGATGTTTTTATTGTTTCTATGTTTAATGCTGTCGTTATAGTTTAAGGTGTTGCCTATCTTTTGCACAACCTCGTCCAATTTATTCCCCCTAACAAAGGTCTTATCTTGAATGAGAGAAGCTTGTTTTAATGTCGTTAATTTAAGACCCTAGTATTGGAAAAGATAGCATTGTTCCGAAACTAAGGTTATATTTTACCGAAAATAGTGACTTTAATAAGAATTGGGACAAATTGACAGTTTGTAGTCATATTATAAGTAATTCATAGTACCAGAAGAAAACGTGAACCAATGTTATACAAAGTCACGTTTTATGTATCTTTATGAATAAAAAAAGACATTCGATTATTTATATCTAAACTTCTATACTAATAATATTATTAAGAGGTAATTTTTTTTAAATATGTTTGTATGTTCGGGCTAATCTCGAGAACTACCAATTCAAATAATTATTTTTGTATTGGATAGCTAGTTTCTGGAGTAAGGTTATAGGCTATATCTATCCCGAAGATACCGGTACAGGGAAGAGATCCCCAGACGTCTATTACCAACCCTAAACTAGTCTACCAATCACCACGCTTACCTACCGCCGTTTGGAGACATCCGACCGAATCCATATTCGAAAAGCAAATAGGAAACATGCATCGCTTGTACTACTTCTATATTAAAATTTGAAAAATAAAAACCTCGTAATTTGAGTGCTGTGTACTCGTAAAACTAGTATTAAACTCGCAGTCCAGCTATTTCCTATATATAGGTACCCCTACTATTTGATAATTCAGCAAACATAACTATCTTCCTCGTAAAAACGACATAAACATATTTAAAAGCACTTATTGCGCGACAATTCATTCATTTAAAACCATAAAAGTAGTATGGGGTGAATGACATTGGACAATTTTAAATCCCCATAATAATATGGAAATCTTTACTGCCACAAAATAACTTTCGTTTTATTGTAGTTTTTCGAATAGTATATTTTATTAGAAACTATAAAAATTAAACGAATAGATAAGAAGCTATTGACTATTGTTGTTTGATAGTTATTGCGTAATTAATTTTATTGTTTCTTGATTTATTGATGTGCCTTTGACTTGGTTAAAAACTGAGAAAGAGGATCGAAAACTAATCTGGCTGAAGTATCACTTACATAGCCATACGAATAGTACTGAGAAAACATAATAAATAAAAAAATGTTATTTGGAAAGTGCTAAAATTTGGAACTACCATTCAAATGAAAAAAATCTTCATTTGAGTATTAAGTACCATCATGAAATATAAGTAAGTAATTCGCTCTTCCGTGAGTAATAATTATATCCTTAACCAACATCCAAAGAACTTTTCATTCCGACATTACATATCACAGGAACTACCCCGGGTAACACAGCTGGGCATATTAATCCATAAACTACAAAGTACAGTCTATTTTTATATCTTGTCAAAATAATTTGAGATCAAAGTTATTATGTTCATTCAACCTCACTTTTTTTTTTATTTTGTCCAAAGTACAGAGAAAATTATTCAGTGTTAAATAAGACTTAAGTAACCTCTCGCACTCAATCCTTTTACGTTTACCTTTACAATATACAAAGTAAATTCGTAAAATTTACATTCGCATGTTCCTGATTGTCGATACAGCAGCGATAAGCCCCAGTATGGTACTATAATCTGACTTTATCGTGGGATGTGGACAATTCCAATGCAATGTGTTCATTTTCATTATAAAGTTACCGCAGACAATGAATATTTGTTTTTGTTATTATCGAACTTTGCGTGCAGTTTTTATGTGTATCGTTGTATGTTGAGTTTTAGTTGCAAAAGTTTTCATATTTTGTTTTGTTTGCAGATTATTGAATGAGTTTTAATTAACAAAAGGTTGTGAAACTAGTTATTAAAACTAATTATAAAATGAGACTCGTTAAAGTCGCTATTAGATTGGGGATTAGAATTACCCTACTAGGTACGTTCTTTTAGAAATAACTTCTATCGAGATAATTATTTAATTATAAGCTATATAAAATTGATTTTGTCGTTGAAACGATTAATTACATTATCAATGATTGTCCTTTAAATGATGAATAACCTACGCATTTTATCAAAGAAGCGACAGAAAGCGTTGTTCACAAACCATTTTTCCAATACGAATGTGTTAAGAAAATTTACTGTTCTGGGTTTCATTAGTTTCGATTTTGATCAAACGCATACATTTTGTCGTGTCTCTTCACTAATCTACTGTCATCTAAAACAGATGTACAAATTCCGAATGACAAAGGGTGTTATTCGAAGATTATCTTCTGAAGAAGACTAATGGTTCTTGCACCCTACGTGTTAATTGTCAAATACTCCAAGATCTAGTTTACACTATGTTTATTTTATAAAACACATTTGTAATCATCCTCTTCTTCTACTAAGCTTTAAGACGCAGTCAATAAGTATTGTTTTCGTATGACAAAGTCTCGGTATCTTAGAAGGATAGATGATTCACACACGACGTTGTCATTTCTAGAGTGAAATTCAATTTTTCATTTTGACTAGTGTAAACAATAACAGAGGGGAAAGTTTTCTATTTTAGAATGATTGTTTTCGTTAGTGTTAAATAAAACGTGAACTAGCAAGTTGACCAGTTTCGGAAACTTTCTCTGTGAATGTTCGTAAATCGAAAATAGAGAACTTTTATGGAAAATAAAATATGAAGGCGTTTTTCGGGAACATTATAGTTTTTGGTATTACTGGCGTTTATATATTTATGATTTATAGCAGCGCCCCGCGGTTTTACCCGCGTTGTACCCGTTCCCGTAGGAATTTCGGGATGAAAAATAGCCTATAACCTTCCCGTTGAATGTGGCTATCTATTACAAAAAGAATTATTCAAATCGGTTCAGTAGTTTCTGAGATTAGCGCGTTTAAACAAACAAACAAACAAACAAACAAACAAACAAACAAACAAACAAAACAAACTCTTCAGCTTTATAATATTAGTATAGATAAATACAACCGTATAAACACTTCTTACCTTGTAGACGCATATACATACTTGGTTCATAGGTAGGTTTGTGAATTGTGCTATGATAAAAATATACCTACCTATACTATATAGTATTAAGGAATTTAATTTTTGGATAAAACTAGTTTTAAAATGTCATTACACCATAATTACTGAACTTCAGCCGAGCTTTTAAGAAAAACACATTTTAGTAGTAAAAAGTTAAGAAATGTTTTAAAATATTAACATTATTACTCAACTTGTAATGTGGTGAAAATATGGAAAGTTAAAAATAATGACGTGCTTGATGTAAATGTTAAAGCATTTGGTACTTTATATAACACTTAAGTAAATTAGAATAAATTTTCCAAAAAACTTCACAACTTAGCAAAAGGTAACATTTTTTATACATAATCCAAATAGTTAAAGCTAAGGCTCTGCACTTACAGCCTGTTTGTGGCTCAGTAAAATAACAAAACACACAAACAAAAATTTCTATGTGTTTTGAGAGCTTCTAACTGCCGCACTCAGAGACATTCATTAAACCGACACTTAACAAAATGACATAATTTTACATAACATGTCACATGTCAAACAAAAATGTTTACATCACCTGTCAAAATCACTCATCAAATCTGTACTAAGGAAGCATTTGATGTCTCTGAGTACAGACATAAGACAAACAAGAAACTTTTTTCCTTCACTAGGAAATACTCAATCACTAGTTATCACAAGTACTCTTTAAGTACTCATTTCGATAGTCTTTGTAAGTTATTCGTATTTCGTACATCGTTACTATAACAAGGTGATTACATGAATAATAGGGGGCGTGGCGTTACTCAAATGTTTTTTCGACCGTATCGGATGGCGGTGAACTCGATTAGTTGTAAAAAATGGATAACTCATGGGAAACAAATCATGGAAGCTGTTTGTTTGCTGTTTAAGTTTAAGGAATCGGTTATAATGTTAAGATGATTGATTGTTGATATGTTTCTTGTTTATTTATAATCTCTCCGCTTTTGTTATTAAGCTTTTATCATTTGCACACTTCATACAATTAATAATTTAATAACTCATTACAAGCATTAGTAACACTTTGAAATTATTTACCTAATTTTAATGATATTCATCACATTACATATTAATGTACGTATTAGCCTGTGTCGCATAGCTAGGCAAAGGCTTCTTATCTCATTGAAGATATCAGTACGGTGAGGAAGAGAGAGAGTAAATAACCAATCAGAAAATACTCCAGTGCCAAATTATGGAAAAGGTCTTTTCTGCTTCTTTCCTTAAACAATTTGTTATTGACTGCTCTGTAGTACTGATCATCTTCAAAGTGTACCATCTACATGCTTTTTCATAATCATAATCTATGGGGTATCCAACACTGACAGATAAATTTAATCCTTGATTAAATGGTGCATAAATTCAAACATCCATGTTCTATGTTCAAAACCTTTTCCATTCTTTCCAACGTCAAGTTCCTATGGGAAACCAACCAGACTACGGATGGAAAGTCCAGTATTTTTAAAATAATAACTTGTTAGCATTATTATATTCAAATATTCCCCATTAGTCATACTGTTTACTATAAATACATGTTCGTATCTTACATTACGACGTTAAATGGAAATGTACTGCACGGAAACGCATTTGAATATTGTCTTCAATGTGATTTGTAAAGGGAGCCACACACATGTTTTGAATAAAATAAGAATTCTTTGATCATTGTTGGTTCGATATAAAAAATAGAATGTGTAAAAAGACGTCGTTTTAAAGTTGTCGCCGCGTATACATAATGTAAAAGTGTAAAATTTAAGAGAGTTATGTAAAATTTATGTATGTAAACCTTCTAAAGACGGGAGTTTTACAATAGATATTTTACAGCAAATGCAGTAAAACCAATAGATTGCTGTTAAATTAATTATGTATAGAAAATTAATTGTAACAGGACAAGTTCACACACGGTTGTTAAGACCCAAATAAACTTGTATTAAAAAATAATTGAAAAATAAAATTACCAGTTGTAAATATAACATTGATCAAATAATATTTAACCAACTCCTAGTTAATTAAACGAAAAAGATTTTTATTTATTTTAATAATAAAAAGTTTTTGCATGTTCCCAAGCCTTGACTTTCTTGGCTATCAATTATTCATAATTCCAGACCCAGAACTTATATTGAACCGTAAAAACAATAACATAAAGCCGTTCAAATCGTGGAATTCGAATGATTTTCTTCAAACCACAATTGGTCCGTTTTGATGTCAATGTAAGCAATCGTGTTAGACGACTGGGTGGTCCAAGGTATCCACACGATGTCTACAAATTGCCCAGCTCGTTTATGCATACCCAATACCCACATAGCTCAATTACCCAGTCAATTATTACATAAACCTTTCCCGTGGGTGTACACAGTCAGTTATGCACTTGAAGCCAAACTAACATATAATTACCTGTTAGCTTTTGAATTACATTTTTTCTATGCTATTGAATTATTTATTCGGTAAAATGATGGTCGTTAAGGAAAATAATAAGGTCTGAGATCCGGTTTGAGATCATGATAAAAATTGTTAGCAGTTATTTTGATTGCTGATGATCTCTATGCAAAGGGGCGGGTTTTTGTTGTTTGGGAACTTAACTATGTAGATTTTTCTATGAGTCATAGGTAAGCGAATAGTTGAGAGCAGGAAATAACAATGGTGCTCAATTTTATAATGGCCTAATAGTTTTGTTTATTGGTTAAAGCTCAATTTACCTTATAAAAAACGTTGCTTTTTGTGGCTGTAAATAGTGACTCACTGGATACTTATAACTTAATATTTTATAGAGAAGAAACGAGAAGAGTCTCTTGGAGAAGATTCTCTGTTCTTGATAAACGTTTTGTTCGAAAAGTCGCGAACTCGTGACGACTTCCTGAAAGCTGCAAAAAATGTTTCAGCGAAGTTACATATCCTTTAAGAGGTTTCATCCACCGTGATATTACCACACGTTAACTTCAGAAGCATGTGGTGTCCCAGAAACTATTTTGCAAGTCCTTTTTCTCATTTTTCCAAGAACTGAGTAAAAAGTTTGCCAAACTTTTTCAGTTAAACAACAGGTGTTCTTGGTAAGCATTATGAGAGCGTTTCTTTTAAGATAATCTGCATGTCGTGTTTTGTTAGAAACTAAAAGAAAAGCCTAACACGCTTAATTAACTAGATAAATAATTCAATAATTATCCTTTCATAACGATTGCTGCTGCAATTTTATACAACTTATTAAAGGTTTTTAATACTGTCAAGCTGAAGAGATCATAAATAAAAGCTAATAAAAGACAGTATGACGTGAACAACTACGTAACTCGATCTCAGTTTGTTTATAATTAATGCTCGATACACCCGTTTGGGAATAATTCTACGGTTTATATGCACCCTTGATAATACGAGATGAAGTTTCTTGAGAGGCGCCGGGGCGGTGGGTGGCGCGGGGCGTTGTGACGGCGTAGGGCGGAGTCTCGCTGTGGCGTTCAGTCGGTGGGCAGCCGCCGTGCGAGTCACACGCTCGACCCTCCCGCGACACGAGTCATGACACGCGAGTTACGATGCCGATACAATCGCGTAAATATTTATGATGCGATCGACCAATTCGTTTCCTCATAAATGGCACAGCCGACATCCATGCATCATCGCAACGTGTATATGAACGTAAAATGCCAATAAAAATACCCGCGAAAAGACTCGAACACCGAACTTTTAATCGAATCATAGTGTACGTGTTGTTCTATTGCTATGCCTTCGAAAGGAGCTGTGCGGCTGAAATGCCGCACGAGTGCGCGTACCGCAGTCTCGAGGCGGAAACGTCGGAGAATGCGGTCCTTTTCTGCAAAATCCGAACTATCAGCAGTTTAGACCACCTGTTACAAAATATCAGTCGAACGCATTTCGATGATGTGATATCACTGCACGTGCAGTGCAGCGAAATATTATTTTTTGAGAGCACTTTGACCGCTCAAACGGACAAATCTTCCGGAAAACACATGAACTTGGGAAAACTACGAGATCTCGTCATTGACAAGTGTAAGATACGTCAGATACCGGCACGTGCTTTCGAGAATTTCAGGGACCTGAAACGTCTCCACGTGACCACCCATAACAGCGAGTGGTCAGCCATGACGATGGAAATAAATGAACTTGCTTTCTCCGGACTGAACGAGTTAATCGAGCTTGATCTTAGCCACAACAACATTTGGAGCACGAAGACAGAAACTTTCTGCCCGCTCTACAGTTTAAAAACATTGAACTTGACCTGCAACCACTTGCAAAACATCAAGACGATTGGATTTTCTGAATCATTGAAAGAACAGAATTTGAGTGTTAGAACTTGTAATTTAGTCATAGAAACTTTAGATATATCGTATAATGATCTGATAGTTGTAACCGGTAACAGTTTGTCGAAGTTACGATCTCTGTCGAAGTTGTTGCTGCAGAATAATGCAATATCAACTATAGAAGATGGTGCCTTTGAAGGATTGCTCAGTTTGCAGGTTTTGAATTTGTCTAGTAATTTTATGAACACTCTACCACCTGATCTATTTTCTGATGCAAAGTTTCTAAAAGAAATCAATGTAAGTAACAACACAATTAACACTTTGCCTCCGGGCATCTTTGAAGGTTTAGAACAGTTGCAAGTATTAGATTTGTCATATAATGAACTGACTAGCCAATGGATAAATAAGGGCACGTTCATTGGTCTATTACGAATGGTTATACTCAATTTATCTTATAATAGGTTAAATAGAATAGATCGATTCATGTTTCAAGATTTGTACAGTTTACAGAAATTAAATTTAGAGCACAATGAACTAACTGCAATTGACGATCACGCGTTTGGGGAGTTAAGGAACTTGCACTCTTTGACACTTTCGGGAAATAATCTCGTTCATATTCATCCACACTTGTTTACCGATTTACACGTGTTGCACGAGTTATTTATAGATAACAATAAAATAAAACACATTGACGACAATGCCTTCGATAACATGACATCTATTGAGGATTTGGGTTTAAACGACAACTTTTTGTCGTCTATACCTGGGGCAATACGAAAACTTCGCTCTCTGAGGTCATTGGACATCGGCAACAACAATATAACCCACCTGAACCGGGAAAACTTCCGCGGCCTAACCGAACTTTTCGGTTTACGCTTAGTTGATAATAAAGTACCCTATTTAAGTGAAGATACTTTCGAACATTTACCGCAGTTGCAAGTACTTAATTTAGCTTCTAACAAAATAAAACATGTAGCACTTGGATGTTTCAGAAAAAATGTGAATTTAAAACTTTTACGCATTGATGGTAATGAGATTAGTCATTTTGATGGCATATTCAACACCCTGAACAGTTTAGTTTGGTTGAATATGTCCGCTAACAAGGTCTCATTTTTTGACTTCCATACATTCCCTAGTAGCTTAGAATGGTTAGACTTACATCAAAATAATATAGAGAAATTCATCAATGATGACATGTACTCGAACATTAACATAAAATTGTTAGATTTAAGTTACAATAACATAAGTGAAATAACGGTTACATCAATACCTAAATCAGTAGAAAAACTTTATTTGAACGACAATAACATTCAAAACATACAAGTCGGTTCATTCTCTAAACTACAAAAGCTATCAACTGTGACGTTAAATAATAACAAACTGGTACAGCTTGACATGAACGCGTTTAGGTTAGATCAAATAGATGAAGATAGTGACTTACCCGAGTTTTATATAAGCGGAAACCCATTTGTTTGTGACTGTTCAATGGAATGGATTCAGCGCATTAATTATTTGAGTCACAGTCGACAATACCCGCGCGTGCTAGATTTAGATAAAGCATTGTGTACGTTGGTCCACTCGCGTGCTAAAGGTAAAAAGATGATAATAGACATGTCACCTTCTGACTTTCTCTGTCCTTATGAAAGTCATTGTTTTGCCCTTTGTCATTGTTGTGACTTTGTCGCTTGTGACTGTGAAATGATTTGTCCAAATAACTGTAGATGCTATCACGACATCACGTGGAACGCAAATGTTGTCGATTGTTCTAACGCCGGCTATACAGAAGTACCTGAGCGTATACCTATGGACGCCACGGAGATATACTTAGATGGAAACCATATTAGTCACTTGGGAAATCACGTTTTTATAGGCAAAAAGAAACTTCAAGTTTTATATCTCAACAATACAAAGTTGAAAGAAGTTAACAACCAAACTTTCAAAGGCGTCGATTCGCTTACAGTATTGCATTTAGAAAACAACAAACTCGTGGAATTGAAAGGGGATGAGTTTATGCATTTAAATAATTTAAATGAATTATATTTGGACCATAACGCTATCGTCCATGTGGCGAATAATACATTTTCTTCATTAAAATCTCTTTCCGTACTTAGAATAGATGATAATAAACTTGTCAATTTCTTCCCTTGGAAATTATTAGCATCATCTTCCAAGAGTCTGGCTCACGTATCCATAGAAGGTAATCAATATTCTTGTGACTGTAAAAGTATTGCCGAATTAGATTCGTGGTTGCGGAGGGACCCTGGAGATCCGGAAAAAATGTTGTGTACAGATTCCGGAGGAAAACCAACTAAAATAACTATTGCTTCAGTGCTGAGCCACTGCAAAGAATACATGGGATCAATAGGGGATCCGACGGTTTCTAGAGACGAAATTGTATCTAAATCGATATTTCTTCCAGATAATTATTTCGCCGTCATTTGTGGAATAATAATAATTGTTGTAGTAATCTGTCTGATAGGTGCTATCTTTTACGCTTTCAGATATGAAGTGAGTGATTGGTTCTATACAAAATACGGTGTACCATTGTTCAAAGAACAGTCGTGTCCTAACGTCGATCACGTCTTGGACGGGAACCCAAATCACATTTACGATTATTACGTGATATGCAATACCAAAGATACAAATTTTGTTTACCATAATATTATGTCTGAGATAGAATTCCGAAAAATGACCTCAAAAAAATTCATACCATCTGAAACTTCTCTAAACATCCTAACTTTAGATAGCTTTTCAAAGTCACCTAAACTCTCCAAACGGCTACTAATAGTTCTGACAACCAATTTCATTTGCAACGACCTGTGCGACATTCACTTTACGAATATATTTTATAGTTATTTAAAGTCACTGAATCGTAGCGATCTGAACAAGGTAATATTAATTAAGGTTGTAGATAACGAACAATTAAGTGACGAACTATGTTTCGTACTAGATAAGTGCAAAAGTATATCTTTCAGCGACCCCCGTTTCTGGGACAGATTCGTTTCTCTTTTGAATTCGACAGACACTATTATCACGGTAAAGGGTTCTGAAAAGAGCGTCTTCAAAAAGTCGTTACGTCAGACTCCGACTTTAAGATATACAACAATGCCTGTTTCAAACGATAGTTGCTCAAAGCAAAATTTCACGAATTCCTTGCAATATTGTAAAAGGCACGACGGTGAGTCGTCACAGAATGAGAGTTCCCCGTCTTCCGACAACACATATGGCGAAGGGAACAACTCGAACAATAGCTATATGTCGATTGATAACAGGACTTGTCCTCGGTTTAATTATGACCTGAGGCTGTCCCCGAGTAGCGGTCACGTATATTCAAGAGTTGAGGATATCTCCCCCAACACACCTCGCTCCTTAACCGGCAGCAACAAGGGACGTACGTATTTTGTTTGAACATTAATTTCCTTAATTAAAATTGTATTAGTTTAGCACTCATAATTAATTGCACATTTTATATATTCCAATCTGATGTTTGTCTTGTAAATAATGAACGTTATAATTATTATGAATTTTCGTCAATTTTTCTCATACGTAATGTAAGCGTCACGAGTCGTGGATATAAATTATATTCTAATAAAAATTGTACAAAACTCGTGTGGAAATGTTGAGTCTGATTGTGGTAACATTTTTCGTCTATTTAAATAACTATCAAATTATATCGTCATATAATATTTTATCATAATGTGAGTATTCACAAAGCAGTCACTGTAACGCAACACCAAATAGATTTAAGATGTTTAAATGAAAATTGAAATTTTAATCACATGTAATATAATTTTAGGATATCCTTTCGCAATTCTATATTTCAGTATTGTATTCTAACTTTCTAAATTATTTTATAGATTAAGAGAAAATGTCTAAAAATATTTAATTTAATATTTGTTTATGTTTGAATATTAAAAATTCTAGAATACTTTGTTGCTTCAATAGATCTGTAAAGCTATTGTATAATCTATTTCAATGTGCTTAATTGTAATAGTTATGTATTTAATGTGTATACATAGAGGTGTAATCTATGTTTGCTATGTTATCGTTAATTGGCATAGGTGTATTGCTTCAGTACCTCGGCTTATTCTTTTATCATCATCATCTCAAATACATATAACGTACCGGAAAGTAATACCTTTTCAATATCTTTGTGAAACGTTCAGAAACTTTCTAATGAAAACTTATCAAAGTCTCTTTGTAATTAATTTTGCTAAAAGAATAAGCCCATATTTGAAAAGTAATTAAGCTAAATCGTGATATTAGATTTAATAATTATAAATTTGAAAATAAATGTAATTTTTCGATTGTAATTATTAGTCGTAACGAAAAATTATTGTTTTGTATAAAAACTGTACAAAGAATATCTTGGGAAACGTAATAATAAATTATACGACGTTTTGATACTTATTATTTGTTTTTCATTTATTAAAGTTTTTTTGACGAGGTCCTTTAATTACGAAGATAAATGCGAAATATTTAATTATGAGCTACCTTTAATTAAATTACAGGAGGTCCGTATCTTCTTAACTTTGTGTTTTTAACAAATTCCTTATTAAATATTTCTATGATGGAAATGAAGGTTGATTTTTTTAGTACATCAAGGAAACCAATTATTGTTTTAATTCTGTGAAATATCAAGGTATTTTCCTTTATCATATATAATTGTGAAGTATATGAAGTTTTCTTTTTATTAGTATCTAATAGGAAGGAACGGTAACTTTAAGATTTTTAAAACTAAAAGCAGCACTGAAAGCTTAAACTTTTACAGAAAAATATTTTTAGTCCGATTGAAATCTTATTAGGCACTAAATACATAGTTCTCAACGCTTCTATCTATAAATGTTACAGAAAGGTATTTTAAGTCAATTTTAAATCTTATTAGGAGTTTATAATACTAGTCTGATTACACTCTTGAATCCAATTAGCTAAATGACAAGCTAACATGTTGCCATATAAATCAATTGCCTTTATAAATATTAATAGTATGTACCTTTTGATTTTGTTTATCTTTTGTCATAATTATAACTGAGAGATGACGAAGAAATCCTATCCTACTAATATTATAAATGCGAAAGTTTGTGAGGATGGATGTATGTATGTATGGATGGATGTATGGATGTATGTTTGTTGCTCTTTCACGCAGAAACCACTGAACGGATTTGAATGAAACTTTACAGTAATGTAAGTTATATATCAGAATAACACATGGAATACATTTTATCCCGAAATGCCCGCGGGAACGGGTACAACGCGGGTAACACCGCGGGGCGAGGCTAGTATACCATATTTTAATTTATACTATTTCGATATATTGATAATTACTTCCACCGTCTTGGGGGTACCTAACTAACTCCTATTTTAAACACAATCTAATTGAGTAAAAAACCAATAGGATTCTAAATGCACAACAAATTCCATTTCTGAGAATCTATAATGAAGTCCTAATTGGCCGATTGTAATGTCAATAGTGATATGAGATAAGCTGCTTAATAGTTTTAAAGTCCAGTAGATATTAAACTAAACAAATAAACAATTTAGTAATAAGTGATATGCTGCCCTGCTGTGGAATTCACATCAAATATCTCTTAAAAATCTCTATGCAGTAAGTAAGTATACTTTAAATTAACAATTTATTTTTAAAAGAGTGCTAACCAAACTCCCATATTAAGTTTTGAACAAAACTTATAATTGAGCATAATACAACTGTGATCATGGCATTGACAATTAGATATTATAGCATTCTAATAAGATGATTAAATTGGTTTTATTAATGGTGCAAAAGATTCCTATAAACACTCTTTTATACATTACACTTATTGGGAACAAAATAGATTCATAATTATACAGGGTGATTTCGGGGTCGTGATCCCAACCATTTTTTTCTGACTCAGTAAATAAATGATTGCGATGCTACCTGTATTTATTTTAATTTAAACAAAGATGATTCGTTATTTACGTATTTTTATTTAAAAATTATTATTGACTCAAAATGCGTGGTCACCCTACTTTTAATATTACTTGACAAAGGTTTTCTTGGGAAATAGTAGGGTGACCATGATCTCGAATTATCGCAGTTTTTTTTGCTGACTAAAATAAGTAGCTGGTGAACTGTTAGTCCTAACCTATCGTGATGCTAAGGAGAAAGTAAGTTAAATGCTTCTTTCTTGCTCCACGACCCCGTAATCACCCTGTATAAATACAGTCAAGCCATCAAATACCATCAAATACAAATCTATATTTGTGTCAATTAAAAATAGATGAACTCTAGTAAGAATTCGTTCATTCCCAAGAAACCCTCAAAGGATTTACACCAACCTCAATACACTAGGAAAGTGAAGCACATTTGTGGTATGCCACCTCTCTTTATTGCCCCTAAACAAATTCTAAACGTGCATAAACGTTTAAAGTCGCCGTTACGTTTGCGGGGAACATAAAATTATCAGGTTTATTGTTATTGTCGTCAGAGAAACAATCCACAAAGCGTTTGTTGAGGAACCGTAGGTTTGGGGTTGAATTTACTAATATGGTGTTAATTTTGTAAGACAATAGAAACAATGACGGCTTAAACCTTTTGACTGATGATTTTAAAGTAAGTAAAATGATTAACCCTGGTGTCGAAATTTTAGACCTAAAGACCTCCGTCAAGATCTAAATATTGAAACAACCTGGACTGAAAATTTTACGTGCAATCCGAAGCACGGTAACTAGCACTCCGAAGGAAATATCACCATCGGTCATCCATACCGATATACAAAGCCGAGCTGCATCTGCACGTG
Source organism: Cyclophora punctaria (assembly GCA_951394245.1). Lineage (NCBI taxonomy): Eukaryota > Metazoa > Arthropoda > Insecta > Lepidoptera > Geometridae > Cyclophora > Cyclophora punctaria. The sequence continues at coordinate 6,968,667 of OX596177.1, forward strand.
GTCTAACAATCGCGATCTCTTAGTCAAAGTACGTCAAAGTACGATTGTAACGTGCGCAGACTACAGGAGCCATACCATGACCTCTTAGCGCGATACAAATGCGGACCTAAACTGATTCGCTGTCAGTTTTCGTACCATGACATCAATGAGTGACAGAATTCTAGTTGCTTTGCAGATTACCTAAACTGATTCGTTATTCGTCATACTAAAGATGTTTTCGTTCATTCATTTGGTACCATGAGCGTCTATTGCGGCTTTGGTAAAGCGTCTCAGCTGTCAAAATTAGCAATTCAATTAAAGATACATTTTTCTAACATAAATTGAACCATTGTTGATATTTTTAACAACAATAAGTATGTAATTTAGTTAATTATTAATGTTTAATTGTTCCTTACTATAAACAATGCATTTTTGCAAATAACTTAATGATATTCTACTGAAAGAATTGATAAAAATGAGCGATTTTACACTGTAAAAATTAAATTATTTTTTATAAAATACGAGCGCGGACGGGTTGTAGTACTGTATAGTGTGGGTTGAGCGCAGGGATGTACGAGTAAAGTACCAACTCGTACATCCCTGCGCTCAACCTACCTAGGTATTTACGAGGGTAAACATGACTATCAATATAAATATGTACTTAGGATATGCTTTGTTTTATCCCGAATTTCCCCAATGAAGCGAGAGCGACAAGGCACAAGGCTCTAGAATTCTGAGACTTAACTTATAAATCCTGGTAAATCCATAATAGAAATAAATCTTTAACAATCGCAATGTATATCAAACGAGCTTGAAGGTAATAATTTAAATGATCAAAAAATATACCTATTATAATATATTTAATCTATGTCTGTATTATAAATTATAATCGATGTCTATTTTTTAATCTATGTCTATTTTATATTCTATGAATTTTATGATCATTGCCAGTGACATTCCGAACACTTAAATCGTAATTTTATTATGGATGTCTGTTTAAAATTATAAATAATATTGGTTTCTGGAGCAACAAATACTTTATAGTTCCAACATTTTATGATTACAAATTAGATAAAAATAATTATCGTGTGTATAAACAAACCAATGTTCGTTTTGAATAATACTTATGATTTTTAAGAGGTTCTCTTAAAAACCGTAACTTTCCGTCATTTTAATTATTGAGGTTTTCGAACGCACCTTAATCACTTCTCTAAGAGGAAGTGACGCAATTAGCCAATCAGCAAAATGGTTTGTTCATTCATTCAAAGTGATGGCGATTCAAGTGCGATATTGTTTAAATAATGTCACGGTACGAATTGAAACGCAAACCTAAACTGATCTGCTTGGATCTTGAGACGCCATCTAAGACGTCATGGTATGGCGGCAGGACTTTAAGAGACTTCTTGTCCACTGGAGATTTTTTGTCCATCGAAATAAAGTGGCCGTTAACTGTTTTGAATAATGTACCTATTATCCAAATCATAATTAATATGTCCTCTGACATTTGTCTTTAGGCACTAAATTCCGTTGTCTATACAAGTATTTAGTCTCATGGAAGATCTTTCAAGTATATTTTGTTAAATCAGCTTTATGTAGGTAACATCAATGGAAAGAAGTACGGGTTTTTGGAAGCTTCCTAAGGACTTGTATACATGACATCAAAAGGGAATAGAGAACGTAAGTAAAACTTCGATTCCCAAAATTGATGGACGTAAATGTAATGTTGTATTTATATCTTAGCAATTAGGCATGATTGTGGGTGTAAAATATTATATTTGTCAATATAATTACTATATTTCGCACAGACATCTGTTGTCTGTGATATTTCCTGTCTCAATTCACTTCAAGAGAAGAAACATATTTTGATTCATTATTATTCTCGATTAAATCGATTTAGTAAATAATAATATACGGATTTATATTTAATTTCATTAACATTTTAGATTACTCTTTCTTATTAACGTTGGTTTATGATCTGGATTTGGAGGTTTATGAAATATGAATAAGCTTTATTAAAACATCTTAGCTCTCTTTTGTTAATTAATAATTTTAAGTAGGTTGTTTAAACGAGTGTTTTTATATTTTTTGTGTTTTCTAAGGCTTAGGTCATGATAAAACTGGCCTTGCTTGGATAAAAGTAAGAAAAGCCCTAAATAAAATTGCTAGTGTGATGCGAGCGTCATTTACATATTATGTATGTTATACAAACTTTGTAGAATTAAACTTAAAGCTACTAAACTCGTTAACGAGAGACGACGCCTTACAACCAAAATATTTATATCAAGAAATTTCCCGGTTCAAAGTGTATCCTCTTGTTATGACTTCATAATGATTAAACCACAAACATGATCCTGCTATTTCTGTCAACACAGTCAATCATGAATTAATATTTGCATACGTTAATCATAATATTATTGTGACACTGTTTACTGATGAACCTATTGTTCGTTTATAAAACGTTACTATTTTACTAATAGAAGTCGTGAGCTGTAAATGTAGAAATGACGTTTTAAAAAGCTAGCGAAGTTTAATACAATTAAAACTATTATATTCGACAAGCCCGTTGGCACAGTGGCAGTGAGAGCGCTTACTGTGTCGGGGGTTGCGGGTTCGATTCCCGCCCGGAGTCAACAATATGTGAAGACATAGTTGTTGGCGATGACGTCTGGGTGTTAATTATATTATATTCTTATAAAGTACTTGTGTGTGTATATGTAGTAGTATCAGCGAGTTAGATTCCATAACACACGCTTAGAGCTTACTTTGGGTTTAATTAACCGGGTGAGAATTTGTCCGCGTAATTTGTATATGCAAATGTATATACCCCGTAATTTCTGTTTTTAATATTTAAAAAACACAAGTAGGTTATAAACTTCAAAATAATTTAGAGAGTATAAAAATGTTTGTTGCAAAACGTGTTAATAGGAACGCTAATTTTAAAATGTAAATGAAAAGTTAATTGGCGTGCACTTAAATTTCTAAGCAACTCTCATGTCAATTTTAGCACAACTTTCAAAACTAAACTTAATAATAAAAGCTAACAAAGTTCTAAGATATCTCGCTAAACATGCTAAAAATTTGTCAAAGGCCAATTTGAACCAGAAAATTGTACCTCTTGCACCACAAGTTTGTCGCTATCTATTAACAAGTTCAATTTATGGGAATACGGGTCACGGGACCTGAGTGAAACTTTCCGATATCTTTATGTAAGCAGTTTTCAAAGTGAACATTTTAAAACTTTGACCAATATTAGGTTTAAACTTGTAATATAGTGGATCGCTGTAAGAAGTCATTTAACAGGGGACAGTTTAAAATATTTTTATGGCTTTATCGGTTCACTATGGGCATTATTTTAGGTAGAATATGTTTGTAACCATATCACTTGACTATTGCGTGATAAAGTAGAAAAATAATTGGAAATTACTATCTTCTGAAGTCAAAATATGTTTATTCAATAGCCATTTGCTACCAAAGTTCATACATAATGATTAGACGTTACAAGAATATCCAAAACAAAATTGTTTCTGATATTTTCATTAGATGATACTAGGATGTTACCAAACACTACCGTTATATCAATTGTAAGTACTCACCGTTAATACAAATTGAACATAACATTGAACTCAATCATCAATCAAAACGATGATTATATAATTGATACTGCTCTACATCACCAGATCTCATCTCCCTTCAAGCTTAACCATATTTAGTATCATGACAATACAAACCCAGGTCCACATACTTCGGTCCCCTATAGGCTGCCAATTTTAATCGGATGACGTTTCGATGCATCGAAACGCATAATTACGAATCCGAATCTCTCACGGGACCCGATTCCGTATTAGTTTTGACATTCGGCTTGATTGATGGACTACAATCTCTGGACGAATCTCGTGAATGAACGCCCGTATATGGAACAATGTACCAACTTTATAAACCATCAAAGACCATCCTATGTTAATGGTCTAAGATCTATTTTTGTTTGCTAAATGCCAAATTGTAATATTGCAGATTGTATAGATATCTAGGTGTGTCAAATTGGAAGCGTCGGGGTTGGCGTCAGTTTGACAGAAAATGGACGGATAGTTGAATTTTGGATGGATCGATGTAGCTGATGGATTTTTGGCAATGTAAAATGTAATATTGTAAAGTACGAAGCGATTCGTAAAACAAAAGTAGATGTTATTTCTATGTTAGTATTACAAAGTGAGTTAATAAATTAGTAAGTTGGAGTAGCTTGGTGACCAATCCTGGTGACGGAGTTAAAAATTATCATAAATCTATATGATGTAGGAAAATCATCAATGAAAGGAAGGCGGGTCTAATCAAAGGCTTCTATACTAAGGAGCGACACGAATCCTGCAACAGTTTGCACTCATTCATCAAAAACATTATCTTTCCCCACAAAAGGACAATACAAGTACATATAACTGGATGTTAGCAGATCACAATGTCAACTTCCGTTTCCACATACAAGAAAGGCTGGTTTGTGCGTTTAATGGCCGTTTGTGCCTTCAATAAGGTTCTTTTAGATTTCAAAATATTACAAAGGTTTTCTATTATGGCGAAGCGTTCGTGTAGACTCATGTGGGACCCATTTTATTCGTCATGTTTGTTTACTGCAATTTATTTACGTTTGTGATCAATGTTTGCTGTCAATATTTCAAACTTTTTTTGAGAACTTTGGATAGTTAAAATCAGAGAGTACCGAATCAACTAAAAGTTTGCGTTTGAATACAATACCTTGTTAAGCTTAAACAGAGTAAAGTATATTATATTCATTGAGAAAATTCACTTATTTATATTTAAAAATATGAATTCAATATTAATATAACATTAAATCCAAAATCTTGACGTTATTGTTATCTTGATATCTATTAAACGTCAAAGCTCCTCAAGTGGTTCGAATAGAAATGCCAAGATAATTCGATACCTCATTATAATCTAACCTCAAGGTAACATCAAATATCGATCAAAAGTATCGATTTACAGGAAGCCACAGTACATTCTGTTTTTGATACATTTGCCCTATAAATGAGACCATAAAACTACTTATCTTTAATTGCAACCTTAATATTCAAAACTTAAGGGCGAATTCAGCTAAACGTGGCCCACCGGAACAAAGGATAGTGCACGATAAAGAAACGGATACTGGTAAAAAAATTGGTAACATTACAATGGCATTTTGATTTGAGTTTTGGTTGTCCTTTTGTACATTTTGATTGTGCAATTTTTTTTGGAAAAAATCTATCATAGTGTGAAACATCTGTCGGGAAATAGTAAACTGTCTCAAATGTTAGCGGAATAAAACATATGAAATATGACAGATGAATGCGTATCAGACACTTGGAAAAATAAATAATAATAATTACACAATGACATATTTTATCTAAGTTTAAATTTTTTGCATCATACCTTTTAATTAAAACAATTAACCAATTTCACAAAACAATCTAGTTCATATAAAGCCTAGCATCCGGACCACGTACCGAAGGTTACTTTGTTAAAAACAAGGCTCTACCTGCGAACGAGCATTGAACGATCTCAATTTTACGTTACAAGCGTTGCTTCATAATAACCCCCTTGCCGGTGTAATTCGCTGTTAACGACCCGAAACGTTATTTGTTCTTCTACCAAGACGCCGTCTTCGTCTAGACATCCAGTAAATGTGTGTATGTAACCAACAATCATTGTACGGCCAACGATGTTAATGATAGCCCTTCGAATGAGTAAATTATCAATTCCGCCCCAAGGGATCGACGCTTGTTTTTTGGAAAGCGTTAACAAGCTCATCCTCTGCTCCCTCCAAAATGTTGAAATTAAACGATAGTCAACTTAAAGTCGTCAATATTAAGATCAGATTCAATTCGGTCAGTGAATTTTTGATCAAGCCAATGTTCGATTAAAATTCCATCACATTGACAAAGTTTGCAAGTTTTTTGGTTATTAGGTTGGATCATGTTTGCTTTGCAGACCGCACTGGTTGGTGGGTTGGTGGATCACATGTTATTTGGCTGAAAATTACATCAATAAAATTTAATTGGTGTATTTATTTACTGACAACGTAGTGAACTCTTTCCTGTTAGGGCTGTGTAATTACAATAATCCTTATGGTACGATTGCATTCTGCACTTGACATTGCTCCGAGGAACCTATATACTGAAGTGGAATTATCGACATGAGTACATGTTTATACTCTGGGGCTGTTCACTTCTCTGACTTCATCTACAGAGCTTAATAAAAACAACATTCTTATTTCTCTAGTTCCTCCGGCAGTCACTTGTTTGTATATTCATCTTATACATGTAATGTCATATTTATAAATAGAACCTTTTTTTTGTAATCAAATGGTTGTTATAATTTATATTTAATTCAATCAAAAACAGCGACATTCTGATTCCTCTAGATTCCTCCGGCAGTCACTTGTTTGTATATTCATCTAATACATACAGTACCATATTTACAAATAGAATCTTTTTTTCTAATGAAATGGTTGTTATAATTTATATTTAATTCAATCAATAATACTGCACAAGTTGCGTGCTCGTAATAATGAATACCATTATGGCTAACAATATTACAAAGAACTTATTATACTCAGTACTTGCGTAACTATATTCCGTGAACAACCTGCTCCTTTTTGCATTGCCGTTTTCTATTTGGTTAAGTGGATTTCAGTGCATTTGTACCTGAAAAATTTAATAGTCATGGAAGAATGAAATTTTAAATAGAAGTTTATTATTATGGGTTTTACATTTTTTAAACCCTATTTCCTTCCTCCAGGTATAATCTTATCAGGTTATTAGTTTTTTGACTACTGTAACAATAATACTAACTTGCCAAAGTAACCCAAAAAAGGAGGGCACGTAAAATTGTCGATCCCGGATGTTTTAATAGACCAAATCGGAGGTCTTTAGGCGGTCTTAAAACGCTGACTTTTACTGTTAACTAACCTTTATACTGACTCTATGAAAATCAGTTACCTAGTATTTTAGTTAAATATATTGTTTTCAAAAACAGTTGTTCTAAAAGCCACTTTTAAAATGTTCATACTCGTAATATTCTGAAGTAGTATGTTATCGCTTGCCTTAAACTTTGACATACGCTACGTTTAACAGAGAAACGAAGTAAGAATAACTTTAGAAAAGTAAGTAAAGGAAAACTTCGGAACCTGTTAAAACGTTGACGTTTGCACGAACGCAAACATAGTTGGCAACTTACAGGTAATTGACCCTTTCACGATTTACTTGTTACAAAACTTAATAACAGTTTTCATAATCTACTTAACATAATTTCTTCAAAAGAAAATGCCTACTGAGTTCGCATTTAGTTTTAATTATTCTAAACAGTTTAAAATTAATCAGTACTGCAGTGGAAATGGTGCCAGTTTAATTTATATTGTTTTAAAAAGTTCGTCGACACTTTGTAGCGCTCTGTCATTTTTAATTGAGTGATAAATTAAACGGTTCGCTGTGCACCAATCAGAGGTCAGCATTTATAGACGCCTACTGACGCCATTTTGATGCGTGAGCGCAGTATTACTGTAATAAACTTTTATTTAATTACTCATCACCATAAATGTATTCACAATCATGTTTAAGCTTTTAAAGAACTGTTAGTTTAATATTATTTTTGGCTTTATATTGTTATCAGTAACTTAGCGAAGATCTCGTTGGATTTCTGGCACAAAAAGCACTCTATTTAATATTAATACTATTCTTATTATCATCTTCCTTGACTCCTCTATAAAGAGATATTTTATCCAATTTTTTTTGTTTAAATTACTGAAGTATTTTAATTCAAGGTTTGTTCGCGTGTTTTCCTGCATAATACAGATAATAATATTCTGGATAATAATATCCTTTTAATCAACTTTTAACTTATTATTATTGTGAATATTCGCGTAATTTTCCTTATACCGCATAGGTACCCGGAAAACAATGTGAACAATTCGCAAACTAAATAAAATATCAATAAATTATTTAACAAATACACAATAAGTTTGTTATTTTGAAGGAAAACATTTATAAAACATCGGAACAAAACAACGCGGTACCATGTACAAAACAGATGACTGTTAACAGAAGATCTATGGCGATTTTGCTATATCACGCAAGTAACAGGAAAAGGCTGAATAAAACGCTACGACCTACTTGTTTTAGGAACTTTGACACTATTTGGTGAGGTATGCAAAGAAGTTTTGTTTTAGTAAGGAAATTCAGGCGGTTCGGGCCAAAGATAATGCAAAAATATGTTATCCGCAAACGGTTGTGAGATAACAATTTAAGTGGTGGGCTTCAGTATGGTTTTGTGGCGAACGTTAGCGTTTGTTGACATGGGGGTTGTAAGTATTTAAGTACCTACTTCTTAGTTCTCTTTCTTGTTATGTAGATAGTTGTAAGTTTTGGTTATAAGACTAATAGAGCTTATGTTTTACTTATGTTTTATATGTTACTAGCAGCGCCCCGCGGTTTTACCCGCGTTGTGCCCGTTCCCGTGGGAATTTCGGGATAAAATGTAGCCTATAGCCTTCCTCGATAAATAGACTATCTAACAGTGAAAGAATTATTCAAATCGGTTCAGTAGTTTCTGAGATTAGCGCGTTTAAACAAACAAACAAACAAACAAACAAACAAACAAACAAACAAACAAAACAAACTCTTCAGCTTTATAATATTAGTATAGATAGTATCACACAGTGATTATTTGTAGTGTTAGTATAGTGTGGTAAAACAGTACGTACCATTTTATTGGTTTTTACTATTAGAAATAGGCATTTTTTGTTTTCATGTTAAGTTACCCTTTTCAACTTTACCGTTAAATAAATAATGGTTTATTTATGTGTATTTCTTCACAAACAATATAACATAAATTGCATTTAACAACTGATGATCACAATTCCAAACAAGTTTGACAAAATATGGTCTTGTCGATCAATCTCGTTACCCCTAACCAAATGTTACGAAAAAATACATCTAATTCACATCATTGTCACCGTAATCACATCTATTGAACATTTTTGACGTGTCCTATGTTGTGATTTCAACATTCACTGTCAAATGGACCGCCGTAAAAGTCGAGAGGCTAATTTAGTGCGCCATCACAAGTTCGAGTCTTGTTCGAACATTATCTGTGGGCGGTACTGTGTTGATTTTAAAGATATCTCCTGTTATATTGCTGATTTTGGTCCTATTCTGGAGCTTTTACACGAAAACTTATTTAATTTAGAATCAGAGCTATGGACAATAGAACAAAAATGTGGTTTATTTTAGTAATACTTATTATAATAGGGACACATAGGCCCTCACCACAGAGAAGCTTTCTAAATTCAAAAATTGCTAATTGACGAAAGCTATACCATAATAATTGGTTTCGCCACCTCACCTCAAACATTTTATATGACAACTTAGTCAATAGATATTTTTTGTTGCTCACATAGATACCTAAGTTTCAGAATAAGTAAGCTGCACATTAACAGTCTAACTAAGTAACGATAGGCATTTAAAATTACTAGCCAGGTTGGAAAGTAACTATCTACAGACCTATGAGTTTACCAGTATGAGAAGAAAAACTGTAATATAATACACATCCTTCCAGAATAAGTATCCATATCAGATGTTAAAAATATCACGTGTTAAGTACAATCACTTGTACCCGTATAGGGAACAAAGACTTTGAGAGATAATAATGGTATTCTTTGTAAATTGTGAATTCGTATATTTTATTCTGGTATAAAAATATTTATTGAGTTTTGGTGTTTGCGGACAACGACCAGGAATACTCTGACAAGATCTTCATTCTTAGTCTTTTAGTCTTAAATTTTGTAACATTGATAAGTATTTACATGGTTTAAGCTTACAGCCGTACTAATCTATGTAGAGTATAAATATATACGTCATTTTTCTCGAAACATAATTTGAAAAGCATTGGGCATAATATTGTCCTATTAATAACCAACCGCCAAACTCAGAGTTGTCAAATGATTAATTTATGACTTAATGATTAATTGATGAAAAATCACGTCAATGAGTTAGTTGTCGCTGAGGGCGGCAGTACGTATTTTAATAAATTATCTTAAGATCCTATCTATTAAGTCATAATATAAGTTGAAGTTGTGCCAGGATGCGATCCAATAGTTTACCAAAAAAACTCCAGTGTCTTATCGTGAAGATCGGCCGTGACGTCTTTTATCTACATTTTATTTCAAATGACTGAATTAGTATTGACTTTACATGCGTGCCTCTATTTTTATAGCTAACTCTAATGGATTTTAGTAATATGATCCTTGATTTTTGTATTCCTTTTTACAACGCATGCTCTAAAAGCAGTTTCACATTAAATTTATCGACTGGAAATAAATCTTGTTTGTTTGATTTGATTGGATTTGAAAAGGTATTTTTATCCTTTATTTTTTTATAAGTTGGAAATAATTAAATACTTACACATACAAGAGTATTAAAAAAACCTTCAGAAGCCTTAACAGTTACCTGAGTAAATTGTTACCATGGTTATCAAGTTATAAGTTTCAACTACATCTTCGTTCGTACGCGTCAAAAATCCATTAAAACCAAATAAACATTTCCAATTACAAAGTCAAATGCATCAAACAACATCCCAATACAATCTATTTGAGTAATGAATGGGCTACCATTCATAAGGTTACTGTTTTTATGCCACATATTAACAGTAGGCGTCGATTGTAATAGAGTATTGTCTATCTTCTATAGGCGTTACCAGTACCAAAGATGATTCTATTTGACGTATCTACTTTACCCTTTTGTTTTATAAATGCGTTTGTTGATAGTTATAAATTGTTTTGTTATATGCTAAGCTTTGTTATTGAAATGAAGTTTGAATTATTTATGGAATACTTGTCGTATTTCTTTCTGTTTGTAATTGTGGCGTCTCGATAACGTTTCCATTTGAATTTATTACTACGCTTGTTGAAAATTTAACAAAACTTTTCACTACCAGTATGAAGATAAACAGTAGCTTTTATACACCACAGAGTTTAATAATAAGCTTGAAAAAATATAGTTCAACTGTGGTCAAATAAATAATTTTTTGTTCATATATTCGATTATATGAAAAAAACTAATTAGGATTGGACTATCTTCTTAATAATTCAAAGGACCAAACATCATCTATTCTTTTCCTAGCCTAAGTTACTTTACGTTTCTCAGCTTGACGTAAATGCGACTTAGGAATTCTTATTAACTTGTCTAAGTAATGAGCTCGTAGCGCCCTTATTAAAACTGCAGCTATACCTCAAATCAAGACAAACAAAGGGAGATTTGTGAAACAGATTATGTTTGTTATATGTTTGTTTCGTGGTTACCTTACACAAGTACCTACTTGGATATTTAAGTACGTAATATTAACGTTATGTAGTAAAATGGCCCGAGTAACAAGGAATAGTTATATTTAAATTATAACATTTCAACATACTTACCGATTTTTTTTCTGTTACATACTCTAAACTATTTAGAGAATATTGTAACGCGATTTTTTTATTATTACTAAATTATAACATTATCATCGCTGACCTATTTCATTAATATACAAAATTATATTGCTTACAACAATTTCAGGATACCATGAAACTCCATAATCACATAAAAAATCCACTCGATCTTGCCAATATACTTTACTACTGCTAGACCACGTATTCTTCCCCTTTTCAAGTAGTACCAACATTGAAAAAGGATTGGCATTTCCAAACAAGTTGGTTTTATACATTAATAATTTATTTGGGCACTACAAAACTGCGACTTTAAAAATTTTACGACATTGCTTTAGAGTAAACAAATCTTGGTCCTTTTGGTCCTACAATGCAGTGCAGACGATAGCGATATTCATTTATTATTTACCCATGCCATATCCGCTACAAGATTAAACGGCAACTTGTGCGGAGATTAAATTCAGGATTTTATTCCCATACTGCCGTTTTCACCCCACGGTTGAGGAAAACTAGAGTATTCATTGCGGCTAGCCAAGTTCATAGCGAGGGTTGAAACGGATTGCAACATTTATAATGATAAAACAGTAACTCTTCTATATTAATTACTAGCAACGCCCCTCGGTTTTACCCGCGTTGTGCCCGTTCCTTTGGAAATTTCGCGAAATGTTATACGTATAAACCTTCCTCTTGAATCATTCTATCTATTTTAAAAAACACGGCAAAATCCGTTGCGTAGTTTTAAAGATCTAAGCATATATAGGAACAGACAGACAGACAGCGGAAAGCGACTTTGTTCTATAATATGTAGTGTATTCAATGAAGTTTATTGTTAACATTAATCAAACATATTTTTTTATCATAACAATCACTTGTTTTTATGTCTAAACATAACAAAACACTTTCATATATGTATGTCTAAGATTAATTATATTAGATCATCACTTTGGATTATTATATCGATGATTCTAAAATTGGATGTGTGTCGAAACCTTTTTGATTTCAACATACATTGTAAAAGCATGTTCTTCGTGTAAATAAATCCCTTTGAAACCCTTTTTAATCTACGAGTCCACCTTCTTAATGACTACAGTATTACTTGTTCAAAACATAAATCACACCAACACACTGCAACTTTAAAAAGCGGTTTTCGACAACCCTAACAAGTCCAAACCAAGATTTATATAGAAATAGTTGTTATTTATATTTACCGCTGTTATTTTTATTCCCTCGTGATATTTTTAATGAGGCAACTGAATAACATTCGGTGCACCTTTTAAATGCATTAGTAGAGTTTAGATATTTGGAATTCACTGCAATTTTGTTTAATGTTTTATTTTAATGGATTATTGGACAGATAGACCTAATGGATTGGCGTACGGTGGAAATAGACATTAGTGAAATGTGTTCTGAAAAACGTTTCACACGGTTTGTGAGTTTTATTTGATGCTAATAAACGTATGAATTTATAAACGTGATTTAGATTTTTTTGATGACATGCATTGCTTACTGATATTAATCAGTCCGTCACCTACGTGCCTAAGTAGATAATCGTGTGTTTATATACTGAATTATACAGAAATTCCTGCTGCTCTGCGTTAAAATATATTTTTTTGTGTATATTTTTAGTTGATGACCTACAAAATCAATTACTTTTTTGAGGGTCACAACCTATATTACCTATTCCTATAAACACAATTTAACTGTGAGTAAATACTGGCTAAATGGTTTTATTTACCTACGCTTCTAAGCCAATCTAAAACAGGGCTTAATAATCCCCATCTAAATATAATAACAAAAAACATATTTTAGTCTTATTTATGACAAGGTGGTTCAACCCTTTATTTGTTTAGTTATAATTGAGGTAAGGTTGTCCATAATTGGACCCCACACGGGTTACCCAGTTAATGGTTTACATACACTGTTACAGGTACAAATAGAGAGAGAGAGAAATATTTTAATTTAAACTTTTTGGCATTTAAAATGGTATCATTAGAATCATAATAGGATTTAGAAGTGGTTAAGTAAATTTTTGAATAAAACACGGGTTGTGACGTAAAGAGGAGTGAGGAAGTGCTTTTTAAAAACAATTCAAAAATGTAGACAAAAATTCAACAACAGTCAAAGTTCATCCTCTTGATACAGTTTAAATAATGAAGGTTGAATAAATAAATGATGAAGCTAGAGCCACTCAAGGAGATGCACCATATAGCTTGCTAGGCGCATCGCCACATCTTTCAGTCAAGTTTAAACCAACTAAATATTTGATGAGGGTAACGAGATCAAATGAAATACCGTAGAATATGGCACATCAAGGGAACGAGTTTCATATCCATTGAGTTTAACAAGGGTGCTTGAGGAATATATTATTACACGATCAATAGATGAGGTTGTATCTGATGTTAAGACCGATATCCTTTAAGACAAGATTTTGGGAGATGTTCCAGTTTTCTGTCTTAATGAGGTCGACTGGGTTATGTTACAGAATGTTGAGTTATTTAGGTTAGGTTAGGTTTCCTTTGATACGTTTGAGTAGGTTAATGGCAAACACTGGTGCCGGAGCTTTTAGGCCTACGGTATTGTCACATTAATATAGCAACAAAGAACAACAAGTCAACGTAACGTTCAGATATAGGTCACCCAGTCACCCAGTCTAGCACTGGCGAATATGAAAGTTACTCGACTGGTCGCACAATCGCAATTAAAAAAAAAAATTGATCTGTTTATTTGCAAAAATCTTTTCTATCATAAGATACAGAAAAAACATTTATCTCACCGAATTATTTAACTTTTTAAGCAGTACAAATACTATTATTACTTTCTTCCAAAGAAACTGCTTTCTAACAATTAAAAATCTGTAAGACATGACTTGTAAGACATCCTTAAAAGTACACTGAACCAGCGTAAAATGTAGTGTTCTCAAGCGCCAAGCATCATCCACGCTTGTTGTTACCTACTGGGCAAGTTGCGTTTCAGAAAAGTTAGCATAAAGCAAAGAGTTGTGAGAAAATATTAGTAATGCCACCATATTGCCACCTATTATGAATCATTGAGAAAAATTCTGTACCCCAGTTACCTAGTTTGTTATAGTAAGTGTTCTTGGTTCGTTAAAATAGTTGAAAATGTTTACAGTGTTTTGCTAATTGGACGTCGGATCGTTCTTTGAAAACAAGACACCTAATAGTGTTAAAAATGCAAAGTAACGTACCTTAGTTTGTGTGAATTCGTAGAATTTTCTCACGAAGAAAAAATATGTGCATAAGATATTACTTTAGTCCTTGATGTGTTATGTATGAGAAATAAATGTATGTCGCATTTGTTAGTGTACTTAAAAGAGGTCAGATAGATTCATATTATTTCTTGGTACTCAAATACCATTTACATCAGTATAATTGCTTTAAATGTAAATTACATTTGATATGAGTTTTCATTCCCTATTTTATACATCTATGCCTCCAAACAAATTTCCACAACTAACGGTTTAGGTCTCTCTGTGCGTTGTCTCTATAGTTAGTCAGTCAATCACGATAAAGATTCTTATAGTATTCTAATAATAAAGCGTTCTTGGAAAGAATATATTGTAACATTTTATTCCAACGTCTTATAGTTTTTGCTTCACTGCTTCTATATTTCATATTCATAGTACAAGTTGGATCAGAATCTGTACAGAATACATTGAAAGTTTCGATGTCGATAAATAAATATCAAAGTTTAACAGAATAAAATCCATATCTTCTTTAAAGCAAGAACAATATTCTTGCTTAAATTTCTTGAAGTAAAAATGGATCTAAAGCGAACCGCTATCCAATATTAATATCTTGCCGTTTCAAAAAGTTTGAACTGAAAGCTAGTCCGCTATCAATATTCATAAGCTCAAGATGGTGTATCTGAAGCGTGCAATAAACAAAGCCGGTTCCTAGTGAAGTGAAGCAAAGTAACCGATCTGGAGGAGCTCTTACAGCCAGCTACCACCCAGCTCATAAATTTCAGTTTGCAACTTGCACCGCGTAACATTCGATCAATAAGTGTTTTGTATGGGTTCTATATTTGCAAGCTAATACGCCATATCGAAACTTCCGAGCCCGAGCCGATATTACTTACGTCACGAGGCATTTAAATCGGTTTAGAAATGACTTAACCACCATCTTTTGTTCTGTATAATTAAACGCTTTATTGTTTCGAGTTAGGTAAGGGTTTATGTTGTGTGGTGTTGGTGGCTCACATAAAGTCAAGTGGGTTTGAATTTCGTTGCACCGGCATCGATGCCAATATGATCGGGACACGTGTCTAAGGTTACTCGGGGTAAATCAGATCAGGGTTTATTGCAGTTCTCGAGGGTTGCGAGAACTTACGACTGTTACCATTGAATTCAAGTTTGAATTATAGTTACTTAACGAGTTCCTGGGAGGTTTTTGTTTCGGTTATTGACTAAACAATTGTTGTAATAACGTTTAATATCATTTCTCTGAGTATTTTTTTTTTCAACCTTTATTTCAAGCAGTAATTTCAGAACCTTCGTAATTATTCCGTAATTATATGTAGGTCAGTAACTAACAGATGTTTCATTATCTCGAGTTAATGAGGAGAAGGTTAAATTATCATGTCGATTCACCGCATCCACTGAGCGCACAATCAGAGTTGATAATGACTGGAACATTGCTCCTGATTGTTTGGGGTACTGCATCTGAGTTATTATGTAATGATTAATGTAATTATGACGTTAATTGGGGCTTTAATTAAAGTACGAATTTTAAGGACGAATTGGTACAACGTAAAGTTGACGTTGGGCTTGATATACATACAGTATATTGGCCAAATTCGAGATTTACAACAATCTTTACACAGTATTTTTCCAAAAGAAGCAAGATATTTACTATTTGTATTCATATTTTTATTTCTAGTATTTTAATCAAATACAGTTACATTTTAGCATTTATCCCAATAACATTTGGTGAATCTATATCACTACAGAGAAGTTCACAAGACAAAAAAGCAATATAAATTAACCACTAATATAGATATGGTCCATTAAAAATGTATCAGTCACAAACTCTGTGAACTGTTTGTAAGCACGGGTGGCCGACAATTTGATTCATTATAACCGTAGGTGGGCTTTTGAGCTCCATATAAAATGATCCATAATTCCCTTGTTAAATCTCATGAGATAACTCGAGTAACGTATTAATCTGGAGCCATAAATATTATAAAAACGATAATTTGATCCCGACTGGTTCACCCGATACTTTTTGTTCTATGCATACGTAATTGTGGAAACGCGAAAGTATGGAGCAAACCTTGTATTCATTTTAATTTAAAATGTATTTGGTAGATGAAGTTATATAGCCTTGTTAATAAAAGCGTTATCTATACTAATATTATAAAGCTGAAGAGTTTGTTTTGTTTGTTTGTTTGTTTGTTTGTTTGTTTAAACGCGCTAATCTCAGAAACTACTGAACCGATTTGAATAATTCTTTCACTGTTAGATAGTCTATTTATCGAGGAAGGCTATAGGCTACATTTTATCCCGGATTTCCTACGGGAACGGGCACAACGCGGGTAAAACCGCGGGGCACTGCTAGTCTTTAATATTGTTACAATGAATATTAGATTGTGGGTCTATAAGTCAATATTTTCAAATTTAAGGTAAGAGAAATTTCAAAATTATACTCAGAATAAACTCTGACTAACTTTTTAATAGCATAAAAGGTTACTTTAAATTATTCAAGTATGTTGTTGCATACTTGTACCGTCATTTTTTTTTAGGAAATCTTCCATTTATTTCCAGGACCTTTTTTCCAAAACCCCTTCAAATAAAATGTCATTAATCCAATTCATCCTCTTCTTAGACCTAAAAATTATACTTTGATACAGAACCCAATAAAACCAGTTAACAAAATGTTATTAAACTAAAGTAAAGATAATCCAGTAAACACGAATCCCTTTTAAGTAAACGCATAATTTTATTACATAATCGAATCACAGTGAAAAGCTAATATACAAAATAATGTTTGACAGCATATCAATTAACACACCGGTAACGATATCACAGTAAACGTAATTAATAATAAAGTAGATTACGAGCAGTACTTTATAAGTATCAAATGGTTTATTAATATTTATGAGAAATGATTCTGCTTCGTATTTCATTACAGTGTTAATACAAAGTAAAATTAACTCGTAAAGGCGAGGTTAACCAAATCCTATTGTGTTCTGAATCATGTTTACCCGGATATTAGATACGGATTTTGTCTATAATAATATTGTTTGTATATAATATTTAAATAAGTTTACATGCCCTGAAGGTTTGGAATTAGCCTTCTGATAAATTGAAAAAACGGTAAAGAAAAGCGTTGCTAAAAATATTTTGTTTCCTGGTACCATTCAATTAAGGTTGACTGTTGTTTTGACAAAAATATAAAAATAGACAAAATTTTCACTATACTTTTGTATTAAAATTATTTTTACTTACTGTGAGACAATTTCAAAACTTTGTATTCGGCTAGTATAGTCTAGCTAATAGATCTAGAACATCCCCAGATCCAAACCATTGTCAAACCCTCGCAAACCAAGTTAAAATCCAAACACCCCAATCAAAGTATATTTTTAAACCACACAACCCACATTCAGTCCACTCACACTCACGAATTCGTCTCCAACATTGTTTTTTCAAAGCTCATTGGAGCAAATTGTGGATACCCAGACAACTGGCGCTTAATGAACAATTCACACGTAGGACAAAGTAAACAAAGACCATCTATTGAAATAAGAATAACATTCGTGCTGTCCACTCTTATCAGATTTCTTATTATTCTATATTTCATTCCATTAACGTTTGCTGAAGACACTTTTCTGTTAATGTTTTCCTTTTGATTGCATGTTCTGTGGCGCTGTATTAGGTTACTTCTCATTTTACTTGTGCAACATTATATTGTTGTTATTTCTTATTTATTATTCCAACTTATCACTACATAGTATAAAACAAAGTCGCATCTGTTTGTCTGTTTGTCTGTATGCTTAAATCTTTAAAATTACGCAACGGATTTTGATGCGGTTTTTTGGAATAGGTAGAGTGATTCAAGAGGAAGGTTTTTATGTAAAAAAAATCCCGAAATTCCCACGGGAACGGGCACAACGCGGGTAAAACCGCGGGGCGCTGCTAGTATCTGAAAAAAAATATCACTCACCCAACTATTCATTATGATAAATCAAAAATTTGTTATCGATTTTATCTGTAACGTATCTTTGAAATTAGTCTTGTTTAACTAACTGAAAATCAAATGTTTCGAGTCACTTGATAGAATTGTCAATAAAATTAACCGAAATTGGTAATTTACTTCAATCTTAGAGGCAATTCAAAATAACATCATTGATATGCACCAATCTGTGTCTAAGTGTCTCATAGTTAATGAAATCAGTCATTATTTAGAGTGCTCTACTCTCTCTAACTCGTATGGATAACAAATTTAATTTGTTTAAGGGTTGTCATATCTATTTTTGTGCTGGTTATTAAATGTTGAAGTATTTTTATATTTTATGTATGGCAATTTTATAACGTAGAGACAATAAAATCTTCTGAAGATGGATTTTTATTCCTTGACTCCTTAACCAATTTTATATTTGTTTTTAACTTGGGTAAAATGTGTAAATAATGTATTTCACTTCTAAGTACAATTTTTCTCTTTTGTTCTTTAATTTTTAGTAGTGATTACGTAGTTAGCATATACATTGATTGAATCCTTTGTGTAAATATGTACTAAGTTAGTAAGCATTAGGCTGTAATGCCTCACTACTGGGCAAAATCTCTCATCTGACTGAAAATCGTATCTAGCTTGTCTAATGTGATGTAACTGAGCTATGTAAATAATATTTGCTTGTAACTTGTAATTGAGCTCTTAATATATAAATATTTTATATTATCAATTTATCATTGTTAAGGGTATAAGGGGCGAAAATAGAAAAACTGACGATCTAATTTTATTAAATACTTTTGTCGAATTAGTTTTAATGTTATTTTCATTGATACCGATTTTATTTGTTTTCATGTACGTCAAACAATGGATGTAGGTTTTATTTTATAAAATCAGTTGAAAAACTCCAATGAATAATATAATTAGTACAAGAGGTTCAATAAACATACACACGCGTTGTTCAACATTTTTATTTTATTTTCATAACATATTTTTCTAATCAACAAGAAACGGATGAGTGGCATCCCTTGGCCGATAAGATATAGAGCGTGACGAGTCTATGACTAACACTTGTTGTTCTCATTCAGAATGGCTTAGATTAAATTCTTTACTTAAAATGTACTTATTACCAATCAGTAAGTAACTTTGTAGCGTTCGTGGCGTAGTTTGACTAAGCGATGATAGCTCATTGCGATTGCTAAGCATCGTGCAGTTCTATGGTGTAGCTCGGTCCCTACTTGGATGGTAGGCTGATGTTGGCATTTCTATCTGAGCGCTGCCGTGCTTCGAAGACTACGCAAATATGTCGGTCCCGGTTGTTTCTATTGTCAGACCATGTTGGCGGCCTTTAGGCGGTCTAAAATCTCCGACACCAGGGTGAATTACTAAACTACACGATACTTACTAAGTTACTGGCCAAGGATGTTTAGGCCTTTCTGGCCTATCCTGGTATCGGAATTTTCGGAAAAGGCCTTCGAGCAATCTGACGAAGTGATACGAATTGTTACATTTATGTAGTGTGAAAAACGCACACTACTTACTTTTGTTCACACTTTTTCCAGTATCTTGAAGTGATATACTGAAAATCAAACAAGCAACCGTCTCGAACAGAAGCTCAAGTACCAAAATAGAATGCACGGAATTGCAACTCAAATCCACACGTTACTCATTTCCCGTGTAAATTTGATGATATCCATCTCAAACCGTATCAGGACAGCTCAATGCTCTTGATGTATCGATGAAATTATCCCTTTGTTAGGCCTGTTGCATACTGTAATGTAGGAAAGATTTTTTGTATGAAAAACTGATGAAATGTTTTAATACTGGTACTGCCAGAGTATTCAAATCAAAAATGCATTAAATTAGTAAAATTACAGTACCTAATAGTACTATAGGAGTTAAGAAACTTGTATTTAGGTATAAAATAGTAAGTCTCATAATTTTATTAACACTAAATATTCACAACAAACGTCAAATTTATGAACTGATATAAAGAAATAAAAATAATCTGACAATATAGGAACCATTCACATATATGTAAAATATTTGCCAAGAAATCATAAAACTTATAAATATTATCACGTAAAATTATATGAAGTCTACATCTTAACAAGTGCTTTGAAGTTTCGAAGCTGTAAAGTTTAAATTAGCTCGTTGACAGTTGACAGAGAAAGTGTCTAAATTCAAATAAGACAGCTTTAATACGAACAGGAAACTCTCTTTCATTAAATCATCATAGTTATGTTTATATTTTTATAATTAACTCATATTTATTGGTTCGTTTAAACGCTGAAGCTTACCACACGACACATATGAAAATATAAACATTTGAATTGAAAATTATTTATATGCTAAACGATTTTTTTCTTGGAATTCAATAGAGGATCCTCCTCACTTTGCTGATATCTTCGGTGTTTATAGTGCCTTTGCTCAGCAGTGTGGCATTACAGGCTAATACTTTTTACCTTTTTTCACTAAGTGAATACATCTTTCTCATTTACAATTGGAACAAATCTAAGTATCTAGAAAGAAGTAAAACATTTTATGTAATTAACGACTAGTAATAGTCTATTTCAGGACGTATCGTCATTATAGTTAGAGTATAATGATAAGTAAGAAAATATTTTAATAGGCAATAGACTATTACAATGCTAGAAATATCTAGCATTGTCAACATTTTCATCTCTACATCATATTTTAGCGATTCGATGGTTGTTTCTCTTTTATATGATCTTGCCAAAATGTTGCCAGTTCAATTTCTATTAAAATAATAAAGACAATACTGGAAACAGAGCTTTACGATCCATAAAAAAAATTACAGTCAAATTGATAAACCTCTTCCTTTTTAGAAGTCGGTTAACAAAACGTCTATTAGACCCAAAACTTTCTCCATACTAATTACAAAAAATGTCTATAACTAAGCTCTTTCTCACGAGACTCCCTGTCTGTATCCACCCTAAATACGATTTTGTTTATTCAGATGCAGAGCATCGCTCGAGTACCAAAGATTTACTGGAAATTAAGAGCATCGTGGAAGTTACAATAACATTCTGCCACTGAAAATACAACGACTTAAATGACGCGTTCTAAAATTATTTAGCTGCGTATGTCATTTGGATTTGTTGGATAATTGGCGTGGGTTTGTGAGAACGAGAACGTGCATGTTATAATACAAAAGATGCACCTTCATTGTGGTTATCAGCCCCTAAAAAGAAGTAGTCGTTTTGCATGGTTTTCTATCAAAATGTGATGATGAACTAGCCAAGATACAAAATTAAATCTTTATTTTATTGGTGATAAAATATATTTTTTTTACTGATAACACATCTAAATGTGAATTTAAATTACTATGTTAAAGCATAAATCAATAGGCGTACTGATAGTTCAGTAAAGTGGAAAAGTGCTCAGGTTGTTAGTAAGCTAGTGTTAGAAATAAAAATATGATATTCAATATGATTTTAAAACGCCGTATAAATTTTGATAGGAGACAACCAAATATATTTTTGTCATTGGAATAAAGTAGTCAATGGTTATTTCAAGGTGTGAAAGACCTATAAATAAAATAATGCAATATCTTATAAATAAAATAATGCAATATCTACATTATACATAAAAATCACATTAAAAAGTAATCCAATTATTCATATCTTACTTATAAACAGTGACAAAAAGTACATAAAAAGTAACGATTCTTCAGAAGTCATTTGCATGTCATCTAAAAAAAAAGATTTGTATGATAATATTTCGCTGACCGGAGACAGTAGAAGGGCAAACGTCACAATTTCATTAAAATAAAAATTGCTAATGACTTCATTTGCACATATTTGCATAAAGATGTCAGTAAGCTATTACTCGTCAGATAAAAGTGTATAATTACTAAATAACATCTGCATATCTTTGACGCCTCTTTGCGATTACTCAACGGGATCATGTATGAAGATGTTAACAAGTTTCGTCTCGTATTTTATTTTTATGTTCGCCGTGAGTTAGCTGACGTTGAGAGAAATATGATAAACTAACATTGTTTTTCAGTAAAGACATTATTATGTATGTAAAAGAAAAAATCTATTTATCAATACAAATATAAATACCTCTGGACAAATTCATACACGGTTAATTAGACCCAAACTAAGTACTACACTTATCTTATAAAATCTTACTAACTGATACTTACTCCTGACTACACAAATACTTTATTATTTTATATTATTATGAGTATAATTCACACTCAGACGTCGTCGCCAATAACTATGTCTGCACATATTGTTGATTCCGGGCAGGAACCGAACCCGCAACCTCCGATACAGTAAGCGCTCTCACCTCACATGCCACTGTGGCATTGGGCTAGTTCTATGTGTAAGCAATATGGATTAAACAAAATTCATAAATGCTCCTTGTCTTATTTTTATTAAAAATTTCCTTATCTAACCACATCTAACCCTAAGTACTTCTACAAAATATATACATAATAGTAATTGATATTTCATTGTAAACTGCACCAACTATATAAATATTTAACCAATACTCGTAATCTTAATGGTATTTACGTACCGAAAAAATTACACACATACGAGTACATACATCGATAATGAAACCACTGTATCGGAATGAATCCACAATCGGAATCACGGTGTATGCAGTAAAATAAAATCACACAGTTATGTACCTCCACGCTTGCAATTAATAAAACTGTTCCAACGAAACGAGAAAACAAAATGAAAAGGAGGTTTGCACGTGCAATTTATACGATCCGCGGAGATATTAAACGTTTAAAAGCAAATTCAAGTTAAGACTTTGTCAAAGTAACTTTGATTATTACTCGTTGAACGAATAAGGTTGTTTCTTTAATATTTATTGGCACAAAGTACTTAGTCGTCTCATTTGAAAGCTTGTGATATGATTTGTTTGTGTTTTGTATGCGCCACCCGGTGTTGATGTTTACATTAGCGTTTCGCTTTAAGGCCGCTTACAGAAATAAACCTGTATCAGTCTACCAGTTCTTACTGACGCTGGAAGACCGCCGTGGGCTACGAGTATACTCTGGTTAAGAATTTCGAGGCTTTAAAAAGCTTATAGCCTTTCCATTGAAAATCCATTACAAAAACAATTATTGTAATTTCTGAGATAAGCGCTTTCAAGGAAACAAAATCTCAAACATATAGATAGTATAGATTATGCCGAACCAGCACCAACAGCGTGGAACACTAACAGGTCTCAACTCATTTACCAGCGCTTAACTACATTGGTGAGCGCTGGTTAACGCCGCAGGCTACCTACCAGCTGTCTGTCTGTATACAGCCTAACGTAAACTGTAAACTTATTCCAATGATTATAGCTTTCGAAAAATAAACTTGGAATGTCATGTTATATTTTTGTTTAGGACTTTCCTCATCTCTCCAGAGTTATGGATGTCAATGTTGTTCTTATACACTTCTACGGAGAAACTTTTCATCGTCCCCTTTTATTGGTAATATTAAAATTATTTTTACACGATATTTCATCGCAAAAATTGACTTTTCGGGAGTTGTTTTGTTAACTTCGAATGCTAATGTCTGTTTTTGTATTTCAGTATTTATTTTACGTTTGAAATAAAATTTTACGGGGAATCTAAGGATGTTAATGGTATGTTTATTTTGTGCCCCAAGATCAATGTTCTAAGAAATATAGCAACATTATTGAAAGCATAAATCAAATTACAACATGGAACGGACAACGCGAAACTTCCACATAATGTTATTCATTCTACACGTTTTATACTTCGGAAGCTCTTGTGCTATAAATATTAACTTGCCTCCTGTTTGTTTCCACCTCTTAGGCCTCATAAAATTAATGCCCTTACATTAATATTTATTAATATACTAGCAACAGTTCGTGACTCTCTCTGCTTGGGGCAAATTTTATTAACTGTTTATGTTTTAAGACTTGGGTGTTCAGTTCAACTTACATGCGGCTGTTTAGAGCCCATTGTATAAAATACATTTTGAAATAATTCACCATTTTTATATTGCGCTGCTGAGAACAATTGATATTCAAAGTGTGAGCAATTTTGATCCATAAGAATTTTAAAAAAGGAACTAGGTAGGGTTCTCACGGTTGGTTCAAATAATCTTAGATCCACTTATTTAGAAGCTTTGAAAATGTTTCTATCTACATAGATTTAAATTCTGGTGTTCGCATAGATAAAAATTAAATAAAACTGCCAAAACTCTTCTTAATGAATAGGATATATGCAAAGATATGAGATAAAAGTATGGTAGGAGAGACACTATTTCTATTAAACGTATTATTGGGACCAGAAATAGATGTAAGTAACTCTCCATGAAAATAACTAAGGTGTCTACTTACATACGTATTAAACAATTTAATATAACATCCACGAACCAATTTCTCTAACAGCTCAGTCTAGCTAGACTATTTAAAATATCTCTATTATGAATGTCTTAGATTACCTTATGAAGTTATAACTGAAGTTTACGATGCAATAACAACTGGTTAATGCGGCTATTGTTATGAATTTCTATTGAACATTATAATGTTATGGTCTTATAACGGAAAAAGACTAGACAGTGTTTTTTAAATAAAATATTGAATGTTTAAAGAATGATATGAATGTTAATAGTCTATTTGAGCCTTTAATGTGCATTTTTTGACGTTTATTGACTATTTAATGTAAATGTGAACTTTAGTTTCTAAATGTGAATCTTTTATAGATTTACTAACTGTGCCCCGCGGTTTCACGCAGCGCCCCCGTTCCCGTGGGAATTTTAAGATTTTTAATCCTTTTTTTTCTTATGTAAAAACCTTGTCCTGACAAAAAGGAACACCTTAAAAAAGAATCATCCAATTTGGTGCAGTTTTCTGAAGTTATGCGCTTAGCAACAGATTCAGCGATTCATTTTTATATTATAGATAACGGACATGATTTTTCAGGGTAATGACTTAGAAAACTAAATTTATGAAGAAGCTAGTCGATTTAATTGTTAATCTGGAAAACAAAGTTTAGCTATTAAGTCTGTTTGAGTATCACTGAACCGAATATTGTACATAAAGCTTAAAGATCGTGAAAAGTTAATTCCGACCCAAAAAACAAGTAGTCAAAGTAATTGAACTTCACAAACCTTTTGACTAAAAAATGAAAGGAGGTCGTAACTCAAACCGTCTGTAAGATTAAAGAACGAGTAACACTAGTACGGGAGACCGAACCACCAAATTAGATTTTCACGAATCAAAAACGAATTTGTAATACGATAGATCATCTTTATTCCTGGAAGTTTCGAAATTACTGGACGATAAGAGTTTTGAGTGATACGCAGTTCTGATTATTATTTCCAAGGTATAAAGGTGGATATTGGTTTGAATTTGTTTATTAAGATGTCGTTCATAGTCTATCCGGCCGGAAGATTACTCTTTTGATATGATTAAAAGGGTGAAGACTGTTTTATGTGGCAATTTAAAACTTCAGGATTCAGGTTTCTGTTTCTCTTGTTTTGATATATGTACAAATAAAACATAATCATCTAAAATCATTTGAAGTCTCTCTTCTCCTTACCAAACTGGCTACAGATTTGGAAAAAAACTCTACTAGCAGCGCCCAGCGGTTTATCCGCGTTATGCCTTTTCCCGTAGAAATTTTGGGAATGAAAAATAGTAAATTACCTTCCCGTTGAATGTGGCTATCCATTACAAAAGGAATTGTTCGAATTCGACTGGTGGTTCCCGAGATAAGCCCGATCATACAAACAAACAAAGTTACAAATTTTTGCTCTTTATAATATTAGTATAGATCATGAAGAATAACGCAGAAAACGCACGCAATGATGCTACGGGGAAGTATTCCAAATCGTATACTATGTCAGTTGAAAGACAGGATTAGATTCGTGTTGACCCGTTCTTTTCTCGAAGCTCGCGAATATGTCTCGCAGCAACCTGTCACAGTACGTCGAATTGTCACTTTATTTTTATTCTCCGACACGATATTTTCCTCAATTCTTCTTCGTCTGAACAAATATCCTAAAAACACGTCAATCACGTGCAAAAGGAAAACTTCGGGACTGCACAATACATACGCACTGTTTTGTCTGCAACATTTTGTTTTCGCGACAGCCGGAAACGGATATAGAGGGAGACAGAATAATAGCCGTCGGAAATGGTCAGACATGGTGGAATCTTACCTTTTTTTCTCATACACTGGACACTGCAACTCAATAAAGGTTTTAATTTAAATCGTTTGAACCTAGTTCTTGTTGCGTTTAAGTCCAATTTGCATTGAAATGGCTTTTTATGGTTCTTTTAATTGTAGTGAAGCATAAAGTACAGTGGTCAGGGATGTGCGATACGATCGGTGTTAATTGTTTTATAAAGACATGCTTTTGTTTTTATTCCGGTTGGTCGTAGTGTTTTGGTGTACAGGAAATATTGTAGATATGAATCGCGAACTTACTTTAATTATTAATGAAATGGCCATTAGTTTCTTCGATTTGGATTAATTGCTGATGATTTCAATCGTAAAGATAAAAAAGTAATTGCTTATAATGTTCCACTGCTGGGCAAAGGTCTCTCATCTCACTGAAGAAGAAAATTTGTATAAATAACTAACAATAATTAATAATAATGATCCATTATTATTATAATCGGCTGCGACTGGCCTACATTCTATTTTTCCCTTCTTTGTTCTATGAAAAATCAATATCGAAAAAAATTTTCGGAACCATCTAATTCTTTCTCAGTAGTCATATCATTGTTATCAATTTTACAACAGCGTCCAACATGTCTTGCTCGTCAGCTTTTAGAGAGAGAGAGAGAGAGAGGGAGAGAGGGAGAAAGGGTGAGAGAGAGGAGAGAGAGGGAGAGAGAGAGAATATACACCAATATGTATGTGTAGTATGTCGACCTATGTCCAGTCAGAGGTATGTATTATGTATATGGTCACTACTAACTTTCAACTGCTAGGGCTTTATTAATAAACGCGTAAATAAAAGTATAAAAGTATAAGCTATCAAATGGTTTGTCACTTTCTGACATACGCAATTTTCCGAAGAGCAAAAGAGACAAAATAAAGTATAACAGTGTTTTAGTTACACCGCGTTTATTAATAAGGCGGTTAATGTTTAACTTTTAGTTAAATTACTAATATTGTTGTTGGAAATAGTAATGGATACCATTAGTGTCATTAAGAAGTGTTATACACTTTTGTTTTCAAAGAAAATAACCTCAAAAAATATGACATCGTACCAAATGAAAGACTTTAGTAATTAGAAGATTGAGGTAGCTATAATAATATTTATATTTTTTTTAGTAACGTTGAAAGTAAGCTTCTTTACAACCTGCTAGTTTAATATCCTGCGGGAATTTCGGGGTAAAATGTATCCCATATATTATTCTGATGTATAATCTATATTACTGTGAATTTTCATGCATATCCGTTCAGTAGTTTTGGCATGAAAGAGTAACAAACATACATACATACATCCATAGATACATCCATCCTCACAAACTTTCGCACGTAGGATTTTCTGGCTCATAGCTTCCAAATACTCTTAATGCCAACCACGGTTAATAAGATGTGTTATCGTTTCTTTCATATAAATAAGAGATAAATTCAACATTTTTCGAAAGTATAACGATGTATAAGCAGTGTCTTCCGTTAACCATCACGAAATTATCATTATTTTGTTTAACTACGGGCAATATATTGATTAGCCATTAAAATAATGGGCTCGAGTTTGGACGCTACGCTTCAATAGCTACAGGCCGAAGGGGCATTCTTCATCAAACAATATCTGAACAACCATTTCTTCCAGACCTTCACTTCCCCTCTCCAAGCTCAAAACTCAATACAATTACAGAGAAATATTAAACGCCTTGGAAGGTCAGTATATAATGGACGTGTTTATTTGTTTAAGATCGGCATGCTTCAAAAAATAACGTGAAAAACGATCAAAAAGCGAAAACGAGTAATATCCGGCGTTGTATTGTTTCCTACCGTGTCCGTCGAGTTAATCGAAATTAAGTGATCCATTACATGATACCGGTTTTATGTTACAAACGACTGCATTATTTATGGAATCGATTTATTTTGTGTGCATTGTTTAAATTTGAAGTTTTAATAATATCACGGGTTTTGTGTTACTTAATTGTTGTTTAGTCACTGTATTATATTGTTGAATTGTGTTTGTATTGTGACGATAAAGTGGTAGGCTTTAAACAAACACGCAATGGTTTCACGTTTTAACTTTTAGGGTCAGCTTCACCTATTCTTGGATGACGGTTATGAAAAACTGAACATTTATGGTTATCTCAAATAAAATTAATTTTAATGGTGTACCTTATACGGTGCTGCGTTGGCGATGGCGGCTAGAAGCGTGGCAACTCCCATAACTTTTTAGTTCACTTAACGAACAGGATACTATCAATACTATTGGAAATCTAAAACACTATTGTTGATGAACTACTTGTATAATTTAACAGATACACAATTTGAAATCAACATCTATAAAGGCATTGATGGCATATGTTAATGGATCGTGTTTGCGTAATATAAGCATAGGTAAATCGTATTTTGGGACGGGAAGGTTAGCCCATTACTGGTTAGACATCTACCGCACTTATGTCTTTTTCAAGAAGAACTAAAGACACTACGACTTATGTCAAGTTCGTCCATACATATTTTGACCACCTTATTTAACATTTCACCCTACAACCGCTACTATTTGAACTCACTTTAAACTCACCTAGAATTAGTTGAGGCGAATTTCTTATTTAAAACAGTGATTTATTGCTGACATATTTTGAAGTATGACCCGTATGCTGCACTTAATCTTGATTTACTCTACGTAAACCGCTTGTCGTTACTGAGATAGGATTTTGATAATTTACGATAGCCATACGCGGTCTATCTTGAAGAATTAAATGTTTGACAGGTATACACCTATATTGTAGAGTTATTGGGTGTTGGGCCTAAAATTATTGGATAAATCTTGAGATATCGTTGCTTAGGATTTAAATTAATATAAACATTGGCTACAACCGGTCTATTCTCATTTTTGGTAAAAATCCACCACAGTATCAATGAGTATTTGATGGATTCTATATGTCTTGTCTTAAAATTAATCAAGGGTCGTTAATAGGTACTCGAGTCTCTTTGGGTACCTTTCTTTAATATTCTAAAGGATACCCACAATCAAAATAATGTTTAGTAAAGTTCAAATCTAAAACGAAATCAGTTTTAAATCTCCTAATTAATTAACAAAGAGTTCGCCTCGTTACGAAGCAAAAACTATTTAACCCTTAGCTGGAGTCGGGGGTCAAAAATTACCCCAACGAAACAGATTTCTCATCATAACTTTGCAGTTATAATTCCTACACTCCTGCGCGTTTACGTAATCTCATTACGTCGCGGGGTGCGGCGGGTGGCGGACGTGCGTCACTCTAACTTTTCTGGAAGCGTAGGTACGTATACGCTTGGGGTCAAAAATTACCCCCGACTCCGGAAACGGTTGTTTTATTGTATAGCCGTTTTCTATCATTTTATTGTTTTTTTCAGTAAATTACTATCATCATGGCTGGGATTTTGGGTGACAATCAAATTTTGCATATGTTAGAAGACGAAGGTGATGAATGTGACTCCGAATCCGTCCGCGACACCACAATACCTGCCTGTGACGATGAACAGATCAGTGATTGCGAGGAAGCAGAGGTACTCAGCTGTTCTGAACAGAGTGAATTAGAGACAGACTATGATAGCGACTCTTCAAATTCAAGTAGTGAAAACGAACGAGAAACTCAGCAAACTGCAGGTTTTTATAGAGGTAAAGCTAGACTGTTGTGCTAAATATTTTGTAGTTTTATAAGAATTAGAGTTTTAGACTGTCATTTTTTTATCTTTTACTGATTTCAATAAATGTTTATATTTTTTGTTAATTAGAACATCTAAGAAAGAGATATAGAGTAATTTTTTTATTTCA
Organism: Cyclophora punctaria; assembly: GCA_951394245.1. Classification (NCBI taxonomy): domain Eukaryota; kingdom Metazoa; phylum Arthropoda; class Insecta; order Lepidoptera; family Geometridae; genus Cyclophora; species Cyclophora punctaria. The sequence continues at coordinate 6,999,254 of OX596177.1, forward strand.
TTTTAAGTTTTTTATAAAAAAATAAGCTTCTTAAGTTGACTCTTGAAAAATAAGTATAGAAAATAAGTGAAAACTTTATTCTAAAAAAATGTGTGATTTTCTATTTTGAAATGTCCTAAATATTGATAGGTTTTTTAGATTTTATGTTGTTTTTTAATAAATAAAAAGAATAATTTAAAATATATGGATAGTTTTATTGTTATGCCTTATCAATTTACTGGGGTCACTTTTCACCCCCGACTCCAGAAATGTGTATGAATTTTAGCGACTCCAGCTAAGGGTTAACTAGCCACTCAGTTCGAAAAGTTCACAAAAACCACATAACTTTAACTATTCCTGAACCCTCTCCATAATAAGATCGATTAAAAATCTCGTGAAATATTTTAATTAAGCCAAAAATACTTCAACAAAGCCACAGGACGAGCAACAAAGTTGTAAATTAAGGGTGTGCGAGCATGAAGATAATTATCAGAGGACCTTTTAAGAAATAAAATTTATAGTTCCACGTTGGACGTTATGTTGCTACTGTTTTTATTTGATAATAAAAAGGTGAGTGACGTTTATTTTGTGAGTTTCGGATGAATTTCATGCGAGTTTATGTGGTAGTGGTAAAATAACATGGCGCTAATAGGAAATGATGATGTTTATGTATTCCGTTCTTTATTGTATGTTTGGTCAATATATTCTTAACTCTAATATTTTAATTAAATTTCGTTACGAAATCTGTTTTTTCTTTCGGCTTTCTATCTTATAAACAGAGTATTTAAGAAGAAAAGTTATAACGAAGAATTTAAAAGTAGTAAAAAGTGTTTTAATTAAAAATATTAAATGCCGCAATTGGGTTCGTTAGAGACTACTATATTACTTAATTAACGTTTTAACTGTTTAGATATAAGCGACGATTTTCGCCCGCCCATAAAAGATGTGGGTCAAACATTAAAAATAATGAAAAAAGGCAATATCGGCCAATAATTCACGCGCAAACGTTCCTAATGGTCGACTTAAAAAATAACTGTTTTAAAAAACTGTTATGGCGTGAATGATTAAGTGTCGTTTGTTTTCACTTCATTAATAATAACACGTTTAGTATTTTATTAAATAGAAGGTATTTTATAAATACTTTATGAAAGGGAAAGCCGTACATCACCTTAATTGGCGTTCCAAAGGGCCGCTGCCTGAAGTTTATATGATGTTTCAACGCACTCGATTCACACGCGAACTATGTATTTAAAATTTGGTTTGTTGGCTAGTTCGCATTAGGAATTTATATGTATTTATTCAATAAAGTTCTGCCTTAAACCATATAGTAACATTAACTGAAAAGGTATTGCACAATGTAGCGTTGTACTTTCATTCTTATTATATCTTGTTACATAGCAAAGATATATTGCAGGAGGTATGGGGAATATTTCTTATTTTTTGTCATTTTTGACGAAAGATATGATCGGCTAGTTTTGCTTGGTTGTCATTGTCAATAGAAGGAAAATATTAGTTGCGTGTGAATGAAATGTCGAAGGATAAACCCAAAATTGCTCGACTATCTCCCTCTAAAGGCCGACGAGCAATACCGCACCCTCTACGCATACGAGTAATACTCACTACATGAAACGAAACCTTCTAGACACTTCCCTACGTGTTAACACTATTTCCAAAAAAACGGTCATACGTTAACAATCTTTACATTCCCACAGCAGATATTGCGTCACAAAAAACCTTCATAAGACAAAAATATCGATAACAAAATGTATTGCTCGGACGAAATAATAAAGTTACGTGAAAATAGTGGTGCAAATGTAAGCAAATAAACGCTCAACGACATTTAGCTGTCGTCAGTCTATTAAGGGCTCTCACTGAACCGCTTATAAACTGCCCTGTGACATGCAATACCATTTTGTTGGACGGAAAAAATACTACGAAGCCTTGAATAAACAATTGAATTTTTGTACTTTTGTTTTGGAGTTTTTGTATTTTTATTCTGTAGGCTCACTGCTTCAGTGAGCGACACGATTTTGCCCTGCAGTGGGGTTTAAGCCATTGCTTTACTTAGACGACGCTTTTTTACGGTAAAAAATATATTTAAATTCTTTACAAAGCACTGGTTAATGTATTAACTTACTATTACTTGAAATACACAAAACAGGCTTAGTATTAAGCATTCCAATTTCAAACGTTTATCATTATTACATGTTCAAATCAAATGGCTGTATGGAACTTTAAATCAAGCGCCATTATTAAAGCTATGCAATTTTAATGAAACTACTCGGTTATGTTACTAAAATAAGCACCTCATTTGTAAACACCACTCAAACATCGAATTGGAATCGAAAATTATATCAGCAGAGTTAGAATCGAGTCCCCTAATATAATATACACAGTAACAAAGCAAAACTGCCAATGACCACCCGATAAATTAACAGTTCCTATTTCAAATTTCACGAAAGAGGTCATAAATATTCTCGAGTGAATTTCAACAATGAAAATGCCAATTAATTGCTTCTTTGTAAGCAGATTGCTTAATTAAGGAAACGTAATGAATAAGAAACGTTTAGCGGGTAACATGAAGCGAAATTAATTTAAATGATTAACGATTTGCATAGAAGTCGGAGAACAAACGTTTTGAGAGTAAACTTGAATTTTCGTACCAATTACTCAATCAATGAGCCACTCAATTATAGGGACAAAACAATTTGTTGTTCTGTTTTTGTAATTGCAAATTGTTTTAATTGTTACCTTATTAACTGTTATCGTTTAGAATCAGTAACGGGGTTATTGGTTATTTTACCTATGTCTGCTCGTAGGTAAAAATCGATACATACTATTATAATAAAACTGAAGAAGCTTTTTTCATCCAGAAAATCCTAAACGCAGGTAAAACAGCAGGATGCTGCTAGCTATTTATGTAGTAACTAGCAACGCCCCGTGGTATTACCCGCGTTGTTCCCGTTCCCGTGGGAATTTCGGAATGAAAAGTAGCCTATAACCTTCCCGTTGAATGTGGCTATCCATTACAAAAAGAATTATTCAAATCGGTTCAGTAGTTTCTGAGATTAGCGCGTTTAAACAAACAAACAAACAAATAAACAAACAAACAAAACAAACTCTTCAGCTTTATAATATTAGTATAGATAAATACAAGTTTAATTTTCATTCAACCATCAAACAAATCTGGCTTGTCTTCTATGTCTTGGCTTCAATTACTTACAGTAAAGCGTTTTATTTAAAATAATAAATATTAAGCTTCTATATATCTTTTCAAACTAATAGAATATCACAGTACAGCAATAGGAAAACAAAAATATGGAAATAGATATAAGAATCCTTTATCCCGGCATTATTTATTCCATTTAAGCTAACAACATAAATATTTGATGAACATTGAAAAAATCTCTCAAATACCTCGAGACAGAGATGTCTCAAATCCCAGTCCATCCATTATTTAAAAGCTTGTATACAATTCTTAGGTCATTTCTGCACCAGCCTTTTAGGTTAATGGCTTATTAATCATTTACAATGAAAAATGGATACTTTACTACTTACGTGATCTGTGTTTTTAAAATGAAAAAACGTACTTACCCCTACCATCGTTGTTTATAGAAAATTTAGTTTTATCGTTCGCTTTTTCGAATCCTCACGTCTCTTTTTAATGCTGAATGTTATATGCCTGTAAGTTTCTCGAAAATTGTTACCACTGTTACTTTATCTGCACTATTTCGAGAGTAGATCGTAGTAAGGGCACTGAAAGCAGCTCAAGTTCGGTTTGTTTGTCAACGTGATGTATTGTCGGGATTCTTTAAATCCAGTTAGTGGTACTTCGTATATAGTAAAGTGGTCCTTTTCCTTAGAGATTAAGAAGAATAAGAACCACAGGTTTTAGAAATTTGTAACAAATGGCGGAATTATATTTTGGTTTTTCGTGAGTAGTGTGGAGGAAACTAAAGGTTTATCTAGGTTTATCTACGAGTAAATCCTACAGTTTTTCTGCGCATCTCTCCAAGTTCAGTGTCCTTTAGTAAATTATTCATTGTGTACAAATGTTCCCAAAAGAACTTCCAAATATGAAGCTCGTTGTTTTCTCTTGTTAAACAGTTTATTTTTGAAAGCATTTTCAAAATGAAAACAGTTATAACCATCGATATTTGCAGCGGGTTATGTTTGCTTAGGTTAATCAAATCGCAAGGGGTGAATTTTTAGGATCCGTAAAAATGAAATAAAAACGAAATATTATGTCGAGTAATAAAAATTGTGAGTGAAACAAGGGTTAAGATTTTAATTTGATAAGGGTTCTGCTGAATTAATGGTTTTCAAGTAGCCAAAATATTGGGAGAATTTATACTTATCGTTGTCCACTTAGCTTCATAAATATTTGGAAACGGTTGTATTAGGAAAGTCATATAAAATTATTGTGAACGTGTTTCATAAATGTCTAAACTTTAGAAAATAACCATGTAACATAAATGGAACTCATTTAAACTTCCAAAAAACTACAAATATAATCCTTATGCAATACAAAACAATGCTATTCTCAGGGGGTCAGGGTTGGCCACTAATCTAGTCGGATATATCTTTACTTTTATTTATTCTAAAGTACTCCCACAATAAAATTGGTAAAACCTTTAAGAAAAAAGAGACAATTTCAAGTTTATTACATCATGACAGCCCAAATTCATAAACAAAGGGAATACAGGGGAACCCTAAATTATCCGACGCTTTGATTCCCGCAAAAACCCCCATTTGCCGCTATAACCTAACAAAATAAGGGTAATGCCCTCGAGCCAACAGGTGTAGGGTAGCTAAGCACATAAAGGAAGAAAGCTTAAAAAAGGTTAAAATAAAGTCAGAGTTTTTGGATCGTATAATAATGTAACGTTGCGTTTTGATTCGCAAACTTGTGGTACAAGATGTGGACTGCTAGCGTTTTAGTTTTAGTACGAATAGTAAAACAATATATGATTTACTGTACAATAGGTTAGGTTATAGTATTTAGTTATAAAACAAACATCGTTATTCTTTTCAAAAACTATTAATTTAACATTTTACATCGATTTAATTAAAATATACACTCTTTAAATATTTTCTAATAGAAAGTAATAAACCAAAAATATTTTACATAACATTTTTCAAAACAGAATTACACTACTACACTTGATAAAAAGTTAACTGAACTTGAATTTGCTAGTTACTAACGTTGCTTTGACTCACGATAGACCCAAAGGTTTAATCTTAATCTTTACCTGGTACAGTCTATCTCTTCTAACTTGCACCACAATTTAAAGTTTCAAAGGTATAAAACACAGTATTGCGACGACTGCTGTGTTTGCGGCCGCCTCCAGGCTATTGAAAATTAAAAATGGCTGGCAGATCTTTTTTATCTGCACCATCGAGCTTAAACACACTTTTGTTGTGCTATTGTTGTTTTAAAGTACATTTAGATGTTTTTAAATCTATCGCGATCATTGAGATATTATTATTATTAAAGCCCTAAGTGTCCCATTGTTGGGAAAACGTCTCCCCCCATTTCTTCCATTCAGCTCTGTCAAGAGCTTCCTGACACCAACCGGACAAATTATCATTATCATTGAGATAATATTCGGAAAATCAATATAATAGTATTAAAAAACTATTTTTTCCGCAGTTTTAGACGATCCCATAGAAGGCTTAGAATGCATAGCCTATTATTTGTTTTCCAGAATACTTTCTGTGACAATTTTCGTGTACCTATAGATTCTTTGCTGAAGAATATCAATCAATCATCCTCACATCCGTACTTACGAATTTTCATATTTATAAGAACGTAGTAAAATTGAAATCATTTATATAATGTATTATATTGATGTAACCCATTTAAATACTAACATCAAAGTAACATAATGAAACCGGCGCCATTTTAATAAGATAATTACATGTAATTTCCAGCCTAGTTGGCTCCGATATAAATCCTTTATTGAAAATACGACAATGGGACAAGTACAAAACAAAATTACAGCTTTCGCAAAATCTGTCCAACGTTTAATTAAACGCTATACTGTGGTAATTGTGGATTAATTGCTTACTGGATTGAAACCCTTTGAATTTACATGACAATTTGGTGAAAACGTATGTCTCTATATTTTATGTGATGTACTGTCAGGGCTAAAACGCTTTGTTAACCATTTGCATATGCAAACACTCGCATTAAAGTCACACGAGATACATTTTCCATTACATTGACTGTTTCCTTTGTAAGTTTAACACTAAAACCCTAAACCAGTAAAAACTAACTGAAATCGTAGTAAAACTAACCATGCGGTAAGTCTGTTTGTGCAGGCATGGCGTATTAAAAGCTTTTACAATTATATTCATATAAGGTCGGTAGGCAAAATCAAACTGCAACTGGTAATTCCTTATTATCTTTACTTTGTTAGTCACTATAATTCGTTCGTAACAGGTTCGTCGAGGTGTTTACAGGTTGCCGGCGAGCACTCGACTGGGCTCCGTGCGTTACGGATTGGCTTTTTATAACATCGCCACAGATGACAAACATTAGTCAATTGAATACTTTTTAAGTCGAGCGATTTTATACGAAACGTCAACCGAGCGTCTGACGTTGGAAGTTTAGATAAATTGAAGGAACTAGAGTTATTAAAATCGATCGACTCACTCACAGTTATTCTAGCAACTATTTATCAATGCAATCACTTTAATCTGTAATCTAAATCTAGTCTATTCATAATTGGACCTTACAGCTCGGCCATACTGCATAGCGCGAGTCCCTTGCGCTTCTAATGAAATGTAAACAACAAATAATTTAATCTATAATACACATATTTCTAAACATAATCAACTGATGTAACACGCACATAAGAACAATTATAAAATCTGGCAGAATCTTAGTTTACTATCTAATGAAATGTACATACCAAATGATTTAATCTATAATAATAAGAATCGCCTGCGTTTTGTTCCCCTCCTTTCAGAAATATTCCTTTTTTTCCAATCTCCTTCGTCTCGATTGATGACTGCCATTTCCCATATTATTCTCTACCTCTTGCCCTAAAATCTCTATTCTTCTCCGGTCTCTCCTTGTAGAATGCATAGTTCCTACACTCGGAATCCTAACTCGACTCCAGATTCGACATTAGCTACTGTCATTCTGTGAAATAATGATACCACATATAATAGTGTAGTGTAGTGATACGAATATCTTATTTCGTTGCGAATCGATATTTTGTTAAAGTGTTGTTACGTTGTGCTTGTTGTTACGTTTATAGTTTTAATTTAATAATTATTACCATAATACATCTATCTGTTTTATTTGTCATGTTCCTTCATGATCACATTTTTTTATTTATTTCACACACAATTATAAAAGAAAAGTCTCAGGTCGTTAATTAATCGTCAAAACTAAATTATCGGTTCAGAAATATTTAATTTATTATACTTAGTTTACGAGAGTAAAATTATTAACGAGAAGAATCGATCCGGAAATATTCCATTTCCATATCGAATAATTTCGCAACGTCACTATTTAGTACTTGTCATAATTTTGCAACACTGAAATTGTCAAATCTGGAATCGAATCAAAACCCCGAGTACAGTATTGGACTTAGCCAACCTCCGTTATCAGAATGCCTTGGTCCTCTCGGACTTAACAAACCTCCATTTTCCGAATGCATCGGTCCTCTCGGACTTAGCAAACCTCCATTTTCCGAATGCATCGGTCCTCTCGGACTTAGCAAACCTCCATTTTCCGAATGCATCGGTCCTCTCGGACTTAGCAAACCTCCATTTTCCGAATGCATCGGTCCTCTCGGACGTAGCAAACCTCCATTATTAGAATGCATCGGTCCTCTCGGACTTAGCAAACCTCCATTATTAGAATGCATCGGTCCTCTCGGACTTAGCAAACCTCCATTACCGTTTACCCTGTAACCTCGGGTCTTTTCCCCTCTTCCACCATTTGAAACTTGGGTCTCTACGTTATCACCCATTCTCAGTGTAATCTGGAACTTTCACATCTGTGTCTATTTCACAAACTTACAACTCTTCCACAAAGGAATGTTTATAAATCGGCCAAGATCAAGTTCCTTTAGCGGAACAACTAATCATGACAAAGTGACCATTGATCTACCGGATGAAACAGATAGAGAATCCTGAGGAACCACAGTTCACAGAAGTGCACTATGGCAAAAGGCAAAGATCCAGCCCAGACACAATAATGCTTAGCCAAAAACAAACAAAATTGAATTACTGGCTAGCAGTACCAGCAGTACCAACATCCAACAGTTTCCAGTTTCACCGGACTCGACGATAGACCCGATGTACAAGCACCAAAATCTTTGAGACCCCCTCCACTGTTTATTGACGGCGTCAAAAATATCCAACCCTTACTAAAATTATTAGAAGAGGTTGCAAAAGGAGAGTATGAAACAAAAGTACTGAGAAACGACAAAGTTAAAATACAACCTAACACAGCAGAATCGTACTCCACTATTTACAAAGAACTGAAAGCTAAAGACATAGAATTTTTCAGTTACCAGCCTAAACAAGATCGCAGTTTTAGAGAGGTGCTCAAAAATTTACACGCATCGACAGATAAAGAAGAAATAAAAATAGCTATTGAAAAACTTGGCCATAAAGTAACAAATGTCTGGAACATCCAAAATTCAAGAACAAAACAGGCGTAACCAATGTGGAACTAGTTCTAGTTCGATGTTCCCCGTGAAAATAATCTTATATATAAAATTCTCGTGTCACAATGTTCGTTCCCGTACTCCTCCGAAACGGCTTGACCGATTCTCATGAAATTTTGAGAGCATATTGAGTAGGTCTGAGAATCGGCCAACATCTATTTTTCATCCCGAAATTCCCGCGGGAACGGGTACAACGCGGGTGAAACCGCGGGGCGCAGCTAGTAAAGATATATATAGCACAAAATCTGTTACAACGTCGCATATTGTTTGACGCACCCAGACCTAAGCGATTAATCCTTCAATGCACTAATTGCCAAGATTATAATCACACCCAAAAGTTCTGCAATAGAAAGCCCAGATGTGTCAAATGTGCAGGTTCGCCTCACACTTCACATTGCCCACGGAAAGAAAGATCAAACCAGGTTAAATGCGTCCTCTGTGAGGGGAACCACCCAGCTAACTACAAAGGCTGTGCAGTATACAAGGAGCTGTTGAAAGTTCGATATCCTCCCCGAACCACCCAACACAAAAGAAGACTTACGAGCGTTGATCAAGCACCTACAAAAAAAACAACAAATAACGAAAAATCGTACGCATCAGTCACAAAAGAACTCCCCAAACAATCTACGACGCGAACCGCTAACGTCGAAGATGACAACCAAAAAAAAAACCAACGAGTACGAAGACATTACGGAGACACTGGTTGCCCTGATGAACCAAATGCTAATTATGACCCAAACGTTAACCACTCTAATTTAAAAATGTCATTACATTCATCATCATACATTTAAGAGCAAGGCTCTTGTCGGTGAGACTTCTCCATCTATTCCTATTCAGTGCGAGTTCCTTCACATCTCTATAAGACATGACAGACACTTTTTCTTTAATCTGACTCATGTAACTCATTCTACGCCTTCCTCTACCTCGCTTTCCTTCAACTTTACCTTCCATGATATTATTTATGAATCTGTCATGTCGTATGAGATGTCCTATCATCTTCCCTCTCCTATTTTCTATTATCTCAAGTAATGTTCTACTCTCTCTCACCAATTCTAATACTTTTTCATTTGTCACCCTTTCCGTCCAACTAATCCTTTCCATCCTACGCCAACACCACATCTCAAACGCTTCTAACCTCTCCCTATCCCGTGAGTCATCATCCACGTCTCACATCCATATAAAGACAGCACTAAAATTAGGTGTTTGGACTGCTAATTGCTTGTCAAATCACTCGGAAAGGTTAAAAATATTCTTAAAAATGTCTTAAAATGTCACCACTTAAATGTCTTACTAATCTCAGAAACTCACTTCACATCCGAAAGCTACTTCAGGATACTTGGATACAATGTATCACACTAACCACCCTGACGACAAAGTTCATGGAGGGTCTGCTGTACTCATCAGGGCTAACATCAAGCATCACGTACTACAAGGTTACTGTAAAAACTTCATCCAGTCAACAAACGTCGTAGTAACGGACTGGGTCAGTGACATTACAGTATCGGCCCTCTACTGTCCGCCGAGATTTACAATTAAGGAAACGGAGTTTAATGACTTTTTTTTTCAATCCCTTGGAGACAGATTTATTGCGGGGGGTGACTATAATGCCAAGCACACGTTTTGGGGTTCTAGGCTTGTCCTACCCCGAGGACGAGAACTCTTTACATGCATCCATTCAAGAAATATGAACGTGATATCGTCTGTTCAACCAACCTACTGGCCAACAGACAACAGAAAAATCCTGGATGTTATCGATTTTTGTGTCAGCAAAGGAATCGTCAATAACAGTATATCGTGTCGGAGTTGTTGGGATCTATCCTCAGACCACTCTCCAATCATAGTAGAACTACACACTAGCGCCCAAGAGAGCGCCCAAAAAAAATGCGTCCTGCATAATAAAAGAACTAACTGGTCTCACTTTCGTGAGCTCATCGACAAAGCATTCCAGGATACGACCTTATTACAAACCGCATATTACAAGAACTAACAGAATCTGGTATAACTTTTCTGACGTCGTTATTTAACACCATGACAAGACTGCAGTTCTTTCCCCCGGAGTGGAAGGTTGCGCCATTTATAATGGTACTGAAACCAGACAAAAAACCAGGAGAAACAAAATCATATAGACCCATAAGCCTGCTACATACCTATCCCATCCAAAATATTTGAACCTCTACTGCTGCAACGAATCCTATCTATACTCAAAGAAGAAAAAAAAACTAATTCCTGACCATCAGTTTGGGTTCCGCAGAAAACATGCCACTGTCCACCAAGTGCACAGACTAGCAAATAAGATCATGGAATCACTGGAGGCAAAGTCTTAACTGATCTTTGTCCCATACAGGCAGGAGTGCCACAAGGTAGCGTACTGGGTCCCATACTCTACTTACTGTTCACTGCAGACTTGCCGACATCCGAATCACTAACTACTGGAACCTTTGCTGACGGTTTCAAAATAAAGCTCTGCGTATGATAAGCAACGCGCCCTGGATTGTACCCAACGAACTACTACACCGTGACCTGCGAATGCCCACTGTGGAGCAGGAGATCATACGCCATACCAAGTCCTATAAAGAACGAATCCAACAACACCCAAATAGTCTGGCTCGGCCACTAATGGAGAATCACAACAAACCGCGACGATTGAAGCGCAAAATACCTCAGGACCAAATCCAATCACAGCCGATATAACTACTTGTTTAAATAATGTGGATGTGACACAGGTTACATACCTAGCGAGCCAGCTATAGCGCCAACCAACATACTGCTGAATGTCCCATGATGGAGACAGATTGTAGTAAATAATAATAATTAAAAAAAAAAAATGTATATCAGCAGAAAAGTCCAAAAAAAAAAAAAAAAATCTGACGTGAGCGTAGCAAGAAAAAAATATATTTCCTTGTAATCCCACTTCTGACCTATAAGGTCGGTAGGCAAAATCAAACTGCAACTGGTAATTCCTTATTATCTTTACTTTGTTAGTCACTATAATTCGTTCGTAACAGGTTCGTCGAGGTGTTTACAGGTTGCCGGCGAGCACTCGAATGGGCTCCGTGCGTTACGGATTGGCTTTTTATAACATCGCCACAGATGACAAACATTAGTCAATTGAATACTTTTTAAGTCGAGCGATTTTATACGAAACGTCAACCGAGCGTCTGACGTTGGAAGTTTAGATAAATTGAAGGAACTAGAGTTATTAAAATCGATCGACTCACTCACAGTTATTCTAGCAACTATTTATCAATGCAATCACTTTAATCTGTAATCTAAATCTAGTCTATTCATAATTGGACCTTACATTCACTTCAGTTATTTTAGACTCTGACTGTACTTTAAATTGCCTGAAGCCAGATAACATGTCCAATATCGATAAGAGAAAATAAAATCACTAAATAAACAACGTATAGTAACAATTTGGAAACGCGTTACTTTGAATAATGCATTTTTGTTTGTTTTGATTTAAATTATACTTTACTAGAGAATCTCTATCCTCCTCACTGTTCATATGTCTTCAGTGATGGTAGGCCTTAGTTCTACCAGTGAAGCACTAAAGGCCATTAGCCCAAAGGTAGAACATTAGCCCGTAATTGATACTACTAATTCAGCCATTTTAACCCCTTATTGCATGAATTATGAAGGAGGCAAATAAAAATTTTTTTTTACTGAAAATGTCTTTTATATTACCTCATATAATAAGTTGAGATGAGAAAAAAAAAAAAAAAATAATAATTAAAAAAAATAGCCAACGAAGCCACATATGGCTTCGTATGCATTGTAGCAAAACGAAATGAAATCATATATGGCTTCATATGCATTAACAATTAAACTTTATGAAAGTCCAGAAAACAGTTGCCTTTGTCATTAAAACATAGAAAAACCTTAGATTTTCCACATTTCGTGAAGGAACGGTATTTTAAGCAGTTTTGACATATTTATCGAGACTTCATCCATTGGGATTCATTGCTGCAAAGAAAAGAAAGCGAAACTGAACATACATTGAATGCATACCAAGCCATATATGACAGACAGTGAATGTGACTTGAACGCATACGAAGCCAAATATGGCGATTGAAAAAGGGGGCCCAAAAATCAACTAAAATGCAAAAAAACACTGAAATCTGAGTTATTTTATGTTTATGTATGTACAAAGAAAGCATTTTAAAAATCCCGCATATTTACTCACCGTATTATTGTTTTTATTCCAATAACAAAATCAGCACTAAATAAATTCACTTTACCGGTCGGAGTTGCTAAACATAACCTCTAATAATTTGACAGAAAGACCTTACCATAGAAAACAAAAAATACGTTCCGTTCCACGAAGAACTCGATAATATTGTTTCATAGTTGGTTTAGAAAAAATATTAATTTTAATATGTAAAAAAAAATAAACAAAACTAGAAACCATAAATGGCGTTGTATGCGGTAAGGGGTTAAAGATATTTCCAAAAAACTCAAAAGTAGAAAATCAGTTAGATCCCTTCTCTTCTCTTCTCTCTTTTTACCAACTTATTAGTAACTAGCAGCGCTCCGCGGTTTTACCCGCGTTGTGCCCGTTCCCGTGGGAATTTCGGGATAAAATGTAGCCTATAGCCTTCCTCGATAAATAGACTATCTAACAGTGAAAGAATTATTCAAATCGGTTCAGTAGTTTCTGAGATTAGCGCGTTTAAACAAACAAACAAACAAACAAACAAACAAACAAAACAAACTCTTCAGCTTTATAATATTAGTATAGATTTCTTGACTGCTCTAATCGTCCTATATATCCTATATATATATATATATTTAATTGAAACGGTTTCTACCATGTCTAAGTTCTACTTAACAAGAGAACGTTTCAATAATCGGAAACACATGTATTTCGTTATATTTATAAACTCGTAATACTTTTTTCAATACTCAATCCTTTCCAAAACCTTAGCAAAGCCTATTGTTAGGTTACCATGGAAACAAGAAAAGATCAAACAGCGATATTAAAGTACGTATCTTGTTCACCGAACACGTTTCTAAGAAGTCGATATAGTTGTACAAAATAAGGACCTTTGGGGGCGTAAAAACCTTATCCTGTTGAATAAAAGTCTATGTGTGCATCTTTTTAATATGATTGAAGTAAATTAAAACAAACAGTTTTCTATCTACACAGGGACGAATACTTACAGTGAAATAAGGAATGCAATTTTCTAGGGACTACCATATCTATCTATAAACATTAGGTCATGTTCCTAATGCCGAATTAAATCGATAGACAGTCGAGTCTACTGTATCAGGATCAACATTTTTTTCGTCATATAATATTTAAAAATCTCAAAGACTCACCTTCTCGAGCGTTCAGTAACGTCGTTTTCAAATGTCAATTACTTAGTTAATCCGATTTCGATTCGATTTAGATTTTTAATTCGATCCTATCTTTTCCTTCTCGATATCTCGATTCCTTTTCGAAAGTACTAGCCACCAAACTGTAACTTCTAAATTATACAAATACGAAACGTAAACTTGAGATATTTGCATTTCGGCGCCTATAAATTCAGCATGCAATATGTAAAGGGTTATTTACCCCAAGAGGAAAGTGACCCTCCTTTAAAGGGAATCTTAGGGGTGGGAAGGAGTTGCTTAATTAATAAGGATCGATAAGTCCACTTGATATAGGTATCTGTAGTTATTAAATTATCTGGGCACTTAATTTATTAAAGAGGTTGATTTTCGTATTCACAACCACTCTGTCCTCTACCCGGGCTGTTATTTGAATGCCTATGAGTATTAAACGACCCCAAAAGAGGGGTAAAAGTTTGGCGAGTCTCTGTTTATCTGTCTGTCTAGTTGGAATGTTGTTTTAAAGTTGACTTAATCAAAAATTATAAAGCAGATAATAATTTTCATAAATAAACAAAATAATAATTTTAATGTACAGGTTGCTTATAATGAAAGGTCATTTTCAGTTTTCTATATCTTTTTCATAGGTTTCATATTTCATGCAAGCCAGTCTGGGTGTCCGCGACATCGCCGACAAACTGCAGGAGAGCTGCAGCAGCAGGCACACTACCGGTTCCCGCAGGAATTTCGCGATAAAAATTAGCCTATGTCCTTTCTCTAGCTCTGGACTAAGTGTGTACCCAATTTTATTCAATCGGTTCAGTAGGTTTCGCGTGAAATCGTGAGTTACTTTCGCATTTATAATATTAGTTAGGATGTTCCCACTAGAACGGAACATAGCTTGAATATAGTTACAATATAAAAATCTTAAAATTATAAAGGAATAAAAGATCACTTTTATAATTATTTAACAACTACTTGAATTACAATGAGATTTGCCTATGAATAATAAATATGCTTATTACTAAACAGATATAAAAAAAATGGCTGACGTCTAATATTTATTTCGTAATATGATAACAACGAATAAATATTTACAGAAAGTAATCACTGTTCTACTATCATATTCTATTCTCGTTTATTCCTTACTTAAAAAGGCAATCTGTGTGTAGTTTTTTCTCTGAAAAGAAGAGATTATTACTTTCAAGGTTAACGTAGATTGGAACTTAAGGAAAGTTTTATTATTGTTATTACTAGCTGCGCCCCGCGTTGTTACCCGCACTTTACCCATTTTTTTCGGAATTTCGGGATAAAATGTACCACATGTGTTATTCTGATGTATGACCAATATTACAGTAAAATTACATGAAAATCCGTTGAGTAGTTTTTGCGTGAAAGAGTAACAAACATACATACATCCATCTTCACATACTTTCGCAATTATAATAGAACTTTGACGACCGTTTTGTCTATACTTATACTATAAAACTGATGAGTTCGTTTGTATGATGTTTCATTTTTTGTATCTTTGAACGCGATAATCTCAAAAACTACCAACAACATTCAGCGGATAGGTTATATGGTTTTTTTTTCATCCCGAAAATCCCATAGGAACGGAGACAATGTGGGTAAAACCGCGGGTCTCTGCTAGTTCGTTATAAGTACTTGGTTTGATCTATTTATAGGACTAAGTAGTGTTATAAATAAATGAAAAAATGGCACATGTCTTCTCGACCAGGAGTAAACGTGGAACTATTTCGGGAATGGTTATTTTCCATAAGTCTTTAATTAAAATAATTTTAGCGATTCATGTAATCTTTGAAGGCGTTGTAAATGTTTTTAAAATAATTTAAACCTAATTAACATTTTATCTTTGGTAGCTTATTAGATCTGCTGTTAAAATTAAATCTTCGAATTTTTATACAGACTTTGTAATGCGCTTAATAGAAAAACAAACTCTACTAAGGACAAAAAAACCTAAGTTCTAAAACTACTTAGGACCGAAACTGCGTTAAGCCTGCGCCCGTGACGGTTCACTTTTGTATGAAACCGCACGCGGCGGGCGCACGCTAAACGCAGTTTCGGCCCTTAGGTATATTTCCTTCACTATACGAGTATTCATTAAAATCCATAACTCAAAAACCGACACCAAATTATACTAAAAGATTACTCCAGCAAATTAATGAACGGTAAACGTCTCCAACTTTATATTACAGTGCCATAAGATATGATATACAAAAGCAAAATGAACACGGTAACATTAACGCTTGTCATAATTAAAAGATCGTACCGAAACTTAGTTCATTTGTTAGTCAGTTGACAACTTAAGACTTCAGAAGGGAGGGTAGTCAGTATTCATAAGACACCTTACCTACGCGTCATTATAAACCCATTGCGAAGACAGAGGAACTTTACGAGCCGGCAATCGAATATCGTCTAGACTTTTTTGATTTTCTTAATGAGACACTTTATTGTGATTTGATATGAAAGATTTGAAATTGGAACTTTCTGGCTTTCATATTCGTTTTTCTTTTGTTTCTTGCGTTAATGAAAATCGTAGTCCCCATTTTGATTTCAACAATTTAGCACTTTTATTAATTTGCTAAATAGGAGCAGCATTGTTTTCTAATTTTAAGCACTGTAGCAATTTAGATTTTGCACAAGTTAATATTTGTATGGAAAATAAGAACTATTCTACGACGATCTTTAAATAATTTTACATTGCTGCTAAATCTGACTGTTGAACAAATGCCACTACTAACAAAATTCAATCCACTCTTTCCAGGAAATATCAATTCTTGTTTGATCTCTTTTCTTCCTGTCCAACCAAATCTTTGGGTACGACCCGACTAAATTTCAAAAAATAACACCAGCGCGATCTACGAAATATTCACACTAGCACCATCTATTGTCTCGCTTGTAGAACCAACGTTCGGAACAGCTAGTTTATTTCTAAAATTCTCAATTTCAGTATAACATGTATCACTATTTCCCATTGCCTGCTCTACACCATCATAGTGCTCTATCAACACACGCCCTCACCTACGAGGCTCATTCAATGTCTGTACACGATCCCGCTTGTGAATCTCGTCACATGGTGTTTTCGATGTCGTCTTATGCAATTTGATTAACTCATCATCGTTTGCGGCTAATTACCCTGGGATATTGATACCTATAGTAACGTGATGACGTAGACATTGAGGTATGGTATATTTGACTCATTTTTTTATTATTAACTTGAATGATTTTCCCGACGTTTCGAGTGGATTGCACCACCCATGATCGCGGGCGAACTGTGGTGCAACCACTCGAAACGTCGGGAAAATCAACGTGTTTTTACTTACTAAAACAACCTTCTGTGCCGCAAAAAAACCCGTAGTACGTTAATAATATGTAAAAATCGCTAAAGTTTGAAAAAGGTCATTTGTTTATGTAAATGAAGTGCAGTTTTTGTACAGAATGTATGACGTTGTTGGTGAACAATCGATGAGTGGTCACAGGCTTTGTAAAGTTAATACAGTCTCAGCAGTTAGATCTTGAACTGAGCTTGGTCTTCAGAAAGGAGGGACCACTCCAGATCAAACATAGTTAACACTCTAAAACGATACATGCCACACATTCTGTCTTCTCACCTGCACTAAGGAAGTATTAATAAGTTTCAGAAGCTGCCTTTTAGATCGTAAATGAAGAATTAACTAAAATAAGACTTATGATAAAATCTCCATTATCAAGTTTATGGTACTATTCACTATTTCCAAGCAACTCCAAATTAACCTAAAACAATACAAAACTACCAGCACTAAGTTAAATTCAATTTAACAGGAATTTCATATTAAAATTCATCATTAGCCGCAACCAGTGCGAGTTAATCAACGTAGAACGTCTTCATCTTCATACCTTGAGGGTTGGTTTCCATGCCAGGTAGACTTGGTCTTTGTTAGCATATAGTAGTTAGTACCTAGCTTTAGAAGGAGTTGGTTTAACCGCAAGAAGTATGGAAGTGTGAAAGTTGGATGCGGCATTCCTCATGCGCAATTATAAGAGATGGAATCACTGTCTTGACTGATGTTACTAAGTAGCTATTGATATTTAGGCAAAAAGTATAAGAAAAGCAATGCAAGTATATCATAGTTGAGAAATATTTTTTGCGAATAAGCTTACATTTTATTACAATAGAGCATTTGTTGCATGCATTCGCTGCATGTTCGATATAAAACCAAAACTTGTTTTACGAAGTGAATCTATCAACATATAACTTAAGCTAACATGCCACATCCACCACTCTTCGCAAATGCTTGTAAAAACCGCTGAAGAATGTCAGAATTCAAGCATCTTGAAGGCGAATAATTAGTTGTTGAGCTCTTAATAGCTGCTTGCAGCGAGTAACAGATGTTTAGTGGCTACATAAATACTGATGTGTGAATTAAAATCCTGTTTAAGACCTTGTTTGGAGATTATCTTGGATTAAGAAGTTTCAAAGATGTTAGAGCTTTTAAAAGCTTTTGAGTATGATGTTTTATCTAAATTAAATGTTATGTAAAACTTTCATTGTATAAACTTAAGTTTTCTAAGGGTTAGCTTAAGTTTTAGCTGTAGAAGACTTTGCCGGCATTAAGTTGGTTGTAACTGATAAATTGTCTTTATAGGATAATAGAAAATAGGAGAGGGAAGATGATAGGACATCTCATACGACATGACAGATACATTAATAATATCATGGAAGGTAAAGTTGAAGGAAAGCGAGGTAGGGGAAGGCCTAGAATCAGATATATGAGTCAGATTAAAGAAAAAGTGTCTGTCATGGCTAATAGAGATGTGAAGGAACTTACTGAATAGGAATAGAAGGAGAAGTCTGCATCGGACTCACCGACAAGAGCCTTGCTCTTAAATTTATGATGATGAGGGTTCTTAATTCGTGTGAATGAGTTTCTATGTATGTTACCTCAAATCTTCATCTGTTGAAAAATAGTATATGAGAAGTGTATTAAGTAAAACAGGCAGTTTTCATTAAATCTGGTTTGATATCGGTGTTTCGCTGTAAATACTAGAAATGGTACAATACAATGTAATTGTTTCTGGTAAATAAAATAAATTAATAAATAGTGGATCGTACTCAACCAATTTATTATCACTTGGTCTTTCATGGCAAGGTCTACCAGAACCTACATAGTTTAAGACAGTTTTCCTTTGAAGCTTTTGACACCCCCAACAACCTCTCAGTTTTATCTACAGCCTAAAGGTTTTGAAGCCCACAATAAGCCCAAGGTACTGATCTAGTAGAATCTTTTGTGTTTATACGAGTTAAATAGAGCAATATGATGTTATCACTACATAGTATAAAAAAGTCGTTTTCCACTGTCTGTCTATCTGTCCATATGTATGCTTAGATCTTTAAAACTAGGCAACGGAGTTTGACGCGGTTTTTTTTAAATAGATAGAGTGATTCAAGAAGAAGGTTTATATGTATAAAAATTACTGAAATTCCCACGGGAACGGGCACAACGCGGGTGAAACCGCGGGGCGCTGCTAGTATATAATACAAATTAGCCCGTATCGTCTCAATACAGAACAAATGCTTTTCAGCTCCCTAAAGATATCAGTAGTCAAAAGTCTAATATAATTAGTTTTACAGTAATGGAAATTGAAGTTATCTTAAATTTAAGATTAAAACGATCAGTGATAACCTAAAGATAACAAACTAACCCATATTTAATTTCAATTTAACGTCTCCATTACAAATTAATTAATCTATTAATTAATTCGAGTTATTACGAGAGAACCATTATCAGTTTGATGTAATAAATTAATTTATTAGACGATTGCTAGACTAATAAGCTAATTCAGGACCTAGTAATAAGATACACTGAAAGACGTGCCGTAGACAACTCTGCTCTCGTGACCCCTACAAAAAGCTCAAAATATTAAGTTTATACGAGTATTGACAGAAGCTTTAATTGATATCCCATTGAAGCTCTTTCAGCAAGAATTAGAAAGGAATTTTAATCCCCAGTTTAACCAAACCTGCGCAGTTAGTGTTACCTCTGATAAATAGAGTTTTAATCCGCATAGACATCCAACATCAAGAAAATCTAATTAAAGTAATAAAATACTATATCCTACTTCACAAGCCTATAGTTGAACTTACAATAAAGTGGCACAATAGCTTGGGGCTTGGCTTGGCTGTTAACAATAACAGTTTGGAGTTAACACCACGCGTTGCGTTCTACTAACCATACGAGCTTAATTAATTACTTAATATTATATTAACAAGCCACGTACGTTGTTAGCACAACTCCTTGTTATAATAATTTTGTTAAATATTTACACTGTATTCGTAACAGCTGATAATTTTGGAAGTCAAACATGCTTCGGATGTTGTAGCCGATTATTATGAAATTTTGTGATCTCAGAAACTCTATAGGTTTACATAATATCTCTTTCAATAGTCTTTATTCCGATATTATAATGTTAGAATGATTCCCAATTAGACCTATATTTAACTAAAGATATTTATATTATCAGCATGTTGCCAAAAGAAGAATTAAACTTAAACATTAACCAAACAAGGCAATTGGAGAGAATATCTTGTTACTCCAAAAACGGTAGCACAAAAATGGAATCTGGTAAGCGAATCATACAGGTATACGTACTTATGAGCATGATATTACTTCCGTAGCTGTTTTGCTACGAGCCGCGGAAACGCGTCGCTACGCCACACATAATTAAACTTTTAAGAGAAAAGTTGCGTGTCGTAGTACGACATTGTCTAAGTTATATAAACCATTATTATTAACTAGTAAGTATTATGTTTCTTAGTATACTTTTAATGATACTTATTTGTATTATTTTCAACCCCCGACGGAAAAGATGGTGTTTGTCTGTGGCCTCGTAGCTGTTAAAGGGATGAACTGATTTCGATGATTTTAAAGTCAGTTGTCTTGTGGTAGTTTTTGCTATGGTAAAAATCTGCTTATATTTTTTTTGTTATTGGGTTTTAATAATTTTAATTCTTACTTGTTTGTACGTAAGAGTATACCTACTCGGCTACAGAAGAAAACGGTGTTCTTATTCGCACGTGTCTTTGATCTCATTATTTCTGTCTTCATTTCCAAAAATTGATTAAAAAAAATATCGGACATAAAACAATTTTACAACAATCACAAAAATAATTTAAAACAACATTCAGTCCGTAACGCTATGATGAACGCACGGGCTTATAGTTCCAATATAAAACTCAAACGAATTTAAATCATAACGATTCTCCGCAGGCCGATTAAACGTTGCACTTTTATCGCTGGCGGGACAACGGGCATTCAACCGGTTTTATCCGCGGACTTGTTCCCGGATCGCGGACCAATCCCGCTAATTATGTCCAAACTTCGCCACCGAGAACGAGAGGGCTTTTTAATTAAAACTTATTCAATATTATAGAGTCGGATCGAGTTGGTTCGGTCACCGGATAACTTGGATGAAGTTTTAACGTAACATTGTTGTTTGCTAGTTCTACTACTTTCAATGCAGTCCTGTCTTTATGTGCCTGGACTCACAATGAGAAGCTACAGTAAGCATTGTAAAAAATAACAGGAAGCGCCAAGTTAAAGCTAGTTTTTATAAAAATAATAACAAGCATGTTTTTTTTCTAGTTTGTGCATTGTTATTTAACTTCCACAAATTAGCCTCCTCTCTTTACGACCAGGCTCTAAATAAGACATATCTTCAAAGTACTGTCATGGCAAATCGTATATCGCATAACTTCATCGATGAAGAAAGGAAACACACCATTTTAAAGGGACTTTGTTGAACTAATATTCAAAATTGTTTTTGAAACATTTGTTAGTCCCATCGAAGCATTTTCGTATACATTCGAAACGGTGAAGTCCTTCTTCCTAATTCAAGTTTAAAATATGGTGACTTTTAATTCTACCAATCCATTTTCAAAATTCATTTACCTACTTCCGTTCAGTTGATACCTACATTTTTCCACAATATTGATCTCTCTATACTTCAAAGGAAACATATAAAAACTACAGCTATAGTCCATTACTTTCGTTTAAAAAGCGAACGTCACGTTCTGAAGTACGAATTATAGTTTTCATTTCGCTATAGAAGCCGTAATGTAACTGATCAACTGCGTTCATAGCGCTTCATATTGTAGCGAAACGCGACCAGGCCATTTATTTTGCTGGAAACGGCAAACGACCAATAAGTCTTGCTTCCAGGGATATTAACACTATCATAGGTTACTCTCTAGTTTTATGAAGACACATTAGACCCAGCGACATTTCCATAAAGGAATGTTATATCATTGTAAATTAAATTCTGTGTGACTGTTTTCATTTGTGTGGTATTAAACTTATTATCGTTGAAGAATAATTTTGAATTTGGACAAGTACTTTAGTTTCGTTAGTGACAAATATCTTTTTAATTAAAATTTTATACTAAAAGATAGAACTGTTGTTCCCGGCATTGATATAATATTCTCAATAAAAATAAGTCTGTATACAAGACATTTTCTAGAAAGTCTTTCAATTTGATCTTTCTTTCTCTCTACTATTCATTCTTTCAACCTTACCAGTTAAAAGCATTTCGAAGAAGTGATTAACTATTTGTAGTACAATGTAGACATTTTTCTCTTTATTATAAAATATTAAAATTACTTTCTATTGGATTTCATAGACTATAACTAAACCGTAGATAACATATCTCATTGGTAAGTCTGTGTATGTTTAAGAATTCGGTGAACCAAGTTTCGCCATCTACACGATAACGATTCTGGATTCCAAATTCAACTTCAAAATAACCGACTGACCAGCTGACTCAGTTAAAATCTAAATATCCAATAACTCCGACGCTTTCTGGCACATAGTTTAAGGCACCGCCTGTTTATTATAGCTGAGCCAAGTTTTATTACAATCTGGATTTCAGTATAAATAATTGGATTAAATAACTTTAGATTGGTTTATTGTTTTGTGAGCGGCCGTTTACTTTCATTGTTAAAGACAGGATCTAGGTCTGTGTGTTTATGTTTAGGCGTTGTTATTGATCGAGCTTATAGTGGGTACACACGTACGTACTTGCTCGATAAACTTGCTCGATCTCGAGCAAGTACGAACGTGTGTACCATGCAAGTCTCAAGACAAATGCTCGAAGCCAACCAAAATGTTCGAATCGAACAAGATTGAAACGAGAGTTTCAACGCACATTAAACATGTTCTTCGAGCAAGCTTTTACGTGTAGACGCAGGATCGAGCATGTTTGTAAATAGTCATGCTCGGATGAAACATGCTCGTCGCGCATGTACGTACGTGTGTACCCACTCTTACAAGTTGTGTATCGGCGAATTCTGGATTTTGAAATTTGGCACCTGTTACTATTGAATTCGCGGCTCGTGGCTAACTTACAATAGAAATAACGATTTTTTTATTGGATATTTCTCCTTGTCAATGTGGGTGTTTTTGTTTCGGAAAGGTGGTGATAATTACTTTCATATCTATAATATTTATAACATGTACTTGTAATTTCTACTAAAACGCTACGTAGATAATCTTACTTATATTTTCGTAATGTACAAGATTTTACGCCGAAAATGTTTATTCCTATAACAAATCGCAATACATTATTACAAATAGAGTGCCAAAATATGCCTGTATCACCTTAATATATTTATTTTCACCCGTAAACATCCTTTGTTTGGTAAACATGTTTTTCTTTCGTATATTTTATCACCAATCAGTCAGAGACACTAAAACTGGTATATGGGGCACGCACCAAATATTCATCAGTACTATTATAAGAATAAACGCATTATTATCATAAACTTTATGGGGCTCTTCGACAAATATTAGACGGTTTTATGTTCGTTGCAAGAGGCAGGTTATTGGAGGGATGTTTGGGAAATCTGACTAATTATGTCGTTTGAATAAAATAGAAGGAATATAAAATAAAAGGCGTTGTAGAGTTAGATGACGCGCGTAGGAGATTGACACAGTTTGGTTTATCGGCTCGTTCTATTTCACCACAGCTATTCTAACCGATTGCAAATAAAATGGTAGTTCTAGAGTTGAGGTTATGTTTGTCGCGATTCTAAAGTAAGTAAGTAAGAGTGCTAAACTTAAAAATACAACAGTGCGCCGTTACTTGGGCTTAGAGTGCGCTAGCGGAAATAGAGCTTTACTATACTACTTTTGTGTGCCCCCGTTCCCGTGGGAATTTTGAGATTTTTATTCCTTATTTTTCTTATATAAAAACCTTGTCCTGACAATAAGGAACACATTAAAAAAAGAATCATCCAATTTGGTGCAGTCGTTCTGAAGTTATGCGCTTGTATAATTGATACCAATATACATATAAAGCATACCAAACTTAACAAAGCAACATAGCTACAGCGCTAAGCTATGCATTTACAGCATAGCTCTAGCTATTATGTTATATATGTATATCTTACTTCATATATGTAGGTACTTAGTAAATGTTCAAAGTTCAAATACACTCAAAACCCAAATAGCTCCGAAAATCTTTTATATTTCACTAAACTCTCTAACAGTTTTATCTCGAAATAGAATTGCGTGGGTAAAGTTTGAGCATTATCTATTATCACATCTATTCCCATCAAAGCCATGTTCCCCATTTTCAAATTTTCCTAAACAAATAGATTTGAACAGTATTTCGGAAACAAAACGTGGACGGATACACCCCAAGGATTTCGTCAATGATTATTGAAAAGTTTTCACGTGCCAACATGGAACCTTGTTTATTTGCAAAGCCTTTTGGCGGACGTATCTATGCTGATGAAATATGAGATTGTGACAAAATGGCTTGCTTGATGCTCTTACAGGATTTGCAGGGGTTGATAAAATACTTTGGCTGTATTACGGTTAGGACATTGGAGTGTAATAAAATCAGACATATATTCGGACACGGATTCTATTGAAATTTTTGTATGTGTGAAGAGATATGTACTCAATACGTAGGCCTCTACGTACATAGGTATTGAATCAACAAAACTCTGGATACTACGTCTACCGATCCTATTTGCGACCACCGATTTTATATCAACAAAAACTTTATTTATTTTTATGAAATATTGCAATATGTTCTAGATTATTATTGCTTAACAAATACCAATACAAATCTGTTAACGTGAGAGTAATCGCACAGATATATCTTTGTCCGTTCTGGCCAGAAATAGTTCAGACTATGACTAGTGTAAACAAATTGCGTGTGCCGTGAATAATTCATCAAAGAACCGGGCGCTGACAAATGAAATCTAATGAATACGATATGAGACGCAAAGGGAGATCCGAGATTCGCTATTCGTCTGCACTGCATAGGTGGAAATAGACTTTTTAGACATAGTTATAGGTGTGGTTTAACTTTTCCAAAATAATAAACAAATACACCCGTCAAATTCACACACGGTTAATTAGACCAAGAGTAAGTCCTAAGCTTGTATTTTGGAATCTACCTAATTGATACTAATTGATACCTACATATACATACACAAATAATTTATAAGAATATATAATTGACACCCAGACGTCGTCGCCAACGACTATATATATTGTTGACTCTGAGCGGGAATCGAACCCGCAACCCCCGACACTATAGGCGGTCTAAACACTCCAGGGTTAGCCACAGTCCTACTGAAGCTTACTTAGGTACTTAGTAACCGACGCGGCGACGCCAAAGAAATTTATATGGAACCTTGTCGTATAAACGTCTTTTCACTGAGATGTAATATAAAAAATACTTGAACGTAAAAACACTCAAATTGAGATTCTCCACTTTATTTGAAGTTGGTTAAAAATAGTTTATCATTACTTCAGTCCGCACATCTCCATTTCTCGGTATTTAAATATTGTCTCAACTTTTAATATCCATGTCCATATTAAAAGAAGTAAAGCTATCTTATTTCCATTCAGTAATAAATTAAGGTTAAAAGCGTAATTATGTTCATTTCAGAATTGTAAAATCTTCATTGTGAAAGACTTTTATGTGGTACAAGTTGTAAGCGAACAACTTGTCTCAATCGTTATTTCGTTAACGTTTACAGCAGTGCTAAATAAAATGAACAGTAAAAATGCAGTGTCCTTCTTCAATAATAATAAATAAGCTTTAATTCCGTCTACTCATTAAAATTGAACAAGAATGTTTCTTATTTCAAAAACATTACCTCTCTCTACCATTCCTCCCTCAATTCGTCTTTCACAAAACTCGACGTAAACTAAGGGTGCTTTCAAATTATGCGTTTCGTGTCGGACCGCTGCGGTGCCGAAGCGGTGCGTTTGTCGTGTTGTGAACTTACGATCGTGTGTTTTCATACAAAACGAGCCGTGCGGCAACAGTGCGTACTAAAATTATTTCACGGCACCGACGCCGCACGGTTGCCGCACGGCTCGTTTTGTATGAAAACACACGATCGTACGTTCACAACACGACAAACGCACCGCTTCGGCACCGCAGTGGTCCGACACGAAACGCATAATTTGAAAGCACCCTAAGACGTAAAACATCTAGGTTTTAAAGAACCTAACATTAAAAAGATCATCTATAGTCAAAATAAAATAAATAAGTTCGAATAGGTTCGTGGCCAACAGTGTCGGAGTTTTTAGACCGCCTACAGGTCTCCGACATGGTCTGAAGATTGATATAACCGGGACCGACAATTTAACGTGCCCTCCGAAGCACGGTAGCGCTCAGATAGAAAACGCCACCATCGGCCACCGGTCCAAGTAGGGGCCGATCTGCACGTTGCTTAACAATCGCAATGAGTTAACACTGCTAGTTACAAATCGCTTAAGCTTATAGCATAACCCCTCAGAGTTTGCCGCCACACAACCCCGAGGCATGAGCCTTTATTGCACTCCGCTTAATAACCTTACACTGATGCGAACAAACACGCATAAATTATGATTATAATCCATAATTTCGTAATAATGATGATTGTCAGTAATAATGTCAGTGAAATGCGAGTTATTTGCATACTTTTTTTTGAGAACAATTATTTCTTAAGGTCATTAAATGAACGTATATGATATCTTCAGTGAGTATGAGAGGCCTTTGTCCAGCTGTGGGACTAATACAGGCTAATACTATTATACAATGTGATATAATTAATAAGGTTAATTTGTCATACTAGTTTCTTGTAAAATTAACTGCAATAGAAGTTACTTAATCTGCAGAAGACTATATCAATTGCAAAGTTGGCATCTCACCAATTTTCGGAATTAGGTTGCAGCTAACTTAATCATATGAGTAGGTACTAGAAGATGCACGCCAAAAATTTAAAGCGTGCTGGACTTTGTAACGAGTACTACGGGACAAAAACAGAGAATTATTGCCTAGAGTCTTACAAGAGCACCAAGTAACATTACTTAACCTAAAGCAATTGTCCCATAAAGCGGGTGTACAAACTGCAATCTAGATTTTTTTTACAAATAAAGTTATTAACTATTTTACATTTTTTATTTTGTGTACACTCGCCTCATGATTTGCTAGTTGACTTTTAACTTATAAACTCTGATAATGTCAAATACTTAACAATAAATTTAGTTAACTATTTAAAATTTTAGAAATTAATAGTGATAACTTCCGCACATAAGCTAAGTAAAGGATTGAAGAATTCCATTACAGGGCTAAATCACCTTTTTCTCTAATAACAAACAAGCAATGATTATGTAAGGAAACTAAAGCATAACAACCAAGTACCAAAATATTAATCAAAAATACTTCAAAATTTGCAAATAAAAACTGAAGAAAATATTTAATCCGCGAACGGTTAACTCAACAATAAGTAGGTATCTTCGGCCGACTGAACAAACAAGGCATCCGTCTGTTATACTCGTTGGAATATTGTCTTGTTTATTAGAAACGGACGCGCCCCCGCCTCGGGGTGGGATCCAATATAATGGAATACTTCAACGTTATTTGCAGATACATGGGTACTTACCAGATTTGCCCTGGGCCAGTATTAACGTAACTATGTGACGACACGAATAAAGGACTTCGTAAGAAGCAACAGTGTTTTTTTGATAATTCGCGTTTGTGCATTGTTGTTATAAGCCTCGGGCTGTTTGTGGGTTTTTCAATGTTTTACTATTAAACTCTTTGAGAGTATAATGTTTTGATACCTATTGGGACTATTGAAGTGTTTTTTTAGGAGGATATCGATACATTTATTTCAATGAGGTTCTGAGAATAACTTGATCTGGTTGTAGTCTCACTGATCTGGTTGCAGTATATTATATTTTGTATCGTTTCAAAGTGAATTTGTAACAATTATTTCTTTCCATCACTAGAAGTACCTTAAATATCCACATTGCATTTTGTTCAAAAAGCAGCCAGATTCTACTTCATCAGTATCACAAAGTAATAATAAAACGTTTCAAAAATAAAGATACTAAAGTCCTGACATGAACCAAGTCCTTAAAGCCACAAACAAACAAGCGACAAGATACAAATTATAATTCGCATACACTACGAGCATAATAATAGGCAACTCGAACACGATATTACATTGTGGCAATGTTTCTGCACATAACCAGTAGATGTAACTTTGTAATAAGGGAACAGTCCTCCAGTGTACATGTAGCTTGGTTTATATCCTTGTTCTATTGCATGATTGTGTAATATTTGCACTAACAATGTTAGTATTTTTTGGTGATAGGAAAAAAAATCGCTTTTTAATACAAACTTGGGAATTTTTTGGTAAATATAGATACCATTTTTTCGTCCCAAAAAAGACAAATTTACCTTTCTATTTGATGTTTTAAACTAATTCCAGATGGTACATTATTCAGATTTCAGTTGTTAGAGAAAAGAATGTGAGCTCATGATTAAATATGGCTGACTATTAAATTGAGCGAGTAACGAGCAAAAGTTCTTCTCTTACAGTGAGATCTCACAAATTGTTGACTTTTTAGCAACAGGATATATTAATGAATAAAAAAGTCCCAAAATCAATCGTTAAATACAAAAGTTGCCACTTCACACGTGACACCCTCCTTATCGCTTCCTCACAAAAACGATACTTAACTTTACCATCCACTCGTTTCAATTTGCAGTCCAGATAAAGCACTCAACACTTTTTTCCTCCTACACCAAGCACGTGTTCAAAGTTAGCACCATGCTTAACAAAAAAATAACACAAACTTCTTGAAGATAATTTCGAAGTTACTGCTTGCTTTATTTATGAGGTTTATAGGCATTGGTCGTTAGATTTCAAGTGGTTCTTCCGTTTAGGACGCCTGTTTGTCTATGTCTAATGAGAAGTTTTCGGAGAATATGTTCGATGAATGGCTTGTGGACTGGAGTTAAGTCCCTGGGGAATGACAGGTGACATTTTGGAGGTTGTTTCCTGGTTTTGTACGATATGCAGCATCTGCTAATGAAATATTATTTATTTAATATTACTAGACGTTTATTCGTCTCATGACGCCCATAAATTCCTCCTCCAGACATTGAGTACCAATAACTCCACAAATACATACACAATAATTACTACTACAGTACTCCATTCCTTACCTAAGCCTACACAACGTAATAGAAATTCTCAATTCAAATGAAATCAACAAATTCCTGTTGAAATTAAAACATTACACCCACTTACACAGAGACGTATCAAGTAAACGTCTGTTCCCGTAGGAGAGGAACAGGAAGCAACGCACGGAACACCAATTCCTGGAACGTTATTGTGTAATAATTACTTATACCGCACCGTTCCGTTTCAGGTACGGCAAATATGGAGCCGGCTTTTGAAAATGTCTTGATATTAATTTATGTTCTGAAGAGATTTTTTGGTCTACTCGTATTAAAACAATGGGTTATTTATTCTACTTCCATGTTAATATGTAAAATGTAATAAATTAATGAAACTCGTCTGAAAAAAAAAACTTTTTTTATCCGATTTAAACAATTCTTTCCGCATATTATGAATGGGTGTTTGAAACCAATTGCAATTTCAAAAGTGGTAATTCTCATAAACAACTCGTTCGCAGTAGAGTTTTTAAAAAACTTGTAATAAATATTTTCAAGCTTTGGCCGAATCTTGTAAGACTTCTTTTCATCTTAATAAGTAATTGACCAATCATCAACGAAGACTACTTACTCTTGCATGGCTTTTCACCATTTCTAGTTAAAAGTATTCTCCACACTACACTCGCAGGCACATTCCATCTATAGACAGACACTACAAGCACCAAGAGCCGTTTTAAGACACCCATAATTCCACAGGAGTGTTTCACACGTAATAATCTCATAATGCGTTGTTCATACATAGTGCACATGGTAAGTGCCAAGTGCAAGTGAGAGTCGAATTAACTGCTACGTTGCTACATAGTTGTTCAAAGTGAATATAAGAAGTATTGAAGAGGTTTTGTGACTGGTAAAGTGTTATTTTCTTGTTCAAGTTCTTTTGTCTATGTTAGAAAGTATGAAGTCGAATTTTAGTTGCAGCGAGACGTGGACGCGTAGCGTCGCAAGTCTTCTTCTTCTTATGGTGTAAAAGTAAGTAAGTAATTATTAGCCTGTAATGTCCCACTGCTGAACAAATGCCTCTCATTTCACCGAAGATATCAGTATAGGGAGGAGGATAAAACTATATCACGCTTCTACATAAACCCTTTGTATTCATCACGCAACGCTTAGGTACAGCTTACGCGTCGCACATACCCCACGTCTCTCAAAACAAGGTCTTAAGAAAGCTCAGTTAAAATTCTTACTGTAACAATGGTTGAAGCTAATTATTATTATCAAATCCAACAAAGTAACCACAAAGTGAACTTAGTCTCCGAAACAATATCGAAAGTGCAACCGCTCATAAAGAGGGTTGCACAAAATCATAACACAAAGAAAATATACGGTTATTTTACACCAGTGTGGTAGATTATATCTTTTATGTTTAAAATCAACAGGAAGTTTTCAAATGGGGCATGTAACCTATACTTATTGATGCTGCGAATGAAAGGGTGCATAAATTTAGTCAAACGGGGTTTGTGCAAACAATACAGGCCGTGTAATTTTGTATTTTTTAGTAATTGAACGTACGAATGCGGTAACGGGCTCTACATCGTACAGTTTCAAAAAGTTTAATTCAATTTTGGCGTGGAAACAAAGTAAACACCCACTGGACCGTCCTGGTGTTTGGACTAAGTTTCAAAGTAGATTAGTAACTGCGATTCGACGAAAAACAAATCCACACCAAAAGCTTTTTGGGACATGTCGAAATTTAAATTGAAAGGAAATGTGTTTTTCATAACAATTTATAAATCAAGTCCATAAAGCTACGAGTAACATCGGGTAACATAAAGTTGCAGCTTAATACATAATTTTTATTTCGACAAAATAATCAACAGACGTGTGCCGGTGTGAGAAACACTGATATAGAAAAGATTACTTTCCCTTAAGTAAGGCGATGCTACCTAAATCTAGATCATACACTAACCTATACACAATATTAACTTCCTTCTAAATTTAATGCTACATTAAAATCAGTACCCAGACATTAAACAGTCAAGACAAAATAGTATCCATTCTTATCCTTAAAACAAACGACCCATAAATCCCAACACATGTAGATACGAATTTCCTTATCCATGACGCATCGCACTCATCTTCGCCACATGTACAGCATTAACTATATCTGGGACTAAACCCAGTGATCATAATACGAAATATCAGAGGATTAAGTAGGATATGTAGAGCCAACGGTTGTTGGTGGTCCGTGACCCTCTCATTTTTTTGCAAAACATTTGTCAAGAGCCCGTGACGCATCTGTTAAAATATCACAATATTTTTTAATCTCTCCGATAGATTTATTGAGTGGGACCAGTGATTTGCTTCCTAGTTACATTTGTCTTTCATGTCTATTACTCGTTAAATATCTTCCTGGGTTTGGGAAGTTGGTAAAACGTTGATTAGGCGTTGTCTAGATATGACATATGTGACGTAGTACCAAGCGAATTTAATATAATGTGAGTCCCATAGAACTCGCAAAAAAGCAGCTTTTAAACAGGTTGGATTTAACTGAATAATACGAGTAATAACCGAGATACCGCATTAAGAGTACAGTATCCATTAATAAACACATTTTCATCATAAA
Organism: Cyclophora punctaria; assembly: GCA_951394245.1. Classification (NCBI taxonomy): domain Eukaryota; kingdom Metazoa; phylum Arthropoda; class Insecta; order Lepidoptera; family Geometridae; genus Cyclophora; species Cyclophora punctaria. Next base: position 7,031,336 of record OX596177.1, read on the forward strand.
ATAACTCAAACAAACTTTTTACCAATTAATATTCAGTATTAATATTCGCACTTTTCACAATAATTGGCGGTTATCAAATTTTTGTATTCAAATTAAAAATGTAATGGTATATGTTTCAAATATCTATCCCAGAGGGTTCAATATTTTCAACCGGAGAGCAATACATCGGGTCATTTATGTCACCCCTTCCGAATAAACGGCTAATGCTTCGCTCATGTTCATTCATGATATAGGGTCCCCGTATTGTGTTAACATAGAAATTAGGACCAAAAGGTGTGACATAAGCACTCGATACTTATTCATGTGCACGGAATAAAACCAGTTCTGTTATGATTTTGTGGGGTTCTTTATCCTATTCAAGTGGTTTTTTTAATAATTTGGCACGGGTGTAATGACAATACAGTATTTTTCATCTATTATTAAAACTCGATAGGGTTTAATGCGTTCTCATAGCAGATGATGTAGAGCAAATGTGGCTAAAATTTATGTTGTCTCAGTGAATATTAAAAACTAGAAATATCAGTATCATTGTTGAATAAAGTTTATCACTTCCTCTTAATAAGTATTGAGAAACGGCAAGACACGCATAGTGCGGGTTGCGGGTTGCCTGTCGCGACGGACCAGCGTGTCACCTTCATACAAATACAAGGAATACAAAGTCATGCGACCCGTAACCGGCCCGCAACCGGCCCGCACTCGGAGTAAATGTATATTTCGCTTAACTAAGTTACCTATTGAAATACTCGTACAGTTCTATAATAAGTACTGTAAAATAATACAACTAAACTTGTTACATCTAACAAAATAGCAAAACACACAAACAATAAACCGTGTCGATACAAAGACGGTGTTATTAAATGTTTAACATGCAAAACTGTTACATTACATACGAATCGCTGGTTTAACATCAAGTTAACAGTCACAATAAACATTAAACGCACTCCGTTTAGATGTTACGATGAAAGCATGGATGGATAATTTGCTTATGCAGTTCCCAAGTTCTGGACTGTATTTAGAAGGTCAACAACATTGAGAATGAATATTTTAATAGAACATCACAGGAGGTATTAAGTGAATCTTAAGGTATTCAACCGAGTTGGGTATTAAAACGTTTACCATTATTATTTAGTCTTAGGAAAGTGTCATTGATTCGGGAGAGTTTAGTTGAAATAGTCTGTGAGCCCAAAGTGATAGATGGCGTCACTCTCGTTCAGACTCGCTTTTAAATGTATACTAGACTATAAATAGATCCCATTAGGAATCAAATTACTACTCCTACCTATTACTATTCTATTTTCAAAAACCTATTTCTTAGAACTGATAAACCCAGAAAAAAGGCAATGAGATCTCTGAAGTGGAATCTTACCAAGCATTTATTTTAGTTATTCGTTATATAATATAATCGATAGTAAAGTAACCTTCCAATAAAAAGTGAAATCGTATGATGTGTAATACTGTGATATAAATTTTAAATTCAATTAGTTTAAAATGTAATGTTTATCATCGGTAGCGGACATCATGCGGGGATAAGCGATAAAGCACAGGAAATGCTATTATTGTAATAAAATTTCGTAAAGCGAATACAATGATTCCAATTATTTATTACGAAATAAATTTTAAAATAAAATAGCTGTTTATTTGATGTATCTAATATAAATAAATGTAATGTGTTTTATTGAACATTACCGTGAAGGTTAATTTTAAATTTATTTTGATTCTTGTGGATTCTTGATTCCACGCATGTGGCGCATCAGACACCGGACAATATTTTATTCATCAATATTGAATCTATCGATGTCCCAACTTCCACTTTAATCATTTGTATTTTTTATGAAGTAGTTGGTAATCTGTGTCTGCGACAAAATGTGTCTAGCACAAGATACACATTTGCAATGCGACTTATTTCTTCTTTGACATAAAACAAATGACTATCGAGAGAAAACTACTTCTTACAATGGATTGTGAAGCTATGACTGATGTTTTTCTCTTATGTAACAATGTTTCCTTTATAACTTCTTATATTCGCGTCTTAGAGCCATTGCTACCTGTACTGTGTCAATATACAATCGTAATTAATAGTTATAAATGCCCTATAACCCAGAAATATTATCGGGAATATAAATATTATTGCCAATAAACTACTATGATAATAATGTCCACTTATCAATTGATTAGCTACGTCTCATAATTACAAGGCAGCTCCTAATTCATACATTTGTCCAAGTTTCGAGCAACAAAATAACATTGGCCACAGTATTCTGATATCGTTATTAAGTTCCTGTAGAAACTGAACACCAAACACAGACAAACTTTGTCTATTTGTGTGACATTGGGCGAGTGTGTTGACTGTCAGATGAGATTTTGAAACCTATTCCAGAGCATGGTAATACGATATCTATCTGGTCCAAAGCAAAAAATACAATTCTCACCATGTGGTAGCTTTGATTCAGTCTATGGATAGTTTTGATTTAAAACAGAACACATACTTATTGATATTAAGCTATCAATAATTAGCAACAAAAAATCTAGGCAAGTGGTCAACTGTGATTTTGTATAATGTGTCTCAAAAAGTTTCAGTTAGTAGATACCATTATTATGTATACCTAACCTTAGAGATGTGTTTGGACATGACAAGCCTATATGAACTTTTTTGAACTCTTTGTCACCTACTGAACCTAAAAGCCTCTTTTATAGTCTTATTAACCGAGACCAGACCAGTAATATAACAGTCTTCTAAATCACAGTAGCACCCAGAGAAAAACTTTTGCTAGTATCATCCACATAATATAACTCTCAAAGGATTTTTACCTTATATTTTAAGTCCACGATACAAATGCCTGATATTCTCAATTCCCGCGTGTGTTCACCGGTAGCTTCAGAAACCCGATACGAGACACCGGTGTTTTAAATAAACATACCAAATGTATCCGAAATAACATTATAAATCATTTTTCTTACAAATGGATTTTTTGCTGCGTAAAAATTTGTTAGTTTCGTGACAATCTGTTCCGCTATTTGCTTAGAGCAAAACAGATGGTTTGGACTAGCATTTATCATATTCAAAAATGTAGTTCGCTAGAAGAATTTGGATATGACAGTTAATTAATAAGGTTTTCGTCTCATTAAAGATTTCTGTTGAGCAAATATGAAAATCAGAATATTCGAGATATTTATAAAATGTTCGAATATCCTCAGTAAAAACCACGTCAGACCTTTACTATTAAAATGACGTCATTATAATGTACAGAGTAGTCTCCAAGCGGAATCGTAGTAAGAGTCATGTTTGTTTTCTTTTTAAAACTAACAACTTCGATTACTGGCGTCCGTATCTTGTTCGCAATGCTATTAGGAGCTGACATTTGCTCTCCGCCGTACCCGAGCATTTGGGGAATCTCAAAATTACTCATTCGGTATTTCAGTCACGGCCCCTACTACCGATCCGTTGCTGATTTTTACTTCTTTCGATTCCAATTGCACTATTTCACCTGGTAATTTGTCTCGATTTATTTGAAAAGACTACCATGTGATGGTTTTGAACGATTCTTAATGGTAATTTAGAATGGTATTTATGTTGGAGTTTCTGTAGGTTAATATTGTTAGTGTTTTTTTTATTAAATACTTGACTATGTTTATACAGCTATGTGGGGGGTAATATTATTAGAATGTATAGCTTGAAGCGTATTTTGACTAAGAGAGTTTTACTCATCGCAATTACTAAGCCACGTGCAGTTTGGCCATTACCAGGATTGGTGGCCGATAGTGACATTTCTATAGATCACTAATACTGTGCTTTGTTTGTCATGATAATTGTCAGTCACGTGTGTTTAAACCTTTAGACCATATAAAAGGTCTTTAGGCGGCCTAAAACTTCCAACACCAGAATTGGCCAACAACAAACTTAAACTTACTTATGTGGGTTTAAACAAATCACCTACTTAAGATTTCAGAACTAATTTAATAACCATCCTGAATGTGACGGAAACGCATAAAGTGTAAATTAGCGTTTAAAATTACCGTGACCGTTCTGCTTATAATATTTTGTGCCGCATATTAAACTTATAAAAATATTTAAGGAAGCTTATTTCAGTAGAGTGAAGTTAATTTTAGAGCTTCTTTAGTTTCATACCTTAGTAAAAATAATTTAAATTTAATTGATAATTATAGTAAAAAACCGTTGACATTAAATTAGTTATATATAGTCTGAAAAAATAAGATGGTTAGGGTACAGATTTACCTCTAGATCAATGTCTGCACAACAAAATGTCGTTCACCCAGGTTTTATTAGTGCAGTAAAGAAAGAAGGCTTCTCCCTTTTAAACCTTCAACAAAATGACAGAATTTTTTAACTTTAGAACGCAAAAACATTGAAGAAGAAGTTTCAAAACACACTCCAGATCAAATTTGTTAGGAACGTCGTGAGTTAGAACGTCTAATAAAAGAAAAAAGTCCCGAAACAAATTGTTGGCAAGCAAGAGAAGTGTCCGAGAGCGAAAATATGTTGATTGAATAAAGAAAAACTATTAAAAGTTTCCCTTGGAGTTTCTGGTTCAGTTGCGACAAACAAAACCGACGGTGCTTGTGGAAACACTGTTTAAATATAAATTACTATTACTTATGCTATCCACGAATATAATTAGCTTAGGTTTTATTCATCAACTAGCTGTGCCCCGCGGTTTCACCCGCAGCGCTCCCGTTCCCGTGGGAATTTTGAGATTTTTATTCCCTATAAACCTCACGGAGCCCGAGACCTTTTCAACGAATGCAAAACCGTGGAAATCGGTCCAGCCATTCACACGTGATGCCTTGACCAAGGAAAACGGGTTTCATTTTTATATATATAGATAACGATTTTTCACTCTTTGCTCATCAAAAATGTACTACCACTATTTTCAATCAAGTAAATTAAAACTATCATTTTGGTACAAACTTTACAGCTTTACTTTACAAATTCCATGCTTAAATTTTCATAAACAAAGTTACTTACCTTTTTTGATAAGGATTTAAGTATTCGAGAATCAATGAGATAATTTGATGATATGACAATTAACTGCCTCTTTGTAAAGTTTAAAATTATATCACTTATCAGAATACCATGTTAAAAAAAACGCCTTCTACATTATTATTTTCGAATTTAAACAAAAAGCCATTTATTAAATAATAAAACATGCCAAATCCACAAAGCGATCTGATTTGGGTGTTTTTCACTGCGTAACTTCGTCGAAGTTAATTTTGAAATTGGCTATCATACATACCAGCGGAAATTGTCCTTGTCAAAAGTTTTCTACGCAATATCAGTAGTAAACTTAGTTTCCCCCGGCCCGAAAGATTCGTATAACTTTCTTAATACCTCTACGAGATTACTCCGCCGTATGCCATACTCGAGAATAAATCCGTATAATAATAAAAACGATACGCCTTTAGTTTCTTCTATTAACTTACAGCCATAATAATATATCTACTTATTAATTCTGCTCAATAAAGTAGAATTATTGTATCGATACTATCAATTTTGGGAACTTTCTCGGCATTCGTTTTATTAGACCCTTATATTGAAATAGCTGACATGAAATGGTATGTTGGTAATAACAGAATAATCTTAAACAATCATCGGACCACTGTGTATAAAAGGGTAACTAAACCGATAAAATAAAAAAGCCACAATAGGAACGGGCGTTGAAACTGTCAGAGTAAATTATTTGCATACCACAGCAGTGGGCACAGTTCAAATATTTCTCATTCCGTTAGCCTTCAAATAATTCACCAAGGGTTCTTTTTGGTGAGAACCCGACGTCAATTAAAATAACGTCGGCTTTTTTCGAGTATTTTCGTTGGTCGTGTCAAGCTTGCTTTTGAATCTTGCGACGCGATAGGGACATTCTACCACTACAGGTGCAATATCTACCGACCGGTGGGCCGACATGTCAACGGGCCGCAAAAAATTACGAAAATTGCCCAATTCCAATCTCTATTCCGTGGCAATAAGGTGCTACCCTTAACCAGTCTGAAAGGATTTTTTAGGCTTAAAAAGAGGTTGAAAAAGTAATGAACTTTACAAAATGTTTTATTATCTCACGGAGAGCCTACTTTATCTTTTGAGGTGTAAATTACAGGTATATTTCCGCAGATTTTTCTTGAGAATTTAATTTCGTATTCAGTTCCGGTTTCTATTAATTTTGGTTTTATTAGTTTAGGCAAAAAGTTTCGAAGGATATCCTCTACAAACTCGTGGAACCTTTAATTTCCCCAGAGGTAAGTGAAAAGAATACTTTAAAGTTTAATACTGATTTATATGTTGTGTAAAGAGTGGGTACTTTATACAAGGTGCGCCCCGTGGTTTTACCCGTATTGTGCTCGTTACCGTGGGAATTTTGGAATGAAAAATAGCCCACCAACACCTTCCCGAATGTGGCTATCTATTGTAAAAAAAAAAACAAATGGGATAGGAAGTTTCGGAGATAGCGCGTTCGCAAAAAATATCAAACTCTTCAGCTTTATTATATAACTATAGATTGAGAACAAAACCTAACACTTACATATCTAGGGCAGCTTCTAATCAAAAGGAGTCTTAATTAAAACCCAAACAAGACTTACTTAATAATCAACGTGATCTCAATTAATATGCAAATATCATTACGGGACTAATCTGAGATAATTTTGTGAATGCTTTAATATTTAAAAGACTTTTTTTAAATAGCTCGCCATCTGGTGGGTGACGCTTGGACTCATTATAAATGAATGCTCAACCAGTATAGGATTTCACTGGGGTGTTGCATTAATTTGCATATACTCGGTCCTATAGACCTATATTAAGACAATATATTATTAATCTTTAATTTACTTTATTAGCGCACGCTCCCCTATTCGACTGCATTCACCCCCGCCCAGGGGATTTGTACAAGAGAACGAAAATTTAAATTTGAATGACCCCTCTGCAATCACCTATTGACTAAATTTAAGAGCAAATTTACATACTACTTGGGTATTTGATACAGTGTTTACTTTCAACGCTATTATTCTCTACCTTCGAACAAAGAGTTTATTGAATAAGATCTTAATTATATTAGTCAATGCTACAGAGGTAAAGTAAACGTGATTATTATTTGTTTTTGGTTACGGGAGTTGCTTCGCATATGCTTAACCTGAATTGTTTAGGCACTGTGTATTTAATACTTTCTAACTTACCTATTAAATAAAACAGTCTGTGTGTCTCTTTGTCTGTTGCGATGAACTCGAGTAATATTTTAAAATGGTATAAAGTGTAATTCATGAGGAGGGATGGCCTAGATGCTGCTAGCCACCAACGGGGACATCGCCAGCTTCGCCAGCGTCGACCTGCTATTAACAAAAAGAAAAAACGAAGGAGTCAGTCCCGGTAGTTCCAATCTTTAGACCATGTCGGAGGCCAGTGTTGGCCACTAACATACTCAAAATTAATGAATGAACGAAAAGGAGTACAACGCATATAAAACCACAAGTCGCATCTAGTTCTCATATTATAACCTCGTATCACAAAAACACAGCGACAAAATCCTAGAAAAGCGCATGAAATTAAAATCTCAATCTGGACTGTAATCATATTCATTAGTGCAAAAACAACCGCGATATTTTTTGGTTGTTACTTACCCTTAACTACTACCAAAGGAATACTCTGCGTCCAAATGCAAATATCCCGCAACTAATGAGAGCCTAACTGCATGCAATTTAAAAGAGAGCGGGCCTCTAGATCAGGCTCTGCCAAAAAGATAGCACACAACTTGGATTAAGAATGAATAGTCCAACATGCACTTAGCAGTTACACTCCGGATGCAAATCCGTTTGTTGAATTTTTACCACAACTCTGCTTGCTCTGTTAATCGCGTCAGTTCTGAATAATATAGATGTAAGGATTTGTTTGATTTCACTAATTAGGTTTGTCCCGTTTTCCTTTCCTGGAAGGGGGATTTAGTTTAACGTTGTGGTAGTGCAATTTAGATATTATTACTTTTTGGTCATTAGTTTTAATTGCTATTCTCAACGTTTTTTCATAACAAAAACAAACCGAAACCTGTTGATGGAAATTTAATTAAAAACAATCAGAGAAATGAAATCGTAACTCAAATTAATGCTTCAAAGAAACAATAACTCGAAAACAAAGTTTTTAATAAATCCAAAAAATGTAATCCTTTGAGTTTTTTCATAGAAACAGTATTCAATTAAAGAAATACAACGAAAGATGAAAAGTTGAGTCATCAAAGTGACGTCCGCGAAATTGTTTGCTTATAATCACCTCGCCGGGAGCTATTAAGACGCACGAAGTTGAATCGACTCGGGACAAATTTTGTCACAGAATACGAATCGGGCTCAATTTCGGATGTGTCATTCCGAGGGCTATACTATCATTCAAATTTCTGATAGAGTTTTAAAAGGCAATGAGTCGCATTAATAAGTTAAATTCTGTTACCTTGGCCTTTTTGACCGATGCCTTATGTGTCAGACAATTCAAAATGGCGGGCGATATCATGCGTGCATAAATTACTATTTGAGCTATTCTGCTGACTAAATTTTAGTCACAAAATACTAAAAGAGAGTGTATAAAATAAAGTATTCCTCTGATGCAGAATATTAACATACTGTTCTTTTTATTCTTTACTTTCAAAAGAAAAAGTAAGTTAAATAAACGAATATTAAAAGCTAATAAATCTATTATCAGTTTGTTCTAGGAAAGTAGCATTAGTGTTGTTTTGGTTTGCGCATCCATTAGGGGTTGAGATTATTAATCCATGTATTCTCCTCGATGTATTTACCGAAAAGTTTTCCGTCGCAGCTAATTTATTTTCCGACTAAATCTTATGAATTCTGTCTTGCTAGCATTCTGCACGCAATCTTTGCTTTCTATTTCATAATAAATATTAAATCATTTTATTCAATCCTAGTAATAAATCACGTTTTACTAATATTGTTATGAACACTTTTTCGTTGTTTTAACATATTTTTATCAGTTAGACGAACTTCATTGCGTAGGTATTCATTATTAATGATTCTGAATCTGAAAAGGTCATTCATTAATTTCGAGTAGGTTAGTGGTCAACCCTGGTGTTGAAGTTTTAGACCGCCTAAAGATCTCAAACATGGTCTAATGATTGAAAATTCCCAATGGTTATCTTGTAACTTAATACTCAGAAGGTATGCTAAAAATGGCACTTAAAAAAAGAAACGATTAAAAACCACATAAACTACGCAATTGGCAAATAACATTTCCACGAACAAACGACTTCAGGTATTCATTCCATTTACAAAAAATACTTCAACGGTTAATTAAGAATTCTTATCAAGAAAATAACTACCTTGGCCAATGGGAAGTCGGCAGTTTATTACCTGGTGGAAATTTTAACGGAATTCAAGCAGACCATTTAAATTAGCCCGATAACTTGAAAATCGAATGAAAAGGGTTTAACTACAAGAGGTACTCCAATTAGTTTGCTGTTATTTTTCAATTTTCGTTCGATGTTTGAAAGTGGGTCGCTGGAAACGATGCTTTACCATTGGTTATAAACTAAGTGCTAAGGCTTTTTAACCGACAAACATTGATAAAAGGGAGAATGGAATACTCTCTTTAAGCACTTCCAGAGCAATTGAAGAGACAGTATGTTTATTTTTTTATCACTTTTTAAAAAAAGTTCTCATACAAATGCGGCGTAAAATACCATGCCAAAGTCCAACCTACTAATATTATAAATGCGAAAGATTGTGAGGGTGGATGTACTCCTATTTGTGTTTGTTACTCTTTTACGAACAAAGTACTGGACGGATTTGGATGAAACTTTACAGTCATATAGGCCATACATCAAAATAACACATGGGATGCCTTTATCCCAAAATTCCCACGGGAACGGGTACAATGCGGGTAACACCGCGGGGCGTGGCTAGTAATCTATATTTAAGGTACATACAGTTTTGTCTACTTAGTTCCTCTGTATTACCCTTTAGGTAACATTTAAAAAATTGCAGACATATTATTAAATTATTCGTTATTGTGTATCATCATGGACCAATTTGTTGGTGGTTGTAGCGCTTGTAGCGTAGTTTCACTGAGCAGTGTTAACTCATTGCGATTGTTAAGCAACGTGCAGCTCGGCCCCTACTTGGATGGGTTGCCGATAGTGGCATATCTATCTGAGCGCTCCCGAGGTTCCGAGGACACGTTAAATTGTCGGTCCCGGTTGTTTTGTGGCCAGACCATGACGGAGGCCTTTAGGTGGTCTAAAAACTTCGACACCAAGGTTAGCCAAAAACCCACTCGAACTTACTATAAAAAAATTAACGTAAGCCATTCAGTGTATTTACCAGAACAAGGAATCTGAATTTCTGATAGTTTAATATTAGAAAGACGAAACAATTTCAAAAGTATAAAATACAAAGTTAATCTAAATGCCCAGTACTTACCCCAAGCATTTGATGACTAATGGATATTAAACTTGATAGAACAATTAGAAAAGTCCCCTTTTATTATTACAATGAAACCTCACACCTTATCAAATCAGAAGCGATAAACGCCCACGCTATAATTACATTACTTTGAATAGTTCTTAGATTACAAATAAATATATAAATATTAGATTTAAAGCGACCTTATTTGATTTAATTATAATATCATAATCGTTTTGTAGCGTTATACCTTTTTTCCACGTAAAAATAATTTATAAAATTTATCTAATTTCTCGAATTACCCGTGGAGTAATATACGAATATCTCACTAAAGATATCAGCACTACTGTAAGGACAATTAGGCGTAAATGTCACGCTTGCCTAAAGCGGGTTCATGATCACAAAACCGAGCCATGTTTTAAAAAGCATGCTTCCCCCGACTCGAGAATTGAACCCGGAACCTCATCCGTCAGTCTTAGACGGCGATTACAATGCATTGCAGGATAATATTGAAAAAATACAAACATCCGAATTGAGAACCGCCTTTTTTGGAAGTCCTAGTCGGTTAAAAATATTGGTTTCCTTAATTAGTAAATTAAATGAAAGAAATTAACTTAAATGCAATATTCCGTCGTATTCGTACATCGCGGTCGGATGAACAATAAAGTGGTGAACTAGGCGTCGGCGGTCGCCGTCCTGGCGCGGCGACAGTCTTATGACACCCCTTATCTGTGCTCACACGCGATATACGTTTATTTAAACACAACACCATACATTTTATATTGTTACAGTGCGAACTTCAATTGTTTGAATTATGACTTCGTTACTTGACTATTTGTTATCACTTGAGTTAGTAAGTATGAGTTGGTTAGACTTAGAGGCCAACCTTAGATTTTTCAGATCGCCCAAACGCTTCTGACATGGTCTATCGATTGAAACAATCAGGACTGATAATTTAACGTACCCTCCAAAGCCCCCGAGTTACTTGAGTTATAAGGCACCTAAATCATGTTCCAAATTTAATTTTTAGGTGCAGTAATTGTCTTGATACAGATAGCCAACATGTTTTCTTCTACATTAGAATAGTTATAAAACACATGCTTATAACTAGGCGTACTGACTGCGGCAGCCATCCTTGTGTCTGAAATGTTCGTGGACTTGCAGTTACTAGCATGCCAGTTAGGGCTCCGTTTGACAGTTATTTATTTTTCTAAAATTAAGTTCCATTGCTTATTATCGATAAGACTTGGGAGTGAGGAGTGTGAATGCCTTTATAAGTTCATAATTAAATCGATTTCATTTTTACAAAATTAACACTGGTTTTTCCATCTACACTAATATTATAAAGAGGAAAACTTTGTTTGGTTGTAATGAATAGGCTCAAAAACTACTGGGCCGTTTTTAAAAATTCTTTCACCATTCGAAAGCTACATTATCCACGAGTAACATAGGCTATTTTTCATCCCGAAATTCCCACAGGAATGGACACAACGCGGGTAAAACCGCGGGGCGCTGCTAGTACTAAATAATTTGGATAATAACAATACCCAACGATAAAACTTGCATATCTGTCGTAATAAACATTGTGATTGTCACGCATTTTAGCCATCAATAAAATAAATAGTAACGCCATAATTTAAAGTGAAATAACGATTCAAATTCAAAAATTTGACTTTACTGAAATAAATCATACTTTATAGCCCATTTAAATATCTACAACGTTAAAACGCGACACGTAACTCAGTTTTACTTTACTTATGTGAGTTTCCGACTAATAAAATTATTTGCTTAGCATGAATGCACTTTACCGGTTAGAAGTCTCGGTATATAAATTAATTTGAAGTTGGTATTTAATTGAATTTTAGTTACTTGAAAATTTAAAAAATGTGTGGTTCATAAGCATATATAATTATGTCCTTCATATTTAAGCAAACATATGTTCATTATTATCTGATATCAAAAGGAGGATACCTACATTAAACAATAACTTTTTTTGTTCACATGTGTCAAAAGTACATACCTCTAAGCAAAATTATGATAATACATCAATTCGTACCGGCTCGCATAACCTATGTTAGATAGAATAAAAAATAGCAAATCAAGTTTTTAAATTGTTTGTCTGTTAATAATCATCAAAATTTGCGGCTGCCTAACTTTAGTGAGGATAAAGTTTAATTTTTTCGGCTAGGACAGATAAATAGTTGACATTTATTTACATAGAAACAATCTATGTAAACATGATGACATGAAAATCATGATATGCCAATACTACGAACTACGAAAGAGAGAGAGAGAGAGATAGAGGCTACAGAGATAGGCTGCTATATTCCTATAGATAGTTACAACTTACACCTGACACAAACAACTACCATTTACACAAAACCGCATACTGCCTAAAGACATGAAACTAAGCTTTGACCCGAAAATTGAATTAAAATTCGGTTAATGCCAACTCCATAGTAAGTTCCTTCGTGGTGCGAACTTATCTGTTCATTTTATAGTGTCGTGCCCAAAGCAAATAATAATAAAGTTTGTGGCCCTAGCTTTGTACATGCGGACAATGTGACTATGTCCAACCTACACTGTATAAATTTCACAGTCGAATTAATTATTAGAATCTAGGAAATTGAAGGCGGTTGATTAAAATAGTGACATTTATAATAAGTAGATAAATTTTATCTTTGTACAAAAGCTTTGGGACAATGATAATGTGGTGAGATTGTCATGTTGAGAATATTTTATTGTATTACTTGTATAACTTGTATTATGTTCAGTGTGTTATTAAATTTTCAGCAGGTAAATAAATAAATACCAAGTCGTTATTTTAAATACGTAAATCATATCGGATCACAAATTCAACACTAAACAACTGTAATTTTGTTTTTTCTATTTTTATAGCCTGTATAAACGATCATTTTGTAAAAATTTAATAGAAAAATGAATATTAAAACTATATAAAATACACGTGAAATATAAACCACAAAAAATTCAAATTCGATTAACCCTATCAACGCTAACAAAACACAAACAATAATAAATTGTAAAATATTCTAAAACCAACAATCAAATTTATGTTCGGGATAAAATTCAGAGTGTGCAATTTGAATTCGTGATATCCACACGTTTTGTCCGTTATTGAGCTCGTAAATACCTGAAATGGAGCACCAATGAGGACACACGATGTAAAAACAACACACACTTTTAATTAAATGTAATGTAAACAGATGTGGCAATGCTACTGTTAAATTATGGTGAAGGGGTTGAAACTGCCTGGGCAGATTTTTACCTTTATTTAATTTGCGTTTCAGGTAAAAATACTGTTTTTTTTTTCTGTTTAATTAGGTCAATTGGTTTTTCTGTGGTGGTGATTGCACAGCACTATTGTTTGGTTAGGTATACGTTCGAATCCGTTATGTGGTACCTATGCTACATTCCCAAGATTTTCGGCAAACGAAAATGTTTTATTCTTGTGGTGATTTTTGGTTTATGTAAATCTCTCTTATTTACCTAATAGGTTGTCGGAAGTACAACGTGAAAACAGTCAAAAACATTAAAACAATTCATTAGTAATCCTTTAAAAAAATACGGTTAACTAATTCATGAAATTCATCTTTAATGGAACAAAAAACACGAATATTCTACTAATAGCTAAATGTATTCCCATTCCACTTCATGAATAAAAACTTTAGCATTTTATTCGCGTTTCCGTGAAACGTGTCGCACGTCACGATTAACGTCAAAACATTTTTAACTTCACCTAAAAAGTAAAGATATTCAAATTAAGCTCTCATTACACAGCAGGGTCCGACCTAATGAATTGTTAGAGTTGTAATCATTTGAATACTCCCGTTTAGAGTAATAATTCACAATTTTGTAAATGGTTCTATTGTAAATTAAACGCTGCAATGAATTATGAATGTGTCTGATGTATTAAACTCTAAAGCTATATAATAAAGCTGAAGAGTTTCGACTTTTAGAAGTGCTTGTCTTTGAAAAAAAATTGACTAATATAGCTACAATTATTCTCTTCATCGAGTGGATGGTCACCCTGACCAATCCTGATGTCAGAGTTACTGAGCCGCCAAAGGCCTATGACATGGCTCATGTAACGACTACTATCCGTGGAAAGGAAAATAAAGTTTACAGGCTACTTTTCTATTTGAAATGGTACCATGTACAATGGGGGGCAAAATCACGAGGCGCTGCAAGTTATTTATATAAACAACATAATCATCAGTAATGAAATTAGATTAAGACATAGGTACACTTAATCCGTATAAATATACTAATTAACCTAAAAGCCGTTGTCTTGTAGTATTTACAAATGTGTCTTGCAGTATCTTCAAATAGCTTTTTAGCTGTTCTTTCACCTCAACAGACAAAGAATATATTACGTAAAATTATTAAAATATTTGTCTCAAAAAGCACACATAATCATTAAGACGTAAAATGTGCAAGTTTCTTCTTCAGACTTTTACATGTAAAACATGCCACGTATACATACAGTATACATAAACTTACTAAGTGCAAACGTAACCCAGTATTAGGTACTTTTTGTCGTTAAAGTAAAAAATTGATAAAGTAAAAAAAGCTTCTTGTTTTATCCTTGAGGTTTTCACGTGAGCTTTAAGGGAACTTTAGTACAGTTGATAAGCCCAGAATAATAAATTGTAAGAACCTTTTAAAAAGTTAGAAAGCGCAACTTAACGTGCTTGTATGAATAATGCTTATTTATGTCTCACTAGGTGATGTTAGCATTTATAATACACTTGTATAATGTTATTTTCAATACTTCAAAAATAAGTAAATACAAAAGATAGGTGTGATGAGAAAACAATGCCTTAGTCTTTGAATTTCATATGATTTCACAGTAAGATCCTATGATGCACACAATTTCACAGAAATTTCAGGAAAATACGTACTAAAATGTAATTTTATCCTTTCTAGAAATATCATGGAAGCCCCAAAAATATATCATCACTAACTTTCTCATTTACCATCTCGACATGTTGTAAAGGTATTATAGTTTTGTCGCTTCCGATTGTTTCAAACTTTAGACCATGTTAGAGGCCTTTAGGCACTCTAATAACTTTGACATCATAGTTGGCCTCTAGCCTACTCAAACTTACTTTACACAAAGTAAAAACTCCAATACCAGGTTTGGCCCCTAACGTACTCACTGTGACATACAGACATAGCGTTTTCAATTTAAATTCTACAAAAATATAATGAAAGTACAATAATATGGTGAAACAAACAAACAGTGAGTACGTGACGGTTATCAACGGTCGCTTAGCATATCGGCGGTGTACTGGCACTCGCTTTTTGTTTAGACTAGCTACTGAAACTTATGTGTATACAACTATCGTAAAAGCTGGACATTCACGGTTAGAATATGCGCTCGTATATTGGTTTCATAATAATGATTAAATCTTATATGCGTCTTCATTATTTCTACCGTGCTTCGGAGGGCACGTTAAATTGGCGGTCTAAGTTTTTAACATCGATAGCAAATGGCGGCGACCTTTAGGCAGTCTTAATTACAGCGTTGGTCAATAACCTATTTAAATTAACTTATTAAAGATAGGTATATTAAAAATAAGTATTATTAGTCATATTTTAATGCTTATACGCTAGATACGTATAAATAATACCAAAATAAATACAATAAAAAATATTCTTTAAAATCGGCCCAGCCGTTCTCGACTTATGCCAGGCATAATCATAAAATATTTATTTAAAATGTATACAAAACTATTTAAAAGTAAAACTTAGTAATACTTATTATGTTAAAGTTCTCCGCTAGTTAAAGTTCATTAAAAAATGCATTAAGCTTACATAACACGTTCACTGCGTTACGGGGACTTTTCAACCCCGTGCGTTACTTTCATTCAGTGCGGGGCAAAAAAGTGCTGTCTATCCGCTGGTGCGGGAGCTCTATCTCAGGCATTTATGACTGCATGACTGAGATAACTATATATTTGTGTGTTTTGTCGAATATAAAATTCATATTTGTTAAAAAAATATACGGGGTTTTATGAACCCCGTTCCGACCAGATAGTAAAAAATCTATTTAAGTGCGATACGGGGTTCAAAAAACCCCGTAGAAATAATTACTTGCCCGTACGGGGTTTTGACCTCATTTACATTAGAGATGTCTAGTAACAAACGACGTATCGATATTTTATTGAAAATGAAGCTATCGCGACGTTTGTTGGCCTTATCTTTCAAAAACGAAGTGAAACTTTGTTTAATTTATTAAATGTAATAATAGGACATAGAGTTTCAATTTTTTTTTGTTTTTATGTGGCAATTTTAAATAGTTTCTTTATCATAAGTGGATTTGTCAAAGATTGTTTTTTATCCTTTTTATATGCTTATATTTAATTAAAATACTTTTCATTCAATTATAAGATTGTGTAACACCTATGTGAACCAAAGGCTTCTACTTGATTTTATCGAATTAAAATTATCGTTTTGTTTCATTCCCATCACTATCATTTCATCGACAAAAACTAATTGTGGGCGCTACGGGGAACTTAAAACCCCGTATTTCATCATTTGTAGTGCGTTACGGGGACAAGAACACCCCGAAAATTTAATTTCTTTATAATTTCTTGAGTTTTTGCTCAATCTACAGGCGAAAAGAGTGCTGGATAGTAAATTTTGTAATCTATCGATTGATAAAAAAAAATAATTGAAAAAGTTAAATTTCAGTAAGTTATAGAGGTTTAAAGCAACATAGGTCTACGGGGCACTTTTATATCCGTAACGCACAATGGAGTAGATCATTACGGGGCACATTATTTCCCGTAACGCACTTGAATTAAGAACAAGTTTTTCGCCCCCGCAGCAACCGTGTTAATGACGTCAACAGTCCGCTTTATTTGGTATCGTGACTTCCAGCCTTTGTTAAGTCGGAATTTCATTTGAAGTATTATCGAAATCCTAGCAAAATACTTTATACCATTTTAATTTCCATTCATTATCGTCATTAAAATACTAAATACTTGTTACTTTATTATTTCACGAAATATTATCAAATAAGTTATTACTACGTATCGCATGAAAATTACTATCATGACAAAAGTCAATTAAATTTCAACTAACACGCTTATTACTTTGAAAATAAAGACGTAAATAATAATGTTCATGCGGCATTAGGTGTTGACGTATTAAAATAAACCATTATAATTTGAACCTTATTACGTGACAAGGCCATAAGTTTGGCTGTTGCTATAAATCATCCACTAATAAATGTAAAAACGTTTAATGTGGACAACCCTCTCCGCCCACGGAATAAAGTCCTCACAAATGATTAGTCTGACCAATTAAAGCGAATTAGGTTAATGTGTGCGAGTTTGACCGAAAACTCTATTTTTTCTCTTTCGTGCGACCGTGGCTTTCCGCTTATCTAACGGCATTAATCACAATTTCCACCCCCAATTAAAAGTGCTACTTTCCGACTATATGCGGTAAGGAACTGCTTTTTTATTTAACCTTTATTTCCTTTACACTGTTCTGTTTGTTCAACAAACTGTTTTTATGAGTACTGTAAAATGCGAAACTTTTATTCAAGTATCGTAAAACGATTTTCATGTGAGTGTTCAATTGAAACGACTCTAGAATATATTCTGCAAATATCTGTTTAATGCTCGTTCAAAGTTTATGGCTCGTGCCATTCTTAGAACGTTTAATTTGATGTAGGTTATTTGAATTAATGAAAGAAAAAATGTAATTATTTTGTCATGTTGTGACCAAAACGCGATGGTCACAAATCATTCTTGCGCCTGGCCGTTATCGCAAGCGTGACGTGAAAAATTACGTTCTTCAAAACGTCACTGGTTTTTCACGGTAAAACAGTTCGATTGAAATACCGTAGTGTAATTAATTTCATCTGTAAAAAGTTTATAGAGGCATTTATAGTACAGTATTTTACGAACATTTCTGGACTAGAAATACGTTCCATCCACACGATGTTTTTCAATTTCGTTTTGTACCTATGTATATGGTAAACATAGAGGAAAACTATCAAATGTTAGTTCCAAAGTAAATAAATAAGCAAAGGCCAGTCCATTCAGCGATTTCGACAAAAAAAAATCTGCGAGGACATGATGTTACCAATATTTACGTTTTGCTTGAGCTCGGCTTTACATTAACGGAACGTTTCCCTTTGAATCCGCTAGCTCTTTGACCGGTCTTGTACGTTAAATTCACCTTGAATTTATTTGGACCCAAAAGTGTTTCATGATGAAAAACCCAGAAACTAGAGTTATTTTTATTTGTTGACTTTGTAAAACGAATTAAGGGATTTATTTACCACAAAACCGTTCTGCGGAACTTCTTTGATAAAAGAAAAATATTCTTTCAGTCAGTAAAAGTTAGAAATTTTTGTTACCAGAATAAAATCTGTTATTTATGAGTCAGGCAGCTGTCTGCAAATTTTAAGAACCTATAAATAGTTGGTCCTGTCTGCCGTTTAAGTTACTCATAAACTAAGATATGTTAAGCGAATGTCGAATGATATTGCAAATGAAATTTCTCCCCCATAACAATAATCGCGTTATGTGCTCTCAGCAGTTAGATGTAAGGTCGATAATCACATAGCAAATGTATCAGACAAAGTTTTTCATATCAAAACATTGGCGGGAGTGTTCTCATAAAGGGGGAAAGTTTACAAATCTTCGGATTTCTTACGCTTTTAGGGACACATAATATATTTATCTGCCCCTCGACACATCCACAATAGCTCAAAGTTGTTGCTCAAAGGATTTACTTTCAGTTAATGTTGTTTCTGATAATTTTAATACTGTTCTCCGGCCTAAAGGCTTCTTTGAGATGTTCACAAATTCGTTGTATTAAAAAGGTAGCTTTTTGTGAATATGTGTTTGAAATTTACGTGATAATATGTAGTACATAAATACATATAACAGCTAACAATTCAAACAAAATTTTATAAGCTAAACTAGTAAGGGTAGCGTAGTTAAGGGTCAGTAGGACTCTCTCTTCTAAAGCGGATGAAGCCGTAAGGCATTACTAGTCTGCCTATTTGAAGTGCCACGGTGCAGTGACAGCGACGGTCCCATTGCATGAAACATTTTCCGACTAAGGACATAGATACTGACACTTTAATTTTTCAAACTTCTGGAACTAATTTTATGGCTATAGTTTTGTGGTGTTCTTTTTCACAAAAATCTCTAGTCGCCTTGGCACTCCTGCACCGTAAAGTGGTGACACTACCACAATGTATTCTTCAATGAACTCATAACAATTTTACGAGACCCCATGTCCAGTTGATACGACAGCTATTAAAAGCGTACGTCTACTGCAATCTAAACTTTTACTACTTGTGGCATCTAAATTAGAAATCGTGGCCATTTGATGGAAATGCAGTGTGTCTTTTACTGCTTTATAAATTGAAATACTTTACTTCTAACTTTATCTGAATTACAATAGAACTTCATCTTACTTCTCCTTTTCAATGACAATCAGATGTAAAAGACCTAGGACAACCTAGGTCTTGGCATGTCACTTCAGGGGTCCTAGGTTAAATTCCTGGGTCAGGTGAAGTATGTTACCAATTCCATTATCATACATGACTCGGGATTCACAACCATTATTCTTAGGAACTAAGAGTCTTATTACGCATAAATCCAGCTTTCCGTTAACGTAAACCTATGATAATGACTTACATAATAAACACTAACCCGAAACAAATCCACGATAACAATCAAACATTTTAAAATAAAAGTGTCAAAAACATAATTAAACTATTAATTTTGACTTAAAAAACTTACATTCATCGCTAGAACACTTAATTTATATTAAATTTCCATATATCCCACGTTATTAGGGGCCTTTTCATAGTTTTCTGCCCACGTAGTGTAATAAATCGATATACCGCTGCGTTAACGCACTTATACCAGTTTGTTCTCATTTGATGCTCATTTAGAAAAGCAAACAGAGGTTTAAACAGTCGTTACTGGGTTTATTAATGCAGGTATTAACAGTTTTGCGGCTTTTATTATTATTCAGTGCGTTGTGTAATAGTTTCGTTGCAGCCCTTTGTTGCTTTAGGATATGAAACGTTTCCGAATACAGACCAAAATGAATATTAAACCCAGTGTGCAGTCATTTGGTCTTAGTTTGCTTGTACCATATTCTGTTATGTGTATCCAAAGAGATTCTGCTATGGACTCAATATTCTGACATTTTGAATTTGCTCAACAATCGCTTTGGGACATTCGTCGACACCATTCAGACGTTTTAAACACGGCTCACTGAGAAATTGCATGATTTCTGAAAATAGTATAACAGTCGAATCTGTCTGTGGAGTATGTTCAATCAGAATACGCCAGAATGTCTATTATTTTCGTTATACTATTAAAAATACAGCCCCAACCCATACAATCTGACATGTAAAGTAAACTTTTCCTTTATTTAGCAAAATAACAGTCAAAACATTCGAAAAATATGTCAAGTCAAAATATATTCTAAAACAAACATCACCCGTACAAATAACAGAAAAATCTCGCGTATGTTAGTATGTTGTCTGGTACAGCAAAACAATATTTCCATACGCATTGTAATATCAACAAAAACTACGTATAACTGTCGCACATTACGCAGTCGGCTGGGTTTAATTCACAATGTTTACGCGTCGTTTGAGTCAAACTACCAACATGTCGAATTGTGGCGTTTTTTGCGTATATCGTTGTTATTCCATATTACCGCCCTCAGTTGTTACTCTTAATTGAATGCAAGTATATCAAGGGCCATAGAGACGTTTAAATTGTTTTATCTTTGTACTGTTTTATTAGTAAATCACTTTATGATACATATACAATTATATAACTTTGTAGTATGCGTTGGTGATATTGAGCCAGCAAAAAAACTGAGAGCCAGCAAATTCAATAGAAAGTGAGGTATGAATGTATGATTCAAAGTTCGCCTAAAATTTACCAACTTCTTATACTACTTCAATGTCAACATCACTTTAATAAACAGTATTAAATGTTGGCTCAAATATAAGAATACATATTTTCCAGTCTTTAATGAGCAACTTAACCTATCTATATTTTAAAGTAACACTATAAATCTGTGGTCAGAGGCAATAGTTCACACTTGCTCCAAAATTAAGAGGAATAGCCTAGTTTGGCGTCAATGTGTCTACATCGAGGTTAATAGCTTGGCCATTGCAACATAGGCTATTTGGAGTATGATAGATGGCCCTGGTTAGATTTTATTATGGCTTTTCGGTCTTCTTTCATGTGACAAATTGTGATAGCCACTTTTAATGGTCGGAAATATTTAGTAATATTTAGGGACTTTATACTTGTCAGGGTGACCGTCCACTCGATGAAGAAGAAGAAGATACTTGTTAAGAAGTGCAAGTATTAAATAAAGCAACACATAGTAGGGACAATATTCTGGATAAATATCGCTTGATTCATAAGAGCTCTATAACTAAAACACTGTTTTGTCTCTTTTGCACTTTGGAAAATAGCGTATGTCGGAAGGGATACCTAAACCATTTGATAGCTGAAATGCTGTTTATAAATAAAGCTCTTAACCTTAAATAAAGTTTTTGAATGCTACCGTGCTCTGGTGTGCACGTTTTGACAATACTGCAGGCAATGGCAAAAAGCCACTTTTTTGGAATCTCCGTGATTTTAGTTGTTCATTATTGTTACGGTATATTTCTATAATAGTATTTTCATTATAATATTTTATTCATTATTAATTATATATTCAGTATATTATTATAATATTTTCCTAATATTTCATCAGTTTTAACAAAGAAAAATATTGACACACGCTAATTCTCAACATCAAAATTGAATTTCCGAAAACGAAAACAAGATTAACCCTGAAAGTCAACAGTATGTCATATAAAGGTGGGATCGCAGTCCTATGATCCTAAGGAAAATTTCTTTAGAAACAAGACACCTTGTAACGTTAAGTCTCTCGTATTTATCCGACCCCTCGAACATTAGGGCAAGGGACAAATTTCGTCAATCAAGGGATTTACCTTACACTCGACGGTGACAACGTTCTTACGTTACAAACCCGAGGCTTAGGAATCCGACACGATAAAATTGTTCCAAATCCTGTTGAAAACTCTTGAAGTCTTTGATTTTAGGGTACATGTGGGGTTAGAGATTGGAGATATTTAATATTTTCTGAAGCCATGTCGTGATAGAAAATGTTTTGAAATAATATTCAGCACCTTTATTCTTATTTCAGTGACTTGATTGACAGCCACTGATTTGTTTTACTGACTACTAGATATATTTTAGTACGCTAAATGGGCAATATATTAACAATAACCCTCAAAAGCTTAAAAAATTACCCGTGAATTAATTAGGATCACCCAAGGTAGCGTGCTCAACTAAGTTGCCCTTCGTCAAATCAGCTCAATCCCCACGCCGTATTCACGCCATCGATCGTGGGCGATAGCCAGTATTTTGTGCAGTTAATTATCCGGAGAGCTACCAGCTTAATCCATAAAGTCACGTGACTAACACGTGCCGCCTCTAAAGGGCCGTATTCCCAATCCACTCGGTTGTATAACGAACAATTATGCGAATTTTTTATTCAAACATCCAATGAAAAGCAGCCCGCAAGTGTGCCTTGTTTGTACCTCAATCATTGGGAAAGTTTGGCGGTGGTCACGTTTCAATTTAGACTGACAACTGTTCGAGTTATTGAGTGTTATCCTTAGAAAGTTGTTATAGATACTTTTATTATTATTTGTATAGATGGTATTAAAAGCATCTGTGTTATTATTTTGAACAAAAGATTTTGCATCAGTTTTTATTTTAATAATATTACGTGCTTTTGGAGCCAGTAAAATAAAATTAAGCTCTCTAGCCAATTGAAGCTGCAAAAGCAAATACTCCAAATTCAAACACATTTCCCAACGTACGTCCATTCAATAAGCATTCAACATTTGCATTTCAAAAAATGAAAAGTCTACACAAAAGTACACATCTATTTAAGCTTGTTTGTTCACTAACGAATTGAAAGGTCGAAATTTCATCTGAATACTTTTACTGTTGCCTTTTCACGACCCCAATCTTTTGAGGGCCTTGCAGGCATTTAATGCAATTGGCCTTAAAAGTGGACGGTTCAAAGATTAAGTAAGATCACCCTAGGGGTTTGCTTTCATATCTCCCCAAAATCGCGAAAGCATAATTTACAATAGGTATAAGCATATTAGTGTAGGGCTTAGGAGCGCTTGAGGCGCATACATAATGTCTATTAAGTTGGGATTGTTTTGAGACGTGGTAGCAACAAACAGGAAGATAACTTGAAATTGTGGTTGTATCTGGTTATAAGGACTTAAAATTAACACAAGTCTCTAGGCTATTTTGGAAAATGATCAGCCGTACTTGGAAGAAATTCTAATCCTCAAACTAAATGGAACTAATACAAGAATCACAGTTAAAAACAAAAAGGTAGACCACTCGCAACGTTGAAAGTATAACGTCTTTATTTAAACTTCTCAGCCAATTTCCTTACCGCGGATATTATTTTAATACGCAACTTTCAGTTCAACTGTTACTGTTATTGCAGTTAGTGCCGGAGTTCTAGACTGACAATTACTGGAATGACGTTCCCATGTGACCATTGTTTGCTTTTGAGCTATCGACCGTGCGATGCCGTTAAAGTTAGTCTTGCATGAACTGAGATGAAAATTATAGTTGAAAAGTGTAATGGGCGAAAAAAGTTTAAATATCCACTGATTAAATATTAAAATAATGTTAAGAATAATGACATAAAGGGATACCAAGGTGCAGTGATGGTGATGCAGTGACTGCGACGGCGACTAGCGTTTTTTTAAAAAACTTCAATTATTTTCCCAATAATGAATGCTCTTCAGTGCTTACCTGTTCTCACCTCTACGCAAAGACCATAGCGAAAAGAAAATGTATATGGTACTGTTGCAAAATAAATTCAAAATTAAGACAAAATCATTCAAGACTGCTCAGTAAACAAACACAAGAAAACAATCCCGATTCCCTTAGGTTCCAACAAATCTCATCTTAAGCACTGCTCGTTCCATTTCCACATAGCTGTTGCAGCTCCTATTACGCAAGCTCATCTGGTAAATGCAGTACATTGCTGGGCGGGAAGCGGCACGTTCGCTTAAGTATTGTTGATATTCTAAACCACTACAGAAACCATGGTCGATCGCAACCGCACTGTGTCGCGTGTGTTCGCCTGATTGGAAGTGTTTGGAGCGGGTTCTTGTAACGACGAGCTTTTGTTACGCTGTTTGGAAGAACGCAATGTACTTTGATGGCGTCTTACTGTGTTCAATTATTATTGCAGAGATGTTTATGATGTTAATGTAATATTATTTAATTTCTGCATAAGATCATTTGTGCAAAAACTTTATTAATAGTAATTTTTTTACGGAATAAATGTGTCAGCATTTGGTATTAACAGTAAGTTAAAATAGTTAATTCATTTATTGTAAAGCAAATTAAAATTTTACGCCTTTAAACAATGTGGAAACTAATATATATACCTATATATATATAAAATTCAAAGTCCTGACTGACTGACTGATAATCAACGCACAGCCTCAACTGTTACACCTAGAAACATTAAATTTGGCAGGAAGGTTCTTCAAGTGACGTAAGTGCACATTAAGAAAGGATTTTCGAAAAGTCCTACGGGAACGGGATCAACGAGGCCAAAGCCGCAGGGCGCTGCTAGTACTTATATGAAGGTTGATCTAAAAATTTTACGCCGTGTTTTTTGTTCGCTATCAAACCGAACGTTAGATCTTTGTTCGTTATAACAATCATGTAGTTTTTTGAAACCGTTCACAGTTGGAGAAGCGTTAAACTTTACATTTTCCTCGGCCATTTGCAATTCGATATCCAACTAAGCCGTGTGAGATTGAACTTTGCGAATTGCATGTCTACTCGTATTTGATAGCGTAATAGTATTTGTGCAAAAATAAACATGTATTGACACAGTTTGCTAATATACGGTAACATAATAATAAATAAGTATTTGTTGTTTTTAAAATGATCATTATTAAGTACAAACTTAGTTCTTACGCCCGTACTCAGAGACTACAAATGATTCCTTAGTAGAGATTTAATGAGTGATTTGGACATTGTAATGTATGAAAAAATACGTCAATTAGTTAAATGTAGATTTAATGACCGTCTCTGAATGCGGCAGATAAATAGATAACTGAGTTCACATGAGACAAGATAAAGACGAACTTAAAAAACAAGATTATATTTTTCGTAACGTTACACTGAATCTCATGGTAGTCAAATTTTGGATATTTGAAAATTACCTTTTCAGACCACAGATAGGACGTTTCAATTGCAATATTAAATAAACAGAAAATTGAGATACAATAATAACAAGCATAAAAGATAGCAAATCAGTACTCAGCATGACATAGGACACACAAGGATCCGTTTATCTCCACTGAACATACTTTCAAAACTTTTAAGCTACCATCCTTCGAGACAATCAAGACAAGCGTGGGTGAATCCGAGCCTGCCTTTGTTACCCTGCAACTTACTACTTCAGTCCACACACTACTCCCTCGCATTATTGCTCTAACAATAAAATCTTCATCATTTTGAGCACAGCCCTGGCAGTAACAAATTGGTCATTCTTCACTGTATTTAACGCCCACAGTTTGCGCGTATACCACACAGCGTGTTCCAGCGATCTTCATATAGATAAGACATTTAAAAATATTTAGTTACCTTTCGTTGTTTGTAATATTGATTATCTTGTGTACTTATTTAGTTAAAATTAGATGCTATTATAATAAATCTTGCTGTATCGCAACTTAGCTGGATCTCAGCAACTTCCATTATGTAGGCTACAAATCTAATATTTCCTGTAACCTCAATTCTTAAAATTATCGTCACAAAATCTTATGAGTCATTTCTTTTTATGATTGCTTGAATTTCTTTGACCCTTGATTGCTGTCGGAAACTTAGAAATTCTGTGTATTTCCCTATATTATGGCCTTGATAAAGAATAGCAATTTTCAGTCTATTTTTATTGCAACGATGGATCCATAAATCTGTGAGCTCAATTTGTTTAGTTTGGCATAGCGAGAGTGGGAGCGCAGTACTGAGTAACGTATCATCTTAAAATACGCAATGAATTTTAATAGTGCATTACTGTATGCAATGGGATTACGCTGGAGGCAGACATTTCTAGGCAAGATAAACAGTGGAGGCGTTTGCCGAGATTAGTGCTAAGAACCGATGCACTGCATCTTGAATAGTCGAGATTTCCGTCTGTGAATAACATAAATATTTATATAGAACTGTTTCGAGACAACACAGTAATTGTGAGATTAGTAATAGTTGAATGAAATCTAATTAACAGTAAATTAATTTTATTTTTTATATATCCTCGGTAATATATTTGCGCACTCGCCTGTCAAGACTAAATACCAGGATCAAAATTAAATGTCCAGGCTATGCAAATTATTTTTGTTTTACACACCCAAACATAGTACGTATTTGTCTCAATATAAACTCAGCCTATCAATAGTAGAACAGTGTGAGGTTATAAAATAAAGAGTTCAGTAAATAAAATTCAGTTTTACTTTTCAGTTTATTTGTATAAAATTCCTTTTATTCTACAACAATACTTATTGTACAAGGAGATTATAATTTTCATGCATTGTTACATTTGTATTGAATGGACGAATGCTACGTAGTGAGTCACAAGATATCGTACTTTATTTGAGGACCGGTTTCATTCAATCTTTAAGTTACGATCCTTCTCGCTAGATGGTGCTATTATTAACTTACAGTGATTGATATTTTAGAGATTTTTCAATAAATTAAGGGTGGATTGTTGCGTAAGGATTCTTAATTTAAAACAAAAAGGTGTTCATTCAAAAAAGTTTTTTTAAGCTAGGTGCATTATTGAGTTGTATTAATTCAACATAATCTCTAATTCCATAAGAAACTTTGATACAACATATTCGAGCATCTGCCTTCTTATCAAAAGTAGTAATGGATTATTCCATGCAAAAATCTCTCTATTTAGCACATTAGATCTTAAGAAATGCTGTATCACAGTACTAATAGTACACACTCTTCAACGTTATAAATGGAATCAAAACATTGATATAAAAAGAACACTCCCGTCATACCTATAATTCCAAGCACACAAGCACATCATTAAAATTCGCTTAGTTTCATATTCCATATAATTTCACAAGTGAATTCATGATTTACATTTTAATATCCAACCGAGTACTAAAGTAAGAGAAAGGTCTGTATTGTCATAGTAGCAGAGAGCTAAGAATGCAAGTCTTAATCTCACCCGAGAGCTCGCTAGTACTGCTCTAATGATATCTTAAGACGCACTTAAGAGGCCATACATAACACTATATGAGACATTTTTTAAATTTAAGCCAACGTTAATGCATTCTACCCTGTTTGTTGTAAATATTTATTCAAATTTGTAGGCGAGTCCACAATGCGAGTATCCTATGCCTTTGTGATACGGTCATATTAGCATAACACGGAGAGTATTGAATGGACAGAATAACCGGTATTAAAATAAAATTTTACGGTTTACCCTTTTATTGGAAAGGGAGGTCGTGTAAGGGCATAATAAAATGTCTTTCTGATTCGTGCTGGGAACTATGGGACTGTATATTATTAACTTTATAGAAACCCATAATGTTTGGTGTGGTGAAAATGAAACCATTCCCAAAACAATAAGATGATAATGATTGTAAGAATACATAATCAATGTTAATGTTTATTTTTTTTCTGAAATTATTTGTAATGTAAAGGAATCTCTAAGATATATGCCAACTAATTTAATAAAAAAACATCAAACGGATTCAACAGATCATTCCTTTTGATATAATAACCTTTAAAAATTTCAAACCAAACATATTTTGATCAAAACCCAATTAGTTTTAATTGAAGTCTGTGTTGTTAATTGTTACAAACAAATAAGTTTATCGAAATAAATAAGCAAAATCTTAATAACGTGAAATCCAAACAAATAGTTATGAACCAACAAAAAACTAATAATCGACTCTCCAAGTTTAACTTACGCTAAATTTCGTTATAAACAGTGCTTCGATTTCAAAATACTTATTTCGCTGAGCGCGGCTCGCGGGCAATTTTCCATTATTGAAACGAATTGTTTTCTCAACTTTTAATATTAAAAAGCACTGGTATTGGACTTGGTCCGAACTTTTTATTTAGTAATTGATCGGGGATTTATAGCAAAAAATAAAAACAATTTAAAGACACTGAACACAAAACTTATTATTAAAACTACTTACTTTCACTCAGTAATGATCCCTGAAGAGATAAAAGTTAATGAGTAAATTTTGACATGGTTGGACAATGTATGAAAAATTACATAAATTATACGTATTAATTAACGTCTCTGAGTATGAAAGATAGCTATTTCACATCCCTAAACATATCAAAACAACAAACGTAACTTTCCTATTGAATCTAAAGTCCTTTTACTCCTTACAAGAGGAAACGTTCTTTTAAATATATTTAAAGCTTTAATCTGATCGTAAAAGTGATTAAAAGTGTTTTTTCTTCTGTAGTGAATTAGTATTCAGTGCCATTCATCTCTTGCATCTAAAGCAGTGAAAGGAAACCTTAGAAGCTTTTATCGGAAAACATTTTCTTCGCTCACTCAGAGAAAGTTTTTCAATAGTGTTAATTGCATTGTGTTTTAAATAAATTAAGAGGTTTTATACTTTTGAAGTAGTCGGTTACTCAATGATTTGATAAGTTGATTTGTATAACATCGATATTTGATGATTAACAGTCCTCTAAATTTGTCGCACCAATAGTCAATGATAAGTGATTAATTAATGATAAGTGTTTTAATGATGCTAGTTAGCAATTCCAGCCTTTAATTAGTTATATTATAATATATTCGATAACTCAAAGTTTTGTTGAACAAAATTATTTTTACTTTAAAAAGCTGCTTTTCACTAACTTCACTAACATCGTATTTTATGAAAAACTACATGGCTATAGTAGAAGCAACAAATAAACACCACTAATAAACTGCGCTATCAAAGGAACTACCACGTTTACTCGACATTTCCCTTATCAAATACAAAACGGACGGCGAAACAATATTTTCTAAAAAATATTATTATTCCATTTTCTTGTTGACCGCAATTTAAAAAATTGCTAAACAGTTACCATTGTGTGGACCAGTTTTGTTCTCTTGGGTACTAAAATTAAACGTCAATCGTTATGCCAAGCCCAGAGGACCGTAGTTTGTTATTTCAATTATCGACAAGACTATATTTTGCTTGGAATTTTCTAAAACAGAGCGTTCTTTAGCGTGATAATTTGAATTTTGTCGCCTGCTGTTCCCGTTTTTAATTGCTACTCGATTATGGTATGTTGTAAGTAAGATTTTTTAGTTAATTAATTGGATATCTAAGGGACATTCTTTTTATTGTTTTATCCTAGTTAGGCCACATGCTAACAAACAAACGAAATGCAATCAAGAAGATATAGCCGCGTACCCACCTAGCGCACAGGCTCGCGAGCCGTGGCTCGCGAGCCAGCCTCAGTAGTTTTGTTCAATTTACACGAGGCCGCCTCGCGGGGCAGGCTGAGCCATCATAAGTCGTGTATATTCAGCTGCAGCTATTTTCCTAGCTTCGCGCGCGAGCCAAAACATAACCGTACCCACCTAACGCACAGGCTCGCGAGCCATGGCTTGCGAGCCAAATGCTCGGCTGGTGTGGACGTGCCTCGGGCTGCCTCGGGCGCGCGTTTGCTCGGCTGAGCACGGCTCGGCCCCGAGCCATCTGTTGTCGGTAAACTTGACGCGCTCAAAGGTGCCTCGGTGAGCGCTGTGTGTTAGGTGGGTACGGTTATGTTTTGGCTCGCGCGCGAAGCTAGGAAAATAGCTGCAGCTGAATATACACGACTTATGATGGCGGCTCGCGAGCCATGGCTCGCGAGCCTGTGCGCTAGGTGGGTACGCGGCTAATAATGTAATAGTACCTCCAGGAAAATATTAAAATTCATTTAAATTACTACTCTTTGGTAAATAATCTTCTAGGGCCATATAAATAAACGCGTATTAAGAACATTTTAGCTATCAAATGGTTTGTCACTTTGTGACATACGCAATTTTCCGAAGAGCAAAAGAGATAAAACACAGTGTAACAGTGTTTTAGTTACTCCACGTTTATTAATGGCGACTAATGTAAAACCAGTAAAGTCTATAATGTCCTACCGTTGAACTAAGCCCTCAAATGCAGAAAGAGCCAAAAACAAAATCAAACAAAATAAAAGAAACTTATTATAATAACTTTACCAAACTTATAACCAAGAACCGACTTCAATTTCCGATTGAAAATCGTTTTGCACCACACACCGAAATTACTTCAAATCGAACCAAATTATTTGTTCGGATTGCGTCAAGTATTAAATAAATTCGTTCATTGGAAAATGTTTTCTTTTCTGTTCGATCAGTGTTTTAACTCAAGGGTTATAACGGTTGTAAATTGAATGGAACATACAATGTTATAAGTTATTCAACTCTCAATTTAAGTTTGTATCTATAAAGTATAAACTAGACTATAGCACTATAGGACGTTTCTTGAAATCAGTTACAATGAGAACACTTTGTAAGTGAATAATAATGTGAAAGGTATGGAATCATCTACGGTAAATGAAAATCATCGGAAAGGTAATTTTATTATGCAAAAAGAAATTACGAGTGTTCATTTTATTATTTTGAAGTCACTAAGATAATTGTTAGAAATAATTTTGAACAAGATGGTTTTAGACCTTGATTAAAAAGTAAACATTAAAGAAATGCCACGGTAAATGCGAGCAAATTACCATTATTATTATGTTAAAAACTCAGAATACAGAAAGTTAAAACTAAATTTTAGTATAAGAAAATATGTCATTACTAGCTGTCCCACGCGGTGGTTCCACCAGTGATCCAATAGACGGCAGCAGTGTGCAAAATTTTGTACATTTTGTCAAGCAGAAAAAAATCTTTCTCTTCATAAAATAACTATAGATTCTATGTATCTTATTATCTAGTCGACATTGCAATCGCTTTTACCGTCTTACCCCTTGTAGCAATTTCATTGCTGGCATATCTTCCTTGGCTCACAAACACCATATTTCAGTGAAATTCTTTATAAATTGTATTTCAAAACATACAATAATGTATGTTGTATGTTACAAATTTGTAAAACTTGTAAACATGTTTGACAACTGACAAGTAATATAATTATGACTTTGACGTTTCCTTCTTAGTTTGTCAGTCATTTATCGATCAATCGATAATTATTTAGTCGATATTAACACGAATCTGTTTCAGTTATAAAAACGTCAGTTACTTGACAGTTGTAATGTCAGTTTGTTATTGATTGCTAATTAAGTTGGTTGAAGCAAAAATCTATATAAAAGGGCACGCAAGCTCAGATTTCTCTCTTTTTTGGAACCCCGCCTTTACTGGTAAGAGTTGTCGTCTTTGCCCCCTTTAGATTCCAGTTAAAACTAATCAGTGTTAACTATTTTACTAGACTAGTGTTTCAGTGCCATTTTATCAATCCATTATGTGCTTATTCTGGATGTGAGGTGAATTGCGGGACCACGCCGGGTAACCACATGTGTGTGTGCCGCGTGTGCGTATCATGGTTCCTTTACAGGACGCTTAGGCCTTTAATATTCACTTCATCCATCACCTGCTAGCCTTTGCACAATGCACTAAACCTAAGCCCTTGCACTAAATCTAATTATTTGCATTTTTTATATTTTTATAGCCTCGTGTCTTTTTGGTGTTCTCGTTTAGGTGATCACGTCTCCATTTTTACCCCATGCCTTTTATTTTGCAACCCATTTAGCTTGGCTTAATCTCATTCCAGGGTTCCACCGGTGGGTTTCCACCGGCGGGCTTCCTCCGGCGGGCTGCGCCAAGTGAGCGTTCCGCTTGGGGTCATCGGTATTAACCGCATGTGCGGTTAGCCTAGTTGACCCAAGTCGGCCTCACATTGCCCGGCGCAGCCACGACGGACCGCCAGCGAGTTGCACATTGTTCATCCGACGGGCTGCGCTAGTGGAGTTCCTGTTTGGGGTCATCGGTATAACCGCATGTGCGGTTAACCTTGTTGGCCCAAACCGGACTCCTACTGCTGGGCGCAGCGACGGCGGATCGCCAGCGAGCCACCACACCACGTTTTTTTAAATAACCTAAAAAGCTAAGTCTCCCCCTTTATTTCCCGGGAGACTGCCTGTGCCTTTTGTTCATGACCCTGAGTTCTTTTTTTTCATTCATATTTCATTCTAGTAACGTGTTAACTATAAATTCCTTTTCTTATTAAATTGTTAAAGACTAACCCTTTTTTATTTTTACCCTACTGAACCTGTAGGTAGGCTTTAGTCCATTTTAAAACACGTTATACCCTAAATACAAAGTTCTTATTTTCCATCAAACTACCCTAGTTTTCCACGTAGTCAGCTAGCCAATGGACGTTAGTTCAAAACACCTGATACGGTTTGACAATGCACATGCAAATTAGTCGACTACAAAGAGAAGTTTATTGTATTGGACTGAGTTCCGCGATTCAAGCAACAATTATTCGTATGCATTAAAGTTGTTTGCGGAAGGTGCAAGTATAAATTGTCATTGGGTTCATGTGATTACTTTGTTGAAAGTAGTGTTTGGAATTTATGGACAGTCGGGAATTGAAATGCATTAAAATGCGATCCAATATTGCCGAACTAACGATAATTCTTTCTAGAAAAATCGATTGATTTTTTCATCAAGTAAGATACCCGATTATATAAGGAAAATACAAAGTGATTACTATATTTCTTCTTTATTATAACAGTCAACCCAAATGGCCAAATCATTATATTAAATCTAAATTAAATACCTATCACAACTCAAGTTTCCTTCAGAAGGAAAGTAATAAACAACCAAAGAAATCAGCAGTAATTTGACTAATAATCTTAAAAGTTCAGATAAGATTTTAATTAATTTTCTTTCATTCGTAGTTTAGTTTGAGATGCCCGCGGACATTTTTCAAGAAATATTAAGTTTCGCGAACTTCTTTGGAAATTAATATCCTATTGATACTTTCACAAATATACGAAGTATTATCTCATTTTTATATTTTGACAAACACTTTGGTTCTGCTGCTTTATATCTTTCAAAGTATCATTGTAATTGGCATTTCAAATACATGAATCAGAAAATTAAACCGTTATTTTGTAAACAAAACGTCGTGCACTGTTACATATTATATGATTTGATTGATTGACCCTCGTTCTAGAAGGGTTGAGCCCTATTTCCAATGTTTATTGTCATCATCAGTACCTAAAATTAAGTTGTTAATACATTTATTGAATACAGCAGCTGCTTACCAAATTACCCAATAAAACAATTATATTAATAAAAATGTGCATACTTTGCGTACCATTTTATATCTGTCCATCTAATCATCGACGCATTACACAGTCGAATGATTAAGCAATTTCTCGGTTCAATAAACAAGACAGGACAGTTGTATTTCATTACAATATTTACCATTACTGCTGGTTTTAGTCATATCGTTATAGTATAGTTAACGAGAAGTGGTAGTATAAAATTAGATGAATGCATTATTGTACACCAAATTACACATGAAACACTTCTTCTTCTTCATCGAGTGGATGGTCAACCTGACCAATCCTGGTGTCAGAGTTATTGAGCCGCCAAAGGCCTCTGACATGGCTCATGTAACGACTACTACATGAAACACTCAACGTTCCTTAACATAGGCTTCTTTGTTATGACGTTGACCAGCGATTTTCTTTTAAGAAAACTTTGTTTTGTTCTATGTTCATTAGATTAGCAAATCACCGTCGCATGCCTGTAGTATGGCACTCCCCTTACACCACTGAAAGCGTTCGATGTTTTGTAGTAAACTTTATAGTTTCTATTAACGAACTGCTACGTTAACTAAACTGAATAACTATCTTCAGTGAGATCAGAGGCCTTTACCTAACAGTGGGACATTACAGTCTTTTACTTTACTTTACCTTAACTAAACTTTAACGAGATTAACTCGTGTTAGGGGAACAGAACAATGTGTAATTTAGCAAAGAATAGTCGGTTAAGGATATAGGCCAGACAGGTATATTATTTGTATTACATAGTACATAATATTAACATCATGTGACAGCATACAATCCTTTAGATTCAAAGAGTTGTTGTGAGGATAGTTTTCTTTAAAACAAAATTATTTTGATGTATTTAATTTAAAATTAAGTTGAATTTTGCTTGAAAAGTTTAAGATAACTTTTTAAATCGAACTAACATCGATTTTCTAATTACAATGCAAAAAGTAATTGTAATATCACCAAATAGTTGAAAAACGCGAACAGAAAATGAAAAGAAACCCTCAAAAACATTCTCAAGCGTTACTTAATCCTAAAAACCGTATAACAAAATTCATGAGCCGTAAATTTGCAAATAAATGGTGCTTGACGGTTTTCGCGCAGTCAGTGAAATGAAGGAAAACAGAGGCCATGCCACTGGCCGCCCCTACGTCAGATCAAAGATATATTATCCAGTCTAGCCTCGAAACGCGAGTCATGGTGATAAATAAATCGTCCTGTTACTATTCCCACCCCTTTATTCGACTTCAGTACGTCAAAATAGGATATTTTATCTGGACACATCGATGATTTGTTACAGTGATAAATGATGGGAAGTGGTTCATATCAATTATACGAATTTCTATTTGATCATTCGAATTTTGTATTGTTTGAGTGATTATGAATAAAAGTGTCTGTCATTTCTGCCGTATTTTATGGTTGTGGTAGTTGTCATATTCTTTACATTGCCTTTTGGGAAGTTTGAACGGAATGTACAGAAAATCTGCCTTAGACCTTTCTTCAAATGTGTATCCTTGCGTATTATACTGAATTGTTTAAAAATATTACTTCTATCCTAACTATACTTCCCATTTTATTTGGTTTTCATTTATGCGATAAAGAAAATATATAAATCGCCAAGTAAGTATGTATTATCGTCTTAATAAAACATAATTCAAATTCCCAAGGAGAGTTGTTTCGGTACATCTTTCAATTTACATTCGGACCGCATCTGTACAAACCGCATTTAGTATTCAAGTAGTATTGCAGCAAAGTGAATCACTGAAGTAACAAAAACAGAACCAAGGGGAAAATAAAAATAATTACGGGAGTTTTCTTTAAGAAATATTTCAAGTGAAAGTTATAAGGACGTACTCGTAGGTAGAAAAAGCTTAGTGATTATCTTATAAGAAAGAAACAATCGATGAGATAAATTGTTTATTCATCTAGTGGTGAGCCAAAATAACTTAAAGAATCTACTAATTATTCTATGGTCAATGTATCACCAACATAATTATTACAGAAAACTTTATCAAAAAACTGCTTTTTTATAAAAACCTTTCACCTTAATATAACCTACTCTTCGTTCCATTTCGTCACATATCACTTTTATAATTCTGAATCTGAATACTTCAAAATAATAATGCACATAAACATAAATTACTGTTTTCTAAATAAATCTCAAGCACATAATTTAATTTAACCTTCCAATATAGGATTTAACTCTTCGCATTTTTTCCGGAAGCCTCCGCAAAAGCTATTTAACTTTGCAAGCAAATAACAGTCGGGTATCGGGGATTTGCATGCGCGAATGTGAAAGCAATCGAAGGCCCGATATCGTGGAAATGTGATAAATAAACTATCGTATGTGGTTATACTCGTATCTTCACTAGTGTTTATTATACTTTAACTAGCAGTGCCCCGCGGTTTCACCCGCTAATTACCCGTACCCGCCGGAATTACGAGATAAAAAGTAGCCTATGTCCTTTCTCAGGCTCTGGACCAGCTGTGTATCAAATTTCATTAAAATCAGTTCAGTAGTTTTGGCGTGATTTTATAATATTGGTATGATTAAAGTAGGGATTTGTCTCCATAATAAAACATGACTTGAAGACTTTATCAAATGATCTTAAAATGTGTCAGGTCAAATAGATCACATGAAACGTTATGGACCAAGTATCAATTTCAAAATTAAAACTTAACGCATATTGCGAACTAATCTTTAAAACAAAATTGCATTTTTACGGCATAGTGCAGTAAGTTATACCCCTTTCAGCCATAAAGTATCCATT
The DNA here is from genome assembly GCA_951394245.1 of Cyclophora punctaria. Taxonomy (NCBI): domain Eukaryota; kingdom Metazoa; phylum Arthropoda; class Insecta; order Lepidoptera; family Geometridae; genus Cyclophora; species Cyclophora punctaria. Next base: position 7,067,943 of record OX596177.1, read on the forward strand.
ACTAATCTAGCCCAGTTTCATAAAGCCACGATGATATCACCCTATAGTCATAAATCTATCTGCAGTGATAAAAGAAATAGGCCAACGGTTGCTTTTATCACCATGATACTGTAGTTTAGCAACTTGCTTTGTTGTCTTTGTAAATTAAAAAAGGTTTATTAATAACTAGCAACCCGACTTTACTTCGCTATGGATTATGAAGATTACTTAATACTTCCGCGAAATTTTCGTTACAAAAAAACCAAAAATGTCCTCTTTGATTACTTTACCTCTTGATTAAACAACATAGAAATCCGTTCAGTAGTTTTAACTCCATGTGTTTTTTTGGAACGATAAGCAATTCTCATCCTTATAAAGTTTACTTAAACAAAAGCTATAGGTATTCCTGGTCTATTGGTTAAACACAAAAAAATGTGCTAATGGTTACGAATCCTGTGTAAAGACAACATGAAGACAATTCGTCATTTTCGGCATTTTCAAAGCACTCAAAATTTAATAAAAACTTGACAATAACTAAAGCATCATTTATAATTCCGAAATCAATCAAGTGTCTTCAAATAGCCGTGAACTTTTTCAATAGAAGACAGACTAATAACCAAATTGTACCACCACAAATGTAACTGATCCAAACAGAATTCCCTTTAGTTAAGGTTATTATTATACATAATTATTATTTCGTCACGACAACGCGAGCTTTTGTGAGGTTTCTTTATTAATTTATAGATGGGAAGGTGGATTTGTATAGTTCAAATTAAAGTTATAATTTACACGTTTTATTATTTGGGACTTAACTTTAAGATTAATAAAGTAATCGTTTTGGTAAATTACAAAATGTATACAACGCCTTGGCTGTCTAGTGGTATGTGCACTCGCATGCCAAGACTGATGTTTCGGGATCAATTCCCAAGCCGAGCGAATATGTATATGTCGGAGACGGTCATTAGTACGGTAGCTGAACGAAGCGTGGCATCAGTGGCGCCACACCAGATAGCGGTTTATTACGGCACTACATTATTTTTAGTCTGTAGAAGTTTAAGAGTAGTTTGTAAATTCAGTTGGCTGATGGAATCGGTAGTGTTGTTATTCCGTGACGTGAGTTCTATCTTCGTGGTGTAGTCTGTGGTATGAGAATAGACTATGTTAAGTCTGTGGTGTTACGCACTATGACAGATGACAGTTGTTCGATAGAGGGATGTGAGCTGGTTTGGTAGTCTGTGGCAGTGAGTGAGTGAGTCTATGATATGAAAAGATGAGACATTAGAGTTTTGGAGGGAAATGGAGACGGTTGTATTGGGATCAGATGGGAAACGTAGATTGGAAGGATGAGGTGTTGACGACATCACGATCGTATTGCGAATCGAGTATAGAATAGGGAAAAGATATTCTATGGCGTGGACAGGACGACTAATGGGGTGAAGGGAGGTCGTTTAGGTTCCATCAATTAATTGAATCTAGACGTATCCTAACTGTAATCTGTAATCCATGATGATCGTGTGTAAAATACAAGCAATGTCATTGTAATGAAGCCCTGTGAGTTATTATTTCAAGATCAAGACCTAGGAATCCTAAGATATCTGATGTTGTATTGGCGGTATAATGCCCGTGCTTATCCTGATGTAATATGTCCCCGATATGGGATAAATATCGCTGTTTCCCCGACATCAGAAGTGGGATAAGGATCGCTATTGCCCACTGAGCTTCCAGCAGAGAAGGATAAAGATCGCTATTGCCCACTAAGCCTCCAGCAGAGGGATAAGGATCGCTATTGGCCACTGAGCCTCCAACAGAGAATGATAAGGATGCTATATTCCCACGGGTGGACGAGCATAAACCATTTCAACCGCGGAGCTAGGTTTATGATAAGATGAAAGAATATTGAGAGCTGAGTTCTTTAGTGCATATTATCGACGACGACGGCGATGACGACGGCGACGATGACGACGACGAGATTGAAATTCATGTACCTTCCACTGGATTATGAAGCTCGTGGTATTCAGAGATATGTCTGAATCATCATCCCAACGACTATGGTGCTTTACGTAATGTTTATTTTGCAATTGGTTATAAAACTTGGAATGTTCTGTGAGTATAGTTAGTTAGTTTTCTACTCTATTGTGGAGTTAAGAAGGTAATTATGAGCTTCCGAAAGAGTCAAGTTTAATCTTGTACGTAATGTGATATGTTCTAATATGTTTTCTTATTTTCATGTTGGTTCAATGCTGGTAATTATTGCGAGCGTTGATGAACCTCGTCTAGGGAGGAGCGTGGTTCTCTTCTCGGTCCTGTTACCTGAGGAATATGAGGGATTGCGGTATTCCAAATTATTCAAGAATCTATCACGACAAATTCACATTGGATGTTAAATTGGTGATGTATTGCGGTATTGATTGGTTTGTTGGGAAATATCCGGTGAGCTATTTTGTGATATTTGAGTCAGTTAACATTAAGAGTTTTGTAGTGAATCTTCGTACCACTTGATAAAGTAGAAAGCTTATTGAAAGTATTTTGGATGTTTATCCCGTTGTAAAATATGAGAGTATGAGTAAGGGTTTCATGTGACTATGTGACTTTTTGAGTTCAATGTTCGAACTCGGCGATGGTCGTGGTCTGGATTGACCGTACTGTGGAGTGGTCTGCTGAGACCGTGTGTTGTTGAGCAATGTGATTGCTGGTTGGCTGGTTGCCGTGGCTGGACGTGACTGGACAAGCTTACTGTTACTTACTCATGGCTCATATTGTAATGTGCATTTGAGATTAATAGTCTATTGAAGTTAAAGTTGAAAATGACGTGGTACCTAGTATTCATGTGTTACATAGCATTGAAGATTCCCGATTGATAATAATTGAAATTAACTTTTGATTGAAATCAAGAATTTAAGGAAGAATAGTCAGGTTGACCGAGCGAGTGCAAATTACTGTGGCCGCGAGGTTTAGAGGAGAACGAGTACACAATATAGTGTCATTGACTGGTATAGGAAAATGCCTGAAGGGCAAGTACCCATTGTTAGTGATTCTGAGCCTTGTGAGGATTAACTGTAGTCACTTTTGACTGTGTGGTAACTAGTTGTGCGTGTCCTCTTGAGTCTGGGTGGTCACGGGGATGATCACGGGTGGTCACTGGGATGATCACAGGAGCGGCTGATCACAGGGATGATCAGGGCTATGGGTGATCACTGGGATGATCACGGGAGTGGCTGATCACAGGGATGATCAGGGCTATGGGTGATCACTGGGATGATCACAGGAGCGGCTGATCACAGGGATGATCAGGGCTATGGGTGATCACTGGGATGATCACGGGAGTGACTGATCACAGGGATGATCAGGGTCATGGGTGATCACTGGGATGATCACGGGAGTGTCTGATCACAGGGATGATCAGGGTCATAGGTGATCACTGGGATGATCACGGGAGTGACTGATCACAGGGATGATCAGGGTGATGGGTGATCACTGGGATGATCACGAGAGTGACTGATCACAGGGATGATCAGGGTCATGGGTGATCACTGGGATGATCACGAGAGTGGCTGATCACAGGGATGATCAGGTTTATGGGTGATCACTGGGATGATCACAGCCAGTCACAGGGATGACTGCGTATTAGGGCTACGGGGATAGCCGGACAATAGAGACACACACACTTGACTTTTACTTTGATTTGAGATTAATTTGATTTTTAATGGGTACTTGTGCCTGACGATGTTCTAGTATTATGTTGAGATAAGCAATGTGAAAGTATTTTGTTGAAGTAGAGTTATTTAGGTCAGGAGTGAGCGAACGATGGTGATCGTTACACGTTGAAAAGCTTTGAACTCTAAACGTACTTACAAGTACGCGCATGATAGGTTAAGACTGATGCCTGAGGGCGAAGTACCACTTGAGGTAGAATAGACTGAATCTGGGGAGGATGGTGGGGAATCTTAGTTCGGCTGGTCAGACAGTACCAGTAGCCATTTCGTAGCCGTAGTCCGTTAGAAGTCGGTATCTGCTTTGAGTAGTCCGTGGATACGCGGTGCGCGGGTGGCTCTGGGGGAGGTCGGGTCTGGTAGAGACCATAGATTCCGAGGGAATCGGCATTCGTGGAATGCAAGGAAACGAACATGAGGTTCGATGGAGGGGCTTAGTGAAAAGCCACAGGCCACGAATAAGATTCCTGCTGTATGCTCAAGGATCACTGGGTTGCTTTAATGATTGTAAATAGTGGATGAAAGTGGTACTTTGCTGCTCTAGCATTTTTTCGGTTAGTGTAACTTCTTTCAAGTGTAAGTCTTTCAAGTCAAAATAAAACAATAGTTTTGCCGAGAAGTTTATTTCAATTTACTTTCTCAAGGTTGAGTTAGTACTAAAGTTGGGTGTCAGGAGTAGCCGAACGGTATGTACTGTGCTATGTTTTTTTCTGTTACAGAATAACACACGTGGACGTGTGTAGCGCAGGATGGCCGTGTCGGAGACGGTCATTAGTACGGTAGCTGAACGAAGCGTGGCATCAGTGGCGCCACACCAGATAGCGGTTTATTACGGCACTACATTATTTTTAGTCTGTAGAAGTTTAAGAGTAGTTTGTAAATTCAGTTGGCTGATGGAATCGGTAGTGTTGTTATTCCGTGACGTGAGTTCTATCTTCGTGGTGTAGTCTGTGGTATGAGAATAGACTATGTTAAGTCTGTGGTGTTACGCACTATGACAGATGACAGTTGTTCGATAGAGGGATGTGAGCTGGTTTGGTAGTCTGTGGCAGTGAGTGAGTGAGTCTATGATATGAAAAGATGAGACATTAGAGTTTTGGAGGGAAATGGAGACGGTTGTATTGGGATCAGATGGGAAACGTAGATTGGAAGGATGAGGTGTTGACGACATCACGATCGTATTGCGAATCGAGTATAGAATAGGGAAAAGATATTCTATGGCGTGGACAGGACGACTAATGGGGTGAAGGGAGGTCGTTTAGGTTCCATCAATTAATTGAATCTAGACGTATCCTAACTGTAATCTGTAATCCATGATGATCGTGTGTAAAATACAAGCAATGTCATTGTAATGAAGCCCTGTGAGTTATTATTTCAAGATCAAGACCTAGGAATCCTAAGATATCTGATGTTGTATTGGCGGTATAATGCCCGTGCTTATCCTGATGTAATATGTCCCCGATATGGGATAAATATCGCTGTTTCCCCGACATATATCGATCCTTAAAACAACAAATGGCGTAAAAGCCATTTTGGCCAAAATGACTTATAAATGCCATTTTGTTCAGTTTTTGAAGCTCTATCGATCTGTATATTTGAAATGTTCAAATTCGCAAAAAAATGGCTCTTACATCCAATATTTTTTAAGAAAAAATTCCAATAATTTTATGATTTGTGTCGTTATAACCAATATTCAAATCGAAAACTGCAAATTTTGGACGTAAAAGACTTAATTTCTTAGTGATGTGGTTAATATTACATTTTACGATTATATCGAATTAATTGAATGATGCCAAAAATAGGCTTTTACTACAATTTAATATAATTAAGTTTTACAAATATAAAACGTTATTGTCGTAAAAGACAATATTTTATTAGAATTGGCTTACTTAAACTTACTTGGAAGAATTAAATACCATTACTTTGCCAAAAGCATAGTCAGAAAAAATACCAATTTCTGCTCCGAAATAAAAAGATTTGAAAATAGTCTAGATGGGACAATACCGAAGAGGTTCCATAAAGACTACTTAGACTTACCTTACATCGGTGATAAGAAAGATACTCTGATTGAGACTGATGAAGAAGATGATAATGATGAAAATAATGATGTCGACTAATTATTAAACTTGTTACCTAGCAGATAGTTTGGTAGAAAATACTCATTTAAACAAATATTTTATGCAGTAAGTAATTAATACTTAATTTTCTTGTACAACTGCATTCTAAGACTAATTAAAATTCTACCGCAAGGACTGATTATTTAGGCTGATTCTAATAATAATAGTATTTTAGTTAGTTTATATAAAATAATAATAATCGCAACTTAGTTATTAAAACTATAATTGGTAAATTTATTTGTTTTGTTTGTAAACATCAGTACGAGGTGAAAGTGTTTGATTAAGTTCGATCCAAATTATAATAGTTCAGTATGTTAAATTTTTTTTATTTCGTCATTAGTCGAAAGTAAATTGATACGAAATTTCAAATTTTCTTATTTCTTTTTATTTTTTTCAAAATTTGTACCATTTTATTACAATATTTAATACTTTCGTTGATTTTTTTCAATTTCGTTGATGTTTGTTTAATTGATGTTGATGTTCATGTTGAATTTAATTTCTCAATTCATTCTTCGCTAAAAATAGCGTTCATAGCATAATTTAGATAACTACATTGATCCGAAATGTTAGATTTACTGGTACTTTTTCAAAATTTTGTGTTGTATTTATTGCAATAATTAATACATTCGGTAATTTTATTTGTCTTTTATTTCTTCAAAAACCCAAACATAGATGTTCCCTAAGTCTTTTACTCCAAGTGCGCATAACCTGTTTAACTTGCAAAGTATAAAATTCACGGCGTAAAGGCCACTTAGAGCAAAATTTTTTGTAGTAAAAGACATGCTATCTCGGAAACTAGCATAGGCCCTACAATATTAGGTTTTTATAATTATACACATGAAAATTCTAAGAAAATACAACTTTATTTGATTATTATAGCTTTAATACTTTAAGAGATATTGAGGAAACAAAGTTACCCATTTTAGTTTTTTGGCTCTCCTGAAAAGTAGCTTTTTGGCTTTTACGCCATTTGTTGTTTTAAGGATCGATATGTTTCCTACTTTTCAAACATGGTTTGGGTTTGAGATCATAAACCCGCAGTAGGTAAGCGTGGTGATTACGACTAATGCTTCTCCCTGAACTGATATCTTCAGTGAGGAGGCCTTTGCCCAGCAGTGGGACATTACAGACTGATAAATGAATACACGGCGTGCTGTTGGTATGAATGAAAAATCAATTACACCCTGTAGTTGGTAAGTAAATATAAAATTATACTAGATAAATACTAGTGTGGAAACATATTGGAACGCAGTTGATTTTGCACTGCACTACACCTGAATGAATCCAAAATCCTGAAAACAGGTTACTATCCCCACGTAACTACATATTGAAAAATACTCCATCCTAAAATACCGCGTAACTGCCAACATTTACCAAGTCAATTAAATTCCCAAAAAAGCAGAATATCAAACGTTTATAGAGACCGTATACACTTTTACGAACCCAAATAAATTCATCAAATTGATCCAAACATAATTGGTTGGAGCGTACCGTTCCTGATATTAAAACTGACAAAATTCAAGCGCAAAGGGAAAATTACTCTTAACATTTACGTGCTAATTATCGCGAATGAAACAATACAGATAGGTTGAATTTACGGAGAAGTCACAATTTATTTCCACTTGGCCAAATGTCACCGCAATTGTTTGTCGTATTTGTTAGGGTTTTTGTTTAGGAAAGTAACCGTTTCAATTAATTGCAATAAAGTATTCTTTGAAGTCTATTAATTAATTAACGTGTCTTGCTCCTCTTGATTCTCTTACCTTGAAGAAATGGTGACACAGGTTTCTTTTCGGTTTATACAAGGCCAGTTTGAAGCTTTTCAGTATTCATTTTTATGAAAATAATTCGATTTCTTTAAAAATATTTCGTTTCTTATTTCTTATCATTCAATATTCAAATGAGCATAGGTATTATTTCTTTTTTCATTGTCTTGAGTACGACTAAAAGCATCATCATAAAACGCATGTAAAATCTCCATATTTTCAATAGGTAATTGGACGTACTCGTACATTGTCGACTATTAGTAGTCTAGACGGGTAAGTAGCGAAGACTTAAAAACTTATATCAATTTGTTGATAAAATAAAGGACTTTTATTAAAAATACCACTCTTTTTCATCCTACCTAATAACATCGAACGAAGGTAGTCTGGGAGATGTCTGTCTCACTAGACTATTTATAGCTAAACGGAAATTTATGAAATGTACCTAAACCGAATGGAATCCTAGAATTTTGAGGACAAAGAAAACACCCACCTCCAATTTTACCAGACAAAGTCATACAAGTAGGTTTTATTTAGGTACAGACAAAGTCATACAAGTAGGTTTTATTTAGGTCTGGGCCTGTCCATTGAAGCGGATCCGGGTTGCGGAGCGGGGAAAAGGATAAATATTAATCAGTAGGATCGCATAAAATCTCCGCGGAGAGATTACTCATATATACAGGCGCCCTAAAGAGAGAGTCTTCATCTTAACCTAGAAAATCTGCTGCAAGAATTTCCTCATTACTCTAAAGTCGTTTAGATTGAGCGACTTAATATACTGCAAACTGGTGGGTTTAATAGTAATCGATAGTAACATTTTTTCCCAAGCATTACAGTACGTCTGGAAGCTTGAGATTTTTTTATAATAGTCAATTGTCAGACTATAACTGACAGACTTTTACTAGACTGAAGGACTTTTAACGGACTCATGAACTCAAGATTTACCACAACCCTACAAGAGCTTTCGTTGATATGTGTATTGAAGTCAAATATTTTCTTACATACCAAACAAAGGTAAACATAAAGCGTTCTAATTGTAATATAAATATGATACCATTATTTTTCACAAGACAACAAAGAAAACCACGATGAATCTCGTAATCACATCATATTCGCGCGAGTGACCGCTCTTCTTACAATTAATGTACAACACTGAGAAATGAATGCTACGTCCGCATAAACTGGAAAACAGTTTTAAGTGAATTAAATACAACAAGCTTTTGTGGTGCGATTTGCGTTGTTTCTGTGGCGACTTTAATTTAACTAGATGGAACTATAAGTTGGTTAAATGGTTGCAATTGAATCATTATGTTTATTTCAAGGAATACATTACAAAGTACCTACTAGTATTAGTTTTAACATGTAATATCTCAATGCTGAGAATATGCCTTTCATCTCACTGATGAAATCAGTACAGTAAGAAAGATTAAGTAGGTAAATATTATTCATTAGCATACAACACTATAACGTTCGTAATTAAACTTGAACCGTAAGTCGTAACATAGATTATATAAAAACGTAAACTTTATTATACACACAGCACTTATATCACATGAATTATAACCAAATTTTCACAAAATATTTTAATGTATGTGAACTTAATTTATATTGTGGCAGTAACTCCACTAATGAGCTCGCTTAATTTGGTTTACTTGGCCCAAATGTCGTAACATTGCATTCCATAACACAACACCGAAATGTATTCACGTCATTAGAAGTGTCAGCTGTGTAAATTCGTAGAATTACTGGACTAATGACACCAGAATCCGTGAATATTTTGATGGTTATGTTAACACAGAAACATACATTTACAGCCACCGAATGGTGCATAAATAACATTAATTGAATCACTCTATTTCTCATCTAAATTATCGCAAGTTGGAAAATCTTTTAATTAGTACTAGGAATAGATTTTTTTTTATATATGAGCGATATAAAATCAAAGGAGGTATAATTAATTTGATGTATGCTAGGGTAAATCAATTTGGCAATATTATCAAAGTGATATTACATCCGGGCGTCGAATCGTTAAGATTCAAATGGTCGCTATAGTCGTCGTATGGAATGTTAACATTACTTGTTCTGTTAGCTGAAAATAAAAACTTTCCTTTTTATTACTTCAAAGTCTTCTGTAACAAGATGAAATTTTTGTTTCAAACAAAGGGAGCACGGGTCTCTGTGCCGTCTGAAATCAAAATAATGGTAACAAAACAAAGAACAATAAATCTAGGAATCCCCTTATAAAACGCCCACTGCATTGATTTACCTAACCCTGTTTCTCCCCTATTGATGGAGCATGCAGCTTGTTCTAAAGTAAACAGAGTGACCCTAAGCAAATAATATGAACGTACAAGCCTAATTCATTATTGTACACGAGAAACAATAAAAGCAGAAACAAAAGGGATTACCGATAAATCTAAAAGGGATTTTTTCTACGCAGAAGCTTATCTACTTTACGTCGTTTTGGGAATAAATACCGAGAGTCTTACTGCAATGAAGACGATTCCGAACTTAAGTCTGCTATTGTCTGTTAGGATAAAAAAGGTACATGGTAGAAAGTAGGCCCCGTCCAAAATCCTTGCGTAATCTCTTTATTTACTACTGAACGCCGAACTTATTGTTTGGAGTTAGGATCAAACCGCCTTATTGAAAGCCTTAAGAAGCGTTCTGCTTAGCTCATCGCAAAGATACAAGGAGATTAAAATTGATTTAGGAGTAAACAAACATATTTCAGAAGAAATAATAAACTTTAGATAAAAAAATGAAGACCATTGAAAGGTACAGCTGTTAACGTTTTGTCATAACGACAGATCATTTGATATAAACAAACGCCTTGCCGCGTTGGCGCCGTAGTATTAAGTTACAACTCGGTAAAGGAACAAATAGAATTCAGAAGTTAGACTCAGAAATCTTGTTCGGTGCGCGAAAGTATATTTTTATTCGAAGACTTAATGTTTTCAAACAACGTTATCTCGAAACGAAAGATTGCTTTAATGAAACTCCGAAATTGACGTCCTAATTGCAATATCAGTTTGTGACTTTGAGTGCAACGCTAGATTGCCATCTAACACCTAATTAGTATCTATGGCGCCAAACACGCTAATCATTAGGGGGATGTAACAGTATTATCCATGTGATATAAGATAGTGTGCCAAAACCGTTTCACACAGCATATAGTTCGCCTAAAACTCACGGTTTCAACCGAATTTAATCGTCCGAAGCGCCAGTGCGAATAATGGCCGCGACAAATTTTCCGTTCCGTCGAGCATTTTACTTTGAATGCACCTACACAATCGATGATATTGCCTGCAACATTGTACGCTATTAACTGACATTCTAAATATAGGGAATCCACGCGATGACGACGAGATAGCCGCGTGCACTCAACCCCTTGCGTGTCCTATCCAGTGCATCGAAATTCTGACACTTGACACTCAACCATATAACCAAAGCGACTAATATTGTTTTCAAAAAGGAACAAAACAAGATTTGTGCCATTTACAAAGTGAAGAAAACTTGGACAACTGATGAAGTGAAACAGTTACACATCTGCCTTTCGACGATTGATTCGTAATGATGATTACAACGTGCGGTTTGGAAGACGGCCGCGGAAAGCAGCGTCGTGTTATATCAATGTTTTGACGTTAATAATACGGCAACCGTAGCGAGGGAGGACGACTTATTACTGACAGTATAATTCAAGCGTCTGACATGCGTGGAGAAACTCGGTGTTTATCTCTGTATCGAGGCAAGGGAGTAATCGAGTTTAAAATTTCAAATTGCTGTAATCGCATCTGCGTTTCAAGAATTTTGCAGAAACAAAGTGTCTTCTTACAAACACAACTTGTTACTTTAAGGTCTAGTGATGAACCGTAGATTCGTAAATAAAACGTTTTATAATATATGTTTTGATTGGGTTAATCGATTTGTATGAAACGAATCAAATTAATTTGGAGTTTGAGGTACCTTTGAATTACATTTTCTAATTAAAAGCCATAATGCCGAATAACTGAGCATTCGTTGCGGTCTATGTTTCCTTACCGACGTATAAAGTTTCCTCTAATTAAAACCAAGCGCGTTAAAGGCATGATTGATTCTGAATGTGGTTCCAATCATTTCATCACGAGGTTTACGACTGTCTGAGCGGTAGAACCATAAAGCGTAGCTCTGAACTGATTAATAACATATGCCAGCCTTGGAAGGGGATACGGAACAATGAATACTTATGATTTGTAAAACTAGATTAACCGTCTAACTAAATAATTTCTTCCTCATGCAACAAACATATTAATACAAAACTGACGTTTGAAAAAAGAATACCGCATCAGTTGCAGATAAACGTTACGGTTCCATGTGTAGGTATATTTTGCGAAAAAAAAAAAAAAAAAAAAAAAAAAAAAAAAAAAAAAAAAAAAAAAAAAAAAAAAAAACAAACAAATAAATCAAGAAGGCAGGTGAAACACTCCACGCTAGACCGAAGGAAAGCTTACCAAATATTTACAAGTGCCTCAAGTGGCTTAAAACAAATTCTCCAATAATCTCGCCTCGACTTTGTACTATTGTTTACATTGAATTTCGCTACTGCCTCCCTTTTTGCTTGTATTTTTGTGGAACGCCACTCAAATTGTGTTTGATTTCGTTAGACATAAAGCGTTAGCAAACATTTAACCGACTTGTATCGGGTTACACGTTTCTTATATTTTGCTGTTGGCTTCTATGTTAAATATGTATCCTTTGACATTTTCTTTTGATACAATTTCCTTCTAGTATTTTACCGCAATAACCTTTGAAAAGGGTCAGTATTTATTAAATTCCTTTTTAACATGCGACTGTTCATATGAAACATTTGTGGTGACATAAACTAAAATAACAAAAATGTTACCTAAAAACCTTTCCTTATTCATAAGTTTAATTGAATACATCCACTAGCTAATACGAAACATATTTTCTCTCGCTTTTTTCTTTTCTTCCCGTGATGATTTTGACAGTGTCCCGATGAGTGCTTACATCGTCGCGAGAGAGTCATTAGTCGGCGGGACATCTGGTTCACTCATAACACTTCTTATTGATGGTTTGTATTTATCAGTGACTTTTAACTTTACGTATTTAGGAGACTGTACATATTCAACTAACCGTATACAAAGATTTTAAGCAAATTACATTTACATAGCTGTAAATCTCAAATCACATAAATCAAAAAAGTCTCAAAGACTTAGATTTTTTATTTTGGTATTGTTTACGAACATATTTGATAACTACCATTAACTTTGTCCTAAAACAACATCTAGGACACTTGAATCTCGGTATAGTGAACAAAGAGTGTCACTATTAACAATAGAAAAATGTGAAAGACAACTACGAAAGAGGCAACTAAAAATCACTTTACAAAATATCATATTTCAAAACAATTTGACGAAGAAATCACAACAGTATTCACAAAGACAAAGAACACTCGAAAGGGAGGCATATCAAACTCAATAAATAATTCTCTCGGTTGCGACAAATGAGGTCATATGTTTCTCCTTTAGGTTTTTTTCTTCGACTTCCCGCGGGATCATGTGTCTTCTATTTCCGTTAACGTATCGACTGAACAATTTGCTTCTTTAATTTTAGAATATGTTCGCTGTTTAGTGTATTGCGCCTTGGGGATCATTAAATTTTGGAAGTTGTGTACAGATGGAGATACACATCTGGAAACTTTTATTCTCTAATTTTTTTCTTAACAAATTACTGTAATTTGTTCTGTGTGTGTTTAATATTACTATTACCATTAGTTAGTGTGATATAAAGCTTGGATGTCACTGGGCACCAGTTATGAGAATTAATGGACTTTTTAAAATATTTTATTTTTTAAGTTTTCTATTAAAATTACTTATTTGTAAAGTCTGAACGAAACAAAATATCTAAAACACATTTACACTAAGAGCAATTACTCTTGTTTTTCGTTAAATCTTCAAAGGCGTTTATCCTTTTGTACTTTGACCTATTTAAATCATCTAGAATTAAAAGCAAATAGATGTTCCATCGTATTTACATTTGCAATTTGGCACACATTGCTTTTGAAGTTTCAACTTTATGTGTTCAGTAAGAGAGCTTTAATATTTGATGTACAAATGCAAGTGGGAGTTTTTGGTGGCATGGAACAGTCAATCTTAACCTTGGGAACATTTTATGGTTCTCTTTCAACTCCGACCGAGCAATAAACATGTCGGCAACAAGTGTTAGAGCGATTGTGGTGGGCACACGTGTTTGTAAATACACATTCTCATTGCATAATTTTGATTGAATCTGATTGCATTACTTGGTGTGCGGTTTAAGCTACTGCTTACTTCTTTCTTGATAAACTGTATCAAATGTTAAATCTTACAAAAATGTTGTTAATTTAAGGCCGCATACTGAAACAAAGCTAAACTTAAAACGTAAGAAAGCTGGAGGCCTGCGCTGGATTATCAGTGTTAATTGGAACTGGCCAGCGCAGTAGCCAACCAGCACAGGAAGATTGGGCCGATTTAGTTTGCGATGTGCCAATCCAGCACCAAACCAACAAGCACTGAACATCACTAACACTCCCCGACTTACGAATCTGTCAGTACTTATCGGTCTAGAGGCTTAATGGCCTAGATTAACTACTCATGTCACTGAATAGATAGTGAGATATTGATTTCTAGGTTATAATCAAAATACTTAATCGACCTAAACCAAGACCAAAGTTGCTTTAAGAAAGAGCAATTTGAAAATGGGGTATAAAAGCGTCTTGTTTACTTGTAAAAGTAGTTCGATTCACAAAGTACTACATTGTGAAAAACCTTTCTGAAACAAACCGTTATTGCGTGGTAACGATAACTGTTTACCGGAAACCGTGAAGTGCTCGTGTGAACAAAGATACAATAAATATGTTCTCGTATAAATAAAATCAATCGTCCGTCATAGCCTTTGAAAACATAATATTTTTAGTTCGTAAGTACTATGTAACGGTCGACGTTTTTATTACAGGGATAAAATGTGTTTGTTTTGTTTCAAATATAATTTATGGAGGCCTGTGATAATAAACGTGATATTTTTTGAGAGATGTCTTCTTGGGGATATTAATATTTATAAATGTTATATGTAACAGCGTTTCTTCGAATTTTACTTTGTTTGATGTATTTACATTTTGAGTAGTCTAATAAAGTAATGAAAAGTCATAATCAATAAAAAAGAGCTAGGTTTAGAATTAGGTTAGCCTAGTAAGTCTTGTTTATAAAGTGAATTGGAAACATGTTTCGCGGGACCCGAGAATTGAACCTTAATGGCCGAAACTGCGTTAAGCGTGCGACCGTAGCGTGCACCCGCCGCGTGCGATTTCATACAAAAGTGAACCGTCTCGTGCGCCCGTCGCGTGCGGCTTCATACTAAAGTGAACCGTCGCTTTTGTATGAAACTGCGACGGATTACCAAAATGAATCCATTCCAAGTTTACGTAATGGTAAAGTTATGTTTAAATCTAACAATAAAAATCATCAATAATTTGTAAACGTCAAAATCTAGCCAAAATTTTCCAATACTTAATCCTAGCTACTTCTATTTATAAACACGAGACCTCCCACATGTAATATCATGAAACCATAATAACCATTGAATTGAGTCATTTACAGTAAACTAAAGACATCGCGTCGTATATCAAATTGTTGTTTAAGTGAACGTTCACAATAACATATCATGTTACACGATTACAATTGGCTAAATTCAATAATATCAAGTGTTATTTGATAGAAATACGACTCCAACTGGGAAATGCGTTACCACTCCTGTGGGTGTGATCTCTATTCAATATTGTGCCACAAATACGACTGATAGTTATTGCTTTTGTAATAACTTAATATCGATAAAACTTTCGGAATATGAGTAAAGTGTTTTTGTTCTTTTAATCCTATTGATTTACACTCTCAAATAACTTATAGTCTGACAATTTGGCGATTGACATTGGAAGGTAAACTTTGCCTGTTGATCACGTAGTATCACCATTTATGTGTTCTGCGAAATCACTTACATAGTATAAAACAAAGTCGCTTTCCGCTGTCTGTCTGTCCCTATGTATGCTTAGATCTTTAAAATTACGCAACGGATTTTAATGCGGTTTTTTTAATAAATAGATAGAGTGATTCATGAGGAAGGTTTATATATGTATAAAAAATTCTCAAAAATCTCACGGGAACGGACACAAGGCGGGTGAAACCGCGGGCGCGGCTAGTTTGAATTAAATAAACGTAGTCGACTGTCAACTAAGCTGTTATAATAAAAAATGCTATATCCATTGCGTATGCGGCGTTTGCTCAAACAATGTCCCATCTCCTCAACAACCCCGCGCATGCCGTCAGCTGTACACGCGATGACTTGTTTCAGGCCTCCGATCACGCCATTGAAGTGACATTATTTAAGCAAGACATTTAAGAGAAATGCTCATCGATTCGCTAAGAAGATGAACTAAGCTGTCAGTTCTAAGCTCTAAGTATCTAAGCATTTGATTTACTCTATACTCTCAAGACAAGGTTTTTCAATGTTACTTATTCGATAACGTCATAAATAAACTTCTCTGTTAGTATTCTAGAAGAGTCAGTCACATTGAGTATGCACCACTTCAACACGATAAAAAGGCTATAAAGTTGAAGTAAACTGGTTGCCAGTCAAGTTTGCTTATAAAAAGGGCGCCACTGTCGCACATTTCAATACTTATTATTACAATAATACACCCGGATAAATTCACTTACGGTTAATGAGACCCAAAGTAAGCTCTAAGCTTGTATTGTGGAATCTAACTCACTGATACTAATACATATACATACACAAATACTTTATAAGAATATAATATAATTGTCACCTCGACGTCGTCGTCAACAACTATGTCTTCACATATTGTTGACTCAGGGCGGGAATCGAAACCGCAACCCCCAATACAGTAAGCGCTGTCACTGCCACTGTGCCAACGGGCTAGTCAAGAATGTAAGTTTGTCGAGTTTTAGTTCTCCATTTCGCCGCAAGCTAGCTTTATTGGCGTAGAGTTTAGCTAAGATCAGGTATGCGAAGTGTAGGTCCGCAAGTATTCCAAGCGGCTGTTAAGTAAATTACGTGGTAAACTAGGATTCAATCTTTACTTATATGCCTTAGAAGGTTTAGTGGGATAATGGAGTTTTCAGGAAATTGATTTTTGCTTTTTAATTTTACTTAGACCAAAAGCAATTAATAGAAAGGTAATAATGAGTATAATGCTTAAGGCGGTTGAAAAGCTCCCAAACCAGAGCTATCCACTTGACTGACCTATTTGAAATTAATGAATAAATGAATGACCTGCAAATATTTATTAGTAGGTTCCTACGTAGATAGTAACTAGCAGCGCCCCGCGGTTTTACCCGCGTTGTGCCCGTTCCCGTGGGAATTTCGGGATGAAATGTAGCCTATAGCCTTCCTCGATAAATAGACTATCTAAACTAAAAAGTGAAAGAATTATTCAAATCGGTTCAGTAGTTTCTGAGATTAGCGCGTTTAAACAAACAAACAAACAAACAAACAAAACAAACTCTTCAGCTTTAAAATATTAGTATAGATAATTTCACCCATACAAGAAGATATTTTCACTTTCATAAAACGCAATTTCACTCAATTCAAACGATAACGTCGTTTGAAACCATTTTTACAAATAAATCGGTTGAATTTCCGACTTTGTGATGTCAAAATCAATGTGCGAATACTTTCCTAAAATCCATAATGTGGTTTATATGTCGCAAACTACTACAAACTATTTCATAAACTATCTTTGTATTAAACGGGAAATTGATATCACGAATTCTCTGAAATGTTTCATTATAATTTCAGTGATATACGTACTTATAATAAGTTGTCGAGTAATTTCTATATAGTTCTACCTAATATATTGAAATATAAATTACTGTTACCAAAGTAAATGTAACTGTAAACTATGATATTTATAATAGTAAAAAAATATTTGCCTGTGCCATTTCCCACTGCTGGACAAAAGCCTCTTATCTCGCTGAAGATATCAGTACAGTAAGGAGAATTAAGGCATAATCACCACGCTTGCCTTATGCGGGTTGGTGACCTCAAACCCGAGCCATATTTGAAAACTAGGAAATGTTTTCGTATGCAGGCGAGTAAAAAATGTATTTCCTTATTAATAATTCCTTCAATATGTATTTCTCTAAAAAAAAATTATTTTGTTAATATTCGATTGAGCTACGCTACTATCAAACTATCTGTCAACTACTATTTAAAAACTACGGTGCTCAAAATATACAATGTATACATCCAAGACTAAACACTCATATCATAACACGTTGAGGGTGAAAATTGTGACAAAATTATCTGATAACTTTCGAAAAGTCACAGCAAATCCTTTATGAGAAGACTTAAAACTAAATTTTAACTTGTGACGCTAACTACACTATTACTTTACCAACAAAACAAAGAGTAGGAGCACTGTTGTATAGTCAGCATCTAATTACACTTCATAGTAGATAGAGATATTGTTCGTAATATTAATTATTTCAGTCGTACTCGCGCTTGTTATAATATGTGTATTCATAGAGGCGCTTTCTAATTAGAGAACTTCTGTCTAAACAGTAGCACATACAAACTGTTCTTGTTGTGCAATTTGCAATTTGAGACCCACTTCTTAGGGTAGAATTATGCTAATTTATTAATTTGGGTCTAGGAAGGAAAAGTTTGCACTTGGGTGATTTCTCTCACGCTGATGTTTAAAGTATTAAAACCAAGATAGAGCTCAAGATAGAGTTACGAGTATATATGAAATAATACGGATATTTATAAAACGACTTTAATGAGAAAGTTTGCAGCTTATTTTGGGTGTTTTAAGTGTTTTATGTTTATGTTATTTTCAAAAAGTGATAATTCAAGACAATTAGTAATGAACTCTTAAGCAAAGTGGGAAGTCTAGGTTCGATTTCCAGTGAGAGCATGAGCATGTTTCTGATGTCATATTTTTCAATTGAATCAAAGCCTTGGAGTGAAACTTACTACCGTTAGAACAGTTTGATAATCCTCCTCACTCTGACTGATATCTTCAATGAGCTACAAGCCATTGCCTTGTGAGGTCGTGTAAACGACAAGCTTAAAATAAAAAATCCTAGAACACAATATTAAAATTAAAACATTCATAAAGACCGAGCACAAAGCACAATCTTAGCACTGTTTTATTCTATTCATCTAGGAAATTAAAATTCTAAAACTCATTTTAAAAATCCCATTGCCTTTTCATTTCCCTGTACAAGTGAACGACGGGGACCGGTGTAGTGCAGTGTATACTATAAAATGTCTTGTTACTACTGAAATGGCTGTTGAAATATAAAAGAGTGTGTAAAACAAGGAGCAGAGCTACATAGTTTTATGAACACTGCCAGCAATAGTGGCGAGAATAAAATGAAAAAATAAAAACGGACATGCACCGTTTAAAGTCACAGGAGCCAAAGGAATGATGAATATTACAACTAAAGCCAGTTCTGAGCCAAATAAGAAATACTTGTTTTCTTAAATAAAACTATGTACCTATTTGGCTTTTGTTGCTATTGTCTTGTTTAATATTTATGATGCGTTACCGAATGAGTGCTTTGTTAGTTCAACTGGAAATTATATTTAAACATCCTTGGTTACGAGCATTTTCCTGTTATTTGGGCTTGCGGAAAAATTGTGAAGGGTGGTGATCACATTTTATTATTCTCGATATTAAGTAAGTTCGAGAAGGTCAGTGGCTTACCCTGGGGTTGGAGTTTTTAGACCACCTAAAGGCTTCCGACATGGTCTAGCGATTGAAACAACCGGGACCGACCATTTAACGTGCCCTCCGAAGCTCAATATTAGACTGATACTTCTATGTTTTTATCCGCTGGTACTCTGGTACCGGTATAGTGAGTGATTTTAATATGAATGTATGGAAAAATAAGGTAATTAGTTAAGTTATACTAAATGAAACGGGTCTGTATCGCGTTAGATAATTAAACGTATTTACTAAAATACGTACCCGACGTTTCGAGCGGATTACACCGCTCGTGGTCACGGGAGAACTGAGTTCTGAGTTCTCCCGTGACCACGAGCGGTGTAATCCGCTCGAAACGTCGGGTACGTATTTTAGTAAATACGTTTAATTATCTAACGCGATACAGACCCGTTTCATTTAGTATAATGAGTGCAAATCGTGTGAGTTTAAAAAGTTAATTAGTTAAGTGTCGATGGATTTGTCGATGGATTTCTCTAGGCAGCATTAGGAGAGAAAATCCAATAAAGTTTATAAAAGGATAATCGATTTTGGATCTGCCGGAGACCTAAGCCAAACCGAACAAAATTAAAGGTCAAATGCTGCACAAAAATATATTCATTAAATCATGCCATACCATCTTTCTACGCGAGTAAATCTACAAGGCATTGCTAGACATAAATAAAATTACCACCAACACTGAACATATTCTTATTTCAATCCTGGAAAATTAAAACATATTATGACACTGACAAACATATCATGTTAACACACCGTTTCGTAAACTAATGTTTCATTTTGTCAATGTGCTACCAACAGACTGTAAATTGAACAAGGTGTATGAATCACTTCGTGAATCAGAGCTCAGAGATTAATGTATATGCAGTCTAAATTAATAATTCGTTTATCTAAATTAATTGCTAAAACTTTGTTTCTTTTACTATTGTAAACAAAAATAGGAACTATAATAATGCAAGTGATTAATCAGTTTTAAGGAGGTAATACTTTTTTGTAACTTAGCACTTTATTTATGAAATAAATTACCACTTAACAGAATTGATAACTATTTAATAATAGTTGAAATATCCTTTCAAGAAATAGATAAGTAAGTGGAATGAGGGTTTTCTGAAATGACACCCACTAGGTGGCAGCACTGAGACGTGACGTCCAGAAATCTGTCATCAGTGTCATTTTCGGGAAACGGTAAGTTATTATCCCTAGGTCTGTTATGTTATCCCTGGTTAATTTCGTCAATTTTGGCATATTAAGTGATAGCTATAGAATGTGGTGTAGAAATCTTTCATCGAAAATCATAATCGACTTTGAGTGCGACATTAAAAGTTACCAGAATTGGCGATACATAGTCTCAGTCACATACTTTCCTATGTTTACCTACTGTAGAAAAGAGACGTAGTTATTCTTCTGTTTTTATTAACATATTAATATGGTGGTTATCACTATACACGGTAGGTATAAGATGAAAAGAAACTGCTGTATAGTCTGTTAAGAATATAAATATCCCTAATGTCTAAGGAAGCGGTCTTCCTCATAAACAAACGCATAAAATAAGGAAACTAAATAATATACTCAATAAAAATCAATGCGTGCCTGTGGCCCACAACATAAAGTTGACTTTATAGCCAGGATTATCTTTAACAAAAACATTGGAACCGAAACGATCAACTGACATTCCACAAATATCCTGAAAATCACTGAAAACGCTCGTTAAAACGACAAATTTCTTCTCCAGACGACATAAATTTAAACAGTGTGTTAAAAGTTTATTCATATAATGTAGACAAAAGATTTAACTTATAACATATTATGGACTATGAACACTTAGCAGTTTCGATTTTAATAAATAAAGGGGAGTAGAAAGTTTTATAGCGTTTTCAAAACTATTAAAATATTGTTTGTAATCTATATATTATGTATGTCGGGGAAACAGCGATAATTATCCCACTATTGGGGTCATGTCACATCAGGATAAGCACGAGCATTATACCGCCAATACAACATCAGATATCTTATGATTCCTAGGTCTTGGTCTTGAAATAATAACTCACAGGACTTCATTACAATGACATTGCTTGTATTTTACACACGATCATCATGGATTACAGATTACAGTTAGGATACGTCTAGATTCAATTAATTGATGGAACCTAAACGACCTCCCTTCACCCCATTAGTCGTCCTGTCCACGCCATAGAATATCTTTTCCCTATTCTATACTCGATTCGCAATACGATCGTGATGTCGTCAACACCTCATCCTTCCAATCTACGTTTACCATCTGATCACAATACAACCGTCTCCATTTCCCTCCAAAACTCTAATGTCTCATCTTTTCATATCATAGACTCACTCACTTACTGCCACAGACCACCAAACAAGCTCACATCCCTCTATCGAACAACTGTCATCCGTCATAGTGCGTAACACCACAGACTTAACATAGTCTATTCTCATACCACAGACTACACCACGAAGATAGAACTCACGTCACGGAATAACAACACTACCGATTCCATCAGTCAACTGAATTTACAAACTACTCTTAAACTTCTACAGACTAAAAATAATGTAGTGACGTTATAAACCGCTATCTGGTGTGGCGCCACTGATGCCACGCTCCGACACGGCCATCCTGCTAGCACACGTCCTCGTGTGTTGGCTAACCTGCACAGAAATAACCAACGAGAGTATTTGTTCGCCTCGGCCACTTCTGACCAATCATATTTCTACACACACCTCAAATAAAGAAACTTCGTAACTGTATAGTTTTTTCTTTTAAATTACTCGAATAAAACCATAAAAGAGCCATAAGAAAATATCAACCAGAGCCATGTACCACTGTCGCTTGTAACAACAAATTAACACAATTTAATTAACCACACAAATCTAAACTTCACAAGAGTAAGCCCCTCTATCGCCACGGCTCTCTAGCCGACCAGCAATCGCAATTGCTCTCACTATGCATATCCATCAAGTGGATCGCCCATGTGCATCACCCTGTGACTGCCGAGTCTACTCCTGGACTCTATGGTTCCTCCAGAACCCGACCTCCGCCAGAGTTGCCTGCTACCGCGTACTCACGGACTACAATGTAGACACCGATTTCTACTGAGCTACGGCTACACGACAACCTCTGGTACGGTCCAACACAATACGGCCGATAGAGTCCTTACTCGAGTTTCCACCAAAACAAGTTTACTCATCCTCATCAGAATCACTATTAACATCAACTTCGACTGGTACATGACCTACTGGCATCTTGCGTAAGAAATCACAAAGTAAATTATGATAACGTTTCTACCAAAACCCTGAGGCCAGCAACAGTGACAGACTCTGGTTCATTATTCACACACAATTAACAATTTAATCACAATTGATTTGCTACTGAGCCCTTACTCGTGGTCACAACACAAGATTTAGCAAACGCATTTGCCCTTTATGCACTTCCATTTCGGAATGCCGAGTCGTCCCATGACTCTACGGTCTTCGCTACCAGGCAAGACCCGACCACACTACCCAGGGCTACCACCTACTGCCTACCCACGGACTACTACAAGTAGTAGACACCGATTTCTAACGGGCTACAGCTACGGCACCCTGGTGCGGTCTCAGACTGACCCACCGACATAAAAACCCAGTAACAATCAACAGCTTAATCAACCTCACTGTCTCCACCTTCGTCCGAGTCAGCTGTTACCCGCCCCACAGGCATCTTCCTAACATGATCATGTGCATACTTGTAAGTACGTTTAGAGTTCAAAGCTTTTCAACGTGTAACGATCACCATCGTTCGCTCACTCCTGACCTAAATAACTCTACTTCAACAAAAGACTTTCACATTGCTTATCTCAACATAATACTAGAACATCGTCAGGCACAAGTACCCATTAAAAATCAAATTAATCTCAAATCAAAGTAAAGGTCAAGTGTGTGTGTCTCTATTGTCCGGCTATCCCCGTAGCCCTAATACGCAGTCATCCCTGTGACTGGCTGTGATCATCCCAGTGATCACCCATAGCCCTGATCATCCCTGTGATCAGCCGCTCCTGTGATCATCCCAGTGATCACCCATAGCCCTGATCATCCCTGTGATCAGCCACTCCCGTGATCATCCCAGTGATCACCCATAGCCCTGATCATCCCTGTGATCAGCCGCTCCTGTGATCATCCCAGTGACCACCCGTGATCATCCCCGTGACCACCCAGACTCAAGAGGACACGCACAACTAGTTACCACACAGTCAAAAGTGACTACAGTTCATCCTCACAAGGCTCAGAATCACTAACAATGGGTACTTGCCCTTCAGGCATTTTCCTATACCAGTCAATGACACTATATTGTGTACTCGTTCTCCTCTAAACCTCGCGGCCACAGTAATTTGCACTCGCTCGGTCAACCTGACTATTAAGAAGCTTGTTCTTCCTTAAATTCTTGATTTCAATCAAAAGTTAATTACAATTATTATCAATCGGGAATCTTCAATGCTATGTAACACATGAATACTAGGTACCACGTCATTTTCAACTTTAACTTCAATAGACTATTAATCTCAAATGCACATTACAATATGAGCCATGAGTAAGTAACAGTAAGCTTGTCTAGTCACGTCTAGTCACGGCAACCAGCCGACGAGCAATCACATTGCTCAACAACACACGGTCTCAGCAGACCACTCCACAGTACGGTCAATCCAGACCACGACCATCGCCGAGTTCGAACATTGAACTCAATAAGTCAGATAGTCACATGAAACCCTTACTCATACTCTCATATTTTACAACGGAATAAACATCCAAAATACTTTCAATAAGCTTTCTACTTTATCAAGTGGTACGAAGATTCACTACAAAACTCTCAATGTTAACTGACTCAAATATCACAAAATAGCTCACCGGATATTTCCCAACAAACCAATCATTACCGCAATACATCACCAATTTAACATCCAATGTGAATTTGTCGTGATAGATTCTTGAACAATTTGGAATGCCGCAACCCCTCATATTCCTCAGGTAACAGGACCGAGAAGAGAACCACGCTCCTCCCTAGACGAGGTTCATCAACGCTCGCAATAATTACCAGCATTGAACCAACATGAAAATAAGAAAACATATTAGAACATATCACATTACGTACAAGATTAAACTTGACTCTTTCGGAAGCTCATAATTACCTTCTTAACTCCACAATAGAGTAGAAAACTAACTAACTATACTCACAGAACATTCCAAGTTTTATAACCAATTGCAAAATAAACATTACGTAAAGCACCATAGTCGTTGGGATGATGATTCAGACATATCTCTGAATACCACGAGCTTCATAATCCAGTGGAGGGTACATGAATTTCAATCCCGTCGTCGTCGTCGCCGTCGTCGTCGATAATATGCACTAACGAGCTCAGCTTGCAGCTCTCAATATTCTTTCATCTTATCATAAACCTAGCTCCGTGGTTGAAATGGTTTATGCTCGTCCACCCGTGGGAATATAGCATCCTTATCATTCTCTGTTGGAGGCTCAGTGGCCAATAGCGATCCTTATCCCTCTGCTGGAGGCTCAGTGGGCAATAGCGATCCTGATCCTTCTCTGTTGGACGCTCGGTGGGCAATAGCGATCTTTATCATTCTCTGCTGAACGCTCGGTGGGCAATAGCGATCTTAATCCCACTTCTGATGTCGGGGAAACAGCGATAATTATCCCACTATTGGGGTCATGTCACATCAGGATAAGCACGAGCATTATACCGCCAATACAACATCAGATATCTTATGATTCCTAGGTCTTGGTCTTGAAATAATAACTCACAGGACTTCATTACAATGACATTGCTTGTATTTTACACACGATCATCATGGATTACAGATTACAGTTAGGATACGTCTAGATTCAATTAATTGATGGAACCTAAACGACCTCCCTTCACCCCATTAGTCGTCCTGTCCACGCCATAGAATATCTTTTCCCTATTCTATACTCGATTCGCAATACGATCGTGATGTCGTCAACACCTCATCCTTCCAATCTACGTTTACCATCTGATCACAATACAACCGTCTCCATTTCCCTCCAAAACTCTAATGTCTCATCTTTTCATATCATAGACTCACTCACTTACTGCCACAGACCACCAAACAAGCTCACATCCCTCTATCGAACAACTGTCATCCGTCATAGTGCGTAACACCACAGACTTAACATAGTCTATTCTCATACCACAGACTACACCACGAAGATAGAACTCACGTCACGGAATAACAACACTACCGATTCCATCAGTCAACTGAATTTACAAACTACTCTTAAACTTCTACAGACTAAAAATAATGTAGTGACGTTATAAACCGCTATCTGGTGTGGCGCCACTGATGCCACGCTCCGACATGTATATAAAATTCAAAGTCCTGACTGACTGACTGACTGATAATCAACGCACAGCCTCTACCGCTACACCTAGAAACATGAGATTTAGCAGGAAGGTTCAAGTGACGTAAGTGCACACTATGAAAGGATTTTCGAAAATTCTTAAGGGAACGGGCTCAATGCGGGCAAAGGCGCGGGGCGCTGCTGGTCTCAGATATATATGAAGCATAGAAGTTTGATTTAATGTTCCAAACATCGGTCTAAAATTGATTATCATAAGGATATCGTTATTGGCTGGAAAAGTGACTAAATAACTATTTACGACTAAGGAACATTGTGACACTTTGATTTTCAGACAGGGAGACATTATAACACTAACTTTTAGACATACATTATTGCCTCTCTACATTATGACATTTGGATACGTATTTAAATCACTTAATCAAAGGAAAGCCTAATACTGTAGTTAATATCCAATGCGATCAAACTGACACTCACTTGTGTCTTGAACTTTAAAACAACAAAGATATCACAGAAACCAGGTTTAGTTAGACAAGAACGCACAGCTGCCGTCTTTTTGTCAAGCTGTTAATGAAGATTTGTAACTGTCTGTTAACTTTAGTGTGGTCTCTACAACATAAAGAGATTTCTTCTTTATCCCACCACGCTCTAAAAAAAGAACAGATAATATAATTTACAACTCGCTTTGAACCGATTTCGCACTGACGTCCGAAGTATTCTCGAAATAATAAACGTGTGTCCGCAATAACGCTTGCATCTCGTATGAAGATATTTAATTTTATGAAGATGTACGTACGCCGCTCAAATGTTGATCTCGTCTAGACGGGCGGACAAGACAAACGAATTAATAAAAGGCCCCACAGCGTTCCAACTTAATGGGAAACTAACAGGCGTAAACTAAAACACATAAAACAATGCTAAACAGCCCGAGGCATCAAAACTACATATTCGATAGTTCGCCACCTGCCAGACTCCCAGCGAACGTTATCAAAGCGAAACGGTTTTCAATTTCCTTCTTATTTATAAATCACCTTTCCCGTTCAACTTTTTGCCAAGTACTATTTTGTTCTGAAACTTTGCCTTGTATGCTTGTGACACGTGTTTGTGCGTTTTTCGGGCGAAAAATTAGAGACGGCCATCACTACATAATTGAAGTGTCAAAAGTTATCTGATTTTACTTGCAAAACGCGTGGCGATATGAAATTTTTCGCGCAACCGAGATCGTTCGTTGGGAAAAAGAGAATTCGATATGAGGAGTATCTGCAATCAACATTCGACCTACATTCCGATTCATATTATTATGCACATACAAGTGTGAACATTTGGGTATTAAGGGGCTTTACTGCCGGTGTATAATTGCTTGCATGCTGATCAATAAGTATTGATGCTTAATTAATTTTAGAGATACTGGAAGTGCTGTTCAAATTGCGTTATTAGTTAAATTTAATTTTCGTCTGAACATTATCTAGTTATTGTGTCATAATTACTATAGGACGTTGCCAGTAAATTACTTTAGAAGACATAGAATCCATGCATGTTTGAGATCACCGACCCGCATTAAGCAAGCGTGGTGATTACACCCAATCCTCCGCCCTGTACCTACTGATATATTCGGTCAGATGAGAGGCCTTTCCAAGCATTTGGACATTACAGGTTAATTCTATACTTTACATCGAATTATTATTTACAGACTATACTATCGAAAGTGTACAATGTTTTAATATTAACATTCACTTTTTAAAAATACACGTTATTATTACCTTGACACCTTGGTCACTTTTTAAACTCATGAACACGTTTTAAATATCTAAACTGGTACGTACTTATTGATATTGAAACCATAAATTACTTCTACAACATGTTAGTACATACTACCTATTCTTCTTCATCGAGTGGATGGTCAACCTGACCAATCCTGGTGTCAGAGTTATTGAGCCGCCAAAGGCCTCTGACATGGCTCATGTAACGACTACTATATAACTATACTACCTATGAAAAATAATTATCATACGTATGAGCCAAACCAAGCTATGAGCTAATTACACCAAAACATACGGCACTAAATGATCTAATTAGAGTAATGACTTCGTTAACGGTACTTTAACAAGCCAAAATCAATGTACAACGTACTTTAGCAATTACCAACTACGGTAATTAAAATAGGAACCGGTGTGAGTGAAATTATCATAACATTTTTAGAGAGTTGAATTGATATTTTGTATCGATTATTATTTTACTTATATACTGGTATTGTTTGTAAACTAATGATTCTTCGTATTGGTTAGTCTTATTTTAGTGGCAAAATATGATCAATTTTTCTATGTAAAATGTGGGTATAGACATTCTGATACATGTTCTTGTGCATAATAACATTTTAAGAAAAATACTAATATCTATTTGTAGACCTTAAAGTATGTGCTACACTTTATCAAAGAACAATTAAAAAATGGCTACTAATCCAATCACTATTTGCTTACAAGATTTCTCAAAACAATTTAACTTCATTATAAAAAACCACAAAAACCCTCGTATTTATGAATTATTTTTCTTGAAAGATATGCCTAAACTTCTACCATCTTAAAACTCTTCAAATAATAACTTTTTGCTTCATTTTTCCTGAAGTCTCATCCATACTGAAGTTCCAAGGCAGAGTGCATTACTCCATTCGCCAGTCCTCATAGGCTTAGAAAGAGCTCATCAAGAATGCATGCACCTTTAGAGCCTTCACATCCGGTTATGAGACGGCTGTTGACTTTGTATGTGGAAAACCAACGTGTGTTTACGTGAATTTCCCTTCGTTGTAAAATTGTGTTTAAAGTGTTCTTTCTTTTTAGTCGACTTTGAAACAATAGGAACTCTGTAATCAAATAGATAAGTCTGTAAATAGATCTTAGTATAATAAATCAGTTTTTGAAGTTAACTTTTTTCAGTAAATGTTTTTCAATAATATAATGCATTAAAATAGGTGAAATGCAAATTAAAATCCCAATAAATGAAGTGGAACTAAGTTTTTTTCCAACACTTTAATTAAATTCTAGGGTTTGGTAGGTTCTATGGATGAATGTATATAGTTTCAACCCAAACTGAAGTTAATCAAATGAACAAGGATTTTTTCCTTCACCATCATCACTGTGGAGATTTTAGAGGTAATTCTGGGTTCATTGTACAGTACTGAGCGCAGTAATAACGCACGGAAACAAATATTAGCACAAACCCAGACGGACTGTAGTGGGAAGAACGAAAAACTCAACTCTTTATAAAACTGGCTTCAGTCGGATAGCAGTTTTTGTAATTATGTGGATTATAAACTTTTATTAAAGAGTTGTAGTATTAATTATATTTTTTTACCCTAGCAAGGCGTGACAGTCCTATCAAATGGTTACTAACACGAAATAGAGAAACAGTTAGTACTTCGCTCTTCCATTACTAATAAGCTTTCAGTAGAATAATTTATTGGATCTATAATTATCGAGATTTTTCTTTTACCTCAAGTCTTTATAGTTACTGACTGCACCAAAACAAAACCGCAACTTTACGCAAAAAACAAACCTTTTGTTTTAAAGAACACTGCAAATAAACCCCTCCAGAAAGCAATATTAAAATCTGTCCACACAGAGAGAAAAAATAGAAATATGAATTTCCCTTCACCCCAGTTAATGAGACGTGGAAAACGGCGCAATGTTTAATCTGATGTCATCGGGGATGCAATCTCCATCATTGTTTAGAGTGCACAGTTTAAACGATACCAACATTTTTATTTATTTTTACGTTAATTAATTTTATATTAAGTAGCTTTGGAGTGCTCTCGGAATGTCAACTTGGTTTTGTTAATTAGTATCTAGGTGGGGTCTGGTATTTCATTGCATATTTTGGGTTAATTTGAACTAAGAAGTGTATAAAGAGGGGTTGAAAGAAGATGTAAAGATATATGTATTTATTTAAGTTGCTTGGTGTCTTCGAAAAAGAAAATGGAATTTAAAAAAAAATTCCTGTTTACTATTTTTGTAATAATGTTACGGTAACGGTTGAATCATAGTTGAGACACATTTATATATATTTTGAGAGTAGACGAATAATTGAGAGTAGAGTAAATATAATCAAAAGCATTTTCTACTTGTTTAGACGGTAATTTTTTTTTATATAACGTATTCTAAAACTAGATAGTTGATTGCACTATTCAACTTAGTTTTATGCAAATGAATTCAGCAGTCAACAGTTTCTTTTCCACATTTCTTTACAAACATCATAAAGTTTACACACAACTTCTGTAAACTTCCTCACGATACTTTTGCTAACCTATTTTATTTTCCTCGTGGAGAAAAAAGTACAAGAGTATTCCGACACACATTATCGGAACACATTTTTCCCATCTGAGGAAATGCGATAACATGAAGCAAAGGATTTTATGTTCGAAGTTCCTTCGAGTCAGCTCAGCGTCCTGCGTTTATTACAGTTTCTTAATTACGTGAACCAGATTATTTTATTTGTTTTTGTTCATATAAATGGTTGTATAATCGAAAACATAAGCGAAAAAAGCAATAAAGGTCGATTTGGTTTTAACGTTTTTCTACATTATTTTGTATTATTTTGTAGTCGCGAGATCACCATACCAATTGTGTATTTATTTGAGTATCTTCGTTGTAGAGACTATAACATCTAATAACCCATTTGTAACATGTGGGTTTACTCCCATAATTAGGGTTATCTCCTATAATTAGTTCAAAGAATTTTGATGGTCTGTTCGAGGCACGAGTCACCACATAGGAATTATTGGTTTCAATAGTTCAAGATGTCCTATATCGCGCTCTATCAAAACCTGAAATCTCCTAGTCTCCCATACTATAAGTATCACAAACATAAAGGGAATTTATGTCGACAAACTCTAATCAAATATCTCAAACCAGAATTCAAATGTAATAAAAAGCACAATCCATTTAATATTAAATGCGAGCTGTGAACGATTACCCATTGTCTAGCCTACTAGCTCTGCGCAATGAATCAAATCTACTTGATCATAAAAACAATCAATCAGCATACAGCCTGATGTTAATACAATGATGCCTATACAAATTACTTGCCTTATACAAAGTCAGTAGGTGGATAGGAGTGTTATTAAATCAGTGTGATTTTAACTGTAGTAAGTTCAAGTAGGTTACTGGCCGACGTTGTGTCGAAGTTTTTAGACCGCCTTAGGGTGCTTTCAAATTATGCGTTTCGTGTCGGACCGCTGCGGTGCCGAAGCGGTGCGTTTGTCGTGTTGTGAACGTACGATCGTGTGTTTTCATACAAAACGAGCCGTGCGGCAACAGTGCGGCGTCGTCGGTACCGCGAAATAATTTTAGTACGCACTGTTGCCGCACGGCTCGTTTTGTATGAAAACACACGATCGTACGTTCACAACACGACAAACGCACCGCTTCGGCACCGCAGCGGTCCGACACGAAACGCATAATTTGAAAGCACCCTTAGGGCCTCTGACTTGAAACTGTAGTTAGTCACTGCTAAACAGGTTAAATCTTTCCTAAAGGACCACACTACATAAGTTTTACGTTCATTGAAACTCAGTAAGATCGATACAGTAAAGGAGAATAGAGATGATCATTTGTTTAATGTACTATAGGAATTACAAATCCGAGTCTCATACCAGTCTGTTATGACAATTTGTACGAGTATAGCAAGCGTACAACTGTCAACTTCCCCGATAGTACACGAGATTCGAACCCGGTTGCTTGGAATAAGTGACAGCAGGCATCTGATGCAACTATAATGTCGACGAGTTATTGTTTACATTTATGTAAATATTATGTTAAGTTAATATTCTGTATCCTTTTATTTTTTTCTTGTGTTTAATTTCTTGACTCATTAGGCAGTCCTAGAAGACTAAAAACGTAAAATTCCCGCTATTTTTACTAAATTTTAGCATATTCCTCTAAAAAATTCTAAGTTAGCTTAGTTTGTTAGCTAAATTGCCTATATTTATAAGCTTGGAGACCCTTGTCAAAGTAGGAAAGTTTAATTTGATAGCATGATGAACTTTGTTTGGGTTACTTTTTATGAAAACTACGTAATTTATTTACATACATAAGTTCTAAGTATTTAAGTATGAGGCCTATTTTTTAATACAAGTTATAATTTGATAAAAATTGTTTGGTTTAATATTTAACTTGTAATCATTATTTTAAGTACTATTTTTCTGAATGTACAGTTAACTGGTAACATTGAAGAGGATAGGTTGAGCTTGTGCGTTTAACTCATGCCTATGCGTTAATGAAAAACTCAAAACCAATCCATTAGTGGATCGAGACCGGAAGAAAATGACATACAACTATTGCAGGACAAAAGTTTTTCTTTCAGTTAAGACACAGAGACCAGAAATAGGTCATGATCGCTCAGCGTAAATAAATAAACAAGACATAAAAACAAATATAAAGTTAAAAACACTATCACTTGACAACTACAAACGTTCATCCAGCTTCCCAACGTCAATAAAAAATCTATTTTCATAACTCTTTCATTTGAACATGCAACACTTTACAAGTATGTGACCACTTAAATAGCTACCGCCCCATCAAATATTTAACGAGTCCGTCTTTATTACAATTTTGGCTCCAATCCAAGTGGATAACGAAGTGAGTCTACGTATGGATGATTGATAGCGCTAGGTTAACACCTCGTTGCATTCGTCTTGATTGAGTGTAGGCTTTTTGTTATGTTTGATCAACTAACCGATGGTATGACTGATTGGATGCCTTCAACGTTAATTCTTAAACAAGACTCCATTGTATTTGGTTGGGATACACACGGTTACATTGTGTAGATAACTTAGAAATGTTGGGTGTTTTCACATACGCAGGAAATTTTACTTTTTTGGAAAGATAGCTTAGAAAACAGCCTCGCTCATATTTTTCTACAATATAAACATAATTTGAATTGACTCACCAATTTGAATTATAAAAACTGTAATGGCAGAACTGTCATGCCTGGTAACCTAATAAATCTTCAATGATAATAATGGTGTTTACTTTTTTTTATTATGGTCGACGTGACGAGAAAGCATGATCTTACTAGAATTAAGTTAATTAAGTTATAACATTTCTTATTTATTTGCCAATTATCATAATTTATGAACGGCAAAAATCAAACACGTTAATAAAGGAATACAGATATTAAACATTTTTATGTTAAATTTAAAAAGGATATCATAAATTTAACACTAAAAACGGTATTAATATTGCCGAGAATATGTCGCAGAGGAAGGTTGACCAATAAATTAGGTGTCAAAAACGATTATTAATCCATAGCCGTAAAAATGTTGGTTTAATAAAATGACCGTGTGTGAATTAATTCTGACGCTTTTATTTGAGTATTGATCACTGAGTTATAATGTGTATTGCTAAATCATTTTTTATAAACGTGTGTAAAACTTTGATTTGCAAGTAATGATCTTATAAGCTTTATAGCAAGTTAAAACTCTCGAAATGAGAATCTGTTCTAAGTTAATTAGTTTCTCACGATGCGAATGTGTGTTTGATATTTGTCTTACCAATATGATTAAAATGTACGTGACTTAAGCGTTTTTTGAACTATCGGTATAAGTAAAGTATGAAAAAATGTGCTTGTTTTAGAGAGAAAAGAAGCAAAGGCAATACAATAATAAACACAGGTTGTTAAAATTTACATTTACAAAAAACATAAATACGATCTAAAAATAAGTCGGTTTAAAAATAAACGCACCAAATCGAACTAGTGACACAATAGTACAAACAAAATATTATTTACATAAACGTATGAATAAATCTTTTTATTTCGAATATAAATCCAATCAGTGGAAATCATAGCGTTACAGCCATCGCCAATCCGAATAAACATAAAGCGATTTGGAAACCAATAAAAATAGACATTGGAAAATCAATACTAAATAATAGCCCCCGTTTCAAAAGTTAGCTTTGGTACCAGTGAGCCTGCCAGCTTTGTTTGATTGATTGCAACACAAACACAGATTTTTTTCATTCGATCTGTTCTATCACGGATGTTTGTCTGAACGCCGGGGATTCTCTTTTGTTATGTAACTTTCAGGAAGCAGATTTTCCTTTTTTTTAAAATAAACTCGCTGAGTTTTTTAACGCTGCAAACTTTGTTTTCATTAACAGACGCCATCTGTGTTCCATACTCGAGTTAAAGCCTCCTAAGACTCTCTACAAACAAGTTTTCTTCAAAATATTCTTTAAAATTAGTTATATTCTCATTTACCCCTGTTCAGTAAATAAGCAAAGTTGTATTACTATAGAATTTTGAATTCATGAAGTTACTGGATTTTTCTGAAAAATGTTTGGCAAACGAATGATAGATGTTGTTTTTGTTTTGTTTTGGACAACTGTTCATATCCAGCATATTCAGTAAGCGGTCCTCAGGGAAATAGGTTTACCCAAAAGTTGTACGAGAGTGATCATGTTATATAAAACAAAACGTTTTATTACGCTCAATTTTGCCCTCTTTGTAGAATAATTCAATATAAAGACATGTCTGTTCTACAATAGTGTCAAACATCTAATAATAGCCCGTCCACCGTTGACGCCATAAATCTTATCACCAAATTATTTTTAATTAAAAAATGTACGACACACATTCTAAAACGTATTAAAGGTTGACACTGTTCTAACGAGTGAGATCACTTTTGCATCATCGCCTGAGAATCTCAGCTATCTACACAATGGAGAGGGCAATTAAGAAATTTATAGTAACTACAATATGTAGGGCATCCATTATACTAACGATCACTAATTCGTGCCTCCAATCTCGGAAAATATACGTGTTGGTATATTCTTGTTGCTCTTATATTATAGTTGATTGTGTTTGATCACGAGAGATTTTCGGAAATTGTTTCATTGCTATTTTTATTATTTAATTGGGCTCTGACGAATGTTAGTACATTTTTTAAATCCAAACTTGTACGCCAATTGTGTGGTCCAAAAATAAACAGCATCGTAAGATATTTTCGAAACGTACGTACTTGAACCATTTACATTGTATGAGTAAACATTATTAAAATCGATTCTGGCCTTTGCCTAGAGTGCGTTCGCATTAAGCCTCCTCGCTGCATCCAAGTATAAAAGATGATTTGTTTAAAATGCGACCACTGCACTGGGCCGTGATGAATATCACAGCAACATATTCGAATAATGATCCTGCCTTGCACTGCATTCAATGGCATTTTGCATACAATATGGTAGATGGATTTATATTAAAATATTATGGCAAACGTCACTGACGGTTGCCCACCATCAATTATTCATTGCACACAGTCAATTTTCATTCAAGATAAACATTCAGATATAAGTACTTCAAATTTACAGATGCAGCCTCATAAATATTCAGATTACATATTATTGTTCTCGGCTTGTCTGTAATTAGATCGCCCACTAAAGGAAACAGCTTTTAATAAGTTGGTAGCGACAAGTTCCTAATAAATTATAGTGGTGAGAGCTCCAGTACATTCTATCTGGCCATTACAAGGAGCTCATTAGTGTAATGTTCGCTAGTTGTATCAGTGCTGAGTGATTTAATTATAGACTTCCAAGGAGTTTATGCTGCTTAAGTAGACCTAACGATTGATTTTGCAAAAAAACTTAGTTAATCTTCTTTTTCCGTAGAATATTTTCTACAGTACGCAGGTAATACATGATTCTCTAAACAATACACAATTATACATATTGGTGTATTGATGCATCACCAATTTAGTCAGACATATACAGATTCATCCATAATTTGATGTTATAACAATTCATCACACATACATAACCCTTCATAACACATACATAGGCAGGATTTATTTGTAATTGTCTCTACTCTAACATATGAACGTGTTACATTAGTATATTTAACCTCAACATTGATCACACAAGTGCCGAGTTCAATAATTTGTTTGCAATGTTCGCATCGAACACTTGACCTTACAATTGTATGTAATATCTGTTAGTCATAAATCAAACTTGAACACACATGATCAAAACTGACACGGATCTCATACTAACCTCCGACACATAACGAATACAAACTTTTTTCTCCGTAAGTGTTTGCTTCGAACGCGGCAATAAAATGTTTATGATTATAGCGTTCATGGAAATAAAATTGTGTGATCAGTGAAAGGAGTTATAGGCATGAACAGGAAGCGATCTCGTAAGAAAGCACTCTTTGATATGGTTCTGTATATATGTTATTTCATTGCCTAATCAACTTTATTTGAAGAAATCATATTTATTTGATTCTATGCCCGAATGTTATGGCAGATACTTATGTTACACTTTAATCAACCAAAAATGCTATAGGAGGTGTAATAAAATTTTCCCCGTTTTTAGGTTAATTTTCTTCATAATTTTATTTGAAACGTGTGTTTCACGTCATCATCGCGATATATTTATTTTTTATATAAGACGACCAGGCTAGGAAACTTCCAAATATAGAAACCACGCTTTAAGGGGTTAAAATCAAGGAAGAGACTTCAACCGTGTAAACCAAATCCGGAACACTAAAAATGATACACTTAACACGTTCCAAACATTAGTAACACAAGTGCATAATGGTATAGTAACAAATTGGCAGCCGCACTAACATTGATAGATGGGTCGCGACGTGCGCTCGAAACAAAGGCCAAAGTGTTGGTTGCAATCATGCAGCCTATTCAGTGGAACATGGAGCGAGAAAATCAGTGTTCATAATGTAGTAGACTTTATGTGAAAACTGATAATATATTTTAATGAAATATAGCATGTTCCTACAGCGCAAAATAAAGATGTCGCGTAAATATCGCAAATAGACTATTTTTGTATTATTTGTTATGATTTCTAGTTTCTGTGTAAAGCAGAAGTTATATTTATTTGTCAGTAGAGTTTATAGAGGTATTGATATATTTTATCTGCATTTTAAATTGGTTGCCAGTCTATTTCATCTAAAACGTAGCTGCATTTGTGTTGATCATTGGATTTTTATGGGCGGTCTCTGGATCGAAACATCCGCTTTGAAATCCTGAAATAAGTACAATGTTTAAGTAATGATATCGTAAACTTGTCTACGCATTGCACATTTCGATCTTATGACAGTAGGTGGTCAACATAAATATGCATTTTCCCATAATATTGACAAAAACAGAAAAATTAGACATTTTAGAATACCTATAGTGCTAGCTATTCATAGACGAGTTATGTCACATCCATTTATAGCTTTTTATTCCAGGAAAACCACACTGGCACGCGAGCAAAACTCATTCAGCCAATTAGGCGTAGGCAGTGTTGCAACCAATCATCGTTTGACACAAGTCAAATTGGAGTTTGAGCGATTCGGTTTGATTGATACAAATCGAGGTCATCGACTGATTTATCAGTGCAATATACGATGTGTTTAATAGCCTCCAATTAACTTTCATTAAGCCGCAGTCTACGATACGAGAGCCATAACCGAGATCTAATTAAACTTAAATGAAAACAAATACGAATGATATCGATGATGGTTCTCATGAATTATATTAAGTATCGATACAAATGTGATTTTAACTGCCTGTTTTATCGGAATTGGGAAGTTTAATATTTGTGATGATTTGTTATTTAATAATTTATCATCATAATTTTTACCCTTCCTGCCATTAATGGGAGATCGATGGTGCTGAACGAAATTACATTTTTTGACTTCTGATGATAAGCAACTGAGTTACAATACTTTATCCATCCATCATTTAATTGGGAACTCATGTTGGACAATCGACTGTCAAAAATACTAGAACAAACCGCCACCCTCACAAAAACGATACAGCAAAGAAAATAGCGGTTAAATGTAACCATCGATCATAATGGTATGTTTATTGTGCGCAGCGGACGCCAGAATATTATTTACATTGAATTGATGAGCAATCCAAAGGCTAACACTGTTTGACCTTCACCCTGACGGCTTTGTGAAAGCAACTCCAATGAGCGAAAAATTTACTATCGTCAATCGTGAATGGATATCTGTCCGTTTGGATTTGCACCCATTAGGGTATAGGAATGTAATGGAGACGAGCAGGTCGCAATTTGTTCACAGAAATTTATGTTTCTAAATAACGATGCAGCAGGTTTTTTAGTGCGTTCAGTGGAAAATGAAGCCTAGTTTTAACGTTTATTTTGAGCCATTATTTAGCTTTTATGAGTTTAGAATCCGTTGTAGCTTCTAGGAAATTTATGGGTTGCCGTATATCTATTCTAATGTTTTATATTTGCAAGCTTATGTCTAAATTGCTGGCTGTTTCTTGTGATTTCATATTCTGGAATTAAACAAAATGCTTTACTAACGACAGACTGAATAATACTTGTTTATTAAGTTAATTTTAATTACTAAAGGACGGATTGCACAAGCATTATTAAAATCTCAATATGTTTAAAAAACAAATGACGTTCGTTTCCAATAGTGTCCTATTGGTGCAATATAAAATACAATTTTGAAAGAACAACTTCTTTTTTTTAAACATATATAGGTACTAAATAGGTTTAAGAGTTCTAGTGCAAGCCTTCCTCAAAGATAAAAGTTGGTTAAGGTACTAAAATAGAGATATTGGAGGTAACAACACATCTTAAGGAAATACTGATACTTAACAAAATTTTATATTATTTCTTTCAAATTTTGGAATATATCCTGTTTTTTATTGTTAAGGATTTTCTAAATGTTTGGTCTCTTTACAAAAGAATGCTGCATGAATATCAAGGTTGAATATTTTAGGGCTACTTTCATCAATACCATATGAAGCTTTTAAAAATTTACAGTGTTGCTTAGTATGCAAGTCAAGTGGTAGCAATAGTAAATTTGAAAATTAAAATGATCTACTCATATCATTAATGTAAAAATGTTATGGGTCTTCACAATACCCTTGTTTCCATTAAATTAGTTTAATAGTGGTACTTATTTCCAGGAAACGATTGACATTAAACGAAGCGTTTCATTATATGAACAATTTTCAACATCAACTCATGAATTACAGAGACTGCAATCAGTCAATAAAGAATCCAATGTGAACTTCACAAACGAGAATTGTTCCCAGACCGAATGAACTGATGGTCTGTTCTTGAGATCATAAATCATAATATAGGAAACGTTCTGATATGAACAAACTCTAGCTGAAGTCATTACGGGTAATGAAATGACTAGATAAGATATTTGCATCGGAGCATATTAATGAATGTCGCGACAAGTCGTAATCAATTTATATCAATATCGCCAATGGACCGCTCTTGTTAGCCGGCATTAATATGAATTTTACTTGTAGGGTTGTCTCGTGACTGGAATTCCACAGGCTGCTACAAAATTCCACAAAAACCGTTGAATTTATTCTTACCAAAAACCTTACGTTTAGTTTTGTGTATTCCATGGATTAAAGCGCTGCAAAAAGTCGCAAGTAAATTTAAACTGAGGTTCATATCTAAAGTGAAGACAAGTCGAACTAACTTTTATAACGTTTCAATGAATCTTATGGATTATAATATCTTGACTAGTTATTTGAAAACTACTGTTCTACTGTCCTTGAAATAATTAAGCTCTAAGTCAAAACAGTAGGTTTGAACCAATAACAAAAGGTCAATTGAATTACGTTTGAAGGTAAAGATTTATCTGCACTAAATGATCTGACCAACAAGTGACATTGAAAGCAAGCATTGTCTGAGTGATACAATCAGTAATTAATACTATTGTTTACTTATCATAAGTGACAATCATGTAATGTTCATTATTTTATCTGATATCAATGTTTGCTCGTGTGCTCCAAAAGGTAATATAAAAGTGCTATACTTTCAACTGGTGACCAAAACTGTATTAATTTATTGACTGTTAAAAAACAAATATAGTGCAGTTATTACAACCTTTATCTAAGTTTCTCGTTGTTGGACATAGGCGTCCCAATTCCTCATATACTGTTAAACATCAACCAAATTATCTTAAAAATATTATTGGACAATTCTATTCATAGGAAAAAATGCAGATACAGATGAGTTTCATTATTTTATTATATGTTTGGACGCCGTCCCTCAACTCTTTGAAAGACTATCTTC
Source organism: Cyclophora punctaria (assembly GCA_951394245.1). Classification (NCBI taxonomy): domain Eukaryota; kingdom Metazoa; phylum Arthropoda; class Insecta; order Lepidoptera; family Geometridae; genus Cyclophora; species Cyclophora punctaria. The sequence continues at coordinate 7,107,736 of OX596177.1, forward strand.
AAATTTCATATTCTCAGTTAATTTAAATCAATTAAAGTTTCCCTTCGGTGTCAACCCTACCTATCATCTATTCGAATTAAGGCAGAACATGTGTGGCATCTGCCTATGCATCGGGGCTGGCGTCGTAAATACTCATATAGGCTGTAATAGGGACATGTGAATGTACTATGTTCAGGACATCTCGAGAACATGGTATTGTGCCTTACGTCTCTTGGTCTCTTAATTGCTTCCAAGTAGTTATAAGGTTTCTGGGGTTAATTACATTTGGATATGGTCATGTATCTTAATTTAGAGCTCAACCTTAATATATCAAAATTAAAGGTTTTACTGACGTCATGAAAGTTGTGTCAGAGTTCAAAGGACATTCAGGATAGTAATGATGACGCATAATCTTTGAATCCTGCTCAGAACTTTGTCCAGACTACTGATCGATCTTCTGGGCTATTAAACAAAAACAAACAGACTAAAGACACACTTGCGTAACTAGTTAGTCTACCTAAAGACTCACAAAACTAAAATCTGCAATGGTCCTTAGTCCAAATAAAAATACAAACATTACCTAAATAATTAAATGCAAATGAAGAATAAATTTGAATTGATCAATTGAAGTAACCACTGTGGATTAATAGCCTAGTGACCAGATACATTATCTAGTGTTCCGACCTAGCTATCTGTCGGTCATTAATCTATTGATGCCTACGTTTTAGTGAGAAGTGCGTTCATCAATTACAACTTGGGTCAAGGACCATTCGTCAGAGGGTGATGCCAAAATTGGAAAGTGGTTGGTGAAATTAAGAGGGTTTTCACTTGTATCAGACTGAATCGTTTCTACTTAGTTAATTTAAGGGTAGTGTCTATAGTACATTGATGCAAATGACTTGTCTTAATTAATTGAATTGGATCTTATATTGATTGTATTGTTATTGTGGTCTAATTTGCCTAACCAGCAATGCAGTATTGTCGCATCTACATAATATCACGCAGAGTTGACTACTGACTACTTAACTACTTACTTACTCAATTTTTATATTATCATCAAAGTCCTGAAGAGCCTAATTTAACCGAAATTGAAGTGCATAATAAATTCGATAACACATTAATGAGTTACACCCAGCGTATATTTTTTAAATCTTTTCGTCATTCATCAGTCATAAACTACAATGAAAATTGCAAAGTTATAAGCATTTTATTTACAGCAATTACTTAGAATGTTGATGTTCTCAATTATCAACGTAAAAATTGTTAAATTTCCGGTTTGGGGCCACGCTTTCTACGCAATTTAATGGCGTATAATTTTTGCACGTCAATCAGATGGAGATAATTATAAATACAAATTGTAATTGAGGACTATTGAAGGAATCACGGTCTTGTTTATTACGTTGACTTCGTGTATCCGTTAATTTTGGTGAAAAATAAATATATAGCAATAATAATCCTCTTTACAACACAGTTATGTGATGTCATTATTAAGCACACAACAAACTGGTGGTACCTACCTAACGTAGCATAGCAATGGATGCAACAAGAAACAAATAGAAGATGGTATTATCCTAATGGCTTACAAAAATTTACTTAATTTGACTCAGAACAGCAGTGCCTGGATAATGTGGATGGAAGCCTATGCCTAGAAGTGGAAGTATAGTTGGTTATTATAAACAGAAGAATTAAAAAAAAGAAGAAGAATTTGATTACAATTATTAACAGAAATACTCAAAGTTTTGTATGCTATATGAGGATGCTAAATATTATACTGTGAAAGTTAGATTTCTTATTTATAAGTGCTACACGAAATCTTGCGTCAAAATTACGATGTTGTGATACGCGAAAAATAACTTTATTTAGTAACAATATACGGTACAAAACGCTTTATACAGACCGAAATATTTAGAGACATGCTTTGATTGATCGTGGACGATATCTCATACTATGTTGAATATTAAATGTTGATGACTTAACATAAATAAATGAGGTACAATGTAAAGAAAATACCAATGCATGAGTTTGTATTAGCATATTTTGACGGAACCTATCGGGTTGTGATTAATCCCTGGCTTGTCAACGTTTTTGTTTGTATTTATTTTGATGTTCGGTAACGCCCTTTTGTCATTATATCGATGTTATTTTTGATTTGAATTTTGTTCGGAAAGTATTTTGTACTATTTTACTATCAGTATTTTTTTATAGTATAAGGAATTATAATAGGACGTATTACAGTTAGTAAGCTATAAGCTAAGCTATTTTAAAGTAAATTCGTGTAGGTTAGTGGCCAACTCTGGTTTCAGTGTTTATCTCTATAAATTTAGCTAATTGATAACTTTATGGAGAGTTTATATAGGAAAATTTAGTTAAAAATTAATCTGCAGGCTGCTTATTTCCATTAGTACCTGCAACAACTTAGGAGTTTACTATCTTCTATCCGGTTTTTGAACCGGTCTTGTTCTTAATACAAATTCAATTTTATCCTAATTCATTGTTGCCCTATTTCGAATTTAAGGATCATCTGCTTGGTTATGTTATGAGCTAGTGTCGTATTAAAAAAAAAAAAAAAAAAGTAAAGTATTAGCCTGTAATGTCCCACTTGTTGGGCAAAGGCCTCTCGTCTCACTTAGAAACTTTTTTTTTCTTCTCGCCCTTCCTTATAGAAAAACAACGCAGTTTGTTAATAAAATTTACTTTTCTCTTTTGCTGAGTATTAAAATACCATTTATTAAGTTTATCTGTTTTCGATTTGGTTTCAATTCGTGCTCCTGTTAGATGGTAACCCAGCTAAAGGGGCTCAAATCCAAACTACACTTATCCTAACGAGATTAAAGTTACATGTCCATGCGAATACGATACAATACGTTAAGTAAAGCAAAAGTCTTCTAATGTAGTTACGATACACCGCTAAGAGTAAGTAAAAGGTTCTAGTAATCAGATCACCCCTTCCTTATAGAAAAACAACGCAGTTTGTTAATAAAATTTACTTTTCTCTTTTGCTGAGTATTCGATTTTGTATCAGGGTAACTTAGAAGTTAGGGTAGGTATTGTTATTAAGTTAATTTAGATTGTTACAATTTAGGTGGATAACAGAAGAACTTTTAGATTTATTTAGCGCCTAAATATGTTTAAAAAATTTATTCGTTCGTTTTAAATAGCGTTAGCTCTCAGTGTAGTCCACCAGAGAGCACGTTAAATTGTCGGTCCCCGTTGTTTAAACAGACTTAGGTGATCGAACAACTTCGACACTATGATTGGCTCCTCACCTACTCGAACTTACTTAAGCAGTTCCCGTAGGAAATTCGGGATAAAAATTTAATTCCAGATTCTATCTCTGTGCTAATTTTCATTACGTTCTGATCAGTAGTTTTTCCGTATAAGGGGCCTTATACATACATCCTCACAATAAATCACATTTATCATATTTTGCTTTGCTGATATTAATAACGAACCATTTAACTAACGACATCAAACCACATTTGTTATCCATTGTAAAGGTAGGCAAGTCCAAAGAATGCACAATAAAGGGCTACCTAAAGTCTAATTTGTCTCAGTGACTGCGTGGTCATTGCATTAGTCACATCCTTTGGTGAACTGTTGTGTTTTTAATTTTATTTTAGGGCACCCCGTCTCACCCACACGCACACATTGTTTCGGTATCAGTCTGGATCTTTCATGTTTGTCTAACAAGCGATGTGTACGATTATTATTACTGGGTAAAACACATACGCCTTTTTACGTTACAAATGTATGGATATGCCTAATAATATAAACTGTATGTGGCAGATAAAATGTTAAGGATGTTTAAAAGTAAGTATGATAATACATTCTGGATAGATATCGTTGGATATTATTTGCTTTAAAATTGAGGAGGTCAGCAAACATACATAAATTAAAGTAAAGTAAAGTATTAGCCTGTGTATATGTATATCAATTAAAGTATTAGCCTGTAATCTCCCACTGCGGGGCAAAGCCGCTCATCTCACTGAAGATATCAGTACAGTGAGGACGATATCAATTAAGCTGATGTTAAAATATTATGAATTGAAATTACAATTTTAAAGCTTATAAAAAGCTCCGTTTAAAAAAACAAGATATTCTTTCTAAAAATTCAAACGTCTCATTAATAATATACGTTTTTTTATAATCTGAATATGACACATAATTAGTAGTCTCCCAAAAATGAATAATTAATTAGGTATATTATTTTATTACGCTTTAGCTACCTGAAATAAGTAATTACGTTTCGAATTTATCAACCTAAACCCTCATTTGACAAGACTCATTTACTTTGAATCGTTAAATATACTAATTATAAGTAGGGCCTTAAGAATTGAATTTTAATTATATTTTAGTGAGCTTAATTAGCGTATTTGATAGGTGGCGTGAATATTTAAAATTTTCAACACTTAAATTAATTAAAATAGTTTGAGTTAGCTTGGTTATTGTAAAAGAGGACGTAATTAGATATATTAATTGTTTTCTCACCATTCCTAAATTTAATTCATTTGAAAATAATTGACGATAAAATGAGACCAAGCGAAGAAAAACGATTAATTATTCTTATATATACTTATAATGTTAATTGCAATATATTAACTTCGCGTATATACCTATTTCTAGGAATTTCAGGATTTAAATTATTCTATTCTACATTCAGTTTTTTTTTAACTTGGAGTAGGTATACAAACAGAATAGATGGGATGAAAAGCTGCCTCTAAAATTACATATCTTAGAATTAGTATTTTTGTGTAGTACCTAGTAGTTAGTCTGTAATTTCCTATTGCTGGTCAAAGGCGTCTTGTCTCACCGAAAATATCTGTACAGTGGGGAGGACTGGGCGTAATGTAACCACGCTTGCCTACTACAGTTTGGTGATCTTTGAAAAGTACGAAAAATATTTTCGACCTAAGACCTCAGTCTTGTCAGGCGTGTGTACATATACCACTAGAACACCGATTATTAAATAGAAAGGTGTATCCACATTAACCTAATCCATAACCGACATGATTTTAATAAGATTAAAATAATTGTACATATCCTGGGAGATTGACTGCGCGGAAGGTGATGGACAAAAACTATGGACCAACGTTTATTAGATCCTTTGTACTCGCTACGTGAGAGATTTGTTGCTGATAAAAACCTGTTTGGTAGTGGCTTATTTGTCTAGCATATACAAAAAATAAACGAACAAGTGCTTGGGTGACTTGCGTCTTCAGTGTAACTGTAAAGTTTTGTTGAAGCAATTATTTTGAGTACTAGGTATAGAGTTAATTTTAATAATTAATTATTTAGTTACCGTTTTGAAAATAAAATATGAATTGAACTTACTTTTAAAAGATTATACTTTTAATTTAAACTTAGTAATCTTCATACGAAAATTAGAAAAATGTGGAAAACTATTTCTGATTCTGACTACCAATTCAATCTATGTCTTGTATACAAAATACCTTACTAACATCAACCAACATAAAATTCTCATTCAGATACGATCATCTCGTAACTTCATTGAAGACTCCAAAAACAATTTCTAAAACGGTTCAACTCCATACATCACCTTTATCTTCACTTGTCAATTTAACGTCTCAAAGAGCTATTAAAATTAAAATGAGTTAAACATCAGTAGTTATGTAAATGTTTGTAAACGGAACCAGATAACAGGCTCTCTGTAGAGATTCAACGTCATGCATAATGCAGCCTACTAATGCACTAGTTAATTACACGCCCTAAGGGTTGTTATTGATTGGCAATTTGTGCTTGGTGCCATTTCGTATAACATTAGATAGGTAATCGCATTAACGTTAATTGTTTAGAACTAAAACTATTAGGTAATCAAATTATGGTGTTAGCGATGGTTTTATGGCTTTTAAGACGATTTAATGTCATATTTTTTGTTGTTTTTAAGTTTACGTAATGAGCCAATTAAGGTTCGGTTATTAACTAATAGCGTGATGTTGATTAAGGTAAGTACCTATTTAGTGTAGCAATCATTTGTTAATTAGGTACTTGAAGGAAATTGGAAATAATAAGGTTAACCTCTACCATGGAGGTTATCAAAATAAGGCCAGCTATGTAATAATTATAATGTGTAACATAATGTTTTTCAAATAAATCAGATTGATTGAATAAAACACTTATTTTTTACAATTACAATAATTTAAACGAACACAAGGTTCAAATGCTATTTCATAAAGATAAGTATGGTGTTAATTTATATAAAAGTTAACCAAACAATCGTTTCAAATAAAATTATCAGGTCAGCAAGATATAACGAGCTTAAGGTCAAAAAGTAAGTATTAGTCTATAATATCCTACTGTAGGGTAAAGGTCTCTCATTTCACTGAACATATCAGAAGGACTTGGGCTTTCATAGGACTTTCATACCATCACTACAATTGCTTAAAAAAATAATATGTATAGCGAGGTAGTGAGGTACAGAATATCAGTACAGTGAGGAACAAGGAACAACAAATGTCCATCCTGGTGAAGTCCTTGAGAATTTGAAATAAATGTATTTTTATTTAATCCCGTTGTCCTGCCAGCGTCGGCCTACCAAACCAAGTGTAAACGTCGTTGGGAATAATCTAAATCTGAAATTAAAACAAAATCGAACTTAAACAAGGTAACAACAGCACCAAACATTTTCCCGAGATACATTTTATATTTAGCATCGGATAACGTTTTTATTGTTAACAAGCTTAACCGTGGCCACGACGAGAGAAGATGATATCTTTTCGTATGAATGATGACTTCGTGCAAGGCCTCTGGAAGCATTTAGAGATAGACATGAACACCAAAGACACGGCACGAATATGGAAATACGTTTTGCAGAATACCTTTTAAGGCTACGAATATCTAGCTGTTGCTGAGGTTCGTAAATTAGTATGTTTAAATCATGTTCTAATGGCATGTGTGAAGAATGTAAGATATGCGGAGCAAAAACCAATTTGACGTCAAAGGAATACTGGAGAATTTTGAAAATTTTGAAGTATACGAGTATATTTCAAATATATTTTATTAATTTCTTTATACTTTATTTTAAGTGATGTGAATAGTGTAGGTAAATTCAAGCCATTCTTCTATATTTTAAATTCAACTATGTTATTTCACCATCAAATTCTAAACATTTATTTTAATGTCCATATTAATATCCAATTTAACCCGTTAATTCGGTTTTCAAACAAAATTTTCGTAGGTGTAACTTTTATGTTCCGAGAAAGCTATTATCTCGAAATGACATCAAAGAAATTAAAAAATATTCTTATAACTTGTCTTAATGTAAATTAACCATATATAATGGAAAATTATTGTTAAAATAAACTGTTATTGTGTATACTGTTTGGTTTTTTCATTAGTCTATGGTCGCGACCCATCTACGGAAGATAAGGGGTCGACGTTTTTAGCACAAAACATTTTCTGTTTCAATCCTTTTCTTGCTGGTTATTTGATTCGAAACGTGCTCTTGGTACCTGTTCGCCAGACCACCTTTATCGAAACTCAAGCAATATTTTCTTAAGATTATCTCGTAAACCCTTTAGTGCTCAACGTTTGGCACTAAACAACATAAAAGAAAAAAGTATAACACTTTCAAAGTGTCTTTCTACATAAAATGCTTAAGATGAATAATGTTTTACTTTAAAGTTTTTATGTTTTGCGATATTTTTGCCATTTACCGAAGTGTTTTTATCTAAAAGACATTTAGTAAAATAAGTTGTATATTTTGTGGCGAGACAAGCATTTTTTTATTAAAAAGTTATTGTTTTGTAAACCAAATACGACCAAACATGGGTAACAAGATTTATAAGGGTATAAAGATATCCAAGCAAACAGGGGCCTATTCATTTATTTGCGGTGTTGACAACCATAAAGTAACTAACCTTAAGAATCATTGTCTTTAAGAATATTTATAGTGGCAATAACATAATTGTGGTAGAATTCTTTTCTCTTACCGAGACGAGCTGTGGACTTCTTTTATGGTTGGTCGTAATTCTCAATTTTTTGTCAACGATCGGAGAAACTGCCCATATTGTTGACTTTACTGGGACCTCTATACAACTTTTTGTTTTTAGCGTTCTTTCTTTAACGGCCATTCCTTAGTATTTCTTTTAGGACTTTGAAATTGTCACAGTATTGTATTTCATTTTATCTCCAGAAGTCGTTTTGGTTACAAATTTGCTCCTTCATTTTATTGTTTTTGAGATTCCTTGCAACTTCCTGCTGTGATATTGTAATTTTTGAAGTCCTTATTCTAAGGCAACTATTTTGTTTAAACATTTCGTCCTACCAGTCATTAGTTGTACCAAATTGAGGCTAGGAATAATTATAATGCAATCTATCGATTGTAGTCTAATTCGACTCATTTCCGTCGGAAATACTATTTGTAGATTGCACATAATAGGGATACAAACACAATTTAAATCGACTTTGTGATTGTTCGTAATAGCGACAAAGTAATGACGGCGGGTATCTATTGACATTTCATTCAGTTTTGTTTACAATGGGCATAAAACTGATATTTTATCGAATGTCTTAATAAACAGCCCACACATAGGAGTTTGTTGAAGTTTCCATTAAACTCGATACGTTAAGATTGTGAACTCATAAATATTCTTAGATAAATGAGAGCGTTCTCATAAAAGTCCTGTCGAAGTCAAACTATCGGTATCTTGAAATGTCAATACACTCTGTTAGATCTCTATGAGATGTTTTGAAGGCAGTTGTTAGGAGATAAGTGGTAATATTGTGTTTGGTGTCCTCATGTAAATATTGGACCGTCACATGGGCACGTGAGATATTTACTCTCAATATTGACTGATCAATAGTCTAGTTCTGATAATGACCTTGGTTTCCACTCTTCTTAGAAAGTTACATTATGCGTCAATCTGTTATATTTACTAGTTAACTATAGAAAGATAAAATTGTTTATAATGCTACACCAGTCACATTTACTTTACCCAAGCTAGCCAATTACACCAAATTCTCTTTGATTGTCTAATGTCTTCACTATACCATAAACCTTTGCCATTCAATTGAGTAATAACAGACCGTAATTACTCTATTCCTTCCTTTATACTTCAATTCTATTGCTAACAAGAAACATTATTTTGACATAAACGAGTAGATACGTGTACGACTCAAATAAAAGTGAGTTCGCAAATCCTAGTGTGGAGTTTTAAGACTGCATAAAGGCCTTCGATATGGTCTATCGATTGAAACAACTTGGACCGACCATTTTACGTACCATCCGAAGCACGAGGTCGATAAAGGCACGTCTATCTTAGCGTAACTCAGATAAAATTGCCACTAACAAAGTTGTACAACTCCGCTTGCATATAAAAATTTGCCCAACCCATTTTACCAAACATTGGAGTTCTTAGTATTTTTAGACTTTTTTTTTGTTATTTTAAGTATCCTAAATTGATTATTAAATTATGATTAGACGCTGGTCAAATACGTGTTGTCTGTAAGGCGGACTGTCTCCCACGGTAGACGCAATTTGACACGCACGTGTTATGGCATCCGATGGCCCGCGATTACACTTCGCGGTGACGCATTGGTGCCTTGAATGGACGTGTTTTTGTGACTAACTAGCGTTGAAGCTTTTAAAGCTCATAGGGTATTGTAGAGAGAAGGAAGGTTTGAAATTAAACGATAGCTTATTTCAATAATAATTAAATACATCGGGACAAATTCACACATGTTGATTAGATCGAAACGAAGCTAACTTGTGTTATATAATTGATTGTAATTCTTGAAGTCCAAAAAAGTTGGATTCGCGTAAGTAAGACTGTCTAAGGTATTTTCAAAACCGAAAATTACCCTTTGCCTTGAAATAGGACAGCATAGGTTAGGCGTAGAGACTTCAATATACAACAAATAAAAGATGGTTGGACATTGTTTAATATTAGATGGAACACAATATGAAACTTGTCAGAATGTCATTTGTTATATAAACATATGCCACCTAATACATTCGTTTTAAAAAGTTAAGATTTTAAATAAGACTTTTATATATTTTTACAAGAAATTGTATAAGTGATGGATGTAGAGTATAGTTATAACGATCAATTTACTAAAGACGTATTTTTTATCGTATTCAATTGAATTAAGTACCTAATTACTCTCCATAATAACTAAATCTTAAAGATATAATAAAGGAATAACGGAATATTATAATGTGTTTCAGAGAATAACATTATTGATCCCTTTTAAAGGAAATTGCAAAACCGCAAAATCTTTGTCTGGTTTTCTTTATAATGTACTTAAACTGTCAATCATTTTGCGTTGATGTCCGCCCATCATGCCGGTACTAGAAAAAACGCTATGATTATGCAGAACTTTTAGATTGTCTATTAATATTGTTTGTTTAAAAAAAACTCAATTTGATTCAGCATTAATTCATAAAGTGTATTTTAATTTAGTCTTTATAAGCAAGACCGGTTTTTCAGTTCTCAGTGGATTAGACATCATAAAAAAATAACATAATACTACTCTACTTGAGTAAAAAGTAAGTTCTATTTAAATCTCGTCAATGTCTTTTTCAGATGTCCCACCGACCTCCTTTGAGATGTAACATGAGGAGATGCACCCAACGAATCACGCAGGCCTAAGTCTTCTGCTGCATTACCAATACATATTATCAAGTGTTCAAAAACACGCGTGCCATCTGTTGTGAGCCGCTGCAGCGGGTCCCACCCGGCATTGTGAGCTGCCGCGCCCCGCGCCCGCGGCCCCACACCCGCCAATACCCATGCGGCTTTCGTTCAAACTTCGTAGGTCAGTTACCGCCCGACCGCACGGGAGCATGGCTGCGTCAAAAGTTTTACCGCGATCTCGCACACTCTGTTTACATGCGCTGTAAACTTCGTGTACACAACAACATTGACTTTCAATACAGACTTTGAAGTGATACAAAAGTTTTATCAAGTACTTTTAGTGATTATTGAAGTGACAAATGTACTGTTTTATTGTGGAACTATGACGGAATACTTTTACGAAATGTTTTCGTTAAAAGTTTGGATGTGTTTGATTGTTATGGTGGCCGGTGCGCGCGCACGGTCTGCGCCGCCCGCCCCTACCGGCTGTCACTGGGACTATTCGGACGCAAAGTTGAGTGAATCAAACTTTCTCACGTGCAACATCAAAACTATCGGCTCGGTCGACTTTTTGTTCAAAAACATCACTACTGCGCAGGCGTATAGCATCAACAAGTTGAAGTTGACTTGTACCGACTTGCTTTTCTTTGAAAGCTCGCTTCATATGAACACAGGAAGTTTTTTGGGGCAATTAAGAAAACTGGAAGAGCTGCGTATGGAATATTGTAAGATACGTTACGTTCCTGCAACAGTGTTGTCGCCGCTTCGTGATTTAACGAGTTTAACCCTTCGTTCTTTCAACAATGACTGGCCTGCGATGACAATGGAGTTTCACGCTGAAAGTTTTCGTGGATTAATGGAATTGAGGAGCTTAGATTTGGGGGATAATAACATTTATATGCTGCCTTCAGAAGTATTTTGTCCCCTCTTTAGTTTGGAATCACTTAACCTTACAAACAATAGAATACAAGACATATCCGAAATTGGCTTCTCCGACTGGGGTAAAGGACCAATAGCTCCAGGTAAATCTTGTAATACAGGCCTTAAAATGTTAGATTTATCTCATAACAACATTCTACGATTACCGGATAACGGACTCTCAAGCTTAAGATCTTTGGAAGTTTTGAACATTCAAAACAACTTAATTAATGAGATAGGCGACCGAGCATTCGTTGGATTGAATTCATTAAAAATTCTGAACTTGTCTGGAAATAAGTTAGTCGCCGTCCCCCCGGAACTATTTCAATCATCGCGAGTTATCAAAGAAATCTCATTAGCTAATAATTCACTCTCTGTGTTGGCGCCTGGATTACTGGAAGGACTTGATCAACTTGAGAAATTGGATTTATCTAAGAATCGTCTCACAAATGATTGGGTTAACAGAGATACTTTTGCTGGTCTTATCCGTCTCGTAATATTGAATTTGTCTCACAACTCTCTCGCGCGCTTGGATCCCAAATCTTTCCAAGACTTAAACAACTTGCAAGTTTTGAACTTGGACAATAATGCAATTGAGACAATTAGCAACGGCGCTTTTGCGGAACTCAAGAATCTTCACCAACTTTCTATCTCAGATAATAAGATAAAAATGTTGAACGAACATGTTTTTTCAAACTTGTTTGTTTTGAGCCAGCTTTATATGGACAATAATCAAATATCAGTCATAAACGAGAGATGTTTTGAGAACATTACATACCTGCAAGATCTGGGCTTGAACGGCAATAACCTACAAACTATTCCTGATGGAATTAAGAAACTTAGGTTTTTGAAATCATTGGACATTGGAAAGAACAACATTACCAAAGTTTCCAACGTATCGTTCGAAGGACTAGAAGAACTATACGGATTGCGACTTGTTGATAATAACATTGTCAATATACCTAAAGATACGTTCAGTACTTTACCCTCACTACAAGTATTGAATTTGGCATCTAATAAAATAGAAAATATCGAACAAGACGCATTTGTATCGAACCCCACCTTAAAGGCGATTCGATTGGATGGAAATCAATTGAGTGACATCAGAGGTGTTTTCAACAAACTGACCACCCTTGGATGGCTCAACATATCAGATAACAAACTTATCTATTTTGATTATAGCTATATGCCGGAAAGTCTTGAATGGCTCGATTTACACAGTAACAACATAACAAAGTTAGAAAACGAACAGAACGCTCAACAGACAATCCGTATGCTTGACGTAAGCCACAATGCATTGGAAAACGTCGATGAAAGATCTGTACCTGATTCTATTGAAGTCCTTTTCTTGAATAACAACAAAATTCACACGATTCATCCAGGTACATTTTTACAAAAAAGGAATTTAGAAAAAGTCGTCATGACAGACAATAAATTGCGAACCGTTGAACTATCAGCATTCACTTTGCCCCATATTCCGAAACATAGAATGTTGCCCAAGTTCTTTATTGGAAATAATCCATTTGTATGCAACTGTCACATGATTTGGCTACAAAAAATCAATCTATGGAATCATATGAGGCAATATCCGAGGTTTGTGGACTTGGAAACTGTGACGTGTGAAGTTGTCAACAATAAATATGGCGGGAAAGCAAACTTGATGGACGTACCTGAATCACAGTTTCTTTGCTCGTATGAAACTCATTGCTCGTCGAGCTGTTTTTGTTGTGATTTTGAAGCCTGCGATTGCAAAATGACCTGCCCGGAAGGTTGTTCTTGCTTTCACGACAGTAATTGGAATTCAAATGTAATTGACTGCTCTAACGTCGGTTACACTGAAATACCGGAAAAAATACCTATGGATGCAACTGAGTTATATCTCGACGGAAATGACTTTGGTTCCCTGGCTAGTCATTTATTTATCGGCAAAAAGAAGCTTCACAAACTTTATCTAAATAACAGCAATATTGCCACTATGGCTAATGACACTCTGAACGGACTACATTCTTTGAACGTTCTTCATCTTGAAAATAATCACCTGAGTGAACTCACAGGCGGCGAATTTTCGCAAACAAAGCACTTGAGAGAGTTATACTTAAACGATAACCTTCTGACAAGTGTAGCCAACAACACTTTTGAGAACCTGTCATCTTTGAGAGTAGCTCGCTTTCAAGGCAACAAAATTTTTGATCTTGACAAGAAGCTGACACATGTTACTCATTTGGAGAGCGTTAATGTGCAAGGAAATGTGTTTACTTGTTCATGTGATAATGTGATGTTACTCCAAAATTGGCTGAAGAAAATTCATGAAGATCCCGCCGAAGTGATTTGTGCTAGTGAACTTGGACTTATTTCTAATCTAACCGTTTTTGACGCTATTGACAACAAGTGCCGTGATTCAAGTGATATGGACAATACAATCCCAACTGAGAACCAACCTTATCAATACGATGAAATTAGTACTATAAAACTGAACTTTGTTCCACTTTTAGCTGTAGTGTTAATAAGTGTTATTTTGATTCTTTTGTTTGGTGCCTTAGCGTTCTCATTCAGACAAAACGTCCGGTTATGGGCGCACTCTAAATATGGAGTGAGATTATTCAAAAGTGCTTCTATTCAAGAGAGTGAACTCGACAGAGATAGATTGTATGATGGTTATGCTGTATATAGTTTGTTAGATGACGACTTTGTATCTAAAGTTGTAGCTCCTGAAATGGAACAATCTGGGTATACAATGTGTTTCCATTACAGAGATTTACAACACGCGCCTGAAAATTACTTATCAGATCAAATAACCAACGCTGCTGAATCGTCTAAAAGGATTCTTATATTTGTATCTTTTAACTTTTTACAAAACGAGTGGTCAAAGGCTTCATTCAAAGCAGCTATAAAACATGTAATCACTTCGATTCACCCCTCAATCAGACGTCATCGAGTAGTTTTCATTCTAACCACAGATGTGAGTGCATTGAACTTAGATTTAGATTTCCAAAACTATTTAAAAACTTGTAACGTCTTATTGTGGGGCGAAAAGAAATTTTGGGAGAAAATTAGGTTTGTGATGCCAGATATCTCGAATTTACATTGGAACAAAGACACAATGAATTACAATCATGGCGTGTGTCCAAATGGTAGGAGGCATCCCTCCAGATATACTGCATCGCCCACTGCGCCCGAACATTGGTATAAATATGACGCTATCCCGCCACAAACGCCTACCACCGCTAACGTGGGCATAAATATTGAAGATGACACGTCTATGTTGACAAACACAACATTGACTAGTCAGATTCAAGATGGTGAAAACTTGCATCACAGTTACATTTCTATAGACACACAGAATTATGAGCAGCCTTATGGTGGTCGGCCTAGGCCACCGAACACGTTACGTAAACATCAACAGCATCCTGGCCACCACTCGCCTTCCATGCTCGATGAACAAGGGTACTTGCAGCCACGATCATCCATGCACGAATGCTTGCCACAAACTCATACGGTCGCGCACAGATGATAAGATGGCTCTACTCTTATCTAAAGCTGATATTTCTTAATGGAAACTCACATTCCAACCACATGTGTTAGCTGTACTGTTTTTGAGTTGGTTAATGCCTTAATGTAACTTTAAAGGTGATAATAACAAATGTGTTGAGTCAGATAATTGGCCAATGGTTTGTTTACTTTGTTCCTTATCGATGAAACTAGATTGTCTTATTTTCATGAGACTGTGTTGTTAATAATATATCATATTTATGTAGAATGAAGCCTTATTATGGATTATAGTACGTTGTATAACGTTTTTGTATAATGTATGAAGACTGAAACTTTGTGTAAAGTTAAATATTTGCCAGTATCGGGAGAATAATTAATTGTAAAATGTATTTTGGTATAGAATATTTATCTCATTGTTACCAAATATTTTGTAGATAGACTTTGTAAGTAATTTGTAAAAATAATGTTATTGTATAGTATTACTAGTCATAGATTATCATTTGTGTATTATTTTGTAACTTGTTCAATGGTAGAGTAATGTATAAACTTGTGTAAACTTTTGTATCAAATTGTGTAGACTAATGTATTCCTAAAATATTGATTGACTGTTATTGTAGTTATAAAACATGAATGAAAATAAAAAAGCTATGAATATAAAATTAATTTATTTTGTTTTTCTCATAACTTAGTTTCACCCCTATTCTAGACACAATCAATTTACAACACAAACACACAAATAGCTAGACTAGGTAGAATTTTACAAGTAAGCAATAAAAAATAAATCGCTGCCATTCAACCATAATAACGTAAGTATGGTCATTTATCATTTCTGTGGTTTACATGAAAAAGGATGACCATCCAATTGTTTTTGCCATAAGCAAAAAACAATTCTTTGAATGTAAACCAAATGTCGGCATAACTGTTAAAATCCTTGTTCTTACATCGTACAGTTCTCTCCTGAGATATAAAAAAAGATTTGAAAATAATTTAGGATTGCCGACAATCATCGAAAGCCATAATGATGGTCCCTTTTCAGGTAGAAAACACACCCGAGTAATATTTCAACCGTCACGGATACGCCATAGTAGCTATAAAAGAGATTTACAATACATGGTATATTCATAGCTAGTTAGAGGTATATTTATGTGACCTTATGTCGGACACGGTCCGAAGGGCAGTTATTGATTATTTTTTTCGTAAATAGTTTTCCGAAGTGTGAGCAAGCCGATAGGGACATATGGTGCAACATGCTTTTGAGTGACCGCCAACCGAATGTTGGTTTTTTCCTCGGTGAGAATCAGGGGAATGCTTGGCAACTGACATTGTTTACTTTCGATATAAAAACGGGATTAATGGTTTAATAAAATATAAAAAGGCTTAGTATTAAATGAGATGAAGTATCTTTTAATATAGTAGTAAGAACGTATTAATTAAGTATAAGCAAAGCTGCTGCTATATCAACAAAAAGATGTTCCAGAGTCAATAGCTTGATTGAAACTTCTTTTATCCATGACATATCAACGTAAGTATGAGTGCAGATTTGGGGTAAAAAAAGCAAAACGAATGAAGTAAGTACATTATAAGACCTTCATTATAATCAAATATTTTTCTATTTCCTACCAAAAGTAATCTGCAACAAAAATAGCACAGAATCCCGAATAAGCTTTGAATTGAATGTCATGTCTCATACAGAATCTGATCCCATTACTGTTGTAGCTAAAATACATCTGGTATTGAGATACCTGCTATCAATATCCGGGGATATCGGACCTATCTCTGTATTTCACGGTTAAACGCACCATTGGTTCCCTCTATCATTGCCGAACGTGTCCTCAAAAACAGATAAGAAATTGACCAGATTACGGAGTCCTTTCGGTATTGCCTCCCCGCCTAATGGATTATTATTTTATCTCGAGCCGTGTTCAATTTGTGTGAAATCAATGGGAATGGCTTTTTGTTACAGTATGTTGTTTTAGTTAATTAATTTTTGGTTTAAATCAAGAATGTACCTGTAGTTTGTTCCTGGAGACGTTGAGGTTTTAGAACTTTTACTATTTTTAAGTTTTGCCAATAATATTCACTCTTTATTTCTCGATGTAACAAACAATCCTGATAATAATCAAACAACTAGACAAATCATCAAAGTAGTTATTCCAATAAAATAAAATGGAATCCAAATTGATAACCATAACCTAAGACCAACAGTAACAAGTAAATTGTAGTTCCCAATAACGATATTATCTAATCAATCAAAATGACACAACCAAAACATTTTATTCTACAATCCTTCAAACATAAATCAAATCTATTTTTAGTAATTTTCTATATAACAACCATAACAAAAGCAACGATGACTAATCCCAGTCAGGGTCAGACCAGAATCAGATAATGCGTTTTCATAGTGACATTGATCGACGTTTGATATCCAAGAGGATGAGAGACTTTTCTGTTTTTGTAGGAGCTGGCGAGTAAGTTCGTCTGTTGGTCAACCCACCCGCTGTTCCGACATGATGTTTCACACTTGAGGTTGCCTCAAATCGGTACAAAGGTCACGTCTCCTCACTCAAATCTCGAGCGGGAGCGTTTCGGTCAAAATTGGATCGTGACAACGGAGAGATACTTATCGTGATTTTCTGGCCAATTCCGATGCACATTGTTAGTACATTTAATGGGAGCATGGGAACAAGGGTTAACACTAACCGAATTATTGTAAGTCAAATAAGGCGATGTTTGTCTAGAGATGATTGAGGTTACAGGGTGTTTTGTTTGTCTATTAAATTTTGTCACGTGATTGACGGTTGAGTCAATTATGTTGTGTCAAGCATACAGGCGGGACGGGACCCAAAATGGAGTTTGAGTTATATTAACTTCATTAAGGTTTCTGAGTGATACGAGTATATTTACTATATTTATCTACGTACTTTTATTACTTTTGTGTCATTTATTGCACAGAATATAAAAAAGTAGAAATTTGATAGAATTTTTAATAATGTCAAGTTTCTTTAAAGTTTTGAAATTATTTTAATGACAGCAATTAATTATATCTCAATAATTATCGAGTTCATAAGAAGCGAAATTAAATAATGTATAACATCGTTTAGATAAAAAATGAGTCATTATTAAACAGTAACTCAGTTTTTTTATCTGACAAAGATGTTCATTATTATAAACAAAATGTCCTTTGATTTTAAAACTTCTTCGTACGAGTATATGATAATGATTCTCACAACTTGCTGCAGATAAGCAATTATAATATAGTTAGGCTCTGTTTTAGTTCCATCGTTAACAAAAACACTGTGCATCGTCTGTGTACAAAATGAGTGACAAATATTTTTATATGTAACCAGGATCAAACAGAGATATTACGAATTTGAGTTAAACTATCAACAGAAAAGCCAGTATTTTTGTAAATGGAACTAAAATAGAGATACTCAATGAAAGCATCCAAATGTGGAAGCACCCAATTATTGCCATTAGTCATTAAAGAAGAAAAATATCACGAAATAATAGAATAGGAACAAAACAATAAACCCGTATATCAAACAAAAAATATTAGATACCTATAAAACTGTAAGGAAAAATAAATTGCGTTATGGGAATCGGAGTTTGGATAAATCACATAGAAATTGGTGTCACGACAATGTGGAAAAAATAAGCTTGGATGGGCAACCAAGGGCTTCCCAATAGTAACTTACCATGAATGAAGTTGTCGAAGAAATAAAACTATTTGAACATTCCAAACAAGCTTAGTTGAACTTTGTGTTTGAAGATTACAAGTTTTTACGCGTACTTGCTGAATGTTTGTTTTACATGTAGACATGAAACTTTGTCGACCTACTTATGTAGTTTTAAGTCTGATAAATTACTCAATGTAAGAAACTTTTCATCATCTCTGTATACCGATAACTTTAGGCAGAGTCCTTCAGTGGGATAAGCGTTTGAGCCTATAGTAAAATAACTATATCATCAAAAAGTTACATCTTCAATCTTGGTATTAATTTTACTTCCTGCAGACTTACTTCAAAATAATGCGTAAGTAAAATACTTGAAGGAAAGGAACCAACTACTAAAGAGAGAGAAAGATATACTTATTGAATGAAAACATACCAAAATAGTATCAAATCGAAACCGCCGTTCCTTCTTGTGTGGTAAGTTCTGTAAGTGGTCCAATAATTTTATCGTGTTTATGAAACAAATTCATTGAACCTAACGTCTGTATCTCAGAGCTGCATAATATTTTACTTAGTTTACAACCATTACCGTTTCGCAGTAGTTCAAATGGAAGGAATAAATTGTATCCAGTTACACTAGTGACTTTGATTTCATTCTATACTAGCGATTCGCCCTAGCCTCACTTCGGTTACTAATTGAAGGAGAAAAGTTATTATAAAAACCGCATGAAATTAGTTCAGGATAGGTTCACAGATGGACAAACAGACAGACACCGCTGCCTGGTGACTTCATTGTATAATATATAAAGAAAAAGAAGTGAAATTAGCAGCGTAATGACGTATTACCCGCTTTGTACCCGTGCCTATAGGATGTTTCAAACATAGCGAATATTCTTTTTCGAGACCTTACCTACATTAACCTACCTTTCTAAATTTCACCCAATTCAGATCAGTCTCTTAGGTGCAAAAGCGTAACAGACAGGCAGATTTACTTTCGCGTATATTATGGGTATAAGTAGAAATTTTATTAGATAATAAATAAAGAGCTTTATTACCATTACATAATCTGAGTCACAGCCTTACTTGCACCTAAATCTGAACTGACTAAAGCGGACTTTGTACTTTAGGCCATGCTTTAATTAATCAATGAATTAACTGAAGTCTCCGTCCTGGACCACACTGAGGCCAACGACCAAATCGTCCAACTTTTTCGTTACAAAAAGAAAAGTAAGGTAACAGCCTGTAATGTCCCACTGCTGCTCTAAGACCTCACTTTTCACTGAAGATATCAGTACAGTGAGGAGGATTAGGCGTAATCTCCACGCTTGCCTAATGCGAGTTGGTGATCTCAAACTCGAGCCTTGTTCGAAAAGTAGGAAACATAATTTCATTACAATAAATTATAATATATTGGAGAAAACCTGATAGATTAATTAACAAGTGATTTACTCTCACAACGGTAATTTATAGTACAAATAGATAAATCAATCGAACCATAATGCAATCTAGCAAATCACCAATCGATAATCATAAATTAAATCACCAAATCATGATTAATTTATGGCTTGTAACCATGATCTAGTTCTCACCTAAAATATATTGGCATTTCAATGAAGTAAAGGCCTATTCACAATCTTCGAGTTGTATTATTGGAGTCCAAAGATATAATCAATCTGGGTAAGATTGATATTAAATTATCAATATTATGCGTTACGATTGTTTCTTATTTTCAAATAGTTATAAGAGACTTTATTAAATAATTTAACAAATGTATGTTCAATAATCTATACGTTATAATGTATAACATGATTTTAAGAAAAAAGTTTTATTCTACTATGCGTGTAAGTAAGCAAAGTTGTCCTCAAAAAATAATAAAAACTTTGAAACCTAGAAATGTGCCTTATCTCTTGTAAAAGATATGCCCTTTAAATTAAAACACATGTGAACGAAAGACATTTATACAGCTGTAATACAACTACATGCTAAGCGTTTATAGAGAACACTTCTGCATTTATACGACACCAATAAATAAAGTCACTTAGCCTTGGTCAAGTCTGAGCCACGACGCAAGTTAACCTTATTTGGCATATGGTTGAAAAGAAACCCCGATCACAGTCCATTAACAGTTAACATCATTTGTAAGAACACGTGCCCATATAACAGTCCACAGCTATTGAACGTAAACGAGTTACGAAATACTCTGAGGTCATTCATAGCAACGTATAGGTGAAATGGCTAAGCCTATTTTGGAATATGGTCAACTTTAAGTTCAAGTTTATTTTATATTATAGTCTTTATTATTTGATGCTATTTTAGGTTAAACGTTTTGATTATGGTCAAATTGTAGTCTTTATAATGAGTGGCGTTTTTAAATCGATTTTGGTTTAGTGCTTATGGCTGTGACAAAATAAATTTATCTAACATTTGATAGATACTTTTAATACAATTAGGCGACCAGAAGGTTAATGCCAACCTTTAAAAAAATTATATTATTTGATATTAGTATCCACAAAGTACGTTATTTGTACTTACAATTATTGCACAAACTGTAATTTCTAACTAAACGTTTCTCGAACGGAATGTTAGAAATAAACAGACAGGCACTAAAAAACAACAAATAAAATATTGATACCATATTTCGATGTTATCTTAGAAAGTATAAAATTTCAATGGTCCATCGAATTGATTCTTCTTTAATACCTCGTCATCTGTATAAACAACACTGGGGTCCATTAGCGCGCTGCTTTGTGCCGATGGCTCTTTAAAAAAGCAATAGCTTAATTTTGTTGAGTCACACCTACCCTAAGAATTGTTCAGTACGACAGGGTGCTCCATCTTCGACATTTTCTAGGTATAGTATGACTATAGTATTTTGATACTTTACTGTAACTCGCTGTACAGGTACAAAAAGTATCAAAGTGTCTTACTGTTGGTAATTTTAATGTATGATTAGTGAGTAGTAGTTGCCTTGCATATTTTATATAATATAGTTTTAGATTAAATACTGTAAATACTGTTAATTTATTGATTGTAAAACAAATGATTGTATATTTATTTGCGGAGTATTTGATTGATCATTTAGTGATTAATAAACGTCACACGTTTACTGTAAGTATTATGAAAGTCAGTACCTACTAATATTTACGAGTAAGTAATAAAATAACAAAAGAAAATAAATCTTAATTTAACAAAGTTCGAAAAATTCAGGAAAAACAAGATTTATGTGTTTATTTAATGAAAGGTCAAAGTCAAATGAAATTTCAAAGTAATTTTGTGTAAGTATCAAAAATGTTCTTCCTTGTTTACTTGCTTATGAAGACTGACTGAGATGAATGACTAAGATAATTGAAGTGCACGTTCAAAAATTAAAAAGTTCACAAATGAAATATTTCCTTTCAGTTTATTGGAATACTCAGAATGCCGGAATAGGGTTTCGTTGGGTCAATGAAATTGTTTCAAAAATCCCAAGGCAAAAAATAACTGTTGAGTTACTAAATCTATAAACCGAGTTACTGAGTTTGTTTAGTGAGAAAATCTGAAATTCCACCTGAAAATAAAAAAAGATTTTTCAAGTTAGGTAAATTAATAGCTAAGTTAGTAAGGTAATTAACATAACTTAATTGAAAGACCCTACTAGTCAAAAAAACTATTTTTCTTTTTAAATAGGTACATATACTTTTTCTTGGTACTCAAAGTAAACTTCATCACAGTTAACATTAAGCAATGCTTTACTTAGACTAATACTCGTAATATGTAATTATTATTGTCTCTCCGTAAGCAAGAGGTAACCCAAAAACTTATTTTATAAAAGACAATTCATGACCAACCTGAATCTACAACGGCCTCCAAATATTGAGAAACTATTATAAATATTTAAAATCTGCCTTACCTAGTAAAAGATTCAAGTAGAATTTTCACAGGTGTGAAATTCAACACAAAATTACATAGATACCAATGATGTGACATTAAAAATACGATTATTGTCACACATTAGAGCAATTCTGTGTAAAATTCTATTGTATAATACTATCTAATTTAAATTAATCTTTAATAAGCTATAATGATTGACCTACAACCGCTAACTACATAGATCTACAGAGTGTGAATACTATAGGAATTTTTATTGGGTTATAAAGTTTTTTACTACAAGTAGCTTAGTAGATTAATATGAACAGTTATTTTAAGTAGGTGTCTATTCGATTGTAAAAGATAGTGATTTAGTTAAAGAACTGAAGCAACGCCCTCTGGCGAGGTTTCTTGGAACTTTTAAGTGTTGGGTGGAGTATGTAGGTTAACTGAGAAGAATATGTGTTCGATTCCTAGTAGAGGCAAATGTACATTTTGATAGTTATGTTGGATCAAGCTATATAATGGATACACGTTTTCAATTATTTTATTCATCAGTAATGTTGTCGATTAAACACTAAAAATATTTATTTTCTCAATAAAAATGGTCTTTGTAGTAACCCTAACAATAAAACCTGCAAATTATTATATAAAACAATAGCCAACACAACGTTACAAAAAGCGGTTACACTGTTTATTTCTACCTTCCATCACTTCAAAGCCGGCGTCCGAGAGTTGGACTAATGAGTCAGGTGTTCCAAAGCTATTGTAAGTAATAAACGAATGTGTTAAAAGAAAATGCGCCGCGTTTTATAGCCATTGCTGATTTTAACTCTGTTTTATTGCAATACTAACAGCTTAACTCCGTAATGAACATATTTGTCACCTTTTTACGACTACTTGGTACTTATTGTAGGTGTAAGTGCTATGGGAGTATTTCTGCGAATCAACTAATGATTGGTTTTGGTATTGCATTTTATAAATGATAAAAATAAATACCGAAACTAATTTCATAAAATGCTTTATGTGTGGTATCTTAAGGTACGGTATGTATGATGTCTTCAGTGAGATAAAAAGCCTTTGTTCGTGGGACATTACAGGCTAGTACTACTACTGCTACTGCTGCTATAAGCGCTTTTAATGCCTAACAGTTCGGCAAAGGTCTTTGCCAAAAGACAAAAGCAGAAATTAGCGTAAGCAGGGATTTAAAATTCTCTACTATGATTAAAAAATGTTATATCAATAATGTTCATATTTAAAGGTTTTTTTTATATTTTTTATTTTTGACATTTTGTGGTTATTAAGATAAATAAAATAATAACTTATATTTAATGAAGTCACTCACATGACTTTTACAAGAAAATATAAATACTTATATTGGTGATACATCATTAACCACCCTTCATGTTCTTTTAAAAACGTACCATTAAGTTCTTTTTAACGAACCGTCTCTAAACCCACACAATAAAATACCTTTTTAATGGACAGCGTACTATAAATTGATCCTAATAATAGAAATATTTTTCAAATAAAATAGGTTTCATATAAAAAAGTGTTCGTTTAAAAATTTTACGACGGAACAGTCCTATTTTTTCTAAGTTATTCCTTTTAAACGATCCGATCTAGTTGATCCAGTAACTGTGTCAAGAAAAGGATTCTTTCCAGAAGGGTGTTTTAGTTTTTTATCGCAGTGGGTGCATATTCTTTCTTTTTAATATGACAGTCGGACAAATGTGACGTAGAGGCTAGCGTAGAAAATTGGGTCAAAAGAAATACGGATTACTCATATTCTGTGAACGTATGAATATTTATTAGTAGTCTATTATTAACACCTGACGCAAATACAGGACTCTATATCTATGTTTCTGAAGACTTACTTTCTTGATCTTAGTCCTATACATTGGCTCTCAGTATCTTTAGTTTCGTTTCCAACTAGCGATTTATTTTGCGCATTTTTCATAATCACGCAGCAAATTAAGCTTTTTCCTAAAAACAAACACGCTTATATGCGCAGCAAGCGTCTCCGTCACGATTGTCGATTGTTGAAACTTACTTACTTTCGCATATCTATCGAAAAAGGCAAACGTGTACCTTCCTACGCGTGTAAAACGATGGCATCAGAACTGTCTTAAGTTTAAGACCTCCTGTACAAAAAATACAATTATATTCACTCAGAACATTGACGTTATTCTGAGTGGGCATGAATATTAACTTGCATTCAATAAGTATCGCTACTTACTCGTTTAATACATTATTGCCACCTACAGTATATCATAACGTGACATAACTCCCAGGCTTGCGCTCACTTGAAAGTGCTCAGTAATTCTTATTTCATGACTTGGGTTGACCTTATATTGTCTGTTTGAGGTCAAATCGCGCGCCGTATCTGATTTAAGGTCAATATTAAACTGATTGTAGAGAAATTTTGTTCGTTAGTTCTTAGGTAGAGTTCATAATTGTTTTAGGAATGTTAATGAATTATTTTGCTCTATCTACACTAATATTATAAAGAGGAAAACTTTGTTTGTTTGGTTGTAATGAATAGGCTCAAAAACTACTGGACCGTTTTTAAAAATTCTTTCACCATTCGAAAGCTACATTATCCACGAGTAACATAGGCTATTTTTCTTCCCGAAATTCTCACAGGAATGGACACAATGCGGGTAAAACCGCGGGGTGCTGCTAGTTTTAAATAAATGAACTAGAATAAAACGAAATACCCATTTTCAATGTGGGACCGGCCATTTAATAGATATTGGCGCATGATTATAATCATGATGGTAATTATCAAAATTAAGACAAGCCTTTACTTTTTACTTTAACTAACAGTTACTTGGTAGTTATATGTTACTTGCTATATTGTATAGAAAGCTCTTTAAAACATATTTAACAATGAATAACTAAAATGAATCATTTATCATTCACATCATTACTTTTCTAAGGAAGCAGATGTGTTTCATCTTAACATTTTTTACAACAAGTTTGTGTTTATACAAGGTGTTAATACTAAAGATAAAAATCGACTCCCTTTCTTATAAAATATCGATATTTAATAGTCACATCACTAGTGTAAGGCAGGGAGCAACCTTGGTATACCTTTGGCATACCAGATTACCACATCAAAAATTCTCTTTGATATTCCTTGTTGGATTGAACTTTATCTTCTCAGAAATAAAGGTGGGATTTGCCTGTCTGTATGTTGTTTTAAGTGCAGGTGGCACACGATGGCATCGCGACTTTATCTAAACTATCATATCTTCAAATATTAAACTTTTACTTTTATGGTGTCTTAAAATGCAACTCGTGTCACCTAACGGGTCTAATAAACGATACTTTTTTGCTTTTGTTATTAAGTCATGGGTCGTATGTGAAGTTGAGTAGCTTTTTAGTGACTATAAAATTTGATTGTTTGCTCATGATATTTAATAAATTTTCAAAAAATAAGAAAACTTTCAACTACTCATAAATTGTATGTTTTTTTATAGGAAATGCACGATTAGTAATGTTATTGGAGAGACGAGTTGGTGTGCAGTTGTTCATCTTGCCGACTGACCCAGCTGGTTCACACTGGACCAGCCAGGAACAGCTGGGTACAGAGAAGGCTGGAACAGAGGGAGGGAGGTATTTGACTTATGTTTGGACAATGTTGGCAAAAGATATATACCTTATTACTATCTAGCACCTCGGTTGTCTAGTGGTATTGCATATGTGCCATTGCATGCCAAGAGGCATGCAATAGTACATACCATTTCCACATAGAGTCATCAAGTTCAATGCAAGTAAAGCTGCCTGTGCTGGAAGTATTACAAAATAACATTTGATTTGGTTAATTAAACGTAATGTTTGGTCAAACTTAGTAATTAAGAAGCCCAATAAAAAACGAATGAAACGTACCAATTTTTAACATTCCTTATAAAGATTTTATTTCATTTGGACATAATAATTGTTTAAAAATAACTTGTTAGCCAGTCGACAATACGCTGCGGGCGGAACACGTCATTTCAGTAATAAACCCATTGGAATGAACGAATATTATAATTTGTAGCAATAACTACATTGTACGTTGTTATTATATCAATAACGTTAAACAATACCATTTAAAACGTAACAATGTACTTACAATGTTTCATTTTTAATGACAACTTTCATAGTCGGCTGCGAATAGTTTGGTCTAGATTTTATTTGATTAACCTTGTGGAAATAATTTGACGGCTGAGTTTAGGTGTTCAATTTATGTACAGCAACTGGATAAATTATACAATATTAATTTCTGCTTTCGAAGTTCCTCTTGCTTGAAATTTCTTGGCCTTCACGGATTTTTAGCTCGTCTTAACTTCTCCATTCACTGTGATGTGTCACGTGACTCTGTTTGGGATCTTGTGATCTTGATTTATTTTACTTCCCTATGGGTAATTTTATTTTCATTTCCCTAACTTCTCGAAGATAGTCTTTTGAGTACGAAGTGTCCCAAATAGACCTTTAGGTAATCTAAAATCTTCCAAAGCAGGGTTGGTCGCTGACTTAATCCAAAATACTTGCTCATATCATTAACTTAGAAACATAAAGTGATAAAGCAAGTGAAACCGAATGATACAAGTAGTGAACAATAATATCAACAATCAAAATTTATGACAAACATTACATACACCATTACGCAATCAACATCATTTAGGGAAACAAAAATGTACAAAGTTCAATGTTTCGTTCCAAGTAACGTTACTGTCAGTAATTGGCATAATAGCGTATTACATAACGTTATAAATATCATAGCTTTTGATCTCGTTTTGGAATAACATGTAATTTATTCAACGAGCCGTGAAATAAAACATACTTAAAATTGTATATTATAATAATGTACATTTTTTATTTGTCTAAGGTATGTGTTCTTATATGTGTTCTTTTGAGCTTCGTTGTTATTTACCGAGTCATATTGGCACAGGTAATTATAATACACATCATTTAGGAAGAGCTTTCTCGTTTTATTCAAGACGTTATTTGCTATTTCAATCGTATACGAAAGTGGAGTTGGTCCGTAATATATTAAGAATTACGTAACAGAGTATATTTTTTTTATTTTTAATTGGACCTTTGTGATCAACTTAACAACAGTAAAAGTAAAAAGTAAATGTAGAACAACATTTTAAAAGAATAATAAGAAATAACAGTTCTAAGAGAAAAATCTAGAAACCACAAGTCTAGAAAAATAAATCTTAACAAATGAAGCCTGCGTGAAGACGATATTTAAAAAAAGGGTAAACGCTTGTAATAAAGCTATTAGGCGTGTTTTTGCTGTACTAGGAAAATAAAGGGTTGTGAAGGTTAAATGTAGCAAAAGGTTTTAAAAATCACGTTTTGCTTCACCGGCCACCGTCGACTTATAATGGGAGGAACCAACGTCAATCATCAGAGGATGAAATAGTGGCATACTATAATTAGTTTTTATAAAACATATCGATAAAAAATGCATCAGATTTCTTCGAAAATGGGACTGCAGTGATATTTACTGCGATTTAAACGCTGTGATCTATAATTTAATTTGTTTTGCAAAAGGTTTTGTGTTTTCGAAAATATTGAATTTGGTTTTTGATTGTCGATTGTTTTTATTGATTTTCAATTAATTTAAATTGTATTGTAGAGGTTGACAAAACAGTAATGACTATCTTAATATATTCCAAAAAATGTTAGTCAAAGAACAAACAATAGCGTTTATTGTTTTAAAATTACATAGAGTTTGGGACAAAATATTGTTTAAAATGTTATTCATTTTCTCAGAAATCACTAATCAAACAAAAGATCCATAAAAAAGTGAAGAAAGCAATTAATATTTATAAAAGTGAAAACACATTCTTCATTAATTATCGAAGCTTTTTGCGATTTGTTTAAGTCAGCTTATTAAATAAACAATCACTTACAACAACCCTTTCTTAGTAAACCTATACACGCATAGTTTTTCATTCTGATTACACGTTGTAAATGATGTTAACATTATTTTAATACAAAGACTTAATAAGCTATTTCTGGACGTAAAGGATGCGCGCTGTGAACACAACATTGTTTTATGAAACTTAAATCACAGATGCGGTAGTAGTTACTTTGTATTTTCAAGCTTGTAACGTAAGGAAGCCTATCTATACTATACTAGTATATGTACTATAGCTTAAAGAGTTTGTTTTAACGTTTATTTAACAGCGCTTATCTCAGGAACTACCAGTACAATTTATAATCAATACATTAAATGGAAAGGTCAAAGACTATTTTTTATTCCGAAATTCCAACGGGAATAGGCATAACACGAGTAAAACCGCAGAGCGCTGCTAGGTATATTAGCTGACATAATCATTGACACAGACATTGAAATTAGGAGACATCAGCTTACTATGGGTCTAATTATCCATGTCTAATTTGTCCGGGCATATTATATATTAGGCGAGTTAGCCAGTTCAATATAGCAGACACCACTACTAGCTCAACCACGGTATACTCAAGACATCGTAACAAGTCTTCTTCCTCCAAAGGTCAAGCCAGACATATCGCCCATACCTAGACATACGCCATGCATAAAACGTAACAAAATCATGATTTACTTTTTTATAATAACGAGGACTCTACAGAGGTCTTGGCCAGATAACCTGATAGTAAAACGCTTGAACAATCGAGTGGCATCCGTGAGAAAAGTGGTTGACGACATTACGTTATCTGCATCATAATATAGCGCATATTATCTGAATGGTAGAGTTGTAAATCGACTGCCTTGTTTCTGTATAGAGCCACTTCAAGCCCGAATGCAACAACAAATAGTAAACGGAGCATCTTGTGTCTTGTCACGATATGAGAATTGTTTCAATGGCTTGACTAACTTTAGCGAATGTTTGTACGAACGTAAAATTGTTGTGTAAATTATTGCTTCAAATTGAATCGTAAAATATACCTTTTAGATAGACGGATCTATTACACGACACAATTGCACACGAATGCGAAACTATTGTGAACTTACGTGCAAAGATTGAATACAGATGCGTAGTTTTTCGCAGAGATTACGTATTGAGTTCTTCTACGTAAGAACTTTATAACAGACAGTCCAGAACATCATATTCTTCTATTAGTCACTATTCTTCTATTGGAACATCATATACCTCTTATTGTCCAAATTGTTTGAACTCGCTGGCTTGCGCTGATTACACAAACTTAATA
The DNA here is from genome assembly GCA_951394245.1 of Cyclophora punctaria. NCBI lineage: Eukaryota > Metazoa > Arthropoda > Insecta > Lepidoptera > Geometridae > Cyclophora > Cyclophora punctaria. The sequence goes on from OX596177.1 coordinate 7,137,425, forward strand.
TGATACCACAAGCAGGGCCTCTCGGTTTCACCCGCGTTGTGCCTGTTTCCGTGGGAATTTTGGGATGAGAAATAGCCTATAACCTTCCCGTTGATGTTGGCTATCTATTACAAAAAGAATTATTCAAATCGGATTGGTAGTTTCTGAGATTAGCGCATTCAAACAAAAATATAGCTTCAGCTTTATCAGTATGTATAGATGTATCCTGATAGCAATGTATTGTACTAATCAAAGACTACATTTACATCCAATTATCTATAAAATTATGAAGTGTTGATACCAAGAGCTTGTATAACAATACTTAGGTCACAGGTCCTGAGATAATACTTGACATCAATATGATATTGTTGCGAGAACAAAACTGATATAATGTGTGAGAAATTGCAATTTATAATGCAGGTTATTATGTTTGGTAGACTTACGCAATAGAAATCGCTTAGACTTTTGTGAATATGATATTCTATACTTTACTTTCGAATACTTTTTATTCTTTATGAGTAACTTTTGATTCGAATGGGTTTCTTGCTTTTTTGATGCGGACCACGGAATTCTACAAGTAAGTTGATTCTACTATAACACTTTTGCGCAATATACAATTGGGCAAGTCAGTTATCGACTAAATAAAAAAGCTGAAGATGTTCTTTTTTTTTTTGGACAAGTTAATCTCAGAAACTACCGAACTGATTTGAATAATTATTTTTTGTTTAATGGATGACTACATTCAACGGGAAGCCAAATTTTCATACAGAAATTCCCAAGGTCTCAACGCGAGTAAAACCGTGGGACGATGGTAGTCTAAAATAAACCGCTAATTTTGTTTTGTTTTTATTGATATTATGTTATACCTATGCTATAATAGTAATAAAATCTCTACCAAACATTACGTGAATGAATAATTTCGAAACAGATTCTCTTGTCCAGCTATCACTTGAACTTCAATGTCAGGGCGATTCGATACGCCGCGTCATACAAACAGACGGTTTCCTTTGTTTGTTAGTGCTACTAATATTATCAAACAGAAACGCAATAACCAACCATTTATTATACTTTCTTTATCACGCCATTGAGTTTAACACGCTAATTTACTTTTAAATCACCGCTGCAACCTAATTTACTCGACATTGATGACTATTCCTGATCTTTATTAACTCTCAATATTATAATGCAACATCTTGATTTTTTCTCTTTCTCAATCTCGATTCAGTCCTCAATTTCAATTAGCGCTTTGATATTAAAGGACCATGAATAAAGCATTATGACTAATTTAATTCCCGAAACACATTTAATGCACTGATTCAACCGCAGATAATTTTTAAAGACGTATCAATATAGTGTTTAAAACAGACATTCAAATGTCCGAATGTTATTGATGGACGCCGCAAAAAAACGGGGCACAATGCATGAACCTGCATTAAAAATTATTAATACACGGACGAAATATCCAAATGCCGGCGGGCTTGACCTGTTATGCACTAAAGTGTGCTCAGGATGGTAGGGAATACAAGCTAAATTTGTTGGTACGAATTTTAAATAAAGACTTTAAGTGGAATTTAATATTCGTATTTGAGTCCGCGGGGAGTGGGAGTGGCTCCAATGTTCGTGCTTCACCGGAAAGATTTATATTACATGCATTTTCGTTTGCGAGTGATCTGAAATTGTCGACTCTCACAAGGGCAGTCTGCATTGTGACCTACGCCCATACCTCTTAACGACTATTCAATACACGTTTGAATGAACGATTGCTCTTTGCCTTATAATTCAACGGACGATTTTGCTTGATAAGAAAAAAAAGGTGTATTGTAAAGCGATCCGGCTCGGTGTTCTAAAGAGTGGTTTATTTGCGGCGTGTATAATATGAAACCTTATGGGAAATAATTAAGTTTCGTTCTATTCAAGCTGATGTATGTACGTCAGAGACTTCAAATGATTTCACGTGCATATATGACTAGCTTTAGATATGTCTGTGCATAATGGACTTCACGGCCAATATATTTAAATAGACAATCTCGAAAATCGTCACCTTAGTGTCTTTAATATTATTTCAAATGCTTCCACAAACACGTTCCCTTTTATCTTTTTGTGAGACAAAAAATCAAATGAAGACCGCCTTAAATAAACAAAATATATTTTTGAACAATAAAAGTAGATGCTATGATAATTTCTACCACACACTAAAAAAATAGGCCAACCCCTTCCTTGTCGGATGTTTGAATCTTACACTTGACGGGGACAAAAAAGGGATATCCCATTGTGTTCTTTCAAATGAGGTCAGATGTAAGGAGTTTATGCTTGAATTAGAACGCGTTTTTAATATATTTCATTAAGATTGACATGACTGATTAAAACTTTACTTATTTAACCCTATCTTCCTTTTTAGATAAGACACACAAAGCATAGGCAGATGTATTATTAATTCTTATTTTTGAACTAAGAACTTGGCTTAGTGACAAGGTTGATAAAAAGGTATTTGGATAAAATGGATTAATTTTACTTTGACTTCAATTATAATAAGGATCATTGCCTTAGAAAACCTCGAGTAGTTTTCTTTTTATATTTTAGCAAAAGAATGAATCAAGCTTTACAAACTTCTTTACACTGTGAAACCAAAGATTGTAAGAAAGTAATTACCAAGATACAATGTTAAAAGTTTGTGCTTATCAAAGGATTAGCGCAGCCAACTATAGTAGTTATAGTAGCCTTTCCTTTTGTTGCACCAAGCAAATTATATCCGCAAGATTCTTATATCCAAACAAATTTCCTTTAAGGCAATTGTTTATAAAACTCTGTAGCAAGGATTATTTCACCTCGATGAGCAACAAAAGAGTTGCGGTACCAAAGAGGATTTAAACGAGGTAGCCGTATCATCCACGTTAAGGCCATACTTAAGTATTATGGAAAGAGTGTCGGCATGAGACGCTTAACCATGACTTCCTTTAAAGGGTTGCGCTTTTTGTTAAATCACGTTTGAAGATTCCCTTAAAGTCGATCGCACGCCGATGCAATATCACCAACGTGGGTAGAAACGTTTTTAGTTACCTATTTCGACCGGCTTAGAGCATCGTGGGGGTTCTAAAAGGTTTTATGAAGCATGCACTTTTTATTCCTTTGTTCTTTGGTTTAATTAGTAGGTTTATGCCATATTGTTTTAACTCTACCTTTGACTTTATATTGTTTATCGTTTCGAATTGGTCTATTGGGAATTCAATAAAGGTATGTTTTTATGACTCTTGAATTTGATTTGATTTTAATTAAGGGTTGCGGAAGAGCGTTGTAAACATAACCCTTTACGTTCGATTCACGATTTGATTGATTAAATCTCTTAGCTATAACACGCTAACCGTTTTCTCAGAGCAGCTGTCTAATGTAGCAGAAAAATAAATATTAACGAAACAAGCAAAAAGTGTCCATAAAATATGATAATAACCCTAAAACTAGTTTCGGAATCGATATTACAAAGTCAATAATAAATTATGTTGAAATTTCAACGAAATTCTTTTCCCAACAGAGGCATTTATCATTTTTGCTATTAAAAGGAACAACAATATAAACCCCGAAGGATACAGAAGACCCATCACAATAGCAAATGATACCTCCGGGCCCAAACGGCCTGAGTCCCACTTAATTAACCCACAACTACTTATTAAAGGAATAACAATCTCCTGTTTATTTTAGAAAATACAAAATATTCTGGACTGACAGTTTTAATATGTAATTAACGTCGTCAAAAACCACATTTTTTATTCTTAAATTGTACAAGTAATTATGAACAATCATTATCTCATTAAGATAACAACGGTGGTATTTCATTGTGTCTTGTTAAGAGTGAGTCTGATGATCTATTTAATATTCAGAAGCTGTTACTATTTACGTTAACAAAGTAAGATCAAGAAAGTTGACGAAAATGGTTTGTTTGGTTTGCTTTGAGGACAGTTTATGTGGTGATACATGGAATATTTGCTGTTAACATTGACACCATATTTTTCTTTTTTTTAACTAAATTTGCTATTCGTCGTCATGTCCACACCGTGGCACCCTTTAAGCTAATTGATCGCTGACCTTCTTTAAAAGGTGTAACACCAATATTTAATAGTAAAGATCTATATTTATCAAAGACAATTACATGCCTGTTTAATCCTTCATTAATAACTTGGCCTATGATTGATACGGGTCTTTCAAGCAAAGACATCCGGAAAAATAATGCAGACGTATTGTTAACATGACCAACAAATTAATGTGAGACTTTTTATGCCTTTTTCTGCTTTTTAACAGTCGGTCAGTAAGGCAGGTGCAGTCAAACAGGTGTATTTGAGGCCACTTTTTAGTCATTATCCTTTAAAATATAGGGCGATGTTTCTTATTAGTTATTTTAGTTTGTTTTAGGTCCGTTACGGTATTGTTAATAAAGCGAAATGTTTCGCTGTCGGCAACGTTTTTATTCAGCTGACGTCATTGAGTGGTCCGATTTTTTAAATAAGTTTGTTTTTTGTCTAAGACGGGATGATTTTTGCTTTTTTGTGCTTTTGTTAATGTTATGTTTATGATGGGGTGGTTCGCTCAAAGGTCGGGTAGATGAAAGCGATAATTATTTTATCGTTGGTCTGTTCCTTGTTTGTTTCTCTAATAGCCACTTTAATGGAAGTCCGCGGTGGATTCATGCGGTCCAATGCATAAATTAGAAACGGTATCTTTTCTCATGTCGGTCCTTTTGTGGAACAAGTAATTTGTTTAACTTTATAATTTTAGTTTGATGATGTGAATTAATATTATTCAGTCGGTTTGAATTTGCAAAAAAGTTACTTAAACTTATTATGCATACTTAAGGTTAAGTTGTACGCGGACATACAGTTAATTATTGGCCTTTGGCGGCTCAAAAACTCTGACACCAGGATTGGTCAGGTTGTTGACCATCCACTCGATGAAGAAGAAGAAGAAGTTAATTATTATTGAATTGAAAATAACAAATAACACTAAATAAAGGAATGAATTTTAAATACCATGCTAGAGATAAAGGAAGCAATACAATAAACATTGTTTGCCTCAAAGGAAGGTCTAACTTTATCACCACGCCGCGCTGTCCTTTTAATTAACCCAAAACTACCGTTCACAAACAAAGACAAAATAAACTTTGCATTCAGAGTTTCCTATAAAACATATTTTGTAACTACTATGACATACAAACTGTTTTGCATTCAAGTACATGTCAGCAATTGTCCCGCATTGTACGGTTATGCCAACTTATTTTCAGTTATTGCTGCGTCATAATTATCAGAATCTGCACGCCTTACAGCTTCTGAAATAAGGGTTATTTTACTATGAACACTGTTGTTGGTATCAGTTAAACTTATTTTGTTAACATAAGCCTGTGTTCGTATTGTGCGTCGATATTTTGTATGCACATTTAAATGTGGTCATCTACGCCACTGTCTACGCGTAGTGGACATTTTAATGCTACTGAAATCAGGCGGATCTGGAAATTTTCAATAGAAACAGTTTGAATATCGTACACGACTTCCTGCAGATACAGTTACAATGAAACGGTCAAATGTTAATTTAGATATTTGCTTAACTTAATCATTGCATTGGTTATGTCTTTAATATTAGTAATACGGATCCTTTAGGATTTGATTAAGTGCTTCAGAACAATAAATAAGATAATATGAGACATGTTTATCATCCCATTGAACCTTCACCTTTATCAACTTTTTATTTAATTAGGCTTGCGTGGCGGTGTCTGATTTTCTCAGGGAACGCTTTATGAGCCCTTAAAATTCGGACTTGGGATGGTATTAAATATATCTCCAAAGTCTCTATGATATTGATCCTACCCATAAGCATTATAGTCTATGGGTATCCAAATATAATATGGTCTACTACTCCTTAGTTAGCTTGAAATGCTTCAACTATACCTATTCGATAACTATTCTACAAATCAGGCTAATAAGTTAGAACACATAATAGCTAAATAAGTCTTTTCTAGATTGCGTGCTTCCTTTATTAGCTTAGTCGCATCGCTAGCGGTTATTCCGATCGATAAATGAGGCGTAGGTAATTTGTTTTTATAGGTGGTGCAAAAACAAAGTGGATTGACCCGGTGCGGTCGCTTCTGCCGATTGATCGCGTGTCGCGGACCGGCCGCGACTGAGATGAGAGATTAGCGAGAGGAATAGCGGAAAATGGTTTTAAAAATTCTCTGGTGGTCAACCCTATGTCACAAATCACAATGTAAGAAAAGATAAATAACCAAAAATGAGCAAGGTTTTGTTTATTTGAACTGAGAGTCTATTTGGTGTTAATTAAAAATTTGCTTCATTTCTACAGTTAGATTTGAGGTTTGAATATTTTTTTAAAATGAAACATATGTAATTAAAACGCTTAAAGTCAATGACTGGGTATGCATATTGCGATGAGAAAGTTTTTTAATATTATTTTTATATTTTAAGGCCCTAATGGAAAAATCTATTCCATTCATTCACTTCCGTCTAATAAATTCTACGTCTTTATCAGTAGCAACAGCAGTCACTAAACACAATGGACAAAGAAAATTAATTGTTTATATTTACCGTTTACTACATCCTCACCCTTACCCGCTAAGTCATGTGAACTGACGCGTGTACTCATATAGACAAGTGAAGATTTACCCACCTAAGGAGTGACCAGCCCCAACATAATGATTCCTTCTGCGTTTAAAAATAAATCTCATGGGAATGACTTAGATTATGCGTACCGAACATAATTAGGCTAATAAGTGTAATTAAAACAATTACGTGCGCTGAAAGGTATGTTTATGTTAAATTAAATAGGTAAGTACAGCGTTCGGATAATTATTATTGTGATTTTTTGATGAGCTTTTTTACTGTCACGCACGTCGTTAAAGTATGTAATTTATAGGAATGGTAGTGGAAATACGTCTTTATTTGTCGTAAAATATCAATTAAGAAATATCGGATAATTATTTTCGAATGTACTTGAAGTTGAAAAATACTTTAGTGCACACATTTTATACACATGACTAAACGAAATTCCAAAGCGAACGTGATGATTTTAACTTTAAAATTAGTTGGAATCGCGAATATATTTAGTGTTAAAATGTATTATGAATACAAATGTAAAGCAGAACGCCGGTTTTAGACGTTTGCTTGTACTCAAACCAATTAAATGTCACAAAGATTCCTCGCTACGAATCGTCTTTGATCATATCAAAGCATACTGCTAACAAGGACTATGACAGATTTATTGCGCCTTACAAAGAATTCCTTAACGAATCTATTCTTTTAAATATTTGATAACGTGTGTTTTGGCGCCTGTTTGGATGTTTTTAAAGAATTAATTTGAAATCCTCTCACTTGATTGGGTCGGAGGGAATGCTTTGAATTTATAGCGATATATCAACACCCAGTTATAAAAAATAATAGTTCGTTTTTTAAACAATTTATACTTTATTTGTTTTGAAGATATTAGTATGTTGAACGCAAGAAAAATGATACGAAATAGGTTTTTTTGTTGTTCTTATTGTGGCCTTTGAGGTTGTCAATATAAATTGTAATATGAATCAACAATGACACTTTGTGTCACGCATACCAAAGACATTTCGAAACAGTTCTCCATGATTTAGCAGCTGCGGTCAACGTACGCGATGCTCATTGCTTTTTGATTGACTTTAAACAATGGAATCGACACGCTTCGTAATAGAAAGCATGACTTCTTTACACCGTTCAAGATAACAAGAGTGGACAATACCCACCATGAATGAACACCGATCACCGCAAGTTCATTACCACTTTCGCAATTGTTTTCACGGCTCTTTAATTATTAACGGACGTTTCTGTTGCCATTGCTTTTATTTGAAACGTTTTAAAACGTTTCTAGGTTACAAATACCCAAATTGGGATCGATAGAAAAAAGCATATGACAAATGTTTAGAAGTGTCAAGAATTTTGCGATTCAACACAAAGGTGGACGGTACAAAAATACCGCATGAATACTTTTTAATGCGCCAGTGATACGACCAACATTTATTGTGAAGTTGACAATAGATTTTTTTGTGTGAGACTAAAATCTTGAGAGTTTCTTTTGAGGAATTCACATAAAGTGTATTTATATGAAGTCGTAGATGTAGAGGACAAAGGCTTGTCGCGTCCGAAATATAAATGACAGCTGCATTCGCCAGCGACCGTAACAGACCATGAAACTCGCGCTAGCCAACAAAGACTCCGTTAGAAATAACAATTCGATTTTCATTCAAATCTCCTTGATCCTTAACACGTTGATGAAGTGTGACCACACCTACCGTTAAAATAGACTGGAGGCGCCTTTGACCATCCTATTCGTATTTATTCTCAAATCGATTACTGAATAATAGTGCAGCATAGAGACCGAAGTGATTTTTAATAGTTTCAATCGATTTTGCAGTCACGGCTCATTGATCACTCCCTCTGTGCATCATTTTTGCTCAAACCATAATATTAAGAATTGGTTCGTGGTTTTGTATCGAAATTTTATTCCAAAATTAGTAGATTGTTATTTTTTTAGGATCAGAGAGGACTATTGTGCAATAGCAGTATCAATCCATCGATCATTTTGGAATGTCAGAACGTAAGAGGTTTTGAGGTTCCCTGGTTTTGATATCTGTCAAAAAGTTGAAGAAGAGCTGTCTCTAAAAGAAATAACAAAACGCATCAATGACATTCTGAAAAAACATTTTTTGCTCCACCTGGATATGTTCATAGTCAAGATATACTTTAAGATATAACATTTATTTCAAACCAAACGCATGCCTTTCAAAAACAGACAATATACTGGAACCGAAATCGGCAAAATCCTTTAATAATCTTAATAAACTTGAACATGTACTTTAAAATGTTGTTAAGAATGAAAGAACATTAATTTAATGAAAACTTATTGGCAATTATGATAATGAATTACAACTTATCGCTACCACCGTGATCAAAGTAAGTAAGACAAGTACAGAGTCTTATTAAAAAGTTACATGACAAGCAATTAAATCATGTTTGCATGAATTCAATGTTCGATCGGGAGGAAACAGAAGCCAGTTAAGCATTACACGAAGGTAAAGCAATAGCGATCGGCTTTTTTGAGAACAAGATAAGCACCAAATCCAGATAATGATCAGTATTCATGTTACACGGCCAATTGTGCACAGAGCACCGATTTTTTGTCCACCATTGTCCAATATACGATTGCATTTCTATGCAATTTCGTTTTCAATACGAAATAGATACTATGTCGCATTTCGTCCCCACAAAAGATAAATTGCGTATTGATATAGTATACCTGGTGTTTTTATACTTTGTTATTTTGTATTGTGTATGGATACAAAAGGTTTAGGTTACTCATTAAATTTCAAACCAAGCTTTAATAATATGGTAAGAAACGTTCGTTTTAAGTACTTTCTTTGTAGTACAGTTATACATGTTAGTTACAGTTAGTTGGATTCGAGTGATAGAGTCTTATTACGACTCATATTTGGTTATGATGTGAAATTTACTAACGACTATATTTAAGACTGGCAGTTGCCCGCGGTTTTACACATAATGGGTCTGTTAGAATTTCGATACTTAAATTAGCTTAACCTTCCTCAAATATGGTATCATTAAGCAAAAATCGGGTTTTTCCCGAATAAAGATCTTTCAAAGAAACAAACAAACTCTTAAGCTTTATTGTATTGTCTAGATAAAAATAGACGCTTCATAGTTAAATTCAATAGTTCTGGTCAATTGCAATTTTCTCCGGTGTATATTTTGCTCCTTATATTCTTAACAATAGTTGTCACTGTTTGTTTCAAATAAAACTGTATCGAATCAAAGTAAACGAAAAATTAAACATAAAACAAACATGACAAGAAGAATACTGGTTAGTTTTACCTAATTTAATTCCAGGAATCTTGTTCTCGGTTGACAGAGGGCTCTTGCTGTGTTCTGTACAAAAATAACAATACAGAGCCAGTAGTTCTTTCTCATTACTGTATTCTACGGAAGCTGTTACCAATAAGTAATTGTTAACTCAAGTTTTTGCTGCAACGTTTGTTTTCCTTTGAATCTTCGAACATAGGGTTACAACATCTCTTTTGTTCGCATCTGTTGCTTACCTTCAATTATAGTGGCACAGTAGCAAAATATTATTTGTTTTTATACTTGAATGCTTTTAAGAGGTGACATATGGCCCGTTTCTGTCTGAGCGAGGTATAATTTATGAGCCCGTGACCACTAAGGAATTGGGTTATTGTTCGAATTAGAAAGCCGATTCTTGTTAAAGCATTGTTTTGTGTTTCTATAGCCACACACCGTCGCTAATTTATGTTAAGCTTAGATGTATACGGCTAAATGATTGTGATAAAAGATTAATTGGAGTGCTTTTCTGTGTAATTGTATTAATTTTATTCTGTAGTACTGTTGTGTTGATTTATTTAACTCACCTACTATTCCAGTCTATTGTTTTGTTTGTAATCTGTTATTTCCTTATTAGTTATGGTAATCGTTTGTTCTAAATAATTGTGATAAGTTAAGCTTTATGTCTGATGACGTTTGTGAGATATTTTGTAAGCTAAAATTTGTTGTTGTTATAATAAAAATACTTTTAAACTAATTCTGTTTTTCGTTATTAAATAGAATAAACCTGAAAATGTAGTTTGTTTCACCAAGTTTGAAACAAACCAATTGATATTTAGTTTAAATAACACCTGGGTTAATCTAAGACTAAAATTGCCAGATTCTTTTTGTTGTAGTTCTTAGTTCTGACAACCATAAAAGGGGAGTCAAATTGTACTAATTTCATTTACTCCTTTTCACAAACTCATATACATCAATATTGAGATCAGTACTCGTCACAAAAACTCAATGTATTAATTTTCTCACAACCTTGACATTTTATAGGTACTTTTCGAATCTGAGTAGCAACTTAACTAAGTCACTTACAAGTAAGTAAAGTCTTATATCAAATATCTTCAATCTACCTGATGTATCGCGCAGGTGTTACATTTGCTAATAATACCAGGAATTAAAGCAATTATGACATGAGATAACACACGAGTTCAATGTTATGTTTACTTTATGAAGTAGTGTTAATCAAAATTTGCATTAAAACTAGCAGCGTCTCGCGGTTTTACCCGCGTTTTGCCTGCTCCCGTAAGAATTTGAAGACGAAAAATAGCCTACACCTTCTCTTTTAATGTCGCTATCTATTTCGAAAAGAATTATTCAAATCGGATTGGTAGTTTCTGAGATAAGCGCGTTTAAATAAACAAAAAATCTCACTCTTTAGCTTTATTATCTTCGTATTGATTGAAATAGCATTTTAATAAAATCTTTTAAAACCATCAATAGCTTAGTAGATATTCGAAACCCGGTTTATAAAACAAAAATGTTCATCAAATTAAAATAAAATCATGTCGCAATCAATCATTCAAAAATAATGAAACACACACAATCATTTTAATGAAACACGTAGCAATAATCATTATAAAAACTTAACTACACATTATTGGTGCTTATAAATATTGCACCCGAGCTTACCAATCATTGGATCATAACGAGGAGAAAAAAATATCATCTCATTATACATATTTTTTGAAGCTCGTTAAACAAACTATGAATGGATTAAGAAAAGGTATACGAATTATCTTTATTGGACACATTAGTATCAACAGGCTTTCAACGAGAAATTTTCAATAAAGCAATTAAATAAATGACGTGTAATTAAAATCGATGGAGTGCCATGCGAGCGAACATTCGACGCGTTTTATTGCAGTGAGAAACAATAATTTTGATTATAAAATTGTTGTTTAAATAAAAACATTGATAATAATAATGGAGCACTTAACAAATAATCGGTGTTGTTAAGCCGGGAACACACTGTGAACTAAATCGTTCTTAATAAACCAATTACTTTGTTAGTTCCGTTGCTAGTCCAAGCGGTTGATTTTGTATTGCAACGTTTCACGTTGTTAAGAGAAGTGATAGTTCAGTTTGTTTCACGTTGGTTTTAATACGTTTTCATGGGTTTTTCGATAAAATGATTTGGTAATTAAAACTGTTAACGTTAAGGGAGTTCATGAGCTACGTGCTGGAGGCATCAATAAAACGCGGGCGTCACATATTGTCCCTATTATTTCAGCTAAATGCGGGCAAAGTAGTGGCCAACCCTGGTGTCGAAGTTTAGACCTCCTAAAGGCCTCCGCCATGGTTTTACAATTGAAACCGGAACCGACACATTAACGTGCTCTTCAAAGCACAGTGAATCTTCAGCTTTATCGAACGTCTATTTGTTTTATTTCATCAAATTACATAGTTTGAGCTATTGCATACCAGTCGTTTACGATTGATAATAATACACATTTTGACGTGGTAAATAAATGATTATGATAATGATGGTGCACTAAACAGTTAACAGGCACTTTCGTATTTAGTTCCTGTAACGGTTATGTGATGAGTACGTATTCGTTACATTGATAAGGAATAGTATTTTGGATTGAATGAAACAAAAAACCTGGGGGTAATTGTCCGTCAGACCGTCATTCACCTCCGTCACTTTTTAGTCGTCCTAAAACTAGTCCTGATACTCTGAGACGTCGGATAATTCTTTGAGAGAGGTTAATGAGTGTTTTTCTATGACTGTATTTTGTCAAATAAATTACATTGATTAGTTAATTATGTATGTTTTAGATTAAGACAGTTTTGGGTTTGCCACTAAAATGTGTGAGCGTTTCCGAACTTTGGAGAGAGTAAAATTATCGGCCCGGTTGTATCAATCGTAAGACTATGTCGGAGACTTTTAAGCGGTCTAAAATCTCTGACACCCAGGGTTGGCTACTAACGTACTTCACCTTATATACTGATTAAAATGTCGTTGAATAAGCGAGTTTATCGGCAGTGCGTTCAACAGAAAGCAAGTCATACTTGTATTTGAGCCTATAATAATCACTCACCTACATATTTAAATTGACCAAACGTATCGTTTCAAATCGATTTAAGAAGCCCTCCGTATTGCGTACCACTTTTATAAAGGGTGCGTGAAAGAAATCTTATAACTCCTTAATTAAATATACTAAGATTGAAAAGTCAGCTCTAATACACCGAGGAATAAATTAATTCATCTTTGTTATTTATGTGATTTCATCGGTTTAATTATTCGACTACGCTATTCTTTAAAAGAAGAAAACAAAAATTTACCTCTCAAAAGACCTCTCATTTAATTGAAGATACAGTACAGTGAGAAGGATTAGGCGTAATCACCACGTTAGCCTACTGCGTAGGTAGGTGATCTGAAACCCGAGCCATGTTTCAAAAGTAGGAAACATGTTTTCGCTCGAATCGGAAATTGACTTCAGTTTTGACAGGCGAGTGAACATATCCCTAGTTCACCGGCGAGTTACGCTATTCTTTTACAAAAAAAACAAACTTTTTTGGGCAAAAACACTTCTACATATTATACAAAAGAGTAAAACAAATTAAAATACATAATTACAAATTGGTATTTTAGCAACTTATAATTATCAACATGGGAGGTACCGTCTAAAAATTTGCATTATACACAGATTATGTCTAGACATCTAACCTGCTTTTATCTTGTTTTAATTATAACCTTTTCATTCAATAGATAACTTGTAACTTTAATATTTAGCTGTTAATCTTTTAATATAATTCTCAAAACAAAACATTCCTACTTTTAGCTTTGCTTAAACGGATAATTAATTAATGATAAGAAACTAAGTAAATTCAAGTATCTACTAAATAATATATAAATTCTTTTTAGGTTTCTGTAGGGGAACACCGGAACTCTTTGTGCGCGAGTCCGACTCGCGCTTGGTCGATTTTTTATTGTACAAAAGTAATAAAAGCAAGATTACAATTTTGAAGTAGAATTTGTGCTTATATACATTTAATCGATTTTATCTCTAAATTTTAATTAATGGTTTCATTACGTCGTCATGTATCCTAGAACATTATCGTTAAGCTACAAACAACCATATTTATTCTTCTACACATTTCTTTGCAAAGTTTTCAAAATCTATGCCAAGAAAGACAAAGATAGAAGTCCACATAACATAAGTACAACCACAAACCAGTCCAATAAACAAAAGCCACTCACCACAAATCATAAAGGGCGAATTGCACCAAATATTTGGTTAACTCAAACATTTTAATGTTTTAATAACAGTATAGTTTATCTCAATACTCGGTGCCGTCGTAATTGTGGGTGTTTTAATTAAGTAAATTGCTTTATCTACGAGAGAGACAATGGGACCGGTCATGGGGAGACTTTTATTAACACATACCGATGTCCCTAGCTATCTGTAACGGTTACATACGGGTCGCCATAACTTTATTTAACTGATGGAATTGATTTGTCCGATTCTTATCTTTGTATTTGCTCTATTTTAGTTGATTAAGTCTAATTTAATTTGAGTTGAGATATATGTTGGGTAATTACAATGAAGTTGTTAAAATATGGTAGACATTTTGAAGGCTGAATGAAGTTTTTATTTCAATTCAAATAATTATTGAAGTTTCGATTTGGTACATAACTAAGTACCTATTTACGATACGATTACGTCTACTTGCAACCAAAGATCTTTGACTTTGTGACTTTTTTAATAAATAAACTAGCAGCATCCCGCGGTTTTACCCACGTTGTGCCCGTTCCCATGGGAATTTCGGAATGAAAATAAAGCCTATAACTTTCCCGTTGAATGTGGCTATCTATTCAAAAATAATTAATCAGGACGTAGGTACTGGTAATTCCCGAGATTAGCTCGAACATTAAAACAAACAAATTTACAAATTTTACCTCTTTATAGATATCGCATTTTGGCGGTTAGTATTTGTAGTTTCGATCATTGATAAGGTTATAATAATGTTATTAAGTTAGATATGGTTAATGCATTCTATTGACAAATGCACTAGCACTTGTGTTTATTAGTCTTTTATCGGATCAGGTCAACATAACCCAATTATTATCTAAGTAAATACCAGGAATGTTTACTACAAATAACGACCTTTAGACATTAATGTGATATATATTTTGTTAGCAGCAGATAAGCTAGTAGGTCTACCCCACTACGGTTAACCGTCACGATTATTTAATTTACCGCGTGATTTTGTTAATTTATGAAACCTAAAGAAACGATCACAATAACGGATTTTTCCCGCAGATTCGAATTCATGTGCTTGATCGGTAACCTGCGCGGATAAGTTCCACAGTTAGCCATAGTTGGGCCTTAATCTAAGTCCGATATTGGAAATTCGAATTTTAAAATCGATTTCTATGTCGACAATGATCATTGTAGTCAATTTTATATTCCCCAAATCCGGTGTCAAATCATGTCCGTATTTTTGATTAACATGTTATGACAAACTGTCTAGCTAGACACAAAAAGCATGCGCTCTCTAATCGTACAATAATTCATGGAAAATTCTTTGAACAGATCAACAAAGTAACAAAGGTGTATTCAATTCTTAGACAGTATTCGGTAAATATCCGACTCGGTATGCGGCTTTTATATTTATAGCCGTAAATTGCTATCAGACGTAATGTAATAATGTCAATTTACATATAGATACTATAACATTTACATTAAGATGATATGAATTGAGGCTGAATGGTATGTAAGGCGCCTAACATAACGCTCGTGTTGAATCGAAAATCGAAAAGTCGGACCTCACGCCCACAAATGTTAAGAAAACTTAGAAATTTGAATATTGTAATAGGTTAAGCCACCAGTTTGGTAGTCATCGAAACGGCTCAAAACTATGATCTTAACTTCATTACGATAAAAGCGGTATTAATGATTTTGATAATTTCGTTTTAATATTGGTTTTATTTAACGCGGTTTGTTTGATTTATATTTTTTTGATTCGATGAATTTTGAACAGTTTCGTTTAGTTGAACAGTACTTGTATTGAAAACTGTTGCATTACTATTCACTTTACGAGTACATACTTCATTGAGAAAGAGGCCATTGCTTTGCAGTTAAAGTTTACGATCTCACATACTGACTGGAACTACTTAATTCTCAAGCCTTATCCAATACACACAAATCTTTAACGAAGAAACAAAGTCGATAAACTACTTAATACTACCAAAAACCAATTTCATACTAATCAGCTATTGCATCTAAGTTTTTACTGCGATTTTACGACAAAAATGTATACATTCTTTTCTTATCGGTTGACGGTAATCGGCATCGTAAATGACGGGTCAAAACGATTGAATGAATTTATCTGAGTGCTAAACAGGCGGAAGTAAGACTTGTTGTCCGAATGAAGCTGTCACTGGCATTAAATGTAACTATCTTCGACATATTCGGATTGCTCTCTTGGTCCTATGGAATTGATGAGTCGGTGCGACTCCATTGACGTTTTAGAATTTAAATATATGATTTTTATATTTTACAACGTAACAGTGAAAAGTCGAAATAATGGGGGGAGGCCTTTGCCCAACAATGAGACATATTAGGCTAATATAATAATAATAACAGTAAATAGAAGCAAGCCAAGCAGAGCAAGAGTATTAACTAAGAGTCTTTGAAAACGTGCTAGGAATATTATCAGATGTGATGGGTTTTGATTTTACTTACTATACAATTTCAATTACCAACCAATTAAAGTTACTACTAACTAGGCTCAGAATTATTTAGTTTGGATATTAAACAGATATTTCATCCTTGTACACAGCATATTATTAAAAGCCGAATTTTTGTTTGTTTGTTTGAACGCGCTAATCTCAAAAACTACCAATCCGATTTCAATGGCTCTTTTCGTATTAGATAGCAACATTCAACGAAAAGCTTATAGGCTATTTTTTCCCATAATTCCCACGGGCACGGGCACAACACCGGTAAAACCGCGGGACGCTGCTAGTCCTAACATAAAACAGCTATAATCCACAAGTACATCCAAGAACAAAATTCATCCGCATCTTCCACTCAACTCACTGGCCTAACAATGGAAACACGAGCTCGTAAACCAGAACACGACAACCAACGACAAGACCAAGTCGATGGCCTTACATAAAATACGTGTGTAATTCAGCGATTAATTAAAACCTATACAACCGTGACCGCACGTAATTACTTGAAGATTTGTGTTACATTTAGTGCTTAGAATTTTACACCACAGTTTTATATGCCCATTATATGAGTATGTGGCGAATGAAGCACTTACCTATTTTGTTTTAGTTTTTAATCGAGATTGTTTTATTCGAAAAGTCTGAAACCTGTACTCAGAGACATCAAATGCTTACTTAGTAGAGATATAATGAGAGATTTTTGACATATGATGTATGAAAAATTACGTCAGTTAGTGGGGTTGCGCCAGTACATTTGGTTAGGCAGGGAATAATTCCTCTCAGTTAAGTATAGATTACCTCTTATATCAGAAAAAATATTCTTTCTTCAATAATTGGGAGTGGCTGTACCGTAGTAGCCTTCTCAGTAAAGAATTTTACTAAATGGAATGCGACAAACTGTATCTCTTATTTCAGAAAATAATAGCATTTTATCCCATCCCAATAAATTGCTAAAATAATTCAAAATGTTCATCTATGCAATAAACTCATTTTGTAATTAGCAATAAAATATCCGCTCGAAAATCTAATTCCGCCGCAAAATCATGATTATTTTTGGGATTGTACATAATGGTTACATATCAAATGATCATGGATATTGAACAATTATTATTTGGTTTAGGGCGACCGCAAACAATAGTCAGAACTGGATACAAACATATAAAGGTTCGCATACTGAGACAAGACGTCTAGGATATCGTCATAGGTTTCATAGTACAGGAGTTTTATCCATGGTTTTACCTCACGAGTGCCCCTAAATCCTACTTGTGTAGGTAATTGCACAAGCACATTGTCTTAGTGTGCATTTGGTCCGCGTTAAATTCTTGTCAAAATTAACATCATGGTTATTAAAAATAATATAAACGATGATATTGCCGATGGTACTGCTGGTTACGAACATAAAGACGTTGTTATATTCTCAATACAACTACAATTTTGAGTGAGCTCGCGAAATAAAACAACTATATCAACATTAAGATTTGAAAATTACTATAGTAGCGTAGACTATAGATGCAATCAGTTTAGTCGTAGTGACTCTTTGTTTCTGTGAGAAAAAAAGTTGAAATGAATATCAATTCGAACCATAGGGGTTAAACGACACTACGGGGACCCAACCTGGAATGTTAAGCTTGTCAAATAACTTATGATTTTTATAAAAATATACCATTAAATTGTGTTGTTTTAAATTAAAATCCTGTTTTTAGGTGATTTTAAAGTATCCTTTTTGCTGTTTAAAAACTCCGAATTGGATTCAATTATCTGAACCTTCTTTTTCATATTTACTAGTCTTATCTTTTGTATTCAATTCATATCATAAATATTAATTTAGCGTAGGTTATAGACAAAGTCCTTTCTATCTCTCGAAATTAGTTCCGAGGGTCTTCACCCCACACGTGTAAAGTACCACCAAAGTCGTAACTACGAAACCTCATTACCAAATTGTCACCATTTCGAATCGTACTGTCTTCGTTTCGAGTCACTTCGTAGAACACCACAGGATTACGTCCGTCCGGTCAATTGTAAACATTCTAACAAAACAGTAGTCAATTCATAAAGGTCTTTGTTCCATCAGTCAACGCCTCTGCCATCTTTATTCAAGGTGCGGTAGTAACCACAGGGAGGGTATATTCAACCATAGAAAATCAGGGCATTTAAGTATGGGAGAACAATGGTTATTTTATTTGCCTGTGACGAATTAAAAATGTTGTTCGCGATGTTCGGAACTCCAATATGGTTAGCCTAAAGTTTATGGCGGTCGCTTTGGGCTTTCTTTTATTGTTTTGTGGTATTAATGTCACGTTTTCCTGTCTCCAACACCACTCATTTACTAAGAAATAAGTCATTTGACATACAATAATGAAGTGTCCGAGATACAATGTCCAAACAGCAACATTGAAGCAAATCTCAACAGAATGTGTTTACTTTTACAACTCCATATAACAAACTCGTAACATTTTTTCTAATACGCAAAATACTTATAAAATTCACAAGAGCTATAAATTCAAAAGATAAATGGCTACCCAACAATGGACAAGAGTGAACCTGCCACTTCTTACGAACACTCCAAAATAAGCATTGTTTGGTTTGTCGTAAAAAGTTGAATGTCCATCTCGGTATTCAATGTTCCCTGGATGTTAAGGAATACACATACGTAGAGTTTAACAAAAAATGTCGATTCAATAAACTATTTTATGGTCACATTATGTCTATTAAAATGTCTAGTATTTACAATAACAGTTTACATTGTACGGTTGAACATATCTATAATTTATAGGTCACATTTGTTTGCCATCGGTATATTTGGGTTAATGTAGTTTTCATTGCTTCGATTTTGCGCAAAATTTATTCATGAAATATCTCTTGCGTGTATATCGTTGATACTAATTTTGTTTACAAACATTAATTTGAGTTATGTGGCTTAGATTCTAATCTGTTACACGTTTACTTTTGAATTGCCGTTTGCGGTGAACGTAACTTTTGATTTTATGATATGTATAGAAATCACAGTACAGTTCATCTTATTTTGTCTTTTAAACTTGAAAGCTATGCAATTTTCGCTACGCCAGTTGAAGTTTCGCTTATTATTTTTCTTAACACCTTACGAGAAGTTTTAAAATATGGTTCAGGTTTTACCTCAAGTAACATAACTCTTAAGTTACAGTTCAAGCTCACACTGAGTTACCATAAAAACAGTAATGTATAAATAAGTATTTACTTTGTCGGAAGCAACAAGCGGTGCTTTGAAGTGGCATCCATTTCTTTTAATAGAAACCCTTTTGAAAGATAACGATAAAAATGCTACATCTATTTGTTGGTGTTCCTCCCCTCGTGTGATTTTATCTCCTAAACGTTAGAACTGAAAGGATTGTGTTACAGTTTCATGATTAAGATTCGTTGACAACTTTTATGGAGTAGTCTTTCACGAAACTTTTAGAACAACTGCCATTTTTGACAATTTGGACATAAATGTTAAGGGTGCCTGTCCATTGGATTGCATAAAATCTCCGATCAGATATTTTATGAAATCCTATTGGTTAATATTTGTCCGTTTCTCCAGTCCGCCACATCGCTCCGCATCAATGGACAGGCACCCTTAGTCATAACCATAGCGGAGTAAAATTATGATTTGAAATATCTCACACATCATAAAATCTTTACCAACATTACTATAATGACAACTTTCTAATACATGCAACTTTTGTCAAATAATTATTTCTATTTTCACCGAAATGATAGCTTTTCTTGATGACTATACAGAGATTTTGATATAAAGTAATAATATAGCAAACCTCAAGATTTTTTATACTTAACTATGTAACCACCGCTACTGACGAGATTCCTCAAGATAATAAGTTAACTCCAGCTCCAACAAGAAGCTTTTCCAAGAAATTGTTGAATCAGAATAGTTTTTCTCCTAAAGCCATCAGTTAAGTCTCCCGACACTTTGGGCGTGCGATGTGTACGCATAAGGCGACCATAACTTCAGTGCCTTCCCATGATACCCTGATAACGGAAGGTATTTGTATTCTGCACCCGCCTTACACATAAATAACTGCACTTAATACAAATTCTATGGCTTTAAGGATATGCCTTATGATGTGTGGAGCAATTTCGCGTCGTATGTCTTGAAATTCATGAATTTGAAATATGGTAGTATTTTAAAGTAACGCATCGTAAAGGTGTGGTTGAAATTATACTTAGCATATTTATTTTTGCTATTAATTCAATTGCGCTGTTGTATACTACCTTTAATCATGAAAGCCATGTTGTAGTCATTGAGAAAGGTGACAAAGACGAGCGAATTCTTTGAAATAAAGAATAGACAGTATATGATAGCTACTGTGGTATAAACTAATTGAGAGACTGTCCTCAGTTTGGTGTCAGTTTGGTGGTGATTCAGCCTGCAATGCCCTAAGCATTGCAGGCTGAATCACCTGATTGCCCGAAAAGTAAGATGATTCCGTGCTTCGGAGGGCATGTTAAGCCGTCGGTCCCGGTTACTTTCTACGGATAGTAGTCGTTACGTGAGCCATGTCAGAGGCCTTTGGCGGCTCAATAACTGACACCAGGATTGGTCACGTTGACCATCCACTCAATGATGAAGAAGAAGAACTAATTGCTTAATATTATTTTTTATTCAAAAGATTTTGGTGGCTCAGTTTTTCTGGGGCAACCCTTTAAAGTAAACGGTAAAGAACCCTTTCTCATCTCTACATTTCCTAAAGAAACATTCTCATAGAAAGTGTATCAAATGTAAAAGTGTTGTTTCCACATTTTGCTCAACTTTCCAACCAATTAAAGGGAACATCACGACTTTAATAATTGAGCCACACATTCTAGTGTTAAGACATCAGAAGATGGATACCTCGAACCCCGATCTACAAATTACGTAAAGCAATTTTACCCACAATCTTAGCAATGACATTACTGCAACGGAATCTCGCCCACCGTATTTTGGCTTGAAACTGTGTGTATTAAACTACGATCTACGAAGAAGTATCTTTTTGGATGTGGTAGTTAGTACTGTCCATTAAACCAAACCTCAATTATCACTATAAGCAAAGTTGATTATATATGATATGACATAAAAAGAGGTTCTTAATTCGTCAGAATCTTTTCTATTGTTTTGAAAATTGATCCAGTTTATTGTTTGCAAAAAGACGCATAATAAAATGTACCAGTAAAATTGATGAACGAATAATTGAATAGTAAACCTCTTTGGAATTTAGATAAGCCATAACTAACTTATTTTAAACCTTATTTTATTACATCTAACAGATAACATCAATTCAAACAATCTTACATGCAGCTATTAAATAACGTTATTACTTATGAATTGGTTAAATTTAACTATCAGAGTCTTTCAATGAAAAAATACCGATACTAACTTTTTATGGCTTAACATTAAGCAAAGGTCAAATGAAACAAATATTATTTTTGATAACTTATGAAATATGTTTTGTAATTGAATAATATGCATTATGCAACTTTTTATTATTCATAAAACTCTTAATTATTTACATAATAGATTAATTAATATAATAAAAAGGGAAATGTTTGAACTATTGTGTAATATTCTGTTTTACTATTTTGTTAGCAAATGGCGTATAAAATAACCATCATTTATGGATATTTCTGAATCTATTATTTTGTAAGACAATATTATTAAAGTCATAGGTAAATACGAAAATATACTAAGTACGCATATTTTCGTACTTACATTCAGTGCAGTAACAATACCAAAGTATGTGTAACTAGCAGCGCCCCGCGGTTTTACCCGCGTTGTGTCCATTCCTATAGGAATGAAAAATAGCCTATGTTACTCGTGGATAATGTAGTTTTCGAATGGTGAAAGAATTTTTAAAAACGGTCCAGTAGTTTTTGAGCCTATTCATTACAACCAAACAAAGTTTTCCTCTATATAATATTAGTGTAGACTAGTGTAGTGTATATAGAAGTGTAGATAGTGTAGATGACAATGAAGAACAGTGAAGAATACATGTAAAACAATACACATATGTCAAATTACACGCATTCCATTGGACTTGCCCGCTAGTAGCTTGTAAACTTGCTCTATTGAAACGCATAAATTTCGAACTTAGGGACAAATTCAACGTTTCTATCTCGAACCACGGTTAACTGAACTCGGTTTTTGTGAATTTTTTTTGATGTATTTGATCTCAGTTTAGCTCGTGAACAAGGATTACGCTGAATTGATCTAGTTCAGTTGTACTGGTAAAATTGAGGCTTAGTGCTTAATATGGTCAGTTTATCAATATGCCGCATCAATATCGTCTTACCTCAAGGTGAACCCCTAAAAGTATTTCGTCCACGCATCGCATCCTACCCTCTATAACGTCCCCTTCAAAATATAGGGGAATGCAATCATTCTCTTTGATTCCGTCCTATTCAATTAGTACGCGTCTCTAACTGACTCTAAGGAAAAATATTCTGTTCAGATGGAAATTGTACTTTATGTGTAAATCTCTACATCACATTCAATGTCTCTGCATTTGTGTTAGGGTAATTTGTTATTTTCATTTCCTTATAACATTGTTTTCGTGGAAACTTTTCTTTGTTAAACCACTTGTTTTGAGTGTCAAAGCTATCTTTGAATAAGTAACAAGCACATGAAATAATGAAATTTCCAGATAAATTCTGTAAACGAACTTCTAATTTAAAACTTTAGCTCATTCAAGTACCAATAAAGGTGATCAACGATTTGAAAAACCGGCCAAGTGCGAGTCGTACTCGCGCTTGGAGGGTTCCGTACTTTAAAAAACGGCACAAAACACGTTTGTTGTATGGAAGCTCCCCTTAAATATTTGTTTTATTTTATTTTTATTTGTTGTAATAGCGGCAATAGAAATACATCACCTGTGAAAATTTCAACTGCCTAGCTATCACCGTTCTTGAGATACAGCCTGGTGGCAGACGGACCAACGGAAGGGCGGACAGACAGCGAAGTGTCAATAATAGTATCCCGTTTTTACCCTTTGGGTACGGAACCCTAAAAATTATTTAACTTTTACACTATAATTTTGTGTTCTTTTTTCAAAATGCTCACTTATTGTCGTCTCGCCTGCTCCGTACATATCTCAAGTCTCTCATTATCACAATTTATATAACATTCACATCTTCCTTAAAAAACAACATATGCAAAGAAAAAAATCATATAACACCGCACGCAATTACAGTAAATAACCATAACAGGGCACATCCCAGTTCCTTCCGGCGCAATCACAAACAAAAGTACTTTCAGAGAAATATAATAGGGTGCACTTTATTTCTTTAAAAAATGTACATTATCCTCTTTTCTCCGCTGTGATGTATTATCTGTTAGTATGCCAAATTGGGTCAATGGTAGAGATATGGATGACCACTCTTAGTAAAGACTTGGGTCTTTTTTTCGTGGACCATGGGAAATAATTGAAAGTGACTAATATTTCGATGAAAGTGTGATTATTTAGCTATTCAAGTTATTAATGCTTTTTTATGATAAAACAATCTTATTTTGTTCATAGCAGTAATTTAAAAGATTTTGCGAGAAAACCAAAATATTTTTTTTTTGTATCTAATTTAACATGAGACAAATACAAAATGCAACAACTAATCATGCACCCAAAAAATACATGGATACTAAAACTCCTTATAACCCACAAAAATTGCCCAAGTCCTCCGTTACCCAAGCCCCAGCTCCGTTTCTCAGTCAGTTTGTTCCGGACTAATGAGACGGCGTCGTTGGTTGCGCAAGCGCATCGTTCGCGACACAACGCCACATTCGCTATGCCCCGGAACAAATTATACCGAATACGGGATACCAACATGACTGTGAGCTCTCGAACTATAATGGGAAACAATGATTTTGTTATCAATTATTAGGGTCATGTTACGTAAGCGGGTTTTTAGTTTTTGTGAAGCTTTTGTGTGGTTATTTGTTACGGATTTATGTGCTGTTTGTATTGCTGTATCAGTTTATGCAATATTGATTTTATGGGGCTGAGTTATGGGAAAATTGGATGAGATATTCAATTGTATTGTATAATTTTTCAGAACGTTTCTATGGCAATGATGAAAATGTAAAGAAATCGATTTTAATTTGTTATATCTGCCGTATGGTATTACGCCAATTAAGAAAAATGTAATGGTGTAGTAATTAGTAAAAAATCTGAAAAAATTCTATAGCTCAAAGTTCCCTTCAAAACTCGTCTAAAAGAGCAATCTAAAGCCTATAAAACTTGCCAACGATTATCAAATCTTTACGTCAAATCTTCATATTAGCTGTTAATCTAATAGTCACAAAATCTTAGTTGATAGACACGTCATTGGAACGACTTCCATTATTGGTCATAAGAAATCTTCAAATTCTTCTCAGGTATCTTTGGTTAAGTGATAATATAATTAAAACGTTAACAGCCGGTGCCAAGTCAATCTGGCTAATAGATAGAATAAGTTGAAATTACAGACGAATTTATGTGAGACTTTGTTGGTGATAATAGAAAAAATTTGACGTTTAATATTATGTTGTCGCTTTCCAATAATACGACCAAACTGACTGGCTGAAGACGTTATTAACATTATTACTACGGGTTTTAATGTGTAAAAATGGCGAAAGTTTGTAAAAGACTATGGCTGATGACGACCAAAAATGCATAATGTAAGTACTAAAAACGATGCCTCCTTTTACTGTTACCTGTACTTACTGTGTAAATATAAACTTTTTAATTGACACAGTATTCCCACTGTAATCACTTCTGACATGACATCATACTTTCTTCACTTTTGGCACACATAATACAAAATATCTTCCGAAATCTTAGGTCAAATGACATCTTACAAGTTACCAGTCCGTCTAAGCAATTTCACATATTCTTTAACAGACTAGCCCACATCTGGAAAGCAGTTGAGTATTGATTTAAAATGCAAATTCGAACAGCTGTTTATCAGTTAACCGATTGCATTAAGGCAGTTAGCATGCTTCAAGCTTAATTACTGTTTTGTGTGGGCGATTGAGATGTTTTGATTAGTGACGTGAACACACTTTGGAATCGAGATACTAATGTAGCCAAGTGTATCTTAATAGAGAAATAGTTCTAAAGCCTAATAAAGACATAAATGTTTCAGTTGATTTTATAATTGTTTGATAGGATTAAACATTAAATCCACATTAGGCAAGCGTGGTGATTACGCCTAATCCTCCTCACTGTTCTGATGATATATTCGGTGAGATGAGAGGACTTTGTCCAGCTGTGTGACATAACAGGATAAATTAACTTGAACCTCATAGTTCTCTATCCGTTTATAGGAAAAAGTCCATCTAAGTAAGAACACAAATGTTCGTAAATAATTTAATTTCGATGTACACTTTTCAAAAAGTCCAGATGAAGGGAAAAATCAAAGTCATTACACATAAATAAAGAGTAATTACTATCATCTCTACGGCCCATCACTAGAGCCCTAACAACTGAATGACTGACATACGTCTATTCAGAGAAAACCGGTGTTAATTAATTAGATCTGACGAACGCGAGAAAGAAGTTAGTTGGCGCCTAATGGCGAAGAGATCTAAAGTCTAGCTTTTACTGAATTAATTGTATTGATAATGGACATGAGACATCTTAACTAAGTTTATTTCTATAGCATCAGATAGTCATTAGAGTATACATACATTTTGTACAGTCTTTACTTTTTTGTTATAGTGACAAGGGTTAGGCACTGTACTATTATGAGGTCTTTATCTTCTTATATATATATAAAATTCTCGTGTCACAGTGTTCGTTCGCGTACTCCTCCGAAACGGCTTGACCGATTCTCATGAAATTTTGTGAGCATATTGAGTAGGTCTGAGAATCGGCCAACATCTATTTTTCATCCCGAAATTCCCGCGGGAACGGGTACAACGCGAGTGAAACCGCGGGGCGCAGCTAGTGACATTATAAAGCTGACGTTTTTTATAATGATAGTTTCATCGAAGTCTGTCCTCTTGAAATTCTTGCTGAAACATTGAAAAACCCACGAGGCTCTGTTAAGTAAGTTAAGCGATTAAATCTAGGAAATAATTATAAATCAATAAAAACAATTCCCTACTTCTTAAGATTAATAAGTGCATTATTTTCAAATATATTTTACGTTCTGTAAGACGTAATGTAGGTAATTCATATAAATTATACATTAAAACTTAAACTCTTAAAAAAGCATATTCACAAACGATGTGGGTACTTCATTTTAATAAACGTCATTTTAAACAGTTTTTTATCAATTGAACATCATTAATCTTGTAAAGAAATGTTCATTGAATGTCAATAAATAACTTTCGAGTAAATTCGACACAGTTTAGCATGTATTATACATTCAATTGAAAGTACAAAAAGATTTTACCGTCATATTTTTTTATCAAACTACTATACAAAAGGCATCAAAAGGGGTGTATACTATACTGCATTGTAGACATTTAAAAACTTTAGTTTATTAAACATCACTGCTGTGTCTAAATGCAATATTAATAATAAAACTACAATAGATTTCATGTTTTTTACATTTAAAGTTATCAATGAACACGATTTGACATTGGTTTTGAGCTCAATATCTCGTTATTGTGATCTATGAATAGAATGTTCGTAGGAAGTAAACAGTATTAACGGCTTACATAAAATTTTATTTACTTCCGAGGCCAATATTTGATTGACTAAATGTGGGACAAATTCAAGGTAAATATTTTACCTAATACATACACAATGTTCGTATCCAAATTTTTGTAGACAAAATTTGGCTGATGATTTTTACGTTATTACGCAATCAATTAATATTATGTAAAAATTTCTTAATATAATGTCGCCGCGCCCGCAGTTTTACCCGCGTTGTATCCTTTCCCGTGGGAATTGCGGGATAAATGTATATTAAAATCGGAGTTTCTGAGATTAGCGCGTTCAAAGAAACAATAAATAAATTACATAGTATACTTAAATGAAATTCTACTGTCAATTTCATTTTCATTGCCTATTTTTTCAATTGTTCTAACTTAGCTTTCTATCTATTAGACAAATGAGTTGCTGATTGGTTCACAACACACCAATACACTAGTCTCTTTATTACCGTGATCTTTACTCTAAACAATGCGAAGGCCCGTACTATTCCCGCACTATTTACTCTAACTTTTCGTTCCGTAGGGCGCTAAAAGGTTTGCAAATAGACCGGCTAAGTAACGTGTCAACTAGACAATGAAGACTGTTTCCCTCATACGAACAATATACCTATAATACTAGTATACTATGACTCACGCATGGTTTGTATCGATTTCAATTTGCAAGAGGTCAAACTGTGTGTGGACTAGTTTCTGATCTGTAGTTAAATATAACTAAGTACCAGTACTATGATTTGGTCTCGTTACAGTGTAGTTAAGGTAAAAATTGTTTTACTGTAAAAAGTTACTTCTTCTTCATATCGAGTTAATGGTTATAATTTATTATTTACTTATATGTATGTCCGGGCCATTTTATTTTCTTTAGTATTGAACTATTCAATTAATAACTTGCTGCATTTTGCTGACTTTATTAAAATAATTCATTGTTATTAAAATGAACTCTACTATCCTTCACATAAGATTCCAAGTGGAACATAAAAACATTTCCCAAACTGTCACTTGACACTACTTTGCCTATGCTTAATATACAAATATGTATGCCTAACCAAAGCTTTAAGTTGGTGATTGATAAATATTACAACACATACAAAAAACGATTAAAACACCATCTTTAGACACAGGGAGCAAGCAAAAATCTACACAACGGTAAAATATTTGTACTTTAACTTCACGTTAACTATACTGTCACGATAAAAGCTAATGATAGGGGTACAATAAAACCATACCGTATCATCAACACAGGTTATTCATATCGATTTGAACTTAATTAGTGTAACTGCCTTCTAGTTAAACTGAAATAGGGGAAGAAGTGTGTCAAACTTGTTAGAACTACAGCTTTTATATTTGCTTTGAAAATTACTTAAATGTTACTATTCTATCGCGTCTATTTAGATTGAATTGGCGAATGCAATAGGACAAGAGTGTAGCATACACAGTAAAAAGAGAGGGAAGATTTTTTGCCAGTAAAATCGAAGATATCATTACTAGAAAAGATTTTATTATATCTTGAAGTTTCAGACTTGCCCATACTGTCTGATTTAAATGAACGATTGGGTTCTATTAAACTCGCTAAGACGCTGCTCAATCTTAACGATCGTGATACCTGTAATTGAATAGAATCCTATAAAAACCTCTATATTATCCTATTTATAAAAGTCAGCTAAAAAGTATGTAATATACAAGTAAAAAGCTTCTAAATTAAACTAGAAAAATGCCTACTAGATAATATTCATGAATAGTTTTTTATTCACGTCTAATATCTCAGACAAAAAGTGAAATAAAATGATATTCTTAACATTAATATTACTTTTATCTACTGCCTTTTATTAGTCGTCAAAAAACGAAAATAGATCCTCAATCTAGATCTATGTGCTTAGTGGGAGTTTTCCAAATAACTTTACAGTCGCGTAAGCGAAATAACTCTGTGAGTCTGTTGTTTTTAAGTTGCCATGGTTATTTTTACGCGTTCACAGCGTCAACATTAAGGCCGACGCCGACGATGAACGAGAAACGAGTAGAACTAGAAACTATGTATAAACGAGTTGGCGATCAACAGGAAGTCAGTGTGTAGTTTCGATAGTATTGTAGCTGGGCTATAAGCGAGTGTGCAAGTGCGACGAGCGATTACTCGCGCAACTCGCCTGCAGTTGCTCAATCCTGTGCAAACCTACTTCTATCTACTTTCATTGTCGCACTGTAAAGAAATGATAATTCGAGCTAGCATCGTTGAACGAGTATCGCTGAGCGAGTTTATTTTTGAAGCTCCTCGCTCAGCGACAAAACTAAGTAGTAAAACGAGTCGAAGCCGGCAGTGTGAACAGTCAGCGAGAAACTTTTAATATTTGCACCTCTTTCGTTTATACGGAATATGCATTTATTGTGCGTTTCTTGAGAAAGAAAATCGCCGAGAGTTACTCGTTTTCTCGCCGGCTGTGGGACCACTGCCTAACTCAGAAATATATGTAGCTAAAAAGCGCCCCTAGTGGTCACAATGCGAACTAAAATCTGCCATCGACTTAGTAAGCGCGTAAATGTACATTTCGCGAGTGTGAGTTGCAAGTTGACAGTTACGCTCACTGTGCGTAAAGTAAAGTTCTCACTTTGAATTTATTGGTGAGAGACGGGCGAACGGACGTAAAATGTAATTGTTTGTTTGTAACTATAGTGATTTATCAATACGTAGTATAAATCAAAGTCGCTTTCCGCTGTCTGTCTGTCTGTCTGTCTGTCCCTATGTTTGCTTAGATCTTTAAAACAACGCAACGGATTTTGACGCGGTTTTTTTAAATAGATAGAGTGATTTAAGAGGAAGGTTTATATGTGTAATGATTCCCGAAATTTCCACAGAAACGGGCACAACGCGGGTAAATAAACCTCGGGTGCTTCTAGTAGTGTTATAAACAAACGATGTCATGGTCAGCATATTATTTTTTCGCCTGGAAGATGTTTACGACCGCAAGAGCTCAAGATGATCTTTGTTATAATGTCCAGTGTTCGTTCTACTGTTCGAGTTTCTAGTGATCCTCTGACGGAATTGACGGAAAACGAATTTTTAAAAAGATATCGCTTTACCAAAAAATCATATATACGGTTGAATTGAGAAACCTCCTCCTTCTTTAAAGTCGGTTAAAAATGTCTTATGTAAGGAGCTATGGCAACCTACAAACAACTAACAATGTCAGTCAAGTGCGCGATGTCGATGTCATGGAATTAGTATGTACTACGTACAACTAGAAGGTTATTTTTTTAGACATCGACCATGGAATTAGTATGTACTACATACAACTAGTACATACTTATTCCATGGTTGATGTCTAATAAAATAACCCGCATAAATGTTATATGTACTTTATACCTTATGAAAACACAGTCGATATGGTATATTCAATTTTGCCGGTTTATTGTTTGGACGCCACAGAGCTACCAACTTAGAAATAAAAATACTCACGGTTTACGGTGAAAAAACGTAATAAATGTGAATACTCAAAGAAACTCGCACTCACAGTTATTCGATGCTCACTACGTACAGAGTTTAGAATGGGTTCCCAACCTTTTTTAGACCGGAGACCACTTTTTAATTATTATTGTTGTCATCAAGGACCTCCAGTCAATTTTTTTTCATTAATTAGCGGTTTAATTTATTTGTATTTCACATGGAGCGTGCGCGAGTCCGACTTGAGCATGAATTATTATTATCTTGGACCTCAAAGAAAATGTATTTTCGACTTCATTCAATCAAACATTTGAGCGAGCGCGGAACGCGATCGAAGTTTTGTCACATTTTGTCTTCCGCGGACCATCAGTGGTTCACGGACCACCAGTGGTTCACGGACCACTGGTTGGGAACCCATTTAAACGCAAACGTGAAGTTAAAGTAAAATAATTGGAAAACTCGCACTAAGCACACTAGTCTGGGTTTCATGCGATTGGAAATAAATATACTCTATCGGGAAAAATACTATTATTACGGCAATAATTTTGTAACCCCAAGTATTATTTGTCCGTGATACATAATATAATATATTTTATTATCAAATCCTACGCGAAGAAATGTATTGGTCATAGAAAGTGTTTTATTTCGCAGTATCTAGGTTTGTAAGTATTATTTTATTCAGAAAAGAGAATTGTAGAGTAAGAAATATTTCGAGCTAGAAATACTATTTCCGATAGCTTGTGAGAGTTATTTAATGTTCAACCTCTACTCTGTACAATAAGTTTAAAATATAAGTTAAAAAAAACTTACAACTATTTTTAACCACTTACTTACGCAAAAACAGTGTTAAAAGTTGAGCTGTCTCTGTTGTCACTTATCTATAGTTACAAAATGTCCTACTACTCATGCTACTTCTATTACCCTTAAAACTACTCATTAAAACCCAATAGAAAAACCAAATGAAATTAAAACATTTCCAGTCCAACAGTTCTCACAAATACCAAGTGAATTCCTCAAGCTTAACCTCTACAATGAACATGAGAGCATTTAATACCAGTTCGGAACTATTCAAAGCGATCTTAGATTGGAATAGATGTCGTTGATCGTATATTGTCACCCGAGATGACTACGATAGCCATGATAAGACGTCTCGAAGCTTCGAAGCTCGAAGGTAGGAAGGGATCGAACGGTGCTTAGGTGACTAGGTAGCGAGGATCGCTTTATTTCAACCCACCTTTGTTTGGCTTCACGATTTAAGTTATTGATATTAATCTGCTTCGATTTTGGTTTAGCGGTGAATGTTGGGCTGATTTGAGTATTCATTGTTAATGTTTCGATAATGTAGTGAGTGATATTATGTATGACTACTTAAGATCTACTTAATGGTATTACTAAAAGTCAATGTTATACCAGCATCTAAAGAATAAGGTTTTTAGGTGTGGTAGGTTAATAAAATCATAGAAAAATAACATTATACAAATCATAGTTTGAAATAGAATGGGACTTAAGTAAATCTGAATTATAATAACTTTTTTCGATAATCCGTTTCAAAATACGTAAAAAATCTAATTCATAATTACAATTTTAATAATAACTGACGAAGCGTGCTCCATAACATCTAGTATTTAATTCACGACATAAAATGATTCGAATCAATGGCTTACTATCTTATCTGATGTCATTTATGGGATTAAGGCTAGATGGGTCGACAGATTACGGAATGGTGGTATAACGAAGAACGTTTGAGAGAAATCTTTCTATGAATATCTAAGATTTACCCTTTGTTTTTATGGTAATTAGTGGCAAACGGTCAATAGATTCTATCTCCCAACTTCCGTTGTAGGTGTTAGGTGGGTTCTAACACTGTTTCCTTTTCAACTTATTTCGTTATATAAGAAAGAGATGGAAGAGTAAACAGTATGATTTAAAGATCATTTTGACAAACAATTCCGTGTTTCTTTATTGGATTCTGAGTAGCATGATTGAGAGAACACGATGTTGCTAATTAGATAGGTATGTAAAGAAGCTTAACTGTGTAATGACTGTGCTTTATTAAGTTCTGCCCACTCAGCCGGTCGCTACTAAATGTTTTATAGTTTAACTCGTAATATGATGTCATAAAATATAATAGAAATGTTAATCAAATAAGAGTCAGCAGTAACCACAAAAATGTTATAGTATAATTACTCACAAAAGTCAACGGGCATCATAAAGTAATTAAAATTATGACACTTGTCATTCCAATACAACTTTCAACCAAATGAAAGTCCAATAAATAAAAGTATTGAAAAGTAACTTTTATTTTTACTCTTTTCGTTGAAGTAGTATAAGGGAGAATAGATTTACCGTCTGACAATGAATGAGTTTCGCTTGATACTTAAAAAGTACTTTGTCATTAAAACAGACCTGACAAGGCTTGTTAAATTGTCGAACAAATCACACCTAAAGAGTGTTTTAACCGCATTTCAAATATCGTCGTAGTTTTGACCGCAAACTCAATCACCAACGATGGGGAACCGACCCGCTACTTCACAAATAGCCTGTCTTCTTGTCTCGTAATTTAGGTGTCTTTACAGACGTCTTTTAGTGTATAGCCATTAGTCAAACTGTAAAGCCAAAAAGTGTAAGACGGCGATATAAATTAGTTTTCCTCGTTTGTTCTAAACTAGCAGCGCCCCGCGGTGTTACCCGCATTGTATCGGTTCCCGCGGGACTTTCGGGACAAAATGTATCTGATGTACATCCTATATTACTGTAAAGAGCAACAAACATACATCCATACATCCATCCTCACAAACTTTCGCATTTATAATAAATAAGTATAAGTAGGACTAGATGCGCCCCGCTGTTTTAACCCGCGTTGTGCCCGTTCCTATGGGAATATATAAACCTTCCTCTTGAATCACTCTATCTATTGAAAACACCGCGTCAAAATCCGTTTCGTAGTTTTAAAGGTCTAAGCAAACATAAGAACAGATAGACAGACAACAGCGGAAGGCGACTTTGTTTTATACTATG
The DNA here is from genome assembly GCA_951394245.1 of Cyclophora punctaria. Classification (NCBI taxonomy): domain Eukaryota; kingdom Metazoa; phylum Arthropoda; class Insecta; order Lepidoptera; family Geometridae; genus Cyclophora; species Cyclophora punctaria. Next base: position 7,171,096 of record OX596177.1, read on the forward strand.
TAGATTATTTACTTTTTAAATTTGCTTGTTGTAATATTGATGATGTATTTTATTTTAAATCGTAAACTAATATAAATTAGTTCCGTACATTATGTAGTGCATTTTAATTACATACACATGATTCTTAAACGTCAAATCAAATGCATTATATTAAAATCAAAGTTGACATGCCAACAAAGTCTAAAAATATTGGTGTGTCAATAAGGATTATATGAAAAACTGGATTTGAATCAATCAGGTTCATCCGGCCGCATCGACTCGTGTTCGAGTGGTTACAAATTATTCGGTTTTTTATCGGTATCAATGTGGTTTACGCCGGTAGTGATCTATCAAGTTAGGTACCCATTTCTTTGGTACCTTTCCACAATTTTAGTACAAATGATTTCCCGTGTGTTTTCGAACCCTGATTGATTATGTGATTTAAACACAACATTTTATACAAGACAATGGTTTATTTAGGGTTACTATTTTATTTTATCGTCAACAAATAAAACGGACAGGGACAGGACAAATAATAACGCACCTTGAAACACAAGGCGAGAAGAAAAATTGTAACATGTTTTTACGAATGTAAATAAATTGATTGTGGATAAAATCCGTATAGGCCGAATAAATCCGATCCAAACAACAAAGGTTTTGTAATAAACAGAAGAATCTTCTACTAAGTAAGTTCTTGAAGGTCGAAAAGCCTCTTTAGTTCTATCTATTGAAACAATTGGAACCGATAAATTTTACGTTCTCCCAAAAGTACGGTAGCGCTCAGACAGAAATGCTACTATCGGCCACCCATCCAAGTACAGGCCGAGTTGCAACGTTGTTTAACAAGGTCAATGAGCTAACATTGAACAAACATAATGTCCTACTGAACCTGAGTTCACTTTTGTCACAGCAGTGTTTAGACGCTCAAATAGAAATGGCACTATCGGCCACCCATCCAAGTAGGAGTGGAGCTGCACGTTGCTTAACAATCGCAAAATCGCTTAGTCAAACCACGCTATAATTCAAATCAAGTAAACCATTGTATATTAAATCAATGGTTTAGACTGACCTGTTTGACGCAAACAAAACTCTCTTACATCACCTGACAAAATAGTCTATTGAAATCATTTAATTTCTTAGAAACTCTTTCATAACACTTCCTTTCCGATTTTCACTTGTTTAATTCAGTATATCTTCTTATTAAAAGGTCAGTGAAATGACAGCATGTAAAGTACTGATGCAGTTAAAGGGACGATTGTAGTAAGCTTTGAATGGGCGAAAGTTGGGCGCGTCATTCACGAGTCACGTTAGGATATGTTATCATGCTCACGATATATTGCGGTTTCTAGATCCATTGTCATTGTTTATATGGAATCCTTGTTTCACTTACTGACTAACTGCTGTTATTTGGAATTTGTAAAGGAAAACGAGGTATCCATCGTGACTCAGAATAAAATGGTCTTGGCTACATTGTAGACACCAAAAACGCAATAAAAAAGTATTGCTGCACTTTTATAGCAATATTTACGAGAATACCAAACGTGACAGTAATTAATAGCTTCTCCCCGATAATTACTAAGCTGTATATCCCTTTCACATTGTTCAAAAGTTAAAACTGTCTCTATATCATGAGGAAAATCTTAAGCGGCTTATTTCACAGTAGTCCCAACAATAATAAAACGATAAAATCTCACAAACTGTCAAGTTTAAAACCCTTTTCTTTGAAAAGGTGTGGCTAAAAGATTGCGAACGAAAAATAAAATGCGGTTGAATCACTAGACATGATTTGCAAATAATATATCTTACGGAATACCAATTGGGAAGGTATAACCTGATGAATCATAGGCTTTACGAGTTATAAGGGCGTTTATAGACTATAAATTAAGTGGATACCTGATAATCCAAGAGTAAATTAACCTGGCGTCGTAAAGTATATTAAGTTATTGTATAAGTTATCGAAAATATTTGTATGGTTCTGAGAAAAATGCTGATTAATGTAAAGGGTATGTGTTATTCGTGTACCGTTTTGCGTAGTTTTCTATTCCTGTAAGTACTTATTAGGTTAGGATAAACTATAAAATATTAATATATCCTGAGACATACGAACAAGGATAGGTTATTCCAAACTAAGCTTATAGCCAGATTATCTTCTTCAATTATTTGTAATTGAATTTTATAATTAAATTTGGTTATTGTACATTAATAAGATCAAGATTAAACAAAGTACAATACAATATTTACAGTCAATTAAATAAATACAAAAAACAAACATCAAAACGCCATCCAAATTGAAACAAATATTTTGATTAAAACCATGATCCCGCTTACATCACCAGAATTGTCTGAAAAAGTTTCCCTTGGACCCTTGTTAAGGATCTTGGCACTCGCTAAACTATCTTACGATAATAAGGATCGACACCCTTTGAAAGGGAGCTCGCACGAGTCAATATTTGCAGATATAAGACGTTATTTAGATGCAAGACACGATCTTTCGACCGAGACTAGCCCGTTCAGCCTTTTTATGCAAATCTAGCCGTATCTATGACTACAGGCGGTAGGTTTATTTGGCAAAGTCCTTTCAAACTCTTCATAGCGGGTATATTAAATTTTTCATAACTGCCCACTCCACTTTAAAGTGCATTTATTATTGGATTTTGGTCCGTATTTGAAGCTTGTTATTTGATATTTGAAATATTAATTTTGTTTTAATAGAACTTTTGTATTGTATGGAAATATGGGTATTGACTTAGCACGGGTTCTTTCATATCTAATGGTACTGTAATTACAATTGTCACTACATTATGTATTACGAGTATAAAACAGAGTCACCCGACCGCGTCTGTCTGTCTGTTCGCGATAAACTCAAATACTACGCACGGATTTTGACGCGGTTATTTTAAATAGATAGAGTGATTCAAGAGGAAGGTTTATATGTATAAAAAATCCCGAAATTTCCACGGGAACGGGCACAACGCGGGTAAAACCGCGGGGGGCTGCTTGTTATGTATAAAGATCTTACAGCAAAGCCAAGGCTACTCGTTTATGGAAAACAATTCAGAAGATACTGTGAGAGGGATTGGGCATAATTACAAGATAGACATAGTGCGGATGCAGACAGGATGCGGGGGCTACGTGACACCTTTCATACAAATACAAGGAATACAACGTCACGCGAACCGCAACCGACCCGCACTCCCACATTATGTGATTTGCAGTTAACCTATTGCGAATTGCTGATCGTAATCAAACAAACAATTCATTATGTATAAATTATATTATTTCAAACTCATCTACCAATAAACTATACAATAATAATAAAATTTTAAAAGCCTATTTAATATTTTATATTCCAATTTACTCCTACATACAGAACTTACTTAAGTAACAAATTTGCAAATTTTGCTAATACTGATAACATAATACTCTATTAACTTTACCAAACAAACAAGTGGTTACTTGTTTGTTTGGACTACGTTAGCCTGTGATTTTGGCTTCATATTTTAGCCTAAATAAATTCATATCCGTACCTAAGTAAGTAAGTAACTTCGTAAGTAAGTAAGTAGATTTGTACTAGTATTTTAATATGAAATGCTCTTCTTGATCAACACAATGTCAGAAGGCGGTCAAATGTGAGAAATACATTTCGAACTTCTATGAAGTGCTAATTAAACCAGACTAAAAAATTGTTTTTACTCTCTCTAGTAAATTATGGAGTTATTTTTATGCATTTGGGTGGCACCCTGGATGGTTTAGATTCACACTAGCGACATCTATTGGGTCGCGGGTGGAATCACCGCGCGGGATAGCTAGTAAATTATAAAATATTATTTTTCTGTTTGTAAGTACCTACTCTTTCTAATATTTAAATGACATGAACGCACATAGAACAAGTACATACAAATGCCAACGTTTTTTCACAAATTGGCAATATTACGATAAAACACGCTCGTATTTGGTTACCTCAGAATCTTGTCCCGTCAATTAATTCTGAGAAAAGCATTTTTAAATGGAATTTAATTTAAAATTGTATAACTTTTTGAACTTTCGTTTGATACCGCACTCCGGATTTGCGCTAGTTTTAATAGTTGGAATACTTCACGTTCAAATATCGGACACAGTTTAAATTTAGTTTGGCTTTTTATCACGTAGTTCAATTTTGACAATTATTTTAACAATCATATTACTTTTATCAAGTACGTGTTTAAAATATGGATATTTAATAAAAATAAAACTAATCTATTATGACTAAAGGATGCTCGAAAAGTTTACGACGATCACGCAGGATAGGGAGAAATAGAAAGAGCTTCATGGACAAAAGTCTAGGCTTTAGGGAAATTCACTATCATAATCGAAGTTAAAATAACATTGTGGATACCGTCAAGCATATAATCAAAATACACGTTTATTTCCCAAACAAGTAACATCGTTTTATATGGCAGTTTCTTCACAAAAAGTCCAAAAAGTGGCAAGCTTAACTCAAGATAAAGCATTCAAAGTAGCAACTTCCATAATAAGTAAAGAGCCTTTTAAAATTCATTACAAGCTTTAATTGCCTCCATAGTTTAAGTTAAAGGTCATTTGTCTTCCCATTGATGTTATCACAGACGCGTAACACATACAAAATAAAACTCGTGACACAAAAGCAACCCACAGTGCTATCTGCTTATCTGAGAGGTCCTACATCACAGGACCTTGCGAAATGAGCATTAGTCCTACGCCTCGCTGTAAACTATTAAGATAAAATCTGACTCACGTTTAAGAAAACATTTTGAAATTAAAGTAATATTATAATTGAGAAAGTTGCTGGCTTTCTTTTTAGTTTGGAAGTTAACTTTTACGTATAAAACCGAAACCATTAATAACACCCGATATACCAATATGGCTGTTATTAAAGAGTTGAGTTGAGGAATTTTAGGACAATTTCCTAGGAAGGGAAATAAACATACATCTGACCATATTGAAGAACATTGGCCATCATTGAGATTGTAAGGATTCAAAGTCAAGTTTAGAAGATGCTTAACTGCGATGATGCGAATTAGGAGGCGAGCGTAAAGCCCGGTTTCCACTGCGAGCGGAACGGACCCATTAATGACTCCGTTTGGCAGCCTTTACGTGTTTTTGTTAAGACGACGTGTGAACACGCTCATCGCGTTTGTGAGGGGTGAGGTATCTTCCCCCCGCGCTTTATGTTCGCGGACCTGTCACTTTTATAAATTTATGTTACTGGAAATCTAATAAGGGTCCCCGTACACTTGATCGGCTATCGGTATTGTCTTTTACAGATACCAATTTATTTTTCATCAGTATGAATGAGTTGACGTGTTATCGGTAATATCGGTATTGTTATCTTAGTGCAGTCGGGGCAGACATTTAAATAAAAAAAAATCCAGGGAGCGATTTACTTTTTAAACGTCGGGGGGGGGGGGTGGTTGGGAGTATAAATCTCGATTTTCGAACTAATCCCGGTAGAGGGTTCGCCGCCATCTTAAATTTAATAAAATTTTTACGCTAGGATAAACTTGATAGTATAACACTGCAAATATTGATCCTAGCGTAAAAATGATAATGGCCAAACTTGTGGAAAATTTAATTTCCAACAACTTTCGATAGGATCATTTTTGCTCTAAAGTTGAAAATTAACGAGTTATTTCAGAAAAACTAAAAAAAATAACTTTTAAACAAGATGGCGGCGAACCCTCTGGTTCGTCTTCTTGTTCATCTTGTTTTAAAGTTAAATTTGTTGAGAATTCATTGAATTTGTTGAGAAGGCATTGTATTTGTTGAGAATTCTGCATTACTATACCATGTTTCAAAATCCCAGATCAATTATGTAAACAAAGTTATGTCAAGATTTGACACTGTCAATGTAGGAGGTCAGATGTGTCGAACCTTCGGGTAATGTCATTTAAAAATATTGTTGCCCAGCAGTGGGACAAACCTGTTTTCCTTGGTCACGGTATCACGCGTGAATGGCTGGACCGATTTCATTAATTTTTTTTTGTTGTATTTGTTATTATTAGGAGAAGGTTCTTACGGAAAAAAATATTAAGAAAATCTCTCAGAAATATTGAAAAATATACATTTAATTTTGCATATTTAAAAAAACACGCGTAACGAATGTCAATATCATTCTTGTACGAAGTTCGCCGGGTCAGCTACACGGATTTTATGTGCGCCGGACTTTTTGCGCGTTGTGTGCGTTACTGCATATAATTACATAGGTTCTATTTTCACAGACTAAAAAGTGCGTCACGGATAGTCTGTCGTCTGCGCTGCACCTAAGATATTATTTGCGATGTTCGTACAGAGCGAGCGTGCGCGACGAAGCAGTACGTGTCTACTCCCAACAAGGCCCCGCGGCCGACTGAGTGACTAGAGCACCGTCAACGCGAGCGCTATAATTATGTTTTATTTCATTGAATAAACTAACTTCAATTTAGAGAAAAACCATCTGTACTACCATATGGGATTTGATGTAAGGTTTATGAAAATATAAATTTTGTACTTGTTTTTTCTTTACAATCGCCGTGAAACTGTAAAATTTCAATAAAATGTCGATTTTTTACGATTTTCACGATTTTTTTCTATCGAGGCAAATCACTCTAATCGTGTTTCGAAGTGTATAACAATACAAAGCATATTTTTACCTTTACGACAGTAGGAATATCATTCCATAAATTTTAGCGGTTGATATCCAAAAACTGTTTCTAACACAACTCTTTCGCGATGTTTTACGCTTCTGGTCTTACCACTTCGTCTTAAGACTGAGGTGTTATGCGTCTATACAAGTAACGCATTAAACGGAGTCATTAATGAGCCCGCTCCGCTTGCAGTGGAAACCGGGCTTAAGGGTGCCTGTCCATTGACTGCGGAGCTGAGAAACGGACAAATATTAACCAATAAGTTTCCATAAAATATCTGATCAGAGATTTTGTCCAAGCCTATTGGTTGGTTTACCCATGTCAATGTACTCGCTCGATCACTCATGGTCTATTAAAACCGCTCGCTTACGGCTTATAAACTGACTCAATCTAAACAAGACGTCTAAACGAAATGTAATTTATATAGGAAAACTATTACCCATACTCGAAAGCATCCCACCTGTTGTTCGAATTGAATTATAGTATTGCATGTCAAAAAGCAGTAAAACTCAGTGTATCAAATAATGATATCGAAATATTTCAACAACCATTGTTATTGTCAAGGGTGAGAAGATAAGTTAATAGTATAATGATCTATTACTGCCCCTACTGTGTCTATTCGAATATTCCGTCTTAGCGTTCACAAATTATCATTTTGATTTTACACCCCTATTGATTCTTATTCCGTGTTACGAAGTGCTATTTTCCTTTGCCGCAACAATTGTTAGGTTTGTCTTTCTAAACAATTGTGCCGTTATTACACTTATGTTTTGATATAACAAAATGTTTTAGTTCTAGGTAAAGGGAATGCGTCATTAATTCGAAATTTATTCACATTAGTTATCGTGATCAGAGCGTTATATAGAGTATGTTTCGATAACATCTTTATAGGGCATTTCCATAAAGGCCATGTTATTTGAACTTAGATACACAAATACACGGTTCAAATGTTTTAATTAAGTTGTAGATGTTGCTTTGGTTAAGTTTGTTCATTTTGAGTTTAAGTTATGAGAAACTCAATATTTAACTTGTGTGGCGTGTTATTTTATTTTTCATTATTTAAAGATCTAAATTATGATCATATTATTAAAAACACAATCGAATTTTAACCTTTTTATGAGATTCTATTATAATAACTTATGTTTCAATAAGTAATTTACTTACTATTAACTTTAAGCAATAATTTACTATTAACTTTAAGCAATTTTATTGTCGCTGTACTCTTTTTCATATTTTCCAAATTTTAATACTGTGCCTATTTATATATCTTCTAGTTCTGAATAGGAAGTACATGCAAGAACATAGTTATACTGTTATTTTGAAGAAGTCGGTTGGTGTCAAATAAGTTCTCAGAAATGAGAGCAATTCAATTTGAGTCACGCAAAAAACAGTTACGTCTATTTGTTCTAATTGACAAAACAAAGTCACTCTTTGTTTAAATTGTACAGCAAATGTAGAGCTTTTAACTAGGATTTGACAGCAGGGCGCTAAAAATTGTTTCTAACAACTTTCATTCGTCCATATTCGTCACAGTGTTTCTGAAAGCTTATATAACAAATGTGTATATAAAAGTGGACAGTAAGAAATAAAAGTTGCTCAACTTTTTGACCTTTTAAGGACCCCTTTTATTAAAAATACGATGACTATTTTGGATTGAGTGCTACTGTTCGATGCTTGGATCAAATATGTTTTTCAGATGATTACATCTATTTTACGCAGATATGAATATGATTTACTAGGAGAATCTTCGTTTGTAATTTGAATCACTTTCTCTACATAACATTTTTAAATAAAGAATCTGCTATTTACAATTTTCTAATGAAGTTAAGTGTCACCTATAAATAAATCAGTTATTCTGCTGTTTTTCATACATCCAGTCAATTACAATAATATCGACGACTATACTACAATATTATGGCTTTCATAAATCCTTACACCAGAATAAGGAATACAGAGAAACCAAGTCCTGAATAAAACATTTAGAAACAAACAAAGGCAACGTTCTAATCCAGTATTCCATACCGTCATCTAACGGTGTCTATTCTCTCACATATTACGCCATAATGACGTCACAAAATTACTAGGTATTGTGCAAAAGTGCATTCACAAGGAATGCGACTCATTTGTATGATAAGACGGTGCAGTGGTATAGTCTGAGCGGCCCGCAGTCTCTAATATAGACTCGTATTAACAATGAATAGAAATCATAGTTATACGTGTTGTGAAGGCGACGTGGATATAGAAATGGTCATGTACAGAACTGCATTTCGCAGAAATTGAAGAGATTTTCCATAAGTCACTTGACTTGAATTTCCTAGAACTCGTTCTCATAAAAGTATTGGAATTCTAAAAGCATCGAGTGTAATTCCGGATAGGTATTAAAGTATAGGTTGTTCACTATTTGTTGAAAATTATCATAACTACCGCACTCAGAGAGGTACCATTTAATTTACTATTAACAAATTTATTTTCTTACCTTTAATGTCCAAATCTCTCATCAAATTCCTACAGAGGAAGCATGTGACATTTACTGCTGATTCTGCAGTAAGTCCTTAAATTTGAGTTTGAAATGGTATCTAATACATTTAGAAGTGATTACATAGTAACAAGTTTGGATAAGATTAATTTGTATGTTTTTACATAAAAACCTTCCTCTTGAATCACTCTACCTATTACAAAAAACCGCATCAAAATCCGTTGCGTAATTTTAAAGATTTAGGCATACAGACAAACAGACAAGCAGAAGACAAACAGACGCGACTTTGTTTTATACTATGTAGTGAACTATGAAGTGAATGTTTGACTAAAGCTCATTTAACCAATCACGATTGATCGAAGCATCAAAATTACCGATAATTTCGCTCATCCTACATTTGGCTTGTTTAATCAACACTTTTCACTAGTTTATTTATAAATATTCTCATGCATGTCTTCAAGTGTTCAGTTCATGTCTCTACACCTCAGAACAATAGAAGAATACTAATAGTCCTCACTTGTATGGAAATCAAACCGAAGTTTCGCCACATACGTTGTTCAAAACTCAGTAGGTGGCATACACTTGCGCCAGAGTGTATTGATGATATTAGTTCTACCACTTACCACATGTACCGTTATACAGTCTGACTTACAAATATGAAGTCGAGATGTTTCACTTACTGCCTTGTTTGTGGGAACTCACAGATTGATAGCTCTATGAATTGTGTACAATGTTGCGAGCTGAATGGGAAATATTGTCGGTTGTTGGAAATAAAATTCAGGATCGTAAAGGTGAACGCACACTAATCCGCCAAACGCGTCGAAACTTTTAGAATTATTTTTATAAAATCTTTTGAAACCTTACTTGACCTTGAAACGAAATGTTAGACGAATTCAGACGAGATCGTCAAATTGGGCTTATGCGGACAATTCGACCGATGCCCACGCATCTATCAGTTGCGTACGACAGAGCGACGTACAAATACTATTGTTTTCGGCGAGGTCGATTCTTTCGGCGCGTTCAACTGTTCGACAGTGCAGTTTGTTCCTGTGCATAGCCACCGAAATCGCAATTGCTGCTACAAAGTTTTCGTCCGCCTCCATATAATTTTAACTGAAACCATATTATTATTTATTTAAACGGGAACTTACGTACGACGGAGACTACTGTCGAGAGTTCCTCGACACGTTTCGGTCATATACGGTGACCATCATCAGGAGGTGGGTGAATCATCAGGAGGTGGGTCGCGAGCGCTTCACCCACCTCCTGATGATGGTCACCGTATGTGACCGAAACGTGTCGAGGAACTCTCGACAGTAGTCTCCGTCGTACGTAAGTTCCTGTTTAAATAAATAATAATGACATCAACGTACGTTTCAATTAATAGTGAAACCATATTGACACGACGAAGTGGAAGAACTGTTCGGCGCGGCGAAGCCTCCTTGACTTCAATTTATTCGACGCGTTCGGATAAGTGTCCGTCCAGCTTAAACGTACTGTTAGAATTTATAAGCAACAGATGTTTTATGAGTTTATACTTCAATATGAGAACTGTCTTGTTTAGTTTGAAATGTTGGGTATTAAACGTTTTACATGATCGTGTTTTGTAACGTTTCGCTATTTGGTCAACGATGTCTGCTAAATGCTTTATATGTGAATTTGTGAGTAAATGAAATGGAATATTCTTAATTTAAGATAGTAACACAGGTACACTTAAATGTTTGTCAAACTTTCTCATTTAACCACGCCTATATTCATAAACGTATCTCAACATTTCAAACACAGAAATAGTTTTTTTCTATTCGATAGTAAGACCGTAGAAGTTTAATATGTTGATCGTTTATTACTGTACCGAAAATATGGATTTAAAAATATCATATTCATAAAATATTGTATAAAACTTATGTTGCTAAACTATTATCATCTTATAAGTACAATGCGTTATTTATATGACCCCACCATAAGACCCCTTGAAGGCTTTTCATAAATTTCCAACAACACTTCGGAAAGCACCATCATTCAAGATAGGATAGCAATAAAATGGCCCTTGTACATATTATAGTGTTATAATAAAGGTAGGGACACCTCTAGGGAACCATCGATTCTGTTTAACCATTAATAGTGTATTACGTTGGTGATCGCGAAATATTCGAATTCCCTTAAAAACTTACCTATGACATATACCTATTTCGAATGGTTTTCTGAAATTGGAAACTAGTCTGAGGTTAATAATTGAATACTTTTTAGTAATTTGATTGCTTCGAAAGGAAAAACTTCGTTTGTCTTTGAAAGGAGCTCCCTGTAGGCGTAAACAACTGACAGGCAATACCGTATTTCAATTTGTACCATTGAGTGTCGTATGGTCGTTGTTCAATTCATGGCTCATGCTGTAATGGTGTCAAACGTGAGGCGATATCACTTCGTAAGCTGTTGGGATGTAATTTTAACATAACTGTCCGCACTCTACACTAGTATATATCAAACTAGCAACGCCCCCCGGTTTTACCAACGTTGTGCCCGTTCCCGTATGAATTTTGGGATAAAAATATAGCATTCCCATTGAATGTGGCTATACAATACAACTATATCCAAATTCGATATGTAGTTTCTAAGATTAGTGCGTCAAACAAACAAACTCTTCCCGTTCCCGTATGAATTTTGGGATAAAAAATAGTCTATAGCATTCCCATTGAATGTGGCTATACAATACAACTATATCCAAATTCGATATGTAGTTTCTAAGATTAGTGCGTCAAACAAACAAACTCTTCAGCTTTATTATATCAGTATAGATATAAAAACAGTATCTAAAGAACGCATAAAATATCACATTGAAGCTTTTAAGTTCGCTGCACCAAATCCAATAACGTTTACCACTGTAAAAGATCACGTGACATAAAAACCCTATGATGTATTTAAAGCCAATAAAATGCGCATACAAACAACATCTGCAAATGACACTGACGATGAAGCCACTTACAAGGGTACTTATAAAAATTAAATAGCTTAAAAATCTTCAAACACAGGGGTTTGTAAATTGCATCTTAAAAATACACAGGTTTAACTAGATTACCTCGATGTTTCACCCTCGGGCTTTGATATCAGTAGCATCGAAGATCAAACACTGAATTAAAAAGGCGGATCCTTTGATAATGTACCTTTTTTAAGTAGCATGTTCATTTTGTAATTCCAGTAATTGATAATTAAAATCTCAGGTAGGTACTCTTATGTAACTGTGTGTATTTTTTCCTGTACCCTCTTTGATACGAGGGCACTTTAAGAAAATAACTTAAAATTTTATATGCTTTAAAATTAAATCGCAAATCGTTAAGAGGCGTGAATTAATTACGTTGTATGAAATGTCAAGAAAACGAAAAATATTAGTGGACTCTGATAAATTGAAATTGAAATCTGGTTCTAAGAAATTGTAGATTAAAATCCTTGTATTTATTTGCTGAATCACCGCTACTAAAAGCTTTGTTTGAAGTCATTGGGCTCGTCACGCCTACCACAATGACTCTTTAGAATGGGCTCTAGACAAATTGAAGTGTTGCTTCAACATTGAAAGAATTTTAATTGTATAATTCGATTAAATTGTTTCTGATTACTTTGAGTTCGACAAATAAATGGTTATTAATGGAACTGCTATAACCAATTGATATAAAATGATAATGATCTAATATTGTCATGGTTGAACGTTGAATACAATATTATATGAAATAACTAAATCTCGATTAAATCTAATGAAGAAGAAAATTGATACTTTAAGTTCTAAATCGATCACTAGTGGTGCAATATATTCCAAGTGAAAATTTTGAAGGCTACGAACGGTGATGTAATGAATTATTTAATGCTTTATTTATTAACAAAAAAGCCAACAGAACGAGTAGGCCTGGCAGGTGCTTTATAAAGCAAACATTTTTCTGATTTGTTAATAACTTTTTTAGTCTCACACCGTAAAATAGATGTGGAAGATCATTAATTATTACACAACAGCAGTTTGTTTTAGCTCGGTCACGGTACAAATTTATGTATGAGCAAAACCATTAAGGGATTGTCGCCCCAGGTTATTTAGTATAATACATAACAAAAAAAGGTTTAAAATTAAAACAAAGTTTTTTAAATTACCAAATCTAATACACCCTTGAGGGTTTTTAATCCTTTTAAATGCGTCTACAGAGTTATGAGAGTAAACATAAGTTGTCAAAACACAAAGTTTGTTAGAATAACATCTCTAACATCTGTTTAGGTATATCGTATATCGGATTTAACGGACAGGTGAATGCTTAAGGACATTTTTTATTTTAAGTATCATCTGGTCAATGAAAGTTCAAACATTGTCATCTGGTGTCTTATCTGAGATTCGTGGTATGAGAACAACCTCTTGAGGTGAAAAAATATAAATAAAACCCTAGGTGAGATGACTTTCATTTTGGCAAAATTTTGCACAATTTCCCATAGTTGATTGACATGGGAATATCATATAATATTCCCAATTTATTCATAGCAAGACACTTTCACTCTATCATTGTTATTTTGTATACCTGCATTGACGCAACGAGTTGCGCTTTTGGACCATTTATTTGCGGTCTCGATCACACGCCTACACGTGTGCAAAATCCCTTAACAATAGAAAATTTAACAATCGAATTCGACATTAGTTTAAGTATTATATCGAAATATTCAACGAACGTTTCAGATTCCCGTGACCTAATGACTTGTTTTGCACAAACCATATCAGGTAACGCGACAGATGCGACGAAGCCAGATAGTGGGAAAGTATGAGATGCAAACTAAAGCAGACGTGACTTCGTCAGACTTTCTACTGTAATAACGTTCCGGGGTGCACTTAAGTTGTCATTCGTGGGAACATGAATAATAGGTACGACAATGATCTAGCGCCATCAGCTAAACAATGAGAAAGTCTGCCAGAGATTATTATCGTTTTAAAATATTCAAATTGTTAAAATTAATTGCTTAAATTTCGGACATGTGTTATTAAGAGGTGATTAGCGAAGCACTCAACCCGTCTTCGGTCCTTAATTTGCGAGTCCCTATTAATGTGAAATTGAACATGCGCCGGACAATTGAAACAGAATAGAACCGAGTGGTTAACACGCTTTGTGGGCGATGGCTGTTGTCAATTGTACTGAATACAACGCTCGCAATTACATTGAACATGTATTGAAATTGGGTGAAAATTGGGTTTAATAACGTATTCGATGGAAAATATTTACCCGCAATTTATTGTTAACTTTACGCATATTAAATGTAAATTATGGTCTCTACGTATATTTAATTGTGGCAACAATGACAACAATGTGACAACATTTTACCTAAATTGAATATCTGTATGTGTTATAAGAAACTTAGTGTCCTCAACGCAAGTAAGTGCTTCATTCTTCCGTGTACATACCTATGTTGGTTTTGTGAACTTGAATAAAATTCTTTATTTGAATGTGTTTGTTCATTTCTAATTTTGAAATGTACCTTATCAATAGAATGCTCTCTCTGAATTGCTTGCATACCCTTTGTATCATTAGGGCGTACCTAATTTAAATGAACAAATTTAACTTCAATTATTTTGAAGTGAGCCGGGTCCGACCGTATCCTTTTCACGTTCACCCTTCCCATTACAATCCACAATACTCAACATTTCTACATCTAGATAAGAACCACCCATCTTTATTTTTCTGCCTCACTCCCTATCATGATTTTTAGGGGAAAGGTTCATTTCATTTCAATTCAATTCGTTGCAAACAAATTCATTTTTTCGTATTCAACGGTAGGAAACTAAAGATGAACTTGCTGATAAGTTTAATCTGTTATTTGACAGCGGGATGCACTTTTATATTAGTTCTGATGGAAATAATAATGTCGTTCTGAATAATTTGTGTGTTTAGATTCAACCCTAATCTTATAAAAAGTTGTTTTGATGCCAAGATTCAGTAAAGTTATATGACATTTTTGTCAGTCGAAAACCTTTCATTTTCATTGTGGTATCAACAAAAGTAAGCATTAGTATCGCATTATTTTTTAGATCACGACCTAATCTACCACATAGCTGTTTAATGCCAACCTATAGATAGGTACTAGAAACTATAATGGCGTTGTTGGCTCAACCCGGCCGACACACTTTTGCTTTTAGAACAACGATCAGTTTTATGTTTTCTAATATCACCAAAGTGTCACATGTAACATGTTTTGATAATGTAATAACAATACTCTTAGAAAATCTCATAAAAAGACGATGAAATGACGCCCCTACAGCAATTTCATTTTTCCGAAATGGTTCACTGCTGGGGCACTCGTCACCGATCTATTTTGCGAGTGTTTTGTATGAAATGAATTGACATACCGGCGAGATTTTTTTGGATTATCGTTCTGGACCGTATTGTTGGGAGACATAGGAGTGCTTTCACGTTTTGTGTGTGTATCATCATTGATGTATAGTGTTTTGCCCCTAGTGTTGCACCCTAATCGAATCGCTACGCATGGTGCGTCCATCTTGCGGGAGCACCCCATCCCAGACATCAGAGCTTGTACTGCGAAAAATAAATATCCACCCAAATCAAAAGGCGATGCTTTAATTGGACCCTTTTCCGGTCCACTTTGCGGATTACATAATTTGGCTATTGTCCGCACTAATAAATTACTGTAGCAGTTTGTATCACACTAATGAGATGGCGATTATTATTGTTATTTTGCAAATTCAAGTGTTATTTTTATATGTTCTTTGACTTTGGTACATAAACTACATAGCGCCTAAAAGCTAGTAATAAACAACTTTTAAACGTTCCGGATCTACAAGTTTAAAATTAGAATACTTACAAAGATTTGTAATGCTTAGAGAATGAACCAAAAATCCAATAAGATCAAGATGTGGTAGTCCAACAATCTTACAATGTTTTAGTATAAAAATACTGCTTGAATGGAGCAACAATTTCCAATTAGTCTCTCTTTGTATTACGAAATTAATGAACAGATTTCGGAACAGGCCGAAACAAAGATGCTGCGAGACAGTGTTACGTCATCTAATTATAAACAAATTCTGCTTAAATATACAACAACCCTAAACAAATCTATCTATCATAAATCTTTCTTTGCATCCTAATTATCTTTTTGTTCACTTTCTCTCATCTGCTACAACGTGACTCTTAACCTAAAGTTTT
The DNA here is from genome assembly GCA_951394245.1 of Cyclophora punctaria. Taxonomy (NCBI): domain Eukaryota; kingdom Metazoa; phylum Arthropoda; class Insecta; order Lepidoptera; family Geometridae; genus Cyclophora; species Cyclophora punctaria. The sequence goes on from OX596177.1 coordinate 7,187,364, forward strand.
AAAGTTGCATTTGCTTCAGCAGTTATGATGGGAATATGAGATTTATGTTTTGATTTTTGACCCCTATAGCATTGATATAAGGGTTATTTTGGGTAAGGTAAATAAGTGGAGACCAAACGCGTGGCTTTGAGATGACGGGCGTCAGTATTTCGCTACGCTTGACTGGAACGAATTGTCTAGGCGGGGGAAGAAATAGTTCTATATGATTATCGGCAGGGTTATCTTTTACGAATCTGATATTTTAATGTTGGTAATAAAACAAAAATTATCGTTTCTACGCTTTTTAGTGAGACAATGTTGTATGAAAATTACTTTGAAGCGCCGAGTGGTTAGGGAAGGATTAGTAGGCATTTATCACATTAACAGGTTGTGATCCTGCCTGGATCTTAATGGAATATATGATATCTTGTATGAATAAACTAAGATTTAGAATCACTTAGTTAATCAACCAAGTGAGAAAGTTCAGCAAGACTCTTCACTATTTGCTTGCCAACAAGTATAACGAGTCAAAATCTGGTCAGTTAAAATAAATAAACAAAAAATATAATGCAATAGTCAAAACACGTGACAACCCTACCACCACGCACATGCACTGTACCATTATGACAAATGCAACATCCGGAAGAAATATCACAGAAAGACCCCTTTTACTAATATCAGTTCAGTTACGGACATTGTCACATGTCGAAAACAATAAAATTAAACATCGACATAATAATACGTAACTTGATAAGCAATCTATATATAGATTGGCGTTACGAGTACTAAAATAACTAGCAATGTTCTATATAGAATTTATACTGTCATTAGGTTAAGAATTTTTGATATAATGTAAAGCCTACTCTAATAAAAATCTCAATCTTATTTTCGAAACTACAAACCTATTCAAGCTGCAAAGAAATCTGGCTAACCGTATTTAATCTTTAAGACTCAAAGACCCGAAGAAGAAAAAGCTATGAATTACATTTATCGTTATTATGGTGAGCTTTACGTTGAAAATATATATATATTATGCTGTACATATAAAACATATTCAATTTTGTTCAAATTCTAACCCAACGAGTACTGTAGAAAGAATAATTAATTCTTCCATGATTCTTACAAGTCCATATTAGAAAACACAAGCCGCTAAGAATCTATTTCAAGTCCTGTCAAAATTGTGGTCATAAATATCGACTTACGCTCATTTTAATTTAATATATTACCAAAATTAAATGTATATCTTAAGCTTTAGATTCCTGTACCTCCTTGTATCTATTCAATATACAATAAATTGTGATCAACGTCTTCTTTACCAAATGAAACAACGTTGAAGATATTTTTACTTTTTCGGATGACTTGTTCTTAGAGTGTATTGACTTCATATTATTTTTATTACGTTTATTTATTTCATTCTTGCTAATGCTTCATGCTTGGCGGTTTTGAAATAGTAAAATTAACAACCTATTTTTCTAAAATTAGCTCTGTAGTTGATTAGGGAGACTTTAACTTACCTACTTCCTGACACAATCAGGCTACTATTGTGTGACATATTTGCATATATGCTTTATTAAAAATCATATCATATGGTAATCTATATATTGGGTAGGTTAAGTTAGACCTTAATAGATACTGACTTGACTTAGTATTACTTAGTTGGATTTTGTAAAAGCTTAAATGAGTAAGTTATTATTTATAAGATTTTGTCAAATTCATAAACACAAAACATTTCAATCCAATATAACATTGTCATTACTCAGTGATCCTTTTAACTCAAGCGAATGAAAGCGCCATCAAAACAAAGAGATCTCCCAAGCTTGAAAATTAAGTAGTCATACTAATGCATTCGTCGTTCAAACATTTTAAGCTACCGCAAAGCTTCCTTTTCAATGTCCCTATTATTAAACAATCCCGTCTTAATGAAGAAAATGTCTTTTTTCAAATAAAATATACAGACAATTGTAATTTTCCACGCGAATGCATCTGCAAGAAAAACGCACTTTTTTCTGTTGGGGGATTTGAACGTTGGATTTTTATGACGTCATTAAATGGAGGAAGCTGTATGGCCTGCGGTTCTATTTATGTTGATTGTTAACAAAATGGTACTTGATGGAATGCCTTCTAATAGGGGTTGTTTTGTCTGAAATTAGTGAGGAAATAATAAGAATTAGTGTATTTTTCTCTGCAAGATAGACGTCTTATTCGATGAAATATTTAAGGTTAAAAAAGATAACTTTAAACGTTTCAATCGAAATCAAGTCAAACCTTACGCTTTTTTCGATGTTCAAAAGTCACTACCAATTTATCAAATTACGAAACTGCAGGCGCGAAGGTGCACTGTCTAATGTAAGATATCAAATTCGCACAAATTCGATGAAACACTCGAGTGATTTCGGACCCCTACCGACACAAAAGGGCATCGAGAGTGTTGAATCGAGAAATATCTTGGAAAAGTGAAATTTTGAGAAAAGCAATCCAGAAGATCGCTGTGGGGTGCCATTGTCATATGATCTGGACAGCTACTGTTTACGCAGTCGTCTCCGGCAGGTTATCAGACTCTACGTGATCGAGTTTCATACTCGATAGATTACACACGACTTGATCGAGTCGATTGGAATGACAGCTTGAATGTGACACAACATTGTTGTTTAGTATGTTGGGTATAAATTATTCTACTCGTTAATATCTAGTAGGTAGGCAAGATTTGCTTGTAAGTAGGTCACAACTCAGATTATGCTATGATTATGAGTCAAAAGTCTTTATAAACACAAGTTTTTATAAGTAGAGCTGAAGGTAATGTCTTGATTACTTGCTTGCTGAAGGCATTCTATCCAAGTTGATCAGAAATAGAAGCATAACATCTGTTACTGCCTCTATAACGGAAAAATATAATTACTCCAAAAGTGTAACAAAAATTCCATCCCAAATATTCACACAGAGAAACATTATTTATTATTCAATTATTTCCGTCATTACAATTCGGCATCAAATTTTCAAATTATAATGACATTTGTGCAAAAACGAGGTTGTAAGCGTCCGTTACTCGCAATTTGTGATAATCACTATACAAAGAAAGGTTTACCCTTCTCAGTTGATTTCGAAACTCATTTGCGGTCTATGTTTTTGATCTCCATCGTTTCTCTGCACCCAGTTTGTAGGGGCTCCATGATTTTTGATTAATCGGATTATTATTTATAGCGCTATTGTTTGGGGAAAATACGCAGCCATGTCAAGAGTTGCGTACAAAATGTTCTTTGATTTGTGTTAAATAAATTACGTCTTGATTGTGAACGAACGAACATAATAACTTCCTCGTTAATCATCAAACAAAACAGCTCTGTTTTAGTAGTTTCGGAGAATAATGTAATTATTCACATGTTATGAATGAAGCATATATGCTACTTGATTTCTTAAAATGTCCTAACTGTCCCTTGTCTTATATGGAACCTTGTCTCATTACAAGGCGCTCGAGCGCATAATTCTGCGGTTACCACCAAACGAGACGAGATCGGGCGGTTACTGGCCACGCGCCGACCCCTGCCTTTGACGCTTCGAAACTACTTGAAAAATATACAGTAATTTCTCTAACATCCCGTGTGTGTTCAAATGATTTAATTTCACTTAAAATCGTTACAGTTTCTACAGAAAATACTTTAAAAAGTCCAAAAGGAAATCTAGTAATCTTTGTGAGTTCAAAGCACTGCACCAGAATTATGACTGTGTCCAAAAGAGCAAATTTTTTACCGTGCGTGATTTAAGTAATGTAACCTTTTGATTGATGCTAAACGCATGAATACCCAAAAAATCTTCTCATGGCAATACAAATAAAAATTATATAACATCACTCAAAATATTTGATAGTTTTCGAAAGGCACGTGACCCGCCAGTCTCGGTATTACTCAAGCCAACAATCGTGCTCTCAAAACGTACACATAAACTTTTGTAACACAACTCTGTGACCGATTCTTCACGGTACCATCAAATGTATGGATTCAATTGTAGACGATTTAGCTCATTGACTCAAAAACCATGCGTGAGACACCACATTGAAACTTTATAGTTGGTTTTATTACATAGAAATGAGACTATTAAATTTATAGTTCCTATGATTATTTTTACGATGTTACCGGTTCCGTTCGTTTAGTTACACCATCACAGATTTGCCCTATCTCGATTGTCCAAACTGCCGGCTTTTTATATCACAGTAAATATTAATTAAGCAGTAAACTGAAACTGGGAGATACCATCTTTATATCTGTCAACGTGGTGATAAGAAACTCTTTTAAAAATTAGTTTAGATAACTGAACGGATGTTGTGACAATGTTGCAACAATTACAGAGGCGGTAACTTCTTAATCATGTGTTTTCTTTCAAACTAGATAAGAGCTTCATTAGCACCTATTACCTCACTATTGAATTACCGCTATCGTTTACATACCTACTGTAGACCATTCTATTACTAGAAATTGACTTTGGAGAAAGTGGATCAAAACTCTTGAAAGTGTACATTTAGTCATCTAGGATCTTAGTAAAAATGTTGATAGAACGTTAAAAGGCACAATTGAGTATGATTAATGCTATATTACTTCAATAAACAATCCAAGGCTGAATCCATATTATTCAGTAGTAGTTAAAGACGCAATGAATAAACACATTGACACTCCAAGTGATGTTCCTCAAAAGAAATCGTGACAACTATCCATTACAAAAATATCAAACCACACACTAACGAGCACAATAATAGCAAATTCAAATCTCAAGTGTAGATCGATTTACTTAACATTGATATGTATTTCAAACAAAAATAAATAGTCATGTTGATATTAAAACATTTGTTGCTCATCCCAAACCATGCCAAGGTTGAATAACAATGGTATTTGTTAAGAAAACACTTCAAAACAAAGTCTATCAAATGGAACATATCGACGTAATTATTGTAACAAACGCATGTAACACGCCCTTGAACATAAATCATAATTCAACTGAAAATAACAGACGAAGTAGGCCACTGTAAAATGTTTCGATGAAAGCTTACGACATCGATGTGATTTGCATTCTCGTAAATATTGTAACAGATGTTGAAACGGGATGGAATGTTGTACAAACAAACGGGAGTGACAGAGATAGATAAGGTCAAATCATTTAACCTAAAGATTCTTAACAACAATCAGCGTGCGAAGTAAGCGTTGTTGGTCCTGTCACTCTTATTAAAGATGAAACTCAAGCTATATTCAATTAAGCTACCTACACCGTCGCTTTACGAGGGTAATGAACCGAAAACAATGCACACTGTGTCATTTAAAATGATAAAGCACATGATTTAAATAAGCAATGATGTCATAATACAAATGACGCCCTTAATCATTTGAGAAAGAAATTTTAATGATATCTTTATAGAATTTTGAGAAGTATGTTACTGACGAAAATAAAATCTTAATTAATATGTGACAACTAAATACTAATGAATTGGATTATATTAACGCAGTTGTTTTGAATAATTGGCTTTTGGAAATATGTTTTTTGTCATCATATCAGTTCAGTTTGGATTTAACTACCTAATTGCCCTTGCTTTGCTTCCAATAATTGATATTCTATTACTCTAGGCTAGCAGATGTTACAAGGAAATATATTCCATCTTAACTCACTATAAGTGACTTTTATATGGAAATCAGCTTTGGTTACTGAACAATTCCTTTTACCATTAAAAATCTCATTAAATCGAAACGCCTTTAAACTTTATAGTGGGCCCTATCTATACTAATATTATAAAGCTGAAGAGTTTGTTTTGTTTGTTTGTTTGTTTGTTTGTTTGTTTGTTTAAACGCACTAATCTCAGAAACTACTGAACCGATTTGAATAATTCTTTTTGTAATAGATAGCCACATTCAACGGGAAGGTTATAGGCTATTTTTCATCCCGAAATTCCCACGGGAACGGGTACAACGCGGGTAAAACCGCGGGGCGCTGCTAGTAACATATAAAGTTCTAAGCCGATTTTCATATGATTTGCTTGTATTGGCATCACAGTCACACGCCCCAGAATAATGTTCTGAGAAATGTAAACTTCAGGGCGATCTATTTTTCCGAGTGATAGCAGTGTTGAATAAATCGGCTTTGAATATATCTGCATTTATTCAGTACCTCATATCTATATAGTTTTATTTTTGGTTAGTATTCATTACAAGATTAACATTTTATGGTCGATCTATACCAATATTTGTCTTGCTTTATGACAAATTTTAATTAAAATCGAAGCTATCTTACCATCATTGTCCTTATAAGACAGAAGGTCACAGATATTATAGAGAAGTATTTACATCAGCTTATCATTTAAATAAACTATTTAACATAGTAATTTCGTTTAGCGTTTCTTATTTTAAGATCCTGTCTAGATTTAATCCTTCAAATGATAAGTTATAGGTCATAAACTTTATGACACCTGCGTTTATAAATAAAATACTTAAGAGGACTAACTCAAGAATTAAGTTTCTATTATCATCTAAACTAGGGACTGGCACTGACTTCTCTCAAACTTGTCTAGATTTTCCGTACTCTTCGGTTAGGTTAGGAGAAACCGACTAATAGTACATTCGGTTGAGTTGCCACTAAACCAAACACTATAATGTACTGTAGTACTTAATTCAGCCGAATCATCATCATAATCACTATCGGTCAAGTTGCCATCAATCTACAACAAATATAAAATAATCAGTATATTGGTTTAGATGGCATCTCTATCGGTTAGATATTTGACAACTGGGTCGAAAGTAGTTAAGACAACTGTGTATATGTTTGAAAGTTAAAGTATCGGTCAAGTTGAGTTCTACCGTTTTTTGTGAAGTCTCACAACAGGTCTCACAACTCTGTGCAGTCGAGTATCAACAAAATTCAAACTATTGTTCGTAACCATTATCATCAAAGTGCAGCTAATAAATGAATTAGTATATTTTATACCACAAATTTTCTATTACCAACCTCAACCTCAATATAATGCTGCAATTTACTGATAATATTTTAAATACCAAAATATTGGATAAAATATACATTTAAACACATTTTATTATCAATTCAATTATCAAGAATAGATTTCATTTTGCATAATGATATTATGAATATTAACTAGCAACCCTTAGTTTTTCTCGCGCCTACGTAGCCAATAGAATTTGGAAAATAGAACAGTAATTTTTGTCATCAACAATACTTAATTTGAGTCCGGAAGTACCAAAATTGATAAAAGTCAATTCAACAATGTAGGCTTGTAACAGACAGACAGAGATAGTTGCATGATGTAAATATAGTGTAAGTACATATTGATGTCGATGCAAATATGACCCATTTTCTAACCAAGGACAATTCCTCAAATAGAGAAACAAAGTTTATTGTGTATCAATCTTCATAGCCGTTACTTATTAAACTTGTATTGTACCTATATGAGGTAACCTAAAAATAAACCAACAAACTCTTAAATTTGGTTAAAAACTTTCAAATAATGTTCAGAACAAACTTTTAAAAGAAAGGAAACTGTATCCAGAAATAGCTATTTGTCGCAACGAGTAACATTTTTAGTCGGTCGGTCAGATATGATTTAATGGAGTAGCGAGCGCTTCGTTAACATTAATAAATTCAAAACCACTACCATCGGTCCATTTGTTGTAACTCGCTTCATAAATATCGGTTAAAAGTAAATAATGATGATTTACCGACTGACGCGTAATTGGATGACGTTAAAATCAATACATGCAATTTCCTATATTTTTGTCAATACTGAATTTGATATGAAAATATCAGGACAACGGGGTATGTTAGGTCTAAATAATGTTTTAGCTGGTATTGTTAAATGAACTCAAATATGCTGATGATCCTTTTCTTGGCAGCCGGACCTTCCAGACTACAACTACATAATGTCTGCATACTACACTATTGACTCCAGACGGGGAATCGAACTCGCAAAGACACTTTTGCTTCGTTTAGATAAACTATGTATTAGGTAAAATATAGGTAAAATATATTAGGTAAAATATAGGTAAAATTAATGCCTCATAGGTATATATGTTGCAATTTTTATCTTAAGTTACGGTGTTAATATTGATTTATTACGAAGACATACATACATAGATGGAGACACTAACTCCACAGCTCTAACTTCAAAACCTAACTGCAGTCAAAATTCGAACTCGATTCAAACTCGCACCTAAATAAGACCACTTTACAACCTAAAACCAGTAGTAGTAACCGAACTCCTTCCTCACAAGACGCTTTTAACTTCCCTTCATCACTTCGTTAGTCGTGCTTGTATTTATTTAAGGCGTGATAAGTTAGAGCTCACTGCAAACCGAAACAGGATATGCTTCAACAGGGCAACCTATCACAATGATTGCGATTTAAGGCGCGGCTCCAGTGTGGATTTGTTCTTGGTTTCTGTACTTTGTGAAGGACGGTGAGGATTTTTCAAGAACCTTACTAATATTATAAATGCGAAAGATTGTGAGAATTTATGTGTGTATGTTTATGTGTTACTCTTCCGCGCAAAAACTACTAAACGAGTTTGAATGAAACTATACAGTAATATAGGTTATACATCAGAATAACACATGGGGTACATTTTATTCCGCAATTTCATGCGGAAATAGATATAACGCGGGTAAGACCGCAAATCGCTACTAGTATTATTATAATAATTACAAGTTTTCACCCCTGTTGTACCTCTGATGGAGTCTGATAGAATTTTGGGATAAAAAATAGCCTTTATACGGCTCTAATCTATCTTTGCGCCAATTTTCATTTAGGTCGGTAGTTGAAGCAGAATATGAGGAACAGACATCCATCCATACATCACAAACTTTTGCATTTATAATATTAGAATTTTCGACTAAGAAGGATATTATAAAGTAATGTGTTGTACTCGTAGTAGGAGTCGGTTTTGATAGCTTTTTGTAAGGCTAGTGACTATATATAGAAATAGGAGTAATATGTATTGTATAGATATTTAAACAAAGTTTAATGATCTAGAAATATAATAAGTTGCAAACAATAACTATAATAGCAAAAATGTTTTCTTAATAACCATTACAAATGTTCTAAAATTACATTTTTATTATTCCATTGTAATATGAATAAATTGAAAACATTGCGGGTGTTAAGAACAAAACTAAAATAAACCGATACATATAAATCGTTAAGTTCCTTCGAGGCGATATAAAAAAACTATGTTATTTTAAAATGTGGAAGTATAAACAAGTTTGCAAATCCGTGTCCAGGGCTGAAAGAAATTGAATTTTGTAATTTGATACTCGAGTCGTAAAAGGTTATTAAAAACGTTTAAAGTTCCTTTGTGTTAAATGTTTGGTTCGTAAAGTTCGAAAGTTGAATAGTTGTATTGCCACGTATGAGTGCCATAAATGATTCTATTAAATATTTATTCGCTTAGATATATAGAAAATGTTTTAAAACTTCTTTTGTCTTCTGTTAAGATGTTTCTGTAGTTTGTCCTAAAATCGAACACAGAAGTACATACATGACTTTGCAAGCTAATTTCACCCTTATTGGTTACGAGATTACTTATTGGAACGGCGAGTGTTGTCTCCGTTCTTAACTTCTCACTATACACTTAATTGAGTTAGTTAGATGGATGGCAATCTTTACCACGGAATAAAATTACTACTCCAAGATTATTATATTAATTTCAATTTAGAATTTCAACATACGAGATATCAATAAATGCCACAATTACACATGAGAAAGTGGTTAAAATCTATTTGTTATCCAATAAACGGTGTCCGCGTCTGATAATTCCCACCCATCGACTTTTTGATTCACTAAAGCTTAGATTTACATGAAAACCAAACTTTTCATCAATACCATACTGAAAATGCATCAGGTAATACCAGTTCTATTAAGCCATCATTAAACAAGGACATTAGAATTATACAGGCACACGGCCGCCACCGAAACACGCGTCATGAAATGACGTAGTGAATAAATTAAAGCGATTACCCACAGCGATTGGTGGCTAATAGTAGACCTGTTTGTACGGCCATTCGGTTTGTTGGACATTTGCTTTCGTAATTAAAAGTACATAGCCTAAATTGGTAGGCGGTAGCGGAAAAATGGTAGCGTGATGACTGAAATGGCTTAATTTAATTAAGTCAGTGTTAAAGATTGTGTGCAATGACCTCAATTGTAGATTAGTTCGAAGGTGTTAGATTAACGTCAAGCGCGTGACCTATTAGCTTTTACCGACTGCTTATGTTTGGGAATTACCATATTTGAGTTATGTATGACGGTAAAATTAAATATACAGAGCAGGTAATGTTAACCATAACAAGCTAGCTTTATGACTAATTGATCATACTTACTTTTACATATTGTATGTAGCCAGTGTTGATATATCTACCTAATGAAATATGACATAAAGCGCTGTCTGTCTGTCCCCATGTATGCTTAGATCTTTAAAACTACTCATCGGAATTTGACGCAGTTTTTTAAATAGATAGAGTGATTCAAAAGGAACGTTTATGTGTATAAAAATTTCCGCTATTCCCACGGGAACGGGCACACCGCGGGTAAAATCGCGGAGCACTGCTAGTATATCCATAAAAGAAGCTAATTGACTAATGCTTCTTCTATCGGTACTCTACTTAGTGCCTTTACCTACAATAATCTATTATTATCCACTACGATAAGGAACAATGTCCTTTCTTTGTTGTAAATGTGTATACCAAATCGGAAGTTTGTCTGCGAGTATCCAGAGTAGAGTATCTATACTTAATATTATAAAGAGGTAAAATTTGAAAGTTTGTTTGTTTGTTTGTATGTTCGAGGTAATCTCAGAAATTATCAGTGCGATTTGAATAATCCTTTTTGTAATAGATAGCCAAATTCAACGGGAAGGTTATAGGCTATTTTTCATCCCGAAATTCCCACGGGAACGTGTACAATGCGGGTAAAACCGCGGGGCGCTGCTATATCTAATAAGGACGTAAGCTCAATAGATTACCCGGAACATCTTATTACATTCTAAAGCAATGAGTAAATTAGTGAAATTCCTTCGGTTGACCCTTTTAGGTGTTACTGTTAACAAGATGCTTGGTATTCTGAAGGTGTTTACGTTAACTTTGGCTCGTTAATGAGGCCGTAGATTACTGAGGATTTAGTTATAATGAACAAGTTTCGTCCTCGTAATGAGAATCTTGTATGAATCTTGAAGATGTTTTATTACTCTGAGTGAAGTTTGTGGGATGTTTTAATGGGGAATGTTTTGGGATTATGTTTTGTTTATTACTTTGTACTTTTAGCGGAATTCATATTGTATACTAAAGTAATTATGCTTTTTTTTTTGAGATTGTTAGTGAGCTGATCTTATTGTGTAAAGAATTTAAAAAAAAAGCGAGTTAGCCCCAATTTCACTGTCACCCTGATACGTTACACTCGATAATTCAACTAAATCCTAGTTAACGACCTAAACTGATATTAATAATTCAAAAGTGATTCACTAAACCCAAGTTCAGTTGATCATGTTTCCAGATAGAAACGATTTGGACTAGAGAGACGAGCATTTTGCTAGATCTTTTTTTGTCGTGTGATCCGTACTGTATTGGCCTTGCACGAGCAAAATCACTACATAGTATAAAACAAAGTCGCTATTTTTTCTGTTTGTTTGTCTGTTTGTCTGTATGCTTAAATCTTTAAAATTACGCAACGGATTTTGATGCGGTTTTTTGTAATAGGTAGAGTGATTCAAGAGGAAGGTTTTTATGTATAAAAATTCCCGATATTCCCACGGGAACGGGCACAACGCGGGTAAAACCGCGGGGCGCTGCTAGTAAATAATAAGTGTAATTGAATATTCAACTAGCATACACAATACAAACGAAACACAAATAAATAAAAGTTTATCATACAAAACCTCAATAAATACCAATCAAATTGGAACTTTATCTTAATAGTATAAATATAAAAACTAGAATAATTAAACAGTTTCTAATTATTTTCTATCTTTTCAAGATAACGCGATTGATTTATTTGAGTTTACCGCATTCGGTAAAACATTGATAATAATAAGATTTATGTGTTTTTTAAAAAAGATACCAGAATTAAATTGTTTGTTTTCAAACTTTTAATTGTAAACGTGCTTTGTTTATTAATTATTACGTTGATTTTATTGAAATTTATTGCAAATAACTTACATATTTTTATACATTTTTTGAATAATTTACGTATAATATGTAAATTTCAATGTGTTGATAGATTTATTTCTATGCGCGATATGTGTTTGCTGTCATATAAATAAGCCAGGTAAACGATTGGATGCCAATAACTAAACGAAAAGTTATAACTTTATAATTGTTAGCAATCAATCACTGATTATTTGGGAATTAAATTCATAAGCAATTACATAATTTTGTTATTTAAAACAAACATTTACTTAAACTAATATCACTACATAGTATAAAACAAAGTCGCTATTTTTGTCTGTTTGTCTGTTTGTCTGTATGCTTGAATCTTTAAAATTACGCAACGGATTTTGATGCTGTTTTTTGTAATAGGTAGAGTGATTCAAGAGGAAGGTTTTTATGTATAAAAATTGCCGATATTCCCACGGGAACGGGCACAACGCGGGTAAAACCGCGGGGCGCTGCTAGTACCTAATAAAGCTGAAGAGTTTTTGAACGTCCTAATCTCAGAAACTAACAATCCGATTTGAATAATAATTTTCATAATGGATAGTCTTATTCAACGAAGTAAAAAGATCTTTCAAATTTTACAAATTTAAAATGCAGTTAACTTATTTGCAAACGCATTCATTAACATACATAATTTAACGAAAATACTTACAACAATACACCGAATATAAACTTTATCTAATCTACAAGAACAACACAGCTAAACAAATATTATTCCAAGACACGAAACAACAAACTTTAATTATATCCAACATTTTATTTGTACAAAACTTAATACGAATACAACTTTTATCGTCGTCGTAGTGTCTCTTAAGCATTCCGAACAATATCCAAGCACACTCAAGGATGTAATATCTTAATGGGGTAAGTTTGTAGCAAACAGGCGTCTAGAGGGCACTATTCTTCATTAACAACAGAGAGCCACAGTTAAATTATTCTTTAGGTCACTTCGGTGCTATTTAAGTTAATTTAATCCAAACTTCGCTCACTTCTCACGTACTTTGTGTATTTCAGATGATATTAATGTGCAGTTTCAGTATAAGTTGAAATATTTTAACTTTTTAATTTTATTTGGTCTTGGTGGGCTAATTAGAATTATTTACGCTATGGGAGCCATGTTTTTCTATTCGGGGTGAGGTGAGTCTGTGGAGTCCAGTCTGTAACAAAGAGAACAATTTATATGGATATGGTATTACGTGATTTTTTATGACACGTTTTATAGTAGAATACAATCTTTAGGACTTTATTTGGATCAATGTTGTAAGTAAGTACGAAAATACTCATATCTTATTATGTCTATTTCTATTCCAACCATATTACAGGTAGATTTTGCATGAAGAAACTTTATAGCTACATAAAACTGGAGTATTTATAGCTCAAAATCATTCTGCCTATATTTCAAACTTTCAATTGAAATACTAAAAACCAGATTAAATAATAAATCCGTTTAAACAACCACATCCAATCTAATAAGATTAATTCTTACATCAATGTTGATTCGTTGGCTATGCGTGCAAGCAATGCAACAGAATTTTAATAGATGGCGCTAGTAGTCTACGTTTAGAGCTTTTGAGGTTTTAAGAAAAACTTTTATGTGAATTAGTTTATTGAAACATTTTATTGTGGAAATAACAGCCTCCGTGGTCTTGTGCTATAAGCGCTCGGCTCACGATCCGGAGGTTCCGGGTTCGATTCCCGGTGGGGACAATAGCTCACAAAAATCTCTGTGACCTCAGTTTGTTTAGGGCATTGCAGGCTGAATCACCTGATTGCCCGAAAAGTAAGGTGATTCCGTGCTTCGGAGGGCACGTTAAGCCGTCGGTCCCGGTTACTTTCTACGGATAGTAGTGGTTACATGGGCCATGTCAGAGGGCTTTGGCGGCTCTATAACTCTGACACCAGGATTGGTCAGGTTGATCATCCACTCAATATACGAGTAGAAACTATGTATCTATACTAATATTATTAAGAGGTAAAATTTTTAAGTTTGTTTGTTTGTATGTTCGAGGTAATCTCAGGAATTATCAGTCCGATTTGAATAATTATTTTTGTAATAGATAGCCACATTCAACGCGAAGGTTATAGGCTATTTTTCATCCCGAAATTCCCACGGGAACGGGTACAACGCGGGTAAAACCGCGGGGCGCTGCTAGTTGTTAATATTTTAACCAAAAGAAATCTATCATATCTTCCTTGAACATCCATCTTATCTGAGTACTTATTTATTTAAAAAACCAAAATAATGCCCAAAAGCGAAATAAAACAAATTAAATTAAAGGTTGATTAGTAAACTCCTTCATTTAATTTATGACTTTAGCTAAAACCTAAACTAATCGGGTGGTCTCCTCAGGCGAAAACGTTTTGTTTGGGCAATTATTTTTATAATGCCCATATTCCTATAACAAGCTAACATATTTATTATAAAACAAAAGCGATAAATCTCCCAGTTTAATAGTATATCAATAATTCCATTTACCATATTACTCGAAAGCGTTGAAAGACTTCTTATTATTTTAAGAAATGTAATAAATAAGAGTTGTGGTTTTAATGATTAGTTGACCGGGGCCGGTTCTGTGGAATTTGATTGCTCGGTAATTGTGAACGTAAGGGTCAGATTTTAATGGAAAAGTTCAATAGCTGCCTATAAATATTTTATTTACTATCTGATATTGAAGTTTTATAAAATTTTTGATTGATTTCGGATCGTTAGATCAATGTTTGATCTTCATTTGTTTGGAGTATTACTTGGGTTTGCTTTAGATGTGTTTTTGTTTTTGTTAGATGTTAATTTCTATTTCAAACTTCGTAAGTACCTAATACTTACTCATTTGACATTGTTTCAGCTGGTAAGAAATCTCTATATTGAAATACTAGCAGCGCCCCGCGGTATTACCCGCGTTGTTCCCGTTCCCGTGGGAATTTCGGAATGAAAAGTAGCCTATAACCTTCCCGTTGAATGTGGCTATAAAGTTGCGTCGTACAAAAATTTAAGTAAATATATTTTTCTCCTTATATAAATTTATCTTAGGCTGGGAAATCGACTAAGGAATTCCACTATATCCTTCTTCATAATATCAACTAAGACTCTAGCAAGTCTTGTATTGCGTCAGGCAGCAACTAAGAAAATTGAACTATACTTGCTACTCATTCACTATCTCGCAAAAAAATGTGGTACGTTCCTATAAAAAAAATTCATACATGAAATAGGCTTTAAGTTTTTTAGTGTTATTTGTGATGATATTCAATGTCTTAATAAATATAAGTACTCAGTAGTCTGTAATGTCCCACTGCTGGACAAATAAATAAACCCATCAATACAACTGGAATCAATAAACCACAGAAGGTCACCACTGCTCTTATACTGCCGCAAACCATAGAGAATTTAATATTATGAGGTGTGACTAACAAGCGTGATACATAGATTCTGCGGTTAGAGTATCATTCAACGTGATCTTAATGGATCGGATTATCTAAACAAGGACTTGTTTGACTTGGAAATTGATTCTGTGGTTCAATGTGCAAAAAATTTATGAATAAGGTGAAATTCTTGGAATGGTTGTAAATGGCTAGTTTTATTTGCTGTTAAGTGTTAACTTGCTTAGCCAACTTAATATTTTTAATTTATAATTTGTGGTTTTTGATCATTTTAATTATTTCCAATAGTTTAACATACAAACACGTATGTACATTTTGTGAAAAGTACCTAAAGTATATGAAAATGATCTATGAATGAATGTCAGTTGCCTTTTTACCTTTAAACTTTTGGTTTCAATGTTGAACAATCAAATTTTTGACTTTAAATCAGGTGAAATCGTAACTAGTAACAAGTTTACAGCAACATCAATCTACATCATAGTAACACATAGGATACATTATATCCCGAAATTCCCGCGGGCACGGATACAACGCAGGGCGTGGTTCTCAATAAATCAGCCTAGACAGACACGTGACAATTATAGACATAAACTCTGTGAAACGTTTTATAACCACAGACAAAAGCTTAGTTGATTTTTTATTAACATTTTATTGTATTTATATAGTCTACCAACAGCCATCAAAATCTCTAAACGGCTATCATAAATAAAATGTATTCTGATCGATTCCTTTTCGGGTGTTCCCTAACGATGTGAAAATGGTGTTCCAACTTTTCAAAAAGGGTTAAGGTCAAGCTTATAAAATACAATATGGTGTAAATTTGAAACCAAATATTTTTTTTAATGAACTTGATGGGAACGATGAAATGTTTTGGGGTTCCGCATATCGTTTTTAGAAACGGAAAGGTTAGTTTATACATACACGTTAAGAGTTAATTGAGCACTGTGTTCAATTTACTATAACTATGGCTTGCTTTAAGAACTAGATTTTTAAAAAATGCATAATATATTTTTCTTAACTTTTTTTTGTTAGAAATATAATGTTTGAAAATATTTAAATAAAGAACTAGACAGCAACTTAACGTTGACCAAACTTGAATTTCGAACATCGTTCGGAAATCGTTAAATAATTTACTGAATTCCTACAAATCCGGCTTACTCATAGTAAACTCGTACTTGACAAAAAATCAACCACATGTTGTAAGAGTAGTATCACATTTTACGACTTCTGCGGTCACTTTAATGTATCACAATTTTTATTGCTATTAACGCTGTTTTATTGCCATTGTGATATATTTTTATTTCTACAAGAAAACCCACGTATTTTATGAAGTGATGCATTTTTATTTACTTTCGGTGAATCAGTTATAAGATCTGTATTAGTTAATAGGTTAACACTTAGGGGGTAACAAGTGAGGAAAGTTATAAAACAATAAACATTTCTTATTCGTGACATAGCTACATGAGTTTAGAATACAGTTAAGCTTCGTTAACATTGAGCGAGTTTTTGAGCTCTGAGTCGGGTTTTGTTTAGACAAAACCCGACTCAGACAGCATAATGCGAAGTTTAGATACCAAAACAAGCATTATCAATCATAATCATTCTTCCATATTAACTATCGCTCCAGAGACACTCAGAGACAATAATTAAGAGAATAATATCTTAAAATCACTCATTAAATCTACTCTACTTAGGAAGCATTTGACGTACTCACAGATCGTACAACTTTCAAACATTACCCGACTATTAAAACTAAACAATACACTCTGAGATCGTACGCACCGCGATAAAACAAATGACTCCAACAACAATAAAACATTAACTTAAAAAACGGTAAAAAGGAGTGTTTGTTACCGATAAAGACTTTATTAAATCCACCATAATTTCGTTGGTCATATTATGTCTACATTAAGATAGCGGTTATCTTGTTAAGCGTTTAAGATGAAAATATACCAAGTTGCGGTAGAAAGACATCTGGATTGAGATAAGACTTATGGATAACCTAATACGTCCCACATTCGGTGAATATTTCGTTGGAAATGATTAATGATACAGTATATCCAGTCACGAATGATTATCTTAATGTAATTCGCCGCTTATTTATCGTATCTATGTAGTAGTGTAAAATGATACTAAGAATGCTAAATACCGTTCGGATGTCGATAACGATCTGTTAAAACTGTGTATGTTTTAATTCGGGTGTGTGTAGTTTTTTGTATGTGTTACTTAAGAACAAATATAAATGCAATCGACAAACTCGTCGGCACAGTGGCAGTGATAGCTAGCGCTTACTGTGTTTCGGGTTCGATTCCCGTCCGGAGTCAATCATATGTGAGACATAGTTGTTGCCGACGTCTGGGTGTCAATTATACTTACATATATTCTTATAAAAATATTTGCGTATGTATATGTAGTAGTATCACTTAGATTCCATATTACAAGCTTAGATATTACTTTGGGTCTAATTAACCGCGTGTGAATTTGTCCGGGTAAAATTTATTTATTTATTTAATCACAATAAGCTTCGGTAAAAACTGTGATTGAATGTTGATTTTAATTAATGCAAAGTTTTTAAAGTATTATTCATTGGTGTATACGTGTTATCTCACACTCCATTCATTTTTTATAAAAATACACCGTAAATTCCATTTTTGCTCGCTACTGATTAAAACTTCCAAAGCCAAAGCTAATAAAAGCACCAGACACAAGCTAACAAGACTATTCAATTTATCGACGCCAACAAAGAAGCCCCTAGATGATAGAAAATGTCTAATATCCTAACAAATCGTTCGGTTGTAGATAGGGATCCAGATAATACCCAATTCAATGGTACACTATCAATCATAGTTTAGCAAAGGTTACGTCCATACTTAGATCAGTGATTGGACGCCAAAGCTGAGTTTAGAACCGTGATATTGATATGTGGCAAGTAATACTATGCTCAAGTTGGCGTAGTTGTGACAAACAAAAATACAACTGAATCATAATTCCAAGAGAAAGAGGCATTGCCTTTTAATACTAAAAACAGTGTATTAGGCAGTGATATAATAAAATAATAAATATACCTGGACAAATTCACACACGGTTAATTAGACCCAAAGTAAGCTCTAAGCTTAACTGGTACTACTACATATACATAAACATATATTTTATAAGAATATATAATTGACACCCAGACGTCGTCGCCAACAACTAAGTCTGCACATATTGTTGACTCCGGGCGGGAATCGAACCCGCAACCCCCGACACAGTAAGCGCTCTCACTGCCACTGTGCCAACGGGCTTGTCAAATATAGATATAGGATATAGATATTTGAATGCTTACAGAAACTTACAGAATTATTTTTTCAACTAATAAAAATATTTCAGACTACATTTTGTTAAAATAAATTACAGTAAAAGTATTGGCCTGTAATGTCCTATTGCGGTTCAAAGTCGTCTTACCGATAATAGTATAAATAAAATGGGTACATATTCCTAATAAATGCGATATCTACATGGAGAGTCCAATGTAATCAAAGGTAACATCAATATCACAAACTTGCTTACTCACGAAGCCTTTCATGAGATAGTTTGGGCTAAACACTGAAGAGGAAAGTGTCAATCATTTCTGTAATACGGCGATTTTTATAAAAATAAAAGGAAATGCCCCATCACTTTGGATATACCATTCACATAGAACAACTAGACTAAAGGATGAAATCGGAAGAGCATAGAACAATCACTATATTCTACAAGCACCGCCCCGCGGTTTTACCCGCGTTATGTCCATTCCTGTGGGAATTTCGGGATGAAAAATAGCCTATGTTACTCGTGGATAATGTAGCTTTCGAATGGCCAAAGAATTTTTAAAAACGGTCCAGTAGTTTTTGAGCCTATTCATTACAACCAAACAAACAAAGTTTTCCTCTTTATAATATTAGTGTAGATTGTATTTAAAATATTTAATGAAATAAGAAAGAGAATATAAAAATTAATCATAGAAAAAAGGAAATGCTTTATCTCTTTTGAATGTCTTGGTAATATTAAGCTCAACATATGGTTTACAGACCTTAATAATTATTATAATATGGCATAATAGTATAAATTCAAATTAGAATACATATTTATAAATTTGTACATCAGGAACAAACATTGGTTACGATGAAAAGATTTCTTACTAAAACTCGTATGTATTTCTCTTACATAATTATAAATAAAGTCCCCAAATGCTGTCTGTCTGTATGGAATTGATTTTCTCAAAACCCACTTAAAGGATTTACGTGAGGTTTTCACCAAAATACAGAGTTATTCAAGAGGAACTACTTTTCATACCAAATTTCCATAGAAACGGGTACAAGGCGGGTAAAACCGCGGGGCACATCTGCCTATATTAGCTAGTAGTCAATAATGTAGTTTCAAACCCATATGATATTCACTACTTGAAGTTAATTGATGGCCAACCACTGTACGTGACTATTTCTTTCCGTTCTTCAAATCAAATATTTGTAAAGCTATCGTCAGTTATTTACAGTTACACTTGACGTCGCGTGCCATGATCCGTGGTGTTTGACTTCTAAATAAATATTCAATGTTTTGTTTGGTTTATAAAGTTACAAAGGTGTTTATTAATTTTATGAGTATAAATATGTTGAATACGAAAATACATAAAACAATATACAATATATATGTCTATGTATGGGCGTTGGAGGTTTAGGAGTTGGCTATGGAAAGAATTGGGGTAGGCCTTCGCCCAGCATTGGGACAGGGAGGTTACGTAAAAAAAATGGGCAAGTGAGGCTCGTTTTTAGCTTCTCCCACTTCCCACCCTAAAAAATGTGATGAGCATCACAAAATACGAGTAAGTAAGTAAAGTAATAAAGTATTGCCTGTAATGTCCCACTGCTGGTTAAAGGCCTCTCATATCACTGGCGATCTCAGTACAGTGAGGTGGATAAAATACGAGTACCTAGTTCAATATTTTGTGTGAGCATTGTCCATTAAAAATAATGTGCGAAGCATTATCAGCTCAATATATGTAATTAACAATTATAAAATCGTGTTTGAGTGTTTATATATAATCCAGAGCAATAAACCATACCTAAACAAAAAACTTAATTAACCCAACGCGGTATAATTACAAATGATTTCATCGATCCTCCGACACGATTCTCAATGAAATTGCACCGCTCTCAGTATAATGCAGTTTAATTAAGCAATACAATCAGCCGTTACCAAAGAAACGCCCCAAACGTGGAATAAATTCTTGAGGGGCTGAAATCAGTTCCATACTGTTGTGGTGATAGTTAACAATATTAATAATGCTACTTTTCAAACTAAAACCCACTTTAAGCACACAGCAATAAAGGTTAAATGGGTGGAAAGGAAGTTATGCTAAAAGATTCTGCTGCATGGGATTTGACATCACTCCCAGAACGTTTAATTTTCTTTTAATCCCGAGTGCTTGGATCTTTATCATTGGGGGGTGTCGCGTATCGAATTAAACGGATTGCATCGGTGTGTCGCAAATGAGGCAATTTTAATCCTCCAGAGAGATGCACGGGAAAGGGGACCGACGGATAGGTATGTGATTGTTTGTGTTCACGCTTCAATGGTTTATGATTGGTATAGGATGTGCTGAAATTAGCTTGCCCGGTCTTTTGGGAAACAATTTGTGCGAAGCTTAATGTTCCCTTTATATTCTGATTCATGATACCTATTAGTTACTAAGTGAAATATGAGCTTTCATCACTACACAGTATAAAACAAAGTCGCTATTTTTGTCTGTTTGTTTGTCTGTTTGTCTGTATGCTTAAATCTTTAAAATTACGGAACGGATTTTGATGCGGTTTTTTGTAATAGCTAGAGTGATTCAAGAGGAAGGTTTTTATGTAAAAAAAATCCCGAAATTCCCATGGAAACGGGCACAACGCGGATAAAACCGCGGGGCGCTGCTAGTAAAATATAAAAGTAAATAAGTTCTGGTAGATAAGCTTTAGCTCTTTCTCTATAAGTTCCAATCTTATAGAAAAGACCAAAAAAGCTACTTCCAACAAAGACACTGATGTCATGAAGACGTAAAACAAAAATGCAATGTACAAAACCATTTCAGTGAGTAAGAGACGTTTTCAAAGAACTCCTAAGATAGTCCGGAGCGCTTTACGATTTGCGAACAAAAGGCAAACAATCCATTGTCTATCGATTGTAGCCTCGAGTGCAGTTTGTCGTCAAAAGCTAAGTTGGTCTTTTCAGAGGTTTTACTATGTTACAGGTTATTACCGAGATATGTGAAGGTGCTCGTAAAATTATAGTCACACGGTAGCTTGGTGCTGTGTATAGGTTGGGTTGGAGTGAAATTTCTTTCGAAATGATTTTCATAAAAACATTAGAATTTCTTGAACACTGTGGTATCTTATATTAAAATATTTTAATGAATCTACTAATGTAATATGCCTCATCATACTCATTTCACTGATGTCTTCAGTGAGCTATAAGCTTATACTTTTTTGTACTGATTCCCGAATCAACTTGTTATATCTCAGTTGCGAGTATATCTCACACGTGTCATTGTCTCTAGCTTTTACAACTATATAATTGAATACTACTTTACGTAATACAAATCCATAATTTATAACCACAGTAGGAATCGGACCCTCATTCTAAGTACATTACATTTTCACATCAAATCCTTAGGGACGCGAAGTGTGGCCATACTCACTATTCTCGTACATATTTAAAATCACTACTTTACCAATGTACTCCCCTAACAGATGTAGAACATTCACCACCAGTGTGCAATCAATGAAAACTAGTCGTCGGTTGTGTTCGACAAGAAGTGCAAACGAGTTGAACCCGTAGTAGGGGTACGTGTCTCTATCTTAAACATACCTTAAAGCCTACAATGTGTTCTTTACTTTGTTTCAAGCTTCACCATTACAGACTTGTTTGTTGAAACTATTGACTTAACTCGATGTTAACTTGTCCTGCTTTCGACTCGATTCTATTGATATACCTATGAAAAGTTTCGAACTGGGATTGGTTTTAGTAACGGAAAAAATGCCTTTGATGGTTGAATTGTATAGTCTGCTAGCAAAGCGGTTACTATGTTTTTTGACTATAGTTTTGACATTTGTGTTGAGCACAGATTTAATCAATTTTATTTTAAGTAAACCTACAAAAAAATATTACATAGCAATATTGCACCTCTATTTAAGACACATGCCTTTCGTTTTCAACATATAAATTGATTAGTTAATGTATGTGTATTAGATAACGGAGTAGTTATTTCTACGGCAAAACGAAAATCATTACAAAACAAACTCATGAGGAAGTTTGCTTAACAGATCGATTGAATTTAAATATCATATTTAAAATGGAAACACGTTATTACTTTCTCTGCACATTTAATATCCCATATCTCAATATTACAATAAAACATGTTCGCTCTACGTTCCTTTGAGTACGCACTTGGCTATTGTAATGATACATATAGAAATGATTATGAAGATATTCCACTCGTTTCTTTACAAGATGAAAGACCCAATTTCGTAAAGGAGATATGTTAGATAATATAATACAAGGTATGTACTGCAGTGCGTGTCTTTTCCTTAATACAACCATTTTATGTATTCAACGTGAATACTTATTGTTTCAGCTAATTTCAGTAACTTGTTTGTTAGAAACATTATTACGTTACTTTGTACTGTGAGAGAAAGTGATTGTATTCTACTCTGATATCATGTTGTGTAATCATAAATTGGAATGTCCTGTTCATATGACTGTACAGTGGCCAGCAGAAAGAACTGCCTATCTACTATTACAGCGTTTGCTCTATCACACTATCTATCTATGGTCTGGAAGCTACTCAACTCTCAATATGTCACTGCGATAAACATGACACCTATACTAATAAAATAAAGTTGAAGTGAAGTAAATTGTTTTCTTTACGCGTTAATCTCAGAAACTAACAATCCGATTGAAATAATTATTTTTTTAATGGATAGCCATATTCAACGGGAAGACTATAAGCTATATTTTTCATCCCGAAATTCCAACGGGAACGGGCACAATGCGGGTAAAACCGCGGGGCACTGCTAGTCAGTTATTAAAGCTCCGCATAGTACAAAAGATATACTAGCCTAAATCTCTACATCGAGTCTACACCAGTAGGTATAACAGAGTCATTGCTCTAGAAAATTCTTCTTCATCGAGTGGATGGTCAACCTGACCAATCCTGGTGTCAGAGTTATTCAGCCGCCAAAGCCCTCTGACATGGCTCATGTAACGACTACTATCCGTAGAAATTAACCGGGACCGACGACTTAACGTAAAAATAAATAAATTGCCCACTATATCCCTCAAAAGAGTTATAAGCAAGAAACATTGCCCTCTGCTGTACTTACAATATTTATTCAAATAATTTACGTCAATGTCGTTAAGAATATAAATTCGATCATCAATGATTGTGCATTGGCGTGTAACTTTTACTAAAATTCTATGTATCGATTTCATAGTGGACGGTTCCACTGCATTTTATTTTGTATGCGAATTTAATGCAATCATCTAAACCAGTGGCTCGAATCCGTAAATATTTATGTAAACCTAGAACTCAGCAGTACTATATCTGAGTAAAATTTAAATAAGCGAGTAATTACAGAACCGCATTTGGAATATTTCATGTCTTGTTTGGGTAAATGAAAATTAATTCTAGTTTACTGAAAATGCTAGAACTTGTTGTAATTAAATTGGTTTACTCACTTTTTTAAAAGTCGAAAATTATAAAAGAACTAGCTGTACCCCGCGGTTTCACCCGCAGCGCCCCCGTTCCCGTGGGAATTTTGAGATTTTTATTCCCTATAAACCTCACGGAGCCCGAGACCTTTCCAACGAATGCAAAACCGTGGAAATCGGTTCGTGCGTTATGGAGTTATAGCGTCAGGAAGGAAAACCCGACTTATTTTTATATAGTAGAAGATGTTCAGTGTTTCCAACCGCAGAATAAATTCGAAAAATAATTACTGCCTCTTTACCCGTCATAGGTGAAACAGAAGTATTTTTACCTACATATATATCTAATAATTATAATATTCAGCAACCCGCATTAGACAAACGTGGTGATTACTATTAATCCTCCTCACTGTACTGACTCACTTCTGTGAGATGACAGGCCTTTGTCCAGCAGGCTAATACAATTACAGGCAATACATACTTACTAATAATTAAAACCACTGACTAAAATAAAGTTCCCAAAGCGATTTATTAAGACACATCGGCACCGGAATAAAAATGAGCTTCCGAGAATCATTACTTTCATGTAGAGTTCATTTCGTCACAGCTTTTAGCAGACTACCGGCGCCAAGTGTCGCCAAGTGAAATATCACTTAATTAACGCGGACATTAAAAATCATTCCAAATCTTTATTTCATACAGGATAAGGTCTATAATCGCTTGCACTGTATCGATCTAATGCGTTTTGTTAGGACACACGTGTGGCTCGAAGTGGTGTAAATCAAATGGCCCATGAGAGGATGTTTAATCAACATTCCCGGTTTGACCCTTCTTTGATCATTGGAGAATTTTGCATATTGCTAATCGACTTCTGTTTGCTAAGGTCAAATTAATATCCTGCGAATCCGATTTATGATTGAGTTGTGGGGGTTTGTTATCAGGTATCGTTTGAAGTTTGGAATTCAAATATGGAACTTGTATCAGTTTTTGATGTACTGAATTACAGTAGCGTGTTTTTTGCTCTACTGTGTCGAAATTTTAACACAAATTCTTCTTTTTTTTTTCATCGAGTGGATGGCCAACCTGACCAATCCTGTTGTCAGAGTTATTGAGCCGCCAAAGGCCTCTGACATGACACAAATTCATTGACTCATATACCATTTTTAAACATCCACACAAAAAGCCATTCATCCTCTATCAGATTATCCGTGACATTTGGCTCTAGAAGCTCGCGGAAACTTGTCAATCTCCACGAAATAAGTCCATTTATCACTATTTTGTTTCTGGCACCGAAACAATACACGTCAATTTGATCGAAGCCTTCACAACAGCTGTGTGGGTGAGAACAATGTCGTGTTCCTACGAGGTAAACGTTGCGATGGAATTTATTTCTACACTAAATAAATAGACTTCTTTATGTATTTTCCAATCATGTTCGAAACCATAGAATAGGTAATTTATATTTAAATCATCTAAAAAACTTCGACAAGTTCTATTCCTTTTTTAAATGTCCGTAAAGTAACACCAATCACTCAGAACGCATTTGTTTACACCTCGTTCGAATTTTGAAAAATAATGTCCGGAAACTGTCGGAAAAATCATCGGTCGTCATTCAGTCATTCGTTCATTCCATCGGGCGGTCGTGTCGACGCGGCTATGTCGCGTGGCGGACGATTTACAGCTGCAATTAGTTATGTACCCAGCCGACGGACGACAAACGATGTTGGCTGACAAATGGTGCCGGCCGGTTACCCTGGGCACAGGCCAGGCAAGACAATGAACGGCTAATACACGCCATTCGATCATTCAGGGTGGAATAAAATTAGTCATGACTCATGAGGTCAGCCGCTTTAATTCATGCTCTTGTCCAATGAATTCCATTCTATGAAATCTTGTAAACATGACGTATCTGTAAGAATAATCTGTGTAACATTTAATCTAGATTGCGATACCTATTAGTTAATACAACATAAATCTTGCATTCAATTCAAGTACCATTCGAAGTGTCGTAGGTTTAAGAAGTTAATAAAACATTTAACATATTGAATAGTACTACGGTTATATTAATCTGTGGACGATACTTAATTTCATACATTTTATGAACTGTAAACTTCATATGTTTCCTTTACAGGAAAAATACCTATAATTCAGTTAACAAAGATACAACCTCTACCTGTCTTATAATATCTGTGTCTTATAATATTATGTCTATTAAAATACCATCATATGTCTAATATTATGACTGTCTATTATAATACCATCATAGACGACTAATTAATTCAACATCCTTCAACTCCATAATGCAGAATTATTACATAATCTTAAGCTAAGTTCCATGTAGCACTACTCAGACATCAGTCAAACTACTCCAATTAGTTACCGACTATGTAGAGGCTACGCGACACGGAGGCTTAATCTAGGATTACACACAGACCAATACTAAACATTTGAAATCATGAACTGTGTTGTGTAAGCGTGTCTTTGAAGCCTATGATAGGATCAAGTTCCTACATTGTACGTACGGTTAGTGCGTATCGGTCAAGCGACAACATTGGATTAAGTTAAACTGGAGTGTTTTGAAACTAAGTTAGGTTATTTTATGAACAAAACTTCACTGGATTGAAGTACGTAGAGTGGAAAATAATTTAGTATTTCATGTAAACTTGTAAAAAGAGAGTTATAGTTTGCTTAAAGTTCACTGCATGTTTCGTTATCACTACATACTCGTAGTATAAAACAAAGTCGCGTCTGTTTGTCTTCTGTTTGTCTGTATGCTTAAATCTTTAAAATTACGCAACGGATTTTGATACGGTTTTTTGTAATAGGTAGAGTAATTCAAGAGGAAGGTTTGTATGTAAAAAATTCCCGAAATTCCCACGGGAACGGGCACAACGCGGGTAAAACCGCGGGGCGCTGCTAGTGATTACGATAAAGTAATAAGTTCGTTTAGTTAGTCAACTACACGCCTACACTTGGCCAGTCGACCAACCCTGGTGTTGGAGTTTTTAGACCGCCTAAAGGCCTCCTTGGTCTATCGATTGAAAGAACCGATAATTTAGTATTCATTATGAAAAGTTAACAGTATCAGAACTACAAGTGACAGTATATTTGAATACTAGCAGCGCCCCGCGGTTTTACCCGCGTTGTGCCCGTTCCCGTGGGAATTTCGGGATAAAATGTAGCCTATAGCCTTCCTTGATAAATAGACTATCTAACAGTGAAAGAATTATTCAAATCGGTTCAGTAGTTTCTGAGATTAGCGCGTTTAAACAAACAAACAAACAAAACAAACTCTTCAGCTTTATAGTATTAGTATAGATAAAACTGTAACACGCTAATATCCTACAATTTAAAGCAACTAATTTATCTCCAAACCACATTGTAAAGGGTTTAATTAGACCCACACTACACAAGGTTAACCCTCCTAAGATTAGCTAGCGCTACAAAGCAAATTTTCAGGGCACCTATTTGGAAACGCTAATAATTTACATAAACACTCAGCATACCTAGGTATGCTAACTAGTACCAGCTAAAACAATGGCCGTATCAGATTGTTTAGAGGAAAGCATTTTGTGTTAAAATATGTACTCGTTTTGAATTCATGTAGGAACTAAGTGTTTATGAACTGACTCAGCTTTTGTGAACTTGCGTTATGGCAATTGCTTTCAGTAACTTTACACTATGCTTAACTAGATAAATCACAGTCACTTGAAACAGAGTCAAGTTATTACTAAACATTACCCGCCTTGTAAATAAACGCTCTGTTATTAAAACACTGTTATAAAGTGTTTTGTCTCTTTTGCTCTTCGGAAAATTGCGTATGTCAGAAAGTGACAAACCATTTGATAGCTAAAGTGTTCTTGATACGCGTTTATAATATGGCCCTATTACATAAACTTTTCTGCGCTAATATAAACTTCTGATGTTGCTTCAACTTGCAAAGTCGCTCATTAACACCTTTAAAGGTACTGCCAGACGTGCTCATTACTAGCACATAAGCATGCTTTTATTGAGCAAGTGCTCATTAGTAGCACGCGTGTAATGTAATGAGCATGCTTATTTAGAGCATGCTCAAAAATCAAACAACGTTTGATTTTCGAGCATGCTACCTGAGGCGCGGGTAGGGGGGAGCGTGATCCGAGCACGTCTGAACATGTTTTATACAATTAATTGATGTAATTAATTCAAACAAGCATGCTTATTTCTGGCAAATGTGAACAGTTTGCAGAGCATGCTAATTTTAAGCAAGCTTATTAGCATGCTTTTTTTGAGCACGTCTGTCAGTACCTTAAAGTCTAGGTTGAACTAGGCTAGTATGGTAGTCCAGTAGCGAGTAACTTAGACTTATGAACATGTTTGAACACAGAAGTAAAGTTAGTGAGTACTCTCTGGTGAGTATTTTAGCTACTTAAATACCTAACTACTAGTGTTGTGCAAACAAGACTTTACTGCCCAATAATTCTTCATTCATCCATTCTTACTAAAAGTAGCAAACAGAACTAGAATTAAAATTATAGACAGTCTAGTTCTCTGTCTATAATTTTAATTCTAGTTCATTCTAATTCTAGTTTTAATCAGATTGTGTACGAAACAATTATGTACTAGACTCTAGTACATAATTGTTTCGTACACAATCTGATATCAACCCCCAATTCATAATTCCTAAACCCCTTTCTAAATAAATCAAGTTCGATTACTTTCCCATGCATAATAGTTGAATCAAAGCAATAATTTATTTTCATAGATTTTTATCATTGGACTAACAAATATCTGCGGGCGGGGATTGCAATCACAATCAAATATTTGGGGGCGGTATTGATTTAAAACAGGGACAATGCAGGAAATAAAATTGAATTTTTATCGTTAATCTTATCTGGGTATTACGATTCGTTTGCTATATTTGTGTGTTGTTTGAATAGGACTTAAACTGTATAAAATACTAGCAGCGCCCCGCGGTTTTACCCACGTTGTATCTGTTACCGTAGGAATTTCGGGATGAAAAATAGCCTATACCTAACCTTCCCGTTGAATGTGGCTATCTATTACAAAAAGAATTATTCAAATTGGACTGATAATTCCTGAGATTACCTCGAACATACAAACAAACAAACAAACAAACAAACTTACAAATTTTTCCTCTTTATAATATTTGTATAGATATCTTTAAAAACTGATCTTTCCTAAGTACTAATAACAATTAATCAATTTCCGCTTTACAGCTCAAAAAATCAGCACGCTCGGTTTCTTCCAAGTATTAAATAGACTCCCTACCTACATCATTATTCATAAAGACACTCAGATATATGTATAGGTTTCACACAAACATTCAGATAAACATTTATACTTAGAAGAAGCCCTAAACAATACTCTCCGTTTTAGTACAGTCAATATTAACTTAGGCGCCGATATATCTTTTAGTATAAAAAGTAATTCATATGCGAAACACGGCCCAAGGCTTTCAGCCTTGCCCATTCAAACTTCTTATGCAAATTACATAATGTTCTTTATGACATGATATGGCGAACTTTACTTAAAGTAAATATTTATATGCACTTTTGGATGTTCGTGGAGTTTTCCTGTAATGTTTTTGAGGGTTGGTTTGGATTAAATTAAATTCTTTTTTCGTTTGTCAGCAGTAGACAAGCTTATGCCTTATGCCTTTACTTTTAGTGAAGACTAATTTTGTGGTTTATGAGACTCGTACATAGTTTACAGTATAGTGGTACGGCGTAGTTTGACAATGCGATGGTAGTTCATTGTGATTTTTAAACAACGTGCAGCTCGACCCCTACTTGGATGGGTGGCTGATAGTTGCATTTCTATCTGAGCGCTACCGTGCTTCGGAAGGCACGTTAAATTGTCGGTCCCGGTTGTTTCAATCGTTAGACCACGTCGGAGGCCTTTAGGCGGTCTAAAAATGCCGACATCAGGGTTGGCTACTTACCTACTCGAACTTACCTTTAGTTTAATAGAGTGGTCCAAAATGGAAAGTATGTTTTTTGGTTTATTTTATAATGGTAACAGTCCAAGTACATACAGTTTATTAGTCAAAAAGTTTAAAAAAATAGGAATTTAGATAATAATGTTTACAAAATTATCAATTTTCGAGTATATCAAGTTTTCATCAAGTACCGAAATGTTTAGCATATACAGAACCACATAACTAGGACAAAGTAAGGAAACAATACGGGTACATTAAACTTTCAATGAATAGATAGTTCTACAAAGAAGCGATACCCTCTTATTATGTTCCGTTTGACAAAAATAACATAAAGAATAATTGGGAACATTCAACCTTGTATAGAGACACTACATACGATCCATTCTATTTTCTACTCTCCTTTATTCAATCTCCGTTTTCCATTTTCGATTTTCGGTCAATGACCGAGTTGAGATTTTCAGATATTTCTATTACGAGTGTAGATAGTTTATAGGCGTGTCCAGCGACAGTATCTTTAAGTTAAAACCTAAATCATCATGGCCACTAACTTACTCATATAACTTACCATCACTGAAGTAAAAAAAGCATATACGGTCATATTGAGAAACCTCCTCCTTCCTTGTAGTCGGTTAAAGAATCAGTTAGTACTTCAAACCACCATCATCTACAGTTGGCCACCAACCTACTCGAACGTCCCATCACTGAAGCAAAAGAATTATTGACTATCTTACCAAAACAATCCAGGTGGTTGCATGTGACATCTGCAGCTATCAGATATCTTGCCAAATACGATAGGACCTCTTGGAGCCCGTCCAACTTGGCACTTCATGCTCCATGGCCCGTATTAATAAGCGAATATTGGCTGAATTACTTATATGGAAATGGAAAGAAACTATGTTTCTGTTTTTGAATATAGAGGTATGGTCTAAATTGTGATGGAAGAAAGAGATGATATTGGAAATAATCCTTTGATATTAGCTTAGCAAATGGTGGTGTGACTCCTTTCAATAAGTTGATTGTTTAAAGATATTCATGAATATTTTGATTCGGTATGTCGCATACTTAAGGTTATATGTCACAGACTGTGTCAAAGGATGCCTTTGGGCAGTCTAAAAACTCCGACACACTATTGGGTACTACATTCTCGACATAGCATTATTGCACACATAAATTAATTAACTTGATTCTTAAACCTATACCAATAAACCCAATAAGCTTATTACTTGAACATGATTACTAACAATTCCCTACATAATTGCCATCTATACCCACACTTCAAACGTCAAGCATTGAAACTAGTATACATTCAGCTTTATCCATAGCTAGGTAATACTTGTCCAATCGAAAATTTCACACTATTCGATATTCAAGTGGTGATTAGTAGCGTGGAGTTGAATACTCGCTATTAATTTGTCAGTTCCAATTTGACGTGTGCCTCGATAATTAGTGAAACAGTGTGGTTTACCAAATACGACCATGGCGAAGTTTTGTTGCCACTTTGTTAGTTAACTGCTTCAGTTCAGAGATGTTTGACGGTTGTAATAAATAGGGCTTGTATACACTTGGGAAATTCGTATTAATTCCAACTGTATAATGTAACAAGAAAGGAGGCGTAGGGTAATGTTTATAAATATATATAAATACCGAAATGTGAAACGAATGTT
Organism: Cyclophora punctaria; assembly: GCA_951394245.1. Taxonomy (NCBI): domain Eukaryota; kingdom Metazoa; phylum Arthropoda; class Insecta; order Lepidoptera; family Geometridae; genus Cyclophora; species Cyclophora punctaria. The sequence goes on from OX596177.1 coordinate 7,219,211, forward strand.
AACCGCTCAATTCTCAAATGTGTTAATCTTATCTGTTGAATAAATAAATACTTTTTAAGGGTAATGTATTTAACACTTTTAAGTACATCTTGTGTGCTAGTGTTTTTTTCATATTTTAGCTTACATATTTGCGCATTAATGAATGGAATATATGTATGAGTGTGTGAATTTTTTACTAAAACTATAAATTTCTAGTTATATTTTTATGAAACGGTTTCTTTGCAATTACTAGTTTTTGATAGAACTAGATTTGGAATTTAGAAGTAATGTATGCGATAGCGACTATATTCAAGAAGAAGAAGTTATAAATAGTCTTCATTCCTATGGGAACTGGAAAACCCACGAGAAGTAGTAGGTAATAAAAAGTCTCTCGCGAACTAAAGTTGCCTGTAAAGGGAGTAAGATTAGGCGCAATTATTATAATTATGCAAAAGAGAGATCTCAAATGATTAAAACATAAGTTTCAGAGTAATTAATTTAAAAGACAGTTACTCTCATCCCCGCTCGTAACGGTTTTTTAACATTTTTAACATCCCTACAAAGTCAAAGATTTGGGCTAACTAGATGTGACACACATACATATTCAAATAGAGTTCAATTGAAATAGTATCTTAGTTTTTTACAGTGCTTATTGTTTTAACATTATTATTGCAAAAACCATGGTCATAGAAGTAAAAAATAAAAAAGTTCATTTTTCTCAAAAAAATATTTAAGTACCCGCATAATTAAACCTAAAAGTATAGGTAAAATCATTTCTTTATTTCTTAACGACACAAAGCCACTTCTATTCAACTACTACTCTTTAACATCTAATTTAAAAGTCATGGAAACAGGACATAAGTTTCCGTTAGAGTGCTTCAAGGTGGTTAATTACCCGATTAGTAATACTGTCCCAGTATAAAAAGATTTTAAACTCGACAGCTGTTTTAGTAAACAGTACTTTTTCTTCTCAACGTAATCATTAATTAGAATACGAAGTTTTGTTGATTAACGATGTTTAGATGGAACTAGCTAAGAGTTGATGTAAGCCATTTTTAATACGTGACGCAAAAATAGGGATGTTATATATCTCTGACATCGGAGATCCACCGTAGAACGTCCACCAACAAGGTGGTCTGATGATTTCGTGACGGCTGCAGGATCGCGGTGGATACAGGCGCTTCCAACCGAATTACTTGGAGATCAATGATGGAGGCCTATGTCCAGCATTGGACGCCCTACGGCTGACATGATCGGAGATCCTAAACAAACAAAAGAGAGAAAGTATTCTTGCAAATTATTGAAGATATTCTTGATAATATTCTTGCAAATTGTTCGGGAGTTAAGAAATTTTGAATTTTCGATTTCTTTAGATTTGTTTGTAGTCAACTTTAAATAGAAAGAAGACCTAAATCGACATGTTTAAAGCTGAGATTTATATAGCACTAGCTTTCCCCGCGGTTTTACCCGCGTTGAGTCCGTTCCCATGGGAATTTCGTTCAAACAAACAGAAAACAAACTCTTAACTAAAAGTATCTCTCTAAACTTCGTCTTTATTATATAACTACAGTAATAGTAATAACACGATACCATGTTTTATAGCGCAGTACATGTAAACTATAATTTCATACTCCTTTTCTTCAGCAAACATGAAAATATAGTCATAACATTGAACTGTCGTAAAATATTTCACATATTACAGTAGACTATAGTATTATATCTTGCAATACTTCAATTTTAATAAATACCTGACAAATTCTAAAATATAAAGTTAACAATGACTTCGAAGTACTGTGACCAGGTAATTGGCAGTATGGTAAATAATTTTATCTTATAACAAACTAGCAGCGCCCCTCGGTTTTACCCGCGTTGTGCCCGTTCCCGTGGGAATTTCGCGATTTTTTTTACATAAAAACCTTCCTCTTGAATCACTCTACCTATTACAAAAAACCGCATCAAAATCCGTTGCGTAATTTTAAAGATTTAAGCATACAGACAAACAAACAGACAAAAATAGCGACTTTGTTTTATACTATGTAGTGAAGTGTTTAGTGATTTCACAACTACATACTTATGAACATTGATGCTTAGAGCTATGAGATTTGAGATTAAGATCCCACTAACTATACGTTTACGTTACAACGTTTGATATTAGGTTTGTACTTGGAAATCTAAAAGGAAATTACGTTTATGAAATAGTTTAGTTAGGACTCAAGGAGTTTATGACACAAAAAAAACATTGTTTAAAATAAGACCTTACCTGGGTATAACATGAATACTAACTTTTACTGTTAACTGAGTTTATATTACCATAAACTTATTTGACATAGCTAACCAAAAACTTACTTAATTTACTTCTCTAGTAAGTCTAAACTTGCATTTGCAATAAGCATGTACATGTAACAGATCTAACATTATTTCGAATATAGAACACTCTTAACGCCATCTGTTAGAGCTTTTAAAAAGTAAAAGCTTCCTCTCATTTGAGGTAGAGGTCGCTACTTGTAATAAGTTCAAGCGCAGAATTTACTTTCAATTTTAGAAGAATAATACAAGTTTATGCAGGATTATAGATTGGAAATTAGTATGTATGTGTATCAAATTATAGCTCAATAGCTAAGTTGTTATTAAGTGATACGTATGTATGTTGAACACAAATTATTACTAATTTAAAACGGCAATATAGTACGTAGGTATATGTCGCAGGGAATTGAGGGTATCAGAGATTTCACGAAATCCCTAGGGATACCACGAAATCACGGTAAATGTTGAATATTCTTATTTATGACGTCTTCTTACTAGTGATATGACAAAATACTAATATAAAATCAGTAATATCAGTAACAAATTTCTTACTATTCGGTAGGTTAGGATTATTTTTTTTTGTATCAGTTACGTAAAAAAAAAATAACCCTAACCTACCAAAGAGAGTGGTCGACTGAAGAATATTCAACATCTACCGTGATTTCGTGGTATCCCTAGGGATTTCGTGAAATCTCTGATATCCTCATTTCCCTGCGACATATATATCTAACTCCTGAAGACACCGAATGTGGCTATAACTATCGACAATATCAACATACATACATACACGTACGTAATTTCCCGTTTGAAATTAGGTATACTCGTAAATAATAACTTAAGTACCTATTTCTATTACTATTTTTTATTTATTCGATTTAAGCTGTTTCAATGTATTTAATAGTTTGTCACACCGTTTACCACTTAGATCGTAAATGTAGTTTCAATGTAAATTCAAAATAAGTTGTGTTCGCTTAAACCTAAGGGTGCTTTCAAATTACGCGTTTCGTGTCGGACCGCTGCGGTGCCGAAGCGGTGCGTTTGTCGTGTTGTGAACGTACGATCGTGTGTTTTCATACAAAACGAGCCATGCGGCAACAGTGCGGCGTCGGTACCGCGAAATAATTTTAGTACGCACTGTTGCCGCACGGCTCGTTTTGTATGAAAACACACGATCGTACGTTCACAACACGACAAACGCACCGCTTCGGCACCGCAGCGGTCCGACACGAAACGCATAATTTGAAAGCACCCTTCGAAACCAGTACACCGCAAAAAGCTTTATAAAAGCTCCCAGTATCATCATCAGTCACCTAAACCCAAGTATTACAAATATTCTTTCAATAAATATGTAACACGTTTGTAAGAAATCGATACCCGATCGAATATAAATAAAATACCTAATCAATTCGATGTTATGTTTTGCTTTCACCCAGCACACAATGCAGGAATGTGCCTCCAATAATTGAACAAACTTAATAAAAAGTGATCAATTCCGATTGACGATTTAATCGGGACCAAGAACAATAATGGATAAAAAGTTACAAGTTTCATGTAAGATTGTCGAAGAATTTGCGATGCCTTTATTGGTACAAATTGTGAACAGAGTCAAAATAGAAAAATCAATACATATTATAAAACGAAGTCTCCTATCTGTTCGCAATAAACTCAAATACTACTGCACGGATTTTGACGAGGTTTTTTTAAGAGAGTGATTCAAGAGGAAGGTTTATGTGTATAACAATTCCTAAAATTTCCACGGGAACTGGCACAATGCGGGTAAAACCGCGGGGCGTTGCTAGTAATGATATTGATTATGATACTTGAAGTAATTATATCCTATGAGGTTTTTACCCTGTAGTTGAATATTACGGGGGTAAACAACTATCATTGAGCTTAAAATATAATAATTAGTTTTAAAAGTAGGTAAATATATTTATAATTAGTCCTCTTACGTTAATAAGAGTTTCTTTATCTGTTTTAACTTTAACAATTAACTATACTTACCTTTTTTTCATTCACTTAAGTAACTTAAAGTTTACTTCAACTTAACCAAAACTGTTCCTCAGTAAAATCCGTTACTTATACTCAATCGTTTAACCTTACACCCTTTTACTTAACCCAAATCTGGATAACCCAAAATAACTTGTATATTTAAAGGACCCTCTATTTATGGCCTCATTTTTTCATTACGGAAATCTTTACTCCATTCAGAGGTTTATACTCACTGTTTAATTCGGAACGCCCAATGCCCGAAGCTAAGGATAAGCTTACAGATGTAATAGTAAAGCTGTGACTATTATGCGATTTGGGGATTACTCGGGTGGGTTCTGTAGTTTTGGATAAAACAGAGGTTAAAAGGTTTTCGACGATTTTAATTTTAATTAACGTTCAATATTTGGCTGAGTTTTTTTATCTATTTAATATTGTGTATCTTCAACTATACAATAGGTAGTGGTTTGTCATTTGTTATTGTTGGTATTTTTTTGTGAATTTTGGCATAAATAATAGTCTTTAGCCTTCCCTTTGAATGTGGCTATCTATCACAAAAATAATTATTCAAATAGGATAAGCAATTTCTGAGAACAAAAATCAAACAATTCATCAGACCCGTGGCAATCGCTTCACATTCTTCCATCACGAAGTGTGGAAATGTGTCAGAACCATAGAACACATTTCTATATTCAAATACCAAATAGAATGCCAAGCGATTTTCAATTGTCTATAGAAGACATACACATATCAACCCATCGTAATAATTAACGTCATAAAAAATATAACTATTACATCTTCTATCCGTTACTTCATAACGAATGATTAATCACTGAGACATTACTCTAGTGCCTATTGCAATCAATGGTACAAACCTATATATCGTACGTTAAACGTTAAACACTGTCCAGTAAACCTAAAACATGGAATATTCAATGTCTAATGCTACGTACAATGCAGTACACTTACTTCGGTTTAATTATACATAGGTAGATTGACATGTCCAACTATGTACAATTCTGATTAACTAGGATTAGCTGTCTTAATGCTCTGAAATAACAGGTATCTACAGTTATCTATATCTGTTGCTCAGTTTTGAGCAAAGAATATAAAATAGATACAAAAATATGAGTAAGTCAGTTAGGTAGGGAGTTTTCAGATTGCCTAACAAAGCTCTGATGAAAACAAAACAAAGTAAAGGATTAGCCTGTAATGTCCCACTACTGGGCAAAGGCTTCTCGTCTCACTGAAGATATCAGGACAGTGAGGAGGATTAGGCTAAATCACCACGCTTGCCTTATGCGGGTTGGAGATTTCGAATCCGACCGATGTTTGAAAAGTAGGAAACATATTTTCGCTCGACCGGGAAATAAAAAAAACTGATGAAAACAAAATACTTATTTAATTTTGATGGATAAAAATTATGATTTTTAAACTTTCCTTATCCCAATGCTGGGCTTTTAAATCGTCGCTTTTCTTTGATCCAAAGTGTTATTTGATTTTCTTTCATTAATTTAAACTAAATTGTGCATTAGAATTAGATGATTAAACAGAATTATTTGTTTCTGAATTTGTCTTTTTTATTTAAAAACAATCTTTCATTTAACCCTTACCTCTAATCGCACTTTTGATTCAAAATCAATCTTAGTTATTCCGTAAAATCGTCCTTACATTTAACAAAAACCAGGTGAACAACAACAAAAACAATATCTTCAATTGACGACGTCCTATCTCGCTAATAACTCTAAAGCTGAGCCATTGCAGGTGTCATTTGCTTAGTTTACGACTAGTAAGGCAATGAGCATCTACAATTAACTGTTTAGCTTATCTTGACAATGAATAGGAGACAGATCTTAACTGAATGTGATTCCGTACTGAATATAAACTAACGCCTTTGTTTTACAGTTGAAGGGTGAAAGAAAATATACCTGAGATTGACTTTTAAAGAACATTTTATTTATTTTATACACGCTATTTATATTTTATTTATTACACGCTAAGGAAGAATTTAGTATCTCTAAGGTACGGGCGTTAGAGTAAACTAGCAGTGCCCCGCGGTTTTACCCCGTTGTACCCGTTCCCGTGGGAATTTCAGGATAAAAAGTAGCCTATAACCTTTCCATTAAATGTGGCTATCCATTACAAAAATATTTTTTCAAATCGAGCTAGTAATTCTTGAGATTAGCGCGTTCAAACTAACAAGCAAACTCTGCAGCTTTATAATATAAGTATAGAAAATAACTTAATATATGCTTAATATCCACAATATCTAAAAGGTATATTTCTCTTTATACCAACTGATATAGCCAATCAACACCACTATAAATAAATATGTACAAGACTAAAATACTATATAAACATGACAGAAACAAGCCTCCAGAAATCTATTTACTTATTTGAGGTATAATTCACGTCAACTCCATTTTCCATTGAAAGATTTAGTTACATAGCATTCGATGTTAATAATTAAGGTGTGGATTGAGCCAGTCAGTTGCCTACTTTATGGCATTCATAAAACATAATCAATATTGATCACGAAGCCATCCGCAGGCCTCTTATTATAAAAATCAACAAACGAGCTTCACTACATAGTATAAAACAAAGTCGCGTCTGTTTGTCTGTATGCCTAAATCTTTAAAATTACGCAACGGATTTTGATGCGGTTTTTTGTAATAGGTAGAGTGATTCAAGAGGAAGGTTTTTATGTAAAAAAAAATCCCGAAATTCCCACGGGAACGGGCACAACCCGGGTAAAACCGCGGGGCGCTGCTAGTTGATAAATAAATCTCAAGTCAATGAGCACTCATTGAAATAATTATTAACATTTTATTCTACCACGATGCAATACTTTTCTGTAAACGCCGCTATATTTAGCTTCAAGGCAAAAACTATGGAATAAGACATTAAACTTGACTTATGGTTGTTTCAACTGTACAAGCGAAATTATCTGTAATTTGCTTGAGTAAATGTAAAACAAAAAGTGTATCGAGAACAACTGCAAAACCTTTGTGAAATTATTTTTCTTACATATTAAAATGCAGTATTGTTCCATTTTAAGTTGTTATCCTGCCTTGCAGTATTACTTAAGCACATTTGCAAAAAGGAAGTTTTATAAGCTTTTATTTATGTTTGTACCTCCATAGCCATATTAATATTTTTTTATTGTTTTATGAAAAAGAAAGAAATAAAGTATTAGCTTGTAATGTCCCACTGCTGGGCAAAGGCCTCTCATCTCACTGAAGATATCAGTACGGTTAGGAGGATTGTTTTAGAAGTACGATGAAGATTATACTTTTTGATTATTTAACACAAAAGTGAACGATGTTTAAAATAAAAATAACATTGTATGGAGTTTAACGTTTAGTTTCAAATTTATCAAATATAAAACATCTGTAAGTAAATTAAAACCTCATTACAACTATTGTACAGGAAGAATAGTAATTACGAGACTAAGTGGTAACCTAAAATAAGTCGAATGGGACGAAAAACACAAATGATTGACATTTTAAATTCACCTTTGTAAAATAACCAGTAATTAAAAGGTGAGTTAACAACAGGGGACTGTTGTAAAGTTATTTAAAAAAATACGTTTGTAATTATATTAAACCTGCACTATTTTCTTAGTTAATAACCAAACTTGAAGATAAACTTGAAGTGAAGCAATTTCAGGGTTATATTTAACTCTACACACATAGATATAAAATACTTCACACATAAGGCGGATAAAATGATTGTATACGTTTTACAGGTGTGTTTGTCTGTGGCATAGTAGCATCCTCTTCTCCTTTTTTCGTGTTTTGGCCTTTGGCAGCTCAAACATGAATTGTAGCATCAAAGTACCTACTAGTTCAAGGACTTTGGGCGGTCTAAACTAGCCCATTTTCTCCGACCAATGTTAGACCATTCGCGCAATAGATTTCAGTAATTCCTGTACTTATTATGTACCACATTGTGCCGAAGCAAGATACACACACTTCACATACAATTACTTTACTTTTATTACAAGTTAAATAAAAGTAAAGTTAAGCACCTGTATTGGACAAAGGTATTAGTCATACTGAAGATATCAGTCCAAATAATATGAGAACAAAATCACCTCAAACAACTTACCAAGCGAACATAAGCTACCCAAACGCTCTCGCAAAGCAGTTAATTATTTTATTCAAATCATACATGATTGTCGCGTCAACGGCGGAGGCGGAAAATGAACTCCCATGGGCGCAGTGATTAGTCCGTCACACGATGAGCGAACAGAGCATTGTAATCAGGTTCGGTTGCAGACTCACACCGATTGTGTAACGTCACACTGGGTGTGGGGTGTGGGCACGGTCATGAGAGGAGCGGATGCAGAGGCTTTGCATATAATATTATGATCTCTATTTCGTGTCATTTATTGATCGTGTGACGACCTACAGTTTGACGTGTACATTATTTTGTAGGTTGATACAAAAGTCTTGTCCACCCTCGTAGGGTAGACGGAACGGGGCAGGCACCCTACTATTATTAATTATTATACATGCGAAAGTTTGTAAGGATGTATGTGTATGTATGGACGGATTTGGATGAAACTTTACAGTAATATAGTTTATACATCGGAATAGCACATGGGATTCACTTTATCCCGAAATTCCCACGGGTACGTGTACAAAAAGAGTAACACCGCGGGGCGTGTCAGGTATTTTTTTCATAAAATTTATAATATTCTATGAAACTCGCTTCCCTCATCAACGAACACACACCCTAACGGGTAACAAAGGCTTTTTTGTATCTGGTGCACCTCGAAGCCTCGGGACGGAGTCATTTACATAACTGCCTTATTTTATTTAAGAGCAATCCCTCTCTCAGTCGCTTCAGACACGGATATCTTTATACACCCTTTGAATGTTCTACTGGTTTGTTTTTACGTAATTTCGCTCTTTATATAATCTTCTAGGACACTGTTTACTTAGTCTTGTTGAAAGTTAAAGTGTAGCGCTTAGGGCGACGTTTGACTGATCGACGGGTAAGAACGATGCTTAATTTTTATGGAACAAGTAAGATAACGGTTGGTGCAATTAGTGTCTGCTTGGATGGAGGGTTATTATTAGTTATTTTGTATGCTACTGTGTTTTGTTAGTACAACAGTGCTGGAGTGGTGCAAAATATATAAAAGTTATGTAATACAGGGTCGTGAATATGTAAGTGAGATTACGCTCAGTGTACTGTATTTATCGAGATGGAATATTTTGCACTGCTAAAGACCTTTAGTTTTTTATGAATAAATCTATTTCATCCCGTGTTTTCATTGCATTTCATTCAGAGTCATCCCGTGACCACAAGCGGTGTAATTCGCTCGAAACGTCGTATTTTAGTAAAATACCTTAAATTATCTAACGCGATTCAGCCTATTTATGTATATAAGTGACTTATTATCATTTAATCTTTTTTTTATACATATATTGCATAAGTGTCTACACAGGGGAGATCTTACCCAGCATTGCATAAAATATTATATTTGAAAAACTATAATTTATACCTACATGTAGGTATACAAATAGGTTATGTTTAAGAGTCCTTAACGTACACTACGTTTCAATCGTTACACCATGTCTGGAGGTTTAATTAACGATTTTATAACTCCGACACTAGTATTTGACACAAACCCACACGAACACAGTTCTAAAATTGAAATAGGTGTAAAATTTCAAAATTATTAAGAATGTTGTCCAATCATAAGTTGTTGCCATATTAATGACGCTGTTATCTCCCCATTAATCAATGCAAATATAACGGTTATTAAGTAACTTACAAAACACAGACTGGCAATGCATTTCCTCAATAATTCATGTTGCAACATTTTGCTCCAGTTTCTTGTAATAGGTTATTTTGTAGTCAACAAGTTAGAGAAACAAATACTTTGAGTAACACTAGTAGTAATTGTAATTGAGTTACAGGGTGTAACTATTTTATTAACTTAATGCTACAAAACTGGGAAGGGGCATTTATTTAAACCTAAGTTAGATAATATAAACAGTCAAGTAACTATTTAATATGAACCAAATAAATAGTCTTCGTTAACAACATTTTATTTAGACAATTATACTGTTTAAGTCTCATCTGTAACTATTTACCCAAGTCATACTTACTTTTAGATATTCTCCAACTTATGGTATATGGTATCTCTAGAGTACTGTTTCGGTATCCTTATTCATATGCCACTTGTTACTATCACACAATCTACATACATATTATATAAAAATCAATGCCACTTTTCGTTGTAACCTCCTAAACGGCTGGACAGATTTGAATGATTTTTGTGTATGCGGTTGGGTGACACCCTGGATGGTTTAGATTCACACTAGCGACATCTATTGGGTCGCGGTGGAACCACCGTGCGGATCAGTTAGTAAAATATGAAAAAGTGTGAATTCTGGTAATCATTCTCAGACACACCTCACATATTAACAGCAGTAAACATTATAATTATTCTGCTAGAACGTCTCCAGACAGCAAAATCACTTTGCTATGTTACTAAAAGTACTGTCAAGTAATTTGTTTAGTCAAAGCTAAGTACTGTCAGGGAAATTGTAATTTGTAAGTCCAACAAGTTGTCGCATAAAGTTGACACCACTACAATGGTGTCAAGGATCAACGCTCAATGTGGTGGCACAACCACTGCACCGAATCATTTGTACCAGATGAAATGTAAATGCGCACTCGTTACCGGCACCGACTCTCGCTTCGTATTCATGAAGATGCAATTTAAAGTACGAACTTATAGCGGGATTAGAAATTAGGAATGGCTGTGAAGCTTAACCTGCATTGTTTACATTTCTCTCTTTTAGCTTAGCTCATTGCAATTGTTTAGGGTAAGTGTGTACAAAACATAAAGAATTAAGGAAACTTATTATATTAGAGCTTAGTTCAAAATGATTAATTGACGACTACATTTTGAAATGAATAACAATTTATTGGTTTTTATAAGGCTATGGACCATTGTTTAAAATATCCAGAATTGAAATTACAAGACATCCCTGATGACTAATATTTAAGAAAAAATTAAGCAAATTCATTCTCCCTAACATTATAGCAGTGATTTTCAATTTCTGTCATTGAAGATAGAGTAAAACACATTAACCTTACAACCCGCTGCAAGCTGTTAACTTGGACCACACACTTGTCGAAAGGGCATGCGAACATTATCTTCAAATGTGTCAACGGCTCACGTTCTCGTTTACTGGTTACTAGTTGTCTATTGAAACTTTTTTATTTATTTGTGCACCTGAGTTTATACTAATAGCCAGAGCTTTATTCTAAAAAGATATGTTTGAATTTTCTCAGTGGAATTTGTTATCAGAATTCTGAATTTCAGATCTATGTTCTTGTAAAATCACTACATAGTATAAAACAAAGTCGCTTCTGTTTGTCTGTATGCTTAAATCTTTAAAATTACGCAACGGATTTTGATGCGGTTTTTTGTAATAGGTAGAGTAATTCAAGAGGAAGGTTTTTATGTAAAAAAATTCCCGAAATTCCCACGGGAACGGGCACAACGCGGGTAAAACCGCGGGCCGCTGCTAGTGTAAAATATGTTATAAATAATCCTTGTGGGCATTTGTGAGAATTGTGCGAATTTGTGTTATGCAAGGTTAGACATTATCTTAGACCAATGTATATACAGAAAGGATGAACAATCTAAGAAGGAAAATGTAAACTTTAAAGGTATGTAGTAAAGATGAGTTATTAAGTATGTTACCGTCTTTACTAAACTAGTTTTTTTAAGGTAAAACATCGGAAATAGTGGAATCAATCGTAACTAGAGTTTAAACAAGAAATGTAACCATAGGTGGCGCTATATCTAATCCATTCTCAGGCTCTAGATGGTCCCGTACCTCTACCAAAGTTTTCGTAATCAAATTAGTGAAGCCTTAGTTAAAAATAAATCAATTAAGACTCGAATGTAATAACAATAAAATATGTTATCAATAAAATATTCCCAATGAAATACGCAATACGTTTGCTGGAATTATAAAACGTTATGCCACGAGGTCCAATTCTGGGATCAAAATTTATGCGTTCCATAAAGTCGGGCGATGCATCTCCTTTCGGTGTCACCCAGCCCGAGTCCAATTAGGTTCAACTCACGACCTCTCACAGAGTCCATGCGAATAGCGATGTATCATGAAACACAATATAAACAACCATGGAAATTGTTTCAATAATTTATTGAACTTTAAGATTGCATTCACTTATTGTGGTTGTAATCATTTCATACACTTTATTCATTTTCATTTTATGCATGCATGGTCTTGCATGCGAAATAGGTTTTCAATATTAAACAATGCGAAAAGCTCAAGACTCACGCAGTACGGGTGCGGGCCGGTTGCGGGTAGCTACGTCACGAAACCCGCAACCGGTTCGCACCCGCACTATGTATCTAGGGCTTAAGTCACATGATATCAAAATATCAATCAGCACTAGTCTTTTTTAAGCTTACGCAATTTGAACACATAGTAAGTTACTCACTCGGGTTTTTTCGTGGTAGAAAGCTCAACATAATATTGCCTCTAGTTGATCCCATAAGAACGGCAAAATATATTGCATATTCGATGCACTATCTCATTTTGTGTACCGTGTGTAAAAATTTCAACTAATCAAATCGCTTTCTTATTACCAAACATCAGTTTAAAATTCGAAAAAGCAACTAATTAAATCGCTCTTTCCGTAGCCATTTGTCTAACCTAGGTCGAGCCTTCGTGCAAGGGAAAGCGGAAAGCGGTTTGCTTCTAGATCACTGCTATTACATTGTCATGCATGTTGGCTCGGGTAATTAATTGTGACAGACTACTTTGTGGGACCCGCTGTTTTGATGGTCCATTATTTTTCATTACATACAAGGATCAATAGGTTAAGTTAGTTTTCTTGTTTATGGGTAGACGTAGGATTTTCTTGATGTTGCTTAACATCTTTGTCGTAAATCTTGTCTACGAGTAAAGTACTGAACAGTAGACTTTATAACTATACTTTATTACTCATATCTATCTTGTCATTGCCCTATGTTACATACTTGTAATCACTGTAATCACCTGGCAATAGGCAGTTCGGTAATTACGCCTAATTCTCCATACTCCGAGTATACTATCCTTATAGACAAATGACAATCGCTTCGCATTCTATTTGGTTGTCTATCTATATAGAAGGAATGGGAATGACATTTGATAGACACGAGATCATGACACATTGCAAGATATACCAAATAGAATGCTAGGCGATAGTCACTTGTCTAGGGGTCTAATTACTTTGCAGAAAGGCCTTTGCTATACCACGGTAATTACCGTAGCTATACTGTGATAAAGGATGATACATTAATTTACTAAGACGTAGGTTATCGGATGATATATTATCATATGGGATGGTTCAGTCTACTATCAATAAAGGCATCTTCTATAAAAAATCTTTACGTTTTCCAGGAATTTTAATACTTGCACGAAAAACATGCTGATTACATATTTGTCTTACAAGTGCGATAAACGCAAATCACGTACCTTTTTGCTAAGCAGTTATTGAAGAGGTGAGAAGTGGTATGCAAATTTAAACACTGGTTCAACCGCGAAATATGAATAAATACACATGTTTTAACGGTTAAGTTTACGGTTCGTTAGTTTTGAACTCTGCCACTTTTTAACGGGCTGTTAAATTTTAATCCGAATACATTAATCAAAAAGAAGTAGTATAAAGTTACATTAGTTTTACCAAATAGACAAAATAAGTCATGCTAACAATATAATCTAAGTTAGTAAAAGAAGTAGTTTGTAAGAAAAAGTAAAATATGGCAGCGTTACTTTTCGTTATTTTAGACACGTTACTATTTTCGCATAAAATGTTTACTAGTTTATAAATGAACCGGCAGCGCCCTGCGGTTTTACCCGCGTTGTGCCCGTACCCGTGTGAATTTCTGGAATTTTTATACCCATAAACCTTGCTCTTGAATCACTCTATCTATTTTAAAAAACCGCGTCAAAATCCGTTGCGGAAAGCGGAAAGCGACTTTGTTAGTGATGTTCTATACTATGTATTTGATAGCTAACAAATTCAACTTTTAGAACGTCAAAACAAAGTTAATATACAAAAGCTTTTTATCTCCTAATTGAACTGGGTTAAAGGAATTCTAGAATTAGATTCATGTTTTATTATGTGCTATAAATCATATGTCTCTAATTTTAACCTCAGTTTTACGATTAAACTGTGGTTAAACTGATCCATCAACACTTTACTCCATTATATTTGTGTTCGTCGTAAATTTTTATTACTTCGTATAACCGATGAATATACGAATAACACCTAATTTTCTGTATCTGTATAACTTTGAAAATATGTTGATTCTTTGAACTCAGTTTTTGATGTTTAAATATCGAAATTATTAGCCGATAAAATATAATGACCAGTTTATACGTCGAATTGAAAATTATTAATTGTTAATTTAATGAATTCAAAATATTTATTTATGATTTGTTAATAGAAAGTTTAGGTACGTAATAAAATGTTATTGCACTTTAAATCTCGGTATTTATTTTCAATAATGTACTTTGTAACTGGTTTTGAACAAACTATTCTTGTCTAAATATTTTACGAACCAGACACTGCTTCTGCCGCCATGAAGTGATTTACAATTCCGGTTGCGTTCAATCGAATTAGGATCGTATTTAATTCGTAAATCAGGACGAAGATTGGATGAACTAGGTAGGATATAACATAAACTAGAAATAGGACTAGAAGTGCTTCACATATATGCTGTACTAGCAGCGCCCCGCGGTGTTACCCGCGTTGTGCCCGTTCCCGTGGGAATTCCGGGATAAAATGTATCGCATGTGTTATTCTGATGGATAACCTATATTACTGTAATGTTTCATCCAAATCCGTTCAGTAGTTTTTGCGTGAAAGAGCAACAAACATTCATCCATCCTCACAAACTTTCGCATTTATAATACATATTAGTAGATTTTTGTATTGTTATTTTTGGGATAAAAAGATTGCTATTGTATATAATATAATCATATTTTTGTAATCATATACTCACTAAACTGTTTATAATTATTCACACTTTCGCATTAAAATTATTACTAGATATTAGCTTCAAGATCTATCTTCATTTAGTTCATAACAGTCTTGCATAACAAGGCTACTTCAGTTTCCTTGTGATTAAGATTGAGCTATGAAAGCCTAGAGATCTATCTACAGCTGACATTATAACTCTCTTTAATTAAAGCCATAGATAAGTATCTATCAGTCTTTCATTAAATCTCACAGTTGTGGACATATTCATTACTCAGAACGTCGCAATACTTGATAAGCAAAATATTGAGCAGTAAAATCGCTTTAAAAACATATTTCTTATTGAATCTGTATTTTGACTTTTATTAGTACTAAATCATTATGCACTTATGTTTAACTACAATAGGCATTTCGCTACTAATTTTATTAGTGTTCTTAAAGCAAAAACATCTGTATATTATCATGTTTCTTCGAGTGTTCTTAAAAGCCTTCGTCGACAGAAAATAGTTGTAAAAACACTACAGATAAAATAATTACAATAAAAAATGGACTTAAGTCATTTTATGGGACAATATATTAAAATTATCTGCTTTGGAGACACGACGTTAAATAATTAATAGATCCTGTTGGTACCAATTGCTATAGTCTAGCTTATCTTTAAAGGCCTTTAGTCGGCCTAAAATTCCGACAGTAGAGATGGCCTCTTACGTACTTTTTACGCATTTGGGAAAATTTATTGATCGTTAATTATCAACTACTAGCTGCACCCTGCGGTTTCGCCCGCATTTTTTGCCTCACTGCTTCCCGTTTAAACTTTCCCTGGTATTTCATGATCATTTTAAGACCATAATTAGCAGAATCGGTTTACCCGTTCTCGAGTTTTGAGCAGACTAACGAACAGCAATTCATTTTTATTTATATATATATGTCAGAACTCAGGAGGATATATATAGATGGTCATATCAATCATTCGTTGTATGCAGACATAAGCAATAGGACTAGATTTTTCTCATAGGAAAGAAACTTGAGTTTGAAAGCAGCAAATCCATAAATTTAGCCAGTTACAAAATATATAATCACCAACATAGAATTTAATCATTTTAAAGTTTTATTGTTTCAAAGAAAAAGATAAAATCACCAAAAAGTAAGCAAGTTCCTGTAGATCAGCGGTAAACCCTGATGTCGGGAGATTTTAGACCACCTATAGGCATGCGACACGGTCTATATTGAAACAACTGGGACGGACAATTTTACATGCCCTTCTAAGCACAGTAGAGTTCAGATAAAAATGCGACTACCAGGTACCCATCCAGGAAGAGGGCGAGCTACACGTTGCTTAACGATCTGTTATACCCTATAAATGTTAGGCCTAATGCCTACTTAGTAACAACTCCAGACTAGCAACAGTCCACTCAGCATTTAACTTTGACTCATACATTTCACTCTCATTCAGACCTCAGTCTACTTTTTACCTCCAAACTGAGCGGTTGTCCTAACCTATGTGCTGCGGTGTTAATCCTAATTAATAAATACTTTTCCTTTTTTAAAAAGTGATTTTCATTCTGTGTGGTAACAGATCGCAATTAGCCAACATCGCTTAATCAAACTACGCCACGAGCGCAACAGTTCTAACCCCCACTTCTTAGTTTAGTTCCCACTCATTTGCTAGTAAAAACGATGCCACACTAACTCCTACAACGTGATACAGCTTCCCACAAAATTGCATACAAAATACATGAACATAGTGAGGTGAAAGTTCACCATCTACAATGTTGAGGCATTGTGGCGACTCCTTTGTTCCGAACAAAAACCTTGGAACAATAGCTAGTCCTTGATTGATTGATTAACTTTATAGGAAGTGTTTCAATTGGATATTGCTTCGGAAAAGTTATTGGTAATTGGTAATGCATTAGATTACTAGAGACCATGTGCAAATGTTTAACTAGAGTGTTTTTAGGCATATAATGATGTTTATTAAAATTATATATTTTTTATGAAACCTCCTTGTCCCACTGCTGGGCAAAAGTCTCCCCTAATTCTATATTTTATCATAGCTCATGATAATAAACATGTCATTATTATGATCGCTATATGGATTCATAGAGTTTGACATAATCCTCAGTCCATTAGAAATATTTTAGCTTTTAAACAGCCACGTTTCATTACACGAAATATATAGTACATTACTTCAAAATTAGAACAACAACACTTATTCAATGAAAACCGATTCCAAGAAAATTAATAGCTTTACATTAAGATCTACCAAAATAGTTTCCATCTCCACTAGATCATTTCTAAAATAAAGCCCACACTTAAAAAGCATTACTGAGTTCCGAGAAAATTAATTACCTCCGACATATAGATCGATTTGTCCATCGGTTTTGCCTCCAAAGACGTCGCTATTTTAACTGGTTCCATCAAACGGTATGTTAACGCGTTATAAATAAAGCTGAGGACAGGCTGTCGTGACGATTCCACTCGCAATATTTCAGAGTCAGAGGACGCAGTGATGTTATATACTCATGGATCATGATGATACTGGATCGGACATTATGAGCAGAATTAGAGCTGGTTCTATTACGGTATTTGTTGAACCGGGAAAGCTTTTGGCCATTATTTTGTTAACTTAATTACGATGGTAGAGAATGGTTAAAAATATATTTGGCTATTTTTTCATCATCAATGAGCTAGACGACGGTGAGCTATGAGTTTTAGTGCGTTATACGAGTATATGTCTCTCAATAGTCTAAGATCCGAGACCAATTTTTAATAAGTTTTCTAATATACTAAATTCATGATAAAATATGTTTCGTTCTATTATCAGCTCGGTGAAGGTCGATATAGGCTCGCATCTTCTACTATAAAATCGTAATAAAGAACATTATCACACATATGATGTCATTTTCATTTAAACTTCGGTGTTATTTTTTAAATGTTTTTTTTTGTACTACTATTTTGAAAAATAAGTCCCTTTATAATCACATACTTATTCCTCGGCGATTGTCAATCCTGGTTATATCTTCTGTTAAACCATGTCGGATTTTTCTTAAGGCGGTCAAAAAACACCGACACCAAGGTTATACATTACTAGCAGCGCCCCGCGGTTTTACCCGCGTTGTGCCCGTTCCCGTGGGAATTTCGGGATAAAATGTAGCCTATAGCCTTCCTCGATAAATAGACTATCTAACAGTGAAAGAATTATTCAAATCGGTTCAGTAGTTTCTGAGATTAGCGCGTTTAAACAAACAAACAAACAAACAAAACAAACTCTTCAGCTTTATAATATTAGTATAGATTCGAAAAATTGTTTTTATAAACACAATCTTTTTCGCATCCAGTTTTTATAAGATCCTGTAAATAACGCATCGTGAGTCCTTTTGATGATACTGCTTATGAATATCGTGAGTTTGTTCAGTCGACAGCGCGGCGGGTGTGAAACCAGCCTAACGGAACGTTTCCAATTTGTTTCCAAATCTGATTTGTCTATTTACAATCAGAAACTTGGACTTGTGAAAAATGTTTCACATATGTACTGCGTCATGTTGTTTACTTCCAAGTGCATTTATCGGTTTGAATTTGAGTTTGGTGTGTTAGTACCGGGGTTTCGGACATTTTTTTTACTGAGTTAATGT
The DNA here is from genome assembly GCA_951394245.1 of Cyclophora punctaria. Taxonomy (NCBI): domain Eukaryota; kingdom Metazoa; phylum Arthropoda; class Insecta; order Lepidoptera; family Geometridae; genus Cyclophora; species Cyclophora punctaria. The sequence goes on from OX596177.1 coordinate 7,238,146, forward strand.
GTTTAGGCTTTCCTGGTCATTCACTGCAATATGTGGGACCATTGCCTCAATTTTAGCTGGTCCAATGTCATTAATTTATTAAGTCTATTATGGTGATAATTAGAGGGATTTTATAAGCAGTGAGTCACTAGAACAAGTACACTCTTTCTTGAGATTTCATGTGACGTAGTTTACCTAAGCAATGTTAACTCATTGCGACTATTAGGCAACGTATAGCTCGGCCCAATTTATATAAATATTAAATATTTTCATTAAAAATCTACGTAATCTACGTCTTAATTGTCACGATCATAGGGTACGTTGTGTTTCTAATTACATTCATGGTTATAGTTTTTTATGTATATTAAATGTTCAACCATCTCGAATATTATAATGTTTTATTCATCAGAATCATTGTACTTTGCAAAAAACAAGCAATATCTCAATTAAACCACGTAACCACTGTTCTTTCCACTGGTAACCACAATGCTCCCGGCACGGTAGCATTTCAAAGTTACAAAATGTCAATATTTCGATTAACTGCAGTAAAAAGAATAATCTCGTACAAATTGTCGCAGTAACAAGGATGGTTGGAGTTGCGGTGAGTTGATGATGTTTGACCGCAAAATGATGGAGGTCCACGGGTCTTAGTTAACGTAACTATCTCATGATTACTAATGCTTAGAGCTAGATTAACTTTGCCTGATTTTGGTGATTAACTTTCATATGGAATGAATGTGAATAGTTTTGGATTTTAATAGCGCTTGTAATGATTATGATGAGAATGTTTATCTTATGTTAATGACGTTTTCTATGATGAAAGAAAGAGGTCGTGTCGTACGAACAGCTGAAGAGGATGGCAGATGATAGAGAAAAGTGGAAAGAACTCCATCGACAAGAGCCCAGCTCTTAAGTTTAAGGAAAAGAGAGATTGAAATTAAGAATAAAACCATTTTTGCAGTTGTTTTTTTGAATACCTTCCGTGCATGTAATTAAAAGAACGATTAGTACTGTAAAGGTTATTATTAAAGTAATTTTAGTTTTGTCGAATGAAACTGCAAGTGATAAAATAAAATGCACAGATAAAGTTCACATCAAATAAAACGCTATAATAATTAAAGTATAAGGTTGGATTAAAACCATAAAATTACACGGTTAATTTTATTCCGAGCGGCCTCACAAATAAACATGACTACTCCTATAATTTCGGTTCCAATAAAGCAAGTATGTACACATTGAATTCAAAGAGCACATTAATTTTGTGTCATTAAAACAAATTGACCGACAGTAAAATTGCGTTGATTGTTTTAATAATTTCAACGTTCCAAGTTATCAAGGCCTTTGTCGTTTTATACCTTTTTGTATTCTTCGAGTTCCTGAATGAACTTTTGGAATATTTTGCGCACTTTTAAGGAATGTTTCTTTAATTTAAAATCCGTATTTGTTAATGGAGGAATCGTTTCGGTAATTAATGGTTTATTTTAATTGAATATTACAAAGTCGCTTTCGAAACTTTACTTTTTCTTATGGTGGAGAATATTCAAGTGCGTATAATATTCTTCAATGAATGGGCTACCTTTTTTATTTTGGAATGACATTTTCCGAATGTTTTTGACGTAACTTTTTCATCACTACATATTATAAAACAAAGTCCCCCGGCCGCGTCTGTCTTTTCGCGATAAACTTTAATACTCCTGTACGGATTTTGACGCAGTTTTTTAAATAGATAGAGTGATTCAAGAGGAAGGTTTATACGTATAAAAATTCCCGAAATTCCTACGGGAACGGGCACAACGCGGGTAAAACCGCGGAGCGCTGCTAGTATCTGTATATGTTTGTATAGTAACGCTATAAGTTTGGAATAATCTATAAAACTCAATCATTTTTTATCGATTTAGAACCTTTAAAAACCAATGAAATCAAACCTATTTCCGAATAAGTTACCAAGAAAAAATGTCAACACCATAAAATTTTATGTAACTTTCCAAACAGTTAATAAATAAAACTATACATCGTCCAGTTGATTTTTATGTAAATACATACAAGAGTTAACGTGGTTTTAATTCAATTTCGGTGATCGTTATTTGTTGTTTACAATATTTTTCGAAACGTGTTAAAATATATTTGTCGAAGCTTCTTTTAAAGTTATCACTAATTTGACATGAAAACAAAGGCTCAAAGCAAACAAAACAAACCTATACTTAGTATTTCACAGGTCAATTTTGTGTTTAAAGTAATTTTCACATTATACATTCGTGAGACTAAGAAACTATTTTAATATTAAAAACTCTTGACTTTAAACGCATCCCTATTTACGTTCACAATTAAAATACTAACTTTATTACATGAAAAAACTCGAATAGATTTTCATATAAGTGCTCGCTATACTTTTTTTTTCGACGTTGCAATGTAAATAGCTCTTGGATGCGCTTACGCAGGTGCACTTAACTGCAATTTGTGTCTGAACGTCCGACTCGCAATTACTACGTCCCGACGAAGAAAAATTGATTTTTCAATGTTGGTTTTAAGGTGGTCCTTGATTATAGACATTCACGATCAGAGACATTGACAGGCCCTAAAAACTAGGTGCCTACATCGAAGCGCCTTTTTATAATAATTAGGTGCTTAATGCCTATAGGCTTTACACAGTTCGACCACCGCATAGCAATATTCGCTACTTTGTCGTATCTTTTTTCCTGCGTACCACCCAGTGTCGTGTGACATTTTTTGCTTGAGATACTATAAAGATAACGATACCTTTGTTTCAATTAAACGGCATATGCTTCGGATTATTACGTCTATTCAAAAAGCGAAGGGGAACTAATTGCGTATTTATTTATACCAATAGCGATTGATGAAATAGATAAACACGAAGTGCCGTGTCTGCATCGAATTTGAATAAATATAACAAACAACTATACTGTTTATGAGCATTGATATTCAATAAAGACTGTTCTATAAGCAATTACTTGTACAAAATAAATTAAAAACAAAACGCGACAGGCAATATTTACTTACATTTCCATACGAACGAATCCATTCATCTTTCGCTTTTGCCGGTGCTGACTCGAAATAGCCCCAAGTGCATTCTGTAGGACTTCATCCAAAGCATTTTACATACATGTAATTGGATATCCTTCTTGAGACAGGCGCTTGGCCGACAGATGGCATGTTCAAATTAAATTAACAAGGGTTTGCTAGGCTTTGCTTGGACCCAAATCACTTCTTCGGACCTCTCATAACGGTATTGATGTAATTTACAGAAGTATGTTAATGTACCGATGTGGAAAGACTCTCTGTTACATTAATTGAATGTAATTATAAGTTTAAGAATGTTGAGATGGTAGTATTTGTTAGTCGCCCTTTGCGGTGCCATTCATGTAGTCACCTGTATTGTTGAGAACAAGCTTTTGTTCATAATTATGAGCAAAAAATATGGAAATACTTTGTACGGAACGTTCAGTATTATTTCAACTTTGCGAATGCACTTCTACTTATGCAAGTACACATATTTCAGCGGTGAAACTGTATATCAAAGTAACTTTTAAGCAAACTTTATTAAGCTTTGTTAATGAAACAAATAAAAATATTTGTAAAAAATAAAACAGGTTGATAAAAAACGCACTCTTACATAATTGAATTGGTTAAAAGTTATGGCTAATAAAACAAATAGTTTAATGAATAAAAACATAAATCGTATATTTTATTACAATATTATTTTACCTACCCTATTCTACTAGTAATTCCGATAACATCGAATAAATATAAATTCATCGACATCGAAAGGGTATCGAATAGTAATCACTCCCTATAATTGTTTTAAGGGGAATTTATTGAATTGGAGCATCGCATGTTCTGAAGTAATAATGATGACTATAACACTGTAACTGGACCATAAAATTAATGCAGTTTAGCGTTCGATGTTTGTATAGGGGTAAAACAAAGTAGCTAATTCGTATGAGCCATATGACCCGGTATTAGTTCCAATATAACGTTTATAACAGGAAGAAAATTTAGTTCATGAATTTAATATACTATGTACACTTATTTAGCGTTTATTTATTACGTCCAGTGTTTATAATAAATCAAGCAGTGATAAAGTTTTGTGGATCGGAAGACTGTCTTGTCGGTTGGCTAATCTTAAGTAAACACGACGTAACAAAAAACTTGGTGAAGGAATAGTTTATTTAGAGTAAAGATTAAGAAAAGCTTATTATTCAGACACTAAGCAACTTTTGTTGGCAGTCTCATGACTAGTGATAAAAAGCTACGCTATAGTTTAGCTAACACTATTGTTTTTAACTAACTTCTAGAACCAAGGAGGTTCTCAATTATTCATCTGTATTGTTGTTTCTTTGTATGTTTGTTATTTTCTTTGTTTACGTTCGTCTATGAACGGATTTATAAAATTCTTTCGGTATATAAAAGGGCTTACAGCTTGGTTTCGATTAAAACTGATTTAAAAAAGGTGGTAATTCTCATGAAAAACTGGTTTGAAGTTGGTTTTACATCTGTCTATCTGACGGTCTGTCTGTTCGCGATAAACTATAATACTACTGCAAGGATTTTGACGCGGGTTTTTAAATAGATAGAGTGATTCAAGAGGAAGGTTTATATGTATAAAAAATCCCGAAATTCCCACGGGAACGGGCACAACGCGGGTAAAACTGCTAGTATTTCATAAATGTGGATTAATATAGTCGATTAGCTTGTTTCAAAGTGTAAAAAATTGTGTCGTTCCCAATCAATATTTTATACGAAACTAGCAGCGCCCCGCGGTTTTACCCGCGTTGTACCCGTTCCCGTAGGAATTTCGGGATGAAAAATAGCCTATAACCTTCCCGTTGAATGTGGCTATCTATTACAAAAAGAATTATTCAAATCGGTTCAGTAGTTTCTGAGATTAGCGCGTTTAAACAAACAAACAAACAAAACAAACTCTTCAGCTTTATAATATAAGTATAGATACCAATATTCGTACTAATAGAATCAGGAAACTATCAAAGTAACCGATTTATTTCATCGCCAACTCATTTGCACTATACTGCCGTACATTCTCGTTTGTGAGAGCTTGTGACACTTTTATTACACCGTCTTTTAAATCCTAACAACAGTGGTCATGGGAGCCGAAGAAGGATTCTCCACAATGATTTAACAATTTAACAATAAATAATATGGGACGAGTAAGTAATAAATATTGATGATATAGAATACCGCAGTTTGTTACCGTTGTTATTCAATTTAATTTCTTGTAATGTTAAGGTAATAATTCCGTAAAATGGCACTCACAGTGGACCTGTATTGAAAGGATCTATGTATTCAACTTTTACGTAGTAACTATTTAGTAATCTGTGCTTTTACTGCCTTATTCATAAACGCTCTCTAACTAAAACACTTAGTGAGAGTTTTGTCTCTTTTGCTCTTTGGAAAATAGCGTGTGTCAGAAAGGGACAAACCATTTGATAGCTAAAATGCTGCTAGTAAGCATTTATGAATAAGGCCTTTATCCTTTTAAGCAAATTTAGATGTTGATGGCAATCAGGTGGTTGGGTGCGTGTAGCGGATCGAACACTTTGGAGCCCGATTAACTTCGATCAACAATACACAACTAGATATCGGGTCACGTACAAAATACTGTCCAACAAGCTAAATACCGTGCTAAATACTGTCCGCGTGGATGACGTGTGACAGCTTATTTTGTTTACTACCGAACTGAAAAAAAAGTTTTAAAACAGTTCGAAGTTCAACCTAATTACAACCATGACACCTAGCAATAAAGTAGCAAATCTTTATGAATAAAATAAGTGAGAATAACGCCTCACGACTAACGAATCAATTTTCAAATGAGGCGTTATTCCCGAGACGTATTTTTTGCGCCGACCCGACATCTAGTTGTGTATTGTTGATCGAAGCCGATTAACCAATCCCAGCGCATTGTGATTGTCAAACAATACATTGACATTGTCAAATTCTTTTCTTAATGCATCGTGATTGGTCAGTTGATTTTGACACATGCCAAGTTTCTCCTCCATCGCTCGCTCGTTCTATGAACGCACCGACTCGCAGCTCAGCCCTTACTTGGATGGGCCTATGGTGGTCTTTCTATCTGAGCGCTACCGTGCTTAGGCACGTTAAGCAGTCGGACTCGGTTGTTTCAATCGTTAGACCATGTTGGCGGCCTTTAGGCGGTCCCGACACTAGAGTTGACACTAACCTTCTCAAAATTAATGAATGACTGACTCGTAGCATGTAAACTCGCTCAAACCCAACAAGACCTTTTATTCAGTTAATTTGTCATGACTCTCTCTAGTTAATAAATTGCAATTTTAACCCCCGACGAGAGGAGAGGTTAAGAGTTTCAAAGGTTAATTCTTCTATGTCATCGTATATTACATCAGGTGAATGGACTTTGATATATTTTGCAAATAAATTGATAGCCATTTTACTCCTAAACATGTTTAGTTGAGACTTTGAGACTCGCGGAGTTTTTAATTCGTTTTCCTGTTTACTCTATGGCAGACATTACATAATAGAATGATTATGAATGTATTAATACGAGGTTTTTCGCTGCAAAAATCGCGAGAGTTTGAAAAAGACTATAATAGAATGATATTATAAATTTTGCCATTCCAACTTCATTCAGTACTCGTAGTACTTAGTACTTAGTACCAAGGATTTAGTTACCTAGTACTTAGACTGAACAACTTGGTTAATATAAGTTATGACCTGTTCAAAAGAAGTTCTAACCTCTTAAAAGTTTTGACTGCAACATAAATATTACTTTGAACAAATCACGCAACTAATTACCAAAATGAAGTTAAGAGTTCAATAGTTCAATTTCAAGAAAGACCCAATTCATTATTCGAATTTAAACTAGTCACTGACGTTATTCAAACAGTCGAGTGTCCGAAAGGTGATCACCCATTATTTGTCCGACCAAAAAACCAACAAAACGGTAATTGACTTAAGCTTCAATTTTGCCAGTAGCTATACCCAAATAGAGACCTGCCAATCAACTATGATAAATGGTCTCTTAACGAATTTGTTGTAATCTTAATTGAACTTACTTGTTAGTCATTTGTGGGTAGACATTGCGAGCTTCTACAGCCACTTGTAAGATCAATGACATTGGCTACCAATTATAGTGTAGTGGAGAGATGGTAAAGAAAATTTTAGGTACGGCCTAATGGTTGGATGGAATATAACTCTATTATACGGTATTGTACTGTGAACTTTGTGAAATTACTTTAATTGCAATGAGAAATTAACCTGCAAAAACGCTTCATAGCAATTATAGTGATTTCGATCCTTTTTTAAGTCGTTGTATTAAATGAAGGTGGTTGAAAAATAAATGAGGAATATTTTACTATTCATTGAAACGTACGTTGATGTCATTATTATTTGTTAAAACGGGAACTTACGTACGACGGAGGAATATTGTTTATGTAAATGCAAAACTTTAAAATTTTAAAGATAAAAATATTTGTCGTTGACTGTTGATTGTTACATATTGTACTAAATAAGATACATTAATAAGTGAGCAAATATGACTCTAGTACGAAACAAAGGCTACTCGTACACTAAATCTTATCTAATATTGAAAATACGACCATGTTCAGAGAGATGCTGGGCGTCGCAATACGCGATCACATCAAACATAATGACGGTGATCTATAAAAGCATTACGCGAGTTTTTTTAAATAGGTACTTTTTGTCTCACAACGCGACGCTACACGCACCGCGCATCGCCCCTCTCCTCCCTACACACGGCCTTATTCCGCTTATTATCTCTCAATACAAATTCCAATACCATAACCCAACAGTAATTACAAAATTTGGGTTAACCCTGTGAACGTACAGCTTTTATTTTTCAAATAAGTAGTTTGTTGCTCAATTGAGAACGGGTTAAGTTTCTTATCCTGTTTGGAGATAATCACTGGTTTCCGAGATCGTTTTAAACAAACATAATGTAACGTAATCGCCATTGGAATAAGATGGTAGTACTTCACAAGTCAACGCTACAATTTTAGCAGTACATTGTTTATATTTACTTTGTATAAAATAAAATCTCCCGCCGCGTTTGTTTGTTTATGAGTCGGTCTGTATTTTGTGAGAACCTCAAAAACTACTGAACTAATGTTTGATGCCGTTTTCACTAAAAGGTAGTGCTATTTAAAAACATGATTTTGTTTCAAAAATCTTGTTAAACTGAAGCGAAGGAAAAGCAGGTTGTGGTCATATTTAGGTTTTATATATATTAGTTATTTGGTATCACGAAGATTTTCGTTGTTATCAGTAAAGGGAAAAATGTAATTCTTTACAAAGCAGTTAGAAATTTAGAAGTCGATCTGATTAAACAAGGCATGAGAACATATAAACGTTTATTTTACGATCTAATGCATAAAGAAGTTATAGTTACATCTCATTTGAAAGCAACCGTAACCAGTATAGACTAAAGTCTGGACTGATGGACTGACTTATTTGTCCAGTCTGACTTTAGGCAGTCTGAGGCCCCATTTACGGAGAGCCCGCACTGAATCTATACCAAACCAATATACCAAATAAAGTTGAAGAGTTTGTTTGTTTGAACGCGATAGTCTCAGAAACAACAAATTACTACCGATTTGAATAATTATTTTCCACATTCAACGGGAAGGTTATTTTTCATCCTGGAATCCTACGGGGACGCGGGTAAAACCGTGAGTCGCAGCTAGTTCACATATATGACTTTGTATGAGTGTATTTAGGGATAAGCGATCTTACAGGCCTTTGCTTGTCTGCTGTAGGTATTCTGCCTTATTCATAAACGCTCTCTAACTAAAACACTGTTAGTGAGTATTTTGTCTCTTTTGCTCTTTGGAAAATAGCGTATGTCAGAAAGGGACAAACCATTTGATAGCTAAAATGCTGCTAGTAGCTATGAATAAGGCCTTTAGTCACTAGTGTGCGCTCCTTCATATGTTTCATAGACAGAAAGCAGACTAAAGACTGTCTGGTCTGCGCAGGCTCGAACGCCGGCGTTATAAAAATAAATTCATATCCGCAAATTGCATTCACGATATCAATTTTAATAACTCATCGAATGAAATATAATCCGTAAAGATTATACCTTTAATAAAAACTTTGCAACTACTAATAATGTATTGCATTAATCAATTTTAGCTTACATCTAAGAGTACTAAAGTCTTTATGAATTCTGTTTGTAATTTACGTTGAATAACCTCGATAATAATTAATGGTTTCTTAGGTTTAAGTGTGCATTTTGCAACTACGCTTCTATAATTGTTTTAACGATATAAAAACGTGCGTTAATTCAGTAGCTTAGATGCGCCAACGAGCGCAAAACGCGACAGAACCGAGCGTTTTAGAATTAGTTATTATAGAACTTTCAATATATTTTTAATTTGTTAAGTACAAAAGTACGTACCATGCGTTCCCATTGAAGTAAAACGGAGATACCAACCACAGCGCAATGGGGTTGTCAAACAAAGCAACGTGAAGTATAACTATTTCACAATAACATATAAAATCTATCGTAAAATACCATTTTAGTAATACTAATTACAGAACTAATAAATTCTCGAAATTAAGTCTACCCTTGCGAAGCTAATTAAAGCTATGTTCATAATATAACAAAAATATCGGCTTGTGGCAGGGTATAAAAGCGGAGAGATAAAAATTTCGCACTGTAAAGTTTATCAGCACAATAAATTGTTTTAACACTGCAATTAACGGTGCAAATGAGTGTCACTTTTATAACGTTTTGGTGTGTTTTAAGATAACACAGTGTCTCATGTCTGACTCCCTTTATACGTTTATCTTTAAGACATTGATAAGTTTATTTTTATTATAGAAAATATAAGGCTCTCAACCAACCTCTTAATTTTAGTGCATAATTAAAGCATTTAATACCGCATTGTGGGTTTAATATGAAATAAACGAAAATAAAAGTATACGAGTTTAAATTACATCTTCTCTTTGCAGCTGCCATACCATGACCTCTTAGCGCGATACAAATGCGGACCTAAACTGATTCGCTGTCAGTTTTCGTACCATGACATCAATAAGTGACAAATTGTAGTTGCTTTGCAGATTACCTAAACTGATTCGCTATTTGTCATACTAAATATGTTTTCGTTCATTCATTTGGTACCATGAGCGTCTATTGCGGCTTTGGTAAAGCGTCTCAGCTGTCAAAATTAGCAATTCAATAAAAGATACATTTTTCTAACATAAATTGAACCATTGTTGATATTTTTAACAACAATAAGTATGTACTTTAGTTAATTATTAATGTTTAATTGTTCCTTACTATAAACAATGCATTTTTGCAAATAACTTAACGATATTCTACTGAAAGAATTGATTAAAATGTGCGATTTTACACTTTATAAATTAAATTATTTTTTATAAAATACGAGCGCGGGTTGTAGTACTGTATAGTGTGGGTTGAGCGCAGGGATGTACGAGTAGAGTACCAACTCGTACATTCCTGCGCTCAACCTACCTAGGTATTTACGAGGGTAAACATGACTATCAATATAAATATGTAGGATATGCTTTGTTTTATCCCGAATTTCCCCAATGAAGCGAGAGCGACAAGGCTCTAGAATTCTGAGACTTAACTTATAAATCCTGGTAAATTCCTGGTAAATCCATAATAGAAATAAATCTTTAACAATCGCAATGTATATCAAACGAGCTTGAAGGTAATAATTTAAATGCTCAAAAAATATACCTATTATAATATATTTAATCTATGTCTGTATTATAAATTATAATCTATGTCTATTTTTTAATCTATGTCTATTTTATATTCTATGAATTTTATGATCTTTGCCAGTGACATTCCGAACACTTAAATCGTAATTTTATTTTGGATATCTGTTTAAAATTATAAATAATATTGGTTTCTGGAGCAACAAATACTTTATAGTTCCAACATTTTATGATTACAAATTAGATAACAATAATTATCGTGTTTATAAACAAACCAATGTTCGTTTTGAATAATACTTATGATTTTTAAGAGGTTCTCTTAAAAACCGTAACTTTCCGTCATTTTAATTATTAAGGTTTTCGAACGCACCTTAATAACTTCTCTTATAGGAAGTGACGCAATTAGCCGATCAGCAAAATGGTTTGTTCATTCATTCAAAGAGATGGCGATTCAAGTGCGATATTGTTTAAATAAGGTCACGGTACGAATTGAAACGCTAACCTAAACTGATCTGCTTGGATCTTGAGACGCTATCTAAGAGGTCATGGTATGGCTACAGTTCGTCATTTATGACTACCGATTTGTCATGCAGGAGGTAATGCTCTGATGAATAGTGCCACGGTTAGATTTTTGTTTGAAACGTGTTTTAACGATTATTGTACCTGTGATTCTTGTAGCTCTTTATACTATTAATATAAAGCTTATTTTTTGTATATTTGATCGCACATATTTTTGAAACTACCAATGCGATTTAAATAATTATTTAATGGATAGCCACATTCAACGGGAAGGTTATAGGTTATATTTAATCCCGAAATTCCAACAGGAACGGGCACAACCCGAAATTAACCCAGAGGGCGCTGCTAGTGATTAGATATTGATGTAAATCGGTGAAATTTAACATCATTTAATTTTATTTAATCTGCCAAAATTCGATAACGCATTGAAGAAAATTGCGCTATCGTCTACATTATGTCTAAACTGCACTTTGTTATCGTTCACTCACAGTTCATTCTTTAATGTCACTAAGTCAATCTCCACTCCGAAGGAAATTACACTATCGTTTACTTAGTGTTAAAACTGCACTATGTTATCGTTCACTCACAATTCATTCATTCAATCTCCACTACAATATCCAGGGCTTAAATAGGCCTCATCTTTCATGTGGTCTGACCAACAGACCGGTGGTTTCTAACGCAAAACCAAAGCCTCTGATTGGAAGATTACTTATCACTTTTTGCTCTCGCATTCACACAGAAACGGTGTATGCAAAGTGTATTAGTGTCATATTCAAAACCAGCCCTTCTGAGAATTATAACCTCTTAATAATACTGTTGCTAGATGCAAGGCTTAAGTTCTATTAATACTAATATTACAAATGTGAATTTTTGTGAATATATAACTACTTTTCATTAAAATACATTTCATTACTGAATTTTAAAATTTATTGTGTGCACAGTTACTATAAATCTTAGAATTATTAAATAGATTTTTTTCCTGAAAGCTTTATGAAGATATAAAGAATTGTTTGAATAGACGCGAATGAAACCCGAGAACACAGCCAGTCTAACTGTGTTATCTAAACTAGATTTTCTTGCCCATACTAATAAACAACATTAATATCCTTCCTACATAATCAAAAGAAGCTTTATATTTACACTGAACCACAATTACAACAATAATTTATCTTAAGTTACATGGAGTGCATTTATCTTTTATATACGGCTAAGAAGCATCTTAATAAAAGATATCCCGTAGAATTATCACATAAATCAGACCGGCTAATGATTCATACGATATGGTAGATGATGAGTATAACATTGTCGTTATAACGGTCTAACGTAATTAAATTGGAGCTTCCGTATACACGGTTTTGTCGGCAAAGATTATATACGCAGATAGCCCATTTAATGTTACCTACATTCGAAAAAAGATACCGAGAATTGAGATCGCGTTCTATCAACTGCTATCCTAGATGACAATATCGTTCACTTTATATGCATATTTTGTCTCGTTGGTTTTCTGTCTGTAACTTAATCTTACAAATTACAAACTTCATTTTGTAGGTAAAATGACATTGCGCAATATTGACACAAAAAGCTCTTTAAACATCGTTAACAGAAGACTTGAACGCTTATCGCACTTTTGTATAACACACTTGTACACTTATTATTATCCAGGCATTTTGTAAAAGCCTACCGCCTACTTACTCTTTGACAGTGTACCAGTATAGAATAACATCATAAAACAAGTGAGCATCGCTTCGCTGAGAGCTTCTCGGAAAATTGTCGAGTGATACCGATAACAAAATTGATCTATAAATTAATAGAAATATTTATATAATTGAATTAACTGTTTCTATCAAGGATATTCTATAAAGATTTATTTATAGTTTCAAATACATTTTGTGATATTTGGAGAACCTTACTTTTTATTACTTAAAATATTTCTAGAATAATCTAAAAGAAAATATTTAACGCTTATGAGTCTTATTCATAAACCCTTATTAACAGCATTTTAACTATCAAATGATTGGTCCCTTTCCGACATACGCTATTTTCCAAAGAGCAAAAGAGACAAAACACTTTTAACAGTGCTATAATTGAAGAAACGTTTATGAATTAGGCAGTAAGAAGAAATTTAGATACCTTGTTAGTAGCATTTTTGTAAATTGTCATTAAACTCACGAATAAGATAACTTTATGATTTAAACAACTTGAGGTGAACCAAAACCTCTTTATTAAACAATAAAGCAATCACTTCGTCTAGATCTCATGCCACGAAGGCTATTTGTACCCACGATAGGTAACTTATGTTAAATCTTCAACTAAGGTGGTCCCTGAGCGAGGCACGTTTCTTGTACTCACATACGTTAATTTTAAAATTAGCATCTGTAAACAAATTGCTGCAAATTATTCTTTCTACTTCCGACAAAGGGACGTTTATAACAACCACATAAATGTGAATCGCTAAAATAAACCATTGATTGTGTCCAATAAAATTGAATTACCTAAATATTTGTTTCTTACTCATTAAAGTATAAAAATGTGCTTTTATTTGAGTCGTTTTCTTTTATTTCTTTACTCATTATGGTAATGTAAGCCAGTAGCGGACCACACAAAGATAAAATTGGTATTTTTGCCGTACGTTTTGCATATTTTCTGCATTACTGGGCGAAACTCTTTTGTCAATATTGTCTTCTCGAGTCATCGACTAAATGACGATGTTCGACTTGGAACAAAATGCTAATAAGATTACTTCTGTCCGGCTTGTAATTAGTACTATACGTACAGATTTTTTTTTCAGTTCTGAGTGCAGTCGAGAACTCAGCGTTCGATTCATTCAATGCAGTACCTATACTTACGAGTATTTTGATGCGGTAAATATGAAAACTAGCATTTACACTATTTAAGATAGGATCAGACATACCTACTTTATGAAAAGGATTTTTGCCAACCATCCTTAGTTTACCAATTGTACAATAATAAAAACTTTAATAAAAACCGAGGTTAGTTAAAGATAACAAAGGCCTTCACTGGCATAATTCTAGACTGAAAATGAAATTAAGTAACCGGATATCAAACATTTCAGTACCTACTATAATGAAAAGTTTTAATGAATCAAAAAAATAATAATTATAAATGAAACTGTTTTGGTGATAATAAGAAATCTGAACTCATCATAAAATTACTATTATTCACTATGTAAACTTCTTATCGAGTCAATATGGTTAATATACTTATATGTGTCCAGACCAGAATTTGGTCACCTCTACCGCACTGTGCTTCCCATAAATACTCTATAGTGCAGGACACGGACAGTTAGGGCAATATAGTAGATGGTTCATATAATAACTTGCTTACAAATAATCTTCTGTGATATTCACGCATACATTTTAATTGTACACAATCCTCTTCATTTAATAAAAGATAAAAGATAGAATCAACATTTCCGTTTGTTTCACAATACAAGCAATTTTCCAGCTTATTACGAGAGTAATATTATAACATTGTTGAGTAAACAAAACGACATGAAAAAACCAAGTGTGTCTACGAAAAGATTAGGTTTGCTACCGAAAAGGTTGTATGACGATTCGCGGAGGCAACAAAAGATTTTAATATAAACACACACCCCGCGGCAATGTTTACATAAAACCCACGTAGTTATTTAAGAACAATCCAATTCATATACAGGGGAGAGCTAAATGTCTTCTTCGTCGGCCTCTGGAGGGATAAGACTGGAGCATAGACGGCAAGGTTTTGTAGAGCGATGGATGACTGATGATGTCACACTGGCGGTTAATAGATTGTAGCTAGTCAGAACACCCATCTTACCATAAAGTTAATTTCATTAAAAAGACTATTAATCAGTGCATATTACTATAAATAAACTTATATTCCGACAAGATGCTTATACATATTTACTAAATACAAAACAGGAGACTACGATTAAACGGTTTTAAACTAATTAGTGGAAATAAACAACTACGTATATTTGTGTATCATCTTTAAAAAAGAATGTAAGTAACATATTGCAGAGGTAAAACTCTACAAAGCTCAAACTAGCGGATTGTCCAACGAGCAAGGCATTTCGCCTTTTGCTGTATTTAGCAATCCAGTACAAATATAAGGGAGTAGGGACATGAATGTTATGCTAACTGGGCTCGTTAGTTTGTTCCTGGGAATTGTATCGTTTTGAAAGTACGTGGCCCGATACTGCCTCGCGACCTCTACCCAATTTGCTTGAATTTTAAATAATTAAATTCGTGAATGTACTTAGTCTGATGAAACAGTTTTGTTCGTATTTTTGTGATGAAGCATATTATTATGATGTTGGTAAAACCCACGTTTTGGTTGTAAAGTAAGCAAATATAATTATTGTAATAATCTTTGGGAATAAATTGGTTATTGACGGTAAATGTTTACCGTATTATTATGAACAAAGGGCAGTTTTATTTTGAGATCTTTACTAACATGATTGGTTTGTTTTGTATTTGATTGATACTTTATTTAATTCTATACATTCTTAACTAAAGTACCGATATCCGAGAGGTTCCAGACGTTATCTACATTCGACGTAAATATAACTAATCTTAAAATCTTGTTCACAACATTACTTCATGACTACATAGTATAAAACAAAGTCCCCGGCTGCGTCTGTCTGTCTGTCTGTCTGTCCGCGATAAACTTACGGTTATTACTATACTGCTGCACGGATTTTGACGCGGTTTTTTTTAAATAGATAGAGTGATTCAAGAGGAAGGTTTATATGTATAAAAAATTCCGAAGTTCCCACGGGAACGGACACAACGCGGGTAAAACTGCGAGGCGTTGCTAGTATTATACATATTATCTGGCGTCGCGTTATAAACAACACAACATTAATTATCATCCATCGCTACATATTCCGAAATGAGGTTATCCCATCCCGATTTCATACACACCAAATTACCATAACTTCCCTGCAATAAATATTAATGAAATTCCACCAATCTATAAAATTACAACGTCTTCCCGCGTTAATATAAAGGATATACTCGTAAAACTGATTGACGAGATTTGAATCCAACGAAATTCACCCGTCGGCTCAATCACCCACCTAATATATCAAAACTTCAACTTTCTCTATCAACAAAAGTCTGATACGAAAACACGTAGTAACGCCTTATTTATTCGTATTAAATCAGCCCATTAAAACCCGCAGCGTCTGTTAATTAGACATTATCTTGTTTTATCTAAAAACGCCTCTTCTACTCGTAATTTCTTATTTGGTAAATATTTTCCTTGATGAGTGTCTTTCGTATGAGATAAGAATGAATTTACATTGATATGTGGGCTATACGAGGAGTAGAAAGGTTTTTGGTTTTTATTGTTAGAATTCATTGGAATATTAAACTTAAATTAATCTGTAAGATTTGAATTAAGAACAGAAGTTTTCTTTTTTAACCGACTTCAATAACTGAAAGAAAGGCGTTATCGAAGCGGTCGGTTTGTTTAAATTATTTATACAGTAAAAAAAAACAAAATTCCGTTTTTGAAATGTTCTGGAAAAAGAAGTAAAGTGTGTGTATAAGTTTCATATTATCTATTTTTATTTACTGAGCCATTATTTTTTTCGAATGGTAACATAATTGATAGTTTTAGTACCCGGTTAAAATTTTCAGCGTTATCTACGTAATAGGTAGGTACCTAATTATTTTTTAAGATTCAAATAATATTTTATCTTACAAAAATGTTTCGGCAACTGTAACAACGAAGTTATACGAGTCCTCTCTATGAGATTCTTAACTCACTACCGAAAACTTAAAGTATTTCTAGCATACAAAAGCAAGTTAGGGATTATGCATATATGGAAACTTCCGAATAAATGTTTGTTTATTCATTAAATACAGTTACAATATTTAAATTGGGTACAATTTGAGAGTAGATTCCCGAGAGAGGATTAAAAGTTCATTATTTTTTAGTTCATTATTATTTTAACGCTATGTTAACTTTTAGGACCATCGCAGATTGACTTGTTCGACGCAGTCTAGTCTGTTTTAAGTCAGTCTAAAAACTGTTGGTCGGTACACTTTCGAAATCATTATAGACAAAAAGACTCTGACTAAAGAAAAAGTTTAAAGACGTCTACTTCCTTATTAATAAACGCCATGGAATTAAAACACTGTTTTTTGTCTCTGTTGCTCTTCGGAAAATTGCGTATGTCAGAAAGTGACAAACTATTTGACAGATGAAATGTTCTTAATATGCGTTGATTCATATGACCCCAAGTGTCTAGTTTTCACTTCTTCATCCGTTTTCATTGACTATTAGGTATACAGTCTTATATCAAAAGACTGTCTGGACTTGAATCTGCGTAGGCTCTTACACTAATTATTCCCAACGAAACATATTTCTTGTAACTTAAGCCAGTACTCAGAATGTTGTTCTGAGTACTTGTAATTTAATTAGTCTGCTATTTTGGTTCTAAGTACCTATTAGAGACCAGCGTAAAACAACACGTTACAAAATAATTTCCCAAGTTTTCTCCTTGTATCATAACTTGGTACTTAAGGAGTGAAGTTTCATTCTTCAACGTGAAAGTACCAAGAAATTGAGTCACGTGCTATGTACATGTGAACACACTTTAGCCACGCCCGAATTTATGCAACTTCCTACGCGGTTGAGGCAACCCTTATAACCCCTTCAGCCACTATAAGAGGCCTATTCTGGAAACTTTATGTTAATAGCTACCAGTATCTTTCGTTTATATAAGTGTTTAATTCGATGCCATAAGATTTCATATATCTTGGCTATGTCACTTAGTAGCTAATGTTTAGATATCGAATGACATATTTTAAGTTAAACAAAAAAAATGAATGACCTCATCAATGAGAATATCAAATCACCTATTCAACACTATCTTCAGAAAAGCTCAGGTACGCACCCAAATATGCTATTTCCAAAGTACTTGAATTATAATCATTACACCCTTTCAACACCACCGTCCACCACTGCTAAGCTTCACAGAATACCTCCGACTATCCCACAGCATATTCCCAATGCGAGGACAGTATAACAACACAGGAGTAGTCCAGAGGCAGCTGGTGCTACGCACGGACGACCCGCCTCATGCCGTCGACTTTACCCCATTCTTTCTTATTCACGATAGTAGTAGGGGCAATTCATTAGGGGCTTTTGCGGTCTCAGAATTGGATCCCGTATGTTTTTATTTCATGTGGCATGTTGTTTGTTTTTGAGCGTGTATGGCATTTTAAAGGCTTGGGCTTGTTTTGACTATTGCAGGGCAGCAGGAATAATCTTAGTTTTGTTTACTTTGTTGTTCAGTTTATAGGCTTGTTTTAAAAGTGTTTTGGTGCAAAAATACTTTTCTATCATTTATAATGTCTTGATCAGTATTATGAAAATTGAAATAAAAATAGAATCTATACCATCTATTCATATTCTCTAAGAGCACAGACTGTAAACGCTACAAAAGCTTCATACCAAACATACACAACGCAAAAGATTCTAACTTTAAAATGCAGTTTTATTACAAGTAGTATGTCGCAAGTAAAATCATTACAATTCATCAACAATAAGTTCAGAAACGATTCCATTAACAATCATTGCATTCCATTTTCCAATAACGCGTACCTTACTAATGAAACATGGTGTACAGACCCATAATATTAATGAAACACATGCATATGTATAGGTACTGCCTTTGTGCTTGCATCAATTACCGTTTTCTCTGAAGACCAATATGCTCGTCTGACGTTTATGAAGGTATTGTAGGCATCTCGTCTTGGGTGGTTATTGACGAAATCCTTTGTGAAATCACTGAGGAATATATACTAGGTTCAAATCCTTTATGCGATTCAATTGTCGATACTGACGCTTGCAGTTAAATACTAGAAACGACACGAAATATATCTAAATAACAATCAAACGCAACGATTTATGGACAAACTATATCGATAAATATAGAAATATTGAATACATTTTCAATTTTCATGATTTATTAATAATTCTGCTTTATAACAATGCACTTAACGGATTCGGTACACTGTTAATGTGTTAATCATTTAGAGGTAGTATTAGCCTGTAATAGCAAAGACCTCTCCTCTAACGGAAAATATTAGTAGCTTGTCTAATGCGGATAATCTCAAACCCAAGCCATGATTGAATAAAAAAATGAAATGTTTCTTGCAATAAAAGTATAAAGCGTACCTAGTTGACATTGTATAAGAATACAAGAGAGCGGGCAGTTAGCGAGTTTAATAAAAAGCCTAACTCACACAATTTTCAACATTGTTTTTAATTTCAAACTCGATACATATATAAACGATTATTTATATGGAATTACTTACTGAGATGTCCATTAAATTCGGCACTTAATTGACGTAATTTTTCATACATTACATGTCAAAAGCACTCATTAAATCTATACTAAGGAAGCATTTGACGTCTCGTTATATCAATGTTACCAGTGGCAAAAAGTGCTACACTTAAAACTGACAATTTTTAAACTGTTTAACCCAATCTAGACGCACTCAAAATCACAGACTTAATTCTATCAATTAGCATTTAGCGTTTCCAATGAATCGGTAATGGCGTACAGAGCGAATTTTCTCGCATTAACAAGTGCAATTAAAAACTTAATTAATTACGTTTGATATAACAATCGGTATTCATTTATAAAGGCTACCGGAATATTAACGCCGCATGCTCTTAATATCATTATTAATCAAAAAGTCCTATTTTTGTACTGAAAACTGTCGAAGAGAATTTTTCCCGTCGACACGCGATAAAAATGAAAGGGGCTCGATATTAAATTGGTATTATTAATTGCTGACTGTAGTGTGTTGTAGAGTCGAGAATTGTACAGGAGACCAAGATCCAAAGAATTGTGGTTGCAGCAAGTAATAGGGGTGCCATGGCGCAGTGACAGCAACTAGCGTATTATTTTGAAAATGTTACATTAGATCTGAGCTCTTACACTATATTTCAAAATTCTTTTAAAAATTGCTAATTTGCCTGCACTTACTTCCTGCTATTTTGGCCAATCAATTTCATTCAAAACAGTTCAGCAATTTCACGGTTGACGTCAAACTAACAGAATGACGTTCCCACTTATAATAATAAAAAAACCAACTATAGGTAATTATAGTCGTAATATAAAAAACTAGCAGCGCCCCGCGGTTTTACTCGCGAGGGCACAATGCGTAGAAATATTCCCGTTCCCGTAGATATTTCGAGATGAATAATCTTCTTGTTGAATGTGGCTATCCATTACAAAAAGAATTATTGAAATCGGATTGGTAGTTTCTGATATAGCGCGTTCAAACAAACAAACTCTTCAGCTTTATATACATACGTATAGATTCCCAAGCATCTGTAGATACATCAAGGTTCCATCGATAAAAAAAAACTTAAAACTGAACCCACTACACAGAATGTATTCAAGTAATCCGGGCCTATCATTCACAACGGTCGCACTCTCGCGTCGATTTATAAGCCCAATTACTCAGAGACGCGTGCAACGACGACAGCGACAAATCGTTACGACAAATCGCAACGACTCCCGGTCGCACGTGGGTGACTACATGCGACTCACTAATGATATACATAGTACAAATTGAACGGGATTAATGGCATTAATCAGTCAATCATTAATTTGATAATTGGTTTGGAGTAAAAAAATTAATTGATTTATTGGTAGTGTTGTTTTGCGGTTGACAAAAGTTTTTACCTGTAACGGTACCTTGTTCTTATTTTTATTGTTAAGTATAGTGGCTAACTTAACGATGGATAAATAAGAAAGATTGAGTAGGTTAGTGGTCAACCTTGGTATTGGAGGTTTTAGACCGCCTCAAGGCCTCCGACATGGTCTATCGATTGAAACAGGACCAACAATATTACTCACGCTTCGTTCGAAGCACGGTAGCGAACAGATAGAAATGCTACTATCGGCCACCCATTAAGTAGGGGCCGAACTACACGTTGCTTTACAATCGCAAATCTTTAAACTACGCCATGATGGTTTTTGGGATGAATACTTAGATCCCTCCCAAATTATTTATGAACTTTGATTGGGTAGTAACTATCTAATGTGTCACACGTATAAGAAATCAATGTTGATATAAATTAATGAAACTCTACAAAACACTCAAATTATAAGTAGCTCAAACTCTCCCCCGCTTCTTTTCACTAAGTCGTGCTTAAAATATCTAATAATGTATTTAAAACACCACCAATCCATTAGCCTCCCCGACCTAGGCGTAATCTAAAGCTTATGTTACAACATGTTTTTGTTTTCAAACTCATTTAATGGACTGGCTGCAAACTTCACAGACTTGTAGAAAAAACCAAAGGTCTGATTTAAAACAATACATATTTAAAAGTTAATAAATATACATCCAAACTAAGTTCATCTCTTAATTTCCGAATTTAATAAACTTAATGAACTTAATAAACCGAAGGGGACAATTTGTGTATATAAACTTTCCTGAAAATCCAGCAGGTTATTGAAGATGCTACTCTATCTTTTACCTCCTTTCTTCACATGTAACTAGAGCGAGACAGATGACGTTAGGGAAGAGAAACGAAAACATGTTTTCGCTAGACCCGGGAATTGAACCCGACACCTCAGGCTTGACAGGCAAGTGCACATACACTAGACCACCGAGGCATCTTAAGAGGTATATTATAGTACCTACCTACGTACATTTCCTACATATTCTTAATTCAATATTCACAGCCTATACATTAATAACAGTGTGAAGTACAGCTATTTCTAATTACCTTTCGCAAATTAAGAGTCGCCGATGATTAAACACGACACAGATCATACGCGAGTATGTGTGAAATTGCTTTTCCATGTAATCAAAGAACAAATTAACATAATTATGGTGTATACGCGAACCCATTAATTGGATTCTAATTGGACTCGATTTGTTATAGATTATTAATTGCATTGTAACGTCATTTGCATATAATTTCATAGGCTTATACTCGTATAAGTACGTAGGGATCTTCTATCAGATCTATGTGATGATATGTACGAGTATAATATGATTGGTTGATACCGAACATAACTTACCTGTGGTACAAGTCATCTTTAATTTTATTCAATGAATATTTATGTTCAGCCTATCCTACTAATATTATAAATGCGAAAGTTTGTGAGAATGTATGTATGAATGTATGTTTGTTACTCTTTCACGTAAAAACTACTGGATGGATTTGGACGAAACTTTACAATAATATAGGTTATACATCAGAATAACACATGGGATACATTTTATCCCGAAATTCCCGCGGGAATGGGTACGAAGCGGCTAACACCGCGGGGTGCGACTACGAGTTTGATTTGTATTTGATTTGTAGGTAACGTTAAAAACCACATAATCAAATCACTTCACGATCCAGTTGCGTGAATCAATCTGTTCAATAATTTAAAACAAATAATAATCACCAAAGACCTTGTATTTAAAGACTAGTAGTGCTCTGCGGTTTTATCTATCCGTCGTTGATCTGTCGGGATGAAAAGTTGTACAAGTATATCTAGAAACTAATTCCTCATTGTGGCTATATTTCAAAATAGTTCAATTTAAAACGACTAGGTAGTCTACGGAATCTATGGAACTATAGATTAGCGCGTTCAAACAAACAAACTTTATCTTTATTTTATACTAGTATACATTATAGGGCAAATCAAATATCAAATTATATACATTTCAAATTACTCCAATACTAAATTATCCTGCAATACAAAGATATTCCATAATAACTACTAAGGTAGCTAGAGCTACTTAATCATTATTTGTCCAGAGTATATTCCTTCGTTTATATTCAAAGCTCGCTTGCCTACTAGTTGCTTATTACGACTAATTATCTTCCCATATAACCTTAGGGAGTAAGCGCATACGTTCATTTGATCATAGTTAAGATAGTGCGGCCTCTCGACGCAATATTTAAAATCAGATTTGTTAAATAACATATTTACTAAGAGATTTTCTTAAGCTGAACGTGACTGGACGATAAAGATTATGTTAGATAGAATTAACAAGTAGATTACTTTAATTAAGTTACTGAAAATATTGTTCTGGTTAAATCAATATTTTATGATTTCGTTGTATTTCTTGAACCAATTATGTTCGCTTTTATCGTTCCAAAAGTCTGTATTTTAAGTAAAGTTGTATCTCGAACTTTACCACGCAAATATGCTATTTGACTCTAAAATTCTCAGTGTAAAAAATACATTTATTTATTTAAATTGTGATCATAAATCAAATAAACAATTACAGCTGAAACATTAATTAAAAATTGTATTTACATATAAATATCTTCGGTTTGTTAAGACGATAGTAAAACTTATTTGATTAAATGTCCTATACGGCGGGAAACAAGATAAAAACGTAATAAAAACGACCAAGTTTATTTGCAAAATTAATTGCGAACTAACTTTTATAGTCTTTAAATTATATATCAATTTTTCGACTAATTTAAACAAAACGTTCGTTGATTGAAGAAAAATAGTTTTTATTGCGATATAAAAATCTTTATACGTTGAGCCCCTTCCAGTGGGAATTTCGAACTGAATATAAGCATATAACCTTCCCGTTGAATATGGCTATCCATTACAAAAATAATTATTCGAACGAATATTGAGGCGTTTCTGAATTTTTGGAGAAATTATTACTTATGTCTCTAATAAAACTGTCTTAGTTAGTCTATGTATTTCTTTAGCCTATAAAAAAGTATTTTAATTGCCTTGTCTCTAGTGAACACTTCTTCATAAGTTTTCATAGACCACAAGCCTGCCTAACCACAGTCTCAAACACAGTGTGTCAGACTCTTAAATAGCTTTATTTGTTATCAAATACGCAAAAGTCTATCATGTTAAACAAACCAACGATAACATTTGAGTTATTACCTAATAAAATTTAACACACTTGCATTTTATTTTTATTGGACATAAATGTCTATAAGAACGTTAAGAGAACATATCTGGCGGCGAATTAATTTAAATATTCATTTGTTAGTAACCGGATAAAGATGGATGTCTTGAGCCCGTTACCCGAGGTTGAATGGTATCGGTCGTAAAGGAGCGTATACACTGGAGGGTAATGAATTGTCTTTAAAGAAGAATGTTATAAGTAAACTAGTATTGACGCAATATTTTTGTACTACTGCTAATGGACTGCTGAACAAAACTGTACAGCAACAGAAAAAACACGATAGTTGCAGATGTAGGTAAATGTAGTAACTATATAATTTTTCAATGTGTTATTCACCTTACCTTTGCTGTGATAGGCTTTAATATGTATATGTTAAGCATATATAAAAGTTTTAACATATCTGTTATGGTTATAAAAAAAGTTAAAATACATTTTGACATTTCAACAATACGATATTTAATGGCAGTAATGGCATTAAAAACAGGAATTTTCTCATTTACCTTATAAAAGAAATTGAAGATTAATTTAATAAAAATAATGTAAATTAATTCACAACGGAACTTAAAAACTTTTTGTAACCATGTAGCCAACTCTTAACTCCGTTTAGTCGATGGTCTAAAGAAGATAGATCACATTTAGGTCGATTTATATCAATTCGTGAGCGATCCCTTCCAGTCGCCATCCTTTACCGACACGTCGAAATTCCGTCAATCGGATGCCCTTATGGTTTTACGAGTAGGACCATTGTAGACTGTAGCCTAGACGGGTTTTAGACTGGCTTGTTTGAGGAAGTTAAGTTTGTGGAGTCTGCTAGATAAGCAATTATACTGACAACTTCTTCTTCTTCTTCGAGTGGATGGTCAACCTGGCCAATCCTGGTGTCAGTTATTGACAACTAAAAGTTTAACAAGAGTTACTGTAGTCGGTACAATTTTTTAGACAAAATATAATTTCGTGATCGCTACTTCATAGATTTTCCTTAAACAACAGGACTGAGATCCATGCCAGGACAAAGGTTAGTTCTTTCTCTTAAAAGAGATGTTTTTTTTTTAAATAAACTGTACGTATAATCTATTACTACGCGTATATGAGTGTAGTAAATACTCCGGAACAAATTCACTCACGGTTAATTAGACCCATGCTGAACTCTAAACTTTTATTATTTTATTTATTATATTTATTTATTTAGTCGCGCGCCGCCAACTACTATCTGCACATATTGCTGACTCCTGGCCGGACGGGAATCTAACCCGCAACCGTCGACGCACTAAGCGTTCTGACATGCTACTGTGCCAATGGGCTTATGTGAAATGTAGTAACATAAAAACTGGTTCTTCGACGTTCGTCCGTAGTGCTGACTGAGTGCTGCCAGAAGTCAGTCTAAACTGTTTGTAGGGTCTGTACAGGCTTTTAGATACCACAACACCTATACAAAGCTACTGGATAGTCAAAGATTCACGATGGCGATAGATAGCTCAGTAGATTCAGACAAAGTGTTTCTATTTAAATGAAGGACTAATGATGTGCTTCTATCGTATCATCATTATCGTTCCGTGATTTAAGCGGCGTTGGCATTGAACGAGCAATGTTCCAACAAAGTGCTAGTTATTTTCCTTGGTTTAAAAACTGATTTTAGAACAAAAAACATATGTATAACAAGCAGCGCTGTGCGGTTTTTTCCCGCTTTGTGGCCGTTCCCGTTGGAATTTCAGGATGAAAAATAGCCTGGGACCTTTCCGTTGAATGTGGCTATCCATTACAAAAAGAATTATTCAAATCGGATTAGTAGTTTTTGAGATTAGCCTTTACAAACTAAGTATAAAGAGGTAATGTTTCTAGATTACCTCTTTATAATATCAGTATAGATGAAAAAACAAAAAAGAACACAGACTCAACATCACCACATTCATCACTTTCACTCTAGTATTTATCTTATTATATTTCCTTCCAAAATAAAGAAAGAAACGAGAAATAAGTAGGCAAATAACAAAATCATATTATAAGGTAAAACGTGTAATCTACATAGGCCTCATATACTCGTAGGCAATGTGAAGTGCGAAGTGTTGTCGGACGTACAAATGGCGCTCGCATTGGAACGTGAGTCGCACCACTTTGCCAAATGCTCCCTGGATCCGGATTTGCTTGCCTATCCCGGATATAGACGGGAGACAATCACACCGACACGTAACATGTGCGGTATATCTGACAACAAACAACATCTCACAACCATAACTCTTTTTCACACAGCACATGGAACTTTTAAAACATGGGACTTGAGGTAAGTCTTTTACAGACTACCTTGCCACCAGAGTTAGAATGCATTTCACAAAAGTGGAGTGGTGCTAAGCCAAGTTCAATCCAATCAATTTTTACGAAAAGATTTTGACAATATCAAAGCGTTGTTGTGTGATAATGTGATGTTGTGGTGGCGTTTATGGATTAGGCAGTAGGCATGCAAATATTCTATCGCTCTCGTATTCTACTTCTGGAGGGAAACAGTTGGCTAATTTAGTTTTAGCAGAGCATTATAGTTTTACTTCCTGTACACCCATTAAAATAAATACAACTACTATAGGAATAAATGATGATTGCATGTTCACACAAAAACACACCTCCACGTTATAACCTTCGAAAGGAATTCTGTTTTTAATTGCAAACACATGCATTTTTGCGGGGCATTATCTACAAAGGAAAAATGCAAATGAAATAACATTATTTCGTTGTAACATTGTACAGTATGCGCTGCGATTATGAAAACGTTAGGAAGGGTTAATAATTTATTAAGAATTGCATAGGGTAATAGGTTAGTGGGAACCATTATAATAACTTTAAACCGTTAAATAGGTACTTAATAGAACCATTAGGATATAATTGTTTCATATATCATCAATCTGAAAAGGGTTAATTAAAATCATTTAATAGATCGTAACGTAATTACCACTTTTGTAGTTAAGATTGACATAAAAGCATATTTATAGCTGAGTAAAATATTTTATTATTGATACGTTCAGTCTAAAGGTTCACTGTATCTTCAGTGAGATGAGAGGCCTTTGCCGTTCAGTGGTACACTACAGGCTTATACATTTGTCGTCTCACATGTATTGTGACACTGCCGAGCAAATGCCTCACTTAAATGTCAAGGATATATTTGGTAACGGTGTAACAGAGGGAATCCCACATCTTACAGGATTCAGAAAGTCGCATTGTATGACTCACTAAAGTTTACTAGTAGGTAGATACCAAGAGGAACTCTAACTCGGTTTTATTTGTATTTAATGAAATATATTGTTGACTTCTCTCGGCTGAGATCAGTAGCTCTTGTTAGGCGTAGATATTATGCGAGATTACAAGATGCATGTATGTGAATTTTGAGGACTGGGCTAGGTTGCAGCTGAAGTCTTGCTTAATGTTAAGGGTGCTTTAAGCATAACTTCTTATTATACTTTTTAAACTCACACGATTTGCACTCATTATACTAAATGAAACGGGTCAGTATCGCGTTGGATAATTTAACGTATTATAATAAAATACGTACCCGACGTTTCGAGCGGATTACACCGCTCGTGGTCACGGGATAACTGGCTGGAGAGGCGAATGTTCACTGCGTACACAATATTGTTTTTTTTTTTTGTTTTTTCCAATTACCCGCACAAACTACCCGCACTTAATGTTTATCACCAAATTGTTAGTCATTAAGTTGGCGACACACCACGCTCACTACATCCGAATTTTCGGTCAATTTTACGTGTTGCCTACGACCATTAATTACCGGATTCCACATGGATGAGAGCTTAAAACCACTTTCCCGGTTGAAATTCGAGTGTTTTTTGATTTCCACCGCTTCACGAACAATCCTGGAGTAATAATGTCGTTCCGTGGAAAGAATTTTCGGCGCATGCAACTCAATCCAGTGGTTTGGTCCTGATGATAATAAATGGTCGGCAATCGCGGACTTTTCGACCTGGCGGTTTTTGACCGCTGCGATATGTTCTCTGACCCTCTCCGCTATCGTGCGCTTGGTCTGTCCAATGTATGAACTACCGCAGCTACAGTCAATTTTATAGACGCCTGGAGTCTGGTAAGGGATCGTGTCCTTCGGTGACCTCACTTGCTGTGCCATTTTCGACAAAGGAGTAAAAATGGTGTCTATGGAATACGATTTTAAAATCGAACCAATCTTGTCTGTTACTCCTTTGATATATGGCAAAAAAGCGGGCTGCCTGACAACACTCGTTATCCTTCCCTTAGATTTCCTCCTCGAATGTGGTCTCCCAACGCTGTATCCATTGTTCTTCATAACCTTTCTCACGTGAGCTAGTTCCTCATCTAAAAACTCCGGGTCACATAACGCGTAAGCCCTGTTTATTAGAGAAGTCTGCACGGAGCGAAGGTGTCGGGGATGATGATGAGAAGACGCGTTGAGGTACTTGTCGGTGTGTGTGGGTTTTCTATAGACGGTGTGTTTTAGGGATCCATCTGGTTGCACCATAATCTTGACATCCAAGAAGGGCAAAGTTCTGTCTCTCTCAACCTCATAGGTGAAGTTGAGGTTAGTGTGAATGCCATTTAAATGTATAAGAAACTGTTCGATTTCCGGTATGTTACCTTTCATGACACAAAATACATCATCGACAAAACGTTTCCATAGTCGCACTCCATATGCCTGGAAATTTATCAGCGTTTCGACGTGTTCCATCCAAATATTGGCCATGACCGGTGCCAAAGGGCTACCCATAGCAACACCATCGATTTGGAGGTAGTATTTGCCTTTATATAGAAGATAACTCCCCTCTAAACAGTTTCGTATAATTGTCATGTACCCTTCTGGCATGTTATTGTCTGCAAGTTTTTCCCTGATGACATCTAAGCAGTCTCCGACCGGAACATTGGTGAAAAGGGACTCCACATCAAAACTCACCATGACCTGTGATGGTTCCAGTTTGAAACTGTCCAGGATCTCGACAAAATGGCGCGAATCCTTCACAAAAGACGAAGTAGTTCCCACGAGAGGCTGCAGCACTGACGCAACGTGTTTGGCCAAGTAGTAACTGGGTGAGTCAATCTGACTCACTATTGGTCTCAGTGGAACGTTGGTTTTATGTACCTTTGGCAGTCCATATAGTTTCGGCGGTTGCACAATTTTCGGCTTGTACAGGTACTGAAACTCCTCCTCTGTAAAAAGATTCTGATTGTCCCTAATGACAGCACGCACCCTCTTTGTGACTCTCGCAGTCGGGTTGTATGATACTGGTTTGTAAACTTTACCGTCATTCAATAGTGCCTGCATTTTACAGTCATAGTCCTTCGAGTTCATGACGACGGTGGCGTTACCTTTATCGGCCTTAAGAACAAGGACGTCTTCGTTATCTCTCAAGATCTTAAGTGCTGAACGCTCTTCCGCCGTAATATTACTCTTTGGTACCTTAGATTTCCGTAGGCTGACTGCTACATCCTGCCTAAGGGTATCAGCGTCGGCAGCGGGTACTTTGTTCCGGATTATGGCCTCTTCTATGCTGCTAATGACGGTTTCGTAAGGTATCTTTTTGGGGGTAGTAGCAAAATTTAACCCTTTTGATAAAACCCTATGAGTCACAGTGTCCAGGTCTGTATCCGAGATGTTAATTACACTGTTGCTTTGCTCAGACGGTATCCTCGATTTGTTACTTCGTTTTAATAACCTGTCGAACTTCCGGTCATGTCTTCTTTCACTTGTTTCGAAAATACGACTCACTTGCTCGAACGTTATTCGGTCACAAAAATCAAAGTCATCGCGAGACAACACCGCACTACACTCACAATGCAATTGGAACAAACTACGCTGTACACCGTCCAGCTCACAATAATTGTTACGGATAATCTGTTTTAACAGTCGAACACTCGCATGCCGTAGAATTTCACTCGAATGTGCAATGTCACTACGTGGTTTTATACGAACACATGTAGGTAATAAGTCCCAATCGCGACATTTTGTTAAAAATGTCAACGATGTTTCCAAGCACACTTTTTTCCTTCGAAGAAATTCAAGTTGACGAATTTTATTTGCAATTTCCGGCCCGTATCGGTTTGCTAATATACTTTTTAAACTCACACGATTTGCACTCATTATACTAAATGAAACGGGTCAGTATCGCGTTGGATAATTTAACGTATTATAATAAAATACGTACCCGACGTTTCGAGCGGATTACACCGCTCGTGGTCACGGGATAACTGGCTGGAGAGGCGAATGTTCACTGCGTACACAATATTGTTTTTTTTTTTTTTTGTTTAGCAGCATAGAAGAGGCCATAATCCGGAACAAAGTACCCGCTGCCGACGCTGATACCCTTAGGCAGGATGTAGCAGTCAGCCTACGGAAATCTAAGGTACCAAAGAGTAATATTACGGCGGAAGAGCGTTCAGCACTTAAGATCTTGAGAGATAACGAAGACGTCCTTGTTCTTAAGGCCGATAAAGGTAACGCCACCGTCGTCATGAACTCGAAGGACTATGACTGTAAAATGCAGGCACTATTGAATGACGGTAAAGTTTACAAACCAGTATCATACAACCCGACTGCGAGAGTCACAAAGAGGGTGCGTGCTGTCATTAGGGACAATCAGAATCTTTTTACAGAGGAGGAGTTTCAGTACCTGTACAAGCCGAAAATTGTGCAACCGCCGAAACTATATGGACTGCCAAAGGTACATAAAACCAACGTTCCACTGAGACCAATAGTGAGTCAGATTGACTCACCCAGTTACTACTTGGCCAAACACGTTGCGTCAGTGCTGCAGCCTCTCGTGGGAACTACTTCGTCTTTTGTGAAGGATTCGCGCCATTTTGTCGAGATCCTGGACAGTTTCAAACTGGAACCATCACAGGTCATGGTGAGTTTTGATGTGGAGTCCCTTTTCACCAATGTTCCGGTCGGAGACTGCTTAGATGTCATCAGGGAAAAACTTGCAGACAATAACATGCCAGAAGGGTACATGACAATTATACGAAACTGTTTAGAGGGGAGTTATCTTCTATATAAAGGCAAATACTACCTCCAAATCGATGGTGTTGCTATGGGTAGCCCTTTGGCACCGGTCATGGCCAATATTTGGATGGAACACGTCGAAACGCTGATAAATTTCCAGGCATATGGAGTGCGACTATGGAAACGTTTTGTCGATGATGTATTTTGTGTCATGAAAGGTAACATACCGGAAATCGAACAGTTTCTTATACATTTAAATGGCATTCACACTAACCTCAACTTCACCTATGAGGTTGAGAGAGACAGAACTTTGCCCTTCTTGGATGTCAAGATTATGGTGCAACCAGATGGATCCCTAAAACACACCGTCTATAGAAAACCCACACACACCGACAAGTACCTCAACGCGTCTTCTCATCATCATCCCCGACACCTTCGCTCCGTGCAGACTTCTCTAATAAACAGGGCTTACGCGTTATGTGACCCGGAGTTTTTAGATGAGGAACTAGCTCACGTGAGAAAGGTTATGAAGAACAATGGATACAGCGTTGGGAGACCACATTCGAGGAGGAAATCTAAGGGAAGGATAACGAGTGTTGTCAGGCAGCCCGCTTTTTTGCCATATATCAAAGGAGTAACAGACAAGATTGGTTCGATTTTAAAATCGTATTCCATAGACACCATTTTTACTCCTTTGTCGAAAATGGCACAGCAAGTGAGGTCACCGAAGGACACGATCCCTTACCAGACTCCAGGCGTCTATAAAATTGACTGTAGCTGCGGTAGTTCATACATTGGACAGACCAAGCGCACGATAGCGGAGAGGGTCAGAGAACATATCGCAGCGGTCAAAAACCGCCAGGTCGAAAAGTCCGCGATTGCCGACCATTTATTATCATCAGGACCAAACCACTGGATTGAGTTGCATGCGCCGAAAATTCTTTCCACGGAACGACATTATTACTCCAGGATTGTTCGTGAAGCGGTGGAAATCAAAAAACACTCGAATTTCAACCGGGAAAGTGGTTTTAAGCTCTCATCCATGTGGAATCCGGTAATTAATGGTCGTAGGCAACACGTAAAATTGACCGAAAATTCGGATGTAGTGAGCGTGGTGTGTCGCCAACTTAATGACTAACAATTTGGTGATAAACATTAAGTGCGGGTAGTTTGTGCGGGTAATTGGAAAAAACAAAAAAAAAAAACAATATTGTGTACGCAGTGAACATTCGCCTCTCCAGCCAGTTATCCCGTGACCACGAGCGGTGTAATCCGCTCGAAACGTCGGGTACGTATTTTATTATAATACGTTAAATTATCCAACGCGATACTGACCCGTTTCATTTAGTATAATAACTTCTTATTGTAATGATATTTCAAGAGGCTTTGGCCTAGCCTAGGGAGATCTTTCGCTAGAGAGCTATATCTTATAAAATGATTTTAGACCTCACAATCAATCAAAAATGAATTTATGCCAAAACCCTTTTTCGACGAACAATGCATGTCTTTGTTAGACACATAAGAATTTACAACAAGAGTACATAATTAATAAGTCGACTTAAAAGGATGAACATTAACAGTATGATCATAAATTATTTATTATTAACTTAACAAACCCTAATAAACATTAACAGCTACACGCATTAATAAAGGCGAGTCATAATCGAATGATTATAACGAACATAATCGATTTAACTTTGAATTCTGGGAAGGTTTTCAAAGGGCAATAAATATGCTTGGGCTAAATATTCGGCAGGCAAAAAGACTGGAACGAATATTTACTTGCTGTGCTGTGCTCTTCGCATAAGTGCAGTTACATGTACCCTGTCAAATAGTCTCTATTTACAGCCTTTTCTTAAAACAATTTAAACTAAACAGTATTAAAAATGTCGTAACATAAAAGTTTACTTTCATTGTTTCGCTTTCGTTAAGGAGATTCTAATTTATTGTATGTTGGCAGAGAATTTATTAACGTTACGCCAGATAATGAGCACTAATTAATTACGTATTGGTCACCCGTTTAGTTTAAAAGCTTGTAAAATTATACATTGTTCTTACGTACATTCTCATACATGTATTTTCCATTCTATAAAGTTAGAGACACTTCTTTTTATTCAATATAATTTACATTGCTAAACGTTAATATAATTAAAACAGGCTAACAAAATACTAGACTTTATACGAAATAAAACAAAGGAAGAACACGATAAAAGTACATTAAAGGGAAGTTAAACGTTCTCTGCAATCCGAAATTACCCCCAACCTGGATATTTATTTTTAAATTCCACTCGTTTTCAGAGACCGCTTTGTTTTACATTTGTGTCACGTAGACAAGAGCATATGTCTTCGGGAACAGTTTTAAAACCGATATGTTGGTGTAACCAAAGAATGCACTCAGCAGCGCAGTTGGCACAGTCTAAATTAATCAGTAGGACAACTTATGAATTCACATTCAGTAGTTATAATTATTATAATAAGTAGTTCTTTACTAATTAAATTTTTAATTAAAATTATATATTTTATTTATTTTGTTAGATTATTTTAATAATAATTTATGTAACTTGATTACAATCAAATCAGTATAAACTTATAATATAAATTATTACTTAAGTAAACATTCAAGCAGGATACTCCATTTAAGCTCTTTTAATATTCAAATTAAAAAACCTATTGCGAACATATTTGTCATTTCACATCAATTCGCTCCACACACAAATATGGTTATACATATTGAAATAAATTGTTTAAATATTGATTTAGATCTCATATTATAATAATGAGTTTCCAAACTAGTTCAACCAGATCGAAAAAATAACAAAAAGGTCATTATTTAAATTTTATTGGCTACTGGTGTTCCATTTATAAGAAATAACATAAAAATAGCATTAAATTTTATACATAGATTTTTACTCCAGATTAGTTGAATTTGCCATAGAGAAATTGGGTCCGATAGACAATCATTATGTCATTTTGACGGTAGACCACTGAATAGAAATGTAAAATAATTACCACTTGTCTAGAGGGCTGCTCTTTGACAACTCTTATTTGCTGACTCATTTACTAAATTTAGAAATGTTTATATGTGTGGGTTTATGTTTGCATGTGTCTGTTTGTGTTTATGGGTTTGTGTATAAATTATACAGTATCTGTTTCGGGCGTAGCTCCAATATCGATTTTGATTTTTGATAAAAACGAATAGCGAAAAGTGTCCAAAAATTACGACAGTAGTTGAAATTCTTGCTTTTGGTGTCTGATTTGTTTGTTTATTAAAATTATAACGTCAGTTTCCCTACTGTATTACTTACACTATTTCATAGAGTATGAATTGAAACAGACAAGCGGTTCACTTCTCTGAACGAATTGGACACTTCTAAACACTCGCGCATTCTTTATTGTGCTAGTTCTAAGTGTTCTTTTAGTAACAGGCTGTATCATTTTACATCAAACTGCACATGTTTCTAATATTTCATTGCATTTGAAAAACTAGGTACATTGAAAATAATAGATTGGACTCTATTTTGAGTGAGTGATGATTGTATAAGTTCAAACTATACTATCATATGATTTTTTCTGATATAAACTTTTAGAGATGCGCCGAATAGTATACTGGTTTATTTTTTATCGAGTAATAAATTATCTAGTTTGTACTCATCATCATCATCTTACTAACTGAAAACCAGCGCTGTGCGGGTTCTGTCCCGTACAGCAACAGCCGAGTTACAGCCTTTTGTCGAATTCTCTATGTTTTTAATTTCCGTTCTGATATTTAAGTTTTGATTATGACAATAAATTTATTTTATTTTTATTTTATTTTTTTATTTTATCTTCATCATCATCATGTCACCGTAGGACGTCCACTGTTGGACATAGACTATTTTGTACTTATAATATGCAAAAATTTTCACACTGTATATTTTCTTAAAATTAAGGTTGTATTTAAAATGCAGTTAACGTCAAACAGATTGATCAAATTAAAAAGCTGTCGTACATCAATTACAGATACTTTATTGTCGCACAACAATTAAAGATCCAATACTTTTTCTGTCAATTTAACCTTTTCTGTTTACACTTACGAATTACGACACGAACGTGCAACATCGAGACATCAAAATTACTCACAAAAACCAAAGAAATTCGATGAAGCACTTATAGAGCTTTGTTGTTAAAGTAAAAACAACAAACAAAGACCATGTTCCTATTACTCGATTTAAGAGTGACTATAAAACGCTAAAAAAGCTAATTGTTACAAAGGAGGCCACCCAAGCAGATGAATTTTGGAACGCGAGTTTTATGTAACACGTTGCAAATTGGTGCAGGCCGTTTGTTTCGCGTGCCCTCGGCCTGGGCAGGCCCAAGTCTTCCCAGAAGGCGACCCAGCGCCCATAGCACACAGCTCAAAGACATTTTTTGTTCAAAACGAAACGTAGAAAGTATTAACAACGACTGAACGACATGAATTTTTCCCCGAATGGTAGGAATTTAAATTCCTCTAGCTACTTACGATCGCGTGTGGTCTAATTATGAATACGGTACAACGTTGCTAACTTTTTACGGTCTCTTGGAAACTTCAGTTACTCTGTGAAAATAGAATAAAACTGTTACGGATAAAGGAAAAACTTCAAGACCTGTAAGCCGCGATAGCCTACTTCTCAAATCCATTACTTTGACTTTTATGTGCCGCTACAGGAACGTTCACTTTGCTTACCGCGTTTTTAAATTTATTATACAACTAGCAGCGCCCCGCGGTTTTACCCGCGTTGTGCCCGTCCCCGTGGGAATTTCGGGATTTTTTTTACATAAAAACCATCCTCTTGAATCACTCTACCTATTACAAAAAACCGCATCAAAATCCGTTGCGTAATTTTAAAGATTTAAGCATACAGACAGACAAACAGACAGACACGAAAAAGAGACGACTTTATTTTATACTATGTAATGAAGCTTAGTCTGTTTTTTGATCACGCTAAAATGGTTTTTTGTATTTCTTTTAGCAGTTATTGCATATTATTCACTCTTTGTCGGAATAAAAATTTATGATTTTCAATCTTCTAATATGGTAACTCATTTGAATATTTATCGTTAAATTTATTTTAGTCCTGTCTTTATTACTATTCTTCGATTGTGAAATATAATGCGTTAAGAGTGTTAAATATTCTTATGTCTTAGACAAAAATGCTGTCTAAAGTTCCGCAAAAATGGAAAGACAGAACAAGTTCTATAGAACCGTAAAATGGAGGGACATTAATATAAATTCGATTAATAGAAAAGATAAGTTTTAACTGGTCTCATAACACCCAATTAACGACGAATTTGTTATTCAAATACAAAGTGAACGACACTTTAAGTATAACTATGATTATTCTAAATCACTCCCATTTCATTATTAAAGAAAAATTAGCAATAACTCAATACAACGGTAGCTTAATTACGTAACACGTATTTAACAAGCCGATTAAACGGCTAATATATTAAGTGTTAAGCTCTTAAAAGTTGCATTAATTAAACAGTTTAAGACATGAAGGTGTTCTCAATAAAGTGACATTGAAAAATGCACATCAGACCTAATTAAATATTACCGTTAATGGTACAGTAATTTTGTCAATTATTTCACTGTACATATCTCAGTAGGGTACTAAATAAATTAAGAAGTGCTTATAACTCAAAAGTCTTATAGCGTAGAGGCATATACACTTATACACTAATTTCGAGGACCTGGATTCAATTCCTGGTCAAGTGAAGCATTTTTGAGTTATGCTAATCTTTGAGTTTCAAAGATGGCGCTCAAAATGTCTCGAATATCCATTATCCACAGTTAGCACCTAATGTGTTGATATTACAATAGAAATGAGATACTATTTATGTAAATGATCCCAAAGTATTCCTATATACGGTTTCTCTAGACTATTCAATTGCTATATACCTATACATATGTACCTATATGATTTCTCCTGACCTTTGCTTCGGTTCGTATCAAGGTGTTCAACGGAATAACGCTAATATAAGTAATATTGAGAACAATGAGCCATAAATATGCTTTCATATCAACGCATAATGCTATCCCATACGAAATAAAAGGTTTCTTTTTAACAATATACGGTTCGAAACCACTTATTTGCATAATTTTGTACACTATTTATTCATATTACAATGAAACTCAATGTTTTAAACTTTACAAAGTATATTTGTCTTCAATAAAACCAGTCGTGAACATTTTGAAATTTGGTTTGTTCCAAAGATTTGTTAAAGTAAACATTTACAGCAAACACTTGAGAATGGAGTGCTTTTCAAATTTCCTTACAGAAACATCTTGATCAGAACTCTTGTGGAAAACAAACAGAACTGAATATAACTGGTTCGGGTAAAAATAACAATAAACCTCAATAAACATAGTATTGGTACACGTGACTGCTTCTGTCTTCCTGTCACGGACATGTTCAATTATTACTGACATTACAGGTGCCTCGCATAAGGCACTTGTTACATGAATAATAAACGCAAGAAAACGCCGTGAAAACAGCGCACTGCAAGCGTTGCATCACAATAGTTAAAGTGTAACAACTATGTTAGGTTATGCGTTGACAATGTTCATTGTGCCGTAGTAGCTGTTCTCCGCTAAGAATTTTAATATTCTCCAGTCTCCGAGATAGAACCTTCATCTTCGCAGTGAGACAGTTTGCACTACACGAAATTCTTTAAAAATTCATGCCGGTTATTCACCCGGTTGCTCCAAGCGGGAATGGAACTAGCGCAATGGTTTTTGTTTGCTTTATTCCATTCACCTCCGGGGTTGTTTGTAGTACGGAAGTGCCTTATTCCCGTGGCCGTAGAGTTGTTAATTATTGATAATATTATCAAAGGTTTTCGTATAGAATTTCAATGAATTTTCCGCTGAAATCTAGGTATTATGCTGCCTTATTGACGTGAGTTGTGAGACATTACCATAAACAGAGTAAGTAACAATGAAGACCTAAATCCCAGAGGTTCTTACGCACACATTTACATATGAATATGATTCCTTTACGCGAATCGGCACGGCAGCCACTCCTTACCTCCATTTGATACACTAACAATGTTTATGACAGTTACTATTAATGAGTCACAGAATATAATGGGTGGATGTTGTTGCATACATTTAGAGGATTTCAATGAAGAGGATTATCATTTGTTTCTTTTACATAAATTATAGCAGAGTTTATTACTTGGGTTTACAACTACAAGTCCCTTCTGTCTTGAATAGTTTTTCTTTTATGGTACATTAGTCCTGTACAAAGTTTTATTCTCTACAGTCATATTTTTATATTATGTAAAGATGTCTTTTGTTCATGCTATTTGTCTTTTTAAAGCACATATAGAGAGTAAATTGCGCTTGGCGAGTAACAATAATTCATAATAATACTTCCAAAGTTAAATTGCCCTTAATTATTACTAAAAAAGACATTATTTGCGGTAATTTTTGTTCCTGAAAGTGTTTACACAAAAATTTCCAAG
Source organism: Cyclophora punctaria (assembly GCA_951394245.1). NCBI lineage: Eukaryota > Metazoa > Arthropoda > Insecta > Lepidoptera > Geometridae > Cyclophora > Cyclophora punctaria. The sequence continues at coordinate 7,276,741 of OX596177.1, forward strand.
CCACACGCGTTTAACAATTTTCCAAGCAATGTATTACATTTGCTTGCGGAAAATACTTTCACGGTAGCTTTTACTTAAAAAAATGTTTGTCAAATTGATTTATTTAGTGAACACGAGCTTTTTTAGTGTTAGTATTGTTTATACGGTCCTAAAATAAAACAATACTTTAGATCCGAAGATAAATTTAAATCGGTAAGATTGAACGAGTTTACAAGCTTTTTATTGAACTCGCTGTATAGCAACTTTCAAACTTGACTTGTTCAAACACAAACAAAGTAGTATCAAATGTCGGAACTCTCAGGAGCCCAACAAAGCGACTGGCCAAACCACTCATACACCTGATTCTATTACCACATTCAATAGTTCCATCAAATAAAAACTACAACCGTCAACATAAACTCAAAAACCTGACAAAATTCACTCATTCACAAATATTTCAGATATTTTAAAAAAGGCTTTGATTTCTATTCGAAATCAAATGTCAATAAACAAGTGTGTTTATTTCTTTTATAAATCGTATTGTGTTTCTATGGTTCTTGAGTTTCTACTTTTTGTTGTCGGTCAAGTTCACTCCATAAGGTCTCGTCCACAAACAAAACTTCGACGTAGGTGGACAAGTAAAAAGACGGACTGACTAATTAAAATCAAATAGCTTCTCTATTTAATGTATTCATTGTTGGGAGGTTGCATTGACCTTTTATTCCAGAATGACCTGTTTTGTCTACTGCCACGGATTGTGTAAAGACAGTGTTCAGCTTTTGATAGCAAGAAGGTTTGAAGATATTTTTACCTGAGTATAATGTCTTACTAGCAGCGCCCCGTCTTACTCGTGTTGCGCCGGGTCCCGCGGGAATTTCGGGATGAAAAATAGCCTAGAATTATTTAAATCGCATTGATAGTTTCTGGTATTAGTGAGTTCAACATTGAAAAAAAGCTAACAGTTCAGCTTTTTTATACTAGTCTAAATTATTATATCAGTATAGATCTTTGTAATATTTATACTGTCACTTAATTTGAAGAAAGAACTTGAAGAAAGAACTTTGCAGAAAAAACTTGTGAAGTGGTTACAAATTACAGCTAGGTAATTTGAAAAACTACGAGCTAGCGAGTTTTTTAACTTTTTCTACTGAAATAGGCACAGACACCTCACAGATTTTTAAGATATACCTTAACAAAATAGCCGCTTAAATAATATCTTAAACAGTTATGTTGTCTCTTTCAAAAACTTCCTCAAAACATACCATTCCTTTAGTAACATTGACTCCTTCAAAAGAAATCTCTATCTACATCCTTTTAGACAACAAGACAACAACAAGAAAATAAACCTATCTCCTCAAACTATAACATCAGTTCAACCAAATAACCAAACAAACTCCGTGTTAAACAGACTTGTAAACGGAATGGCAACCCTTCGGCCGCGGCTTGCTAACCCGCGGCATTTCTCACGAACTCTGTTTTTATTTTAATAAACAAATTAAGTGCACAGGTAAAATTAACTCTTCTTCGTGCACTGACGTTGAGACGTCGGAGTGACGTAGCCGACGATTACAACGGTTCGGAGGTTAATGCACTCACGATACTAACTACCAGTGAATCCTGTGTTTTGTTTACTTGTAATTGTTTTGATGGGATATTTTAATGAAGAGTTGTTGACATTGATAATATAATACACCCGGACAAATTCACACACGGTTAACTAGACTCAAACTAAGCTCAAAGCTTGTATTATGGAATCTAACTCACTGGCTACTACATATACATAAACAAATAGTTGAAAAGAATATATAATTGACACTCCAACGTTGTCGCCAAAAACTCCCGCAATCCCCGACACAGTAAGCGCTATTACTGCCACTGAAAGCTTCTTTCGTCAGAAATCGGAATATTGTATTATTTTTCTTTGACTTGTCGCGAATGCGTAATATCGTCCAAGAACCCAAAAACATACTTAGCGTTTTTGAATAAATCGTTTCTCCGTTCTAATAACTATTTTTAATTAAGGTAATATAGCATAGACAGAGTTTCACTACGAGTATTCCAATATTTATGACTTCAAATGAAATATTCACACATTAATACGAGTGTTACAAAGTATTAACAATTTAAACTTTAATATACGTTCATGGTTTCGTTCTGTATTGACCAAAGGGTAATATTTTGTACCCTCTATCAAATATTCAGTTGAAATCCGGCCCTTTATTATTTTGTTCCTAAAAACGTCATCGATATGAAATTTCAATCCACCCCATTTATTCAATAAACTTATCGAATAACGATATTGAGACAGCCACGAGAAATACATTAAATTTAGATTCTTGTCCTGTTTTCATTAAACACACACCCTCTAATGCTGCTAGAATAGGGAACCGATGGAGACGAATTATCATTTAAAAATTTGTTGGTGTAATAATGAGTAAAAGGTGCATGAAAGGAGCCTCCACGTGTGACGCACCACAACCGGTTGTGTGCGTCCGGCGCGCCCTGGGGGATCCTCGGGGACAGTGTAGTCGGTAACGCAGATTCGCTGATCCTTTCGCCACGAGATTCTCGACTCGAAAAGAAGAAGAAGAAGAAGTAAAAGGTAAAGTATTAGCCGTTATTGTTCTACTGCATGGCACAGTACAATGATGAGGTAAAGTGTCAAGGTAAATCACCTAATATATCTTAACTCGTAATATATTTTTTTAAACACATCTTTATACTACTATGAAACAATTTTCATTTTTTTCCTATTCATAAACAATATGATATCCAATGTTCTAAATCATAATAACTGTTTTTTTGGGCAAAGACAGTTGGGTAAATTTCCATTTGATATACATAATTGGTATCCCTAAACATTACTCTGCTATAACTCTAGTATAAAAAGAGTCTTATTATTAAACAAAAAAATCTCAATATTCCATAACAAGACTACTCTACACCTTTTCTGTTCCAACCGCACAACATGGCAGTTTAATAAAAGGGCGGGCGCCCGTATACCAACACAGCTAGATAACATCATAGACGTAAACACGTATAAAACGTTACCAATTGCCCGATACCCTTTCATACGAACACTTTGTCCAATAAGTTACTGGACCATTACGAATACAGCTTAAGTTGTGGTAAGTGACTTTATTACTATTGATATCGATATACAATTATCGAATACTGTTTGAAATCGATATTTTAATCGATTTTTGTTAGATTGTGTTTGTAATAATCTAATAATCACATTTGGGTTATAAGTGAGTACCTAACCAAACATAACAAAATATAAGTGCCTTCGACACAATAAATAAGGTTTTAGAACATTTAAGAATTTGCTTATGTTACAGAAATATACACACACAAACACATCATAAAAATGTTCAATAAAATTAACAGAGTTTGTTTCAAAACTAACTATGTTAATTTTGGTCAGATGTACTTCAGAGCACCTAACTAGGATTCCTAGCCGACTAGATCTATTATTAAAGGCAATTCAAACCCATTACATTATTACAAAGTTCCCGAAAACTTGATACCAATTAAATAGTAACTGAATAGTGGATCACTTGACTTTACCATAATATTGAGCGGAGAGCTTCCCCTATAGTTACCAATTCACCAATTCGAGCCAAACCACAGTAATGAAGGAACAAGTTTAATTGAATTGGTCGGAAGGGTGACAAGAATTCAAATTAAATGCAATTACGCTTAGTAACGCCTGAACAATATTTGAAAATAAATAATTGAAAAATTCAATTGTGACTGTTCTTTTTTTGATAATGGAAGTTTACATGGGAGAGGGTTGATGATTTTTATTCAGGTGTATTGTGTGCAATCAAAGTATATATTAAAAATGGTTAGACAGACATTTTGTCCGTCATATAGAAAGCCACTGAAGTAGTACTAAAAATACCTTATAATTTCTTCCGAGATTTTGTTTTCGTCTAACGCTATAAAAGAATATATAATTCATCGTACATCACACTATTTCCACAAATAATAATTTCGACTAAACTCAAAATGTCTTACCAATAAAAAACTCCTATCAATAAATATTTAAAAAACACTTCTGGCCCCACGAAGACAAATTAATAACCATCACTTATAAAAAAACATGCGGTAAATTACATTGCATAAAACAGTTTAATATTCAAAATAACGTCATGGCTCATTAAAATATAACATATTATTAACATTTAGGCTCGACACCCACTAAGACAAACCAAACAGAAGACACTTTATAACTCTTGACAAAGTTAGACCGAACCAATAAAAGATGTGCTAGCTAGTAAGTAAAGCTTCTATTGGTTGTTACGTCACAACTTTTCGATTTAGTGGAGAGCAAGTTTTACGATGGAATAGTCGCCGTCGACATACATTACGGGCTTATTATCGAAATCATTTATAATCCAAGTAGGAACGGAATACATGCTGTGACTACAATCAATTTATAGCGTTAGAACGAACAAATTGCGGGGCTCTCCGTATATGTCACTGTAGCGGTCGCGATGACTGCCATCTCTATTAGTTGGGGAATGTATCATATCTTTGTGATTTTGTTGTGAACCGACTTTACGAGTATTTAGTTGTGTTGTTGTTGGTCCCAGTTATTTAATATTTAGACCATTCCGAAGATAAAGATAGGTAGTTGATACTCTAAAAACTGCGATTTCGGGATTAGCCATTTACTTACCTTTTTGTGTTCTCGGTTAAATCAATGTAGTTAAGAACGTCGTTAAATAAATTAGATGGCAGATACATGACAAATATAGGTCTAGTCATGCCTACAATACTATGTAATAGTTTACATCCTCTATACTAGTATATAGAGGATTTTCACAACTAATTCATTAAAAAATCCTGTTTGCTACGTAGAAAAGAATAATACGGTATGTTAATAATAGGAATGTGCATATTTTTAAACTAGCAGCGCCCCGCGGTTTTACCCGCGTTGTACCCGTTCCCGTAGGAATTTCGGGATGAAAAATAGCCTATAACCTTCCCGTTGAATGTGGCTATCTATTACAAAAAGAATTATTCAAATCGGTTCAGTAGTTTCTGAGATTAGCGCGTTTAAACAAACAAACAAACAAAACAAACTCTTCAGCTTTATAATTAGTATAGTATAGATAATAATAAATAGTTATGCTATCTGTTTATATTTAAAATCAGTTTTGAAAAGATAGACTTAAAGAGCAGCTTGCACAACTCTTAAATCTATTTTAGTATCTAAATACGTTTAAGAATCAAAAATCGTTCGTTCTTGGTATTTAAATATTGAGCGAAATACACTCGAGAGCATAGAAATTGCACATAGAGGAATTTTCCTGCATTTTGATTTTGATAGTTGTTTTTTATTTAATTTAGGGTTGGTTAAGTTATATTTGCAATCAACCCTTCATAAAAAAAACAAGTGACAAAATCAAAATGCAGGAAAATTCCCCTATGTACGATTTCTATGCTCTCGAGTGTAGAACACTATTTAAAATGAACTTCATTTGTTAACTAAACATATTAAGGAGCATAATAAAATTAATAATGTGCAATCCGCCTTAGGTATTGTAAATATAAATGAATATATAACACAATACATATTAATGCTCTACCAATTGACTAATGTATTCAATTAATGACGTCAAGTGTTCATTGTACGATTCTCTTCGCCGTTGTCGGAATGACATGACGTGGACGGTCAAACGTCGATTATACGTCAACTTGACGTACGTCAGACTGTCACGTACGAATTAACGTCAGCCTGACACGGCTGAGTCATAATCTAATTATTCGCTAGAGCAATTTCGTTGATTGATTGTTAAGTAAATATTAAATGGATTGGAGTTTTTGTGAGTTCTTCAAATGTTTTCAGTGTTGGTGACTATGTTTTTAGATACGAAACTTATACAAAAACTACCAGATTTGAAGTTTATAAATCTATAATAATATTATAAAGAGGTAAAAGTAAGTTTGTTTGTTTGTTTGTATGTTCGGGGTAATCTCAGGAATTATCAGTCCGATTTGAATAATTATTTTTGTGATAGATAGCCACATTCAACGGAAAGGTTACAGCCTACTTTTCGTCCCGAAATTCCCACGGGAACGGGTACAACGCGGGCGAAACCGCGAGGCGCGGCTAGTATGAAATAAACATATAAATCGATAGGTAAAAAAAGATAGAGAGATGGGAACAAATAGAGTTAAAGCAGAAGTAATTCTAGTATACAGCCGTTTGTATGCCATGAACAATTATTAAGGTAAACTTTTTCTTATTAATATTAGGATACAAATTATACTTCTTACCTAGAGTCTACCTAAGAGTCTCTAAGAACTAAATTAATAATAAATCAATGCAAGTACAGTCGGGGCCAAACCCAGTACACCCAACGAGCACTATAAGCACGTTAATGGTTCACAAAAACTAGTCATTGTCTCGATTCTTTTGTCAATAAAACATTCCAAGTTTCGTCCTCATTATAAAGTCGCCCACGCTCATTAATCGCAATTTAATAAACTCATCAAAACGCTATCACGATCGTTATAATCTTATTTACATATGAATGAACGTCATTCCGCCTTCAACCAATAAAGAATTCGCTACACCTTTTTTGGATAACAGCTGTTTATATTTGTGGCGAATATCGAGGGAAGCTTCGGCGCATCAACATTCCGTCATTTCAGTTTACTAACATAATAACATTCTTATTAATATTTTTATTTATACGGAATATTATAAATGGTAATTTTGTAAGGAAGGATAGTATGGATGCAATTTAAGGGTGTTTGTTATGTACTCTCTCACTGAAGATTACTGAACTAGTTTGGTTGAAAATTTGTACATAAATAGATTATTGCCCGGGAAAACGAATAGATAATTTTATTTTGAATTTTCCACTCAAACAAACACAACGAAGGTGAAATCGCGGGGTGCCGCTAGTATTGTATTTAAATAGATAGCTTATTACAGTTGTCTTCGCCCGATAATAAAGACTTTTGTATAACATTTTAGGTCACTACTTGTAGTCACTACTTGTAGTTACCACAAAAGTGCGGAACATCTAATTCGTTACTAGTGTCACATAAGTGCGTAAGTTTTGTTCAATTAAGTACGATTACTTTACACTTGTTTCCAAAGAATTCCTGTGTTTCTAAATTGTATTCCACGATGTCAATCAAACTACATTTCTATTACAACGAACCTAATGTCCAAATTCGTATAATACAAACAAATGCAATCTAAAGAAGTGCGATATGTTTATTTTGCAAAATCCAATTTTGCGCTGACATATGATCTGTCAAAAGCTAACGGAGGGTGCTACAGTGTGTCCAACTTGAAATAGGTACGTCACACGTAAGGTATTTTAATCATTTTTATGTACTGCATGTTTTCGTGGCTCTTTTGTTTTTGTCCCTAAGACTTTGTCTGTTTTTAACTAGCAGCGCCCCGCGGTTTTACTCGCGTTGTGTCCATTCCTGTGGGAATTTCGGGATGAAAAATAGCCTATGTTACTCGTGGATAATGTATCTTTCGAATATGGTGAAAGAATTTTTAAAAATGGTCCAGTAGTTTTTGAGCCTATTCATTACAACCAAACAAACAAAGTTTCCCTCTTTATAAAATTAGTGTAGACTAGTAACGTGCCCGTTCCCATGGGAATTTCGGGTTTTTTTTATGACAGGTAAGCGTCTCTCGCCGCCCACTCTGAGATATGAAGGAGCTAAGACCATCCAGGGCCAAGTTCTTCATAGGGCCAGTTCCAACAAAAAAAAGTTAGTAACTATTAATTAATCTGTAATGTCCCACTGCTGGGCAAAGGCTTCTCATCCCACTGAAGATAGTAAAGTGAGAAGTTTTAGGTGTAATCACCACGCTTGCCTAATGGTGATCTCAAACCCGAGCCATGTTTGAAAATTAGGAAACATGTTTTCGCTCGACCCGGGAATTGAACCCAGAACCTCAGTCTCAGAACCCATTGCAAATACCACTAGACCACCGAGGCGTTACAAAAAAAGTCCCGTAAAAGCGAAGAAGATGTTACCCTTTATAAAAGTACAGTGATTCTCAAAACGATCGCTCAAAGTTGTCACACCGAAGCCGGTCGGTCCCAACAGTACCGAGATGCTCCGATTATCTCCCATCTCTCCTTGACTGTACCTTTATCTCTTAATGTGGGACCAACCACAGTAGCGTCGGGACTTTATATCAGTTACACCCACATTACTCACTTCAGGAAAAACTTAAAAATGTCATGTTAAAAGGATATTGGGTACAAAAAAAGCAAGTTTTAATGAATGCACTTCTATGTTGTGCCAATTTTAAAGCTGGCTAACATTTTAAGCGTTTTTACCAATTAATTCGTCAAAAAGAATGTCTCAAGTGTTAATTATTTGACTATTGACAATTAATCAGAATGTGTGTAATTTTCAAAAAAACTCACGTTCACTTTTGTATGAAAACGCGCGGGCACCCGCTTAACGCAGTTTCGGCCTTAAAAAACTATTTCAGATTAAAAAGTTTTAAATAAATATAGACTTATGTAGTGTCATGTCCGTTTATATTAACATATTCGATCATACATGTTAAATATTATTTTCATTAATTTGCATAGTAGTACAGACAAGATCCTATTCTATGGTTTAATACAAACATAACTACTTTTTGTATGAATTTCTTATTTATTTGACAATACGAAATTGGAATCCCAGCACCTTTAATATAGAAGACAAGTCTGATCAAAATAATGTTAATTAATATAAAAACATCTAATCATATTGACATTAATCGCGTTTTAATAGACCTCCTAACATAATACTTAATTAAAACAAAAATAATTTCATAATTAACGAGACCCCATAAAAGGAAATTTTATATTTGATACAACACCACAGGAGGCCACTAATTGGATTCTTTTAAGAATGTTAGCAAATAAAAATCATACAAGAATATATCAAATATAAATGTGTGTGAAAACGTTTGTTTGTTTATTGTGTCTGATAAGACAACAAAATAGATTCATATTATAAATTTTCAAATAGCAAGGGGCGCTATTAAAGTAACTACTCCTACACTGCATTCATGATAAAAAGCTCTTATTACCATTACGAAGTTCTACTTCACCCGTTCTGCCTCATAAACCCTCTCGAATGCAAACAAGAAAAACACCCACAAACGAGTAATTACAGTTCTTATCCAATTTGGCAGGGCAGAAAAACGCGACCCCCCTCGCACAGGAAATTTGTTTTAAATTTCGACAACAATGGGAAGATCGCGACTTCGATAATTTTACAGGTAGAGTAGAGTCCGTGACGGGGACGGTATAAATTCAACAGCAATAAACGGTTAATAACAGCTTGCTCATTTTAAAAAATGCGCTCAATGGAATTCCGACTCAGTAATCTGTTGAATCTCCAATTGGGAATCGCGTATTATACGCCACTTACACGCAAAACGATACGCGCGCAAATTAAACTGACTCCGTGCGAATGTAAAACTAAGACAAACAAGCTCGCTTTATATTACTTTATATCGACTATAAGGTAAAGTGTCGTAAATATGACGAGGCGGGCTGAGATGTAAAAAGTTTTACCATGTCTATAAATCACGCAGATTATAAATCCGTTTACAACCAGTAGGTGATCGGAAACTTCAATAAATCATAAATGAAATAGGGGTTGTTTGGCCCCAAGACGGCCATTAAAGATACCGAGCTAATCTCAGTCTATGTTGATAACAATTTTTAGATAAAAAGAAACTTTTAATTAACCACGGATTAATATTGCTGCAATAAAACTAAATAGCTTCAATCAAAACAAATCAACAGTTATAATGACAGTCATTAATCATTATAAAATTCTGTATAGCCACCGCAAATAAAAACTTATACCTTCAACCTAGTGTCCGGTTACATTGTGGTTATCTCGCAGTTTATTAGACACTGTTCAACATCAAATCATAATAAACAGCCGCCATTGTATTGATGTATTGATAAATTTATTGAAATGAATGGTTATTACTTGTACAATCATGTTTAAGTAAACAAATAAACATTTACATTTATTGCGCTTGTGATAATACGTACTACGTTTAGTATTTCTTCGGATTACCTTTCAAACATGTTTCTTACTTTTCAAACATGGCTCGGGTTTGAGATCACCAACCCGCAGTAGGAAAGCGTGGTGATTGCGTCTAATCCTCTTCGCCGTACTGTGTTATCTTCAGTGAGAGGCCTTAGCCCAGCACTGGAATAGTATATAAAAAATAAAAATAAAATAAAATAAAATTACGTTTATTGCCCTTATCCTAGTACTTTATTTACCTTAAAAAAGCGAAGTGTGAAGAGAAGGGCAATAATCTAGATGGCACCATTAGCTTAAAACAAACAAATGAGCAACGTTATTCTTTTCTAAAATGACTCCAATTTTGGGTTATTTCCAAAGAAGCACTAGTAAAGTTTCCCTTTATGTACAAAGCCATCTTAATTCATAATTAGAAGTAACATCGCACGTTGTTTTAAGTCACGTATGGCTAAAATGATTCGCCTTGAGACAAACAAAACGTTAAAGTTTCTATCTAAAGGCGTGGCTCTTAATGGAAAACGTAATTAACGTCTAAACTTTAGTTCCAAATCGTTGGTTTGAGACCACTATTCTTGATTATTACATTTTGTATCGTACGAATAAATTATCCGTGACGGCTTGTAGATACGACATTAATAACTGGTAGTACAATGCGTATTATAATGACAATATGTACGGGAAGCCTGTAAACCGATTATGTTGATCGCTCGTCATATAGTATGACATAGACACAATAGGTTGCAATAGATTCATGAATTGATATCGGCCCGACTTTTTGTCAAACGGTACTGCGGTCGCTTAGATGTTACTCCCATTTTTTACGACTAATCTTTGATACATAACCCCTCATAGAATAATCATGTCTCTTTTTTGTAAGCTTAAAATTGTGTTCGAAGTTTAAAATGTTATTGATAAAACGTTCACAACAAACACTAAACAAACCACTTACAGGTCAAAAGATCCGTCAATTCGCTTAACAATTTTCAGAAACAGGAATATAGACAGAGAGTTTAGATAAATTGCTGAGCCCGGCGCGGCCAGATCGAGATCGCCGGACCCAGATTAAACGCAAAGCGAGACGCTAACAATAACCGATGCACTTCCTTTGACAATACCCAAGGTAATTTATACGCCACGATACAAATCGCTAAATCGATCAATAATCCACGAAAGTGATAAGGGGATTATCAAATTGAATCGTTGACGGTGTATAATGTAGCGTGTAGGATTTATTATCAAGTGGTTGAAGGGAATGCGGGGATAGTGGAGTGGTTTGCAGTAATTATGATGTCGCGATGTGTCTACTGCGCTGGTGGTCTCCCCCGGGCTCCCCGCGCCCGAGATCGCTTCACGCGCCCGGTATACTATTTACATAGACTCGATGTTTTTTAATGTGATACGTTGACGAGTCGGTAATAGAGTCTGTTTTATTTACATTGACTTCGAGATAATACTATTTACTAGTTCGATTGTCTTATAATCAAATTTATTCTCAGAAATGTTTTCAAAGTCAGAATTTAAATATCCATAATTTGAACTGAAAATCTTTAGCTTATTTTGAATCGAAAAGCGAGTAAGGTAAGGCGTATAATAAGGTATTGAAAGTTAATTGTAAGTGAGTTGTAAGATTAAAATAGCTGAGCTATTAAAGGTAACCGGCTCGATAGGTCCGAGTAATTCCAGAATCAATTTTGAAGTTGACCAATAGGAGTGGTTGATAATATCCATCTCATTATTGTACGGATGCGGTGGAAGCGCGCCGAGGCGAAGGCACGCTTAGTTTGTCTTGGGCGACAAACACAAATATCAAACACGAACACACTCGTACGGACGGAATAGCAAATCACACTCTATTTGTATAAGAAACGTACTTTAGAGTCAGGTTTGAGTTTGTTAACAGAGCAGTGAATGCTCAACACGGTTAGCTGTAAATGACATCGGAATCTCGCTAAATGTATTGACCTTGTTTGAAAATTTTGATGTGTACTTGATAAAGTGAAACGAAAGTCTGGTTACAGTTTACTTTACAAGTACTTATAGTATACGTATAGCTGATGTTTCGGCCGAATGTCTTGTAATTACTGCGTACGTTTACTTACTTTTAAAAGCCTTTGTTGACTCGGTCCGACTAAAAAATCGCATTTTATTCATGAAAGAAACGTTAACATCGGTTTATGTTAAAATTCGTAGTGTAATGAAAACAATGCATTATGCATCGACGTCGGTTGACACAATGACATATGGACTTACTCCTGTTCGACGTTAGGGACGGGAATGTTAAAATATTAAACCTATACAAGCTCGAATAATTTTTCCATAGTATTTCTTGTGAGTTCGTATATTTTTTGAATTTAAGGGGAGTAGAATTTTTGCAGTCCTTTTAGTGAGATAAAGAAGCCAATGTACTGGTTTAAGTGGACGCTGCGTTTGCGCATAATTGGGAACCCTTTTTGCGCACGAGTCGAATGCGAAATGATTTCGATATTAATTCTGCTTTTTGTAAATCTCCGTACGAAATGTATACTATTTTGTAAATACAATATACAAAGAAAGCGGTCGGTCGGTATTGGATTGATGTTCGGGAAACACAAAGAGTGGTAAATCAGTTAAAAAGGTGCCAACGAACAGGGACAATACAATACTCGAATAAAGCACTTGGAGGTTGGTTCAAGTGATACTTAACTGCTTTATAACTTAAACACTCTACAAATACTTTCCACAAACAATCACATAATAAACTTTTGAGCAAAATCGAATTTCTATCTCCCAATATAAAGCATTATCAACGCAACATTTGTAGTGATTGCTTCGAATTAACATTTTTCAAATAAACAGTCGAACGCTTTGAATAAAACTGCTTTAATCTAAGCTTATTTTTATTTCACAAAAGGTTTAAACAGTTTTGTTATAGATATTGTCTCCGTAATCGGTTACGTCGCCATTACAAACGCTCCATAAAATCTGTTGGTTCTTATCCCGTTCTTGGAGTAATTTGAGTTGGAACGTTTCACGTTTCTTGTAGCGGTTTAAACTATCAAATTGTTTATTCAAAACTCATCGATGGTGATGAATAAAAACAATGTGAGGTCGGCGAGGGGCGTCGGGCCGCGTGGGCCGCGTATAGGTGGACATTGTCTAACAGATCTCTCCGATACTAAGCCCCAAACATTGGCTCGAGATGCTATCGTAATTATAATGTTCTTTTATTGGTATTTACACAGGCGTACTTATGAGCCTAATCGTAATGTGATCTCAGTTTTGAAATTCCAAAGATGAACATTGTGAAACACTCTTAAATATGTCATAACATACGTGTGTTAACCATTAACAAATATAAACAATTAGATAATATTTGATGGTGTTTATTGCTTTATTGAGTGAAAGAGGTCAAATCAGTCGAATGTATGAGAGATGATATCATTTTATGATGCTGTTTGTTCACGTTGAGGTGTTAGCAATTATTGATATTGGGAATATTTAATTAATAGATTGAGAACTAGTTTCTGTGGACTATTTATGGGCACTACACTGACTATTATTTGTAAAATGCTATTCAAACATGGCTCGTGTTTAAATTAGGAGTGCATGAACGCGTTATGATAACTTCAAATCCTCTTCTTTCCAACTTCAGTGGCCTATAGCTGCTAGTGACCTTCCCCATCTAATTTTACTTAACATAATTTCACCTGATTTAAAGTTTATTGAGTACTCTAATAACGTGTTCCATTCAAATCAAACAGGCACAATACAAAGAGAATCACGGAAAGGTACCTTCTTGTTTCTCTCCAGCATATTAGGCGAGGTCATTAATTATTTACTAGCGAAATGGAAAGTCCTTGCCTTCTAAGGTACTGACTACAATGCTCTTTGTAAACCTACTAGGAATATAATGAAGAAATATGTTGAGTCGAAAGTGATCACTTAACGTGTGTGTTTTGTTTCAACTATTGTTCAGATAATCTTAGGCTTAGTACACGCTTTCGCGGCGGTAGCTTTAAGGCTGTATTACACTTATAATAAGTAGCATACACTCGTTATACCAGAGCACTTTAAAGGAAAACTGAGATACATAAATTCAGAATTCTCCTAGCCTATAAAATGTATGTATAAACCCTAATTCTAAATCCCAGCGAAGCATTAAATATAACGGTATTTGGTACACGTATATCAGAAAATGTCAGTAAGGTTTACGAGCTATCTCATTTTATGAGATTTCCCACTTCTAATATTGTATTCATGGTGAAATGACCACAAAATATCTGTCCTTAGGTCTTCATTGAGGCCATAAACGGAGTCTTCAATACTTATAAAGAGGATTAGTTTACTGACTAAGGCTGAGCGCAGACTATCAGCTCAGTCAATCAATTTACTGATTTTAGCTCTCATTTCATAACTTTCATTTCACCTGAGATACCATACTATAAAGACCTTTCACATGTTTTCATAGGGCATAGAACACCAGGGATAAGGGTGCTTTTGCACCAGAACTATGCTTAAAGTAACGTAGCAACAAAGCTCTAGTGGAAAGGCAATCTAAAACTGCCTTGGACTGGAACAGTCTCCGTGGTCTTCGTGGATCCATGTAATCAACTAAGTTAAGAGGTTTTTTTAATTACCTCCAAGTAATTTTCTAGCATAAAATATAATGTTTTGTGTATAGTTACTGTTCTCTAATCTACGCCTTTAGTTGTAAATTCTATATGAACAAATCTCATACGCGACAAAATGTCGTAAATTATATCGTAAAATTTAAACAATTCTCTTGCTAGATTAATGTTACACTTCATTTAAGGTCTAGACTTGGCATAATTCAAGGATATTTCGGTAATAAAATTAATTAATTTTACGTGTCAACGGTTTTATTGGTGTGTTAAGTAATAAAATCGATCTTATACAAAAGGTTACCTGCATTCTTTAAATTATTTATCTATTTAAAAATTACGGTGAACACGAAAAAACCTGATCATTGAAAAATATACAAAACAAAATATTTTACGTATATCAATACAATAGTGTAGGCAGATAGTTAGTACCCGTACAACAGCATAAGAACTGTTATATCAATACAATTGTGAATGAATATAAATAAAGTAAAGTATGTAATTTTCGTCATGTTTCGTTTCCGTGTTGATCCAGTTAATCACTACATAGTATAAAATAAAGTCGTCTCTGTTTCGTGTCTGTTTGTCTGTTTGCTTAAATCTTTAAAATTACGCAACGGATTTTGATGCGGTTTTTTGTAATAGGTAGAGTGATCCAAGAGGATGGTTTTTATGTAAAAAAAATCCCGAAATTCCCACGGGAACGGGCACAACGCGGGTAAAACCGCGGGGCACTGCTAGTTTAGTATAATTGAAAAAATAAAGAAGTGATCAGCCTGTAATGTCACTGCTAGACAAAGGCCTCATCTTCCCGAAGATGTCAGTACAGTGAGGAGGATGTTATCACCACGCTTGCCTAATGCGGGTCGATCTCAAAGAGTTATGTTCGAAAAGTATTATTAACTGTTGGTATAACATTTATCGTTGCAAATTCAAAGCCATTTGATCTATCAATTTAAAATATTAAAAGGGTTCAACCAAAATCCAAGAGGCCATTAAGTCGTTTCAACCTAATAACGAATTCAGTAATTTGCCCATATGTCTTGTTATGGTCGTTCCACAAGATTAAAACCGTTGACCACCCTTCATAAATCCTACCCTTACAGTTAATATATTATTCAGGAGTACGTAAAAACGAATCTCACCCCAGAATTGTCAATGATGTAAGGTAACAGAAGTTGGTTACGTACTATTTACTGCATTTTCGTAGTAAACCTCAAATAGAGAGGAGTCTATGCATATTATATTGACATCATACGGCGGAATGGTGTTTTATCTACCCCAAGGGGTGCATTTATGGCGTTGAATTTATTGGGAAATGTGCCAATAGTAAAAACCCAATGTGGTCATTTGCGGTCAGCAAAGTTGCAAATTTTACCGCATAAAAGGAGACAGGAAGCTCGATTGTGGATGGCTGCTATAAAATTGCTTTGAAATTTGGTTTAAAATATGAACGTTAATAAATAAAGCAGTAAACACCATTGTATATCACTTTTATTATTATATGTTTATGAGGCGATTTGTTGAGATGACTTGTGGAATAAAATCTGCATTTCTTGGAAAACTGTTCAAGTTTTATGTACTCCTTATATTTTCACCAGAGCTATACTAGTTTAGTATGCTATGTTTGACATATTCGGTGGATACCAAAAGTAGCTAAGCCCAGATGGAAAGGCACTTGTAATTATTCTATTGAAATATTAACCGCATCAAACAATTTCAAACAAAGTTGCATCCCTAAGAGACTCTAACAGAGACTTCTAGCATTACTACCCTTCACGCGCTACCACGAGATCACATTTGAACGATACTCATAATATTTCACTACATAAAATATGCAAAATATTGTTCGAGAAAAGCGGTAAGCATACAATAAAATTCAATCGTGTTTCTAGAAGGCCGGATATCTGTTCACAATAATGGTTTATGTGACGTTGCACCCACGCCGGCAGGATCAGCCATAATAGTGCACATTCCCTCTTAAAGACATATTGCAACAATGTTTTTTTAATCGAGATTCTCTAGTATTTACCTATATGTAGTGCCTTTCGGCTTTACCTGCGCTGTGCGTGTTCCCGTGGGAAATTTGGGATAAAACAAACCCTATATCCTTCCCATTCAATGTGTCTGTCTATTACAAAATATATTTTTTCAAATCAGATTGGTGGTTTTTGTGATTAACGCGTTCAGACAAACAAAATATTTTTAATCATAATTACATTTTAGGTTTTTCTTTAAAACTTTTGGATATTAAACTTTCATTAACTTAACCAGCGTAGATGGCAGTTAAATATCACAGATTTTAGACTTCAAAAAAACATTACACTTAAAATTTTCCGATCTCCAATACTTAAACCTTAAACTCTTTAAAAGGTATAAAATACGTTCTATCGCGCTTCAATAAAATCTGTCTATCCAATAAAATTTAATCCATTAATCAGAGTTAATCTGAATAGGCCTATAATTATGGCATCACATACGAATGAACATAATCAAATTAACTCGTTCACTAATTAACAAGCAGATGTCAAACATCACCTGGTGAATATGAATTGTTAGAATACTCGTAGAATGATACATTTGAAATCCTTTGGAAACACCTGTGCGATAGTGTTTTGTTTTTTAGATGTAGTAGAAAACAATAGGCCTCAGGAAACGGCCTTTTTATTCAGTAGATACGAGTATTCTAATAATAGGGTGCATGTGTTTATGTTTTCGCTGGTATGATAAAATGATCTTGGTTTTGAATCTGGAAGACGTATACTTTTTTGCCAAAAACACTAATCGCCACACTCAGACGTCCATTAAATCGACGATTGACTTGGCATAATTTTTCATACATATTTATATGTATGTCAAAATCACTAATAAAATCTCATCTAGGGAAACATTTGACGTCTCTTAATACGGGCGTAAGATTTTTAACAGAATAAGTTTATGGAACTTTAAAGACATCTCTATCATTCTCTAGCAGTACAACTTGTTCAAAACAAAACAGTGCGGGAAGAGACGCTGTCGCGAGCGCTTCACCCACCTCCTGATGATGGTCACCGGACGTGACCGAAACGTGTTGAGGGACACTCAACAGTAACCTCCATCGTATGTAAGTTCCCGTTTGAACAAATAATAACTTGTTCAAAAACCGAGTTAAGTTGATCGTGGTTCGAGAAAAAAACAGTAAATTTGGAACTAAGAATATTACAAATCTATGAATTTATTATTAATTTTTGCTGAATGTCGAGCAATAATTATCTTTAGGTTCAAAAGTGTTTAAAACTGTTTTAATTTAACCTAACCCTTCGTATTTATTTATTCCAATTAATTGCACCAAAATTCAGCTCTTTTTAACAGCAAAATGAACTTCTGAAATGTTCTTTAAATGTAATACAAACCGACAATCCAATACGACTGTATAATACACTCTGTCAAACAAACACCAACATACGATTTCAAATGATGAATGAACCGAGGTGATCTCAATCGCGCACAGTCGCTTACCGAATCTATCTCCTTCATTGTTAATATACTATTGTCGTATAATATTTATCAATAGATTTGTATCTTCTCGTGTGAACGAATTTTTTCACGAAACAGAAGCTAGTGGGAAAGGGTGCAAGAACAAAAGCATTGGAAATTGAATGTTACTGTTGATTTTGTGGAGATAAATGAATATCTGTTAAACTTGTGATAATCTCTAATTTTCTCGTAAATGAATTTCTATCAAAATCTATACGAGGATCTGAAGTTATGTTAGAGTGTATGTATGTGATGCTAGTATTAAATAATTAATTTAAAATAAAAATAAATATTTACGATACTTTTATACCACACATAAGCGGTAACATCTTTAACTATACGGATTAAAGTGTAAGGTACACCAAGTGCGGTGCGAGTCGGTTGGGGATCGTGTGACGTTGTATTCCTTGTATTCGTTCGTATGAATAGTATCAAACTCAACCGTTGCGGGCCCGCACCTAACCCGCACCCGCACTATGTGAGTATTGTGCTTAAGTAAATAAGGCAATCTGTCCTTAAGACAATGTGTTAAATTTGTACACACACATGTACATATATAACAAGATAATTATGTGTATAGTGTACTACAATATACAAAATACATATACGAGGTATGTAATAGGAACCTAATTAAGAAATTATAGCGCATAGATGACATAACCACATAACTAAACAATATCATCATATAGATATCTAATATCTATGATCAAGCATACAAACTTAACATTTAATATTTCTATATCATTTCCAATTAAGTATTATTAACGGTTTAATATCAATTTGGTACAAGATGAATAATTACAAACACTGTGGTTTTGACAAATGTGTTGTGAAATATGTACCGTGGTTATTTGATTGGATCCGGTGTAAGTAATGCACGTGCATGTACGAAGGTGTAATTTTGGATGCGGCATAATAATCGTATAACTTTGTTAACTTTAGTCAAGTCACAATTGAGCATAAACTTAATAATTATAGAATTACGGGAAAAGTATAATATCATTTATAGTGGAGATATACTTTTATACCTACTTGCTTGTGTTACCCTTTAAGATGTATAGTTACCCAACATTCTAGGCTTTACTCCAAAGTATAAAGATTATGTCTATTTCTTTTATTGGTCATTGAAATAGTAAGTAGTTGTTTGATTTTTATCAACTTACCGATAACTTTAGTGACATTCATTTGATAGAAACCTTTCACAAAGTTTGAAGAATGAGAATATCTGTTGAAGGTTCTGATATCAGTACTTTTATTTGTTTCTTAAAAGGTTCATCATTGATCAAGCTAATTCTTAGTCCTCAGTAAAGTATTACAATCTTTTTTACATCAAATAAATTCAGATGATAATAAACCCCAGACAAATATAAAATGCCACACCCAAATCTTCTTTCACCATGGACTTGATCGCATACCGACCTCGGAAGTGGGGCGTCCAAATCAAAGATCACGAGTCTCAGATGTAAACACAATAGTGAGGGACGGTACACGACTGATTTGATTACTGGATAACATGCAACATATATGATGCTCTTAGCCGCTAATGCGATCAAATTATGCGTTTAATTAAAGTAGAGGTTAGGCATAATATATGTTTTAAAGTTAAGGCTAGTTGTGTATAGACGTGCCTTAAGCGAGCGTTCTTTCGAAAAATCTAATGTCAGTAAAGTGAAAAACATAACATGTATGATGGTTTTCTGTTTTTTTCCAAATTATTTGTTAAAAAATCCCTGTTCGCTATGTTTTATTCATTCATATGTTTTGTATACTTATTAGTTACGCCTAGTCCTCACTGTACTGATATCTTCAGTGATATAAGAGGCCTTTGCCCAGCTGTGGGACTACTATTATTTATGATTATTAGTATGTTTTGTTTATTTTGGTTGGTTTGTTGCAATTTTAGTCATATTTAGAAGCAGTCTACAGAATATCCCCGGATAGCAATCACTGCGGAGAATCTCACAAAAGTTTTTAGTTTAATACAGGGCAAGTTAAGAAAAGATACTCGTATTATAAATGCGAAAGTTTGCGAGGATGGATGTATGTATGTTTGTTACTCTTTCACAAAAAATCTACAAGACGGGTTTGGATGAAACTTTACAGTAATATAGGTTATACATCAGACTAACATATGGGATACATTTTATCCCGAAATTCCCGCGGGAACGAGTACAATGCGTTAACATCTCAGGGCGCGGCTAGTTTAACCTAAAGATCAAACACACAAAACTGTATCAGGAAACGAAGGAATGTTACATTTCCATAAACTATCATAATATAGTTTTAATATCGAATGTAATTTGAATTTAAACAGAATATAACATGGCCGATAAGTGTCAAATCTGACCGTTTTGTGACGGCACCCGCTGCGTTTTAGTTTTGATAGAAAATAATACTTTGTACAGTATCGGAATGTCACCTATTTCTTGACCAATATTACTTAACGGTATGTTTATGGTAGTTTGTAGTCGAGTAATAGGCGCCTTCGAACTGTTATTGTTCTAAATAGCAGTTTAGTTAAAAACTAACAATTTTGAAGGGAACGCAAACGACAGTTTGGTTTTCAACAAGTCAGTCTAAAGACTATTGTGATTATAGTGGGCTCAATCTCTTACTGCCGCACTCAGAGTTGTCATTTAAACCGACACTTAACTAATTGACGTAATTTTTCATACATCAAATGTTAAATCACTCATATCATTAATCTCTACTTAGTAAGCATTTGATGTATCTGAGTACAGGCGTTAGTATTTAAATCTTCAAAGTTTCATCAAAAGTTACGACTAATACAATTTTGCTACAATAGGTATTGAGAACCCTTTTCTTTTTTCAAATAGAAAATCTTAGTCGATAATCGACAAATAACATAATATTTACATTCTATACTGTGACTTATAAGGCGTCTATTATTTTAACCATGTACAGTTTTTCGGAATTTCTCATAAGAAAACTAAGTACGCATTCCATACAGTTGATCTGTGAAGTCAAAAACGCATCAATAGTGCCAGTGTAACGAAGACAAGTACTTGAAAATTTCGAAATAATTTGACGCTGCTCTTCAAGTCATCCAAAATAATAATGGTTTGGGAACTCGTTAGATCTATTTTGGCCATTGATATTATAACAGCACTTTTTGTCGTCCAAAATATTTAGTCGGTAATGTTAGTCCAAAAATCGTGAGCCACTTATAAAACAATCAAATCCATTAGCCTCTCGATAGACGCAATTTAAAACAATTGTTCAACGCAAATTGGTGCATTTAGCGTTTACTTGATAACAATTTGATCAATAGCTGTTTATGGTGATTGTTTTACCGTGCCTTTGGGATTGCTCTGATTTTTGGACTTCTTAAAATAGAGCAAAACGTTTCTTTGATGATTGAGATCATAAGTGGTAATTACGCCTAATCCTCCTCTAGTATTAATATCTTCAGTGAGATGAGATTGCCCAGCGGTGGGACATAACATGCTGATACTACTACTACTACAACTTAGCCTAAGAGTGAAACTCCTTGTCATCTAGATAGTTGGTTAGTATCAGTTTGAAAAGCGATGACTCAGTCACACTTCTAATATCAGGATTTTAAAATATCAGAATTACCTTTTATAAGTGTAGATATATTTTCAATTAGTATTCTAAAAGTTCCGAACATAATGCTTGCTCGTTCTTACTATCAATTGAAGAGCGAGCAAGCAAATATTCCATACTGTTCGGAGCATTTTAAAAGGCTACTTCAGAATATTGAAACAGCTTGGTCCCACTATTACGCTATGATTTACTAATCAATTGTTTTACCATCGCATCTCCAAACAGCTTAACCTTTAAAAAGTTTAAGGTTCTTAATGATGACTAGAAACCTTAGCTGTAAGTATGTCCGTTTATCGGAACATAATCGGATGCCGTCAAATATCATTATCGTCAAATGATGGATGGCTAATTCTTCCATTCTATCTGATTAAAGTCTGTATAAAGACGCGTGGGACAGTATACAACAATGCATCATCTTACCAATATCGTTAGGAGCCGATGGAGGCTTCAATGTTTTCCGTACTTAGATATAATGTTTCATACTTCAGTCTTCTTGAGTAATTGTATTGCTTGGTACGGTTTAGAGTTTCGACTCTATTGGGTTACAAGTTGAATTGATATTGAGAAGTTTGAAATTACTATTGATTTGGAAAAACCAGTATTTTTAGAAAATGCCTGTTAAAGTTGAATGGAAAGGAACAATTACAGAGTTACCGCCTTATTTATAAACGATGTTTAACTTAAACAGTGTTTTGTCTCTTTCGCTCTTTCGTAAATAGCGTATGTCGGAAAGGGACAAACCATTTGATAGCTAAAGTGCTGTAAATAAGCGTTTATGAATAAGGCCCTTCACTCCAGCTAGGAATTAAAAACCAAAAACATACGTCATATATTTTCGACGATTTTTTCACATCTGATGTCTGTGTATAAGCAAGCTGTTCAAACAAAATAGTGATCGCAATACCTATAGGTGAATTAACCAAGTGAGTGTGAAGCAGTTTTGACTTTGATGCTACACGCAAGATATCATTAATGAAAACGGTTGTAATTGTACATTTATATAGAATATGTGATGCTCACTTTATTATGAATTCTACAGCTAGCTGTTTTAAAACCCTGTGTCAACGACGTTAAAAGCAATCTGGCATGTTATTTAAAAGAAGAATTATATATAGGAAACAAGCTGTTCCGCGCGGTGTGGTTCAACCCGCGATCCAATAGATGACGCCAGTGTGAACATTTTGTAGATCACGCACACATTATTTTCCGAGATTTAGTGAGATCGCGCCCATGCATTTTGATGAGCAGCATAGATTCTTCCTTTTTATATATTTAGTATAGATAAACCAAAATGAATCGATTTTCAAATTTCGAATATTGAAGAAACTCAAACCCCGGAAACCTTTAACCAATAAACCATATCAAAATGCAAAAACAAACAAAAAGATATTCGTACTAAAACGAGCACTCAGAATACCAAACGTAATGTATCCGAAATGATTGTTATTTAAGATCCCATCCATAATCTGCGGATCGTTAATGTTTAAACGAAACATGCAAACAAATTTAACGAAATTGTTCTTCAATGATGGACTAAATTATGGCCGCACTCTTCATACAAACAAGAATTGAAAACGAGATGGTAATTAACTTTATGTTGAAAGTCTATATTCCTTACAAAATAACTTTAAACTGTGTGGTTCTTTCATAAGACAAGTATTCTGTGATTATTAACGTATTACTACGGTATTTTCGCGGCACAGAACGTTGTTTTAATAAGTAAAAACACTTACTTTCTCGACGTTTCGAGTGGATAGCACCACCCGTTAATAATGTGTAAAAATCGCGAAAGTTGGAAAAGACTATTTTGTGATCACCATTGATAATTATTGTAAATGTAAGTACACCTTATTCGTTAAAATGTACGCCTTACCACACATGCAGTGAGATTTTAAGTTGATACTACATTTATCTTAAGGCTTGGATACCCCAGCCATTTCGACATTTGAGGGGGTGAAGCAGGCGGTGAAGCCGGGGAGGAATAGTACGCGCAGCGGCCGTCGCGGCGGCGCGGCGCTGACGTCACTCTATGAGATACGGGGCCCGCGTGCGGTCGTTTTGTAACAGAAGATTGCGAAGCGCTTAATTATCTAATTCACATAATAAAAATCAGTAGTAGATATTGAATTGGGTAGAATAGTCATCACATTGATAAAAAAGATTCTAACAATCAACATTTTATCGCATTTTGTATTTATCTAAATTACGTACATATCCTATCCTACTAATATTATAAATGCGAAAGTTTGTGAGGATGGATGTATGTATGGATGGATGTATGGATGTATGTATGTTTGTTGCTCTTTCACGCAAAAACTACTGAACAGGTTATATAAGCTACAATTTATAATGAATTTGTGTAATTTTGGTCGTAATAAATAAGTATTTGTAAAGCAAGTCGGAGAAAAATCACCACCGTACTGGTTTGACACATGTGACATGGTCGCCATGCGACGGCCTCCGTATGAGCACGAAGCATCGCCGAGTAGTTCCGATATACGTATGACTTATATTTTAGTCGTTAATTTCAACGTGTGACGTGTCGTTACGATAGCATAACATTGCAATTAGTGAATGAAACCTAAGTACAGGAAAAATCATTTTGCTTATCTCGAAGGCCGCGGGTTCGAATCCGAACATTACGATTCATTTTTATTTTCTCACATTAGTTTATCAAAACTCTTTTTCATTTGAGGTTGTGTAAAGTACCTTAATATTTTAGAAAAAATCTTAAAAAATATGCTGTATAAAATAAATTATCAAAATCGAAACACCTATTATAGGTATTTTTCGTTTAATTAATTTACCACTTTATCTATTGACTACTTTTGGAAATAAACCGTCTTATAAAATTTTATCCTACTAACCTACTAATCCTACTTCCTACTTCCTACTAATATTATAAATGCGAATGTTTGTGAGGATGGATGTATGGATGGAAAAAAATCTGCCCTCTAAGAGCTATCTTGGCGTGCGCTGCCTAAACTATTGGAGTTACACAAAGATGATGTACTCGTTTGTCTTTCGCATTAAGTCAGTGGTCGGCAACCTTTTGACAGGCAAGGGCCACAAAGTAGCCAAATAAAGTAAGACGGGCCGCTTTTGTGACATAGGGGTATATGCGGAACCAAGAGAGTGCTACAATACGCAGGTGGGAGTGTGCTACGACGCGGAGGTAGCTACGATGCGGAGGTAGGAGTGCGCTACGTTGTGGAGGCGGAAGTGTGAAGAATATTAGACACATAATGTCGTTGGCCAAATGATAGTTTGTTGCTAATGGTGGTTCTACCTACTATGTTTACTTCTTTAAGATATTTTTATATTGCCACAAGTGACGGCCACAAGTGACGTGTACGTGCGGGCGAGCAAGTAGTAACTAAAATAGAATAGTAAATTAAAGGAACTTGGGATACTATGGACCCTGGCCCAATGCACAACAGTGGCATGACTTATTTACAAGTCACTCTTTGACGGTCATATCGAAATCGACGGCCAACTCGGTGTTATGGCTACCGAAGAATAGAGTTGGGCTATGTTATGGACCATAACCGTGTTGCTCAACAGTAACATGACCCATGTCATTTGAAAGCAAAAGGCGCCTCTTTTTGCTTCGGTTTAATAAAAAAATGTTTTAAACCATAAACATATCACCAAACTTAATGTGGCAGACTAAATTCCATGCGAGCGAAGCCGCGGGCAAAAGCTAGTGTTTTATAATAACCTATTTTGAAAAAAGTTTATTTTTATTATAATGTCACAATAATCACATTTTAGGCGGCCCCTAGACCTACAATAACATTGTACAATATATTTAATTGTGCAATAAGATTGAATTGCGTTTGGATCCAAACGGTCAATTATATTGCACAATAAGAAAATCGTGCAATGTTTTCTTGTTCAGTCGAAGGATAGTTTGATCCCGAGCAACATATCAAATATTGCGCAATACTGACCCTACACGAAGCAATAAAAAATATGATGCAATAAAAATTAAACTCGCTCAAACTTTCGTTCAATCATTGCGCAGTCTTCAATATTAGCCCAAGACGATCAATTATATTGCACAATATTCAATATAATTGATCGTTTAGGGGCCGCCTTAATAAAATATAGAAAAAAAAGACGTGTGGCACTCGGGGACTGCCGCGGTAAAGCTATTGCATAGTTATTTTTTCTATCACTAGATGGCGTTAGTGGGGAGCGATAGGTTTTTTTTTCTATCATTAGATGGCGTTAGTGGGGAGCCTTAGGTTTTTTGCGCGAGGTTTTTTCGTTACGGAATTTCTGGATTCGGTCCCCGCGCTCAAGGCCCGCGATAGAAGCTATGCAATAGCTTAAAATATAGAAAAAAACAATAAGATCTCAATGAGAAAACACTATGAAGTTTCGTAGCACTGGAATGAAAAAAGCGACACACGTCCGACTAGCACGGCGCCTCAGCGCATACTGTCACTCTGGGTACAAAAGAGCGAGAAACACTACGGCGCGGAAATTGTAATGGCGACTCATTCGCAAGAATCTACCACCTTTCGTTGGAAATTTATTTTAATTACAAATATAATATTGAAACAAAAATTTTACTCCAACAGTCCTGCGTCATAGTTTATTTTACATCACTCAAATTAATTTTAGAAATATGCGTTTGAAATTGTTTAACAAACTAAGTGTTTAAAATTCACAAAGTAAGGTATAAAAGACCCAACTTTGTGATTATTTTCTATCGAGGAAATTAATAGTCAACGTGTTTCGGAAACAGTAGTCTCATTAAACATATGATCAAAATTAAAAACAAACAAAAATTGTTCTTGTAACGTTAAGACTTTTGGCTAAAAAATTGTTTAAAGTAGCCCGTTTTAGGAACTCATAGGCCCTTAAATCGAGCAAGCACTCACCCAAAATTCATACAAAAACTTTAATTCAATAAGAACAATTATGAAAATTGCCATAGTTCTACGACTTCAGGCTTAAAATAAAATACTATTAGACCCTAACAAATTATATCTAATAATTCTAATGGATTCTACTTACATAAATTGCTCAAGACACATAATTACAGACGAGAATAAAGCAAATAGCTGAACAACGTCCAAAGGACATTTATGTTTTCTTTCCATTGCTTAGCCTAAAGCGGTAATAATACAATAATTCTAGGTGTCTACTGCATGCCGCCCGTGATAATTAATATTGTATTCGCAATAGGCACCCAAGGTTATTATTACTCTTTTTTGTAACAAATATCTTGGACAGTAGCCGCGAGCATCCAGCAGGCGATGTTCTTATTAACATACTGATGTTCTTTGTTTTGCAATTAAAACAATAAAACAAATATTTGCTATATCGACATTCATAATTAGGTGTACTAGTTTCATCTCACAAGCACTCACAGTCTTAATAATTGTGCAGGTAATTGTACTAACACTTTGTGTGTACATCATTGTCCGAGTCAAAATCCTGTCATCATTGTCTTTGAAGTAGCGACAGCATAGTAGATTTGAATAAACGGAGAAAAGTTGTTTGATGATAAATCAAAATATGAATATGAACAATAATCTTGTCGACGGTACTAATAGTTACACACAAAGACGCGTGTTTATACTCATTACAACTACAAGGAGAAAGGGCGCTCGTGAAATGAAACGGATTAATTTGTGTTAATAAAGACGTTGATTGAAACTGAAGAATTACAGAATTAAACACTGTTTTTGCTGGTATATTAGGTTTATTAAGCGAACGCTACTCATTTTAAATTGAAAATACGTTTAAGGATGCACTTCGTTTTTATTTTACTTTATTAACATTAGATAAAAATTTAAAATAAGAGCTCTGTGTGAGTTATTCAATTCTACATGAACACAAGGAGAATATTTTAGGCTATTTTTATTCTCAAATTCCTATTGAAACGGGTACTACTGGGTTAAATTAAAACTGCAGTTCGCTGCTGTATAAAGAAACTTTAAATCAAAGGTCTTTTAAACATCGGTTTTAACCAACCATTAAGTGGCACCAGCTACCAGAAATGCGGTTAGACCTTTAATCAGAAATTAAAAACAAAAACCGCCGACCAGAACCGAACGTGCCACCGATGTCATCATAAGATACTGTCGGTCCAAATGATGGGTTAATTCGATAGTCCGGGCTTCAAATCGAAATGAACATGAATTTGAAGAGACATATCGGACAAATGACAGTTTTTGATGCAGAAGAAGCAAATATGAAGGTTGGTGACAGGAGATCTAACTCTTGATACAGTGGAAGTACGTATTGATTTGGTTGAAGTTTTTGTTATGAAGAGAGATAGTTTGGGATATCCAAAACTGTAGTCTAACTTTATTAGTAAAAATGTTACGTCCATATTCATTCTGAATTGAAACTACGTTTACGGACACACTTCGCTTTTATTTTACATTTTTATCTGACGTTTTGGCCCCTTTACAGGAACCGTGGTCACAGAAGACTGCGGTGATATGTCTAAACGTAGAATCTTTTCAAAATGAGTAGGTAGTGTTCGCTTAAACTTAAGAAAACAGTACGTCCAAATGCCTCAAAACTTTCTCCATCTTGACTCAAACTGCCGCACGCAGATTCGTTTCTTTAAGAGACAAATGAGGGATTTTTAATTAATTGTCGATTTAATTGATGCTTTTGAGTACGACAGGAGGTATGTACAACACGTATGTATGTACGATAAAACACGTCAATGCCCTATTGCCATTGTTTTCGAAACTACTCGAGTTTTGGGTATTATCGATATTAACTAAGAAATATTTAACATAAAAGTGTGCGTTGGCCGGGAATCGAACCCGGATCAACTGCTTGGAAGGCAACTATGCTGACCATTACACCACCAACGCTTCTGTAATATTTTCATAACTAAGACACGTTTTCTAAGAATTTTCTTCTACGAGTATCATAGAAAATATTAATTTCAAAAGAGTGCGTTGGCCGGGAATCGAACCCGGATCAACTGCTTGGAAGGCAACTATGCTGACCATTACACCACCAACGCTTCTATAATATTTTCATAACTAAGACACGTTTTCCTAAGAATTTTCTTCTATCATAGAAAATATTAATTTTAAAAGAGTGCGTCGGCCGGGAATCGAACCCGGATCAACTGCTTGGAAGGCAACTATGCTGACCATTACACCACCAACGCTTCTATAATATTTTCATAACTAAGACACGTTTTCCTAAGAATTTTCTTCTATCATAGAAAATATTAATTTTAAAAGAGTGCGTCGGCCGGGAATCGAACCCGGATCAACTGCTTGGAAGGCAACTATGCTGACCATTACACCACCAACGCCTCTGTAATATTTTCATAACTTAGACACGTTTTCCTAAGAATTTTCTTATATCATAGAAAATATTAATTTTAAAAGAGTGCGTTGGCCGGGAATCGAACCCGGATCAACTGCTTGGAAGGCAACTATGCTGACCATTACACCACCAACGCCTCTGTAATATTTTCATAACTTAGATACGTTTTCCTAAGAATTTTCTTCTACCATAGAAAATATTAATTTTAAAAGAGTGCGTTGGCCGGGAATCGAACCCGGATCAACTGCTTGGAAGGCAACTATGCTGACCATTACACCACCAACGCTTCTATAATATTTTCATAACTAAGACACGTTTTCCTACGATTTTTCTTCTATCATAGAAAATATTAATTTCAAAAGAGTGCGTCGGCCGGGAATCGAACCCGGATCAACTGCTTGGAAGGCAACTATGCTGACCATTACACCACCAACGCTTCTGTAATATTTTCATAACTAAGACACGTTTTCTAAAACTTTTCTTCTATCATAGAAAATATTAATTTCAAAAGAGTGCGTTGGCCGGGAATCGAACCCGGATCAACTGCTTGGAAGGCAACTATGCTGACCATTACACCACCAACGCAGTTACTATAAGTTTATAATTCAGACACATTTGCTGAAAGTATTTCATCAACAACTATGAATTCATAGGAAATTAATTGTATTGTTCTTTCTGTTTGAACAAGTGCTACATACTCGAGTACGAAGATGATTCCAATGCATGCATGGCTACACATATTACACTAGTTGGCTTTAAAAGATCTTAGTTGTAAATATGTCATACTAGCAGCGCCCCGCGGTTTTACTCGCGTTGTGCCCGTTTCCGTGGGAATTTCGGGATTGTTTATACATATAAACTTTCGTCTTAAATCACTCTATCTTTTTTTTTAAACTGCGTCAAAACCGTGCAGTAGTATTTGAGTATATCGCGAACAAGCAGACAGACGCGGCCGGGTACTTTGTTTAATAATATTTAGTTGATAATTATTTAGGCTGTGCTTCCGTGGTGCTTCGGTGCCGGCGATAATACCTGCAGTGACTGGAAACATTTTTAAAAAAGTCTGTAAGCCCCATCTCAATGCAAAATATTATATTCTATTTTTAAAAAAGTAGTTAGATAGATAAATTACTTCTTACATAACTTCTTGCCCCCAAAAACTTTTGAATTTAGAAGATCCACAAAGTTACCTAGTCGTGGTTATAAAATCAAATGCAACAATTAGTTTTAAAAGCCTTTACCAATGAAACCTCTTTCGTGGAACTAACGAACCAATCAAATTATCTTAGATTTTACGCAACAATTTGTTGTGGAACATCAGTAATTCTAATTTCATAATAATGTTATGCAAAAGTGCACTTAAAGGTGTGATTCATCTAGTAACCTATCTAGTATTTGTTCACTTATTAACTAGTTACGCCTCGCGGCTTTCTCCATATTGGGTCAGTTCCTGAGGGAATTTTGAGATAAAAATAGCCTATAGTCTTTCTCTTGAACTTAACTATGCAATACAAAAATAATTATTCGAATCGGACTGGTAGTTCCTGACATTAGCTGAAGCATACAAACATACAAATTTATCCTCTTCTTAATATTAAATATTTATTCTACACTGTACAAAGTAAGTAAATTCGAGTCGGTTAATGGTTCAGTGCAAAGAAACTCTTTACACTGTACGAGATGAACAGCAAGTATACGAAATGAATTTCACATTTTGTCGACAAAGAAAAACATGGCAACAACCTATTAATGTTTTAATAGATACGTGACTCGGATGGAGGACCTAAACAATAATCGCATAAATTAAACAAACTTAAATAAACCGGTATCATAGTTAGGTTCTTGAGCTTGAAATGTAACCAGAACGTTACTGTTTTTGACTCACAACCTGAACAGCATTCACTAATGATAATGATTGGACTATTCGGGCGAATCTCACCCAAGATGATTATGATTGATACCGCTCTGTTTTGCTATGTTTTGCTAACTGTAAACCACATAGAAATTGAAAACGCTTAATGCTTGCCCGTACGTAAGTGGTGCCATAAATATGATGACTAAAATTATACTCTTGATAAATAATATAATGGATTTTGCGACTGATATCATCTGCAGTTATAATTTTAAAAATAACTTTAAGCATACATTGTGAAATGAATTTTTGAGAGCAAAAAACGTAAAGCGATGTCTGAGTAATGTGAAATAATGAGGTAACCGCTCTCCGGCAGGAAACGATGGTGATTTTATTAACTTAATAATAGTACGTGGGAATCATTTAAATTTATTAACTTTGGTAATGAACATAAGTCATTAATTAGAGGTTTGTTTTATAATAAATACCTTTGGGATAAAATAGAATTTATTTGCTTAAGTTATCGATACAATTTATTTTATTAGGAGGAGTATGACTGCCTTATTCATAAACGCTATCTAGTTAAAACACTGTTAGTGAGTGTTTTGTCTCTTTCGCTCTTTGGAAAATAGCATATGTCGGTAAGGGACAAAACATTTGATAACTAAAATGCTGTTAATAAGAATAAGACCCATAATATCTTATGAATGTAAACACGAGCGTTAAAAAGTGCTTCTTTGAATAATCTAATAGGTAACCTATTTTAAATATGTACATAATGTACAAACTAATGACAATAGCCTTTACTGCGAACCTAGAAAAAGTTTGAACAGCAATATAGAATCCCGAATACAACTTAGTTGCTAAATCACACCGAAAAATTCTAGGAAACAATCCATAGAATTTCTCACTTCTCGCAAAGAAAAAATCAATCAAAATATATTTCAACAGACTCGTGAGAACAAAATCCGCGGCATTTGAATATACTATTATACGAAAAACGCGACGTTTTTTCTTTATTTTATTCCAAATCTCCTAGAGTTTACGATTTAAAGCAGTTTTTTGTTGAACAAAAAGTTGCTCGACAACCGGTACCGAATCTAAAGCAATCTCATTTAACATGGTCACATAATATGACATTAGCGATAGACTAGATCAATTTTGATTTCTTGTAAATCACTCTGAGTAATTGATAATTTCCTTAATATAATCGCGTTGACAAGTCATAACACAAAAACTTTTCGAAGGCAAAAACTATCATATAAATAACTAGCAGCGCCTCGCGGTTTTACCTGCGTTGTGTCCTTTTCTGTTGGAGTTTCGGAATGAAAAATAGCCTATAGTAACCTTCCCGTTGAATATGGCTATCTATTACAAAAATGATTATTCAAATCGGACTGGTAATTCCCGAGATTAGCTCGAACATACAAACAAACAAAGTTAGAAATTTTACCTCTTTATAATATTATATAGATAACCTTAGAACAGTAATTATTTAGTTACTATTCAGCTTGAATGTAAAGAGTTTCAATATTGTATCTTAACTAAGTTCTAAATGTTAATTTAATATTATAATGTCTTAAGTTTTAATTAAGTACTCTTGTATACTCAACAAACATATAATTTAGCTTTGATAAGAGGTATTATATGTTTATCTTGTCTCAGACCTGTTTTATTTACATTTTCTAGTATGAAAGTTAACGGTTTTGCAATTAATTCGCATGTTCGCCCGGTAGCTGTCACCGCAATGAAGGTTTTGTACACTCGAGGTATTACAACCTCTTCAATGTACCCAGAGCTATCAGCCAAGAACCGGTCCCATAGTAAATTAAACCTTGTAAAACTATTGGCTTTACATTAATGATTATGTTGTAAGAAATGGAAGTTTCTGTGGGAAAATGTTGCTATAGAGACAATTGATTAGTAGAGTTATTGATAACAGGATGTATGATTAGAAAAGTTTATGTGACACGGAATAACAGTAGTCATACTTCATTTATTTGAATTCGTGTTAAAGTGCTTCATATTGTGTTGTTCTCAAGGGCGTGAGTCCGGTAAGCGTGAACTTTGACTTTTTTATATAAATTCCCAGACTAAGAAGCGTATCTCGGGAGTCGGTGTCGCTTCCCGCGGGATTCCATCTCGTAGCGTCACAGCCGGTTGGCCGTCCTCACATTTTAATTGATCACAATGCTCGTAACTAATCGACTCGCTACGGAAATGACTCTTACACGGCCGGATGACTCACCTCCGCGCCCACGAATGAATTAGAATTGTCTCCACCAGATACCTTACAAATAACCAAACGTGTCCCCAACACTTCGTAAATACACCGCGACTCACGCGTAACATAAATCGGCAACCGCATATACATAAAGTTGGTGCAAGCGAAAGATTCATCGAATAATTGTATTGCAATAGCTTTAAATCCAGGTTTTATTTCACCGTGGCGGTGTGAAGTTACTGAAGGCATTTTAATGTGACAATCGAACACATAACAGCACTTAATTTTGTCCTAATGCGAGCACCCGGCCGTAAGAATCTTCGCGTTTCTTACTCTGTTTTTCTCAAGAGAATATCTGTGAACAGAATCGCCGATGAGCCAGATAAGGCGAGTGTTTCTTTAAATATGCAAAGTGCAAACCGCTTGGTACCCTTTCGACAGAACTCTGAATAATTTTACACGCTCTTAATGATTGCGTGTCTTTTAATTCAACCTTTAAGTGTAGTTGTGACACAGTTAAGCCTAATTTAATTGATCATGAACGGTTTCAGAAATGTTGATTCAATTAAGAATGCCTAAAGCTCATTCCCACTAGCAAACTTTTAAAAATAAATAATGACAGTGGTATCTATTGTCTTTCTGTGATGGGAATAAAATGCAAGGAATTAATAGATAATGGAGTAGATGTGCGAACCGCGACGGCCAGTCCCGTCGAGTATTGAAAACATCGCTCCGCCATAATTTAGAGTTAAGCTCCGTGGAAGGACCAAGACATTTTTCCAAAGACAATACAAGCCTCCTCGCCGATGGAATATTCAGAGTGCTTGAAGAATTCTCATTCTCGCACCCGCTAATGAATAGCTATTCTTTGGGCATTTTAACTATGCACCTTGGTATGGTATTCAAGTGTACAGGTTTCTTAAAAGGTCCTTCGATATGCGTCGGACCCTTTCCGCTTTGCTTAATTTATGGACTGTGTGCGTTTTCTTTTATTTATATTAATTATAACTGACCTTAAAGTTTCGCCGTGGTTTGGAACTTGGATTATTCAAAACTTTAACGTGTCTAATTTGGGATATTACTCACGAGACTTCGAAATGAGGTTCATTGTTACTTAATAGAAAACAATCGTAATAAGTTCCATAAATTATGTATTAGATACGGCTGTCTATCATACGTATTCGGTTTGGAATATTTTTTTATTTCTTGCTAATTTACATTCAAGGTATGTAGTCCTACTATTACGGTGAATGTTTTAGATTTTTTTTGTTACTTTTTAAGAGAGTCTTCGAGCGCCGAGGTTGTCACCGTGTTCGGAATACATGAATACTTAATTGGGTTTTTGAATATAATTATTTCATATTTCTATGTCATTCCTTGAGGTTGGGTTTTGGTGATGTGTTAGAGTAGAAACCCTTTGATAGATATTGAGCCGCTTCCGTTTGCGCGTCGAATGTTAACACGTACACTGACTTAATGTTTCCTTTGTCTACTATTAATAGGTAATTTTTATCATACTTTAGTTTCAATATCTGAATGGAATTAAAATAACAAGTGCAAAGCTACAAAAATTGCTTTAACACAATATCAGAAAGTCGAACTAAAAAAGTATATACCTAAGTATGGTGCTGGTTGGTTCCTAATGTTTTTTTAATGTATATTAATTTAGGGACTTTTTTCCAAGTAAAGCAAGCCAACCCATCATGCCCTGAACCTAAAAACACAAGCTTTAACAACTTATACTTACAATTATTAATAAACATTTCTATCAAAAACTTCATCATACCATATTCCATTTCACCACTTATTAATAGGAATTTTTCGGTAGTATAATCGTGCACACAATTATTTACTTGCTTACAATTAACCGTTTTTCTCACTAGTAGGCACTATATAGCTTAGGTCAAACTTTACGCCCAAAATTCCTTGGTAAAGCGTAGTAGAAACCGCAAGGCATACACAAATATGAAAGTTCTCATACATAGTGTAGAATACATTATATATAGTAGATGATCAACAATAAGCCGTAAACCCTCGAAGGACTGAGCAAACACAATGTAATCTCTTCCAAGAATTTGTACTTGATTTATTGCAGAAAATTTCATACACAAATTTTGTTATTAACTGTACAATAAAATACACTTCTGATGTCGAGTTAATTTCGTGTTTGCATTCTTAATGTGAGGTTTAATGTAGATTTTTGGATTATTGAGAAAAGTTATATTAATAATTATTTAATTTATTTTATATTTTTTATTTTATATCTTAATTATGTCTCTGGGCGAAGGCATATAGACCACTAAAGTGAGTACACGGAAGAACGAAGTACTTACTACGTAAAGCGAGTCAAAAAAATTAAGTACAAAAACGATATATCATTTTCCTGATGATACAGTTATTTTAGTACACATTAAGTCAATGTCTAAGTAAAACGTTTATATCAACGCACTGTTCACTTCAGACCTGAA
Source organism: Cyclophora punctaria (assembly GCA_951394245.1). Lineage (NCBI taxonomy): Eukaryota > Metazoa > Arthropoda > Insecta > Lepidoptera > Geometridae > Cyclophora > Cyclophora punctaria. Next base: position 7,312,354 of record OX596177.1, read on the forward strand.
GAGTGACAATAGAAAGCATGGCCATCGCGTTGATATTTCAAAGATGGGACAATCGCTTAGTAGTCGCCGCGATGCCGACAACAAGCCGGGAATCCAGAGATTCCGTACTGGCACCTGCACTTAGCTATAAATTAAGAAATAGTGGCAATGGAAAATTGCGTAAAATGGTTTGTAGATAAAATTGCAGCAAAACTTTGTAATGTCTAAATTTTAATTGATAAGAGCTTTTAGAAAGTGTTAATACGATTAAATAAGAGTAGTGTTTTTTGCATAATTTCGCTTTGATATTGGGTGAATAATTAAATAGAAAACGAGTGACGTCTCCAAGTCGTTAACCTAGAGCGAGTTTACAAGTTGCAAGTTTAATAATATTAGAATGCTTCGTCTATTTTCTTTCAGAAAAAATATGTCTTTTACTTCATTATTAGTCTCGTTATTTTAATTGCAAATGTAACTATCCTATAGGCCAATATAAAACTGCTACTAATCACTGCGGAGTATAGCAAAACTCATTAAAACGATGTCTTAAAATTAAATAGCCCTAAATCTTTTACCAATTAAAAGGAAATCCTGAAACCAGCAAAATTAATATTTTACGCACACGTTCTATTTCATATTATACGTTAAGTCTTTGAGTTAACTATAGTATCATTACCGACAAACAAATTGTCCATACAACTTATAATGACAGTAAAAGCTTGCCGAATGACAAGTCTATTGAGCTTACACGTCGCAAACAGACGCGCAATTTATAAAGCGCTACGTTTTAATTCAAAACTTTGAATTATCTACCTATAGAACTGTAGCCCTACAACCTTTTATTAATCGTTATAGTATAGTTAACGTTACCCATATTACCGCTGATGTATTATTAATAATTAATAAATAAGTTATTCAGAGTGCCCTTATATAATTTTGACAATGTCTCCAAAGTTATGCTAAATGTGACAATATTTACAATTTACATTGGTTAGATTTTATAGCGAGAATAACTATGAGGATACCAAGGAAAAGTAATTATTAATCAACATATTAAACTACCTTTAGAGGCGTAATACGCAAATCATTATTAATGTTTCGGAAAAAGTGCAATCTGTAAAAAATTACACATAACTACATGTCAAAAGTGATTGACTATACGATATGATAATATGATGACCCAATGATGAGAATAAGGTGTCACATCAAGTTATCAATAGCAAAATACTTTAACTTTACTATCACGAAAGTTGATCATAGTAACTCAAAGTTCTGATAAGTAAAGAAGCCTTTAAAGTCTTGACAAGTACTGACTAAACGGCACAGGGACCGAAGCGGCAACCTTTGTAAATTCTACCATTGTACGTTTGAACTAGGCTTCAGATAGGTAAATCATTTAATGAGGTGTTCCTGAATATAAAAGGGCATACATTGATATTACATTCTGTTTATAAACCGCTGATGTGAATAGGTTATTTGTAGCTTTTAATCGCCAGTTAAACGGTCGGGTTAGGTTTTATAGGCAGTAATGGTGCATCCGGTCTTACCAGCGAGCATAATAATTGAATATTGTAACGTGGGCTCCATTATGAATGAGCCTTTGTGTTATTTATTGCCTTATTTTGTATTTGACGACAGTTTGTTTATGTTATTTGAATTTATATTAAAAAGTAATGTCTTTGATGCCTTTGACAATGCGACATATTTTAGTAATTAATTAGTAAATATGTTTTTGTAAATATTTTATTTGTATATAAATAAATACTGTATTGATTAGTATACTTATCAGTAGATACCGTTCGTACATAATTCAAAAGACTGGATGTATTTATTGTAATCCACTTTTATCTCGAAATTTACACAGGGAGAGGAAACCTCGGGATAGAGCTAGTTTTTTATCTATTCATGCAACCTATACCTACTAATATCATACAGCTGAAGAATTAGATTTTATGATTTTTTTAATACGATTATCTCAGAAACTACTTATCCGATTTGAATACCTATTTTGGTAATGGATAGCTGCATTCAACGAGAAAATTATTAGCTACTAGCAGCGCCCCGCGGTTTTACCCGCGATGTGCCCGTTCCCGTGGGAATTTCAGGAATTTTTTTACATAAAAACCTTCCTCTTGAATCACTCTACCTATTACAAAAAACCGCATCAAAATCCGTTGCGTAATTTGAAAGATTTAAGCATACAGACAAACAGACAAAAATAGCGACTTTGTTTTATACTATGTAGTGATTTGTCATCGCTTAATATCTACGAAAAAGTCACAACAGGAGTAAATCCGCGGGGCGCAGCTAGTAAGGTGATAATTTCGAAACCGTGCAAAATTATTTTAATAAGGAAGTTGTTCGATAATGTAACAAGCCACCCAGAATCTCAAAGTTCACGGTATCTGTGACGGTATTAAGCAATTCGATAAACGCATGAACGCCCACTAAGACGATTTCTATAAAATCAACGGAGTGTAGTTTCAATTTGTCATGGAGACCTTTCCGAAATTAGATGATTAATTAGGAAATAAGTCGCCTTTAACGACATCAACTGTAAGAACTTTAGGTAGCTTAATTTAAACTGCGTAATTTGAAATAGCAATAGAACTTTAGTAACAAGACGACTAGAAAAATATATTTGCACAGCAGATATATAATGTTAATGAAATTGAAAACACAAACAAAATGCATCCTGAAATAGCTTTTACATTATACCTACTCTTGCTTCATTTTTTCAATGGTTAGTGCGGTCGCCGTCGCTGCACCGTGGCGGCACCTTAAACAACTCCTAGTTATGAACTCATAGTTAAACTACATATTTTAAATGCTTCACCAAATCCGTTTATTATTTAAACAAGTGTGAAGTGAAAGGCGACATCTATCGACAGTGTGGGGAATTAAAAATGTTTATGTTGGCGCGAGTCCCAACGTAACCACAACCGTACGGGCTGTTAAAATAAAGTTCTCAACCGCTCGGTTTGGGTCCGAATTAACCACAAACTATGTCGTTAACTATGTAACTTAGAACACCAATAAAAAGGTGTATTAAGTTTTATTGGAGAAGGCGATTGTTTGACTTCATGTCTGTTTTATCAGGGATTTATTTGTGGATGATGTAGGTAGGACTTCTTTTTTATGGTGATTTTGAAACCCCATTGCAAAAAGAAGGGCAGTTTGATTTCTTTCTATTTGAGTGCTTGCATGTAGCGAAGAATCAAAAATTAGATTACGTATACTCATATCTATGTAACTAATAATCTATCTGCACCTAGTTGAAAATCTACGCCAGTAAATAGTAGGTGGCTCGATAAGATTAAGCGAACGTTTAAAGTTTGGAGTAAGGGTGCCTGTCCATTCAAGCGCAGCGGAGAAACGGAGAAACGGAGAAATCTTGACCAATAGGGTGGCATACAATTTCCGCTCACAGTGTTATGTGCAATCCTATTGGTTAACATTTCTCCGTTTCTCCGCTCCGCAGCCTCGCTCCGCTACCCTTACTGTCAATATCTGTCAAGTAAATATACAATGAAATACAATTTTTCAAAAATCTACATAAAACAAATGAACTATGTAGCGTAAAAATCGTATACCCCACCGGCTTTACAAACTCATCCAGCTCAAGACCTTTCCGACTCAAAGTAGGAGACTAATGGTCGTAGCACACATATCAACTCGGAAAGGGATCGTCACCGTATCGCCTCGCCGTCAACCAGGCGTCAACCAGGCGTCAACCTATCGTAAGCGCGTCACCGTGCGATCAGCAGCTCCGAATCGACTCGGCTACGGCTAGGCGACGCCGCGCTTACGGCTCGCCGGTCGCTGGTTGACGACGGCTGGGCGGGGTGCCTGAAGAAACGCAAGCTAGGGTACGGAGAGTCGTAAGACAGCGTACGGAGAGACGTAAGCGCGGGTACGGCAAGTCGACCACGCACCGTACTGCGGTTTGTGAGCTTGTCCCGAGGCGAGGCGATTACGTTACGATTCCGATAAGTGTGCGTTGCAGTAGGGAGTTTCATACAAAGAATACTGAACGGCTCGAGTTGATACGTTTACGTTCCGTTTACGAGTTGATATGTGTGCTACGACCTTAATTAAGTTGTTATTTTGTTTGTCCAAGTAACAAGATAAACTATACGTAGAATAGTGATGTCCTTGTAATTACAGGCCGGCGTAGTGTCGGGATTACGATGTTCCAGGCATCGTTAGCACCGGATTACTCTCTTTGATAAGCCTTCCAATAGTACATATATACGTTTTCGTTTCAATTATTAACTGAAAAATTCGGCTTTTTGTTTCAATGGAATCAACGCAGCAATTATTTTGTTCATTAGGCTCCTTTCATGTATGGAACTAATTCCTTCATTATAGGGCTTTTCTGAACTTCGAAGAGTAAGTAATTTCTCAGTCATTTCAACTTTAAGTTTATATCAGATAAGGTCTATTGGTGGTCTAAAAACTTAAACACCTGTATTGACCACTAACCTAAATAAAAATAAATAAATAAATATACCCGGACAAATTCACACACGGTTAATTAGACCCAAAGTAAGCTTTAAGCTTGTGTTATGGAATCTAATTAACTGATACTACTACTTATACATACACAAATACTTTATAAGAATATATAATTGACACCCAGATGTCGTCGCCAACAACTATGTCTGCACATATTGTTGACTCCGGGCGGGAATCGAACCCGCAACCCCCGACACAGTAAGCGCTCTCACTGCCACTGTGCCAACGGGCTTGTCGAAACCTACTCGAACTGACTTTATTCTCATGTCATTTGTTAATGAAGCAACTATAAAATTACATGTTTTGTTATAACCACCCAAATGGCTTTCCAATATTTAAACAATTAATTTAACATATTAGGATATTAATCGTCAAAGAATTTGCACGACTATGCTTGGTCCAACACTTTATGGACATGGGAAATTGAGCATTATTCCAAAGGGTATAAGGTTATTTGCATAGTGTTTGAAAGTAGTACGGTAAACTTTACGTTTACGAGGTCTGGCTGTCTGTCAGTCAGCTCTCGTCACGATCTCGCTGTGACATTTAATTACTCTCCAAATTAGGTACGAGCGGAACAGTTTGTTAGGCAACTCAAATTATGATTAATTTGTGTACTAAACGTTAATGACACGATATATTCCAAACCATATTTGTCTTGGTCAAAAATAGTGTGATATTTATTAAAATATCTATTTATCTATACTAATATTATAAAGATACTAGCAGCGCCCCGCGGTTTTACCCGCGTTGTGCCCGTTCCCGTGGGAATTTTGGGATAAAATGTAGCCTATAGCCTTCCTCGATAAATAGACTATCTAACAGTGAAAGAATTATTCAAATCGGTTCAGTAGTTTCTGAGATTAGCGCGTTTAAACAAACAAACAAACAAACAAACAAACAAACAAACAAACAAACAAACAAACAAACAAACAAACAAACAAACAAACAAAACAAACTCTTCAGCTTTATAATATTAGTATAGATAACATTTGTAAGTTTGTTTGAATGTTTGAGCTAAACTCGGGAATTACCTATCCGATTTAAATAATTATTTTTGTAATAGATAGCTACATTTAACGGGAAGGTTATAGTATATTTTTCATCCCAAAATTCCCCCGGGCAGGGGTACAACGTGGGTAAAAGCGCGGGGCGCTGCTAGTTTTATAATATATCTAAAGGTGGATTTTAACCAAACAATTCTTTGTGTTCTTTTTTCTTCTGTGAATATTGGTACATCAAAAACGGTCCAACCGATTGAGAACAACGATGCTAAACGATGTCTGTCTGGACTGGTCTACAAAAACCCTTTACACACACAAAAGACAAAAAGTCTTATAGACTTTGTCTGTTATAGACAAAAAGTCTTATAGACTTTTATGTCTTTATCAGACTTGTGTCTGTTAGACTTAAGACTGTAGTTAGAACGACTAAAGACTGTTTTGACTCGACTATAAAAACTGTCTGAACTATTCTCGAACTGTCCGATGTTCTTTTGATGACGAAGCTGAGTCGACAGTAGAAGTTACGTCAGAGAGCCTCGTAATTAAATAAAAATAAAACTTTCACTCGATCGTTTCAACAAAATATCTGTCCAAATAATCCGAAAAGCTCAACCAACCCATAAACGGGAGACTAACAAAATGCTTCCACTCGACAATCTGTCATCTGACACTTATCTAATTACGACATTCTTTATAATCCAACTCGATATTAATTCCTAAATTAAACCCAGCTGAATAGTATTCGAGTTGATTCGAGATAATAAAAATACGACACTAGTTCGATTAACGATTCCTAAGGTCCGGGAAGCCACGAAAACTAGGCTTATCTTAGCGAGTTAGTTGTTTGCCTTCTCTAATTGGCTAATTGGCATACGAGAAGCGATAGATCAGCGACCTGCGATCTCTTCCTAGTCCGACCAGATAATGCTCACCCTGTCCCCTTGATGAAATGCTGCCCGATCAATATCACAACGCCCATTGAAATACGCCTTTCGAACGGTAATCGTAATATATTACAGTGGTAATTTAATATCTAGTTGTTTTGTAAACGTTGAGACGAGGTCATTACTAGGGGCCATTAGAAATTGTAGGCGCAAAAACAACGCGGCGTGTGGTCATTTGAGATTTTCAGATAAGACTCTTATAAGGTTCGCCGGAGATGATGTGTTGTAGTAAACTTGTTGATTGGAAGAGAACAAGGTATTATTTACTGTTATGTTGTGGTTCTTTTATGCGCTTCATATTGTTACTTTGATCTCTATCTAATTTGTTTTATCGATCGCTTGTAACAGGCCATTAAAGCGATGTTCTAATTTAATTGCAGTTTTACCGTTATTGTTTACATAAAGATTTTGAAAAGGAGAGCATTCTTGTTATATTCTAACTAGCTTTAGAAAATATTTACAGCAAAAAAAAATGTTGATGGCGTCAAGATGGAAAAGGATTGCCACCGCTTTTTGTACAGTCAACTACAAAAGTTAATGAGTAATCATTGATAAATGTAAATTTAGCCCCTCAAAATTAATCTTATCAGTAATTCACAAAAGACAGTCAACACCAAAATTTTCCATGAATGACTGAAACGAGATGTTGAAGTTTTTATAATATTGAATGTGTTCATCAACTTTTTTAGTTGACAGTACCACTTTGGGTGTCACTCCTATTCAGGCAGTCTGGATTCATTTCATTTCCGGACTACCCGACAGCTGACAAACGAATAGTAAAAACACAAAATACTATGCATTCTTGAATAATTCCTTCACATATCTCCGAATTGCCGAAGCCGACCCCCTAACTGCGAATACATTTTTAAACCTCTCGCACATAAAAGGGAATACTGAAGTGTTATTCGAAAGTGCGGAAATGCGTCCCATACATCAACCAGGGAAAATAGAAAAACAGAGGTAAGATAAAATGTGAGTACATTGGAGTGAAATGTTGCTACAAATTCGAAAAAGACAAATAGCTGTTTGACAGAACAGTTTTTGTATGCAAGTATGTTTATGACCCTGTGGATGTCTGCGTTTCGTGTAAGGGGATGTTATTCTTTTATTTTAAACTAGCAGCGCTTCGCGGTTTTACCCGCATTGTGCCCGTTCCCGTGGGAATTTTTGAGAATTTTTTTATAGATAAACCTTCCTCTTGAATCGCTCTATCTATTTATAAAACTGCATCAAAATCTGTTGCGTATTTTTATAGATCTAAGCATTCATAGGGACAGACAGCGGAAAGCGACTTTGTTCTACATTGTAGTGATAGTGAAGTTCCAAATATGTTATCTATATTTTTCATTTAAGCACTGCAATTCTTATCAACGCTTGGCAATTCGATGTTTTTTCGAATAAGTTAATGTACCACTTGATATGTCAAAATTACCCAACATGTGATTGTAATCTGTTAGCTTTAGTGAAAACCTTGGATCATACTAACACTGTAATGTCTAAACTAATGCAGTTAACGTCACAGACTTACATAAGTACCTACTAGTAATTAATCGCATACTAATTCATTTTCTTTTTTCAAATATTCAAATTCAAATCTCTTTATTATCGGATTCTCAAATTCACATCTAATTTCATATTGAAACTTAAAACACCCTCCTATTTCATCAGCAAAAAAACATTCAAACTATCGCCAAGCAACAAACAACGTATAAAACATTTAGCAAGGTATTTCGGCCCCTTGTTTAGCGCTTTTCCTTTACCCGGTGTTTTCCGTCTGGCCGATCAAATTGTGCCGGACGGTTCGTCCGACCGTGAAACTCGACACCTCTTTGAACTCACTTCATTATGTCGATTTCGCGGTGACACTCGACGGACGACCTCTGAGGGTAAAACATTGCTATTTTAAAGATTCTTGGAACCTTTTTAAATGCTAATGCTAATTTTTAATGGTTAGAGAATATCCTACAAATATTATATGTACATATATGCGAAAGCTTATGAGGATGGATGTATGTATGTTACTCTTTCACGAAAAAACTATCCAGCGGATTTAGAAAGAATACATTGTATCCCGAAATTCCCGCGGGAATGGGTAGGTACAACAGGGGAACACCGCGGGGCGCTGCTAGTTTTAAAATATATATTTCTTTCTCTTTTATAGTGACACTCTAACTCCCGGACTCTGAGACGTTCATTAACAGACACATCATTATTTAACGTAATTTTTCACATATGTCAAAACTCAAAATCAGTCATTAATTCTCTATTAAAGAAGCATTTGACGTCTCTGAGTGTAATTATATTACAATATATATATAATGCATTAATAAACATTGCAAATTTATTCAGATATTGCGTGACTCAATATCATTCTACATATCGAGATCTTAAAAACAATAGAACCTATTGTATTCTTAGTGATACATGTGTAATCTTCGAAAAGCTTCTAATGCACAACCGCTAAGTTATTCATTGTATACCAAAAGCCTAATGTAAATATCTACAAAACACTAAAACAAAACCTAGCCTAATGTAAATATCAACAAAACATTAACACATAATCCTAGAACCAAATAACACCAACGCAGAAAACAAAATTGAAAGGATTAACGAAAAATACTACTTTGGAAAATATTTAAAACTTTGCTCTCTGGCTTTTAGCGAACTCGAGTTAAATGTTACATCGCAACAATTTTAAAACTACATTCATTTGAAACTTTTTCGACACGTTCTCGTCGGAACATGCCTCACATTGGTCACGATTCAGAATACGTCTACTAAGTAATATTACAAAGGCAAATTGTGTTTGTTTGTTCGTTTACTAACGACTTGTTTTCTACATATTGATTGTTATCTTGTTACTGGGTCGACAGTTGAAAGTTGTATATTATATTAAAAGTCGTATTAAAGGGATTTAAAAATTTGGAAATTTCCTTTTTTTAGATTGAGATTAGACCTCACTCTCGTACTCAGAGACGTCAACTGCTTTCTTATTAGAGATTTAATGAGTGATTTTGACATGTAATGTATGAAAATTACGTTAATTAGTTAATTGTCGAGTTAATGGACTTCTCTGAGTGCGACAGTTAGACTGAGCAACATAACAGTATAATTTTTCTTAATATTAATTTCATATAACTGTCATTCGTAAACAGAAACCACATAGGGTGAAAATATATTTTGACCTCCGACGAAAAAGAGGGGTTTCTATCTTAGTTAAACCAATAGGCTGATCACATTGCACACACACATTTGCTGTAAAATTTGAAATAATAAATAGAATTTTTCTTCCTTAAAATATGAAAACGGATACAACTCGGGCAAACCCGCGACGCACAGTTTGTTAAATCATAAATCGAACTACATCCATGAATAATTATTAAGAACATTAATTGTAACATATCGCTTGAATATACACTCACGATATTTTATTCCGACCCATGGCTGATGATTTTGAATCGCCCGAAGCACTACATTGCAATCTGAATATTTATATTGTTCGAACTATCTGTTGCAATTGTAGTCTTGAACTGTTGTTCATCAAATCAAATCGCATAGGTACAGTCAGCCCATGAAAATGTTAACCGTTTTTAGAACCTTGTCACTGTATGTTTCTCACCAAGCTCACTTAAATTTTCACTGCTTTACAGTATAAGTGTCTTCAAGCATTGGTACTTCATCGCTAATTCCTCATTGAAATTCATAAATAAAAACGACCTTCCCTTGGAAGTCTTATCAAAATCGAATTGAGTTATTTTGAAGGTTGCCTTACCTAATAGACGTAAGCATTTATTTCCTGAAAAGCTCTAGCTAAAAAATTAAGTATCATTTTGTAATAACCATTACCAACACTTCACTTTTGTTCTCAAGTTATTTGATCTTACCTGCCCATCACATCCGAAACACAATCGAATCAAGTAAATCCGTGAACCGTGACTAGTATACAGATGGTCACTTTCAATTTCTCATAATGATCTTAATGGAAGGCACCATAATAAATAAGGCTTAGCATTTTAATTGTATCTCAGTAATGCCAATTGGTATGTTACATAGGATGTTGCAAAATGCTTGGGATCAAAGCGTGTATGGCCCCAAGCATCGGTAATAATGCAATAAAATAATACCTGTGGATTTTATGTGGTCACTACGTACATCGTGTTCTTGGGTTTCATTTGAGCTTTTGATCTGATTGAGCTTTTAGTTTCGCTTTTTTTTATAGTGGGTAGTTTTTATTGTCATTTATTTTTTAAGTGAGTTTTAAAAGCTTTAGTTCTTAAAATTAACGCACCAATAAAAAGTACATCACTACAGAGAGTACAGAGCATTGATCCGTTATCCGAAATATTCGTCTTTTTTCTACACTAATATTATAAAGAGGAAAACTTTGTTTGTTTGGTTGTAATGAATAGGCTCAAAAACTACTGAACCGTTTTTAAAAATTATTTCACCATTCGAAAGCTACATTATCCACGAGTAACATAGGCTATTTTTCATCCCAAAATTCCGACAGGAATGGACACAATGCGGGTAAAACCGCGGGGCGCAGCTAGTATATTATTTCACACAATATTCATACAACAAGTAATGCTAACATTTCATCATATAAGAAAATTAATATCATCACCGAAGGATAGTCTATCTCTTCACCAAAAATGATTCAGTAACTTAGGCGTTAAATCGAAACAGACAAGACAGAATCACTTTCGTAATAATACAATTGATCCGTATTATAAGATTAGGTTATGAAACATCCTGTATATAACCGCAATAACATTATGATTGTTGAGTGTTATTAACTTATTACGCCATACAATTAGATACCTAGATACAAACAATGAGTCGGAACGCAAGGTCGGGGAAAGTGGCTTGGGTTTCTGTTCAGTCGCGAATATTGGTAGGTTTATCTTAAGTAGGTATAAGTATTAGCCTGTAATGTCCCACTCAGTGGCGGATTAACGTATAAGCACTACAAGCACGTGCTTGGGGCCCCTTGTCTCCAGGGGCCTCCATCCTCTGCTGGCGTTTCATTTTATACCTACATTTTATCGAGATTCATCCATAATATGTCCGAAATCAAAATCACAAGGCGCGAACAGTCCGGGAGTGGCCCTGACAAATTCCGCATTGAGACTTTCAATGTAATAATTGACACACTTAATGCTCAAATGCAAAGAAGAGGTGATGACTGATGTATACCATGAAGTTTCACAAAAGTTTTCATTCCTTGCGGATCTAAATAAGACATGTTCAGAATATGAGAAAGATATCCAATTGCTCTTATGGACCAAGAGCCCGTGAACCCCAGACCTTCGTTATTTTATAAAAGCTGAAAGTTTGTCAGCGCATGCTCCCAACACAGGTAAGAACGATGGACTATTATGAAGTTTGGGTTATCGTGGCTTTGGCAGGTAAACGGTACTAAAGGTCAATGGTCGAAAACACTAAGTTGGCCATCGATTTCGATATCACCGTCAAAGGGTGACTTGTACAACTCCTCAAGAGCTTTCAAATGACATAGGTCATGTCACTGTTGAGCATTAGGATCAGCGTCCATAGCATAGGTCAACTCCAATCTTCAATGGTCGAAAACACCAAGTTGGCCGTTGATTTCGATATCACCGTCAAGGGGTGACTTGTACAACTTGTCAAGAGCTTTCAAATGATATAGGTCATGTCACTGTTGAGCATTAGGATCAGCGTCCATAGCATAGGTCAACTCCAATCTTCAATGGTCGAAAACACCAAGTTGGCCGTCGATTTCGATATCACCGTCAAAGGGTGACTTGTAGAACTCTTCAAGAGCTTTCAAATGATATATGTCATGTCACACAAATCACACTTTATTATTTGATGAATTTAGATCGGTATTTTACACTCCTTTAGTACCGTTTACCTGCCAAAGCCACGGTAACCCAAACTTCATAATAGTCCATCGTTCTTACATGTGTTGGGAGCATGCGCTGACAAACTTTCAGCTTTTATAAAATAACGAAGGTCTGGGGTTCACGGGCTCTAAGACTATTAGAATCTTATCCAGAAGACTTCAATGAAAACTTCCTCGGCGAATTTAATCATTTTCTCAAATATGTTCGAATAAAATATGAATCCTCAGAAACAAAGGTCACCCATTCCGATCTATATGAAATGATTATTAAAGACAAAGTAAAGTGCGTTTTTCCAAATATAGAAGTGGCGTTTAGAATCTTTCACAGCTTAATGATTACTAACTGCTCTGCTGAACGATCCTTCTCACAACTAAAAAGATTAAAAAACCCGCAAAGAACAAAAATCCGTCCAGACAAGCTTAATTCTTTAGCATTAATGTGTATTGAGGCAGATATACTTCGTCAGATAAATTTCGACGATGTAATCTCGGAATTTGCTCTGATTAAGGCAAGGAAAAAAATGTTTTTAGTTTTGAATTATACCTACTACACTTTCTATTTTAATGAACTTTCATTTTATTTTTGCTACCTTCCATTCCATTCCTTCCATTTCCATTTAAGCAATAGAGGGCCTACACAGGCTCTGTGCTTAGGGCCTCGGATACTCTTAATCCGCCACTGGTCCCACTGCTGGACAAAGGCCTCCCATCTCACTGAAGTTATCACTACAGTAAGGAGGATAAGGCATAATCACCACGCTTGCCAAATGCGGGTTCGTAATCTCAAACTCGAGCCATGTTTGAAAGTAGAGAATATGTTTTTGCTCGACCCGGGAATTGAACCCGGGACCTCAGTCTTGGCAGGCGAGCGCACATACCACTAATACCACCGAGGCGTTAGGTTTATCTTATGGTTAGTAAATTAATAGCTTCTTATCAATAAGTATGTATCGTGTTTTGTAAATGTCGGTGTGATATTTAAGTGTTAACATGGCTTTGTTTATATGTTGATAAGGAACAAATTAAACATTGTTTTTTTAATTAAAATCCTACAGTCGTACGATATAGTGTTGTTATCAGATTGTTTTATTTTATGTAGAGAAATATCAAAAGTTTAAGAGTAGTTTTGCTTTTGCACTTTGAAAAACTTTTGGTAGATACGGCAATTACCACCGCCACGGTACTCAGAGACGAAGCTTTGACGGCTCTGAGTATGGGCGTAAGAATATAATCCAACCGTGTGTGTTAAACCTAATCAAAATCAAACCAACGCATAGTTTTAATGGGTTACAAAAATTCATGTATGCTTCCAAAACTAACTTTAACTTCAAGTAACTACAAAGGCCACTACCTTATTTTATTTGTATGTATTAGTATTCTCAAATACCTTATTCCAGTATTCATAAAGACCCAAAAACCAATTCCAAAGAAAATATTTCGTTAAATCGTAACCAAGTATAGCACCTTAACCCTACAAACGCCGTGGCACATTCCCAGTGTAGTTATAAACATACGGTACGGTACAAACGGTCGCTGGTTTCCGCTTCCTACCGCCACCGCAACGTTCCGGCCGACCGTGTGACGCATTGGCAACTTAGACACATACTTATGCAATCGGAGTTTCAAAAGCGATAGACGGTAAGGGTTAATTTAGTACGGCTGATTGTGTATTTGTAAGTAGTTAGGTTAGCGTGGTTTGAATTGGAAGTGTGGATGTGCGGATATGTTTGTGACTTTCATTGGGTAAAGCTCTATGAAGCGAAGTTGAATGAAGGTGAAATAGATGATTTTTTTCTTGGTATTTATCACTATTTCTATGGATCTATAATAAATTTGATTAAAAGATAATGACTAGTTTCTATCTTTTAAATATATCTGCAAATTAAGATAGAATAACTAACGTAGATATACCAATTTAAAATACCAAATGTTAAAAACTACCAAAAATGCTAAAGGTCCATTTCCAAGAAACTTCCAAATAACTTCAACGGACGGCTAACTTTTTAATTAAAAGACCGTAATGAGTCAATATTAACGAAGCTAATTAGACTCCCAATCAAATTCCAATTCAGATCTTTGTCGGCTCCATTTCATTCGAGACGGCCATGAAACGATCCTTAAAAAACCAATACAAAGCCAATATGATTATATTCCTGATGAAACCGAACGCTCACAATAATATCCCACTGAGAGACGAAATTCTACCATGCAAATATACATATATTTCATCCACAATAAAAATTTAAATTATTACGGATATAATTGCATCAAAATAATTACTGTGCAATAAACTAAAATATAAAGTGGAATATATTAAGTTCTTTAGGGTATAAGAAGTTTTAATATTCATTTTATTTAGTGGACCTTTTAAAACAAGGGTCTGGCTCAAGACGATACATTTATTGGTCTTGTCCACGCGTATACGCTGTCAAATAAATCAGGCACTTTAATAAAAAGACAATTTTACACAGTTAACGAACGAATTTCAATAAGATTAAGAGGGAAGTCGATGCATTAAGCATTAAATTTATGCCTCTACATCGTTTGTTTTGCGTGTCTTATGCATCGAACATTTCAATTGGATGATTACCTCTACCACGGTGATATTCTATTAAATATGATAGCGTATAAATAAATGTATGTTACGGTAATAAATTACGAGATATTAACGGGTTTCGTTTTTAAGTTACGCGGTCGAACGTTAACAAACTACGAATCCATAATTTTTGTGAGTGTAGGTGTGTGACATTATTTCCGATATCTTTGTGTTTCGTAATTTTGTATTTTATTGATTTAGATGGTTTCTATCACTTAGATGTTGACAAAATATGTTTAAGAATTAAATGATTATACTTTATTGTATGCAAAATGTTGAAAAGATTCAAATAAACTTATAAAAACAGACCAAGCAGCAAGAATTAAAGATCAGCATTCACAAATAATTTCACCTGCCAAGAAAGTAAAAGAAACATCTCGAAATCCAAACAAAACCAGATTAAGTGACAAAAGTTAAAGTGAACTAAGCAAATAGAGATAGAAAGTTGAAGAATTAGAAACAATTAAAGCAAACGATCCTAAACTCACTGCGGATGTAAAGGTTCTACAGGATTACAAACAATTACTAACAAAAGGATTAAAAACGTTTCATCTCAATTTGCCGATGCCAGTTTTAAATTAAAAACTGACAAGTGTCATTCAAACATCGCAACACGACGGCTGTTGAAAAAATAATCCTGAATCTCGCATTGAACAAATAAACGGTAACTTTTTTCGAAAAAAGGAAACAATCTTCAGTACTGGACAATAATCTTTTGTAGCTAAGTCACACTTAAAATTAACTTCTCTTACGAATGGCAGTTGGAAATTGAGTCTTTTTTATTTAACTATAAGGTGGAGTTTTGATTTCTTGTAGTTAATTCGATGCGAATAATATTTATTGTTCGAAATCCAATTTTCTGGTGACACGTCTTCTGTCGGATTTGCGTTGGAGACTATAGGGCTTGTCTTCATAGCTTTGTACTTTTAATTCATGTATTACTTATAAGTGATTATCAAATCAGGGTTATAAAATGCAAAGGATGGATGGACCTTTGTTGGTGCAAGCGCTGACACGACTGGGTTTGAAATTGTCACAAATATTGTCTCTTGGATCATACTACGAGTATAACCAACATTTTGAAGTTGCGGAGACTAGTTTTGACTTGACATTTGTATGTCTAAACATTTACGGAAAGAGATTTGTGAAATCTTCATTAATATTAAAATCGTGGAAACTATTCCATTACATTAGACAAGTGGCAATCAATTCGCATTCTATCTGGTTGTCACGTGTGGACATGACCCAAACATCAACCAATCAAAACGGGATTTGATTGTAGCTCGTCTGTAGGAGTTACTAAAAGTA
Source organism: Cyclophora punctaria (assembly GCA_951394245.1). Taxonomy (NCBI): domain Eukaryota; kingdom Metazoa; phylum Arthropoda; class Insecta; order Lepidoptera; family Geometridae; genus Cyclophora; species Cyclophora punctaria. Next base: position 7,328,587 of record OX596177.1, read on the forward strand.
AGATCGAGTAAGTTAGAAGCCAACCCTGGTTACGGAGTTTTGAGACCGCCTCTTCTTCTTCATCGAGTAGATGGCCAACCTGACCAATCCTGGTGTCAGAGTTATTGAGGCGCCAAAGGCCTCTGACATGGCTCAAGTAAAGACTAATATCCGTAGAAAGTAACCGAGACCGACGGCTTAACGTGCCCTCCTAAGCACAGAATCATCTTATTTTCGAGAAATCAGGTGATTCAGCCTGCAATGCCCTAACCAAACTGAGGAAAGTCTCACAAAGAGATTTTTGTGAGATATCCCCAACGGGAATCGAACCCGGAACCTCCGGGTCATGAGCCGTGCGCCAAAGGGCCGCCTAAAGGCGTCCAACATGGTCTATGGTCTATCCGGTACCCACAATTTACGTACCCTCCTAAGCGCTCAGTTAGATATGCCCCCATCGACTACTCATCCAAGTAGGCGATTGTTGTTGTTGCTTAACAATCACAATGAGCTGACATCGCTTAACATCAGTAAAAGAAAGGGAATTGTTAATACAGATCCTTAATAAATATTTTGATAGGTACAGCAAAAACTTTTAGGACGTTACTTAGTAAGGCCAAATAAAACACACCACGCCAGCGAACAATCAAAGAATTTCATACATAAAACAAATACTGTGTAACCTCTATAAATTATAAAATATACTGTGTACATTTTCCAAAAATATGTAGTTATGACGTCACTGGAACGGTACATTTATTTATGGGCTCATAAGTCACATGACCGCAGTTCCTGATACTATCTCGGATTCTTGCTAGTCCCGACTGCAGTGCCGATGGGTTCCGCCGGCGACTTGGTTAATTATTTCAACTTACAGTAAACGTGGGTAAGGTTAGAAAAAATAAATAATATTGATTTTTGGAAGTTTAAACTTTTCAATGGTTTGTGTAAATACTAGCCGCGCCCCTGGTGTTACCCGCGTTGTACATGTTCCCACGGGAATTTCGGGATAAAATGTATATCATGTGTTATTTTGATGTATAAATTATATTACTGTAAATTTCATCCAAATCCGTCCAGTAGTTTTTTCGTGAAAGAGTAAAAAACACACATACATACATCCTCACAAACTTTCGCATTTATTCACGTAATTTTTCATACATTATACGTAAGACAAATTATAGGAAGTCAAATTGTTGAGCACCTAACAACAATAAACAAAGGATTTACTCAATCTTATATATAAAATTCTCGTGTCACAGTGTTCGTTCCCGTAGTCCTCCGAAACGGCTTGACCGATTCTCATGAAATTTTGTGAGCATATTGAGTAGGTCTGAGAATCGGCCAACATCTATTTTTCATCCCGAAATTCCCGCGGGAACGGGTACAACGCGGGTGAAACCGCGGGGCGCAGCTAGTAAATATATAAAACGTATCTAAATAAAGATCACGTTACATTAAATCACATAAAATCACCAATTTATTTGACTAATTCTTCTAATTACACATAATTATCATTGAATAACGGCTACATAAAATATCATTATTATAAAAAACGGGCATCACACACTGCGGTTAAGAAAGAAAATATTTCACGTTAAAGCCTCTTAACTTGAACTCTAACGAGAGTTGTCTGTGCCTCAAATATTTCGAATTAATATTCAAATTAGTTTTCCGAAATAAACTTTGACGGTAACCGAAATCGGTTCGTTATTATTTTGTAGACTTGTTTTTGAATCTATGGTATCCTTTAACTATCTGTTTATTGATTGTTAATGAATGTGCTATTCCAGCGGGGTGTCAATACTCATTTGTTTCGATTTCCGAATCGTAGCATCGTAGCAATGATTTTGCTTTTAAATGTTAATCTCGAATGGTCCTGAGTTTATATCGATTTAAAGTTTAAAATAGATCGGATCATGTTTCAATTATACTTAAATTCATCCAAATCCATCTATTTCGGCGTCCTCAAAAATGTTCGCTTACGATAAAATATTTAATACCTACTTCATACATTTCATGTCTCGGTACTGTGTAATAAATACATACATAATATCTTCACAACTGTTCAGATACAACTGTTATGGTATACATTACACTGCTACCAAAATTATGATTCAGAGAAAGCTTAAGCGATGTTAATCTCTAAGAAAATTATTAGAGCCATATTTATCGTCAATTGAACGTACTAAATTCAAAACTAAATTAATCTTCAGCGCACCGAATTCAATTGACACTCAAATCACATTAGGCCATGTCCACATAACCGCCTTTTAGGATAATCCCATATTACGTTCCGTAGTAGAAAGATTGTTACTGTACATTAAAGGGTACCGAATCGATTCAAGACATGATTGTGAGCGACAATGTACGCTCGTGTACGTAGGCCTTATAAAGCCCGAGCAAATGATTGACGGAGCAATTCGATAGTTATTAGTTTTAATATTAGAGACCGTAGCGGTGATTATTAATGAATTTATAATGAAGAAATATTAATGTTCGAGTTAATGTAAATGTGGTACAAATGCATAAGTTATTACAATCACTGAAAGGTATGTACTACAAATATACGAATATTTAAAATACCTACTAGCCGCATCCCGCGGTGTTACCCGCGTTGTGCCCGTTCCCGCGAGAATTTTGGGATACAATATATCCCATGTGTTATCCTGATGTATTACCTATATTACTGTAAAGTTTCAGCTAAATCCGTCGAGTAGTTTTTTCGTGATGGAGTAACAAACATACACAAATACATACCAACCTCTCAAACTTTCGCATTAATAATTTTAGTAGGATTTGTCGGGAGTGCTACTGTGCAGTACCAACGAAAGCGACTATAGGCGAACTTTAAAAAAAGAACATTCCTCATTAATTTTCACACCTTAATTTTGCTTTCGTTTTTCAAAAACAAATCCCTTGTTTACGTCTTGGCCCTACGTCTTCAACGTTCGTCTTTGCATTTGCCGCACCGCATTCAATACCATTGTCTAAATCCAATAAGCAGTATAATGTCCCTCTCAAACGTAGAATACTTTGTATCCCCACAATTTTAAAAGTTCTGAAGAAACAGATGACGCGATAACACACACGGCATACCAATTGGATATAAAAATACAATGATGCATATTTTGGTAACGTAAATACAGTTAGACGTCGATAGAGGACTCAACTTCGGTTTGCGTATTGGTTATAAGAAATGAGGCTTTGGAATAAGCGGTGAAGTTATTTTTTCGTTTGTTTAGAATAACTTTTGATAGTTTATGTTTTGTTCAGTAAACATATATTCGATCGTTATAGCGAAATTTCAGGCTTCGAATCGGCAAATAGTAAAGACAAAAATTATAAACTGCTGCAACAATTATAAAATGAGTATTGATCACAAGTACCTTCTCCAATGAAAGTATTGAATATTATTAGTTTCATTATTATATTCAGTTGGGCAAAGGCCACTCCACTGTTTTCAGTCTAAAAACTCTGACTCAGGGTTGGCCACTAATTTACTTGAAATCTATACTAATATTATAAAGCTGAAGAGTTTGTTTTGTTTGTTTGTTTGTTTGTTTAAACGCGCTAATCTCAGAAACTACTGAACCGATTTGAATAATTCTTTCACTGTTAGATAGTCTATTTATCGAGGAAGGCTATAGGCTACATTTTATCCCGAAATTCCCACGGGAACGGGCACAACGCGGGTAAAACCGCGGGGCGCTGCTAGTGAATGAATACACCTTGGTTTACGATTGCAACTATCTTTCGGCATAGACATTAAAAATGATAAAACATAATGTCCAAACTGATTTATTCACTATGAGATCAGGAATATAACCTTTTTTCCATATATTCCCGGTTCCCGCTAACCGCTATCTCAGTAGCCCATCACTAACACATCCCGTAGGAAACACGTGACAGGAATGAAGACAAGCGCTAAGATTCACAGGAACAGGCGCGACAGCCGGGATGCGATGCGCATAATCTGTTATTTTGTTTCTCTAAACATATTTTGTTATCGATATTCCCAGTCTAAGAGATTTCTCGGAATATTTTGATAGAACTCCAATAGAATAGATGTTACAAAATAAGTCACGTTTTTGCACATAAAGAATGCTAGACGGTACATTTTAAATCAACGTATATACAGTATGGAAGGAATGTTTTATTTAAAGAAGCTAGTGCATGAAGAAATGTAAAAATATTTAGAAAACACACAGACTAAATTTCCAGACATACTCCCTGGCACCTTGCGAAAACATTCTTGTATACCTGCAATTCATTACTAAATGTCAAAACGGCTACTATAATTCAAGTTGTGCGACATGCACAAATAAATTAACTTAATTACAACTACCGATTAACAGACGATTATCGTTCTAGTAGTCGAGAGATACGTATAATAAATAAGACGGTAGGTTGTGTAAGGCATAATTACGCGTATAATACAACAAATGGAAAGCAGAGCCGCGCACACGTACCGCCAATGTCTTGCCAGGATTATTTATTACTGTTTTATCTCCCCGCGACCGTCCGCGATAAAATAAAAGAAACGTCAGTAGGGCCGTGATCGCGATTATCACTGGAAGATCACTGAATTGCCACCGCGCTACAGATTCACACCACAACATCGATAAAAACAACGTCCAATGCTCCTTTGCCCTTGCCTATTTAAAGATCAGTATCCGAAACAACGCAATGGATATTCCAGTCACTGATGTAATCGCAATGTCGGTCAAAAGATAAAGCAAACTGTTCTGTGTAAGGAGTTAAGAGTCTACTTTACAACGTGGTAGTACTGGTAGTCAGTCATTAGCTGTAAGAAAGGCTTGCTTGTGCCATTCAAGTTGGTGGAAGAGACAGCCGGGATCATTGTTTAAGGGAATGTCCTTAATTAGCACATGCAGAGCGAGATTATCAGCGACATTGTCGGCCCCCGGTGACAACTGAATAATGATGTTGCTATTTATACCACGGTAATTATTTTAAAATGAAACGCAAGCAATTATAAAATATCTTACGAGTATTTTAAATTGAATAGTCGGGGCAAAAAATGTTAATAGTTAAATGAACTTTTAAGCGACCACCAAGGTGAATGTTTAGTGTACAGCGCTATAGAGATGTAAATAATAAAACTTGAATATGAAGTGGCGTTTTAGTCAGCAAAATTACTAGAATATATATTCACAAGTTGTGCTTTATATTGAATTCTTTATTTTTCAAAATGTTGAAGTATTGAGCCAACATTTAGTCCTTGCCAGTTGGTTGCCAAATAGTCTCTCGTACGCCAAATCAGTTGAGGCACCTGCGCGTAGGCTTGCAGCCAAATCCTGAAACACTTGTACAACAAAATGAAAGCCAAATTAGATTAACTCTACTTAAATATGGCCAGGAAATTAAGCGCTTTTATCTCTCTTTTATGCTCTAGGAGTGCATTCTAGGGGATTACAGGACAAGCGTTCTCTTCAAATGGATAAACCAGAATCGCGATAGGCGCCAGTATAGTAATCCCTCCATAGATTAAGCCACGATATATATTTAGCTCTACTGTTAAGGCAATCAGTTGTACAATAAACAATTTCATTATACAGTAGATAATATGTTATATCGCTTGTGCTTAGAACCTTACAATCATCTCCACTGGCATTTCTATCTAAGCGCTACCGTGCTTCGGAGTGCAAAGTGTGCAAACAGGCATTTAATTACAACATTAGCGCACGACTAAGAAAAGGGAACATAAATATATTCAGGTCAAATACATAACCCTCCTTTTTGGTTTTGCCGTAGTTGGGAAAAAATAAAAATAAAAAGTGTGACGTTTTAGGATCATTTTGAATTCGTAAATCATAAACAAGAACGGATCGTGCTTCAAAACCCATAGATTTGACCACTAACATACAAGGTTTAATTCGACTTATTACCAGTTCGATAAACTTTAATCAACTTTACACTCGTACAAACCGTACATCGGTAAAACAGTACATAAAAATCTAAAGTGTTCAAAAGTATGACCACATTTCAGTTTGATACGCCTCATATAATACTTTTAGTACCAATATAGTCTAATATTAGTACTAAGTCGGTAGGGTGTGTACTTAAGTGCCTATAAAACCAAAACGGATATCAAGTGCAGTGCTTTAGCAAATTATAGTCTTTATAGTATGTTTAAAACATGTTTCAGCAGAAAAAAGCTTTAAAATGTCAGTTAAACTTACTTCCACACTTGTAAGTAAAGTAAAGTATAAGCCTATAATGTCCCACTGTTGGGCAAAGGCCTCTCATCTCACTGAAGATATCAGTACACTTAAACTTAAAACTTATAGAAAAAATTATTGAAATTTAATACCCCATAATCTTGAATCAAAACCATTTTACGACAAAACCCACTAAAAGGTCTCATAAAACGCATAATTTCCAACCTTCTAACAGAAGCTTAGAAATTACGAACCAAACTTGGAATTCATGGGAGCGTGTTTCAACGATCACGTTTATGAAATATTAAATCTAGTTATATCTATAAGGGGAATCTTTCTGTCTGTTTACCGAGAAAGATCGTAGGGCAGGTGCACCCACACGTCGGAGCTATAGAAACAATTATCATAGCTTGGTTGCAAAACATGCCTCGTCATATCAGCTGACCCATCATCACGACTTCTCAATTTACATATAATGACTTACCAACAATAAACAAGTAACCTAACAAACCTTGCGACATGATTCAGTTTTTCTTATCAAACTAACAGTACCTCTGTCTTAACAGCAAACGTTTTAACTTGGATTTCGTTAATAAAGTTTACTTTACGAGATTTTATCTTGTTTCTGTGTAATTTTCTAGAGCTTTGTTTGCAGTGTTACGTTAATAAGTAACTTTAATATTAACTGGCCTTGGAGCCTTAACGCTTATTACTGTGTGTATAGTTAGATGAATAATTTAATTTGGTTTAGGTAATGTTGATAGATATGACGAAAGATAATTATATACATTGTAAATAACGTGAACGTGGCTTAAGCGATAGGATTTTCTAATTTATTAACAGTTTTGAAGGCTAAAAAATTTAATATAATGTGTTTAGATTTTGAATGTCATAACAAAAATAATAACAGTTTAAAAATAATATTTCATTAGGCTGTCTTTAAGCAAATTATATTTAAATGTCCGGGAACGCTTAAATTAGCCGGGGTGTTCCGCTAGCCAATTATAATAAATTCCGCTTGTGACTGACAACTGTGAAACCACCAAACAATTTGAGTTAAAAATAAAAACAAACAAATATATTATTTCTGTTCTTCCTATCTAAATCTTTACACGACAGTTTCGATTTACGCAACATTTTCGCGAAACCATTTTAAGGACAGTTTTTATGCACTTTACCGGACGACACGAGTCGTTGTCCCTATAAACAAAGTACAATGTGTGTTGTGTTTGTCAGTCGTCAAGTATTCTCTCTTCCTTGTCCCAAGTATTCTTTAAAGAAATAAATTAACTTTGACCCCGCAACGAAGGCAATAAACATGTAGGTTTATGTATGACAACTTTAAATTTACGACTCTCTACTCTAAACTAAACTGTCTACGTTGTCTTGTGATAATAATTTGAAATATTTCCTTTGAAAATACTTAGCAGCCAAGCCTTGCCCGTTTATTGTATTTAAGAAAATGAATACGTTAACTTGACACTTGACTGGGTACAGATAAAACATGCTTATACTATTTGACTTCTGATTCTAGCGGTTTTCTTTTAATTAATTACATATTATTAAACCTTTGACTTCGAAGTACCGTTAGTAAAAACTAAGTAAACGGCTGATAAGATAACTTATGTCTATTGATGGAGTATGTTTGTCAAAACAATTTTTTAATAGAAATAAATTCGTTAACGTTGTAACATTTTGCTACTTCATTATAACTGTCTTAAGCAAATTAAGTTAATTAAGCCAGTAAAAACATCAAAATATAACCGTCAACACCAAACAAGTTAAAATTAGAACACAAAGAAACAAGTAAATTGAATTAAAACGACAGAATCTCGACATGAAGAGGCTAATTATCATTTTAATTCCTTATAACGAAGTAGAGATCGGCTACCGTTCTTCTTGGAATACCATGCCGTAGAAAAATTTAAAGCAGGCTGTTTATATTCGCTGAATAACATAGTTTCCAGGCTTATGCCGTAAGGTATAATATATTGGCCATAGAAGTCATAACAGCCGAGTGATTTCATCCCGTCTCATCGTTAATGAAGAAAAATTGGTGATTGAATTCAATAATCCAACATTCGCTAAGAGAGCCCAGAATGGAATAACATAAAGTATATAATTTATATCTACTTAATACATCCGTCTGGCCGCTACGACTTATAGTCATTCGTATTCACGAACGATTAGACTTCGAGGCATTCGATCTCATAATACGGATTGTAACATTATTTGGGAAGAAGAATTTTGAATAATGGAAAACATTTTTGTAACAAGCAAATATTTTATAAAGTTTGGAAAGCTTTGCATGATAGTTGCTTAATGCTGATTTATCGAGTTAAAACCTTCGTGTTGTGATGTGGTTTGGTTAGGCTTTCACATTATACTTAGAGTGATTTGATTCACTTAACAAAACAAATACTTTAAATTCTTTATTTAATACTAGCAGCGCCCCGCGGTTTTACCCGTGTTGTGCCCGTTCCCGTGGGAATTTCGGGAATTTTTTTCCATAAAAACCTTCCTCTTGAATCACTCTACCTATTACAAAAAACCGCATCAAAATCCGTTGCGTAATTTTAAAGATTTAAGCATACAGACAAACAGACAAACAGACGCGACTTTGTTTTAAACTATGTAGTGATAGATTAATGAATATTGTACATACTACTTACTAGATGTATACGTATTTGGATGGGTGGCCCATAGGGGCATTTCTATCTGAGTGCTTTACTTCGAAGGGTATGTTAAACTGTGGCTCCCGGTTTTTTCAATCGTAAGACCGTGTCGGAGGCCTTGAGGTGGTCTAAAAAACTTCGGTACCAGTGCTGGCCACTAACCTACTCAACCTTACTTATTTATTAATACTAGCAGCGCCCAGCGATGTTACCCAAGTTTTGCCCGTTCCCGTGGGAATTTCGGGATAAAAAAAATAGCCTATAACCTTTCCGTTGACTGTAGCTATCTATTACAAAAACAATTATTCAAATCGGACTGATAATTCTTGAGATTACCTCGAACATACAAACAAACAAACAAACTTACAAATTTTACGTCTTTATAATATTAGTATAGATAGACTAGCAGCGGCCAGCGATTTTACCCCCGTTTTGCCCTATCCCGTGGGAATTTCGGTATAAACTACAAACATACCGGTTACAAACATACCTACAAGTGAAGCTAATACAAAGCGTGTAAAAAAATAGCCTATGACTATGACGCCCGCTGACTGTCAAATTCTAGAAATTCAAGTGGTTTATTCCTAAAACTAGATTTTAGATTTTATCTTTTTTTGTTAGTTTCTCTGTATGACTTAAAATTTACAGTCACTCACAATGCATTATATTCTCCTACAAATTCACTATACTAAATCTAGTCCTAATTAGATTTATATGCATAACTTACCCTAACCACCTTCGTAGGACCTAGGGCATAGACACGTCTAAGTAATTCATGAATATTCAAGGATTTGATAAGACCTTTTAGTTTCACTGTAAACCTTTAAAACATCGTTATTTAACTAAATGAGGTATTCACTTTTTATGACGTCAGCTTTGAATTACGTTATCAATTACTTAGCTTTTTACACTATAGGAGCTTTCGTCATAAAAAAAAGCTTTTATTACAAGTTTTTGTTCAGTAATTGGTAAAACAAATATATAAAAAACCGTACCCTAATTTCTTGTAATATCCTTTCAGTTCATAAACAATAAATAAGTTACATAGTTCGTTTCTGATACTCGTTAACTTTTTACAAAAGGTTAAGTAAAAACGAGTAAAAAATACCCAGTTACTGTTTAATAACGGTCTATATAAAAATTACTCGAAAACACACTATGCGTTCGTCATAACGTGATACAAATTACTTCAAATCATGTGGATATTATTTTTTATTGGGTCTCAAAACAACATGTGGTAAATTAGAGGCCTAAGAAAATAAACAAGGTTCCGATTCAAAGGAGAATTTGGACAAAAAATAACAACCAGGAACCCGAAATGGGTGTCGCGCGCCTCACAAATTATCGGCCCGAAGTGAAGTTTACTTTTACTATTTTTATTAAAGTAGTATAAAAAATGTTTCAAATTAAATGGCAATGATGATATAAGTCGGAAATGTCAATGATTAAAAAGTAATCAAGGGGAGAATCAATAGAGGGATGACTAATAATAATGTATAATCATAAGCAAAACTGCCTGTCCACAGGACATTTTCTTATTAATCGCGTATGTATTAAATTAAACTAGTAACTAAAACAATGGTTTAAGTAGGGATACAGAGATAAATCTCTACTACAATTGCCGGGAAGAACTATACCAACACAGTATAGTCGTATAGGGCCTTCTAAATTAGAGCCTGAACACACTTTAGTCATGATTGTAGTTTAACTTTTTTGTCTATCTATTTGACTAAACAATTTGTAGCGACAACTGTCAGGCTGACAGTTTTGTTCGCCTAGAACAAGTTAGTATATAAACTTTTGTAACAATAGTAGGCTCTGTTATTTAACGTACGTAAGTATATGTGATTTTCGCCAAAAACCGCACTCTCCCAGCCGTACCTCAACCACACTTTAACTAACAAGTGCCCACATTAATTCCAAGTTTATACATCTAGAATTGAATAATAAACAACGTCTTTTTATTGCAATGTACACGCGAGCACACAATTTTACATCTGACACTAATTTGTTTACCGTTCACACTTGGCAAGTCTAACTTCACATTTGATAGTAATCTTGCAATAAACGTCGCGACTGCCTTATGTCCATATGTAGTTAAATAGTCGTAGCTTGATAAACTTTGTTAACACTTTTGTGCTTACCTTTACATTTAATTATCATGAGAATCACACAAGTACTTATTGAGGATATAATACTGATATTAATGGATATAAGATGTTTATTTTCCTCATAGGTGCTAAAAATGTTTTGTGTTGGAAAAACACATTAAATACAATAAAAGTGCTAAGTTTTGCGTGTATTTAATAAATTATATTTTAAATACATAACATACTTAACGCACCACAAAATAAAGGACTTTTTTATGGTTCCAAAATGTGCTTGAAACACTAGTGGCTAAAAATGCTAACCAAATAAAGTAAAAAGATTCCATTTGGTGACAGGACAGGTACATAAACAATATGATAACAATCACTTGCCCTAATTTCGTTCAAATATTCGCATTTATTAGACCTATTATTAAATTAATGTAGATAACTTCCCGTTTTAATAACTAGATAGAAATCAAATTGTACAGATAATTGATGTGGTCCTTAATGGGATAAATATTGAACTGATGGGGCTTGGATGCTGTAAGATTCAAGATACAGCGAGAGGACGATCCATCAACAATAAATTACCCTTTTATCTTATATTTTTTATTCTATAACAATTTTTATAATGAAACACAAATGATGACATTATTGAAACGACTCTTGAGAAGATTGTTTGATTACGTTTTTTTATATCATTATTTTATTAAGACCGGTTTTATTAAATGAAATATTTGTTCCTAGAGACCAGTATTTTGAGTATATTGTACTATCAATGCCGTATCACTACATAATATAAAAACAAAGTCGCTATTTTTGTCTGTTTGTTTGTCTGTATGCTTAAATCTTTAAAATTACGCAACGGATTTTCATGCGGTTTTTTGTAATAGGTAGAGTGATTCAAGAGGAAGGTTTTTATGTAAAAAAAATCCCGAAAATCCCACGGGAACGGGCACAACGCGGGTAAAACCGTGAGGCGCTGCTAGTTAAGCATAAGAGTGACAGTGTATAGTTTAAGTCTTGATTCAAATAGTTAATTTAGCTAATTGTTCGGATACCTAATCAGTTCGGACACATCAAAACATCACGATTGAAAAGCGCATTACATTGTAAAATCCGAGTTTGTGCGTAAACGATGACAAACGACAAACGCATCGGCTGGGGATTATGCTAGTCCGCTGTTCATTTTGCTAAATAACGTGGATTTAAGCACATAGATTAACTGGATATACCCTTACGCAATAATTATTTACACAATATAATAAAAATGTCACTTCTATAAGACTTTAATCCTTTACTTATTTAGCACCCTGATTAGAAGACCGAAAGAGTTATACTAAAAAAAAGATAATATTTTAGAAATGGACTCAATTTATTACGTTTGTATAAGCCTATAGCGAGCAAGCAGAACAACAGTGCTAACTCCATGGGTTAACCCGGAACCACGAATGGTACACAATCCGCTCGAAACGTCGGGTAGGTACGTATTTTTGAAAAATCCTAACTAATATTATTATAAATGCGAAAGTAATTCTGTCTGTCTGTCTGTTACACTTTCACGCCAAAACTACTGAATCGATTTGAATGAAATTTGGTACACAGTTAGTCCACCGCCTGATAACGGACATAAGCTACTTTTTATTGCAAAATTCGTGCGGGAACGGGTGTTATAGTTTAAACGCGATAAAGTCTCGCTTTCGTTATTATCAAAAGAGTGCAAATCGTGTGAGTTTAAAAGTATGTTATAGCCATTTTTTATGCCCTTACTGGCGCCCTCAAAGCCGTTCATTTAATTGACATTTAACTAATTCACGTGATTCTTCATACGTTACTTGTCAAATTCTCTCATTTACCGCCATATTCATAAAAGGTATTTAACTAAATCACTGTTTTAAAGTGTTTTATCTCTTTTACTCTTTGGTAAAGTTGCGTATGTTGGAAAGGGAGATAGTAAGCGTTATGAATAAGGCCCTACATCTCTACTAAGAAAGCATTGGACGTCGCTAAGTGAGGCGGATAGATGTATTTTAAATTTCCATTTGAGTTTGTCTCTTCCGAAAGCGGTACAGCCGTGTATCGGATAGATTTACAAAGCGCGGTCGCTAGCTGGATTAGCGATGGCGTGTTATCACTCGGTTGCAGTTAGTTGAAACTTACTCAGCGCCGTTTGGGAGGCGAACGATATCTGATCTACTTCGAAATAACATTTGTAAATAATTTAAGTATTTAATGCTTGGATTTAACTATATTTATATACCATAGCCTAGAAGAAGAAGAGAAGAAGATGATGATGTTATTACTATTGTAACATTAGTCGTTAATAATAGCTGAAGTTACTGTAAGCCTACATCGGCCTATTGTTGGGCACTCTCTTTCTCTTCTCTATATACAACTTTAAAAATACCTACCAAAATTATTAATAAATAAATTGAAGTTACAGTAAATAAGTATAATAAAGTACTTGGTCTTGAATTACTCAATCTTGTTAGAATTTCGGGTAAACAATTCCTTAGAATCCTTCTTCGTGTCGATGGCACAAAAACAAACTATTTAAATGTGCCCGCTCCAGTGCTTCGCTGCCCTACGCCCTTGTCATTGGCGCACATGAGGTCACTCAATGTGCAGCTTTCAGGGTTCCTTAAGGCAGTCCATCTTGTTAGAATCTTTTTTCGAATTTTGTGTGTCGTGAGTTCAATAAAAATTAAACGACAAGTAATTTCAAACTTTGTATTTACAATTCTCACAGCCTCAAGCTCAAGTAGCAATGTCAACGAACCTTTAGGTAAGATTTAAATAGCAACTTAGCATCTCTAAATACAAATGTAACAAAAAATAGACGTTATAATAACTAAATTCGACGATTATAAAACTAGAATATGAAACCTAGACTACAATTATGTAAAATCCCAAAAATAATTACTGATATTTGCATAATCAGACAAGATTTGCCAATTTTATTCGAGCCTTAATGATTTCATTTTATTTTAAATTAAACGTTCGTAAATGTTTTATTATTCCTATTAGAAAACTAGCTACAGTCCGTGACTTTATCCTATAGAAATGAAGTAGATATTTTGTTAAGAACTGGACCTAAAAAACATATATACATACGTCTATTTTATGAACATTACTAGTATGCTTCCCGTGGGAATATAAATAGCCTATAACTGGGATAATAAATAACCTACAACCTTCCCCTTGAATCCATTTTAAAAATTCGATTTCAAGTCTTTTAACATTAAATTTTATTCATAAGGCCTTTCGCAAAAGATGAACGCAAGGCTCAAAAATAGCCTTATTAAAACTTGACAGAAAACCACACGTAATAGGTACTTAGTCCCCTAAAATTCGATATACATAGTTTCTGCTTTCACACACAAAAGTTCCCCACAGACAGGTTTTTAAAGTAAAAGACACTGCATAGTCCAGTCTTTGTTTTCTACAGGTAAAAGTGAGTGTAGACAGTTACAAGAAATCTAGAATCTTTGCTATGTAACGTAACACTGATACAGCAGTTATCAATTCGAAAGTTCCAATCGAAAGTAATCCTTACAATCAATTAAAAATCAATCAATGAAAGTTTCATTGTGCTGTCTGTAGGAACAATTAGCTTATTATCAAAACGGTTATATAATTCGGTATCAATTGCAATCGATCCAAACCGGTCACGAGAACTTTGTCTACTGAAGTTGTGACGCAACGAGTCGTCAATAATTACTCTGATTCATTGTTCCTGTTTCACGTATTTGAGTAGTGTTGTGTGTTTACCGAGCTTTGTTTGATTTGGGACGGATACTGACTGTTTATTATCTGTAATGTCGTAGATTCATTTTGGTGTTTCAAAAAGGGACAATGACGTCATAATTTATTAATCTGTAGTGGCGTACCAATATGTGTAAGTACCTATAGACTGAAGACTGTATAGACTAATAGATTATCTATACTAATATTATAAAGCTGAAGAGTTTGTTTTGTTTGTTTGTTTGTTTGTTTGTTTGTTTAAACGCGCTAATCTCAGAAACTACTGAACCGATTTGAATAATTCTTTCACTGTTAGATAGTCTATTTATCGAGGAAGGCTATAGGCTACATTTTATCCCGAAATTCCCACGGGAACGGGCACAACGCGGGTAAAACCGCGGGGCGCTGCTAGTTATTATATATTTGTATATAGCTTAACATTTGTTTTGCGCACTAGATGCTAATACATTTTAAAAAGCACATATAGTTTATTTAGTGGACAGACTGAAAATCAGTGCTGTGTCGCATCAGCGGCTCAGCGGACACTGAGTCTGCTCCTCTGCATCGTAAATTGTTTTGTTCTCTGTTTTATTTTTGTAAATTGTATATTTTTGATGTGGAAAAAAATGGTTTAAATGGTAAAAAATGGTCGTAGATTTGTTTTGGTGTTACACAAGGGGACAATGATGTCATTAGTTGAAACATCTGATAACTGGATTACTGGAAGGGATTTAGTGTGCAAGTCAATAAGTAAGATATAGCTTGTATGTGTATGATATAGCTTAAGATATACCTATTCTGTATGTTCAATATGGTTGTATGATAGATAATAATTAGCGTAGCAAAGCTTTAGTGAAGTGGCCCGTGGCAGACGTCGTTACTTCAACCTATGATTGGTCTATACTATATTCGTTCAAAAAAACTTGTTTGGAATTGTAACTGAATAAGAATTAATTTTGAGATGAGTATCATTAGAGCTATAAAACATTGCATATAGTGTCCGACCGAAAGTTCGGTTTCGGTTTCGGTTTCGGCCGAGTTTCGGCCAAAAATCAAGTTTCGGCGGCAGTTTCGGTTTCGGCCCAAAATTGGCCGAAACTTTTGCCGAAACCGAAACTGATTTCGGTAGTTGTCGTGCACGCTCGCCTAATTTCGTTTCTCGCGGCAACGCTCTGGCGGGCGCTGGCGGCCCTGTTCGGGAATTGTCGTGCGCCGTTCGGATAGCTCTGTAGCAACACAACTTAGAGCGATTTCACAATATCCGATCCGATATCGGTGTCGGACGCCGATCCGATATCGGGGTAAGTAAAATGTATGAAATATGTACCTGTCTTTCATATTGTCTGGCCCGATATCGGATATCGGAGTCGACACCGATATGTTGGCGGCACCATCGGACGCCCGTGAGCCGTCGGACGATAATGTTTGTTTGTGTGCTATACGTGTATCTAAATTGTCTCTGTGTGCCCCACAGCCATTCGAAAATGTGTGTCTTGTTTCTTGATACTGTTTGTGAGATGAATTAGCAAATAATTGAATGTGGATTCACCCATACGAAAGTAATTAAAAAACTTTCTAGGTGCGTTTTGTAGCTTGCTAAAAATAGTATAAAATGCTCCCTCTGAATATCTAACTTCCACAATGGGATGAATCCAATACTGTCTGTGGACAGATCTTTTTTTGCGTCTCAAATATAATAGATACAGCAAATAAAGTTTCCTATTATAGTCTGCCATGATGACCACAGCACGCACTAAGCTATCGAGCAAATGGCCGTATCGGAACGATTTTGTCGGAAATATGTGAAAATAGCACATAGTGTCTATCGGCTATCGGATGTCGGCTATCGTCGTCCGACACCGATATCGGATCGGGTAATGTGAAAACGCTCTTAGTCAGTGCGTTATCGCCCGACGCAAACATTCTTTAGAGGTTATGTTTTGTTTGGATAGTGGCAGTAAATGTGTAAAACAGTGCTCAGTGAATTAATTTTCCTAAACTTGTTAAATATCTTGAGATGTCAGAGAATTATAAAATAAGATTAAGTATATAAAGATAAGACAGGCAAATAAAGGCCTTTATTCAATTATCCTACTATTTTGATATTTGCATTCTAGGTAAGCACTAGGTAACCTACTCTACATAAAAAAGGTCTGTGACATAGTTACGGACAGACAGGTACCTATGATACAATGAAAAGGGCTCCGTTTTTGCCATTTGACTACGGAACTGTGTTTCTATTTAATGTCCTAATTAATGCAGAATAATGGGTAAAATGCACAAAATTTCAGTATTTTACGGAATTTTATACTTGACCACGTGAGTTTCGGTTTCGGTTTCGGTTTCGGCCGAAACTGAAGCCACGGCCGAACATTCGGTTTCGGTTTCGGTTTCGGCTGGAAAACCAGTTTCGGTCGGACCTTAATTGCATAAAAACCATAAGTAATACCAGTTAATTTCAATTACATATTTATCATCCTCTTAATCATTACGCAATCACTTTGACTCTAAAATCAACCTGTGTTCGCAACAAACACGTGTAAACACTTCACATCACTATCACTATATAGTATAAAACAAAGTCGCTATCCTCTGTCTGTCTATCGCTATGTAAGCTTAGATCTTTAAATCTACGTTACGGATTTTGATGCTGTTTTAAATAGATAGAGTGATTCAGGGCAAAGGGTTACATGTATAGCAATTCCCGAAATTCTCACTAGAACGGGCACAACGCGGGTAAAACCACGGGGTGCTGCTAGTAACGTAATAAAAATGACTATTCGCCGCCTCAGCCGTTCTAAATTCAAACAAAATTACTGACAACAAACCAACAACGTCAATCACTTGACTAATGGTACACATGCGATGTTATCTTAGAGCAATAAGCATGTCAGCGAAACGCAACAAAAAAACGTTATTGAAAAATTATGATTTTGTATCGGTAGCTAGACCGGTCTCACATATGTGACTGCGGAAATCCGTTGTTGTATCTTCAAGAGATAAATCACACTGGCTTCTTAGGTGTATCGAAAACTACTCATTTTGAATTGTAGTCGAATTCAATTAATTGATCCGTGGTTACAAGATACTCTGATCACAGTTTTTGTGAAGGAGCCGAAATGTGAAATAAAAGCCCTAAACTTTATATTCAAGATAAATCACAGTTAAAATCATCAATTATTTTATAGACAACGGATGTAAAGCTGATTAACGAGCTGATATATTCTAAGATTGACGTCAACAAACTATAAGTATCATGCTTCGTCTTTCCACCTAAGCTACATTTGGTACTCGCCAATCATTCAAAACTGGCATAGTGATCTTACTATTCCTGAATCATATGAAACGTAGCACAACGACGAAACAAGGCAAGGTGCTTTTAATATAATAACGACTAATGATTATGTCCACCCGAAATATTAGTTTAAACATTTTATTAGTATCATTCTATTCAAGAAATTTAAATAAAGAAACGCCACAAAATATAATACTTACATAACAGAAAAATCGCACGTACAGCCTCACTTTAAAAGACTTTAAATGGCCTTGAAATTACCATAACCATATCCAAAAGCATCCATCCCCTGCATATATTCGCTGAACATCTCCAAAGAGTGTAATTTAGCTAACACTCCTACACGAAGCCACAACAAACAATATACCTGTCCAAGTACAGTAATGATCAAACATATCAGCGAGTACCATGGCATGTCATGTTGCAAATTGGATAATTGACGGAAAAATTCCCACGCAAGCCTTGTACGGCAATCTATGGACAAATTCACCGCTGGATTGATTGATTGTCGACCATATTTCATGGATATTTTATGTTTACAAAGTCTTGACGATAGCTAGTAAAGTGTGTAATCATTTGTTGGAAATCGACAAATTATTAGGAATTTTTGACATTCTGTTTGCAATACAATAACTATTTTTGATTGAATAGGTAAGTGCTTGACTTTTTTATTTTCCTGAAGTAAACTTAATGATATACAAACGTTTAAATTAATCTAATTAGTTCGTCCTTTTACAATCCGGTATCAAAAATAAGTCATTCGTTTTAATAATGCAGGAAAAGGATACATAATATTTACAATAAAATTCACAAATAAAACATTGCAACCACACGTCAAACTTAATTAAAAATCAACAATAACAGTTCCTCAATAAATACGACACTTTAATAAAATTCATTAGCTCCTATTGAAGTTTGATTGACAGTCGGTACGGACGCAATCATCCAAATTTGTTCAGATGTCGATCATTTGAGGGCACTCCACTACCCTCATGGTAGGATGACTAGGCATTTAATGTTCCTAAAATTGGTACTTAAGTCCGGTATTCATAGAGTCACATTCCGAACAAAAGTTGTTGGGCCCTGACTGAAATGACTCTCTAGTGGTAAGTCCCCGTTGTTTTGATTGAACTACCAGTTTTGTTGTGATAAGTGCCTCTTCTAGAGCGCTTGGTTTTCGAATGTTTGTCGTGACAGTTTTTGTGTGCATGTCACCAACTTTAAAGCATTGTTTTTTAATGTTTTGTTTAAAGGAGTTTTTAAATTGCTCGGTTATTTAGTACTTATGGGATTCTTGTATATCACAGGAATACATGTGTGTCTTGTGTCTTGTGCGTTTGGGGGAGACCTTTGCCCAGCAGTGGGACAATACAGGTTAAAAAAAAAAAAAAAAAAAAAAAAAAAAAAAACATGTGTGTCTTGCTATTCGTAAGTGCTAGTACAGTCACGAGCATTAATTTGGGACCCACCAAGGTTGAATATCGTGTATAATTTGGGACCCACCTAAGGTTGAATATCGTGTAGCAAACTTACGCTATTTAGAGCTAATATTTTATCGTAATATCAATGTCATATTGTTTACCATCGATAACTTTACGTTTCTAGCAAACTAAAGTTTCGACCTTATTGCATTATGAATGTTCTAACAACATTTGATGGAAATGGGTCCCAAATTAACGCTCGTGACTGTACTATGTGCTATCTTATTCTTTTGGTTTTCCCACTTTTATAGCACGGGTTACATCGTTATCTTTGAAATGTACTAACTGTATGCGACGTTTTCACAAGCTTTTACGCAATAATTTTCCAGTATAATGTATTATTTATTTTCTAGTTTCATTGTTGTTCTAGCGTCCATTGGACCATTAAGATCTATTACTAAGACACAAGTACAAGACGATTAAGACTTGACAAAGCTATAATCAAGTCTTATTAACGTTTTGTTTGAGTTAGCACGTAATTTGTCTTTGCATTGCTCAGTTCTAAGTATCGATAAGATTTTCCTGAACCGCTTAGGGCGGTCAACGACCGGCGTTATCTCCAAGTTGCCGAACTTAGGTAACAAACCTAATGAATCATTAACTAATCTGGCGACAATAGGCCGCAGTGTTCGACAGAGGAAGAGATAAGCACCCGCCCGTTCACTGCACCAGATGTCACAGAAAGAAACGTTGTTATAATTTCGGATATCTTATCTAGAAACCGTGAAGTGTTTCCTTTTATGTTTTTAGATACAAATTATGGGAAACTTATCTGATTGTTGTGTTACAATGAATTTGAATGACTGACAACGTATTTTTCGATTTGGCGCTTTCAAATTAACTAAACTCAAATCTAAGAATGTTTGTCCTCAAGAGCTATGCTGTACCAAGCTACATTGTATCCACAGATAAAATAAAACGTAACATAGTAACTACTAAACCTCTGGTACAATATCTTACTTCTTACTTATATTGTTCCTCTGGTGGAAAGCCAAACTAAAGCTTCCTACTAATATTATAAATGCGAAAGTTTATGAGGATGTATGTTTGTTACTCTTTCACGCAACAACTACTGAACGGATTTGGATGATACTTTACAGTAATATAGGTTATACATCAATCAATAACACATGAAAAACATTTTATCCCGAAATTCTCGGGCAACAGGTACAGCGGGGGTGAATCCGCGGGGCGCAGCTATTCTTTCATAAAGAACTTATTATTACGCACCGTAAAACGTGAGCTTTGCCCAAAAGTTCAAAAAGCATTAAGGACCGCGTGCGGTGTCATACAAAAGTGAATCGCCCCGTGCGCACACTTAACACAGTGTTGGCCCTAAATTGAATCAAATTCCTTAAAACAAAGTCAAACAGTGCCGCAATTGAATGAACGTTTAACATAGCATTTGCCACGTACTTTCCAATTTCAATCTTTAAACAAGTGTCAAATCTAAACGGTCTAAATAGTTGGGAATGAGTTCTATTCTTCTCTGTGTACTCATGCGTTTCCGATGACATTGTTTAGTAACAATGTTCGATTGTTATTTAGTACTCGACTCTACGAATTAGGATATGAGTGTGAAATACTTCGTAGCGACTTATTCAGATTATACGGTACTTTTAAATGGATGTTTCGATAGATTGGGATTCCGTTATTACTAAAAAATATGCAGCTTGAATATTCTTTCTTGATATTATTAATTTTTAGCATTTGTCAATCTAGACTAATTTCAAACCAAAATTACCAAATCTAAAGTTAATAAGTTCTCCTCCTCTACTCCTACTCTTTTATCAGTTACTAGCAGTGTCCCACGGTTTTACCCGCGGTGTACCCATTCCCGTGGGAATTTCAGGAATTTTTATACACATTAGCCTTCTTCTTGAATCACTCTATCTATTAAAAAACCGCATCAAAATCCGTGCAGTAGTATTTGAGTTTATCGGGAACAGACAGACAGATAAACGCGGCCGGAGACTTTTTTTATAATATGTAGTGATAACTATGAACACAATATGTAACCACACAACACATCATATTTTATTTCCCTACTACACTAAGAAACTACAAGTCTCATACAATAAATGAAGCACACTTAATTTTCGGCGTTGCCTATCGTGTGACAACATTATGCATACAGTCTGCAAGCACAGCCCGGTGGTCCATATTTAATGACGTCATTACCTGCACAAGACAGCAGCCCCATGTACCAAGCTGCAGAGCGTTCGCTTTGTCACTGACAACCCACTAGATATTGCTTTACCAGGGTGTACAATTTTAATTACCCACTTTGAAATCTTATGTTTATTAATTGGTTGCGATGACAATATATTAAGCTTCGATTGTTTCGTTTAACAAAAGAGGTTTAGCAAAACAAAAAACTATTTGATATAGCATAAAACGAATGCAGTTTTTGAAAACAGAATAGAGCATTAAGAACGCAAATGTCAATTGTTTTTTGTAATAAGAACGATGAAGCAATTATCAATTTCACCTAAACCGGTTGTTAGTAGATAAGAATTGAAAACGATTAACGAAAGTTTAAGTACAGCTGTTAAGTCATTACGCAACACAGAAGAGTGCATTCCATAGTTATCGCTTCCTTTGTATTCAATTAGCTTTGCATTTAGATTACTGATACCTTTCACAGGGACAGTGGTAACGAGAATGGCCACCTGTCAAAACGTCCAAATAATCAACGTACTGGCCCTTAACCTACTCGATTTTGAACCACAATTTACAATTGTTCATCTACCATTGAAAGCTAAGTAGACACTTCCTACGAGTAGCTCTTTGTAAACCAGCATTGGTTGTTACATTGAATATTTTTGGTTGACTGCACCGATAAGGTTCGTATCGAAAACATTGTCGGTCTATTAAAGTCTTTCAGTTGTGCGTTATGTTAGACAAGTCGTGATCAAATAATGAAATGTTATACAATGTAGTTTCAATCCAAATATGTTCAGTTGATAGAGGTGTACTAACAAGGAATGTCTGGTTGTTTCAAAATGGCGTCCTAGATAAAAATATTGAATAAAGCTAACCACAAGTCACATAGTGTCTTACCCAATGCCTCGTTTGAAATTAGATGTAAAGCATTCATCTAGGGAATGCGGGAATGTAAAGTTTTTATTCCACGGTGTTCACCGTCTCAAAAATTCATATCATTACAGAATACAATAGTAATTAGGCTTTATTTATATTTATTTAAATCAAATCGTAACAATGCCGGTTGTTCATAAAATGGACTAAGGTTCATGTAGTGTATAAAACAGCCCAAACATGTTATGTGCACAGAGCATAAGTGTTGAAATTAAAGATTCATTATGTTAATTCTCATCATATTCCCACATTAAATTTACTATTCGGGTTTAATTAATGGAAAATACACATTATTAATGTCATTTTAAATGATGAATCGTTAACTTTTGTAAATGAGCAATTAACTATTCTTATCAAAGTTTGTTACACTATTGAGGTCAGAAATAAGTTGGAACGGAGCGGAAATCGTTCTATGCTTTTCATTGCTCACTAAAGTGAAGGGGAAAGAGTCATTTAGAAAAGTATAGGTGTGTCGGAGCCGCAATCGCACTTACACATCGCTACAAGTTATATCAATTGCTTAACATAAATACGTAATGTGTTACATTCGAATGATCGCTGAGCCGACGGCCGGCCGACAAAGATAGGTATCGGACATTACCACAATCCACAACACGGTGCGAGACACCACCGATCCCTCGAGAGCACATACGAATACGAGTCCGATTGAATCGAGTAATCAAAGCGCCATGTCTATATCGATTCAACAACTACTACGGCTATCTCCTCGACGATCGATATTTGTTACGTTCGAAATGAACAACACTTTTTTTACTGTTCTTGAATTCATTACATGTTATTTGTTAAGCGAATACTTATCTTATTACGTTAATATAAAGGTGTGTATGAAATAAAAATGTTTGGAAGATGAGTTAGTAACGTTGGTAACGATACATCTGAAATTGATTCACTGTCAAAATCGACACAATCGATTCAATGTCCAATGTTTGCGATAATATTGAATTCTTTTATCTGTTTGACCTCTTACTGACTTGCAAGTTAACGTCAGTCTGACACGTAAGCGTGTGTGGTGATCCACGCCCGTCAAACACTCAATGGAATGTCCTGAGTAACAACAAAGATGGGAGAGGAACAAAAAATACGTAGAAAAAATTGTATTCATATTAAGGCACCTACATACCTATAATATCTATGTATTACACGCGTGCGGCGTAGTTTTGCTAAGCGATGTTATCACTTATTGCTATTGACTCAATGCTGTTGTTAAGCAACGTGGAGCTCGACCACTACTTGGAAAGGTGGCCGATAGTGGCATCTCTATCTGAGCGCTTACGTGCTTCTACTCGTATTAGGTAGTAGTATATATTATACTAGCAGCGCCCCGCAGTTTTACCCGCGTTGTGTCCATTCCTATGGGAATTTCGGGATGAAAAATAGCCTATGTTACTCGTGGATAATGTAGCTTTCGAATGGTGAAAGAATTTTAAAAAATGGTCCAGTAATTTTTGAGCCTATTCATTACAAACAAACAAAGTTTTCCTCTTTCTAATATTAGTGTAGATACCTATATTTTCCCAAAACTTCACCATTTATTTAAGTATTCCAACTGTCATGAAATATTTTATTCGTATATCTTAGAGGACTTGCTTAGAAAACTTATTACTTAATCCGGGTACAATTAGCATACTTGAATTTTCACATATTAAAGTCTTTGCTGTAAGTACAATTGTTATCTAGTAATATACTCGTACTTAGTATTCCTTGTTATACTACTTAAGGTATTTCTTTGCATAATTAAGGGCAAGCTTAACTTTTGAAAATTCCAAAGTTCTTTCGTTTTTATTCGTAAATCAGGATCAAGAACGCATTTACTTCGTAGTTTATAATTATCTATATGTTCGAATAAGCTGAAGTATATAATATTGTTTGGATGGAAAAGGAAGGTTGTAGATCTATATTTATTTTTTTATTTAAGGACAACCAGTAAGAGGTACACTAAATTAAACACCTAAATGCACTCTCTATAGGTGCCACAACATGCGTAACTTATTAACTACTAATTTTATATACTATATCTATATATATAAAATTCAAAGTCCTGACTGACTGACTGACTGATAATCAACGCTCAGTCTCAACCGCTACGCCTAGAAACATGAAATTTGACAGGAAGGTTCTTCAAGTGACGTAAGTGCACACTAAGAAAGGATTTTCGAAAATTCCTACGGGAACGGGCTCAACGCGGGCAAAGCCGCGGGGCGCTGCTAGTAGCTTATACGAGTATAGGGCTACAGCTACAATTCATGTCAAAATTCCCACGAGAACAGAGTAGAACCGCGAGGCGTAGCTATAGTTTATTAAAACTGAGGTCTTAGAATCCTTGATAGCAGAGTTACCAGTTTAACGAGTAAATTAACGTAATCTTATCGTTGTATGGACGGTCGTCCATCTCCTTCGATGAAACAACACCCTTATCGGCCCTATAGATGAAAGTAATCGATCTCAGTCCTCTGTGTATAGGATACTTTATTCCACACTTAGATTAGTACTTTGTTGCAAACAAAATATTTACTTTTATACTATTTTATTAGTTTACGTGAAATGAATGTAGGAGTATCTAAGTCATTAGTTGTAAATAAATAAATACAGTAAATATACAGTTTTTAGGGTTCCGTACCCAAAGGGTAAAACGGGACCCTATTACTGAGACTTCGCTGTCCGTTCGTCCGTCCGTCCGTCCGTCTAGCTAGACAGTTGAAATTTTCACAGATAATGTATTCCTATTGCCGCTATAACGACAAATACTAAAAATAAAATTAAACATGTTCCAGGGGGGTTTAAATAAAACAAATATTCCCATACAATAAACGTCATTTTTAAAAAAGTACGGAAGCCTCCGTGCGCTTGTCCGACTCGCACTTGGCCGGTTATTTATTTAATTTTAATATGTTTTCGATTCACTTGCCATACTTGTCTTTAGACTCAAGAGGATGAAGATTATAATAAAGACAAACAAATGAAACTCATATCTCCTCCCAACCCATATGACTTCATAAAAATATATATAAACACAAACAGCGGAAGTTTGTTTGTGCAATGAAATATCAAAGACTAAAGGCAAAGCTCTTCAAAAATGTTTATTTTAGCTTTTTTATGATAATCTTCGGCATAAATCAAACCATTAATCATTAGTTGCTGCGTAAGTATCGATTCTTCCGTGGGAGGAAGTCAAACAAAATTTGAAAATACCTACAGTATTTTTTGTGAATGTTACTCAATCTGTATGAAGACTATCAAAGCGTTTTGCTAATAGATATAAATTTGATGAGTCGTAGGTATTGAGTGTGTTTACAACATGCATAGTTTACAATGAGCAATATGTACAGAACCAAAACGAACAAGAGCATTCGCAAAATGTACAGAACGGAAAATGTACAATTGGCAAATGGTCCCTATACTAAGCAAAATGCACAAAAGCTATAAAATAGTATCAATACGAATAACTTATTACTTGTTTTATTAACTTTCTAACGCGAAAAAACCCGTGTGAGTACGTTTACTTAGTATCAACTAGCAGCGCCCCGCGGTTTTACCCGCACTGTGCCCGTTCCCGTGGGAATATCGGGAATTTTTATACATAAAAACCTTCCTCTTGAATCACTCTACCTATTACAAAAAACCGCATCAAAATCCGTTGCGTAATTTTAAAGATTTAAGCATACAGACAAACAGACACACAAACAGACAAAAATAGCGACTTTGTTTTATACTATGTAGTGATACAGAAAACAGTTTAAATTTCCGACCTACCAAAAGTCTCAACTAATAAACCCATATAACAAAACCGAAATTCTTAAAAGCCAACCGAAATGAATTATACTCCATCATAACCATATAAAGAAAAGTTCTAATCCCAACCCAATTAACGTCGAATAGAACAATTAACGTCGGCAAACTTGAAACAGACAGTAAACCAAGTCAAACATATTACGGAGCGGTTATTAATATTCATATCTAACTAACCATTTGTTAAAACACACATAGTTGACAGCTCAATTTCACCCGCGATAAACTTTGATTCCCGCATAATCTATATATCTATACTAATATTATAAAGAGGTAAAATTTGTAAGTTTGTTTGTTCGAGCTAATCTCAGGAATTACCAGTCCGATTTGAATATTTCTTTTAGTAATAGTTAGATAGCCACATTCAACGGGAAGGTTATAGGCTATTTTTCATTCCGAAATTCCAACAGAAAACGGGCACAAAGCGGGTAAAACCGCGGGGCACTGCTAGTCTATACATAATTATGAATTCATTCACATAACTATTATAATGCAAGCCGGCAATATTTGGCATGAAAAGTAGACACGCAGCTTCCTCTTCAATTAGTCTGTATGTTTGTTAAAACCTTAGTGTTGTAAATCCGTTCTGTAGTTTTTGAGGAAATCATTAAAATCTGTCTGTATAAAAGCTAAAAGCTGTCTGGAGCTGTATACAGGCAGCTTAAAGCTATCTGTATGCAGAAAATGTGTAGGGACTTTGTTTTACAATATGTGGGATAAGATCTATCAATTATCTTACTATCAAGGTCTTGTCGTCAGAATTATACCCTAACCCTTGGATGACTGTCTTCCTCATGAACCCGATGAGCGAGACACTTCGCCTCCTGCTGTATTTATGAATCAATATTATAACAGACAATTATTTTTAAATTTACTGTTTAAGTTATAACCTGTCTCATAAATATAGACATAATTACATAAAGGTTTGTGTGATTTATTGAGAGAGGGTTCGCGATTTTATGGAGAGTTCTAAAGGAAAACATTTGTGCAGCAGCTGAGAGGAAACTTTTGTTTTTCTTTGTTTTTACAGTTCGCTTTATTTTCAGTCAGGTCCCGATAGTATGAATGGGAAAGTTCTGGAATATTCATGTTAGTTAGATTCTCAAATTGATTAGATAGATTTTGAATTGAAATTACGTTAAGAATAAACTTCGGTTTTATTAAAAGAAATATGTAAAGTTTCGTCTCCTTTACAGGAACCGTGGTCACAGAAGACTGAGGTGTGTTATGCGTCTATAAAAGAAAAAATAAATATCACCAGTAGTTAGATTTTGATAGAATTCTGTTCACAACTTATTACTCAAATGAACACTAAGTTTTTTATTAATCAGATGAACAGTTTTGCCTTTTTTTCTACGACGCAAATCCAGAGCTCATGCCTTTTTAATATTAATTTTACGAATATCAATATTCAATGCCAACTTTCGAAAAAATGCTCAAGAAGTATGAGAAAAATATTTATATTAAAAACACTATTGTAACATAAATAGATTCGGCTCGCGTTGCGAATCGAGCTGGAGATTCCATTTCAATTTCTCACCACGTTTGCGTTACGATTCTATGAATGTCATTGTAGAAAAAGTTGGAGAATCAACATTATGAGAGAAAATTAAAATTAAAAAATAAAATACGATGCTACGACTTTTGGGTAGATTTAGAAATTCAATAAAATATGTTGTTCAATAGCTCCGAACTGATGTTTGTAGTTAGTTTAGTGAAATACTTTGTGTGTTTGATTAAAGCCTAGACGAAGAATTATATTATTTCTGAGGAAATTAAAGTTCAGTATGCATGGAAAATTTTTGGCATACTGTGACCCTGAAATGATAATACCTATAAACAGTTGAAGTATCTTCATAAATATATCAGTATAAAGCTTTTTGTACGTGTCCCGAAATGTTTGAATATTAGACTTTAAAGCAGTCTACACGAACAGGACACTAGTATTGGCCACAAACTTACTCTGACTTACATATATTATATTAAAATGTGCTTCAATATATTAAAACGTTCTAATTAATTTCTAAATCTACCAATTTTTTTCTTTAACAATTCAAAGCAATTTCTTATACTGGTTGGTTTTAATTGCTTTTTTGGGCATAACAATCGGCGAAGGAAGATCAGCGGGTGGCCACCGGCGCCTTTGCTCTCATATAATTATAATTATTCCATTAACTTGTACCCACTGCAATTACTAAGTAAAATACATTCTCATTCCGATTCTTACTAATTTTCTCTTTAACGCAAAAAAATGTCTTATTAAGAGTTTGTGTAAACAACGCAGTTAGAGACATTGTTGGTGTGCCTGTTTTAAAGTATTTAAATAAGTTGATAATTAGGTCTGTGGATACGGACAATGTCATAATTGAGGTAAATTTACAAAAGCTTTTTGTTTCCCATAAAAGTAAGTTTTTTTTTGTTTTGGCCAATCATGGTGTGGAAGTTAGAATATAGATAGGTATGTACTTTATGAAAGTTGTGCCAAAAGTCCGTCATTTTGTGTGTATACTTTCCCTATAAATAACATTCAATTAAAGCTTCTGTAAAGTTCAACTATTCAATGAAGATGCCGCGGGCAAATAATGGCATTTATTAATTAGGTAGATTTCATTCTCTATTCTACTTCTATTTTGTTATTATTTTAATTGATATAGCAATGGCAGAAAAAATTAACCGCTTGCTCTAATGTGGTTACAATAATGCCTTATTTTTCAGCGTATTTGCCATTAAAACCACATTACATTTACCAAAAAATTGTAGCATTTCGTGTAATCCTAAGCAGGTGAATACTAAACTGAATCATGCATCTGTATCGTGACTATAAACCGATCTTTAAAAGGAGCACGTTGCCATCACACAGCTGTAGCTCCGATTAACAACATAAATAAAGCCCACTCATTGTCATGTAACCAATCATTAGTAAATTATTGTCTGCCCTAAAAACTAAACATGCAAAAAACCTTACTTAATTTTTAACAATCTCATAAACAATGAAACGGATCGTACTGATCGCCATATGACGTCTCCGGGCATTCGGCAAACGAACATCAACAAGATTTATGTCGATGATATCAATGTTTTAAAAAATGTACATTACATCGCTCCGTTTCTTTCTCTACCTGTATAATGAGCCTACGACACGCCGCAATGTATAATGTTTTATACAAATCAGTTTTTAGTGAGCGGCAATAAGCACAGATCCCTAATACGAAATTTTGTATTTTTGTGGTTCCCGCAGAGACCAGGGGTTGTAAACATTTCGAGTATTAACACCAAATTAAACAATCCAGTCCTATAGAATCATATCAGCAGAATAATTTTGCTCATCAATTAGGTGATTTCTGGGTAGCCAAGAAGTAATATTAACTCTTCAATGTAGATTTAAACCTTTTCAGAGAAAGCATTTCCTTTTGATCTTTGAATTAGCAACTAAGAACACGAGTCACAAGACATGTCATTAGTTAAAATAGGGCAAGCCATTTCTCATTATTGCAACTACTAATGTATGCAAAAATGAAAACAATTCTACGACAGTTAATCCGTTTCAAAATGTTTTGAATCCCTGCACGTTTGAGATGCGCTACAAAAACAATGTTTGCGGCGAGCATCAAATTTTTTTCCAAAACACAAAATTCCGAAAATCCGCACTCGAACGCAGGTAGCAATCGAATTTAAAGACTATTTGTATTTCCGAAAAAAAACGACACGAACAATAGATTTCTGGTTTTACCTGACGCCGATTTAATAAGCAAAAGAAATATGACGACATATGTTTTGTCTATGAAAAAGAAACATGTTTTAAACATTTGTTAGTGATGTTTGTTGAGTGAACTATCCTTTTGAAATACGATTATTATTTGTGGTTCCTTTTTATTCATTCCTTCGAGTGGAAAAGGAGTTTCTGCGTCGTTTGAGTATTAGAATCGGATTTGGTGTAATTAGAGGTGTGTTACTTGTAGTATGTGATCTTCTTCTTCTGTATGTGATGTAACTGACAGACGTATAGGGGCGTTTTTGACTATGATTTTGATGGCATTTGGGAAATGTTGCGACTTTTACTTGCGAATATTACTGAGGTAGAATTTAAAATCTCTTATGAAAGGTAGTATTTACTCGTAAAACAGATTCGCTAATATGTAATTAACATTCAAACGGCCAAAACAATGTTTTCTGTAGCAATATCTCCGCCACAATCCCACAATTTGTACTGCTTTCATTTTTACTCACGTCATTATAACGTTGATGATTCTCTACTGTGTATAATTTACGGTCTCATCCTTCATTAGTGAGGGCCAACACAATTCTCGGGTTTAAAACAAAATGTTAATAATGAATCGCTATTATATTTCTACTCTCCTATTATAATTATTACCTTTTTTCCAACATTTCCGTCCAAATTACATGAACCGTTTATGCCACAGTTTAATTATAAGTAGTAGGTTAACTCCACTTTGCGGCATATGGCATGCTAAGAGTAGATGTTTAAAATATAACTCGTATTTAAAAGGTACTTTATCCGTTATTTAAAGCATTTCATTAGACTCGTACCGTCTCTTTCTAAAACAGGTATTTGTGTAGAGATAGGTGATAATTTTAATAACTGTATTATTTGTAGTTTTAAAAGTAAACCTCCGAAGTGGTAATCTCATGTGTGTAATTTTAGCTTATTACTAACAAAATAGTGCTTATTTTCCCTTCAAATGGCTTGTGAGTGCGAGCAGGAGTATTTAGAATTCCCACGTTTAAGATAAAAATACGAGACAATTTTCTCAAAAAATCTTTGAAATTGTTCAAGGAGCTTATTTGGGATGAATTCATTCCACATTTTGTTTCCTTTACACTGTGCGATTGTAATCCGACGACTTCTAACTCGATTCAGTGATTACGTGTGCCGTTACACGTATAATTACCAAATAAGATGTTTATTATTGTTTATAGAACAAGATTTAAATTAATCAAGGGGAAATAATAACTTCATTTTGATTGCTTCTTATATTTGCGGAACTCTTTGACTGGAACTAGTTTCGGATAGCCGCTGTAGGCGATATATTGATAGATTTTTTATTTCGGAACTCAAATTTATTTATCTGTATTATTGGATGTGAAATCTAAATAGCTTGAGGCGGTTTTAGAGTAAATATTAGTTGGCAACCGCCTGCTATGATTTGCGATCGGTTACATCCCTACATATCTGCATTATCGATATATTATTATTATAAGTGAACTTAATTAACTACTGAACTGGCTTTTATAGTATACTAGCCGGGACCCGCGGTTTTGTACCCATATTGTACCTATTCCCGCGGGAATTTTGAGAAAAAAATAGCCTATAAACCCCCCGAGATTAGCCCGAATATACAAACTAAATTACAAATACTATCTCTTTATATTATAGTACAGATATAACTAATAAAGTTCACCTGATTGCCCGAAAAGTAAGACGATTCCGTGCTTCGGAGGGCACGTTAAGCCGTTCGGTCCCGGTTACTTTCTACGGGTAATCGTTACATGAGCCATGTCAAAGGCCTTTGGCGGCTCAATAACTCTGACACTAGGATTGGTCAGGTTGACCATCCACTCGATGAAGAAGAAGATTAATAAAGTTACCGGAGTAACATACCTAGTAACTGAACCAACTATACAAGATGTAGCACCACTCTGCTATCAACTGTTCATAGTGACTTTAATAACGTAAGTAACATTACTCAAACCAAAATACAGTCTGAAATAACATCATTATCATAAAAAGTGCACTTATCCATTCGTAAAACAGGATTCATACAATTTAATATTAAAATCTGGAAGCCTTCTACGTAAAATGAATATTTAACGTTTTCTTATTAAATCCTAAAGTAATATTGCTTTAATATTATTTTAAATTCCAATCGAAATTGTTTTTATAACGTGTAACTGATATGAAACTCATTTAAAACGGAATCGACTGAACAAGATAATACCGTAAAATTTTGTGTGTGGTCGATAAAGGACCAAGTATGTTGAATAAAGGTCTAAGAGTCCAGTCGGGAATAAAATAAAGAAGTTTATAGTTCCAAATGAACGTGAATGATTAGAAAACCGGTATCCTTACACCCACTAGTAAAAAACAGAGAGGATCAGTTCGGATCGTCCATTAAACCCATGATTACAAGCCACGCTAAATAATTTGTTTAAGAAGTTTAATTAATATTTTAAGATCGATTGGTTTTCAACTCAAATTGTTTTTAATGTTTGAGTAACGCATGTATTCAAGTAATGTTAAATACAAAAAATGTGAATTGATTGAAGGCTGTTCAAATACGAAAAAATGTTAGCTTCTGATTTAATAAATCGTTTTTTCATCACTACATAGTATAAAACAAAGTCGCTATTTTTGTCTGTTTGTTTGTCTGTATGCTTAAATCTTTAAAATTACGCAACGGATTTTGATGCGGTTTTTTGTAATAGGTAGAGTGATTCAAGAGGAAGGTTTTTATATCAAAAAAATCCCGAAATTCCCACGGGAACGGACACAACGCGGGTAAAACCGCGGGGCGCTGCTAGTTAATAATAAAGATGAAGAGTTTGTTTTTTTGTTTTTTTGTTTGTTGAGCCCAATCAGAGATCTCAGAAACTACCGATCCGATTTGAACAATTATTTTTGTAATGAATAGCCACGTTCAACGGAAAGGTAATATAATATTTTCCATCCCGAAATTCCCATGGGAAAACAAATTGTATCTATAACTAGCAGCGCCCCGCAATTTTACCCGCGTTGTGCTTGTTCCCGTGGGAATTTCGGAAAATTTTATACATTTAACCCTTCCTCTTGAATCACTATCTATTTAAAAAACCGCGTCAAAATCCGTGCAGTAATATTTGAGTTTATCGCAAACAGACAGACAGACGCAACCGCCGGGGACTTTATTTTATAATATGTAATGATGATATAACTCGTTAAAAACATCAAATTTTAACTCAACTATACTTACGTCTAACAAAAAATCATTTTTCGTTCTTATTGTAAAGTAAACAATTTGGCGTTATTTTCTTTTCAATACATTTACCAAAGGATATTCGCTTGACTTAGCTTACATCGCACAGAAGCTTTTGAGCTTGCATTTTGATGCAATGTCCAAAGATCAATAGATATCTTCCGTTAGAGAGCACTCTTTGTATTGGATATTTACAATACTTTTCTTACGACTTAGCTTATTTAATTTAAAAGATTTATTTTGTGAATGACAAAAGTATTAGACGATAGCGTAAGTAACTGACTTGGCCTGTATAAACCACGGATGCAATATTAGTTCCTTGATACCATCTTAAAGCATCACGAGTGAGATCCAATTCTCATTTGAGGCTTCTTGTTCATTCAACAATTAATGAACAATAACATTTATTTTAATTTTATTTATATTTGTGTTTGAAAAACCTTTAACTAAAAAATAATACATAAACAAGTAAAGTCGCGGGACAAATTGTATATCTCAAACGTGAAGTGCAAACGCCGCACTTACTTGTATGTAGAAATAAGTTGTTATGATGAACTAAAATAGTGATGAGTGAACAAATCTTAAATTGGATCACTCACACTAACTCACTTATTTTGTTTATAATTTAGTAAAATAAGCTAAATTTTGTGTATATAAGTTAAGATTTCATGTAATAAAGAGAGTTGGAAACCAGAAGTCGAGTCGAGTTTTACTCCTCCCCAAGAAGACCCTAAGAAGATCGAGCTGTGCCCAGCAACCGCTGGAAGGGCTATTGCAGCCACGAGTAAGTGTCCTCTCACTGTGGCCAAGACACCCTTAGCCATCAGTAGATCGGTCTTGTGAGTCTGCTTGACCGGCAGTGAGAAAATCCCAATTACCCTCTGTCCGTCTGTTGTCATAGGTCTCCGTCAACAGACATCCCGCACTTATCTATATGTGTATATATCTACACGACCTATGGTTAGGGCGCTAGGTATAGGTACACACGTTTAGGGTCCAAGTTAGATCATCTAATCTTGGGAGTTAGGGTGTTAGGAAGTAGGGAACGTACGGAGCTAGGTGGGTAGGTTCCCCCCTTCACTGTGAACACATCCTGCCCATAGGATCCCGCGCACCCTACGCAGGAGGGCAGGTGCGTCTACACTTCTCATTAACGAAAATGCAGGTAGAATAAGAATAATGCCCAAAAAGCCTGTTATTTAAAAAAACCGACATTCATTAATTCAAAATTAACATTTATCTTTCGAACAAAAGTATTGAACAGGCAAAGTCGGTCAAAAGTCAAAACAAATTACATTCAAATCGCATAAAAGATCGCATTCGCGAATTCAACGGTCATTTTTTAAAACCAGCATGGCGTCCCAATCTGTGTTCTATTGATCAGATACAAATTAATCTTGTATTTTTGAGTAATGCATTGTTCCGGTCAGATGTTAATAACCCTGTTCTCGTCACGTGTTTATTATCGACACGCCTGAATGAATGTTCACACAACGTTTTTGCAATTTACCGCGTTTTATGCAACCGCCAAACCGCCGGTGCTTTTCAGATAATCAAATTTGATTCGGGGTACATTAATCACTTTAACACATTTGTGTTGCGGCAATCGCGATTGCGTGCTTTATAAGTCCGATTCATAATAACTGGCGGTAAATACTTCGATTTAACTGTAATAAGCAGCTTTTGACTTTTATTAAGCTTTATTCATGCCATAAAGAGGTTGTTTAAAATTTAATAATAATTATTATGTAGATGTGCTCTCGGAGTTCATACCTTTTGGGGGCGAGTCTTGTGTTTTGCAGAGAAATATTATTGGAAAGTGTTTTGTTAATACGCAAAAGGATATGATGGTAATGGTCTACGTAA
This sequence comes from Cyclophora punctaria, assembly GCA_951394245.1. Classification (NCBI taxonomy): domain Eukaryota; kingdom Metazoa; phylum Arthropoda; class Insecta; order Lepidoptera; family Geometridae; genus Cyclophora; species Cyclophora punctaria. The sequence goes on from OX596177.1 coordinate 7,363,776, forward strand.
GATAGGTACTAAAGTCAAATATTTTTATTCAGTTTTGGCCCCAAAGAGGCTCTTTTGAACGTACCACCCCGTACCAACATAATTATTTCAAATTGGAAATTAATAAGCATAACGAAGATTCTTAGGGACTTATTCAAAAACGCTTATTAAGAGCACTTTAGCTATCAAATGGTGTGTCCCTTTCCGACATACGCTATTTGCCAAAGAGCGAAAGAGATAAAACACTTTGAATCACTGTTTAAGTTAAGTATCGTTTATGAATAAGGCGGTTAATCTTAAAGATTCTTTTCAATGTAGTTCCTCAAACTTTTTCCTATCTCCCTCTTCAGTTATCCATGACATTTGCTTTCTCTTTCACTCTCTTTTTTATTAACCAACTCAAAACATTCACACAAAATCCCAAGTACTCGTAACAGAACCACGTAACAACACGAATTAGTCCTAACTTCGCACATTTAATTAATTCTGACATACCGAGTGAATACAAATGATTAATTACTACTTGCACAAGTGTAATCAAAATAATTACATGTAACCAATACAGTCATAGTTCGTTTGAACTCGTGACTAGATAGAAGTTTGATTTAACAAGTAATGTGATATGATACAATACGTTCTGTTACATGTGTCATATTATTTTGATAGAATAAATATGCAAGGTCAGATGTTTATAGTTGATTATAGGTAGGTGGAGATCACGAAGTGTTGCATATCGTTTGGAGGTAGCATTTTCAATTGTTATTAATTATAGTAACTACTACTGAATCTTTCTGTAAGATTACTTACTTACTTAATATATTTTCTTATTGGATCCAAACTAATTAAGGCTGATTTTCCAACTAAAAGTCAGTTTCTGGTTTTCATTAGGGTCATTTCGCCAGTTCGCGTCCATTTAGTGCAGTTGGCAAGTTTGAAGGAGAAGATAAAAATGTTCCAGCACTAGTATCAATGAAAAATTTATGTAATGGGTTCATTATATAGTCTACTGTAAGGTTCGCTTTCAGTTTTGTTCGAAACTACTTGTGTTTTTTTTATAAATAGAAAAACTTCAAAAATAGGCGTTTTACCCACTTTGCGTCCAAAAAACCCAAATTGCGTCCACCCATAGACCATTTTGCGTCCACCAGCTAAGAAAAGAAATGTAGGGGTGATAATGTAAAGTAAATTGCATTTTAACAGATTCTTTATTCAAGAATATTTCGTTATTTCATCATAGTCAATTTTAGAAGAAGCTAGATCTTTATTGTTGGTGATTTTTGATGTGCAAGGCTGGGCATTGGTGGATGGTTTTGGTGCAGAATGTATTTCGGCTGTTACTGTTTGAACCTGCACAGTCGAACCGAAGTTAGCTTCATCATTTATGTTTTCGTTTTCTACGTATAATGAAGAGATGGTGATTTCTTTAGTTGAATCCAATTCTAAATTAGTACTATTTCGTTTTATTGATAGTTCTGAGACCTCTCAGATCCAGTTTCGATAGAAATTTCTGCAAAGAAAACTTCAGCAGGGAGAGTGTAATTAGTTTTAACTCTTAGTGTTAAATAAAAAAAAATTATGCATATTAAATTATAATAAAAGTTAAAAAATATAGGTATTTATGCTATTATTTGAATTAAATGAAAAAATGGACGCAATTTGGTACAATACTATTTCCTTGTAGGTATAGTTTGCGTCCACCTGTGATGAACGATTTTTATTTTGAATTATCTTTTTCTACAATCATAATAACGTGGACGCAAATTGCACATTACGATTGCATGATAATAATACATAAATAAAAAATAAAAACAAATTACCTTATTTAATTTTATCACATAAAAATAAAAACAAACTAAATGATAAATAGACGAGTTCGCGTCCGTTGTGGTCGCAAAGTGGAAGATTTATAAATTCGGTGTAGTAATTCGCGTCCACCTTATTTTAACTGTTAACTTTTAAAAAAACAAGCAAATACATAATTAATATTACGCCTTTTTTCATGCCTTATGTCTAGAAACAGCTGTGTATTCTAAAATACGCATAAAACAATTAAATACTTACCATCGCACGCACCCCTGTTCACTATTTTTTTGCCGACATTCCGCGCGTTCCCGCTTCTTTGTTGAAAAACGGAAACTAACTATTTTTTCTAGACATGATTGGTAGGCTCACAGAACTTTTGTCTATGTCTATGTGCCGCTTATACGATTAGGTATTAGCGGTAACGACTTTTCGGTGATTTAGTGTGTTAATATACCTATTTTCGAGAATTTTTATAGGGAGGTCCGAAAAATGGACGCGAATAGGGCGATGGACGCGAACAAGCGAAATGACACAATACGTTCTGTTACATGTGTCATATTATTTTGATAGAATAAATATGCAAGGTCAGATGTTTATAGTTGATTATAGGTAGGTGGAGATCACGAAGTGTTGCATATCGTTTGGAGGTAGCATTTTCAATTGTTATTAATTATAGTAACTACTACTGAATCTTTCTGTAAGATTACTTACTTACTTAATATATTTTCTTATTGGATCCAAACTAATTAAGGCTGATTTTCCAACTAAAAGTCAGTTTCTGGTTTTCATTATAACTTTTTAAAAGAGAGATTGTATATTAAAGAGAGTTTAAGCTGTAAGACACTATAAGCCCCTAATATTTCTAATATCAATAAATCTTCATACTTTTTCCTACAATGTAACTCGCGAATTCCAATTTCACTTCCTGTCATATAGCTACGGTAAGTTTAAGTTCATTCACCCAGACCAGTTAAAGCTTTGAATTCCTAGGAACTAGCATAAAATATTACAGCACCAATCTCCATAACGCAATAAAAAACATAACCAACAGACAGTTCATAATGACCTAGAACTACTTAATGCGAGCTATTTCCAGCGACGGATATAACAAACGAGAATTTACTCATCATTAAAACTTCAACGAATCTTACATTACGTTAAAATACAGTCAATATTTTGAAAGACCACCACAATAGGTGATTTGAACTTATCAATAAATTATCATCGGCTATTATTACATCTACATTATAACATACCTACTTAACTATTTCGTAAAAAAAATATCAATACAAAACATAGTTTACGGCGTCTCGGATAGCTTTATATACTTTACAATAGTAGGAATAACATTTGAATAGTATAAAGGTCATATTCCTTCTTGATTTGATTGCATCACAATATCAGCTTTCATAAGCTGTGAATTTCGTTCATTGTGTAACTTCGAATGAGGAGTCGAGACCTCTTGGACGGTTTGGACGTCGAACAGTCAACGATCGTTATAGGAATATTACAAAACTGTAATAATGCAATGTAATCAGTGACACCATTTACTGTTGTCGTATTTAATTGAGTTGACATTTAACGTGAGAATGTCCCATGTCCCAGTATTCGGGTTAGATCTAACCTTGTTAGAAAGGTAGAGCAGAGACAGCTTCACTGAAAGTGCATAAGTTAACTAGGGTGGTAGATGAAGATACTGACTAATAGGAAGGATTCGAAAGCAATGTGAAAATACTTGGTGGAAAGCTTTTAACTACGTAAGGATTGGAAGCAACATAATTATAATACAACTTACATTTATATTCAAAAATGACTGATTAGTTTTAACAGCAACAAATTCAAATAATACTTAGTTGTTCAATCTATGTATTCTAATATTTATAAAGACGTATTTTAAAGTTTGTTTGTATTAAGCTAATCTCGGGAATTACCAGTCCGATTTGAACATTTCGTTTTGTAATAGATAGTCACATTCGACGGGAAGGTTATAGGCTATCTTCCGGAACGGGAATGGGTATAACGCGGGTAAAACCACGGGGTGCTGCTAGTAACAAATATTTCACAAACTGAGTAAACTTTAAAAAGTTCGTGAAAATACCAAGTATTTCAAATATATAGGAGCCTCCTATCTACATTAATAGAAACCATTTAAATCCATATCAGTTATTGATTCATCAAATGATCAAGCGCGACTTATGTGTGGTCGGTGGCTTTACAAAACTATATTATAAATCATTGTGAATCACATATCGCATTTGCTTTGAATGATTTCATAGCGGAACTTCCTTCATAGCTTAGAGTCACGACTGTTTTATTACTACGGCTTCTGTATACATTACTAGAAAGCAACATAAACGGAAAATATTTAGTTCGAGTTTTAAATCCTCCTATACATGTTTGTTTCGTAAACGGATTTTGGCATAAACGTCAATAAATTAAGCTTAAAATGTATTAAACATAGGCAATCTATTCTTGCATTGTGTGGGAGTCCCTGACGGGTCTAACCAAGATTTAGTCGCAGCGTGACCACCAAATGTCAAAATAAGCATAAACTTCGCAGATGTTTAATTCAAATAACTATATTAACATATCATTCCATGCTCATAAAATTTAATTGGAGCGCCCAAGAACAGCGAATCTGAAGCTAATTAAATAGATTCACCTTTTAAAATTTATGTCAAACTGATATCGTACATATTCGTAATGCTTAATGGCCCATAAATATCGCTTTTAATTATTATTTTATATTAACAAAAAAATCGAAATTTATCGGTTTAAATAAAATTATTTCGCTACATCTCATAGTAAAGAAAAACAACGATTAATAAATAAATTAAAAAAGGCATTCGGTTGTTTCAATTCATTCGGGGGGCGGGGTCGTTTTACATTCAAGGGGTGGGTATATTTCGAAATCATTAGCCGTGGAATGCCTCGGAAACTGAACATGGGTTGTAATAATTTCGGTGCCCTCGTCCGTAGGCGGATATCGCCTTTGTCTTTAGTTGAAAAAAGACAAAGAAATTGTAACAAACTGTCAGTGAGAGAATATTTATTTGCCGTGTTCGATGGCCACATGTAATTTCGATTCCCATTATAAAAACTCGACAAGAATACCAAATGATCGAGTCAACTTAATATAAATATACTATAATGTATGTATGTAGCTCTCGTGGCGTAGTTAGACTAAGCGATATTAATTCATTGCGATTGTTAAACAACGTGCAGCTCGGCCCCTACTTGGATGGGTGGTCAATAGTGGCATTTCTATCTGAGCGCTGCCGTGCATCAGAGGGCACGTTAAGCTGTCGGTCCCGTTCGTTTAAATCTTCGACCATGTCGGCAGCCTTTAGGCGGTCTAAAAACTCTGACACCGGAGTTGACCACTAACCGACTCGAAATGAATGAATTAACATATAATCCTATAAAATAATTCTTCCTTGGTGTTCTGCGCTTACAATCCATATCGCTGGCATTTATCTTTGCAATCAATGACGACATTAACGACTAATACGGATTACCATCACAGTTTAACAATTTTATGCTTATAAAACACGACTCTGTGATTAATCCTCAAGGCTTTAGAATTAATTACCTGGCCGATGGAATATAAAATGTTTTATTTTTAGTAAGTGTATAATCAAGAGCTAAATTGATTCATCAAGTTATAAAAAGTGAGTCAAAGCTTTGAAAATATGTACGTAAGTATTACAATTTTACTTTAAGTTAACTTATAAAGGTATTTACTCTACAGATGTGATTTATTTTGTGTCATTTGACCTCCTTTGAAGAAAATAGCCTACTACATATTTTTGGAGGTGTCGATTCGCACGCCAACAAATTAACTTCGGGCGAATCGCCTACAGAAAAAATAATATTATTCAAAGGTGTCGATTCGCACGTTTCGTGCGAGTTCAATTCGTGCGAATCGTCCACTAAGCCAACTATTTAACTATGACTCGCCTCTGCTGAATTAGCATACATCCCTTACTTTTATTAAATAGGTAAGTAAATTAAGTTACTGGCTAACCTCCGTGTCGGAGTTTTTTAGACCGCCTTAAGACCTCCGATATAATCCGATTGAAACAACAGAGACCGACAATTTGACGTGCCTTCCGAAGCACGGTTTACTACACCTAGTTACCCCAACATAGTTTTTATCACACGCCAATTAAACATCGTCTTGTAATAAGGTAGATAACCCCCATTCATATAGTTATTAGAGTCGGAATGTCAGTTTGTTTAATAACAGTGTAATATCATTATTACTTTTATTAGTGTTGTATTCATAAAGTTATGCGTTCTGGTTTTTAATGTATCGTTAGTTCTCTCGTTTGGGATAAGATAATGTTGAATTTACTTTATTTACCTAAACGACTTTCTCTTTAATCGACTGTGGATAGTTAAAAAACTATTTAAGGTTTAAATGCAATCGTTATCCTGGTCATAAACCAAATGGGTTCTAAGTGCTAGGACAATGTTTACGAGCTCTACAACTACGTTTTATGTCACTTAAAGATTATTTGCTGCTAACGAGAACAATTGCTTACATATATTTGTTTGTTTGAAAATAGAACTATTTTCCCTTGAAACTTGAACAACCTATGATATCAAAGTTGAAATTCATTTTGAAAAAAGAACTAAATGTATCTGCTATAACATGTATAATTTAATTAGACAAACTAAATCAACAAACTTAACCGTAATCATGTTAAGTGTGTTTGTTAACTGAAATGAAACAAATTACCTCCAGTAACTAATTCTTGGTAGTACAAAAAGCCAATAAACTTAATTATTTTTCTCATTAAAAACTAACAATAGTAGCGAGCGAGTGCGTAGAGAAACTCAGACAATATCATCATTATTTCGACTTATCTGTCTATCGACGGACCAATTACAATACACTGCGATGAAATCTCGACTTCTTTAATTTACGCTCATTTCTTCTAATTATTTAACCGCACTTTACAACTGAATGTAAATAAAACTAAGTAGCTAATGAGCGTACATATTTTGATCATAATTACTCTTTGAATTGACTACATTTACGGATACATTTCGCTTTTCTTTTATACATTTTTATCATACGTTTCGGCCTCTTTACAGGAACCGTGGTCACAGAAGACTCACTCTAAAGTTTATTTGAGGAATGAATTCCATATTCAAACTTTTAAATTTAAGGTTAACTATAAAAACAAATGAATTGTCAATAGTTGTTCTCGTAGATACGTTGTAGTAAACACTTTCGAAGTACATTTGAAACAAAATGCATCTATAAATCGATGGTTGTTTTATTTGCGAATGCGAATCAAATGGGTACAATAAGGTTGAAATGGTTCAAAGTTTTGTTTTAGAGGTACAATGAAGTGTCTTAATACAATACACACCTACACTTGGCGACGACAAGCGACATGTTTCAGTTCAAAATCGTTTACAGACTCGCATTTTGTGAATGATGAGTAATCTCTGAATAATGGTGCGAACTTTTGATTTTTAAGCTAAGTATTTGCTGTATAGTAAAAATCGGTTATTAATTTTGTTTCACTGAAATAACAGGACATTTTTTGACGAGAATTTTATACACATCCACGCGACAAAATACTACACTATCTTCATCGAAAGTCGAATAACGGAGTAATCTTCAATCAGTACTCATTTCGGTACAAAGTTTCATTTGACTGTGATATTGGATACCTATACGTTTTGTCACAAACTATTTCTTTGAATAATTAGCTATACAAAGTTATGTTTTCATCAATAATCATCCTGTATGTCTGTTTTCGATTATTAGAGTCCATCAACAGCCCACCTAATATTTTGCCCAAGTACTTAGATATTCTTACTGAAACTCGCACCCTTCTCAACCGCACAATGTTAAATAAAATCCGAGTTTTGCGGAGCGCTAGCGACAGATCGTCCAGTTATTTACGATCTCATAAACGTGGCTCGGATTCGAACAGGCGATCACAAGAACAGACATTCGATGTTTGATACAAGCCTACGTATCAACTATTACATAATCTGGGACAGGCGAGACAATGAAATATCTTGTGATGACGTCACGGGACGCGCGTTCGACGATTACGACTTAACTTGATGGTACATATTATGACAGAGCTTTTGTAGGATTAAAGCATTTTGTAGGATTTAGTGCCTTTATTTATTACCTTCTACTTTTATTTACTATTGTACTATTATTTAGTTATTCCTTTACAAATTTTGATTGAAATTAAAATAGAAAGATCGTCGAATTTTAAAAAAGTATCGTTCTTCTTTTCTATTATCTTCAAACCAACTGTTTTGAAGAGAAGAAAAAGCCGAAACGCCTCGATCATTTAGTACCCAAGTGAGTTGAATTGGTAGCCGGGAGCCAAAATATTATTAAGAGAATTCAGTCAGGACTTTTTATGGTCTTAATATTTACTGCCCGTAAATACGACTTCACAAACAAAATTAACAAATGAACGCGTGTCCATTGAATTCAAGTTTAACGTCTGTCGGAATATCGGAGCAATCACTTGGAGCGCATAATAAATCAATTTTACAACATTTTTAATGATTGTCGGTAATCGTAAAATATTATATTATTGTGCCGGTGAAGGGAATCTGGTAAATGGACCGCGGTGACCCACATATGTGCCCACATAATTCATTAAATCAAATATTTACATTTTACGTTAATGTCGCGTGTCGCCGGATGGATGAACGCATAAACAATGCATCGGATATCGACTGATGTTGAAAGATTTTTATAGATATTAAGAATAATGCCTTGTGAAATCTCGGCGCAGGCCAAACTTCCTTCTCTCTCTCTCTCTTTCTCTCTCCCTGTCACTGGGTGAAGTTCCCTCTCTCTCTATGAATATATTTATTTTATTTATTTATTTTATTTTATTTTATTTGGAAAACAAACAGTGTAACTTAAACTAAGAAAAAAACAAAGTATAAATCTAAAACACCATTAATTGTGTTTTCGCATATATCACGACAGTCAATGATTTGGAATGCATAGCATAAGTAAGGAGAATAATGGCAATATTACTTGCCAATTCTATTAAAAAAACGGACAAACTAAAATAGGTTGAAGCAAAACAAATGTTAAACTTTATTGAAAGCTCTAATAGCTGTGCGAAGTAAAAATCAACGTACTGCAAAAGTATCAAGATTGGCAAAAACAATAACAAAAAGCACTTTATCCTATACAATTAAACTGTTCTGTTTCCAATAAACTCTCCATTTTGTATTCGCACTGTAATTTGTATGTTTGTAAAGCAGTTTAGCAAATTACACATCGATACTCTGTTCCACACTTATACTTCTTTTAAAGACGACTGGAATTTCAACATATGAGTATATTATAGTCCTTTTTCTCTACAAATTCGTTAAAAAAAATCCTCTGTTTTCCATTTGGTACTTAAGAAATATTTTACAGAATGATGCGCACTGTTCACATTTGTCAAAATGTGTGTTATTTTTTTAGCTATACAGCAGTCTGTGCCAACTTAAGTCATGTTTAAAAGAAATGGACTTCAAAATAGTTGCCTGTACGGGTCTACCTCCCACGTAAAAGCCACGAGCGGCGTGACCAATAAAAAACGATTAGCTCACTGGATCAACATGCGAAGTATTAATATTTGTATAGAAACGATCAAAGGTCGTCCATATGTAAAGATATAGCTCGTTATAAAAAAATCCGTCAGTTTTTGCTCCCAACGAATACCGTACAATAAAAGTGCCAGTGTGTTCTTACAAACGAGAATTTATGTATTGTGTATGTAAATGAAGGCTGTTGACGGTCGGCGATATTTTTTGTGCTATCAACGTTGCTCGCTATATCGCTGTAATCTTGCTATTGTAGAACAATAAAAGTAATGTATGCTATGTTTGTATTAACGGTTGCTATTTAATTTGAAGTAATATTGATGTTGTATAGCGGAGACGATCAATATTTAGACTTAATAAACAACGCCCCGCGGTTTTACCCACGAACGTCAAAATCTGTTACGTAGTTTTAAAGATCTAATCATATATAGGGACAGACAGACAGCGGAAAGCGACTTTTTTAGGGTTCCGTAGCCAAATGGCAAAAACGGAACCCTTATAGATTCGTCATGTCTGTCTGTCTGTCCGTCTGTCCGTCTGTCCGTCTGTCCGTCTGTCTGTCCGTATGTCACAGCCTTTTTTCTCCGAAACTATAAGAGCTATGTTGTTGAAACTTAGTGTGTAGATGTATTCTGTGAACCGCATTAATATTTTCACACTAAAATAGAAAAAAAATAAAATTTTAGGGGGGTCTCCCATACATAGAAATGAAAAAAAATTTTTTTTTTTTCATCAAACCCATACGTGTGGGGTATCTATGGGTAGGTCTTCAAAAATGGTATTGAGGTTTCTAATATCATTTTTTTCTAAACTGAATAGTTTGCGCGAGAGACTCTTCCAAAGTGGTAAAATGTGTGTCCCCCCCCCTGTAACTTCTAAAATAAGAGAATGATAAAACTAAAAAAAATATATGATGTACATAACAATGTAATCTAACACCGAAAATTGGTTTGAACGAGGTCTAGTTAGTAGTTTTTTTTTTACGACATAAATCGTAAACCGCAAAAAAATACTGATTATTCATTCAATAACTCAAATGTAAATAAAAAAACATTTATTTCAAGAACTTCTTTATTATGTTACTCGCTGTTACGGAACCCTTCATGGGCGAGTCCGACTCGCACTTGGCCGCTTTTTTTTATACTATGTAGTGATACTTTGATTGGAGGAATTGAAATTTTTTAAAACAATAAATGAATACAGAAGCATTTACAAATGAAGTTTAAATATTAATTGTAACATGATCTCGATCAAATTACCATTATTTTGATATTAAGTATTGACATCACGATACTGGTAAGAATCAATGGAATTTTTTATACATTTAATAACTTATGAATATTCATAACATTTTAATGTTATTATTTTTATTAAGTCATTTCCATAATTCATACGTGTAGACACAGCTTTTTATTTATTTATTTAATGAAATACCGGAATTATGTCACTTTCATCAAAATTTTAAATTTTTTCACATTATTGAGGAGTTACGAGTTCTTGAAATATATTGGTTAGGAATCAATATATTTGAATTAACTTGGTCATAAATGTGGACACATATCACTGACATAAATTCAATGTTGAATGAAGGTGTGGAGGCAGCTTTATGTTGGTCAAGAAAGCATAATTTGTAAGAAATAGTTCACGCTAAAAAGTGTTTAGACGTTTACTTTGCTTATGTACCTATGTAGGCGTTTGTTTAAATTAAGCAATTTTACAAGATGCAAACAAGTTCAATGAGGGACCGTGTCATGTGAACACTCGCGCGTATATACTAATAGTGCACCGCGGTTTTACCGGTGTTGTGCCCGTTTCTGTGGGAATTTTGGAACAAAAAATACCCTATAACTTAACCATTGAATGTGGCTATCTGTTACAAAAAGAATTATTAAAATCTGATCGGTATTTTATGAGATAAGCGCATTCAAACAAACAAGAAATCAAACTCTTCAGCTTTATTATATTAGTATATAGTACTAGCTGCGCCCCGCGGTTTCACCCGCGTTGTACCCGTTCCCGCGGGAATTTCGGAATGAAAAATAGATGTTGTCCGATTCTCAGACCTACCCGATATGCACACAAAATTTCATGAGAATCGGTCGAGCCGTTTCAGAGGAGTTCAACCACGCACCCTGTGACACGAGAATTTTATATATTAGATTTATATATTAGATAGATATAGTATAGATTAACTCGCCAGCTCTTTGTATGTCAAATTGCTAAACCTAAACGATACCCAAATAGAATTTGCAAGACATAATATATAACTAGCAGCACTTTATACCTTTAATCACGTTAAAGCTCGTCCCGTGGGAATAAAAAAAATCTTCGTCATTCCACTTCGTAGACATAAAACATTAAACACTAATCACGACTAACCTTCCTATACTCTAGTTTAATTTAGAATCTGAAGAAGATTACCATTTGGGAGAGCATGCAATTTAGTGCGAGCAAATTGACTAGATGCAATTCAAAAATGCATTCTGGTCATGTCTTTGTTCAATCACTAAAAGGAGCTTGTTTAATGGATTTCTACCATTACTGAGCAAATAATCGTACTGGACTTATTAGGATGCGAGCATTGTGATGCTTATTAACCAAGGCACTTCTTTCAGTTCGCAGACACTTTCTAAGTAATGGCATGGAGATTGAGAAACGCTTTTGTTTGACGTATGAAACTTATAGTAATGTCGAAAACGAGAGTTTCTTAATTGGACTGATTGTAATGTATGTAAGTAGGTATTGCAGTGAACTATGGCTTTTATTAATTTAGTGTTTCGTTTGATAAAGCTGATGATTATGATAGTTCATTAAAGTAATTTTTTTTTTCGTAGTGGTAACACTAGCAATTAGATTTTCATTTATCGTATAATTTACTGGTGGTAACAAGAATATGGTAAATTAAGAGTCTTATTAAATAGTTAAAGTTTTATATTTTGTGAAAGGTATTCGTAATGGCTCAACCACAAACTAAAACATAGCTTAAAACCAAAACAAGTATTGATAAGATAACCGTTCCACATGAACATGAAACAGGAAGACATTGTAGTTCATGAATTGAATAAACGTTTTCTCTTGTAAGTTAATAGTGTAATTATGTTATTAAGTGTAATGTGGCGTGTCCGCCGCCCGCCGCCCGCTCCCGCGGCCGCTCCGCTCGTGAACACGTCGCAGCGCGCGGCGGCCGGCGGCGCAGTCACGACGTGCCCCGGCCCGCGAACCGCCAATTTGTGGCGTGCCCGTGTTGGTTTTGTTGAAACCAGCCTCTTCATACCTACATGAGATGCTTTTTACACTTTTTGCCATCAATACAACTCATAATGGACGTGAAAAAATGCTACATGCGCATCCTATTGTATCCCATGATTCGAACATCTAAGCAGCACCATTACATTCGCCACTCCTTTGAGCTCCGCTTATTAGCTCAGCTCGAACTCAACGGACTCAGAAATAAATAATTGGTAGTAAACATTTACTGCACGGGCCGTCGACTACGAAATTCCCAAAACACACAAGCGAGCCAGCGTAAGTTGACCTTTGACTGTGAGTTGAATTTGCCCGCGGTTATAATTTTACAGATAAGCAATGAAGGGCATCGGGGGTCGTGGAACGGTGGACGCACCTTGTAATGACGGGCCCGTCAGTCCGCCCGTCACTCAGCGGCTCCGAAGAATGAGTTCATTTCCTTCGAACACGCGAGATACGATTTTTAATTAAGTTTTTGTTGGAAATTCATTAAAGAGCAACGACGACGTGGACGCGGGTGGCTTTTTAAACCATATGCATAAATGACTATGAAATTAATGAGTTGAAACCAATTTCAGTTTTGATGCAACTTTAACGTTGCGGGTAGGTTCTACGAGTATCTGTCAATGTTTAAAATTGAAGATGGGATGGAGAAGACAATCTCGGTCCATGAACTCGGGACAGAATTTAAAATTTAAAACTTGTGAAACAATGAGGGGTAAATATGAGCCGGTGAAATGTAAATGTAACTTATTATGCCGGTAGCTACCGATTGTCAAGTCGGCGGTCAACTTACTTTTTATTCAAGGAATAATAGTCAATGTGTCAGCACTGTGGAGGCAACGCTGCCTTTTAATGTTACTGCATTGGACACTATTTACGATAACTTTAAACTCCTTCTTCATCGAGTGGATGGTCAACCTGACCAATCCTGGTGTCAGAGTTATTGAGCCGCCAAAGGCTTCTGACATGGCTCATGTAATGACTACTATCCGTAGCAAGTAACTAAGCAGTGAGATCACTAAGTTTAGAATAGGAAAAGTTTTAATAAAAACAAATAAATTAACGAGTCTAACTACATATGTAGCCTATTCATAATATAGTTTAAAACACACGATTATTTTATCTAACAAGTAAAGTTAGTACACAACAATGTCCGATATTGTCTAGCAAACGCTGCTGTCCATGTGAACGAAGTGACGAGGCACAGCTAGTTTATGATATAAGAAAAATGTACATTCACTTATTGGATTCTCCCAGTTTAACTATTTTAACAATAACAAACATTTTTTTAATAAATTCAATACCTCAAATATATCTACTTCTTTAGTTTGATGAACTTCGTTTGTATACAACGGTAGCAATCCTAATGTCCTCAACGAGAGTCCCCATAGTGATTCGAGTCGCTCTAACAAAGCTCATTTAAAACCGAACCAGTGTCGTCGACTCATGCGAGCCCTCCTTCACATTTCACCAAAGAATCATGAACAGCATAGAACAAAATACAGTGACATTATTTCTGTTATAATACACTAACTAATCTTACTACATATATTATTTACTGTTACATTAAATTTTGAGCTCCAATCACACTACTTCATTGGCCCGAAGCGATCGCCGATCTTATAATATGCTTTGGTCGTCAAATACCTATCATATTCAAATAATTCACACTATAATCTAGATTGTTCGCCGACTGTCAACACCCATTTGTCAGCTGCAGTTGTCCGCCAAATGCCGACTTCCATGTACTTTTTACTGTATCGACTACCGAACTCTTTACAGTCATGTAGCTGAATATTGCATGCGGCGTACAACTAATTGTAATCGCTTCCTTAAAATTCTTAGTACGTTAAATTTGCTCCAATTACGGAATCACATAAAGCTTTGAATTACAAACGCGCACGTTTTCTAGGTTAGATCTATACATCACAATATTATTTTTTTCATTTGTTTCATCGACATTATGTTTCGTGTTTCGGAGAGTGCTTTGGAGAGCACGTTAAATTATCTGTCTTAATTTTTTCAATCGTTAGACCATGTTAGTCCTTAATACAGTCTAAAAACTCCGAAACCAGGGATTGACCACCAACCTACTCAAAACTACTTACTTATTTAGCTTGCATAACTAAGTTCAATATTGATTGTCTACTCGTACGAGTATATCATAGATAGGGCACTAAATACCTAGTATTAATTTCGCATAATTTTGCCTATCAATAAACAACTCACACAATGTTTCTCATCTATTCCTAGAAACTATCCAATCAAACCGTAAAAGTCACAGAATACGTAATAGCACCTAAGTAGACAGTAAAGCATTAAAACTAAAGACTTCTTCGAAACCAACACCGAATCCTTTCGCTAAATAATACTAAACCACAACAGTTATAATCAAAGAATTGCTTTGATACAATCACAGTGTATCCAAGAATACAAATATTTAACACAGATAAAATATTAACATTTGGATTTTTCTTTGAACGGTAACTATTTTATTGTCCTAATTACCAATCATATAGGTATCTCATAATCCGATGTTCGACAAGATTTTCCATGTATACAGACAGAATCTTCGAACATATACATACAGTATCCACCCAAAATCTAAATATCCTTAGCATAAACTGTCGATCTTCTTCTTCATCGAGTCGATGGTCAACCTGACCAATCCTGGTGTCAGAGTTATTGAGCCGCCAAAGGCCTCTGACATGGCTCATGGAACGACTACTATCCGTAGAAAGTAATGGGATACATTTTATCCCGAAATTCCTGCGGAAACGGGTACAACGCGGGTAACACCGCGGGGCGCGGCTAGTATGTATTATAAATGCGACAGTTTGTGAGTATGTATATATATATTTGTTACTCTTTCACGAAAAAACTACTAAACAGATTTAGTTGAAGCTTTCCAGTAATATAGGTTTTACATCACAATAACACACGGGATACATTGTATCCCGAAATTCCTACGGGAACGGGTACAACGCGGGTAACACCGCAGGGCGCGGTTTATTTTTCCAACGCAAAGGCGGTGGTCTAATGTTTATATTAAGCTTACATTTAGTGTTGTAGGATTGCATCTGCGTCGCTGTCACAAGCCCGCTTCCCACACATTAGTACACGAATCTTCAAAGCGAGTCAACGTTATAACTTATGGCTTCAGACGTCGAAGTGAACATTGTAAGATTGTATGTTTGTAACTGAACTGAAACGGGAACTGTTACAAGTTCCCATCCCTCTGATCTTTGAACGAGCTTTTGTTTTTGAAACTGTTTTGTTTTTTATAAAGCTGGCTAAAATTAAATACGGGTTTAGAGAAATTGAGAGATCAGTGCAAAGGTAGGTATAAGAAGTTTGAGAAATATGTGAAGAGTTAATTGATTTTCTGTTATCTTTACTATCCTACTAGTCCTATCCTATCCTACTAATATTATAAATGCGAAAGTTTGTGACGATGGATGTATGTATGGATGTATGGATGTATGTTTGTTGCTTTTTCACACAAAAACTACTGAACGGATTTGGATGAAACTTTACAGTAATATAGGTTATACATCAGAATAACACATGGGATACATTTTATCTCGAAATTCCCGCGGGAACGGGTACAACGCGGGCAAAACCGCGGGGCGCAAAGTTAACTCAAGTATGGGAATTTTTAGGGTATCGAGTATCAACAGGAACGGAACCCTTGTAATTATTAGCTTAATTGTATTCATACAGCCCCATACACTAAATAAATATTTATTCACATTAAGTTTATGGTTCACTACTTTTTCTATCATATCTTAATTGTATTTCCTTTAACAACTTTCAACTCATAAACTTTTTTATCACAGGAAGTTTAATAACAATATTGACGAAAACGTTTAAAATATCGAATTTAATAAAACTTTGATATTGAAATACCTATGCAAATGGAGCAATAAATTCGTTTACAATTTATTGTGTCAGTTTTTTTAAGTGTTAAATTAACACCTTGAAATTCAATACTTGAAGTCATATTAATGTTGCTATAATCGGTCCCAAATGGCTAAAATAAAACATTAGACAAATTATACGTGTCGTAGATAAATTAACGTGATATTTGTTATAGAAAGGAACTCATAGATCACTTCTTAATAGAACTTGATATGTAAATATTAATATGTCCGTTTAAACGACGACCAAAATTAATTAAACGTGGTCTGTTTATTAAACCGTTGTACAATTGGTCGCAGTTATGACTATTTGGTTGCACAAAACAATGATCAGGATAGTAGATTCAATTTATCATATTGGATTAATTAATTATTGAAGCCTGATTGAAGCCAATTGACTTACCTTGTCAATTGCTGTAAGTGAGCGGCCAATCCTGCGTTTTTAGTCCGTATAAAGGCCTCCGATATGCCCTATCGAATTAATTTTACCTGCCTTCCAAAGCACGGTAGCACTCAGATAGAAATACCAATATTGGTCACCCATCCACGTAAGGGCCGAACTGCACGTTGCTTAACAATCACAATGAGGTAACATCGCTTAGTCAAATTACTTAAGTGAAGACCCTTTTCAATCTCTATCGAGCTTTCACTATCGAGAGAGACAAACTAGCAATTATCCACCGAGCTCCTTTCGTCTTCTCTTTTCGGTCTTCTGCATCATTTTTGACCAAGACTCGCCTGGTAACTGGTAACCTGGTAGTCAAGCTGTATCCTGTGTCTGTAGCTGTGTCCTGCCTAGTTCCATTTCCGTCCAAAAACTTTGAGTCCAACATCACCGCTTATAAATGCCAAGAGATGCACCAAATATAATTAATTTTATGCAAATCATATGCACTATTTGAAAAGTGATCTCATTCCTGTATGACGCAAACTAAGAGTGCTATTGTAGCTTCTTCTACAGGTCACGGGACATGTCCAAGCGATTAGCTCTACCATCACAAAAGTGACACCAAGGTCTTGAAAAGCTTCTCTACTAAAGAGAACATTATGATTCCTTTATTCATCGCGTTTAATGATCGTGTAGGTAGCACTGTGTTTCTTTCAACGACATAGCCACCTAATGTTATATTACTTGAGTGGATGTGGCATAAATATTTTAGGACAGCAGTGTGAATGGAGACCGTCCTCTTTTATTCCATCGGAGGTGTGGTTCCCCAACTTTATGACCGCAATTCAGCCCCATAGTTCCTTGGTTTTGTTATGTGACCATAAATTCGTGTTACTCCTTTGAATATTATGATAGATGATGCAGTTAAAATACAACCCACTCTCTTTATTCGCAACTACTGTACGTAAATCACAGATCGCTTATTCGTGCAGTAAGGAATTAAATCATATAGTCCTGAGCAAATTGTTGTTAGAATTTCAGCTGTATGGAATAAATACTTATGAGATATATTGAAAGAATTAGGATGTTAGGTATATGAACATTGAACATAATATCATTGTTATAGACATAATCTAAACGCATTATATAAAGTGCCCCACTACTATGCGACATAAATGAGAAGAAGAATACCTTAACTATTAAAATATTTGTTTATTATCATTTTTTCATTTTTAAAGGCACCTTGACTATATATGGACCAGATACATAGATCTAAAACATACTTCTTCTTTTAAATAAACGTTACGCGGTAAATTCAAATAAAATGTAAATGTTCCATAGTCCATTAAAATTCATAACAAAAAACGCAGCATGGTAACCCTATCTATAGGAAACAATTCTTCCATTTAGCATGTACATGTAACCAACGCATCGCCTTCCACTATCCCCTCACGGAACCCTAATGTCCAGTTTTTGTATGCGAAAGCATTCCTAGATACAGGTAGATAATAGAAACCTCACAAATGATTGTGTAATAAAACTAACGTGCGTTTAGAATGTGTTATAGGGCTGTTGTTTTAGAAATAAGGTGAATACTATAGTGCAAGGACGGCGATGGACAGACAGGCAGAAAGACTACAAGTAATTAAAATATTCAATAGAAACATATCCTACATTTCAAACATGGCTTAGGTTTGAGATCACCAACCTGCATTTGGCAAGCGTGGTGATCATGCGTAATCCCGAAATCCGTTACTGTACTGATATCTTCAGTGAGATGAGAGGCCTTTAGCCAGCAGTGGGACATCACAAACTACTACTTCTTACCACTAATAGAAACAATTGAAATACATCTTTAGAAGTAAAAAGTAATGTCCTCACTAATATGTAAGTACGTTCCAAATGCGGACATACTCGTACTTGACAAACCCATTGGCACAGTGGCATGTGAGAGCGCTTACCGTGTTGGGGGTGCGGGCTCGATTCCTGCTCGGATTCAACATTACGTGAAGACATAGTTGTTGGCGACGTCTGGGTGTCAATTATATACAAAAAAGGATTGGGGAACGTACATATATGTAATAGAATTAGTTACTTAGAATCGATAAAACAAGCTTAGACCTTTGGGTTTTGGTTGTGAATCGAATTTGTCCTGTAAGTTTTTATTTATTAATACAAATTTCTCAAAAAATCTCAACAGTAGCCTCGTCGTTCGTAAGTTCCCGTTTAAACAAAAAATAATTATTTATACAAAGTTACTCTACGTATAGAACAGTACCTTCATGAAATAAACCATAGTTAAAAGCATAACAAAATAAATCCTTAGAGCTTTAAATCAATGTTGTTGAAGAACTACAGAGTGATGAATTGCAAATAATATGCCTGATAGCAACTATTGACCCCTGACCTCGGCAGCGTATCACTTTGCATTTCTGATAGACCAAGTTATTTGCCATCGCTTTCCTAAACAAAGTTTCAGATTATTTTGCAAAATCGTGATTGATTGGACTTTGTTTGTGAAGTGGAAAGTGGATCCGGAAAGTCAGTTTTAGGTCAAATTCATTGTTTTTACTTTCAAGGGCTTAAACGATGAATTGCAATTTTTAAAGTTGGTAAGTATCAAATGAAAGAGTTTCCTTAAATCGTTATTCCAATCGATATACTTAACCATACTTAAGTAGTATACTTAGATGAAGAATTACATAGTCTCCTCTCTCTCTCTCTCTTCCTGGCTATGTGTCCCACATGGTGGTGGGGTCAGCCTCCTCATTACATAGTCTCCAATACAGATAAAATTTATTAAACCTTTTCACCAAAAAGTCACCAAAAAAACTAAAAGCTTTTGGAGCTTTCAAACAACACAACTTCGCGACTACCGAACAAAACAAACAACATTCGATCTTTTACTGCTACGATAATTATGACGCGATCAATTTGGACTTATGGAAAGTCGGCTTGTATCAAAACGATACTAAAACTATGCCTCTACGGCTGCGGGCACAATGGAAGCCGCCCGAAACTAATTTAATATAATGAAAACAGTACACATCGGCACTCCTGTTGTCCGAATGCATTTTTCTTCGAAGCAAACTGTCAATATTTACCTTCTGTGAGCAGCACAAAGCCTAATGTTTGTCCCGACGTTGCACTTCGGGTCCTATGTCAACACACGCCCTTATAACAAATTCATCAAACAATTTTTCATCTTAATCCTTAGCAGTAAGAGTGGTTGTTGTTTAATTTATTACAGCAGAAGCATTTGGTAGCTTTAGGCCAATTTTGTGGTTACAAAGGACGATGAGGTTAGGTCGAGAAAGGGGGCTTTCTCCATTTTGCAACATGCAAATTACGAAGACATGAACACTGTTGGTTTACTTTGGTTACGAGCTTATAATATAGTAGTATCCATTTAATTCAATGCAATCATACGAGTTCACAAGAAAGTCCGTAATTTTGTGGTTTTATTGAAATAACGTTTACCTAACTTCCCGTTACTGCAGTAAATAGTCGTTCCTATAATATGTTTTCTATGATAATAAATATCATATTTATATCAAATTGGGAAGCCAAAAACTAGGCAGTAAAAAGTTTATACGACTCAGAAAAAATCTACACAATATACAGGTATTTATTATACAATATCAAAGTCAAATATTGGTTATATTATAACTATCGACATAAAACTGACCGTCCACAATGTTCAGAATTATAATTTTATTATAATAAATATAAATTTTATTTACGACTCTCTTGGGGTAATCGGTTTTATATGTCTTCTATACTTTTAACAGAATACCGGTAGTATAACGCCGGTATAATGCAATAAAAATGTACTAAAACTTTCATCAAATTGAAAAATGACAAGTAGACAATGGTATCTAATATATTCTCTGGACAAATAACATCTCGCATCCGATGTCTGGAGAAACATGTATGGTGCATTAGGGCGCTAATGTTTCAAAACAAATCATTTACTACATAATATACAGGGCGTCCCACGGCCATGCCACATGGAGGGAAAGTACCTTAAATATTGTAGATTGTTCTATCTACAATATTTAAGGTAATTATTCAAAAATCTATGAATGCAGTTAAAATTGTTTTTGAAATTAAAATAATGTCTTCTTTCAGTAAAATGTTCTATCTACAATATTTAAGGTACTTTCCCTCCATGTGGCATGGCCGTAGGACGCCCTGTATATACGTACTCTACTCATATATTTCTATACAATCCAAAACATGCATGTTGTAGCATTATGTTAATATAGTTGGTATCTAATATATTTTGCTGCTTCAAGAGATTTATTTGGAATCGTGATTATTAATGTTACTTACTCAAATACTTCTAAAAGTTTCAATACAATTTCAACTTCATCAAAAGACGCAATATGGTCACAAAATAACTTTTAATAATTTAAAAATCTCATTACAAAATAATCCTTTTTCACTTTGGCAAACTTAAAGAGACATATAACAGTAAAATCTTTTGTTACCAACCCGTTGCCCATAAAAATCCCGTACCAATAATACAAATAAAACACTAAATAACTCTTGTACGGTTTTGCAAAAGAAGAGTTGCCATAGAAATTCGCAATTGCTTTAGCGATAACTATAAATAGTTAACGGTTAAACCTTAAATGTTCAAAACAAGGGGTTGATGTTTTGTAAACAATAATAAACAGTTAAGTAAAATAGTCTTTGTGGTCCTTTGAACGTGGAATGACTCAGTAACCTATTAACTGTTTGAGAGATGAGTAAATATTTGCTGCGGCATCAGCCGCTGTTGTCTAGTACATATTATATTACCAAATACTCTTACTAAAGTAATATACTGGGGCCATTTTGCTATACCGTGCTATCTACTGTGTTTATGTTGCATTCCGTATATTATCCTTGTATTTATAATATTATAAAACTTTATATGATAAAACTTATCCAAATATTTAACAATGAAAATATATGAAGTATTTCTGTCAATAAAAATGCATTTCAGAGATTCTTCTGAAACAAAACGAACATTCTCCTTTGAGACGTATAAATATAATATGATCGTATCTCCTAAACGGTACTATCACTACATAGTAGTATAAAACAAAGTCGCGTCTGTTTGTATGTTTGTCTGTATGCTTAAATCTTTAAAATTACGCAACGTATTTTGATGCGGTTTTTTGTAATAGGTAGAGTGATTCAAGAGGAAGGTTTTTATGTAAAAAAAAATCCCGAAATTCCCACGGGAATGGGCACAACGCGGGTAAAACCGCGGGGCGCTGCTAGTTTTTCTATAAAACGTTTAAAGTCGTTAATTTAGTTTCGGTTCTACAATACGGTAATAAAGCATCGACTAAAGCCTAAATTGCCTACAAACGATACAATCTGGAATTACTTCGCTACCAATTTACGAGTTTAGTTCCCTTCAAAGCATTCTTTGTGATCAAGAACGAAAGGCATTTCGGTCGACCACAATATTCTTATGAGTTTCAAAACATGAACATTCCATTTTAAACCGAGTTCAGCTTGTGAATATATTCAACATTTTATTGAGCTATTATTCCCTAATGATGAATTTTAGAATGTTTTAACAATTCAGAGTAATATTCCTCAATAAGGTATAAAATCCACATATAATCAGAATCACCTACAGGGAACTATTAAGTCTCCAATTATCTTTTAACAACAAACTTATTTTAGTTTTCTGTTCGTTTAATTATGCCAGTTAAACATTGTCTGACTTATACGAGCTCGTTCCACTCTTGCTACATCTTCATTGGCGCACATTCAATTAGTTTGGGTCTCTTTGTTAGCATAGACTAAAGAATATTAAAAGCTTAGTTAAAGTTCGTTTGGAACGTCAATCCCAAAGTGATGTCCTGGTAAATAAGAGAGACGTTTCATCGTCGGATGAACACAATCGGACGCACGGCGTCTCTGTGGGGAAAGGATCGCCGGACTAATCCGACGCTGTCACAGTCCCCTCGGGACTCTTTTAATGGCGATTCAAACACACCGACTATAAACGCATTAACTGACTGTCGGATCACGCCTCGACCAATGCATTGTCACATATCTAAATCCCTCTATCAGTACCCCGATGAATCCTAGACATTCCTTATTAAGCCTTTATAGGTATGAGATGTTATCTCCTTTTTTACTGTTCTGGACGTGTACCAAAGTAAACATAAGTGGCAGGACACGCGACAGTACGCGTTTTTATTTTCAATAATTCAGTTCCTAACCTCTTAAATAACATTATCGAAAGGTCGTAAATATGGGCCATTATCGAGGGCCCTTCAAAATTCCATGCGGTGTGTTTGAAAGAACACGCGAGAATGACGCGTCAACTCCTTCCACTAAGAAAAATATTGAGACAACAGGCCTCGTGGAGAGCCCTCCGCGACATAATGGCTTTTCATTGAATTCCACTTGGTTTCTTTTGTTTATATCCCATAATGTTTCGATTGGAACATGATGGAGGGCGGCCGTGATTACTTTAATAACAATGACGACGAGCACAAAGGACGACGACTGAAATTATGTGCGGGGTCGAACGTTGCGTTCTCATGCCCCTCACGTACCACTCGCCATGCCACGGTTACCTGCTATGTCACAGTTTAAAAATTAAATATGGATTATCAAAGACAATAAAGGTTTCCAGGTAGACCGATGCATTACCGTTTATGGCTCGATAAGGGCGATAACCGATTGTATTCGTGATGGATTACTAATGTCCGGCGAACTGACTAATTAACACTTCAGTCTATATCTTATCAGATCGAGATTAGATTGGTTTTGCAAAAGGTGTGACTAAGAGAGAGGATGTTGGTGATGTGTCAGGTATAGGTAATTTGTGCTAGTATAGAATGCAGAGTGTTCGTTCATTGTCATTTGGTATGGAGGCCTAGCCGCGACGGAAACAAACGCGGTGTAATAGAATAGCTTTGTCCGGCTATATGTATGCTACACGACAGAGGGACACGCCGTTTGATATGGTTATTACGCCTTTGTGATGAGGATAAAGGCGCCGGTAAGAGCGAACCGGGACCCGTTGAGAGATTTGTCTCGTGATACAGTAAAATATTGTCCAAACGGACCTCCAGAAGGACATTCTGTCGGCTTCCTTGGAAATGGAAATTCGTCACAATCGAAACCTGTTGGGTGACGAGAGATTTGTTGGGACGCTAATTCAGCGTGACAATGCTGGTCATACATCTCAACGTAGTCATTTGCAAGACTTGTTTCTTTGGATATTATGATTCATAGCTATGTTGCAGTTCATTCAGCTATAACCAGTTCTATTAAGCCATACATTTTTTATAATAACAAAGTTTTTATTAATATAAATATCTATATGTTTATACCCGTAAAAGTATTATAAAGAATATCTGATTTTCTTGACATTTTTATTTTATGGTTACATTTTTTAAATGGCCGTACTTTTATTGCACCAGCTCTCAGCTCGATATTTATGTATCACGTTTTCCATTCGTAAGTTTTATCTTGTAAGATTAAAGACTCTGGTAATTGGTCCTTCGGAGTACAAGATTATTTCTCACAATATTTATTATATTAATCTTTTGCAACTTAAGAGTGAAAATAAGTCAGTTACAAGATAGATAGCCAATTAGATTGTCTTAAACGTAATAGAATAGTGGTTGAATAAACGTGATAAAACTATCAGTGCTTAAGATATTATTCAATTCAATAGAGGGGGTACTAAAATGCCGCCTCAAAGAGTTTGCCCACATAATGGGTGTTTACCGTCTCCCTGTATAGTGAGGTATGTTTTATGCGCCTTCCTACTCTCGTATGGAGGAGCCTGCAGCGATAGCGACACGATAATCGCAATACCAGAGGATGTCCTGACATTTCTTTTCAGCAAAATATGAGGCAGTAAATAAACTGCAGACACCGTGCCATTATATTGTTTGTGTAATTGCACCATGTTACTCGGGATACCATTCACCGGCTTGAAATGCTAATGTATGAGAAACACTCCAAATTAGTCATTGAGATAAAAGAACCGCGAAGTGACGTTCAATGGAGGAAATGTAGTTTATTCGTGTGGTTTTGAATGGATAATTTAGTGAGTAAATTATATGTTTATGTTATTGCGAAATGTGGTTTCTGGTGTATAAATAGTTAGGCTTCTTTGGCAATAGCAATTACGTAATGCAAAGTAGGTACTTTAAAGTAGATACGAACATAAGTGAAGTATTGTAAATCATCTCCTAATGCATACTTAATTATACATAAGTAATTAACTTAACGAATGTGATTACGACTATATCAAAGTCAAAGTTGTTTTGCTCACTAAGTTTGGTTATTTTTACCGAATACTCGATTTATTTGCAACACATAAAATATAAATCGTAAAGGATAATATAATATGCATTGTTTCCCTCCTTATCACACCGCAAAATATATCCTTTGAACTTTGATCTTTCTGTACAAAGACAAGAAGAATCGAATCGATTGAAATCTAATCTTCACATCTGCGCTTGTTTTGTATGTGTCTGTTATTTATAGGCCACAATGGTACCATGGCCTGCGTCAAGGACCATGTCAATTCGCTATATTATGTATCTCCGTCGGTCTATAGTCTATAACCTTATCTAGCGGATCAGAAACGCCACATTCTTGATCAGAACTGATACCGGCCTTGTGTAGATCCCAGAGGTAGACCGCAATTTGAATATTACGCCTATTTTATATGAATTGTGTTTCGCTATCTTATAACGCATCTTTGGATACGATTCGCATCTGCGATACTGTAATTATTGGTATCATATTTCACTTTGATAATTACGTTGTAAGTGAATTTTAAAACGTTTGTAAGAAACTGACTTTCCTAGAAACTAAATTGACGTTGTTTTAATTAATATTGGTTAACAGTAAGTAAGCACAAACTCTACTAACTGTCTCTACCGTTTAGAATCTAAAATTTAGACACTAATGTTAAAATCAGGAAGGCCAAGAAGGGCATATGCCGACCAACTGAAGGAAAGAGCAAAAGTCGTGTCGTACGAACAGCTGAAGAGGATGGCAGATGACAGAGGAAAGTGGAAAGAACTCCATCGACAAGAGCCCAGCTCTTAAGTTTAAAAAAGAAGTTAAAATCATATATGGCCAAAAGTCATTGGAAAAAAGTGAATTAAACATTTTCGTGCATGTCATACTTTACCGTATACTAGTCTTATGCTTTAAATAACGTGTCTTTAAAAGCTTGAATGAACTCGAATAAGACGTACAACCATCATCCCTTTCAATCCCAAAAAACAAATGAACATTTATTGCTGTAAACATTAAAGAAATTCAACAAAATTTCTCCTAAAATTGCTATCCATAAAATTATTTAAGTAACGGTTGAAAGCGCCGCCTTTATTGTATCCGTGACTACAGACAAGACAAATTAGCGAAGGGTTTATAACTAAAGAGTTGCAAATACTCGTAGAGACAATAGAAATGCACGGTCTTTGCAAAAAGATAGCCATTTTGTAAACAGAAAAGCCGTTACGTTACCGAACGGTTATTTCTATTGCCAGCACTATAAATAAACTCTTTTTACCGATTTTAATTACTATTGGTGAAAGCTTGTCTCAATCAAATGTTTCATAAGAAAAGCAATAAGTGTCCTTAGAAAAGACATCAACGCGTACTCTTTTGTAAAATGTAATTTATAGTACATGTTGTTGAGTAACGGTCCATCCCAATAACCCGTCAAAGCATTGTCACTATAAAGTAAAATGTAATAAATATAAGAATTTCGCCGCTGAAACAGCGGATTAAAATTTGACATTTCAACTAGCAGTGCCCTGCGGTTTTACCCGCGTTGTGCCCGCTCCCGTGGGAATTTCGGAAATGTTTATACATATAAACCTTCCTCTTGAATTACAATATCTATTTTTTTAAAACACATCAAAATCCGTTGCGTAGTTTTAAAGATCTAAGCACAGACAGATAGACAGACAGCGGTAAGCGACTTTGTTATATACTA
Organism: Cyclophora punctaria; assembly: GCA_951394245.1. Taxonomy (NCBI): domain Eukaryota; kingdom Metazoa; phylum Arthropoda; class Insecta; order Lepidoptera; family Geometridae; genus Cyclophora; species Cyclophora punctaria. The sequence goes on from OX596177.1 coordinate 7,390,705, forward strand.
TGTAGTAAAGACACAATGTCACAACATAGTAAGCTTTCTTTCCTAATTTATAGAAAACGGCCATTTTGTATATATTTTGCGTATCTCGATTACTTGCAAATAGGTACTTGCTCATTAAGATACAGCTATTTAAAGTTATGTGAATATTTATGATACTTTGAATTACCGATCAAATGATAATTGATCGACAGCGATAAAATATAATGTGTTTAAAGCTTTAATACATGATTGAAAACTTATAATAATTGATTATATATATATTATCTCTAAGCGCTACCGTGCTTCAAAACGCACACTAAAATACAAGTATTCTAGGCATTGGATGTTTTGTTGAAGAAATTTTATTACGAATCTCACCAAATTGATTTAAAGCAATGGACCATGCCTAACTTGACTACAAAAGTATTTTAATAATAACAAATTAATTCCACACAAGATATTAATATCAAATTGGTAAACATTAACAATTTTATATTGCTAAAGCAAGGTGGTCAAAACGAATAAAATGATTTTTATTTTGGCAATATTTTAAATAACGTACGGTTGTTGGCAACAATTTACTTGAGAACTTGTTTACAGTAAAATTATTTGCAATAAAAAACAAATTTTGAGCAATTACTTGTACAAGTGTGGTTTCGACGAACTATGAAGCTCATTTGATAATTGCCACCAGCGGCCTGCGAGTCAATAATGACGCTCTCAGTTTTACGACACATGTTTTATTGCTCGAATCATTTGCTTTCATCAACGTTTTTGCTGCAGTATTTCTTTACAATGCCAATAAAATATTTAACTCCTTATTAGTGCATATCTTATAGTACAGTCCTTGTTCTGATTGCTCATTAGTCATTACAGAGATAACGATTAGTTCGTTCGTAGCTACTGTGGTGACATGATTATTCATTTCAGTATATGATTGGTCAAAAAATTAAAAACTTACTCTAGAACTTAAAGCTATAGTATGAAAAAGTCATACATATATAGTATAGAATTTAAATATGAATGGCTCGATTCGATCTAAAAGTTCAATCTCTCTCATGAACCTTGATTGTAAAGAGTGATACTCCATTACTTTGTGGACACATAGTTTTATGCATGACAACGAAATTTACTGCTGAACAGATCGCGAAAGGCGCTCACAATGCGATACATTGTCGTGTTCCCGAGGCGTACGTCCGACCGAGGCGCGTTGACTGACAGGCAAATAAAAATAGACAAAGCGACGGACGACGGTTTACACGGCTTGACAACTGAAGCTCTCACATTCTCACACCTTTGTACTACACGCGACACTCAAATTATAACTGGTCAAATTATTTTGAAAACAATAAACAATGGAACAATGCATGATACGTATGAGTTTAAAACTATATGGTTAGGTTCAGTTGGAGTGAGTGTCCGGCGCGTGAGTTCCCAGGTGTGGAGGAGCTGTTCTATGGAGGGAGGCGGGGGGAGGGGCGGACCACCGGCGCTGCGCCCGCGCCGCGCCGCCGCATAATTACTGTGTACAGACACACGCACACACTCGAACACCCATCGATAAAACATTAAATTAAATTTTATCTGCCTTGTAAATTTCATGGGCTTTGATTGAGTTTTTGGTAAATGAACTGAGACGATTTAAAGCCTACGAAAATAAGACGACGCGACAGTAGCAACGATATTCAAATGGGATCCGGTAGCGCTCCGCCTTTACGACTGTCCCTCGTATCTATGAGGAACACGGCTCCCTAGACATTGATAGAACGCCAATAAACCGATAAAATATCAACTGTAAATTTTTATCTATTAAATCTCCATATGAATGTGACCTCTCGATCCCACATAGAGACATGGGTGTATTGTCAAAACGCGATAAGGTGGAAAGCGATATATTTGCATTCTTTGCATGTTTGACGAACCGATCGAAAATGGCTTCTATATTTGTTCAGTGAAATGTCAAAATGTGTCGTGAGAACGTCAGTGAGGAGCGTATGATGTGCGCGGGCGCGTCGTGTCGGGCGGTCACGCGAGCAGGCACTTGTGCGGCGCGCGACTCCGCGCGGAACTGCTCCCACCGGCCACTCACCACACCCTCGGGCTATTGAAACTCCATCATCATACACGAATACCATCTCCTACTTTTGAGAATATCAACCGTTTGCATAATCGCCCCCATTGTATGCTCCAACTACTTATACAATGTTTCCAACGCAATGCGATTCAAAAGGTAATATCAGACTCTATGACAATAAATCGTAATCATGTTCATATATGAGATAAAATAAATGAAACATGCGATCATTATCAACATCATTAGATGATGCCAAACCGTATCCTATAATACGGACGTTAGCATACAAAACATCAATAAAGTTCAACTTCATAGGCTGGAAGATGCCTGGGAGAATACAGATAGGGGTTAATAAACCCGAGATCAAGGAAACTGTGATGATAGAGGACCGTCTCACATAACTCTCGATAATCGATGATTCATAATTGAGACTTCGGAGAGTTCTAAATCAATAGATAACTATGAAACATGATCTCATAATTACCGGCGGACTATCGTCGGTACAAAACTAACAAAGCAAACGGGAAGACTGTAATTCATCGGTCCATCTGTGGAGGCGACCCAGTAATAGCCATCTAAATCACTGGACGTAATCGCAACACTGATTTTGAACAGAGGTCACGAACCACTCCTATTGGGCTACTTAAAAGGACCTTAAATATATTGTGCCTTGAGACTATTCATCACACCATGTGTCTTTAATCTTTATACTCTTGAGAAATTCTGAGTGCACAAAGTTACAATGCATATACAAAATGATGCTCTGCACGTTAGAAACCCATTTCTCCTGAGAAATATTGTATCAAAGTCGAAGCCTAAAAAACTACAAGTGCATTTTATTCCTGTAATTGCGATACACGATCGATGTAGAAAATAAATTCCATTACAGTTTCTTGTAAAATTAACCTTAAAATAAAGACTGTACACGCTGAGAGCCAATAAAAAATTGTTTGTAGTCCACTCGTATGTTTTGTTTATAAAGTAAGTTTTGTACCGCACCGTGTAGTCACAATAAATCGATGTTCATTACAGAAATCGCCGTAAAATACCGGGCGAGTCGACGTCGGGGGTGCGGGAGTGCGCCTGCGCCGGCGAGCGGGCGGCGGGCGGCGGGCGCGGGCGCGGGAACAGGTAGTGTTGTGTATAAACAAATAACAAAATCGACTTGTCTTACGGACCGCGCCAAGGTCGGCCCGCGCGCCTCGCCGCCTCATCCACTCCAACTCTTTTACTTTTTATAAATCCTAAAGCCCATATTTATTGTGATGGCTCAGTATTTGGGCGCACAGTTTGTATAAGCAATCAATTTTATTCATTTAGAGAAAGTAAGTCTTTTAGAATGGTTTAACTAATGCCCTTATTTATAATAAATAACCGTATGATCGGTCGGATAAGTAAAACAACAATGCTGTCAGGTTTGGAATCGATGTATTAGATTCTTACAACATAAAGTTTACTAGAAGGCAGTATGACACCACAAACGTCGGAAACGTGTCCGTGAAATCGATATCTCAAACATTCGGTTCGATCGCGATCGATTTCGTGATGAATGGTGGGTGATATTCAATAGTGGTTGGATTCGTGAATGGCGGGCGGAAGTGCCTGCTCGGGCCCGATGTTGAAGCCTGGGGCTCGCTAGTGCCACGACCGAGCTGTGACAAATCACTACGTGCCATCACTTCTCCTAATCGTTCTGCTCTACCTCAACAACGAGCCTCATTTAATTTAATTAACGCTTCAATGCACTCAAATCCATGTGAACGAACTCTACAAACTATTTTTAATGATTTTCTCGTTCCTTTTTAATAGGTGCCACACTTTGTCACGTCTAAAGATAATCTCATCTAAGATCTTGCTGATAAATGTAGACGGGATATTGTTTGACTTTCTACCTAAATAAGAGTGATATTGTTATGATACTTATCTTCTTTGACTGCAATTAATAAATGAAGATAAAGTAAACATCTTCACATATCTAATGCTATGTTCAAAAATACACTTCTCTAATGTTACGAGTATAAATTTGAAATAATCATACATGCGTCTAACTTTCTCTGTTCCGTGTACGTCAACACTAATAACATAAGTCATTCGTAAAATTACTTCTAATAAAACAATTTCTTTCATCGAGGCCCTCCCACTTGTCTTGTTATTAACAAAAAACTAGTTACAAATAACAAGACAGTAGCAGCCCCGTATTATTACAGCTCAAAAAACACGTAAATCGATCCGTCGCACGCACAGTGTGGCATGCAAGGCCTGCAACAAGTATCACTAACTTTTTTGACGTCCGTCATATTGCTTTCAACAAAAACATTTCGACTCCGAAATGAAGGAGGCATATTACGAATGCTAATTACGAAGACAAACCTTACTGCTATTAACTGAACTCGTATACAATACATTCATTTTAAAAATAATATCGTACAATACTAATAAATAGCATCATTAAAAGTACCCCATTATTCTGAGAGCAACATACAGGACTGGAGTATACGTCTTAAACAATAAGCAGAAACATTATGAACGTCAATTACAGCATCGTTGTAGTATCGCTGTCTCAATCGTACATTATTGTATCGAAGGTAAAGCATGGCCCGCTTATGAGGACACAATTACAATCCTCTATATTCGTTGAGTCCATTTAGGGTTGTGCTAACCAGCCCGTGGCTGCAATGCGCTCGGTCCAGGCGGCAGACGCGGACACAAGAGGCAGCTCGAGGCATTCGGGGGCACGGCATTATGTCCCACATTGCGTATTGTTTGTCACTCACTCTGATTTCACGGCGACAAATGGCCTAAGAGATCCTGGATAAACACGCCAACACAATACCGCTAAATGAATTAAAACAACCTTAATATAATTTCAATTCGCTACGCCGTCTCTAATTTACATTACATGCTCGTAACTGAAGGTAAATGTTAATTGGGCATCAGATTCTCTAATTGCTAAATTGTATGACTGTGAGAAAATATCAGAAGAAGCGAAGGTTTTATTGCGTTCGCTAATAAATAGATATTATTACCATTGCCATATCTGATTATGCAACAGATTTTGAAAGTACAAAACACATTCACTATCGAGGGGAATGTAAAAGTGTATCGAATTGCAAAGTACTCATCATTACAAAATACTATATGTGCACGATACACTGTTCTAGTGAAAACGTGCATAATCGTAATTACGGCTATAAATATTAGGAAGGATTATGTAGGTAGTGGTCGGAAGAGCCTCTGTTGTGTCACCCTATACACATTATGCAATAAACAGTGACAATTTGCAAGCTAAAGGGCAAAGGAGTGCGTGCAAAATTGCGTCCAATTTTCCTCTCACACAATTGCAGGATTAGAGCGAAATTTATACGTCTGCTTTTTCAAATTAGAACCACGCCTCGGCTTAATTCAGTCTGAGGACAGTGCGAGCAATTCCATTTGTCGACTCACCCAAGGCCATCGGTAACAATGGGCTTAACCTTAGTTAAGAGCTTAGGGACGTCCATGCATTTAGTAGGTAACACTATACAAGCTTATATCTATGCATGTCTCCCGATATGCCTATAGTATAGACTCTATACTCTAATACTATGTATACAAAATGTATCGAGTTTCTTGAGAAGTGTCATTACCATAACTTAACAAACAGGTATCTAACACTAAAAAATGTCATATAAAATGTCTTTCATTACAGAAGCCTTTGGGAAAACAAATTCATTGCAGATCCGATGTAGATAAGCTAGGCATACATGGCTCTGAGAGGCTGATAACCTCCATCTGAACCATATAATTATCGGAGATACCATTGGCCGGGACAACTAATGTTCATCTTACTCCTACAGCTGGCTGCTCGAGAATAAGCTTTAATTAGTAAGTAATAAGAGTGTAGTTGAGTGTAATACCCCAGGTGTGGTCCGTCAAGTCACCGTTGGCACGAAGCTTGCGTCGCCGCCACGATTTGGTCTATAATTAAGAAATAAGTTAAGATACGGTTTTTAGCTGACTTTTTACAAAGCATCTTGCAGGCCAAAGCAATTAACCCGCCTTGTAAATTGAATGTTTGCTTTATAGTGATTAGTAATTAACTTTAAAGTTTTTATAGAAGCTCACGACGGCATTGATCTTATTGATGCCCATTTGTTTTATTTGTTGGCATAGCACAAGTCAATTTGTACGGTAAATATTAATTTAGTTGTACTCGTATATCAAGATTCATTTATTGAATTCCACAGTTATATCGCTGGTCCATATTAAACTAAAATAACGATCCAAATAGTCTATAACAAATGCAAAATGCACTGTAACATATCCGTGCCATGTTTTAGTTATGTGACTTTTTCAAAAGGATATCTGTCACAACAATTTCAAATTAGACCTATCAAACGTGGACCAAACGTGACTTGGCGTTTGTTACGAGATCTTTACATTGCAAATATAGACAATACATATTCAGAGTAAAATTCAAAGGAATATTTCAACATCACTAGTCGGCGCACATGTCTGTGACATCATATCGCGGAACACTCCCGGTTCATACTCGATCAATTAGCAATAAACCATTTGTAGAGTTGTCGCAATCCCGCATAAATTCAATTAAATTGTGTCCCAGCACAAGCTCCAGTGTCTCTCTATATAGCTATGTGGAGTAATTGATTGGCCACCGTGATATGCTTTAGGGAAACCAATTACCTGTAACAATATATTGCATTGATATTGTCTTTTGTAGATATCTCTTTTCAAATCAAATTAGTTGTCAAAACTAATAAAAGCACTTTAAGAGGAAGGATTTTCTGAGCCATGGGTTTTCTCAGTCCTTATAAGGTAGATGATTTTAGTGTTAGTAAAGATACCAGTTTCTTTAGACTCTTCAGTTCCATCTGCCATAAATTTTCTGTAAAAATAACCGATTTAAACCCAAATGAGGTACACACTTCATTGAAACATGAAAGGGAACGTTTGTAAAGAAAAAACAAGCCGTAAACTACGCACTGCACAAGAAGGCAACTAGCTCTATTCCAAAGCTGTCTAGAGCGAAAAAGGTAAACAAATAAGGTCTATGAAAGGAAGAAGTCCTTCGGGATCACACAACATAATCCACCGCCCAGCGAGCAGCCGCTCCATTTATTTATTTATGGAGATTATTATCGTGCGTAATAATTCACTAAGTTTCAATTGCATAATGACGGCGGACAGGACTACCAGGTTGGCTCAAGGCGGACGCAGCACAGATAATCTTCCACGCGAAGACTATTATTAAATAGGGGCTGTCAGTAAACCTCTAGGCCTCCGCTGAGTTAGGGTTCACAGTCGGTGTAACGATGATTGCTCTCTATCACGCTATTTTACATATTACTGGTTTTTAAGATGTGACAGATCGTGATCGATCGCCTGTCTGGGACCTGAGTAACAAATTATTGATACACGAGCTCACTCGTTCTATAAATAATTGCGAATCACTAACAACATCGAGGTGTTTCTGTATGGGCGTATACTTCAATATGTAAAAGTTTTTGGTTGCTACACGACATTGAGACCACAGATTAATTACAAATTAAGTAACACAACCCTAGCAATTATGATCTCAAGCACACAGGAGTCTTCAATGAATATATTGAGAACGTATAGGCATGTTTAAAATGTGCTGACCGAAGTTAATACGAGTTTTACAAGCATGATTAACGATTTATCTATGGATAACTTACTTAGCACTCGTTTGACCGGTAAATAATATATCGAAAATAATTTAACATACTTCGCAGATATATGAAATTGGCTATTGTTCCAAAGAGTGACATGAGATAAATTGAGTACATCGAAATCTTATCTCGCGATTTATCTCAATATGCAAAAAAAAAATTAACAAGGCTCGAAAAATCTATCATTTCTTATATCTTATCGTCTTCTCACGGTATTACGGTTATTGTTATTGTCATTTACAAATTATAATCTGATAAATATGCGCCTTATTTTGGTTATGACTCATTGGAACTCTATTTACATATGAATTAAATGTAAAGGGTGCAGACAGGTAGAAACCTAGTTAGAAGCATGACTTATGCAAACCAATATCCCACCCAATCCTTATCTTCAGAATGTGGTAATCACTTCTTAGCCAATACTAAACTACTTATGACGCGATAGTAACTAGTGACTCACTAACCCGTCTATGTGAATTTTAAAAAGTGTGGAATGCAGAACAAAGGAATTGCCAGTACGTGTGAATGACAGGTAACTATTATAGATCAACATTCACCTCATCAGTTAATTGACGCCCTTTAACCGTTTCTACGTGGAAATAAAGACAATAGTACGGGAACGTCGAGATTTACTTTATATCAAAGTCACTCGTACATTCTCATCGCGTTTAAAATATACCGTTAACTAAACAGATATTAATCATAATTTTCACTCACGTCCTACTCGACTATTTCAGATAATAGTTATTAGTAGTTTTTGGTTTATAAACTCGACTCGATGCGTGTGGGCAGAAGTTCGTCGAGTGGAAAATTGCCGTGCGACAACCACTAGTAATGGATTTAAAAGTACTCCGTTCGAGACACCTTTGTATAGCAAAATAATCACTTCCTCGGCAATTATCTAGGCATTAGGGCAACTTGTCTGGCTTGTTGACATGTTGTATCACTTATAAATAATTTTCAATGCCTCTTGTGAACTTTGGCATCGAATGTTTATCCCATTGTTTATGTTTGTGTAAGTTCTTTTCACTCGTATTTAGAAATGGCATGTTTAAGTACATACTCGTATTATATCTTTTACTGCGCTTTGTTATTTTTGAACTTTTATTTTTGAATAAACCATTATCATATTACATATTACACAATACTGAAACACATTACGCATAAACCAATCAGAATGATAACAGTTTCAAATAACAGGAATTGTCTATTGACCACTGTGCCACTTGATTTAATCTAGACAATCAGAGTCGGTTAACAAGCAATGGTAGAAGCCCAATAGTATCACACAATTCATTAGTTGGGGTCATTTGAACTACAGGGACTTGAGAGCATATCTTTATGATCGCTATCAGTCAATAGCATTGAGTGGAATGTTTTCTTAGGGACCTTTTCTTCATTAAACTACGCACGAGAAGAGTACAGACTTTTATGTTACAGATAAAGTTAAAGAAGAGAGATATTATACCTTATGCACTCTGTAATACAGTTGTAGTTACATTCAGGTAAATATTGCACCTGTTATTCCTATCTACAAATGGTAATAAAAAAATAGAATCACATCGAAACAAATCGATTTAAAGCCTTTTGTTTACAGAGCGCCATAAAGAGCCCCGGCTCCTGATTAAATTATGTAGTACTTGAAAGCTTCATGCATGGGAAATTAAAAACAAACTGACGAGACATATCCGGGCAAATCGCCACGTTTGGACCTTAAACGCATCCGATAAAAACATTACTCGGCGCTCTCAATAAATACACATTAACGTCCCGGGGCATTCTGGTTTACATTCCGTGCGGTTTCCAACGAGTTTTATAAAAGCTCCGTTCGGCCGCACATGCAATTACAAGCGCCTCTTTGCGGTACAATCAATATTTATACTCTTCAGAGACAATACAATGCACACTTCTCCATTACCGGGAGGAGCGCGGCTTGTGAACCAAGGTGCTCCCGGAGCCTCGATCAATTGGTTCCTGACCGAACATCCTCACGGGCCAAGTGCGAGTGCGGTGTGTATCAATTTATCTAAAGGCGGGCTCACACCGACCGGTCCACTAACATCGGGCCCGCGCATAAATAACCGCCCGTGCAATCTACCACCTTAATGATATTGCGATGCATTATCATTTCAGTCATTTCATATCGCCCGTTCATTTTCAAATCCATTACGCTACATTACATTACCAATACTATCGGACCCGATCAGAAGTCTTTTTTCAACGGAAAGCGCAGAAGGATCGTGAGCAATTAATGAAATAAATTACTCTCGCGTTCATTTTCAATTAATTTTGATTAAATCCAGTTGTTCGTGAATGAGAATAAATAAAAGTGTAAAATGTGATTAATTGCAAAGTAAGATAAAAACAAGAGAGACGATAAAACAAGTTGTACATTTTATGGCGCAGAAAACAATGCGCATGATTTGAACAATCGAAATCGTTGATGCAATACGAAGGGATGTCGAAGTGAAAGCGCTCGTTGAAACAAGAAAAAGCCCTGCAAGCCAACCAGTTATTACACTAATCGCTGCGATATAATTCCAGAGTGAACTTAAACACAGGTTCCTTGCGGATCGAAATGCAAACATGGCGGCCGCTTTGAGTCGATAGCGCGGGAACCGGCGCGTGCGCCGCGCACCGCGCCGACCAATCACGAAATTAATTCCATCATATTTAAGGCTAACACAAATTGGTTTACCGCTTACGGCTGAGAATTAATTGCTAATGAACTTGACGATCACGCATCTTAAAGTTATATTCAATAATACTAAAGTTAGATACTAACTAATAATTATGAAACTTTTTGACTAAATTACTTCGTCTTAACGAGAATCAACTAGATCGTTGTTGTTCACGTTTTAATTGCCAAGCCAAACATGGACACCGAACCTTTTTTGGAATATTTAAGTAAATTTAAAGTTACCACATGACGTAGCCTGATTATGCTACACCATAAGAATGTTATAATGAGAATTATATTGTTTCTGATTGTTATCTCTAATACTCGCCTATTGTAGCCCGCCTTGGAGGCGGGGTCAGTAAACATTGTAAATCTGTGATAGGTAGTAATAATATCAAACACAAGACAAACTCGTCGAATCTTAAATTTATGACCTCGTCTATAAATTAAAATTCTCATATTCCATGTATTCATAACAACGCGTCCGTATTAAAGATGACTTTTATTACCGATGTGATACTCAAATATTTATTAGCTTAGAACAAATTAAAAACTATAAATTTTATTATTAAGGGACTATACACTATTATGATTGTGACATTTGACAACCAAATCCTGTATATTATTAGTGTGGGCCACTTGTCTCAGCGCCCAGAGTGAATCTTAATGAAATTCAACTTAGCCTCTCGTATAATTTGGAAGTTGGAAGAGAAACATGGGTTTTATAATAATCTTGTAGTATTTTACGATTAAATATTAATTGTATATGATATTCAATTTGTTTCACTAACTCGACTCAAATATCAATAGTTTGGTTTTTTATTTGTTTTTATTATTAATTTAAATGCAAGATGTACACTATAAGCTCACTATAAATACATTTAAGTATATTATAGATAGTAGTAAATTTACTTATGTAAAAACTGTCTTTCAAAAGTATTTTTTCTCTACATTACTTTACAGTTTTTGTAATATATGGCTTTAATAAAACGCCTTGCATCGTTACATACACATAGTAAACAAGACATTTTATAGTTTCTAAGGAAATATTACTTAGAAGAAAATAATGATAATAAATATTACTTTTGCAACACCTGTCTTTAACGTAACCAGCTCGATTTACAATGTATCAACACGCAGACCTCCGGGCGAAGTAAAGGATTAGGCAATTAAAAATATGTTCTTTTAAGGGTGGTTATTAAACATTAATACATTGCCCACTGGGGTCTCCGCGATTCCTTTCACCCCCCACTAAGATCGCCGCTCCAAGTACACTACTCAATATTTATCACTTGGATATTAAATGTCATCTCACATATAAATTAGCGTCCATAATAAGCGAACCAATCGGTAAACTTAAACGCTTTTTATACGTTAGATGTGAAACGTGGGCCTCGAAATAATTCAGTTATTAATATTCAATCACCTTATCGGCCCGACAATTCCTACCCAGTCTTAGCGACGTGCATTTCATTATAGTGACAATAATGAGAAAGTAAAAATATCTATAAGAAATTGGTACCTCCATTTTATTTTGGTAATAAAATTTTACTGTTGGTCACATAGTTGATTATTATTTTCTATAAAGTTCATTACTTTGTAGAAATATGATTGTAAAATGTAATCAAAGTCGGTCGGGCAGAAGAAGGCATTGTGATACCGAAAGTTTAATCAAGAAGCTTATGAACCCAACTTGTTTATTTATACAAAAGGGTCGATTGAAAATAACGGCACTAATAATGTACATGGAAGTAATTTATCGCTATAATAATTTGGAAGGTGGTTTATAAACAATTTTTGCGGTTGCATGAATATTGGAAAAATATGTAAAATGAGCTTTTATGCATTTTACGTTGCAAATCTAAACGATGACAAATGATCGAGCCGTCGTACAAAGTACTCATAACAAAGTCGTAAATGCATAAAATAACGTTAATTATTAAGTTTCTTATTACTGAGCAATCTGAGAAGGCAGTAAACTGATTGAGTTGAGTTTTTGTCGACATCAATATAACGCCCTCTCGCGAAAACTGGCGAGACAAAATGTTCAGCGGTACTGAAACTGAAAGGTTCGTTCAGGAATGAATCCGGACGCAAATTGGATTTCAGTTGCGTCAGACAACCTAATAAATATTGCAAATTGACACGCGTAATAATAACGATTGCTAATAGAAAAATATTGTTCTTTTTGAATAATTATCAATTTCAGTATTTTAATTTTATAAAATGATAATAAATCTTAATGGAGAAATAGTTTATACCTACGTACGGAAACAAATCCAATATTATTACTGTCTAATTGATATAAACTTTAATAGTTCACAATAATTGGCTACCGTATGCATCTGAGAAAGCTATTCAGTCAATTTTTCTTTACCATTAAAGCTGTTGGCATCAAGTAATCTATGAATAATATCACTCTAATACTGCATAAGTTTAAAAGAAATTATTATAATGTTTCCTTAATTCGGAGAGGCACCACCTACTGTTTTCGGCACACCTAAAATTTTCTTCATAATTAGTGATCCCGCTGCGATTCACAAACTTCCATTGCGTATTCGAAAACCTTAAACTTGTCCAGTTTATTCGACGTAAGTATTATTAAAACAGTAGAATATTTCATAACCAATAAGCTTCCAGTAAATTGATTTTCTTTAAACTTTTTAATAAGTATGGTATAAGATGTGCATTTAATGCAGCTGAATGTTGTTATTTAAATGGAATGATGTAAGTTTGTTGTGTAGTGGATGGTACAGGTGGGACCTCTCGGCATCATATTACGCTCGATTGTACATCGATCGAACCTTTCCGGTCGGAACTGTTGCCCGCCCATCTCACAATCCATTGTACAATCGCTTTAATTGGCCTCAGCCGCAGTCATTTAATCTTAAATGCTCGCCAAAAAATACAAAACCATCACCCAAAACTCGGGAACATCCGCGCATTCAATGCTCCCTGTGTAACTTGTAACGCGATATTTTCTCTACCGATTTGTTTGTAATAGCAGATGGGTGTGCCCAAAAACAGGAAATAATTTCGAACTTGTTGCCACTGTCTGATCTATTTATTCGTTTTGTAAGAAACCACGCGCAATCGTTCCCTTTTTGTTTGCATTGTAAGATGAAATATGAATACTTTGTTGTACCATATTATTATATTGACAGGTAGTACTTGTATAATGTTTCCCATATGTTAAGTGCATTCTACGTAAGTTGTGGCCTTAGCAGTATTGTCGATACGTAGTATGTTCTAGTGATACTTGATTTCCAAGAAATGTGTTGTTAATAATTGAAGCATGAACCTAGGTTCAGTATATGGGGCCAGGCACGTCGTGTAACTAACAGAATTAATTTGCACAAGTTAGAGTACCTTGTAAGTGGAATAGCTACCTGGCTGCCAATTTGGTTATTAAATTGGTACTTTATTGATATTAGAAACGTTTTACATAATAGTGTGTACTTCATATTGCATCACAGATCCAATAAACTAAATATAACCATTGGATCCAGAACCCGGAACCTCGTAAACCCCAGGCGGAGTGGTCACCACTCAACCACGAACACAACTCAACTAAAACAAATTCTTTTACCTTTTCCTCTTATAACTAAGATAATGTTATTCCTCCTGTAACCGCACGACAATCTTTAAACTATTTCTATCTGTTTGCTTAACGGAATAGATCCAGGTAAAGCAGGAATATTTTTTCTAAAAACAACAGCTTCCTGCGTTCGTGACGCGAGGATTGCAAGAGGGATTATATCGCAACATCTGTGTGTGTAACATTAACTAGATACTAATAGATAACCGCGGATGGTTTGTATACGGCCCCGCTTTTTTAATCTTTTGTGCTTTCGTACACCAAATGTGCGATATTTATTGGGGTTACCGAATGTTATTCAGGGGTGAATACAAAAAAACGAGATTTGAATTTGACATTTGTTAAATGCACTTGTGACTACTTGTTTATAATTGATTTTTTGTGGCACATGCTGTATCTTTATGAAGTACGGGAAAGCTTGTTAGTACATAATTTTGAATACACAAAATGCTTTATCGATATAAGACTGGAAGGCTCTTACTTATTAATAAACGTTTCGTGATTAAAACCTCTATATCACGAGCGATAAAAGTTAAAAAATTTCAATCCAATTACGCAGTGCGACAGTAAATTCCTCAAGTTTATTATTCGACACGGCACTCAATAACATTGAAAACGTCACAACACCCCCTATAGTTCCAATAAGCTACCGCTAATTACGTAATTCAACCGCCGTGACTGAAATAAAAAGATAGTAATATAGGCATTGTGCGGTGGGACAAAGGGACTGCTTGCACAGACTAGAGATCCTTGCGGAACAAGGGACCTGTAGAGTAGCGATGTTACTTATTGCTTTAACAAAAACTTTTACTGTCTAGTCTAAACCACAGATACCTTTTTCCTAAGCTCCCTAAAACAAAGCAAAATCGTAGTATACTCTTAAATCCATTTTACTTGTAACAAATTGGAAATATCGTTTTATTTCTTACAAATTCTGTATTAATTTAGTCTTTCTTGTAGAATAAAGCATTCTCGACCATATAAAAGTACTTCATTTCTTTTACTCACGTAACAAAACCACTCTAAGAATTCTTTTATAAAATGACATGTTGTGAACAATATAATTAAGGTTTTTATTCAACCTAAACTAAGCACTTACCTCCAGCGATCCAACATTATACTTTATACTAAAAGTTTTCGAACTATGTGGATCTTTCACTTACAAATTAACAGACCTCTCCACGGATCCTCTGTCCCCTCACATTCTAAGGGATTTTTAACGAACTAGGCATTGTCACAGATAAATTACAAGTTAGTTCGTTATTGTTGCGGTTTGGTTTGCCCTTACTTCTGATCAGCATATTCAATTACAACATATTTTTTGGACAAGTGCAACCCCAAACTTATCCATATGTCGGGTTCCTCCCGGAGTATCTCTGTTTTGTATTCGATTTAATAATGTATTTTATATAAATAAAAACAAATGTCGCTTCTCTGTTTGTGATTCAGATGTATTGTGTTTATTTTAATACATGGTATGACGTGTGCACTTGTTTTGAAGGTGACATGTCTAAAAATAATTTGACACCAAATAAAAAGATGACACTTTTCTTCCGCGTAATACTTTAAAAGAATTTCAATTTAATAGCTACATGTTTGAGAGAATAAGTTATAGTTTCTATTTACTAATCCATTTTTATTTGTTTCAATAATCAGCCATAATTCAAACTTCCTGATCTTCTAAAGCTTACAAATATATCATGTTAATACCATAGATTCACATGACTTATGGGCCTACATGTGCTTTCAATACAACTTTCACAAAAAAAGTTCAAAACTATATTCCAAAGTATTTTGGTTCGTTTTTTTGTACAACAGTATATCAAAAATAGAAATTAGGGGTTAGATGCGCAACTTGGAACCGGAGTGATAATTAAAATTAAAATTTTAACTGTCCTTATCGTGGCTCTATCTCAAGCCACCCAAATAGAGGTACGGTCAAACCAAATAAGGCGATTACTAAGTTAAGTTTTATTCATAGTTTGAATAATATTATAAATTCTAATGCAGCGCTATTTCTTTCTTTCTATGGGCATCATTTCCAAGTGAATTTGACGAGTTTTATACACAAAGAGTACTTTCGAGAATGTCTCCATCTTTTCTAACGTTATACCCGAGTGGGAGAGACGACACTTTAACACGCAGTCAAAAATAAATCAAGAACGTTATTTAAACAAAATTCCGGAGCTAATAACCATAACCGAATGTTGTGTGTAAACAAAAACTAATCAAACGACCTCATTAAGTTGGCAACATATGCATTACATTCCGCTTTCAACGTGTTACAGCGGTGTCGCGACTCGAGCTATTCCCTTGGCGAATTTAAATTTGTAATTCTTTCCTTCCAATAACGGGGGAGCATTTATTAAAAAAAAGCAAGACTCCACCCACCGACGGAAACAGCTGCAGACCTAATTATTACAAACATGCCTCCTTGAGCATTGCCCACAGACGACTATGTGGCATGTTATTGTTAATCTTCGATAGACACTGTTATTAGAAGACCACCTGGCTCGATAGGCAAATACGACCAAACTTTTTAATTAATTAAAATTCTATTACTTCCATCGGATTCGGGCAACCGTATTTAATAAATTAAACAAGGTCTACAAATTACTTATTAAATTTCAAGTAAGTGTAAAGAAATCTATTAGACGTAAGAGTGAATTTATCGTCGCTATAATTCTCATGGCGCTGATATTATTTGTTTATTCGTATAGAGTAATAATCGAAAAGTTTTATTATGACATCTAAACTTCCTACGCGAAGAATCGAGTCCAACATTTCTTTAAACGTTTCATTAGCTCAGTCAGATATTTACGATTTTGGGTAGCTATGGGCGGTCACGATTACGATTATGAGGAAACGATACATTTAAAGTTGACCGTTAATGGGTATCTTTGTATACCCTCCTACATCTACAACCCGGTTTGATTATTATAATTGTGAAACATAAAAACTAAAACAACATCGTTAACTTCTATCTCACGGGCCAAATAAATCATTAAAATATAATAAGACAAGTTCCCGTGGACGGTCCCGTGCAGGGCATAACAATAACACATTTTTCCTTGTTAATGGACTTGCGAATATCTAAAGTATCAGTAATATTTTACTTAAGCACCATTTCCATAAGTGTTTCGTCGACGCTTTCGAAATAAACCTGTCCGGATACAGATAACATCACAATCTCGATTCCAAAATCTAAAAGGTCGTTTATAGGAACATAAACGTTTATAGAATCATAAAGCAGAACCAATCTATTGTTTCCTCTCTGCCTACGCGCCTGAGGGACATAACTAATCGAACTATTCCGCTTTTTGTCTTAGCCCAGGGACGGAATCAATTGTCACCTTCGCTTTGAATATTTCCCACCTAAACTCAAAGTATGTAATGAATTCAAACGAGTTTGGAATAGATCCGTGGACAATAAATGGTTGGATATCGTATTCCGCTAGAAAAAAGGTGATGAGTGGTCGTCGCCTCGCGGTGTTGGCACCGACAGATAGGATGTGGCGCGGCCGCGCTCTCTTGATGACACCCATTTCAATCCCGCACTCGCCTATGTATACATTCGTTATTCAATTCCTCTCGGATAAAGTTACAAGACCATTCAATTAAGCTATTTTGATTTTTTCGTTATAAAATAAAATATCTATACGCAATAATACAGCTGTTTAACATACAAAAAGCCTTATAAATATATGGCGATGTTTATAAATTGATAATATTATGAATGTATCAAAATTCCTTTTTATTACATTTGTATTACGTACAAATAAAAGTTAGCCGGTTTATAAATCAATCGGGGACGTCGTTACATTGATGAAACTCATACATTATCTGGAGGATATTTACTTAATAAGACTTTTTATTTTATTTGTAGACAATAAATAAGTTACCTCTAGTATCGTATCTTTGTTTACATTTGAAACTAAAGTAACTCTACCTTTTGTAAAATCTTAGCTTTTCAAGCCTCCAAATCTTGAAAGTAACACTTGGTGGTAAGAAAATTAAAGAATGAAAGATATTATATAAAACACAGATTCAAGGATTACATCCCATGATTGCAACCTTTTGAACTTCCAAACTTAACCCCAAAAAATAAGTAGGTACATATTATGTAAGTAGTAGACCAGTATGTGTAACGAAGATTTGTGCATTTGATATGAGTACTTACGCAACGTATTGCAATCTAAAGTCAATTAAAATGCAATTTATTTAAAAACGGGGCAGTACCGAGAGATGTTTTATAGCATCGCAGCGGGCAGCCCACGAGACTGTCTGGGCCGCTTTCCAAATTAAAATCTTTAACCTGCAAGCGTGATCTTATCCTACTCGATCGATTTAGATAAAATAAATATTTATACAATCGACCGTAGATGGGCGAACAAAGCTCGCGGTAAATTGATTATGTCAATGAAAAACGTTTTTGACGTTCGCCCCTATTCGATCACCTGTCTCGATGTAAGATATGAATGCAATGGACACGACCGCCGATTTGGAGGCGAGAAAGAATGGAATTCATAACGCTTTATTCAAACGTTTTTTACGGGCAAGGCGGCTTTGTTCTTCAAAATTTCTTAGAAATATTCTCGTGATAAAATGTTAATAATAATATTTAGTAATTATAAAAGTACTCTTTCTGATAGTTAAGTGCGTTGTGTATGTATTTATAGATTTAATTTATAATTTATTTAAAAGATTTATATTAATATAGAATTAAATTAATCTTGCTTGACCTAACTCAAGCTGCAAGATTAATTATTTATAAAACCTTTGCGTACTATAGGCCTATTTGGATTTCGCTATATTTTCCTTTATTTATATTATAAATTAGGTGATAGTTATAATAAGCAAATCATAAAATAAAAATCAACAAATTAAAGTACATAAAATATCGTTTAATTTCATATTTTGCATTTGGAAGCGTAGTAAATACGAAAATTTTCATATCCTAACTAGAAATTAAATCACAAAATTTATTTAGATTACATAATACTTATAACAACATTATTTACAATTGACTAGGGTACATTTCAGTTCTTCGACAACACTTACAAGTTATGATATATTTACATAAGTTACATACAATCTTTCGTTGCGTACACAAATTAAGTACCTAACTTTATCACATAATGTAGGTATTTTTATATTTGTTAGGCCTTAAGATAATAAGGAACCTTATGTAACTAGACATGCTATACATTGCTGTGTATCGAATTATGGTGAAAATACATACTCATAGAACTGATATAGCGAATAATTATATCATTCAAGGGGAATGTAATCGAATCGATATATTATAGTATGTAATGCATTAACTAATAACATCAACTCAACTATTGTTTGATCATTGTGCGTGCTCTCTTTTAGTCCTAGTTACCTAGGCACAAATATAATTAAGCTTATTTACATTTCTTAAACAATATAATTACACAGATACAATACAAATAACAGTTCTAACTCGAGAGCACCACATTACTATATTAGAATATGTTACACAAAATAAGTCTTTCTAGAATGTGGGGCGGAGGACATAGGGATCTGTTGGGCAGGCCTTAAGGGCCGCTCCTCACATTGGTGGTTGTCGATTGAGACGTAACTGTGGTGGTGAGGAAGTCGGTCGTCTCCGCGGCCCTCGCTGCTGGCCACCGAGCACGTCTCGTCCTCAGTGCTCCGCGCAGACACCTCAGCACTCGCACTCGTCGAGTGCATGGGACTCGACATCATCAGGATAGGAGGAGCCATCCCATACTTGTACCAAGGGTCGTGCGACGTCGGCGGCGCCGTATACCTCAAGTTCCCATGCCTCCCAAACCCCTCCCGATTACCACTTTTCATATTATTCGCATTATGAAGCGTCCGATTTGGCAACGTCACGTCCACGTCCGGTAACCGAAAATTTAGCTTTTCCCAACAGTTCTTTTCTCCCCACACGATCACTGTACACGTTTTTAGCAACACTTTTAAGTCCGGATCTATATTTATGGCACTAAGATCAGTCGTCACTAGGAATATTATTTTTTGACGTCTATGCCTAACATTCACTGAATTTATAGCACTTTGTACCGCGGCTTTAGAGTCTGGCGAATACCACTCTTGTTGTAAAAATGTTATTGATAGCACAATAATAAGTCTTTTGGAACTTTCCGAAGCACTCACTAAACTGTCATTTGATCGCCTTTCGAGGAGTTGCAGGTCTCTATGCTGCAAGCATAAAGTATGTCCCATGTTTTCCAGCTCGGAACTAACTGCTCGCGTCACAAAGTCTTCATCTCGAGGATTGTAAACAAAGAATGCGTCGAATCGTTTATTTTTGTTATCATTCATGTCTCTCGGTGTAGAACTGAACACTCTAATGCCGTATCTTGAATGTAGCCATAACTTAAAGTTTTCTCTAAACATGAACATAAGGGCGCACAGTATCAATAGAATTGCAGCGATTATCAGTACTCCGGTAATGTATGGAATATAGTTTTCAACGCTATCATTTGTTTCAATAAATAACCGTTTTAATGTCTCGGTACCGGTTTCTTCAGTTGTAGTTTCAGATTTGCACTCCCTAGCGAAAGTTGCAATAGTTTTATTCATTTGCTGACCGTTCGCCAAGAAGCACATCATACTTTCAGTGTCTTTTGATTTTTTTATTAACCATTGGTTCAGTTGTGCTACGTCTTTGCAATC
The DNA here is from genome assembly GCA_951394245.1 of Cyclophora punctaria. NCBI lineage: Eukaryota > Metazoa > Arthropoda > Insecta > Lepidoptera > Geometridae > Cyclophora > Cyclophora punctaria. The sequence goes on from OX596177.1 coordinate 7,411,413, forward strand.
ACAAATCCAGTTATTACCGTCCACAGAGACATGTAAACGGGGATCGCCGTCCGTAATTACTCTCCAAGGCATGTAATCGACAAAACCGTTGTTGTCCAGGCTCAAGTATTCCAAGGAGGGTAAGTAATTGAATGTGTCATTTTCAATCATTTTAATTTGATTATTACCCAGGTTAAGTTCGTTCAAGTTAGGAAGTCTTGTAAACTGACTATTTCGCAATACATCCAAGTTATTGTTTTCCAAACGAAGCACCCTCAAAGATTCGATACCGTTGAATGTTCTATTTTGTATTGTATTGATGTTACTGTTATTGAGGTACAAAACTTGAAGCTTCTTTTTACCAATGAAAACGTGATTGCTTAATTCTTTTAGATCGTTTCCGTCCAAGTGAATTTCGGTCGCATCCATTGGAATACGGTCCGGTACGTGATCGTAACCGGCGTTCGAACAATCGACGACGTTAACGGTGGTCCATGTCTGATCATGATAGCACGAACACCTATCTGGACAAGTCATCTTACAATCGCAAGCGTCAAAGTCACAACAATGGCACAGCGTGAAACAATGCGAATCGTACTCACATAAAAATTCAGAGGATCTCACTTCTAAAAGTCGCATTTCTGATTTACGTGAATGAGTTAACGTACACATGACATTCTCTAAGTCCATTACTCTAGGACGTTGTCTCAGATCGCTGTACTGGTTAATTGATTGAAGCCATTCCATTGTACAATCACAAACAAAAGGATTCTCACTTATGTAGAACTCTGGTAGATCTTTGTCTTCTGGCACAGGCTGTATCGCAAAGGCTCCGAGTTCTAATGTCTTTATCTTATTAGCATAGAGCATCACCTTGTTGAGATTATATTTCTGCAAAAATGTCCCAGGGCTTATCTTATCAATGTTGTTGTTATTCAAAATAATAGTTTCAATTCTGCTCGGAAAAGAATACTTGTCAATACTTCTTATTTTATTAAAACTGACATCTATCATTTTTAAATTGCAAGACTCTTTTATGTCGTAGGTGTCTTCTAATTTTTCGATATTATTTTGATGCATATCAAGCCATTCAAGATTGGTAGGAATGTGGTTATAATCGAACCACAAAAGTTCGTTGTTTGAAACATTTAACCAAACTAATGGTTGTGTGTTATTGAATATCCCTTTCAAATCCACTAGTTTGTTTCCATCTAATCCAATTGCCTTCAACTGTTGGTTAGCGGCAAAGGCACCGTCATCTATTTGATCAATGTTGTTAGAAGCTAAATTCAATATCTGTAATGAAGGCAGGGCAGCGAACGTATCCTTTGATATTTTTTCAATCTTGTTACCCACAAGCCGTAATCCATATAAGTCATCCAAACCTTCAAATTGGGTCGTCGTTACCTTTGTTATTCGGTTCATACCCAAATCCAAGGACGTTAAGAATCGCAATGTTTTAATTGCCTCTGGTACCTCAGATAACTGGTTTCCACTGAGACCCAAATCATGTAATTTTGTTATATTTTCAAAAGAGCGCAAGCCAACTTTAGTTATTCTATTTCCGTCAAGGAATAATTGATTCAACACATACAGATTGGAAAAATGTCCACTGTCCACTTCGATAATGTTATTGTGAGCCAAAGAAAGCGAATGAAGGTTTTTCAAATTAGAAAATGCGCCGTCAGCTATTCGTGCCACATTGTTGTATTCCAAACTTAAAAATTGCAAGTTGTTTAAATCTTGAAATAGTAGAGCGTCGACTTTGGTAATCCGGTTGTGTGACAGATTCAACACAATGAGACGAACCAGCCCCGAAAATGTATCCCTGTTCACCCACTCACTGGTCAGCTGATTCACTGATAAATCCAATATTTGCAATTGATCAAGTCCCTCTAAAAGTCCAGGTGCTAAAACACTTAGAGAATTGTTGTTCAAATAAATCTGTTTAATATCTCTCGAAGACTGAAACATTTCAGGAGGCAAAGCTGTCAGTGCATTCGTTGATAAGTTCAGTATTTGTAAATCACTTAATCCCACAAACGCACGGTCTGCCACGTGAGATATCCGATTGTTTTGGAGGAAAAGTTTTTGTAAAGCACGTAAACTTGATAATCCGTTATCTGGTAGAGCACTTATTTCATTGTATGACATGTCTAATATTTCCAACACAGTATTACAAGACTTTCCGGGAGCAGTAGGTCCATTACCCCAATCGGAAAAGCCTAAGTTTGAAATATCTTGAAGCCTATTCCTTGTCACGTTTAGTTCTTTCAAATTGTAGAGTAAACAAAATATCTCCGAAGGTAACGTCCATATGTTATTGTCACCGAGATCTAAACTTCGTAAGTCCGTTAGGCCGCGGAATGTGTCTCTATGAAACTCCATTGACATCGCTGACCAGTCCGTGTTGTGTGTCCGTATAGTCAAACTTCGTAATCCACTGAGAGGTGATAACACTTCCGAAGGGACATAACGAATCTTACATGACTCTATTCTCAGTTCTTTTAGGTTATGAAACCGAGAAAGGATTTGAGTGCCTTCTTCCTTTCTTCTTCCAAGATCCAAGGAACTCTCGAAAAAAAGTACATCTGTGCAGTGTAGGTTGAGCACAGTAATACGTTGCGCTTGTGAAGCAGTGAGGCCAGCCAGGAGGTCCGTTGCACCGGCAGCGGTGCGCAGCGAGCACGCGAGCTGAACACTGGTAGTTTCGCTAGCGTCGGACACCCGCTGCAGCTCACATTCTTGAGGTGCCTCCGCCACCCGGCTCGTGAGCGAGGCTCCTCGGGCGCACACGAACACCATACTCCAGGCTCCACACCATAACGCTAATGATCCCATCGATAACATCTCGAACAACTCACTTTCAAACTGTCACTTCAATTAAATTGTCACCGATTGACTCACTTTTATCGCGCACATCTCTACGTTAGTCCGTAAGCGTTCGGAAAACTTGACGAATTTCCCGTCAAACTTGTTCTAAAGTACGAAACATAACGGCTCGAGTGGTACGGAGAGGAGCGGCACGGCCGGTCGCGGGTCCGTGAGAGAGGCGACTGAGCGAGCCGGTCGGCGGCAAGTTGAGCGACCGGCCGGCGCGCTCCCCCCGCCGAGACGCTCCTCCCCCGACAGGGTCGTCCGATATACACTTCTCTTTTCTTTTAAAAGTTCACAACGGCAACAAGTTGCTCGCCGCAAGATTGGCATGAACAGAAGCGAGCTTCGCGAGCTTTAATAAACATGGCGGTGCTTACTTTGTTTGTTTTGCCTAATCGTAAAATTTCAATGACTTTCCTTCTGAAAACCGTGTGACTTTAACATTAATTTTACCACCCTGTGTAGGTTTTAGAATCGCAATATAAATTACATTCAATGTAGTCTATAGTTTCACGACTTTACATTTTCGAAGACATATCAAATTAGGTATAAAATAATTAATATTTGGTACTATATTTCGGTATGAGTTATTTTCCGTAGGTACATGTTTATCTGAATTGTTTCAGGCATGTAAAATATTGCAAACTCTTACTGACGCGTTCGATACAGATATCGAACACTTATCTAGTGATTACTAACAATATGAAAACATCATGCATAGTCTGGTGATTCAAATATTTATTAAACAGATACCTACCTTGTTATCTAGTTGTGTAGGAAGATCCACCCAGGTCGTCAATTTACGTTAGTTTTTTCATTAGTTAAATACTTAAAACATATTGCGATTCTAAATAAGGTGTAGTAACAATTAAACTCCTATAAACTAATATTTGTATTATAAAAACCTAACTCGGTACCCAACTAGGTAATATAAATTAAAATATTTTGTAATAAAAATACACGACCAAATTCTTTTAAGGATGCCGAACTTTTTGTTTGACGAATTCTTGTCTGCATTCAATCGAGAAGCGGAACTTTGCACTTTTATTTTAATAATTTATCGCATAATCAAAATCACAAAGGGATAATAATCTGTCGGGAGATGAAAGGCCTTTATTGGCATACTCATTGAAATGTCGTAGGTAGAATAAAACAGTGCCGCTACTCTTATCTCGCTCGATAACCACTTAAAATATTTTACTAAGGAAAAAACGCTTCGACTTTCTGTCGAATGAATTCCTGCTCCTTACAAATTAGGATTTTTCTTTTTACAACGACTGTTGCACGTAATTGTTTAATTGCCTACCGATAAAGTTTCTACAATTTTAACTGTCCTATTAAAAATGTGCAGCGATATTGATTTAATTGTACATCGGTTGCTTACTGCTCTCTCTGAAGGAAGTTGTAAATCAGGAAAGATCCAGACTTGTCTTGATTCTATACCTCACATACAAATACACCACCAATAATACTTGAGCCTCTACATCCCTCCAGTATAGTACTTTGTAAAACCACTATCTTACAAATTCTCCTTAAACCGGAGATCTTTATTGACCGGCCACACTTAGAAGAACTACTGAAAATGTTAAATCCCCAGTTTTTATTACAAACACATCCTGAGTCAGTAAAATGAACGAGAATATAAAAATTTCCTAAAACTAGTAGACGGTTGTCGCGGTCCATGTTACAAATTAACCATCACCACAAAGAAGCAATAAATTATACCACTGCCGTCACTCAAAGACCCTTTCGTAATTCTAAGTGGGTGTCAAATCTTTAGAACTGTTAGTCAGAACTTTCTTTACAGATAATAAAACTTAATTTATTTATGATCAGGTTTAATTCGATTTAATGATGGCGAATGATATCGACATATGACTTTGATAGCCGCAACTAACCACATTACATTTGGAATCGATTCCGGCCAACTGTTCTATTCCCTGCGCCTCCCTTATTATCTGTCGATAACTAGGGTTCATTGTGTGAATCCGCAAAAAACGCATAAATCCAATCGATCTTCGGTGGTGAATGCCATTTACTTTGTCACAGTGCCTGCATGTGTCTAATGGCTCGGGTCCCTGAAGACCCATACATATTTTGGTGTATGTCAAAATATTTTGTGTCAGTTGTGCTAATGGCTGTGGTTTGTTGAATCAGTATTAAACTGTATTGTTGTTTGATCCCGGATATTATGGACAGTTTTTCGTTTTTAGACTGTTTTTAGGGAATCATTGCGGATTCATAAATCAAATTTGTACCATTTGTAAGATTTCTTGGTAAATATAATTTAGTTGTAAGAAAAATACTTACTTATATATACAGAATACCTTTGGAAGAAAACGCTTGTCTAAAGAAAAGCAGTATGTAAGTAAAAATGTAATTTAAAATATATTGGATATCAATATGTATGGGACTCGAAGGCCCACTTCAGTCTAAATGATCTCATTTGGAAGACGAAAAAGTTCCACCCGTGTGCCAACAACATTATTCCCTAATGTCATTCACACAATCATCATTCCGTTTTAAATTAACTCAGCAACAATTCTCCCCCTGATTAGATTAATGTTTTTAACAAGAAAACCATCGAGTGCCGCAAAAAAATTACGAACCAGACGATCTTGGGATACTTGATGAAATCCGTCGAATGAATGTAATGCCATTATGATTAGCATTATTTGCGGAGGGTCCCTGGATTCCGGTTTACAGGATAAAAGCTATTTTCGCTGCGACAATGGAAGCGTTTTTTGGTCGATTTTTAATTTTATCCCTAAACATCTGTTAGCTCCGCGAAAATGAAATCAGATGCATTCGAATGTACTGCAAAATGCGTCGCGGTTTTAATAGTATCAGTTCCGGCGCGCATTAACACACAGTCCAATAGTTTGTTTTGATGCATGCGTTTAGCAGATTATAATAAATCACTAAAATACGTAAATATCTATGTACACTAAATATATTTTAATTATTATCTTAATACTATGTCACGGTTTATGTCACTGCGCACTGCGACAAAAGTATACATAAAAGAGTAAAAAGTTTTATTATTTTTTACCCAAAATAGGTCTGGTTAATCCGGTTACATTTGTCACGCACCGTTTAGAAACTGGCTGCACTAAATATGAATCTTATTTTACCAGCGACATTAATCACAAAAGAACCAATGATTTATTCTCACAACACCACGTATCGATTTACTGTTTAAATGTATAATTTTATGACCTAAACTACTTCACATATGAGACGATAACAAAAGCACCTTTATTCTAATTTTATAGTTCCTCAAACCGTTTGTAAGGTTAGAATATAGAAATAAAGTTTACGACAAGTAAAAATAATGCTTTCGTTACGAAATGCTTATACATATAAATGGATCCTGTATTCTCAGAGATTTGAATTGGTATGGAAGTCCGAGCTGAGCATTATCATTGGGTTGGTGGGGCAGTGGTATAATTAAAAGTTTGATCGAACCATCAGCCATGTAGCTCGCCGCATCCCGATGTATGTCAGTGACCGGTACTGAATGGGCCCTAATTTTTTTCAGGTCTTCGATTTGTGGGTTCTTGCTTTGTGATACAAAATTAATGATTTTTGGTGTGTGCTCCGCGGCACAATGGGCGCAGTGACAATGGTGCCCCGCTGTCCATGATATTGACGGAAGGCTCTCGACCGACGCTACCTACGCCACTCCGGCTACCCCACCAGCCCTTTGTGTCTCAGGAATTTTAGACACGTCACGAACCAAATGGAAGCTCGTGAGAATAAATACAATATTTCATATAAAAAAATGATACCCTAATTATTATGGATTGATGTCGACCGCGCTCTTCAACGTTTTCAATTTATACTCATGTTATTAAAAATGGAATATTTTCAATCACACGTAAAAGATCAAAGGCCTGTGGCCTTCTGACCGCGTGTTTCTAATCTCTGATTATATAAAATAAATTCGAATCTAATAAAGCTTTTAAATAATGCACATAATTTAAGCTTGCATGTGGGATATAGGGCATTACTCTCACAATTGTCCAAACACCTTGACCGAAGCCATTGTTGACCGCATCGCACCCAAACATTAAGGGTGGTCCACACCAGTCAACTATTTAGTCCAAATACAGTATTGTAATCAGTCTATTGTGGTTCGACTCCCCTATAACGTAGTCTTATTTATGGCAATTCAATATAATTTCATTAGCACCAAACTGTTTATAAATCTGTACGACTACAGTATCAACACCATTGATGACAATATAGGAGGTAATGTCCAATAAATTTTAGGATTATCTTGTCGTGGGACGTGATTAGTGACGTCAATGGATGAGGGAAGACCGAAATTAAATCGTTTAAGCCCAGTTAATGGTGGTCTTGTACAATGCGATACAAAAGTAACGGTGTATGTGTGGAGGTAGCTTATAAAATAAATCTTTGGTCATAAACTGAAAGCTCATCATTATTTACAATTGAAAGTTTGACGAATGGTCGTTGTCTATATATTGGCAAATATAATTGAAATTAATATAACTTCTAGACGTGTAATCAAAAAGCTTGTTTCGTAAATGTTTTGTACGCATTAAACAAGCAAAAACATGTATTACATTTTAACAGAGAGACTAATAAAGTATCAACATCACTCGTCGAAGCCTCCTCGCGCATTCATAAGTGACTTTGCTATGTAGAATAACACAGGCGTTTTTACGTATAAAATACCAACGAAATCCGCGTATATTGGTTGGGCTATAAACAATTCCCATAATTCATTCTGGATTCCCATTGCGTGTTACGGAGATATACTGAAATGACCAATCACATACGTGCTTAGATTGTTAAATGGTGACATTTACCTTAGCCCCGTCTTCGCCATCCAATGCCTGTAAACTTGAGCCTGGGAAGATTTTCTCAGAAAATCACAACTTCTGTATATAATATGCAATATGGACTTCAGTTTGAAACAGTGTGGTCCCGGTTCAATATCATTCGATTTTAATTTTGAAATTATTTTACTCGTATTTTGGTAACCTACTCCTTAGTACTTACTCAGACAAAGCACTGAAGTGGGCTACAAATAAAACGTCTTTGTGCATTGGTAGATTAGTTTTTATGAGATACCTGTACCTATAGGATTTAACAATCTAATTTTAGCCAATTACACCTGAGTGCAATTTGATTAATTTAACTTCTAACGCACTGTATATCCCCATCACCTTACGCAGTAAACTTTATTCGCCAATCCTAGATTAACTGCCAAAGTAGTATTAGTAGTTGTCATAACTTAATTATCTACGCGAACTGTTTCAAGAAAATAAACATTCTCAACTACCAATGGTAAATTAAGTCAAATACCAAGAACAGTAATTAAACGAATCGTATATTATCCCACATTCAAATTCTAATTGGCTCATTAACACTTGATGTTTGAATAATTTATTTGTCTCTAACGTCTATCTGACTGTCCACTGCATGACGTTTCTCAGAAGCGGATTACTGGACACGTCTGCAGAAAATATTGCTATCGTTAAACCAAACCAGATCTAATACATTACTTAACTCGTCAATACAGTAATTATCGTGACTCCAGGCTATTTCATTTTATTTTATGTGCCATTAAATTTAACAACAATCGCCTTTTAGTGATGTGAAAGTGGACAACTTTATGTTTGTAATGTCGTTAAGATTAAGGCTCTGTCGATGCGAGTGCCTTCAAACGACTACCCAATCGTACAGAGATATCTTTACATTACCATAACTCACTTACGTATCATTTCTTTGATGGAAGCTCTCTGTGCCTTGACCGGCAACGGAGGAGGCGTAAAATATAGGTGTCTATTAGATTCAGTAGTTATGAGTAGTTACTTTCTATAGTGGTTTATTTGGACTTTTGGTAGAGTTGCAGTTGTCTACTCGAATTCATATACTTTTAAACTGAAAGTACTTAGGATTTTATATGGCTATTCTGTTTCCAGTCGGATACCTATATGAGAGTTTTTTTCGGTAGCGAATGTTAGCATCGGATTTTCATACCTCTCAATTGGTGGTCTACTAGCTCCCCAAATGACAAAAATATTGGGAACAATATAATTCTCTATCATATAAAAAGTACAATTAAGTCCAATACGGTAATAAAAGATACATTATAAACATTTTTTTGTCACCCAGGTGTATTTGCGAAAACATTATTTTTTGACTTTACACCAATAACAATGAAAGTTGAGACCACACAAAGGTGATATTTACCGCCAGGATCGGGATCTTTTGTCGTTGTCACAACAAGATCAGTTACAATAAATCTTATTAAAAGTTAGGCTCGCCACACAACGCCATTCATAGCGTCTTTGATCCTTGGAAGAATGGCTGTTTACCGTACATTGCGGCCAGCTTTTGTGGTATAAACCATCTGCTTGCTCTACCTCGAAGAATCGCAGCTTTACCTGATCTTAATACTTAGATACTTATTTTTTTATAAGAATCAAAAGGTTACTTAGCTTATCTTTAGTTGTATCATATGAATAAAATAATATATCACTATCAGAATCTTACTTCCGCACCACGTTTCATTATAAAATTGTGCGTTGTTGTTTTTTCCTTAGGATGTATAATAGTATTATACATCCTAAGGAAAATACCCTAAATATAGGCACCTAGGTTTGTACGTAGTAAAGGCCTTTGCACAACATTGGGACATTATGAGTTAATACTTTTACATTTCTTTGAATAAAACGGAATCCTCTTTTTTTTTCAGACGACTGCAAAAAATAGGAAGAAGTTCTCAATGATATTAAGTATTTTTCATGTTATTTTTACGTATGTTACGGTGTTATCCCAAAGCACCTTCATCGATAAAGGAAAGGGTATCTTTCAGGAGTTTCAGGATACCCTTTCCTTTAACGTTGTCTTATGTGTGTATTGTAAACGCGTACCTATACAAACATAACGCTCGCACACAATATTATCTATTAAATATAGTTAGGTACCTACCTATTCTATTTGAAAAAAATACATAATTATAGTGCAAATAAAACGAATCATAAATAAAACGTGTGAATTTTGTCCTGTTCATATTATATTAAATCTAATGTATAGGTATCTCCTTGGTTAGAGTCACGGGACAAATTAATTCAAAAATTATTTCTTACTTACTTCAATGCGTAATTATGACCTCTACTCTACTCCAATCTATTTTTAAAATACAGAAAAACGCTGCTTTCTATATATATGTTTGTATATTAAATCCATGATTTTCCTTGAATCGGGTTTTAATCATTCAAGCAGTAAAATTATTACATCTATGGCAGTCATGAATCTGCCAATAACTGTTTTATTTTCTGTCAAAGTCAAAACATTATCTAATCAACTGTCAATTTCAATTTGAGCGTTGAAAGATGTTATGTCAAAGTCAGTCACACACACTGTCAACTGTCAAGCACCTGTCTAGTAAACCAAACTTTCAAACTTTTGTTGCTTTGCTTTGGTTTGTGTTGCTGGATTGTGAAGTTGCATCAACGGCTTGGTCTGGTTTGGTTGCATTTACTAGCCTTTAATATGCATTTGAAACGAACAACAATAGTTTGATCTCGCGTGAAGTGAACTGCATTTGACTGCACTGTTCCGAAGCACGCACTCTATCTATTTGCTTTGTCCTACGAAGGATAATCGGTAATCAGTGTTCAGGGTGCTACCAAAACATTTAATTATAAGGATTTATATCAAAGCCAAGAACAGGGCATGGAATAATAAGGAAAACAAGTTTGAAAACGGGTAAGTTATCACTTTTAATTCAACAAGTCAGTCATTATTAGAGAAATGATTACTAACATTTTCATTTATGTTCATGTATATGGATTCATCAATGTCGTTTTGATAAAGATTTTATTCTAACGCAAATCCTGATCCGGGTGGCATTAATCGCAGTATCTATTGTTTCCATTAAGTATATTGTTTGTTTAAGTCATATTCATAAATCTCTGCTACAAAACAACCCATGGAAACTCATAAAGCTAAATCAGTCCAGGATAGAAAACATTACATATAAAACATAATTTATATCTACTCAATATGTTTTTTATTTGTGGTTGATTTATTTTTATTTGTCATGAGCCATTTCCAACACCATACTTGAACACTAATTTACTTAAACTTACTTAATGTTGAAAATTAGTTCATATCATAACTTCAACTTTGCCCATTCAGCATTTATCTTTTAAACAAACTTGTTGCAACAAGTGTCTAGGATAAGGAGCTTATTTATGGTATTTGAAGGAATTTTAGAACCTTTATTTTGGTCTATTCATTCATTCTTTTTTTTAGTTATATTGTTTAAAATAACAATGCCCTGACCCTTAGAACCAGTTGTACTCTAAAAGTCAGGTTTAGTTCTCATAAAGAAAAGTAAGTTAAAAGAACTAGGGATATTCAGATTATGCCATTTGATTCAATAATATTTTGTTCATGTCAAAACAAGTACTTACCTCCTAAATTATAAATATTTGTGTCCTTCATATCTCATATGTTTATGACGTTGTCAGGTTACTGGTTTCACCTTATTCAATGAGGAAAACCATAGAGCGACGGTTCTGTGGTCTGGAATATCAGATTGAAAAGACCAATATCCCCTTTTAGATAATATCAGCGACTATAAGTACAAACAAATAGATAAGATGCCTATGAATCAGTGATTTCAATAAGTTGTTTGTTATCAATACACTTGACCAACTTCCTGTGCTACTAATTAGTAAATAACTGCTAAATGATAAAGAGTGTCCTTGGCATACAATAATATATGTGAAACTTCTGTTTACTAGGAATAGGTATGTTTAGTAATAATTAGAAGATTCTTTTATAAACATTAGGTATAAGAGTTCGAGTAGATTAGTGACCAACTCTAGCGTTGAAAATTTCGGCCCTTAAGGCCTCCAATAAGGGTAACAGTTGACACAATCAGCCCGACAATTTAATATGCCCACCGCAGGCATGGTATCACTGAGATTGAAATACCATTCAGGATACCCATCCAAGTCTATGTCCCAGTAAGCTATAGAGTGGTCATCAAGTATTTTCTACTTATTATCACAATACTAACGCCTCCCCCATGGCACTGCAAGCGTCTCAGTTCTTAGGTAAAATGGCGTACTTAATTATGAATCCTATCATACAAATGTGGCGTCTATGATTCACTATTTACGAAACATAATTGAATTGAAAATAATTTGCTTAAATAGGGAAAAAAGTTTGCAACAAAAAAATTCATCAAAGTAAAGTATAATTGAGAGTTGTAACACTTGTAACCATTAGGCTTTTCGTAATTTTTTTTAAAGCCATATTATACAGGTTGTCGCCAGTTTTAGAAACTCATCTGGAACTGATCTTTGACAATTTTGGAATTGTTAATTTGGGTTATATTTAGTTTTAGGTAGTTACGTTTACTTTACGTAGTCATTGTGATGTGATTTTAGTTATTAAGTATGGTATAATAACAACATATAAATAGCTTTGCTACTGTTATTTTGTCCTAGTAATTTGAATAAATTATAAAATCTTATTTCCTACATTGTCAACATTGCAATTAACTCTTTAATTTTAGTATTTATTTTCCTAATGTAAATCAAGTCAATCACAGCATGAGTTGTCTGTATTATTGTAATAATAATAATTTCTCAGTATAAAGTTTATTTAAAACAACAGACCATAATTGATCTTCAATGATATCCGATTTCGTTCAAGGAAGTTGTGACACCTACTCAAAATTGTTGAAAGTTCCATACACTTACTTAAAGGCTATATAAATACTTAATTAAAAGAGAAAAAAATATCTATAGGCGATCTCCCAATTCGACTACCGAAGCTTTTGTTTTTATCAATATTGAAAAGGTTACTAATGAATGATGCTTCAGTCTTTAAGAAAACAACTGATCAAAGTTGTTTTATTCGATAAAACCATAGCCTAATTTCGGTTATTAAGGATGGCATCGGGGTGTAGCAACAAAGTAACATAAGACTTGCCTATAAATTAGGAATCTAACGCTGTGGATTAGAGTGTGTTACATTAAAAAAAATTGGTCACAATAAACAAAAAATCTCTTTTAGTTGTATAGTCACCCTACACACTCGACCGGATAACTGTCTAGTGAAGTATGTAATGATAACATACAATTGCAAACTTATTTTATTAATCCTAAATTTATTTAGACACTGACTTTGTCATAATAATGAATAATGACTTTTATTATTCATCTAATTAGTTTGATTTCAAATAGGTTTTAGCATGAGTTGTAGGTTGAACATAAATTATTTTTTAATAGTTTATTTAATTTTTTCAATTACTTACTAACAGCTATGTAGCTGTAATTAATGAAAAACTACTTTTATATTATAACTGAAATCGCAATAATTAACTGAGTTTGAAACAATAAGTTAGAGTCACGACCCAGATGCCACCCTGAATTTAAAAGGTTAAAGTTTAACCTTTTAAATTCAGGGTGGCACTCAACTAACCGTTAGTTTAACGGTTAAACTAACGGTTAGTTGTATCTCTTATCTACATTGTTTCCCTTGGTAAAACCTACCATAGCCAAGATCAAGCCAACCCAAAACCAAAATCCTAAATCTGACATTGGGTCAGGTCATACGAGGTACAGAGTCGTAGTGTACCATCCATTTGAAACTTAAAATAGCAAATTCACCTTTATAATTATGAGTAATAAGGCGAAACGAGGATGTCTCGCTGGTTTTAATAGTAAAGAAATCTATGTGATATTGTTTAACCTTCATATTAGTACATAGATAGGTCAATGGACCTATTCTCGAATTTGTGATGACGTTTTCTTATTTACGTATTATGTTATGTAGGCGGTACTAACACAAGGTCATGTACCATTGGATGTTCAGTGTGAATTTTAATTTTTATGTGTATAGTAGTGGTCGAAACCTATCAATATTTTAACTGTGATTTGTGTGTTTTAATCGGAATTTTATTTGAGAAAATCTTCATATTGTTATTCAAGGTATTTCTTGATATTCTTATTATTGGTAGGTAGGTACCTACCTAAAATCTGAGGGATTTTTTTAAAGTCAAGTGGATTTTTGTGAGCATTAAAACAAATATATCATATCCTACAATACTAATTATTCGTATTTAAATAAAGTAGATATAGAGAAGCGTTTTTACTACCCAACGTTACTGTACAAAATGGAAAGAATAAAATTAATCAAACTAAAAATCGAAGATTATCTATATAAAAGTGATTGATATTATTAGCTTGCTCATTGGTCAGAAAATACAAGCATTACAACATCATTGTACCAAAGGACCATGGGCAAATTTGTATGGGCACTGTCCCCACCCACCAACAGAAATGAAACATGTCTCATTTAATAGATCTTGGCAAACTGATGATTTTTTACTATGACGAGAATCGCCCTATGTATGGGGTTTTCTTGAAAAACCGTGTTTTGTTTTTACATATTTTTTGCTCATCTCATTGAAAGTTACAAAGAGAAGGTTGAAAAAATATTATGTTACTAACAATAATACTTCACAAATATACACTTGAGAGCATAGAAATCGCACATAGGGTAATTTTCCTGCATTTTGACTTCGATACTTGTTTTTTTTTTTAATTAAAGGTTGGTTGCAAATATAACTTAAATTAAATTAAAGTACACACTGTTAGCTTCCTAAAAACCCATAATGTCTGGCCTTGACCTTCCTTATCATAGCAGTAGCAGCTTACCAATGGAATGGCCTAAATTAGCTCGTTTCAGGTAGCGCGGTTTGTGGGACTTTGAGCAGGTATAAAACGATAAGGGATGATTGGAATGACATCATTTCCATACCAACTCCCAGTCGGAAAGGTCATTTAACGAATACGTCATCTCTCTGATCAAGAAAATGGATACCACACCAGAAATAGCGGCTCAAGCGGTTGCACTAATCGAAGCTGGACAGAACCAAAGTCAAGTGGCTCTTCTATAAAATTTGAGCAGATATGCTGTTCGACATGTATACCTGCGATATTAGCAAACTTGTGGCTATACCAGGAAACCAGGAACAGGCCCAAAACGTGCGACAACACAGCGCAATGACCACTTTCTTGTGAATACATCACTACGAAATCGCCGGTTGAATGCAGTTCAACTCGGACAGCGGCTCCAGGAAGTTAGAGAAGTGGAAGTCAGTTTGTGGACAGTTAGAAGAAGACTAGCCGAAGGAGGTCTGATAGCGCACAGACCCGCAATTGGCCCAAAATTTACCCCAGCACACAGACAAGCACGCCTTCAGTTTGCTCGAAATCACGTTAATTGGACTATGGATCAATGGCAGGCAGTCCTCTTCTCCGATGAGTGCAAGATGTGTCTCCTTGGTAAAGACGGACGGGGTAGAGTCTACCGAAGACCCGGTGAGCGTTTTGTTCAATGCTGCATCTCCGAACGGGTCGCATACGGGGGTGGTTCGTGTATGTTCTGGGGAGGTATTTCACTGGAAGCGAAAACCGAACTTGTCTTCATCACAGGGCCCGATACCGACCATCGATCGCGTGGATTGACTTCCCAACGTTACGTCGGGATATCCTGCAAGAACATGTTGTGCCCTTTTCGGGATTTATCGGCGAATACTTCGTTTTTATGAAGGACAACGCTAGACCACACACCGCTGCTATAGTACGCCAGTACTTGGAGGAGGTTGAAGTACTCGTTATGGAGTGGCCTGCTCGAAGCCCAGATCTCAATCCTATTGAGCACTTATAGGACGAACTAAAGAAACGAGTAAGAGCCAGAAATGCAGTGCCTACGAGTCTCTGAGAGCTTCAAACCGCGATCAAGAAAGAATGGGACAGCATACCGAAGGATTTCGTAAAAACATTGATTTCTTCAATGAATCTTCGACTGGAAGCTGTTATTCAGGCTAGGGGAGGCATTACCTCGTATTAAAAAATCGTTACATTCACAGATTTATTGTTTTTTTAACCTTTAATACCTGCTCAAAGTCCCACAAACCGCGCTACCTGAAACGAGCTAATTTAGGCCATTCCATTGGTAAGCTGCTACTGCTATGATAAGGCAGGTCAAGGCCAGACATTATGGGTTTTTAGGAAGCTAACAGTGTGTACTTTAATTTAATTCAAGTTATATTTGCTACCAACCTTTAATTTAAAAAATAAACAAGTATCGAAGTCAAAATGCAGGAAAGTTACCCTATGTGCGATTTCTATGCTCTCAAGTGTATATTTAGGACAGAAATCTTTTATATTATTTAATAGTTTTGGCTAAAAATATTATTTAATATAAGTTACCTATAGAGACTTTTTCAAAGACAACATGTATGAATATTTATATTCAGCCAGCGGGCTAATTGAGTAACGCATTTGAATTTCGAATACTTTATACTTAATTCGAATTTGGAATCAAATCTCACTGCCAATAAGGCACGTCAAATAGACATTATTCTAGATCGTACGCGAACGTCGTCTGTTTCTGCGTTATCCTTATCAGACTTATCATTTTGTTATTAGATTTTCTGTGACCCCTGCTTGCATACTGGATGATTAGTTAATGTGAATTAATATAGAAACTGGCCGACGGTGTGTTATGTGTCCGCGTTCTGTTTTACGACAGAGAAGTCACATTTTGAATATTCATCTGCCTCGAACGAATCCTGAGTTAACAGCCTATATTTCACTAAATGCACTGATACAAGTGGCGTTCAATAATGTCATGGCAGTGTGTCACAGATGCTGGCAAAGGGCCAATAATGCCCTTTTAAATAATCATCGTGATAATCAAAACGATTTTGTGCGTGAAGAAAATGAAGAAAATCAAGAACCTCACATAGAAAATCAAAATGCCCCGGTTCTAGGTAATCACGAAATTGAGGAATTATTCATACAAGATTACGTTAGAGCACCAATAGACCTAGAGCCCGTGAACCCCAGACCTTCATTATTTTATAAAAGCTGAAAGTTTGTCAGCGCATGCTCCCAACACAGGTAAGAACGATGGACAATTATGAAGTTTGGGTTACAGTGGCTTTGGCAGGTAAACGGTACTAAAGGTCAATGGTCGAAAACACCAAGTTGGCCATCGATTTCGATATCACCGTCAAAGGGTGACTTGTACAACTTGTCAAGAGCTTTCAAATGACATAGGTCATGTCACTGTTAAGCATTAGGATCAGCGTCCATAGCATAGGTCAACTCCAATCTTCAATGGTCGAAAACACCAAGTTGGCCGTCGATTTCGATATCACCGTCAAAAGGTGACTTGTACAACTTGTCAAGTGCTTTCAAATGACATAGGTCATGTCACTGTTGAGCATTAGGATCAGCGTCCATAGCATAGGTCAACTCCAATCTACAATGGTCGAAAACACCAAGTTGGCCGTCGATTTCGATATCACCGTCAAAGGGTGACTTGTACAACTCTTCAAGAGCTTTCAAATGACATATGTCATGTCACACAAATCACACTCTATTATTTGATGAATTTAGATCGGTATTTTACACACCTTTAGTACCGTTTACCTGCCAAAGCCACGGTAACCCAAACTTCATAATAGTCCATCGTTCTTACCTGTGTTGGGAGCATGCGCTGACAAACTTTCAGCTTTTATAAAATAACGAAGGTCTGGGGTTCACGGGCTCTTAGTCCACAAATTCTTCCCGAACGTGCATAATAAAAAAACAAAAACTTTCAATGAAATGAGCAAAAAATATGTAAAAACAAAACACGGTTTTCCAAGAAAACCCCATACATATGGCGATCCTCGTCATAGTAAAAAATAATCAGGTTGCTAAGATCTATTAAATGAGACATGTTTCATTTCTGTTGGTGGGTGGGGACATTTCTGCCCATGGTCCTTTATCAATAACTACTTCAGTGGTTACTATATGAGTCACTTGATATAACTCTAAATTGAATAGGACACTGATAACGGTTTTATCAAGCTTTTTAAGGTGGCATTAGTTAATTTATGTATCACTACATAGTATAAAACAACGTCGCTTTCCGCTGTCTGTCTGTCCCTATGTATGCTTAGATCTTTAAAACTACGCAACGGATTTTGATGCGTTTTTTTTTAAATAGATAGAGTGATTTAAGAGGAAGGTTTATATGTATAAAAATTCTGGAAATTCCTACGGGAACGGGCACAACGCGGGTAAAACCGCGGGGCACTGCTAGTTGATAATAAAAGAAATAATATTTTGCATTACATCTACATTTATCTTCAAAGGTTAAACAGGTTATCAATTAGTTGTAATCAAATTAAATAACTGTTGCTTGATTGCGATTATTAAAACTTTAAAAAAATCTTCTACGTACCAGTGTTTTAAAACTAAAAGCATTCAAAATCTGTGTTCATAGTATCTATACCACTCCACGTACTTATCTGTAACTTTGCTCGTTGGTCATGAACCCTACCCTTAGTAAGCAGAGGTGCCAGGATCAACTCCAGCTGTACCTGTTCATGCGTTACGCATCCCTGATCGTTTGGGGATATTATAAGCTAGCAGAATCTCGCGTTTGTATCCGCTTTGTGTCCGTTCCCGTAGGAATTTTGGAATGAATTGGAATAATACCCAAAATCCCAAAATCGGACTGGTACTTTCTGAGATAAGCACTTACAAACAAAATTAAAACTCCTGTATTACCTCTTTATAATATTAACGCCTTATTCATAAACGCTATTTAACTAAAACACTGCTTTAAAGTGTAGTGTTTCTTTTACTCTTTGGCAAATAGCGTACGTGGGAAAGGGACAAGCCAGTTGATAGCTAAAGTGTTGTTTATGAGCAAGGCTGAATAGAACAAAACTGATTCAGACGAGGTTTCGAAGTACAATTTGGTATTTTCCCCAGATGAGCCAACGTCCGTCACCATGGACTTCCGCGAGCGCCTGCACCGCAACTACCAGGCGATAGTGGACGACCTGGACGTGCAGCACATACACGCGGAGCTGTTCCAGAACAATGCGCTCACCAGCGGCGACTTCGATAACTTGTTTGAGATGGTAAGCACTTTACAACACTACTAGCTTACACTACTATTGTTTGAGCTGATAGCACCTTCAACATTACTACCTTTCACAACTAGCAATTGGCAGCAAGCCACCGGTGGCTTCCGCGTAACTTCAAAAGTCGCTTTAGGCAAGGGGCTAGTAGTGCCTCAAGGTCTTTTTCAATGTTGCCGTTCCCACAGGAATTTTGGGATAAAATGTAACATTTCTCCATGTTCGCTGTCGTATATTTATCATATCTCTAGTATCTCTCTTCATTCACAGCAAATGCACGTATGTACATACATAATTTATGAACATCTAAACATATCTAGAACATAGCTCCCACAATATTTGAATAACCTTAAGAGTTACATTTCTATCTGAGCACTATAATAGCGCTTCCAAGGATATGCCAAATTGATTCACAATTGTTTCAACCATAAACTCACTATATATTTTACTATCTGTTTCAGAAAACAAGAGATGAGCGTACACGATACTTGTTAGACACGCTTATAAACAAAGGCAGTATCAGCGCCTACGAGACGTTTCTCGACAGCCTCGCCAAAGACTACGCGTGGCTCAGAGACAAACTCATCGAGAACAACGACGCGATCATGAACGACAGCTTCGAGGATAGCCTCAGTAAAGGAGATGTGCCAAGACTGCCTTATCACTATGTCAAGAGAACGCTGATTGTAAGTTTTGAATCGTATACTATATACTAGCTGTCCCCCACGGTTTAACCGCAGCGCATTTTTCCCGTGGAAATTTCGGATTTTTAATTACTTTATATCATACTAGCAGCGCCCCGCGGTTTTACCCGCGTTGTGCTCGTTCCCGTAGGAATTCCGGGATGAAAAATAGCCTATAACCTTCCCGTTGAATGTGCCTATGCCATAGAAAAAGATTTTTTTAGGCTATTTTTATCCCGAAATTTCCACGGTTACAACGTGGGTAAAACCGCGCTACTTGTTTATCATATTTGAAGTTCAAAATTTTGATGAGCTGTTAAAAAAAATCGTTATTTCCAGGAAAGAACAATACTAGAACACTTAACAAAGTTAAAACGCCATCATATCCTAGCTTTACACGGTATGTCGGGGTCTGGTA
Source organism: Cyclophora punctaria (assembly GCA_951394245.1). NCBI lineage: Eukaryota > Metazoa > Arthropoda > Insecta > Lepidoptera > Geometridae > Cyclophora > Cyclophora punctaria. Next base: position 7,431,364 of record OX596177.1, read on the forward strand.
AAACAGTAGCCGCTATCAGTGCACTGAGAGAGAACTCAGAGTTGATCCTGAACAACTTTCAAGGAGTAGTGATGTGGCTCAATATGGGGAACTGCAAGACTGAAGACGATATTATTGCTCAACAGACCAAGTAAGTTGGGACTTCGTTTTTAATGATGTATCAATTGGTTTGCTAGTGTTTAGTTATACTATTGAGGGGGACTGAATCTCAAAAATTTTTTTTATGTCAAAAAGTGTTCTGTGATCGGCATCCAAGGAGGTTCAGCGTACAAATCCTATAACTAACCTTTTGGGTGTTACTATCGTCGATTGATGGTAGAATAAGCTACGATTAGTCACGATTAGCTTATTCTACCATAGAATGACGCCGAAGTGTCAATCGATAGGTTTTACCATATCGAAGTATGTACTCGAATATCAATCGATGTCGACTACTTTATTTCACCATTGATGGGTTATATCGATACACGATCAATTGATTGGAGAAACAACTTTTATATACGCCTATGGGTGCGTTTCCATAGAAGGCGGAGCGACCAATCAAAATGTATTACGAAGAAATATTGACTTTTACTTTCAGGTTACTCAGAAAAGCGACATCAATGTACACACGACAATCGTACATGAATTCGTCTATATCTATGTCCAGTATCGGCTCGAACGGCGACAGCCAGTCTTTCTCAACCATAGACTGGAAATGGGACGATTTAAAAGACAAATTAAAGACACAGTTCCTTGAACCAACTCTAAAGGAATGTCTTTTGGTGCTAGATGAAGTAAATCATAAACTGTGTTTGGAGGCGTTCGATATTGGATGCAAGATATTGATAACTACAAGAGATACGGACGTCGTTTCTGATTATCCGTCGGTTATTGTTAAGGTATGCTTTTTTTGTAAACTTTATTTATGTTATGACGTCTTGGTATTAGCGCTCTTAGCGTATTGACCTAGATGGCGTTTGACAACTAACGCTCATACTCAGAGACGTCAAATGCTTCGATTTTGACATGTAAGATGAAAAATTATGTCAATTAGTTAAGTGTCGATTTAATTGACGTCTCTGAGTGGCCAGTAAGTGATTTAAAATTGTTGACTCTAGAGAAAAATAGCCATCCTTTAGATACTATTTTTGTGTCGGACTTTTCAGATCACCAGATTAGATATCCCTTTACATTAAATATACGCCTTGTACCTAATAACATTTTCTTAATTTTCGTTTATTACTTACAGATAGAAAACAACTTTGAAAAGGAAGAAACATTAGTACTATTCGCCTCGTGTCTAGATGAACCCGTGTACAAGCTGCCTAGACAAGCCAAAACACTCCACGAAGTATGTAAAGGCAGTCCTTTCCATATCGCTTTAATTGGTGCTCAACTAGCAGAGAATAAGGAAAAATTAAAAGACAATCCGAGACATTGGGATTATTATGTTAAGAAATTGGAGAAGAAGGAGTTTATGTAAGTGTTTTATGCTGTTGATTTCAATCGTTAGACAATTTCGGAGACCTTTAGGCGGTCTAAGAACTTAGACACAATGGTTAACCACTAACTTACTAAACTTACTGTTGATATATGATTGTACTAGCAGCGCCCCGCGGCTTTGCCCGCGTTGAGCCCGTTCCCGTAGGAATTTTCGAATATCCTTTCTAAGTGTGCACTTGCGTCACTTGAAGAACCTTCCTGCCAAATTTCATGTTTCTAGGTGTAGTGGTTGAGGCTGTGCGTTGATTATCAGTCAGTCAGTCAGGACTTTGAATTTTATATTGATTGTATACTCTATTTTTTTTGGATTGGCACAAAATGTGGACCAATGTCGTAAATTTTTCAGCCGAAGACGATTACTATTGAAGAGGAAAAAGGTTTAGAGATAGGGTAAGAATTAAATAAAATTACTAAACCTTTTTCCTCATTTTGCTCATTTCACATTTTGTGCCAATCCAAAAAAAATGTATTATAATATATCTTGTCCTGTATTAACTTAGGAAGCACAAGCTCGTTAGGCAAGCGTGGTGATTACGCCTAATCCTCCTCTCTGGACTAATATCTTCAGTGAGATGAGAGGCGTTTGCCTAGCTCTGGGACATTACTTTTTACTTTTTTTGTATTAACTTATAGTTTCTTGAACGAAAAGAAAAATAATTAAAGAAAATACAGTTTTGAAGCTCAACGAACGTATTTTCTTTTGTAAGGAAATTAATCCGCTATAGAGATATAGAACAGTTAATAGTCACTTAACTATAACAAATACTGATACTGATAAATGTACTGATATAATGATAATACTATTCTAAACTGTATTTTTTTACCTTTTCAGATTTTTAACAAGACCAAACTACAATCCAATGAAAACAATAGAGATGTGTATAAACTCATTAAACCCCGAAATCCTACAGTTATTCCGTAAACTCGGCATTTTACCAGACAACGTGAAAATTTCGACCAAAGTTCTTAGCAAATTATGGAACAAAGACACCACAGAAGTTTCTTCAATCATGAAACAGTTAAAGAGCAAATCTTTAATCATAGAAACATATGACAGAGATCGAAGAAACTATCTATACGAAGTCCACGACTTAATTATGAGTCCTTTAAGAAAAGCGCTATCCGAAAACGAAGCTCGCACGTTACACGATCAACTGTTAACGAACTACAACTATACTAAGACAGAAACGCCTATAGAAATACCAGATGATGGTTATATAGCGTTTTATATCGGCTATCACATACTGAATACCAACGATTATAACTATAGATGGGAGTTGTTTAAGACTTTGTATTTAGATTTGAAGTTTTTGGGCAATAAAGTGAGACTCACTGGGCCGGCTGATGTTATGGCGGATTTGGAAAAGTATGAGAATCATATCGCTAGTAATGTAAGTGGAGAAATAAAATATTAATCTTTCAACTACCTAGATTAACTACTGAAACTCTACTGCAATGGAGTAGGACACTTTGTTGTGCTTAAATTATTTAAGCACTACAATGTGTCCTACTCTTGCAGTGGAGTTTCAATAGGGGTTAGGGTGCGTTCCCATAGAAGCGGAAAAGAGCTGCGTTTAACTCAATCGACAAATCACAATGCCTTAACATTGTCAAAATCTAATCGTGATGCGTAGTGTTGTTTTCTTCTTCATCGAGTGGTGGTCAACCCGTCAAAAGTAACCGGGACCGACGGCTTAACGTGCCCTCCGAAGCACGGAAGTGTTGTGATATACCCTTAATGTATAGGCATATAGTACATTGAATCGAGTTTTATTATTAATCAGCATTTTTGACATTTACTTTCTAGGATCTAGACAGAAGTCTAATACTGAGTATACGAGGATACCTTAGCACGCACGGCACCGATCTATACCACTACCAATGCACGGACATAATTCAAAGTATACTACAATACGAGTCTACTGGTATACTCTTCGCGAAGGCGTCGGAAATAGCTCAGAGTAACATCGAGAAGAATGAGCTTTACTTCGACTTTTTGTGAGTATTTTATTTGGTTATACTACAGAAGCCTTTTGCCTTATAGTTGAGAGAATTATATTTGGTTATTGTGGCAGCATTTTGTTCTAGAGATTGAATTATTTTTAATCAATATTTATGGATGGGGAATGCCTTTGGGCATCCCCGGTTGTTTGGAGAAACAACCAGAGTATGTGAGACTCAACCCCGGCGCAATCACCCTATAACGGGGATCAACTTGTGCTGGGTAGTACGCCACTAAAGCCATCCACGTTCGGTAGTCGACAGCTTAGACTGAAGTTGCGGGACTTCCTTTCGTCATATCAAGATGTCTGCTTCTCCAGCCACGCCGATAGTTCGCGTTGGCGAACACGCCTCAGAGTAATTTTTTTAACCTGTCATTTTAGTTTACTGCTATTGTTAAGCAACGTGCAGATCGGCCCCTAGTTGGATAGGTGGCTTATAGTGGCATTTCTATCAGCGCTACAGTGCTTCGGAGAGCACGTTAAGCAGTCGGTCCCGGTTGTTTCAATCGTCAGACCATGTCGGAGGCCTTTATTAAGCCGGTGTAAAAACTTCGACACCAGGGTTCGCCACTAACCTACTCTAAATGAATTAATGATGAGTTGATTGTATTCATTCCGACAGGCACGAAGAGAACGTGGACGGTATACGACACTCCACCATCGACGTGAAGGATAAAATAACGACCATGTGCTTCCTGGTAGACTATGTACTCGTTGGCACCAACAACGGCACTATAAAGGTGAGCTATATAATTTTCAGCCTGACTTGTCCCACTGCAGGGCAAAGGCCTCCCTACCTTCTTTCCACCTTTCTCTATTGATTGCCAGACTGGGCCATTCCTTCAGAAGGTGTCGAGTTCGTCTCGCCATCGCCTCCTCGGTCTATCACGCCGTCGTTTTCGATCTTATGGGACCCACGGGTGGTGCTATGTAATAACTAAAAAAATAAATATAAATATTCTCCTCACTATGCTGATATCTTCAGTGAGACGAGAGGCCTTTGTCCAGTAGTAGGACATTACAGGCTAATACTTACTTTTTTACTTTTATGTAATAACTATGTAGTTCAAAATACGCTACACAGTTATCCTTTTGTCAGGTTTCAAAACAAGGAAAAGGTTTAAATTCAATGGAAAGTAAATTCATAATACTGTAATCCAGCAAATATATTAAGAGAACTAAAACGCGTTTTACTTTTCCAGTTCTTCCACATACCGACGAACAAGCTGACTAAAGAGTTGTGTGACGGCGAGTCCCCGCGAGTGCCCGTGAAGTGGGTGGGCGTGTCGCACGCGCGCGGCCCGCCGCTCGTCACCGCGCTCTACTACGACGGGGTCATACGCACGTGGCGGCTCGACGACCTGGACCAGGAGGAGGACGACGATGTTATAGAAGAAGGTAATATATATAGAAGTAGCTATCCCTCGCGGTTTTGCTCGCAGTTCTATTGGGAAGTTTGGCTGGTTGGAATGAGACCGAAAATCTACATACCATGAAAATCTGTTCATCTGTTTTTGTGTTGGAAATGGTGTTATTAACACCACCTCGGATTCTTACCCCATAAATTTACCAAAATTACCTTTCCATAGTTATTGATGGATAGTTCGTTTTATTATTCTCATTCAACCCTTCCTAGAACCCGAAGAATCGTACAACAACAATCTCCCGGGCAACACAATAATACTCCCAAAGCACGGTCACGTGATCACGTGCCGGTGGTCATCTAACGAAGACGTGCTCATCGCTCAGACCACCAAGAAGATCATAATGTACCGCCCCAGCGGGGAGGTAGCCGGAGAAATAGACAACTTCGAGAGGGACTGCGAGCTGTTGTGTTGTATGCCTTGTAGTAATGATAGGTAAGCTCTTGAAATAAATTATTCATCGGAAAATATTAACAAACAAGCAATGTACTCCGCTCTTATCTACGTTCTGTGCATTTCTGTTACGATTAAGGGTTGTAGGGATAAGGCGTTTATACAAACGTATAAAGATGTGAAGGAGCTTGCAGTGAATAGGAATAGATGGAGAAGTCTGCATCGGACTCACCGACAAGAGCCTTGCTCTTAAATTTATGATGATGAGTCTATACAAACAAAACATACAAAATGTGTGCCAATTAATATTAAAATACAAAACGTAGTTTATAGATGCCCATATGAAAGTGTGAAACGTCCATGAGGGCAGATTCGTACGGTTGTGTGTTAACTAAAAAACTGTCATGTTCGTCACAGTCGGCTAGAATACGTTGAACGAAATACTCGCTCGCTCATTGAAAACGTCACTTGCGTGTGAACTATTATAATATGTTGTCTGTTATATGTTGAGAATGTATAAGTTTTCTCACATCATTTGCTTACATTATTTTAATCTTATGTTGCGTATGTATATGTATAGGTATTTAGCGGTAGCGACAACTGGGAGCGGTAAAGGTGTAGAAGTAATAGATTTGAAGACTAAAGAGAGATTCCTGTCTGAAGAGCCCACCGACCAAACGGACATAGTGCTAGATATTATTACTGTACCTGGTGAGTGTATTAATAAGATGATATATGCGTATTATGAGTTATGAGTCTCGGTTTAACTTGCAAAGTAATGCTTTTAGAAAGATATTTGATCGTCATTAAAGTGTACTCATTAAATAATTGACTAAAAAATATTTTCTGTAGCGATAAAAAAATGCCCATGCCTAAAAATTAACCCTTATTGTAAGTTCTTAGGCAATATTAACCAATTTTTATATAGAGTAATTCGAATTAAAGTGTCATCAACATAAAAAAGATAAATTGTTACAAAAGATCAAACTGGATCTTAAAAATCCAAGTATCAGTTTCCAATATAATTATTTTACCTTAAAATGAAATAATAATAAGTTACGTTATTTTATTTACAGGTTCAAACAAAATAATAACGCTAAAAGACAAAGAGATCATGCAGTACGAGTTCAAAATCCACTCTGGATCCATAAACAAGTCTTGCACATGGAAAATTAAGACAGTTTTGAACAGTTTTGACATTAAAACTGACATGTGTTTCTTGTCTATAGCCGTCAATAAAATAGGCACTTTGTTGTTTGTGTCAACGGATGATTGTAGAGTACTTTGTATCGATTTGAAGACTAATAAATATGTTTTCGAACTAGATAATAGGAGGGGGTAAGTGTCATTTTGATATTTTGTTGACAAATGTATGAGTTTTGAAAAAAAAATCTTTAAAATTCTAATCAAATAAACATTTTACAGTAACGTAATAACAATGGCAGTTAGCGAGATATTCCTGTGGGACGAATTGGTTCCCGGATCGGATGTGTTGCTCACCGGAACTGATACGATGGAGAACTCTGCTAAAGTGTGGTTTTTAGATTCATCGTACGTCGCTCAAACTACCCAGAAGACGGGGTAAATATCATTATATGAACTCTTATTGACATATTAAATTGAAACTACGTTTACGGATACACTTCGCTTTTATTTTACATTTTTATATGACGTTTTGGCTCCTTTACTAGAACCGTGGTCACAAAAGGCTGACATAGTTAGCAGAGTGTATATCTATTTGTAATGAATGACTATCGGTGTTAAAAGCTTTTTCCATTTCATGTTGGTTATAAAATGTGTACTTTTCTAGAAGCATGGAGGTTTAGTCTCTACTCCGAATTTTGCCACTAAGCTTCGGATTTTAGAGTTACAGGAGAAAGTTGTTAAAACTTGAAAAATGAGTTCCTTAAAAAATAGGATTCATAGGGTGCATCCTCATACAAAATTTGAGGCTCTCAACATTTACAGTTTATGAGATTTCTGATGAGTGACTTCTCTATTTAATACGTGTATAAATCAGGCAAACTAACACAAACATTTTTCCACCAGCAAAATCCGCCTAACAACTAAATTCGACGTCAGTTTCCTGAGCACCACTTCGCCCACTACCCCCTCTACGTCCACGCCCAACAGTGGGACTGAAAGCCTCAGTTCCACTCCCAAAAGACATCAGTCTTTTGCCAACCATCGGGAAAACAAACCTTTGTTGAGAAATACTAGGAGTTTGGACAGACATTCCTTGAAGCCACTGAATTTGAAAGGAATTTGTAACAACAATGAAAATTGTCCGCATCCCCTATTGGTTGTTATTGATGATAAGAATAATATTCAGGTGAGATTTTTTGTAAATGTAATACACATTATATTTTATGATAATGATTATTATTGTATTATGTTATACATTTCTTTAATATAAAGTATCTAATATTACTATCATATACTAACATTTTGGCACTTTGAGATTTTAAATTCTAATTGAATGATGCCTAATTCATACTAAAGTTCTTATAAATATTGTTGCCAATGTGTTATACTTATTATTAATATAGTATCCCATTGAATTTGCAAATGTGTGTCTATCCTCATACTTCTTACACATACCGGCTTGAGTATAATTTCAATTCATAATTACAGGTAATGCGCGGCAAGAAAGTGTTAACAGAAATATCTGAAAACTCTGAAGACCCTATCACACACGTCAAAATAACTCCATGCAACCAACACATAATCTATGGTCTAAAATCAGGACTTATAAAACGATACACCCTCAGAACCAAAGACGTAATAACAATAATGGATCTCTATGGTCCAGCGCAGTATATGAACTTTGTAAACTCTAATTTGTTGATGGTTGCTGGTAAGAATAGAAGAATAATGGCGTATAAGTTATCTATGGATGGCGTTTGGAATACAGTTATGATGGAAAGGGGAAATACTTATCTTGGATCTCAGGAGATTTTAAATGATATACAGGGTGAGTGAGTATGTAATAAGTTATTTATATAAATAATTTTCATGTAAGTTATTGAAGATCGCTAGGCGTACGTAGGTTTGTTACTCTTTTACTAAAAAACTACTGGACGGATTTGGATAAAGCTTCACAGTAATATAGGTTTTACATCAGAAATATCAGCTAGTCATTTTCAATAAAAACATAGGATACATTTTTTCCCGAAATTCCCGTTGGAACTCGTCGTCGTACCATATATCGTTTACCTTTACTCACGACATTTAATTCTAGGTGTCAAAAAGAAGAACGGCCAATCAGACGCGGTATCAAACTCTGAAAGCGACGCGAGCCTCGAATCTAAAGACCGGATGTTCCCGAACAGTGATACAAAAAGTCTTTGCAAAGGCAGCGGTTTGATCGAATGCTTCTCCATACCGGAAATCGGTTTTATAACAGTGGAGTACAACGCTTCGATAAAACTATGGGACTTGGACTTGAAGTTGAAGTGTGTGTTGAATGCTAGGCAGTTGGATGTCATGATCAGTTCAGCGACTTTGAAGAAAGATGTATTAGTTATATGTGACCGGACTAATATGACTTTTCAGGTATGGATTGGCCTAGTTCTTTAATGAACATGACAATTTTATTAAGCTATTGCATAGCTTCTATCGCGGGCCTTGAGCGCGGGGACCGAATCCAGAAATTCCGTAACGAAAAAACCTCACGCAAAAAACCTAACGCTCCCCACTAACGCCATCTAGTGATAGAAAAAATAACTATGCAATAGCTTTACCGCGGCAGTCCCCGAGTGCCACGTCTTTTTTTGACTTTTATGACTTATCTGAATTTGTATTTTGAAAACTACCGTTGACAACACCATGTTTGTTTTCAAAGATGCCTAATGCAATGAGAATGATATAGCAGTAAACAAAATTGAACCTTCATTTTAGATTAGGGGTGTAGTCGATACTCAGTAGTGTCATAACATATGTCTGACACTACAAGACAGATAATAATGTGCGACACTGTTAAAAGAAAAAATAAACAAAATGCCCACACCACAAAAAAGCTACTGCTGGGCAAAGACCTCTCACCTCACTGAAGATATCAGCACAGTGACAAACCCGCGCCATCTTTGAAAAGTACGAAACATATAATTTATAAAACCTATTATTGTGTTATTACAGACATTCAACCTGAAAATCGAAGCATTAATAGAGTTGAGCATGATCCAGGAGTTCCAGCTGAACAATGAGATAACCTGCTGCGACCTCACCGCCGACGGGAACATACTTGCCATGGGGCTGGACTCGGGCCATGTCGTGGTGAGATTAACGAACATATTCAACTTTAATTATTACAGTACTCGACTTTGACTTGACTTGACTTTGACTTTGACTCGACTTTGACTCGACTTTGACTAGACTTTGACTCGACTTTGACTCTACTTTGACTCGACTTTGACTCGACTTTTACTCGACTTTGACTTGACTATGTATTTGACTTGAACTTGACTTTGACTTAACTATATTCAAGAGGAATGCATTATGATTTAGACTGCAATTCCCACGGGAAGGGGTACAACACGTGTAAAACCGCAGGCGCTATTAGTTTAATAGATACTAATCCGTTTTGTCGACAGATCTGGAACGTGCGCACGCAGCGTCAGATCAGCCTGCTGCGCCAGCACTCGTCGCGCGTGCAGAGCGCGTCGTTCTCCGCCGTGCCCGCGCGCCTCTACCGCTCGTCGGCGCACTACTCCTCCCCCTTCCTCCCCTCCAACACTGACGACGACTCGCAGCCGCCATTGGTGTTGGTCACCATGGCAACCGAGATCGTGTGGTGGAACATCACTTATGACATGAAAGTGAGGGCTAACGGGAAGATGGGCAGGTTTGTACTTATTTGGGTTAAAATGAAGACTTTTTACTCACTGTATTGGATAATTGTCTTCAGTAAGCTAAAAGGTACTACTTACTGTATATATTTACCGCCAAAATATACCGCTTCCTGTATATATTTTTGTACCCTTTACGATACACTAAAGGTGTAAGTTAGTGTAGGTTAGTGGCCAGCAATAAATTAATATAATTTTTGGATCAATCATTGATAAAGGGCCTGTGGCCAACACTAGCCACCGGTAATAAACTGTAATGATACGGGCTAATAGTATTTGCCTATAAAATTAAAGATTTTTTAAGATCTCCTTATGATCTCCTCATGAACAAAAACCTATCATGTTTTTTCCTTGCACTATTACCCTCGGTATCTTTGTTCAGGCAAGAGATGCTTGCAAAATGTATAAGTATAGACAATATATTTATATTATTTTAGGATATCTTATAAACATCCATTTTCAGACCCGGCCTCAAAGCGTTAACGCCTCTAGCGACAACTCCCATAGCCACTACTCCTCTAGAGAACAAATCGTTGTTGGCCCCAAATGATAATAACGCGAACAAAGCTTCAATAAACCATTTCTTTGCTGATGGAATGCTAAACCAGATGTGCTGGAAAGCTATTTGGAAGGGGAAAACGTAAGTAACAATTTTATAATTGACAAGTAGCTCTTCGCGATCTTACCATCGTTTTGCCTGTTCTCGCGGGAATTTTGGGATAAAATGTATCCCATGTGGTATTCTGATGTATAAACTATATTACTGTAAAGTTTCATTTAAATCCATTCAATAGTTTTTTCGTGAAAGAGTAACAAACATACATACAAAAATACATCCATCCTCACAAACTTTCGCATTAATAATATTAATAGGATTCATGTTTCTCATTTTAATTGGTGTCTATCTTTTTTCAGATACAAACAAGGCTCAAAACGCAAAGAAATCCTAGCTTGCATCAAACTGTCAGGTGTGACAGCCAAACGTCTGTGCCACGACGATCAATTCTCGTGTTTCGTAACCGTAGACAACTCGGGACATATCCACGTAATGAACGTTATGCACGCGCAGTGTACGTAGCATACGGTTCCATTATTAATTTTAGATAAATACCTTAATATAATTGAAAAGAAACATTCATACGAAGGTAGAATTTGTAATTTCATAATGCTAGTTTTAACTTTATACTGCTTCTTTGGTTGTTATTTTTATTAGGTAAGATCTGGAGGTGTTTAAAAATCTAGGTTCTGTACGAATAACACTACTAAGGCCGGTAATAAACTGAGACTTGTAAAATATTCATAACGAGTGATATTAGTGCAGTATACTTGAGTATAGATATACAAAATATTGGTCCCTAGAATTTAGACCTTAATAACATGGCTTTATAATTTTTATTTCAATGCAACTTCGTCAATTTGAGTACGTAAATAGTTTTATCAAAAGAAAAATAGGTTCTTAGTGTAATAATAGTTGAATTGAATGTTTCAATGCAATACTCAAACTAAGTTTTATACATACATACTTTCAATTTAAGTTCCTATTTTGTTGGTATTTTTTAACGAAATAACAAAAAAACCAATGGTGTTGTCTTCTTGGCATTTATTTAATAGGATTATTAATAGATGGTGTGTTCGTAATTCTAAGCACACACTTACCTTGTTACCTGTTTGATGGGTTTTCAAATATACTTAATACATCAATGTTTTTAACTAATCATAACAAACACTGCCCTGCGCATTTATTTACATATTTTATTAAACTTATCTCTCTTTAAAATACCTAAGTATGAATGTTTTAATAGACAATTAAAATTTTATACATAAAGTATCGCTATAGCCCCATTTATTTAACAAAAACTATTATGTAATAAGATCAATTTCGGATCCACCGATTGTTCAATTTATAGACTGAAATTGTGCACAAATTCATAGGAAATTAATCTTATTGTTTTTGGTTCTAAGTATTAATGTACGGCCTATAAGATCCTTTAAGATACAATGGGTCTATCTTATCCCACTGTTGGGCAAAAGGCGCTCGCCCACAGAAGATATCAGTACAGTGAGTAGTGCTTAGTATTGAATATAGATCGAATAGGAATAATTGTGTAACTTTTAATGAATATTATGAAATAATTGGCAAGGCCTTACTTATTACGAGGTCTCAACAGCCTTTACCTAAGAGTGAAGAAAAAAAATCTAAAGGAGAATATTTTAACATAGGCATAAAGCCCATGATCTCGAACAAAGTGAATGTTGCTAGATTTTATACATATTTTAATATAAAGCTTATTAAAAATTATGTAGGTAACACTCAAAAAATTGCCGCATTTTTTATGCAGAGTGTAACCGACATAAAACTCGAAAGAGAAAACAATAATGTGATATATTGTCATAAATAAATGTATTAATTAATGTTTTTTATAATGTGAACTGAATGAACAATTTTAGGTAATTTAGATTTTAAGATATATTTAAGATGCAATTTAGTCTGAAAGGAACAAACATCGAATATTGCTCATTTTTGGCATTAATTTTAATATTTTTTTACGCAAATGGCTTTTATTTAGATAAATTAGTTGAATTTACGTGTTTATAATAATTATTTTCGGAGATTTTAGTTAAAGGACATAACACGCCATTTATTTACTTTGGTGCTGAAGACTTTTAATTATTATTGGAACCATTTTGGTTTTTCAATTATCCTGCATTTTTTATTATAGACTATTAGACTTAATCATTCCTTTGTGCTTTTACAATGTCGGAACATAAAAGTATACGGTCTTTAAAACCTTACTGCAAGCAATTTTTCCAAACTTATCGAAGCAATATTACGTTAAATTGTTAGAATTAATCTAAGATAATTGCAATGACATTGAACTGAAGTATTTCAACTGTTCTAATTGTTACTCTGTTGTTATTGTAATCTATACTAATATTATAAAGAGGTAAAATTTGTAAGTTTGTTTGTTTGTTTTCGAGCTCGGGAATTACCAGTCTGATTTGAATAATTATTTTTGTATTAGATAGTCACATTCAACGGGAAGGTTATAGGCTATTTTTCGTCCCGAAATTCCCATGGGAACGGGCACAATGCGGGTAAAACCGCGGGGCGATGCTAGTTAGTTCTAAAATTGGTCCAACGAAATCGGCTGTCCCAATTAATTAAGTTTGGTCAATGTAAATAGTAGTTTTAAGTTAGTTTTATTATACGTAATATTTTTTTATAATGTATATATATTATTATGGTGCTACTTATAGTTATATTTGTTCCTTACTAACATGTTTTTGTTAAGCAAAAGTATTGAATGGTGAAAGCATTCAGTATTGGCTGCTACCATTCTTAAAGCTCCTGAGTGCATTAAGCATGTGTACCTACTATTATAATATACTAGCTCAAGAATTCATCGTGTGTTGACAAACTTGTCTAGTGAAATCATTGGTAACTTAACGGCTAATAATATGTAGAGAATTCCTTAATGAAATATAGGCCTCATCTCATTATACCACAAGTAAATTCTTGAGAATGGACCCTTCAATTTTTTTTTGTAAATTTGCAGAATTAGGTCTAAACAAGACAGCCTAAATGGACTGATAAATAAAAACATTGTGAAATAAGGAATAAAGAATACCCAATGTAGTTTATTGTACCAAAAATATCATCTATTCAGCTATCAAATTCAATTGACATCCAATGAAAATCGTTTTATAAAATATATCTATTTTTGGTCCAATAACTAATAATTATTCAATTGTTAATTAATATTGTTCGAAATTTTTGTCAACTTCAATGCAATCAGTAGATTTTTATTAATTGAACAAACTAAGATAATATTTTGTAGTATGAAATCGTAATGACATTATTGTGTATTAATTTTGTTTATTTTATTATATTGGAGGACCAAGACAATGTGAAATAGGGAAAGAAAATAATTATCGAATAATTAATCGATTTTGTTATTTTTAATATATAATTCGTTCCTATATCATTTTGTAAATAGCGCGCATAAAATTGTCACAAAGTTACAACTTGGGTGTTGATGTACCGTGCTATTCCTTAGATTTAATTATTGAAATACTATTTTTTTTTTAATATTTTAAATAGTGGAATGGAAGCATATGATTTTTTGTTTTTATTAAAATATTACCATGTTTTCGTATGTATGTAATAAAGTCTATATTTTTTATTATGTACTATTTTTAACCTCTCAATAAATTCTTAAACTTGTTTGCGTTTTTTTTTTACGAACAGCACACTCTTCGTTATTCAGGTTACATGGTTCTGGTTCGTAATCTGTGATACAATGTTTGTATTGGTGGTGTGTTAAAAATAATGTTAATAATATTTGTGTAAAAGGGGACACAGGTAAAGCACTGCGAAAAGCCGTTGGGTGATATAAGTTTGACATCGATGCTGTGTGTAGTATGTGTGTCTGCTGTGGCATGGTATGGTACCTACAGAAGAGCGAAGTACTGCACTGTTCTATTTCGTGGTAGCACCGTGGTAGCTCAAAGGAATGGACCGGTTTTTTTCATTTGAAAGTCAGTTTCTTTGCGGTGGTTCTTATTCTTAGCTATGTAGTGTTAAAATAGGTCCAGCCGTATTTGAATAGGGGATATTTTTAAAATTCTACTTGTTCAACCATAACAACGTGGATTAAATAAAACTAAAGGTACTGCCAGACGTGCTCATTACTAGCACATAAGCATGCTTTTATTGAGCAAGTGCTCATTAGTAGCACGTGTGTAATGTAATGAGCATGCTTATTTAGAGCATGCTCAAAAATCAAAGAACGTTTGATTTTCGAGCATGCTACCTGAGGCGCGGGTAGGGGGGGGGGCGTTATCCGAGCACGTCTGAATATGTTTGATGCAATTAATTGTCGTAATTAATTAAAACAAGCATGCTTATTTCTGGCAAATGTGAACAGTTTGCAGAGCATGCTAATTTTAAGCAAGCTTATTAGCATGCTTTTTTTGAGCACGTCTGTCAGTACCTTAACGCGAGTGGGTAGAAGGCCTAAAACCAAAGACAACAAACTCGATGTTGTTATAAATGTCATTCGGTTGTCAAATCTGCTGTCATTGTCAATTCAATTTCATTCAAATGTGATTCAAATCGTAACGGCTTTTTGGTGTGTTTTTGGTCATCGCAGTTGTGCATCGAATTTATTTTAATCTTTTGAATTTTTAAGATTTTAATTGTAATTTCGATTGCTCATAATTAGTGTCAACCTTATAAATGTATTTCATTTAGGTATTTCTAGAAATACATGGTCTGAGAAGTTTAGTATTTTTATTGGTAGTTTAAAAAATACGCTTCAATTTGGCGTGGTTTACGTAAATAATGGCACAATTCAACTACTTGAATGAAATAAATAGTTTGGCCACAATGGATGGTCCTTTGTCCAGAGGACCTTTTCAGCGGTTGTCGAAAAGAAGCAACAACGAGAACGTACACCCCTCACTAAGTGCTTCCTTCAAGAATCATTCCAACATAAACGTTAGCTCCTGCAATCAGTCGATGCAGAAACTGTCCATTTCTGCGAATCAAAGCTGTAATAATAGTGTACTATCCAGTAATAAAACTCCGACCAGAAATGACAAGAAGGGGAAGAAAACTCCATCCAAGAATAAATCGCCAGGTATTCAAAACATATTCCATTTTGTAAGAGTCCAAACATGTTACTACTATATTCAAATTAAACAACGATTAATTTGACTTTGTTAAATATCTTCAGGTCGTTCCACCACACCTACTCCCAACAAGGCTTCCAAGACGCCCAACAAAGCTGACCGTTTCATTCCTTCAAGAAGCAATTCTAACTATGACTTGTGTCATTACATGGTGAGTCTAAAAATGTTTTGCGGAAATATTATTAACTCAACATATCAATATGAATAAAGAAGTTGCTTTTTTATTTACAATATAAGGTACACACTTTGTTGAGCTCAGGCTCAGTAACACTGATTGAAATAGTAAGAAAATATATTTTATTTTGTAATTACCTATTAACCATTAAACCATTTATTTCCACATAAAAAATATACAATTAACTAAAATAAAACTAGAGAACAAAACAGTTTACTAAGCATAGGAGCAGACTCAGTGTCTTCTGAGCTGCTGATGCTATACAGCACATTAATTCAATTATACCTATTATCATTAAAAGTATTAAAAAAAACCATAAACATCAAACACTATTAAACTGAAAATTAACATAAATTTTTTAATCATTCATCAGATGAACCGTGAAGAAGATAAGAGTGAAGAAGGTGCTCCTCAAACAGCCGGTGGAGATGCCATCAGCCGAGCGTTGACCGAAACGGAGCCAGGAAGGTTGCTACAGTACACTTGCAAGGCCCCAGCCGCTCCCGAGGGCTACCAGAATAGACTGAGGGTTGTTTATTCACAGGTAAGTGAAAAGTAATTGGAACATTGTTAATGCACTGTCTTATTGTTATGTTTCTTTAAGAAAAAGGTTCCACTGGTGAATGATCTAGCGGAGGCTAAGGGGCCAATGATCCCACTAAAATTATCAGGGTCCTCTATGACAAGATGTTTCCCTCAATAAAACCTAATCTTCTTAGGGTCAAGTTAAAAATGAAATGTTGGATGAGTCTATAGTCTTATTAAATTAATTCTAGAATGCACCACATAATTTCTTTTTTTGAATGTCAACTGATTTTTTTACTTCTTGGACCAATTTATCAATCCAAACACCTTATTGTGACTGTTCAATTGATTTCCATGAATGACATAGAATTAATCTTAATTGCAGGCCAAAGTACCATCAACTGTGAAGAACACATCCAGATACATTCCTCAAGCTCCAGACAGGATTTTAGATGCTCCCGACATTCTGGATGACTATTGTAAGTTTTAAAAACCCACCCTAATTTGTAAAATAATTATTGGCTTAAAATGACTAGTATAAGTTGTTGAATATCTAATTGAAATCTAAGAAGTTAATGAGTAAGAAGAAAAAGTCTCCATATGCACATAGATGGTCCTAAATTAGTGTTTAAAAAAGGCCTTTGTTTCTGATATGTATTTACACTTAATAGATTTAAGTTTCATTCCCATTCCCAGATCTTAACCTCGTTGACTGGAGTTCATCGAACATCCTAGCCGTAGCCCTAGGCAACTCTGTATACCTTTGGAACGCCGGAACAGGTCAAATAGAACTGCTGCTCTCATTAGAAGGATCTGAAACTGTTTGCTCTGTGAATTGGGTACAACATGGAACCCATCTTGCAGTGGGAACCTCATCGGCGACAGTGGAGTTGTGGGACTGTGAACGGATTAAGAGAATGAGGGTAAATGATCATGATTAACTTAATAGAATTGGTATTATTTTTTATTTTTATTTTATTTTATTTATTTATGGATTATCAACAGAGTTACAAGATACAAGCAGGTTAATTATAGTTACAGCATTGAGTTACAGGTAACTCTACTTAAAGATAATCACATCATGCACTATGGTTATACTAAAGCACTACTTACTAAATAAATACATAATATAAATACATATTATTCAACAAAACACACGCCTGAATTTAATTGGATCTGAGAACCGCAAGAATCTTGGCCTTAAAGGAGAATAATTTATCATGGAAAATGTCTATTGCCGTGTTTTTCCGTGTCGATTCATTGTAAAGCCGAGTTAACCTTGGAATTAGTGAGTGGTAGCCCAAGTTCGTTCTGCAAACACGGTGAGCGAGTAAATCAACTTGATGGCGAGGTATGGTCCTTGGGACTTTGATTGAAAATTTACTGAGAAGCTCAGGATTAATAAGTTTGCTGTTGAAAAGTTTGTATAAAAAAATCATATCACATAATTTCCGTCTAGTTGCTAATGAGTCTAAACCGAATTTATCTAAGCGCACAGTGTATGGGGCATATTTTTTGAGTATATTATATGAGTAGTGTTGTGTGTAGCGTCTCTGGATACTTTCGATGCGGTCCTTGTGCACTTGGTAATAGGGAGTCCAGACTGTGGAGCAGTATTCAAGCTTACTACGAACGAGAGTGATGTACAAGAGATTTCTAGTATGCGCTCTTTTAAAGACTTTGGCGTTTCTAAAAACAAATCCCAACATTGTACGGGCCGATTTACATATATTGTCTATGTGAGTCTTAAATTGTAGCTTTGTGTCAAAAGTAACACCAAGATCACGGACAGTTTCTACGTTGGTTAGTGGGACATCATTAATCTTATATATACTTTTTACCACATCCCTATTACGTGAGAAATGAATGTAGGAGCATTTATCCGGATTCAAGGTCATTTTATTGCGTACACACCAATCGTTTAAGCGGTCCAAATCCTGCTGTAATTTCTGAGAGTCACTTTCTGAATTAATTGGAAGCGCAATTTTAACATCGTCAGCAAAAATGAAAATCATGGCAAAGAGAAAGACTTTCATGATATCGTTCAGGAAGATATTGAAGAGAAGTGGCCCTAGTATTGATCCTTGAGGTACACCGGAAAGTGCAATGTAGCAATATGATACACATCCCTTAATCGCGACATACAGTTTTCTACCTACAATATAGGATCGCAGCCAGAGCAAAATGGGACCACCGAAACCGAACAAAATTAGTTTATATATCAATATGTCATGGCTTACTCTATCGAACGCCTTTGATAAATCCGTATAGATAACGTCCACCTGACCACGATTATCTAGCGAGTTTGATATAAAGCTAACGAAACTTGATAAATTAGTGGCGGTAGATCGACACGGTAGGAATCCATGCTGAGACTCTGCAAACATATTGTAAACGTGATTGAGAAGTATCGGTTGAAGCAGACTTTCAAAAACTTTGGCAAAGACAGACAAGATCGATATAGGACGATAATTTTGCACGTTTTCCCTATCACCGTTCTTAAAAATTGGAACAATTTTAGCTAGTTTCCATTGCTCGGGGAAAATACCTGAGTTTAATGATGCATTGTAAATACTATGAAGACCGGTAGCTAGGGAGTCTGCGCATTTCATAATAAAGTATGGTGGGATTTTATCTGGACCTGCCCCCTTTGAAATATCAAGTCTTTTTAGCTTAATAATGATGTCTTTTTTTTCGATATTAACATTAGTGAACGTGCTATGGCTCTGTGATGTTAGAGCTTCGTAATGTGATGCGTCTACTTGTGAGTTGTCGTAAGATTTAGAAAAAAAATCAGCAAAAAGATTACAGATGTTGTCGCCGCCGGTTTCTGAGCGGTTGCCAAGATTCATTTTAGAGGGATACGTGTTTGAAGATTGTTTTAAATGTTTTAGATGAGTCCAAAAGTATCTGGGATTTTTACTAATGCTGTCTTCAACTCTGTCTATATAAAAATCGTAACACTCTTTTATGTATTTGTCGCAACTCACTCTAAGTGATTCGAATTTGACTTTGTCAAGTGGATTATTGTAGATTTTAATTCTTTTTCTGAGGTTGTTTTTCTTATTCAGCGACCTAATTAACTTTTTACTGAACCAAACTGGAATATTGTTGCCTTTGGGAATTTTCTTAGGTACAATTTTATGTATTACACGATCTAATTCTTGGTAAAACACATTCAGCATATGATTGACATCGCCACAACTAACAAGTTTGTCCGCCCACGGTATAGAGTCAAGTTCGATGTTTATTTTGTTAAAGTCGGCTTTGTAGAAGCAAAAGTTAGCGGTTCCCTTATCCAATAAATCTTTACAATTAATTTTGAAATCGATAGCTATACTAAGAGGGGGATGGTGTTGATCAACAGCGCAAAGTGGATTGTGATTTTCTGTTACACTGAGAATGTTAACGGTACTCAAAACAAGATCTAATATTCGTCCATTGGTATTGTGTGTGTGATTATATTGTTGTAACCTATTTTCGTGTAAAAAGTCAATAAGCATAGAGTCCATTACTTTATCGCTACTTGGATTTAAGTATCGATCGTCCGTAGCTATCCATTTAATATTACCTAGGTTAAAGTCACCAAAGATCAGTGTGTTATGATTTTTATTAATAATTTCATTAGCACTAGATAAGAATAATTGTAGTCGTTCTTTATTCATTGGTGGTGCTAATAGACCACGCAAATGGCTATAGAACAAGGTTTACCAAAAGACTCACAATCGATTGTTATCCATAGGTCCTCACAATCACTTTCCCAAGATGACATTCTACAGGACGTTATAGTATTTTTAACAGCTATGACTACACCACCCCCATTTTTAACAGTTCTGTCTCTCCTGTAAACATTATATCTTGCGTCAAACAATTCATTGTCGTATACACTATTATTGAGCCAAGTTTCTGTAAGTAGTATTAAGTCAAAATTATGGTTCAAAAGATTAAGCTTGAAGTCTTGCGTTTTACTACGAAGACCTCTAACATTTTGATAATACAGTTCGAGTTTATCCAAATTAATAAATTAGCAGATAAGGAAACTAAGTATTGTCTTTAAGGCCATTAAGTTACGATAACAATTTCAGCTGGTCTAGGTCACTGATTACTACGGGGCTGGAGTCATCAGACTTCTTCATGAATACGCGCCCATTCCTGATCCAAACGTATTTATAGCTGAGGTTCTTTGCTGTAGCTCTGGCCGCAGCATGAAGTTTTTTAGCCTCTGACGTAAGATGCTCTACTACGTATATGGGCATTTTATCACCTCCGATTCCTGCGTGGCTGGTGTTCAACTTATCATTTGGGTTGGTCTTGTTATGCTTGATTACTCCAGCTAAGAAGGTGTCTCGGGTTCTTGGACTTGAGAATTTAACGATGATGGATCTAGGTCGATTGCTGTCTTTATTCATCTTGGCTATTCTAGTGCACTTATGTATGTCACTGTCTTGAATGCTACTGCCCGTGGCTTTGCCTATCTGCGCAACCATTGTTGGTAAGTTTTCGGCCCTGTGTTCTGGAATGCATTGGAACTCTAGATTAGTAGATCTCGCATGCTGCTCTATGACGTTCAAGCGTTTGTTGAGATCCTTTACATTGAGTTTGAGGGAGTCATTGTCGTGTACGAGATCGCTAATTATATTGTTTTTTAGTTGTAGCTCCTTTAGTAAATCTGTGTATTGTTCATGAACAAAGTTAATAGAATGTTTTAATTCATTCAACTCGCTCATTAATTCCTTATTCTTATTGGTTATAATGTTAGTTATCTTGTCTTCGAGTTTGGATAATAAACTCAGTGAAGACTCTTCTATTAGGTCTTTGACACTTTCGGTAGTGATGTATTGTCCAGGAGGCTGTTTGACTGGACTGCGTCTCTCCTCGTTCGACGGTAGTCCGCGGACGGGCGTATTAGTGTTGTCGCCCTTTGGTTGCTTAGAGCGGCACGTAGGACACAGCCAGGTTTTTTTGTAGTCTTCCGTAATGTCATAAAACTTTCGCCCACTCGTGTTAATGCAAGCGAAGTGATATGGCAAAGAGCACGATGAACACATTAATGTTTCTGCCGATGTAATATCACTCGCGCACCCTGTGCATTTACGAGGCTTGCTGGCTTGCTTTCTAGTTGTAGGTTTCATACTCATTTTGATAGTTTAATAAGACCTCGAAAACTCCTTGCGTTTAAAGTTGTATAGGCGCACCGGTGTGATTTGCTCCTATATGTAGTAGGCGTTATACAAATGCACGCTTTGCCGATGCAGTGCGTGACGTAATCGGGGCGACTGCGAGTTGGGGTAGGTCACGGTCTTAATTTATATCAAAGATACTTATCGACTTTACTCAGCAGCCACTTGATGGATTGACACGATTCGAACACTCACACTTAGGTAAAATTGTATTTTATACGCCACTACAAAAATATATTCAGGTTAGGCTGTTTTACTACACTTTTTTAAATAAACTTGTACACGTATGTTACACGTAGTGCTTATAGTATGAGAAACGACGGTAGATGATTGATTATAATAATATAGTAACATTTGTTTCATTGGTATTATAGCTGTTGGAAGGGTTGACTGAGTAATTTAGCAATTTCTTGATTAAAAGCTAATTCAAAAGTATTCTACACTATATTCGACAAATTCTCACACAGCACTTTGTTGGGACGTCGCATTGCATCAGATATGCTTCATGCAGTAACCTTGTAAAATGTTCAGTGAATTATGTTATTTCATCAATTATATTTAGCCTTGTGTGTCCCACTGCCGGGCAAAGGCATCTCCACTCCCTTTCCACACCTCTATATTAAGTGCGAGACAGGGCCAGTCTTTCCGAAGGAGTCTAGCTCATCGTACCATCGCCGGGCTTGGTCTGCCGCGCTGTCGCTGGGCATTGGGGGTAATCCATTCAGATGTCGTTTTGGCCCAGAGATCATCGTGCATACGACAGATTCAATACCGTTTCTTATATATAAAAAGCTTTGACATAGTAGAGTTTAAAGGTACTTGGACAAGTCCTTAAAAAAACGTGTAATGAATATCACTCCCCCTTTCTCAGGTGATGGACGGGCACACGGGGCGTGTGGGCTCGCTGGCGTGGAACCTGCACATCGTGTCGAGCGGCGCGCGCGACGGGAACATCGTGCACCACGACGTGCGGCAGAGGGAACACGCCGTCGCCTCCGTCAGCGCGCATTCACAGGAGGTATGAGATAGTGTCCTACCATATGTAATGGACGGCACGCCGGGCGTGACTACAAGATAGTATTTACCGTAACGTTAGGCCCAGGAAATGCTTAAAAATAAAAAAAAAACAATGTGTATTATATCTCAATTCGCCTTCCAAATTGTTAACGAAATGATATTTAGAATATTTATTTTTTTTACTTAAAATTATTGTCTCAAGAATCACTATTATTTAGTCTTAACATCTAAATGCTGATGAAAATGTATCTAATAAGGTGTTTTCTAAATTCGGTTTTTATTTCCAGATCTGTGGCCTCAAATGGTCACCTGACGGCAGATACCTAGCTTCTGGTGGTAACGACAACCTACTGAACATATGGCCCGTGGCATTAGGACAGCACTATTCACAGCCCCAATATGTTTACTCCTTCAAGTAAGTTTTATTTTAAAAGCTCATCCATAAACTCCACAAGAAAAAACTTTAAGTAAGTTCCTTGAACAGTCTATGGTGCTAAAATTCAAAGACCTAATACATCCTGTTGGGATAACACCTTGACACTTCAATCCTCAGTGTACTGTTATATTTAGTGAGCGAAAAGCCTACAGAGATTTAACAAGCCTGTAATGATGTCCCTACTTGGGAAAGTGTCTCATCTCACTGAAGATATCAGTACAGTGAGGAGGATTAGGCGTAATCACCATTCTTGCCAAATACGGGTTGGTAATCTCAAACCCGAGCCATCTTTGAAAAGTAGGAAACATGTTTTTGCTCAACCCGGGAATTGAACCCGGGACCTCAGTCTTGGCAGGCGAGTGCACATACCACTAGACCGCCAAGGCGTTACACAAGTATGTCTTGTCTTTGTGTATATTGTACCTAATATCACTTGTACAGTCAACACCTAGCCGCCGTGAAAGGGTTAGCCTGGTGCCCGTGGAGCGCGGGCATCCTGGCGTCGGGCGGCGGCACGGCCGACCGCACCATACGGATATGGAACGTCAACACCGGCGCCAACCTCAACACCGTCGATACTAAGTCTCAGGTATACTGTCTTATATACTACTAGTATCATGCCGGGGATATACCCGCGTTGTGCCGTTCCCCTTGTAATTTTGGAATGGAAAAATTCCCTAAACTTCGTCTCATCATTATTTCGAGTGGATGGTCAACCTGAATAATCCTGGTGTCAGAGTTATTGAGCCGCCAAAGGCGTCTGACATGGCTCATATAACGACTACTATCCGTAGAAAGTAGCCGGGACCGACGGCTTAACGTGCCCTCCGAAGCTAAACCATGCGGTATATTGGTAAACACTACATGAAAATATATTCAGCAGTGTTTGAGTTCAGCTCGAACATCACTGGGAATGACGCGATGGGGACTTTGTTTTTACTATGTAAAGAAAGAGGCTGCACAAAAATTTAAATAATTTAAGCTTCTAGGAACGTAATTTCGGTACTGTTTTATTGTATTGCACAGGTGTGCTCAATAGTGTGGAGCACGCACTACAAAGAGTTGATCTCGGGTCACGGGTACGCGAACAACCAGCTGATCATCTGGAAGTACCCGCTGCTGAGCCGCGTGGCCGAGCTCACGGGCCACATGGCGCGCGTGCTGCACCTGGCGCTGTCGCCCGACGGCACCACGGTCCTGTCTGCTGGCGCTGATGAAACACTGCGGTAATTAAAAGTTCTTATTTTGATAAGCAATGCTCCGTTTTTACCGAGCTATGCCTGTACTCGAAAGAATGTTTTAATAAAACTATTAAACAGACCATATCGGAGGCCTTTAGGCGGTCTAAAAACTCGGACCAGGGTTGACCACTGACCTACTGGAACTTACTTTTTTCTTCTAATTGTTTGGTCTAATTAACAGTTTGTGAATTTGTCCTCGTATATTTATACTAGCAGCGCCCCGCGGTTTTACCCGCGTTGTGCCCGTTCCCGTGGGAATTTCGGGATAAAATGTAGCCTATAGCCTTCCTCGATAAATAGACTATCTAACAGTGAAAGAATTATTCAAATCGGTTCAGTAGTTTCTGAGATTAGCGCGTTTAAACAAACAAACAAACAAAACAAACAAACTCTTCAGCTTTATAATATTAGTATAGATTTATTTATTGTTTTAATTTTTAACACGCTTTTATTAGCTTGGCCTGTATGTATGTATGTATGTACGTATGTAATGAAATCTTTGAACATAATTTTCACCAACTTCCAGAATTCTGATTAATTTGAAACTTTGCATACGTATCAAGGACCGATGACAATGCAATAATTTAATAACAGTTTCCCATTATTAACACGCTTTTATTAGCTTGGCCTGTATGTACGTACGTACGTACGAACGTATGTAATGGAATCTTTGAACATCATTTTCACCAACTTCCAGAAGTCTGATTAATTTGAAACTTTGCATACGTATCAAGGACCGATGACAATGCAATAATTTAATAACAGTTTCCCATTATCCTTAATGGATTTGCCAAATTTACTAAAAAAATATTACTTCATATAAAAGACATCAACGGGCGCTCGCTGTGGGACGGAACGGGAGTTCTGTTTTATTTTACTAAATGGTACTAGACACTAACAGCGTCCCGTGATGGGCCCGTTCCCGTGGGAATTACGGGATGAAAAGTTGCATATAAATGTTATATGGATTTGCCAGATTTACTAAAAAATAAAAAATAAAATTATAGTTTAAAAAAAACTAAAAAACACGCTTTTATTGCAAATTGAACTAAAAACTAGAAAATAATTTTTCACCTCAAATCAAAATTATAATAAAATTTAAGTTATTAACACAATGATTCAATTCAGAGTAAAAAAGCGTGGGGTGCATTTTACTGTAGTTCATAACTATCCTCTCATAGATACCAATGATGATTGTAATATTTAAAAAAAATATTAAGCACCCCACGCTTTTTACTCTGAATTGAATCATTGTGTTAATAACTTAAATTTTATTATAATTTTGATTTGAGGTGAAAAATTATTTTCTAGTTTTTAGTTCAATTTGCAATAAAAGCGTGTTTTTTAGTTTTTTTTTTATCCTTTGTTCTAAGGCTGTGGAAATGCTTCATGTTGGACCCCACAAAGAAGAAAGAATCCACCGACTCGAAAGCAGCTAAATCATTACTCAACATGAACTCCTTAATCAGATAACTTTACTATTCACGCTTTGACTGATTTTTATGTGATCTTAATATAATTGAAAAATATTTGTTTAAACAACTGAACATTCTTTGTTCAAAGTAGGTTAATATTATTATTTTCCATTTATTTTATGTATTATTAATTTGTGATATTTGCTTTGTTCACATTATGAATCCTTTTGTCTTTGGAATGTGATTGAACAAATAAATAGGTGTTTTGTTAAAATGACTACGGATTTATGAATGTGTGTATTTTTAACATCTTTACGGTTTTGGACTTGCAGAGAAGTTGAGGTCGTAGAATGTTTGTACTGTTTTGTGTAATCTTTGACTTTAAAATCCTTTTAACTAGACTTAGCTAGTTTATTAAAGTGTTCTTATGTGTTGTTTCATTTCATCTATTCTCTTAAACAAACTTTCCTTTACAAAATCATTTCATTACCTCGGCTTCCTTGTTTTAAGAACTTTCTAAAATTAATGAATTTGTTTTATTTGTAATGTTTTAAGTGACTATTAATATTTTTTGTAATTTTACAATTAAGTAAATAAACGATTAAAAAATAAAGAGCTTGTTTAAATCAAACAACTTGATAAAATACATAAAAAATGTTTATTACATTTAGTTAACATTGCAACATGTGGAATGTGAGGTAAACGAACAAGATAGAATATGTAATTTATAAAATAAAATGTGATGCTTCAGATCCGAATGTAAGTGGAAGTTGCTTATTGACTAGAACTAAGTTAAGATAACACGAAGAACACAATTTTCACAAAACGTGCAAAATTTAAATGCACATAAGGAACTAGAAAAGCGGTTAGTTGTTAGATTATTATTATTCCTAGCTATTGTCTTTTGACAACCCTATATATTTTACTGACTGTTTCCTGATGATCATACTTATTGGTCATATCATATTACTATGAACATGAGGGGAAAACAAATGACAACAGCCCAAGATAGTAAATATTATGAGAAATATAGACTATAATTATTTTGTTTTTTAACTTATAATTACAGTATCTCAAAAAATAGGTTTCGCGTAAATATAATGAAATTTTCGGATACAAGGATACATCCCCTTAATATTCTGTGATATAATTTCTGTGACATATTTCTATGACATTAACTACTAATCTTATCACTCAAGGTAACTTTGGTTAGCCAAATTCGAAACTATAAGGAATTGTTGTTTTTGTTCTTGGTTTTGATAAAATAATCCCAACCCCATGCTGATATTGATATGAAAAATTAGTATGGCCACCAGAAAACAGCGGTTTCAGTTACAGTCCTACCATTGTACTTCATACATAACTATTGTAAGTCCAGCTAAGTATCACTAAAACCGATATTTCGTTATTTAATTTCTAATCACATACAATTTTGTAAAAATTATAACATTAAAATTAATCAAATCTTTTCATAATTTCGAACTTCTAACTATTCAAACGTGAACACATACTATTGTTATTTACCACAGTATACTTATAATTATAATAACGCCGTAACATTTACTCAAAGACCTAATTTCATAACACATTCTTTCTAAGCTCTGAGTTTATTAATTATTCGATTTAAAATGTATAATCATTAATTACGTGTAATATTATGTATATTTTTTTGTATAACTAACTAAGCTAAATGGCTCAAATTATTGTGCTTACACAAAACAAACAAAAATTTTATAAAAATAGTGGATAAACTGAGATTCCCTTAAAAATTATACTCTTATTTAATTAATTAAGTACAAAATACTCGATAAAATCAACTTCACTAATAAAATAACATTACAGTACATTTTCACTAACATTTAAAAATTAAGTACTAAAATAAATCAGTATTGCTCCGTTATTTGTATAATCGTACGCGAATAACGTACGCACATGCATGTTAATATCGTGTGTGTGATGTTTTTGTTAATACTAGAGGGGGCCTTAATGCTTAAACAACACCTAATATTTGGCCATGAGATTAATGTGTCAGACAAATTGAATTCGTGATGTATTCGTTATATCACAGAGGCAAGGCTGCGAGCGTGCGGGCTGGTGGGGCGGCCATTTTGAATATCGTCCGTATCCAACATGGCGGACATCGCTACAGTATTAGAAATAGGTTCCGCATCGCGCACCAAATATTCATGACTCGTCGTCAATGCATTATTATACTTGAAACTCCTTCGTAAACTAGACCTTATGCTTTTGACTGAATCGCTTTTGCGGACGAACGATCTTCGTAAGTAATCTCTTGTTAATGATAGTGATGTTCTTGATGTTGATGATCTTGGTCTGACGCTGGTTCGAGAGTCCGTTTCGTCGGTGATCGTTATAGAGGGCGTTGTAAATACGCCACTATAATCGGGTGGTTGTGATTCGGATGGTAAGTCTCGGTCGATGGTCTCGCTGAGTGTGATGGGTAGTTGGGATGTATCGTCATGGTTCTGTAGGTCGGAACGGGCTGATGTTATTCTGAAAGGAAGAAGAGAAATATTAAATGTATTTTATTATTTTTAAAAAAGCTTAATAAATCTTTCTATTGATGAATTTTAATGGCGATTTATGGTTTGCTATGGTCCCACTGATGGTTGAGCTTTATTTAACCTAATTTATACTCTGGTTTTCGGCTTCCTTTCATTACTCTATGTTCAATATACAAACACCTTTTGTTTTACTTGTCTGTTTTTATGAATACAAATCCTTACCTCCTCAGCGTCCTGAAGCTCCTCCGGATGGAGTGCAGCAGGCGCGCGCCCGTGGCGGTGGAGTATGAAGGCGGGGGAGTGTACTTGGGCGGCGGGTCGGGCGGCGGCGCGGCGCGCGGCGCCGCCGGCTCCAGGCGCGGCCGGTACAGGTTTTGAATGCGCTGGGAATACACAAAAAATCAATCAAATGTTTCTACAGAAATCTGGATTTTAAAAAAAATTATATACTGGCAACTTTTGAATTACATTGTAGAAATCGACCCATGTAAGTAACCTATTTCGGTATGACTATTCATACGGATCCATCAATATAATGTGTAAGGTAAAAGGTTTTGAATGCGCTGTCAATACTTTAAAAATACAATCAAATTGTTTCTACAGTAATCTGAATTGAGAATAATAAAGTAAAGACTGGTGTCTTCCGAATTGCACGGTAAAAATCGACCCATGTAAGCTCCCTATTAAGTTATTAGCTCAATGATAGCGACTACGATCTTTGCCTTGCTTCGATAAGCGATTCTTCATACAAAGAGTCGGTTATAGTAAGGTTAAGTTGTCAATATCAGAATGTTCAAATTCTGTATTAAAACGAATAGGTCAGATTACATACATCATATTCCTCGGACATACTTACCAATTCCTCAATACAATCGTTGGAGACATAATCCTTGCAGCATAGACAAACAATTCAATTATGAATAGTACACATTAATGTAGGTTAGACAATACATCTTCATTAATCATCCATAGAGTTTATAAGTGCAACTCAACTAACCAAACACAATGCATTGCGAATAGATTTTGACAATTCCTATGCATTGTCATTGGTCTAATAAGCTTCGCTCGCATTCTAACGCATTCTTATTTTAACTATTAGATAGTCTGAATCAATAAACCATTACACACTTTTAGTTTCCAATAAACTTCTAGTCCAATCACATCACGTTAAAGTGACTCTTTAATAAACGCGTATTAACGCGAACATTTTAGCTGTCAAATGGTTTGTCACTTTCTGAAATACGCAATTTTCCGAAGAGCAAAAGAGACAAAACACATTATAATATTGTAGTTACGCGATGTTTATTAATAAGGCGTATAAGTGTATTGCAAGAGACTAACCTCCAATATATCAGGCGGTCCTTTGCTCATATACCTCCACGTCTGTATGAACGCTGCGAGAGGAACTATGAGTAACGCACCCTGCTGCAGAGCCACGGCCACTTGGCGCGCCCATACTGGAAAGTACCTGGAAACATGAGTTTGATTTGGTTATTATTTGAAGACTCACCAGTCTTCTGTAACCACGTTTCCTGTAAAGGGGCGGAAACGTCAGATAAAAATGTAAAATAAAATGGAAGTGTATCCGTAAACGGTGTTTCAATTCAAAATGAGTGGTGTTCGCTTAAACTTCAGAGACCAGTTAGTTATTATTTGATTATTTCCCCACGGAGGACGACGTTAGTCTCGATTGAGGAAGCGTTGGCGAAACGATTTTGTGGTCTACGATCTTTTTCCTCATCGAGTGAATGGTCAAACTGACCAATCCTGGTGTCAGAGTTACGAAAGATACAGATTTTTGGCGATGTTTGAAAGACAGTTTTGTCCAGCAGTGGGACAGTATATGTTAGGTAAAAAAATGTTTACTAACATGCCACTTAGTAGTGTACAAACTGAGCATAAAAACGTAAAATATATACCAATTATATCGGACTTAGCTAGCATCCCATCATCTAATTTTTATCCCATAGTAAAGTCTTATAGGTCGTTACATAACTTTACTTAAAGATATGCTTATAATACGACTATTTTATGGCACATAGATAATCATATTTATTCTAATAAACAGCCTCCGTGGTCTAGTGGTTTGAGCGCTCGGCTCACGATCCGGAGGTTCCGGGTTCGATTCCCGGTGGGGATATCTCACAAAAATCACTTTGTGAGACTGTCCTCAGTTTGGTTAGGGCATTGCAGGCTGAATCACCTGATTGCCCGAAAAGTAAGATGATTCCGTGCTTCGGAGGGCACGTTAAGCCGTCGGCCCCGGTTACTTTCTACGGATAGTAGTCGTTACATGAGCCATGTCAGAGGCCTTTGGCGGCTCTATAACTCTGACACCAGGATTGGTCAAGTTGACCATCCACTCGATAAGAAGATTCTAATAAACATATCATATTCTAAGTGGAAAACACCAATTTTATAGTCAATCGATACAGAAACATGTTATGTTAATTCTGGTACAAACTGAATAATACATACAGGAAACCTTTAACATGATATAAATCTTGTCGTTTCAAAGAAATAAACATTCAATGTATTCAAATTCAATTGTGTGACGTCCTGACAGATCAAAGTTTACATCTGCGATTCCCTTTCTATAGAACTCAATACAAATACTGATTCATTATTGTAATTTTATTCTTCTGTTATGAAAATATAGGCGAGTAAGATCACCAACGAGGTAAGTACGTAAGTAGGTAAGTTAGTTCGAGTAGGTTGGCAACCAACCTTGGTGTAGGACTTATTAGACCACCTAAGTACTCCGAAATAACAACCGGGGCAGATAATTATACGTGCCCTCCGAAACACGGCAGTGTCAGATAGGTAATGCTACTATAATAGGCCACGCATCTAGGTAGATACCGAGCTGACCGTCGCTTAACAATCGCAATGAGTCAAACTACACTAAGAGCGCTACGTAGTGTACAGGGTTTATTAAAACGGACAAGTTTGATACTACAAGAGATAGTAGGATCTTTAACAATTTTGTATTTATTTATCTTCCATTAGGAACCATGGTTTTAGTGACAAACTAGCTGGCTCAGGTAACGTGTCTCGTTGTTTGTCCGCGATAGACTTCTAATTTACCAAACCGATTTTAAATTTGATTTGCACACCGTGTGCAATATGATCCAACTTGAAAGATACCTTACATTTCAATTTATAGTGATTACCCTTGGTCCACCCTTAATTTTTATATGGCAAGTTTTGCCGTGCCAGCTTGTCCTAATATAAAACCTAATATTTACCCTGCTGGCTTCCTCCACGTGTACAGTTGTTTGTGCTGTCCTATTCTGAAGTCCATGACGCATATTGCCTGAAAGTGAAAATATTCAGTACATGAATAGAGATATTACTACTTCACTATCACTACATACATAGTATAAAACAAAGTCGCTTTCCGCTGTCTGTCTGTCCCTATCTATGCTTAGATCTTTAAAACTATTCAAGGGATTTTGACGCGGTTTTTTTATATAGATAGATTGATTCAAGAGGAAGGTTTAAACCTATAAAAATTCTCGAAATTCCCACGGGATCAGGCACAAGGCGGGTAAAACCGCGGGGCGCTGCTAGTAATATTAATAAACTGGTTTGGTTAATGTGTCCCCAAATATGTTTATACTATTAATTGTTGAAACGGGAACTTACGTACGACTCAGTCTTATGATTAATGACATGAATGTACGTACCCCGCAGTTTTACCCGCATTGTGTCCGTTTCCTTGGGAATTTCGGGATAAAAAATAGCCTATCCATAAAATAAATAATAATTTAAATATATAAAATAACGCTAAAGACACATAGGAGCTGAGGAGTGACGATAAATTTGAAGCAAGTCGGATGAAAATATGCACTTTCGAGCTCTTATGCTCGCATACGTTGATCATACACCTAGTTTCAAAGATAAGTCCGATCAAATAAACAAAAAAACAAACTCTTTATTATAATAGTATAGATATTTAATATAAACTATCATGTTATGAGACATGTTTGAAACGATATTGAATGAAAATAATATAAAGTAAATATAACAACGAATGTACGTAGTATGACACTTTACAAGCACGTCTGGAACTCCCCATTTAACTAAACAAATAGTTATTGTATGTACTATTATTTATTATAATGAGTAAATTCGTTTTAGTCATTCGGTGTCACATGCATGAAATCTTGTTCTATTATGAGTATGACATAAACGTAATGTATGCGATATTGTTTGTTAGTAGATGTTTTAGGTAATCTAGTCTTAGACAAATTTCATACGTCTATTTTTGTTTTCTATTCAAATAACATTATCTTTTGATACGGTGTAATGGGTAGAGACCTTAAAGAATAAAATATTCAATCAATAAATTTGGAAGACTTTTGGATTTAAAGCAGATACCTACTAGTAGACCACGAGTATGTTTTTTCTTCCTAAACCCATCTCTTTTTATTTGTATATGAAAAACAGATAAAATACAGAAGAGATAATTATCTTTGGCGTGTATTAACCCATACTGACCTAGTCTTGTAAAATCTTAAAAACACTTACACACAACAAAACCGGCAGTATAACAGTCCATGTAAAGCTCAGTAACGCTGCTAAGGCCGCCGAGAGTTTCCCAACAGTGGGATATAAGGCCGAAACCACAGCGTCGGGCGAATAAGGCCTTCCTCTCACGACAAACACCCCGCAGGCTAATGACACGCATATGATGCATTGCCACCATGAGCCGACTAGGACATAGTCTAAGAAATGGACTATGTTTACGCCGCACTACAACAAAATAAAAAAATATTTATCAAATAAGGCACACATATGTATTAAAGATGAAATACCCTCCTCATAGCTTGAAGAAAACATTTTTAACCTATATTGACCAATTGCTGGTCAAATGTCTCCCATAAACATTGCTACCCACAAAATTTAATAGGTAACTACTTCTAATTTGAAAACATTTTTTAATAATTTGTTAACACGAGGACCAACGTACTCTGGAGGTTACTGTTGAGCGTTCCTCAACACGTTTCGGTCACGTCCGATAACCTCCGTCGTACATAAGTTCCCGTGTTAACAAAAAATAATGACATTGACGTACGTTTCAATTCATAGTAAACTATTATTTAATAAAATAATATAATATTTTTAAAGGATAACATAAGAAGAATAAGATTTTTCAACATGCATTTTCATCCAAATCAAACGTGCATATATTTCAGACACCGGACAAGTGTAACTGAACACAATCTTGTAAAACATTTTAAAGAAGTCAGTTAAATAAAAAACATCAAATCAGGTACTTGCTAATATGACACAGAACCAGCTGAACGAATTATTATACTGTACTTAAGACAGACATTCATAATCTATGTTAATATTGGAATTAGTTATTTGAGTCAATGTGACACTATTGTGAATGACAAAATGATAGATTTGTTTAGATGATGTCATTTTATTTAGGTCCTGCTAGTACAAAAAGTACCTTTTGGCTTATAGTATAATGCATTATAATATTATTTATGATTATTTTTTATAATATTATTTCTTCAATCTGTTCTTTGAGTCAACTTCCACTGAAACTTTATTCCTTTGTATTTGTTTATGTAATACTAGCCGCGCCTGCGGTTTCACTCGGGTTGTACCCTTTTCTAAAGGAATTTCGGGATTAAAACTTTGCCTTTGTTATTTCAGATGCCTAATCTATCTCGCCAATTTACATTTATATTCGAGCAGTAGTTTTTGCTCGCTAGAGGTACAGTCAACAACTAAAGTTGATGAACACGATATTATTTTCTCCTCATGTCAAAACACATATTTATGGAATTATTAAATGTTGACGTGGTTGTAATATTGAATGTGTTTATCAACTTTTGTAGTCAACTATACATACATCCAAACACACCTTACGAATTTTTCCATTTATAATATTAGCTGAATTTTATCTTTAAATCCTCAATGTACTGATATCTTCAGTGAAAGAGAGACGTTTGCCCAGCATTGGGACATTACAGGCTAATACTTTTTTGTTTACTTACATCAGTACTCAACAGGAGTCCCATAGCCAGGCCAAAGACACAGCTGAAGAACGTTATAGTAGTCTCCCAGACCCTGAGCGCCTCTGCGTTGATTGCCACTATGCCAGTTATCACGCAGTGCCATATAGCCAGTTGTTGAGCGATGCCGAACATTATAAGGATGAAGTAGAATATCACTGCCCATACCGGAGATAGCTAGAAATTAATAGAAAACTTTAGTTAAACTCGAACGTATAGTGATTATAGTGAACTAGCAGCGCCCCGCGGTTTTACCCGCATTGTGCCCGTTCCCGTGGGAATTTCGGGAATTTTTACACATACAAATCTTCCTCTTGAATCACACTATCTATTTATAAAAATCACACCCGAGTGAGTCACATCCTGAGATAAAAGTCGTATTTAAAAAGTAGGTTCTATTAAACAAACAAAACGTTTGTTCTTTGCAGAAATGTGAAATTAAGATAACATCATCTTTATCTTGCGTTTGTTTATATCAATTATTTGACATACCTACTTTCTGTTAGTCTGTTTACTAAGATAAGGTAAAAGCCAACACAAAACAATTAAGCAAATGTTTAGCTGACCTGAAAAAATGACACTGTTTTTTTACACTTTGCGTTAATTACATAAACATTGTAGACACGCAAAGGGTTTTAACTAGTTTAGTCGACCGAATTGTATGATTAACAATCGTAAATATTATGTGTCAGTTATGCTTCACCAAACACAAAATATACTACAACTAATAAAAAATACAATACAATAAATAATAATTTACCTGAACAAATTCACACACGGTTAATTAGACCCGAACTAAGATTTTTTAAGCTTGAGTTATGGAATGTAACTAACTGATGCTAATACTTTATACATACACAAATATTTAATGAATATATAATTGACACCCAGACGTTCGTCGCCGATAATTGTGTCTGCACATATTGCTGACTCCGGGCGAGAAGCGAACCCACAACCTCCAACACAGCACTACTGACTTAACTATAATTAAAAGCCGGTTTATATTGTAACAAACTCACAACTTCCGCTGGCAACACAGCCAGTGTTGCCGGTACTAGTTCCATAGGCAGCTGTAAGGGTTGCCATCCACTGAGCGTCTTCCGGCCACCCGACACGCCGACCAAACTGCCGTACTGTATGGAGAAACGGACCGGAGTCGACGCCAAATGGGTTGGCAGTGGTTGTGTCAGCGGGTACAGGAATTGAGAAGACTTTATTGTTTCTGGAAAGGAAAAAGTAAAGTATGATAACTGCTTTATATAGAAGGTCTATTTCGAAGTGTAGATTGACTAAACGATGTGAACTGATCGCGATTGTTAAGCAATGTGCAGTTCGGTCACTATACGGATAGTAACATTTTTCATCTTAGCTCTATCGTGCTTCGGAGGACACGTTCAACTGTCGGTTCCGGTTATATCAATCGATAGGCGATGTCGGACACCTTTAGCAGTATTAAAACCCCGTCACCAGGGTTGGCCACAATAATTCATAGATAAATATACTGGTTTAAGTAGTAAACAATTCACAATGGTACTTTCAAAAGAGCCTCTTTAGGGCTAAAACTGGATAAAAATTTTGACGTTGACACCATAACTAGCCAATAACAACACCGACCCAAAACTCAAACATACCATAACTCCCAGGAATATAAGCATATCCGTAGTTCTTCAGTATTTGTACACAAGTGTTCGCTAAAAACGATGCCAATAGCAGCACAGCGAATGTGAACGCTACGACACACGCGCTCTCTCGTTGAAGCAGGGAACTTGATTTGTTCTTGGTGTTCTTGTGGGAGGTTAGCTGCATCACACATGCGCCAAGCAAACCCCACGTGAGGAAAGTTTCTTGGGCGGCTGCTGCCCAGCTCTGGAAAAAGGAAGATTTTGTAGGTTGTACCGGAAAGAGGATAATACTATAAGGCCGGCATCAAACATGCTGAATTTCGATCTGTTCTATTTTCGATTCAGACTATTTCGACCAGAATCTGAACTTCAGATACGGGTTACAAAACGCCCAGAATTACACCAGAATAACCACACATTCTGATTGTTCAGATTCTTAATTTTTCAGAACGAACTTTAAGAATGATTCTGCCAAGCCATAGAGCCCTTCTTAATAGATTTAAAAAAGGTCAAAAATTATGTTAAATTAAAGAATATAATGAAAGTTGGAGTAATAGGAATAAGTATATATTGGAAAAATATAAATAATAGTTTATGAAAAAATATTTAATGTTCTAAATATCAACCAATGAAAATCTTATAAATAAAAAACTAAAAATGGAAAACTACTTCAATGTAAGCAACGACCCAACCGGACAATAAAAGTGAAAATCAATCGTGCATAAAATGGAGGCAAAAATATCAACATAAAAAATTAGAGCATTTGTCACTATTTGCATTCCCTGAGAAAAGTATACAGTTAAAACGTAAGACGTAAAAATGACGAACATGAAAACATATTGACCGATAGATTAAAGTACATGTAAAGTCATAAAGTAAACAGTATGATTAACTTACGTTGCTATTTATAAAGAATTCACTCCATTGTGTATCGGAGAAAATGTTCGTAACTGTGTCATATGGTATGAGAGTCAGCAGCTTGGTACATAAAACAAGGGTACCGCAGATTGGTAGGAATATTAACACGTATACAGCCTGAAAT
Organism: Cyclophora punctaria; assembly: GCA_951394245.1. Classification (NCBI taxonomy): domain Eukaryota; kingdom Metazoa; phylum Arthropoda; class Insecta; order Lepidoptera; family Geometridae; genus Cyclophora; species Cyclophora punctaria. Next base: position 7,468,423 of record OX596177.1, read on the forward strand.
ATAAACATATTATTGTACCTTGTGTATTTAAAAAACAAACATAAAAATATTTTTTATAATGCTTATTCATTCATCCTAACTAACCCTAACTAATATTATAAATGCGTAAGTAACTCCGTCTGTCTGTAACGCTTTCACGCCAAAACTACTGAACGGATTTGAATAAAATTTGGTACACAGTTAGTCTAGAGCCTGAGAAAGGACATAGGCTACTTTTTATCGCGAAATTCCTGCGGGAACTGGTACAACGCGGGTGAAACCGCGGGGCGCTGCTAGTAGCTAATAAATATTGGATTTATTTTAGAGTTAAGATCACTAGGGTACTTAATATGCAGAAATTAACAAGTAAACAAGACCAGCCCGGGCAAAACCGTGGTACTAGTAAAAGTATATATAAACTGATCTCTACTAATATTATAAAATTTGTAAGTTTGTTTGTTTGTATGTTCGAGCTAATCTCGGAAAGTATCAGTCCGATTTGAATAATTATTTTTGTAATAGATGACCACATTCAACGGGAAGGTTATAGGCTATTTTTCATCCCGATATTCCCACGGGAATGGGAACAATGCGGGAAAAACCGCGAGGCGCTGCTAGTTAAACATAATTTCATTTAAATCTATGAAACGTTAGCGAGATTGAGAAATACCATCTATAAACATTCAAAAGTTTCCGATACTAACGTTACCAGGATTTAAGTGATTCAATGAATCATTCCAAAACATCTTAATACTTTAGGCCTCAAACCTCCAAACCTGTGCACCGATGATTAGTCGGCCAGTTACGCGAATATTACGTAACTATCTGCAATAGCGTATGAATCATTACCTTTCCATACGACCGCAGTCCTTTGCTCAGCGAAACGAACACTATCATCCAAACCACAGCCAAATTGAAAGCCACTTGGAACTTTATCGTGCCAAAAGAATCGGCCGAATCCAAACTCTTTTGAAGTACTTCACCGTGGAAATATTGCGCCATAGTCTCTTCGATTTTATAACTCGTGTTTCTCGTGCCAAGAGCTGCAACAAAAAGTTTTTGTTACCGCACCATTGCACCGAATAAACTGCGAACTGTCCGACCTCGGTGGTAGTTCCTGTATAGTCCAAGAGCTAGTGAACCCTGGGAGTAACGGTCTCCCTGTAAGGTTAGAAATTTTTATACTTACGATTTATGACATGCTAAGAGCAATAGCCATGACCTGGCAGGCGTCAGCCCTGCACGTCATCAGCCCCTTTATTTTTTGGACTGTTAAGTAAATTGAGTTTCAAAACTTGTTTCTGTAAATTTGAAAATTTTATAGGATAATGTTTATTTATTGTACATCTTAAAAAAAAAATTACAGGCGATTACAATAAGGAGAAGTATATGACAGATCAATTAGAAAACGTACAGTTGATGAGGTAAAATAAACTTTATCCTGTATACTTAAAATTTGTATATGTTTTCAAGTAAACGTCTCAGAGTAAATATGTACAATGCCAGGCGGTTTTGAACAGCATAAGACCTTGACAGGCGAGGGGACAGCTGCTAAGGGCGTGCAAATAAGAAATGTTACATGAACGCATACAGTAAATGCAATGTATTTTATTGGGTTTTATGCAATCTACATTATTTTTAACATTCATTTTCTTCAGCATCATCCGAAATTTCGCTATCACTGTTTTCATCATCATCTGATTCTTCAACAATGTTTCCCTCATCTGAAAATATGTAGTAAAAAAAAAGACGTGTGGCACTCGGGGACTGCCGCGGTGAAGCTATTGCATAGCATTTTGTATCAACTTATGCAATTATATTTGATATATTTGATATCTCTTCTCTCTCACCCCACCCGCCTCCTCTCTCTCACCCCTCCCTCCTCCTCTCTCTCACCCCTCCCGCCTCCTCTCTCTCTCACCCCTTCCGACTCCTCTCTCTCTCACTCACCCCTCCCGACTCCTCTCTCTGTCTCTCCCACCCCTCCCGCCTCCTCTCTCTTTCACCCCTCCCGCCTCCTCTCTCCCCTCCCGCCTCCTCTCTCACCGCTCCCACCTCTTCTCTCTCACCGCTCCCGCCTCTTCTCTCTCACACTTCCCGCCTTCTCTCTCTCTCTCACCCCTCCCGCCTCCTCTCTCTCTCTCTCAACCCTCCCGCCTCATCTCTCTCTCTCTCTCTCTCTCACCACTCTCTCACCCATCTCTCTCACCCCTCTCTCTCACCCCTCTCTCTCACCTCTCTCTCTCACCCATCTCTCTCACCCCTCTCTCTCACCCCTCTCTCTCACCCATCTCTCTCACACCTCTCTCTCACCCCTCTCTCTCACCCCTCTCTCTCACCCCCCGTCTCATCTCTCTCTCTCACCCCCAACGCACAATCGCACACAACGCCGTGTCGAAGACTGCCGAACTGAAACGACGTTAGACGATGCACGGCCTTCAAGCCACACCTCCTTGCCCGTCGGAGTGGGGAGCGTGAGGTTTTTTCGTTACGGAATTTTTGGATTCGGTCCCCGCGCTCAAGGCCCGCGATAGAAGCTATGCAATAGCTTAAAAATATTTTAATGAATCAATAAGGTTGTTAAGAATTAAATATCAAGCTCAATTACATAGGACTGCGTATTAAATGTTACGGAATAAAATAGTTGTATGTTACCTGAAATGCATTCCTCACTATTCCTACCTGAAATGTTTCAGTCGATTGTGCTGTGGCAGTATCAGCAGGTCCTTGTAAATGTATGTCGTATATAGAAGATGGAACCGTATTCCCCTCAAACCAATTAAATTCGTAACGACTATCAATTAAGTTCCAACCGTTATTTTCAGGTGTAAGAATTGTTGGTTCTTTTAAATTACAATTTTGCCATATATTTGTAATGTAGGCAGTTCTCAATAATTGTTGATGTAGTTCACGTTTGCAGGGTGGTAAATTCGATGAATCATAGCTTACTACTTTTTTCATAAACACTTTAGGATTATTTGTGTTGTACGTAGCACGGAACTTTTCATAACGTGCATTATTTAACTTTGAACATTTCAAACCATACATTTGGCTTACAAATTTATCTAGTATCGGGATTTTTTTTTCTTTCTTCTGTACTATTTCTGCGTTTCCTAATTCTTTGAATGCCTTCTGATATACACTCGATTTCTGCAATATTTGGAATGTTTTTTTTTTACCTCTTCTTGAAAAGGTACGCACGCCCTTAGCAGCTGTCCCCTCGCCTGTCAAGGTCTTATGCTGTGCAAAACCGCCTGGCATTGTACATATTTACTCTGAGACGTTTACTTGAAAACATATACAAATTTTAAGTATACAGGATAAAGTTTATTTTACCTCATCAACTGTACGTTTTCTAATTGATCTGTCATATACTTCTGCTTATTGTAATCGCCTGTAATTTTTTTTTTAAGATGTACAATAAATAAACTTTATCCTATAAAATTTTCAAATTTACAGAAACAAGTTTTGAAACTCAATTTACTTAACAGTCCAAAAAATAAAGGGGCTGATGACGTGCAGGGCTGACGCCTGCCAGGTCATGGCTATTGCTCTTAGCATGTCATAAATCGTAAGTATACAAATTTCTAACCTTACAGGGAGACCGTTACTCCCAGGGTTCACTAGCTCTCCAGCTAGTAGCAGTTCCTACTGTTTACATAAAGTTAATTGAACTGATTTTTTGTAATTGTAATAGTAATGAGTAAGTAAAGAAATTGGGAATTATAAAGGAGAAACTACATACAATACATAAGAACTTGTATAGCTAAGTTATGGCATATTATATTTTTTGTCATTGAGATAATTAGGAGAGACCTTTCCCAGTAGTGGGACAGCGAGGTTACATAGATGAAAAAAATCTATAGGTCAATCGTCAAAATATTGATTTTTGACTTTTTTTGACAATCTATACTAATATTATATAGCTGCAGAGTTTCGTTTGTTTGTTTGAACGCGCTAATCTCAGGAACTACTGGTCCGATTTGAAAAATTATTTTTGTAATGGATAGCCAGATTCAACGGGAAGGTTATAGGCTACTTTTTATCCTGAAATACCCACGGAAACGGGTACAACGTGAGTAAAACCGCGGGACGTTGCTAATATTTTTATAAATCTACGGTGTCTCATTGGGAAAAGTTTCCAAAAAACAACGCCCACATATCCTGACTACAAAACACTTATAGAATACTGTATAGATACAAATTGTACTCACCATCAATACTAAACTCATGCGGTAATGTCCATTTGTACTTATCGTTCGACGTTATAAAGGAATCTCGGAAGTAAACAAACACCCATGAAAGGCCGATGATACTGTACGTTCCTATTAAGGCTTGGGTTAACAATATGGAGACTCCAACACCTTGGAATATTGGAGATATCTTCCACATATCAACTGGGCCAGAAGATAGAACTTGGCCCAAACATAGGTAGAGAGTAAACAGAGGAATGCCAATCAGAAAAGACAGTATAAAAAACTGTATTATGAAGCTTGCTGAAACAAAATAGCAGTGATTAGTTTTACGTAAATTATGTTTCACAGTATGGTAAAGATTGTTAACTCTTAAAATACTAAAATGCTATTTAGGACGTTCTTAGTAAGGTGAATAAATCTATATGTTACAAAATAAATGACGTTCGGTTTAAATTTTGTTCTATTTGGTGCGAAATAAAATAACATTTTGTTTCGTAAACATATTTAGCGAAGGTCCAAGCATAAAAGCTCACAGTATTTTAGCTATCAAATGGTTTGTCTCTTTCCGACATACGCTAATTTCCAAAGAACAAAAGAGACAAAACACTTTATAACAGTGATTCTATAATTATAGCGTTTATTCATAAGGCGGTAAATAGATTTATGTATTCTTGTGCAATCCACACTTTAATCATATTCTGATAGATAACTATTTGTCAAAATTATACTGAATTCTAAGCTGTTAAATTAAATTTAAGTATTCGAGCATAGCATAAGCTAATCCACACAATGGTTGATGCTAAATGGAGTGTCAAATCTTTTAAATTGCAACACATTACCTACAGTTGATCTATTGACCTTCTTTTCACTGTGGATACGGCTTCCTAAGCTGAGACTAAACTAACTTGGCTAGAGCAAAATATAGAGCCCGAAATAGCATTCTAAGTATAAATTGCTGATCTGTTTCTATGATCTATTATACTTTTACTCGACTGAGTCAGCAAGGTTAGGTTGTCAAGTTTATTGTTACTTACATACATTTAGTCAACAATCAATTATAATAGAATGTTTATGATTATAGTGCCTTTCCACCAGGGCTGTGCTATGCTACGTTCAATGTGATGACAGATAGCATACGCGACGTTATGTTGCTATAATAAGTTTTGTATGATTAGTGGATTTCAACCGTAGCATTAAAAACAAAATCTTGCGTTGCTATGCTGTTTGATATGTGGACACTAAACTAGCAAAGCGTAGTTCTGATGGAAAGGTATAATGTGTTTCCATAGTTACCTCCAAAATGTACGCTAAATATGGCAAATCTAGAAATGTTGAAAATGCCTACAGTACAGCTGAGGCACGCGAGCATAGAGCTCATTCGGTGTGGCCACACCTTTACAGGGAGTTCATCAGTCTCTTCGTTTCTATAAATAATAAACAATTAAGAAAAAATAACAATAATCACAGTTGAAATTATAATAAATGAATCACATTTTTAAGAAACAGCTCATATTTTCAATTATTGAGTGGAACTGAATTCAATTCATGGTATAATAATATTGACATTCTTGATGAAACAACAGATGACAATGTCATGATTGCATGCAATTTCCTGATCATTATAAATCCATCCAAAATCATTAAAAAAAGAAAAACAAAATTATAATTACTTTAAGGAATGTTACCTTTCTTCAGTGGCACCAGTTGAGTTTTGTATAGCAGTCGGTAAAACCAAGGATTCGTTTGAGGAGCTGGATGAACTGCTTCTAGCAGTACTCCTGGCTGTATTCCGTCCCGTCCAATCCCCCGTCGTGACGTCACTCTCGCCAGGAGAAGGCAACGAAAGAGTTCTGTTCATTAACAAAGTTCTGCGACCCAATATCAAGGGGCCGGAACTACCGTCGCTGCTCAGATTTGCAGCAGTCACTTGTAACTGTATAGGAGCACTTGTTGGTCTCATATTCACGTGATCGAGGAACAAAATGACCGGTAAAGTCAGAGGTTCGCACGATTCCTGAGATGTTATTGCTGGCAGCATTATAGGATCCAATCGTCTCATTGAATTTCTTAAGTTTTCGTTCGTAGCACTCGCGCGTTCTAATGATGAAACCATAACTTCGCGATTAGACACGGACATTTCGGAGAAACTTTTGGAACGACCAAGACTTGATAGAAGTGGTCTTTGATGGGACAAATTTTCGGTTACGTCTGGTATATCTGGCGCGCTCGGTGTAGTGTTAGTACAAGTCACGACCTGAGTGTCGTCGTCTACCGAACTGGGTCCAGACACTTCGGAGACATCCCGCGAGTCTCCGATACACTCCTTGATTTTACAAATGAGATCTTCATCGTCACTATCGAACGGCTTCCCGCTGTCGTCGAGACAGGCGAGCAACGACTTATCTAAAACCTCGTCTAAATCGTTCAATATCTCCATGAACTGGCACAGGGCAGTCGCTTGGAACTCCTCGTCGTTTGTGATGTCGCTTGCTTGTGATGAAAAGTTTGAGTCTGATTTGTAACATTCTGGTATTGTCTTTTGCAGGTCTTCTCTCAAGTCTCCTTCGTCTGATATTCGGTCTAGGTCTTCGCTGTACTGATCACTGTCGTTGGTCTCGAAGACGCTGCACGAAGCGTCGCTATCCATGCTGCTTCCCGGTACATTTTCAGTTTGTTCGTATCGGCCTTCGGCTGAGTTCACCACCTCCATCTTTATCGCATGACCCAAATCATATCCCGCCCGTTTCGACGTGAACCCTGCAACGAATGCTACCATTACCTCAAATCAAGATACTCAACAGTCCACTTCACTAATTAAATATGAAAATTAATTCAAATAATTTACATTTTCCTCTAATGATATTCCACAGTTGATACATAGTGAAGTGTGTTGTTTACTACAAAGAGTTATGTTAGTATTAGCATGTGAATTAACTTGCTAATCAGCTTAATTATTAAAAGTTGCGCGGCGTCATAGAAGGCTAAACGATAACAGGGTAATGCCAAGTGACTGTGTAATGTAATACATACTTGAGTGCTTGTAAATGATTCATAGTGGTTTTGGTTAATTATGATAGATAAGCGTACGATTTAGAGCTATCTAGGTCTTGTTGAGGCAAAGATAAATAATACCAAAGAAAAGTGTAAGAGACTAATCAATAGGGGCTAACAGACATCATATTTCAAACAGCTTTATGGCAATTGGTTTATCAAGGGCTTCTTGTATTTTTATTCAAAACTTTATTTAAAAGTTCATAAAATCCGACCCTAGAGTTGGGCACTACACTAGGTCTGTTTGTTAGATTAAATGACACACCAAATCTCCTTATTTAATTAAATAAAACTTACAATACACAATCACCAATGCAACACCTTATATTTTCACACAACTTGTCACTACAGAATCAGATAGACTAATTATCATGAGCGAGTCAAGTCTGATACATGTTTTGCAATAACTACACCATTATCAGTAAGATGATTAACTCTTCAAGATAAGACAGACACAATGGAGGGGTAAATTAATTTCTAAGACACATCTAGGTATAGTTAGGGATGTGTTTTGCAATAATAGCAAGATAATTGATAAGCAATGAATGACATTCTGTTAAGCTGATTATAGGATATGTTGTAGTATACAGATGAATGGAAAAGACAAATTCATATGATATATATTATGTTAATGTTCAATTTAGCTAGATCTTAACTTTTTGACTATCAATTGAAACATATGTTAAAGACATTACTATTTCTTAGAACAAGAACTTATCTTAACTTTTCCTTATGTTTGAAGTTAATGTCTTCAATTAAGTAGAGTACTAACTATTGTATAACTAATTCAAAGTTATAAATCATTGCAGCAGTTTAAGTTAGGGAACCCTTTTCACTAAAGACTTGCAATGATATTTTTAGTATGTAACATAGGTATTCATGTTGTTTACAAATATTTATATTTCGAACTTAGCATAGGTCAAATTGAAAGGTCACCAAATCCAACAAACAGATCTGGCAGAGGTTAGAAGCCAGTGCAGGTCAAGAACTATCATGTAACCATATTTACATTACATATTATGACTAGTGATGTTGTGTTAGAAGTTAACCCACACCTACATTTTACCCACAGCACAATGCAGAGGCATAAATTGCAAAAACAAAATCAAGAACATAACGAAATACCACAAATACTAACTCCTTGCTCTAAAAACTACTTACACTAAAATTAAAAGTATATTCATTTTATTATTTGAGTAATTACCAGTGGAGTGTGAAATTCATTTCAAAACAATAATGAGTAATTAGCTTGTGCTCATCATTGTTACACACAGGTACATTGTAATGCAATACTTTGTGAAATATTTTACAACAGTTTTATAATATGAACATCAGGACTTTCAGCTGTTTTTAAGAATTTAGTTTTGAAGCCTTAGAGAGGATATGGTTGATTTATAGTCAGCAGTCTTCTCTTCTTAAGAAGAAGAAGAAGAAGAAGTCAGAAGTTATTATAAAAGTACTGGTGTGACTTTGACCTATTACAATTATAAATTAACAAGCAATACCCTGAGGTTTTACCTGATAAGTGCTATGTATTCATAGGAACTTTGGGAAGAAATGTAGCCTTGAAGCTTTATGAGAAAATATTTTTTTATCCTACTACAGTTAGACCACATTGAAAGAAATATTTCTTTTCAGCATTATTATATTAACTAAGTAAATAAAATCAAGAAAGTTTCAGAAGCTTAGTTAATATAGATGAGTAACATCTCATATCTCATATAGATACTAACCAATTATGAATCAGTTTTTTTTTAAATTTTAAGTTGATTACAGGTTAGATATGTAGCTAAAGAAGAAACCATTTTTAAATCATTATATCCCATTCACTGTACTGATATCTTCAGTAAGATTAGCAGCCCTATGCACTGGCTAGTACTTACTAACTTATGAAAAGTTAGGGTCAGAGCTGTTTTATTGTCTATTAAATCAATTTGTCCTTAAAACAACACCTATTGCTTTTGTCTTTAACAAAAACAATAAACAAGCAAGTAAACCATGTCAAGTATAAAAATTGTCAAGGTCAGAAATAACTCCTCTTAACTTTGTAATATTTTAGTAATATTTTGTGTATAATACAATGTTGTATGAAGAAGCATTTTAGTGTCTCAGATAATTTCTTTACATAACTTAGCAGTACCTAATTTATAATATTCTTTATCAAAATCCTTTTATTCAAGAAGGTCAAGTAGAGCATGACTGTGATCTTTAAGAGTTATAAAACAAACTACTTGATAATTATAAGTAATAAATATTACTGTTAAGACCATCACAAATGTTATTATTAACTATTATGTGACCATTAGTCTAAAAGAGGTTTTCTTGAATGAAACACCCAATACTAAGAAGTCTAAACATGCAAACCAAGTAACTTAGTTTACATAAACAATTTACACAAAAAAACTCGATGATTCTCTAAACGGTAATACAAAAACAAATCAATCCACTAACCTGGTTTCCTGACGTTTTTGTAGTCACTACTTTCTCACGAGTACCCAGCCAGCAGTGGTATTAACATTCATTGAACACCACTAACAAACATGTAACTATTTCAAACTTGTGACACCAAGACTATATATTTGTTACACTATTACAAACACCTTAATCTAGAAATTAGATTTTTTGAATACTAAACTGAAGTTACAAGCCTGCTTCATTCGAGTTTACTTGAATTTATAAAAAAAATCTATCGCTGCACACACGCAGCAGGCTTAGCTTCATTTTGTAATTGATTTTTTTTACCCCACAACCAATGACAATGACGTTGATGGCTTACTTGATTTGACATTGATGTTTGATCATAAAATTTTAAAATGTCTATTGGTAAATATAGTGATGGACACAGACCAAGAAACTAAAGCTAGTGATGGATATTGGATATGGATGAGATTTATTTTAAGATTTTAGGTGTTGTATTTGTATAATATTCAGTGATAATATTATATAGGTGGTACATTATATATGTAGGTATTGTTTAATTTATTCTGCTCTGAATAAATAATTATGTACCTATAAGTTTTTTTATAATAATACTAAACACAGACCAGTTAGGGCAGGTCCCACAATCAGTTTCGACTCCTGTTGACTGTTGGTCTCGTTTATAATAATTTCCTACATCTCTACGTCAATTTTGACGATTGTGAAGTGCACATGGGACTCAGAACCAATGTTAGCACCCTTGGTAACACAAACTCTAGGTCTCTTAGGTACACAAGCGAGGCCTAGGCTAGACGGTTAAGTTGCACGAAGACAAAAGTGTGAAAAATCCGCGACCGACTTTTTGCGCGCCATGCAGACTTTTTGTGCGCCGCAGACTCGATCGCACAAAAAGTCTGTCGTCTGGACCGCACCTTAAGTGAGGCGCTGATATATAGTTGCTCGTGGGTTTCCGGCCTTAGTGAGTAGAGCGCCATCTTTGAGTTTCTTCAACGATTTCATTCAATAACATGTGAATTGTGAATAACACAGTGAATAACATAACATACACATTGAATTGACCATCGACAACCGGAGGGTCAAAGTTCTATTCAAACCACTTGAAAAACAAATTCAATCTATTGTACTATAATGTACACACTGCCTAATTACGAAGATCGTTGAGTGCCAAAATCAACTTTAAAGTAACTGCATACAAGTTATATTCGGAGAGCTGCACTATTTATTTATACAAACTGATAGTGGTATCTATTAATATGTAAATGTTTTTATAAATCTGGATCTGATAACATTATATCATTGTAAGATTGCTCTGCCAGTTTCACATTTAACTCCATTCAGTGAACACAAAAGAATTTAATCATGATCGTGTTAAAAGGCAGTCGAATAATTAGCATCAAAATGCAGCCAATAAATAAGGTTCGTTTGGTTTCATTTTCTCGATCTTCATGTTCGTTGGTGTTTGGTTGCCGCTATACCCGATACGATTTCGTCGGCACTCAGCAGTTTAACATCAGCTGTCTATACTACTGGACACGCGCAGTGTAGTCGAGCTTATAGACGATAAAATATGTAAATAAGACACACGAAAGTTCTTTCGGCAAGTGAATAATTGTATTAAATATAAGTTAAATAAATCCATTCTACAGCTTCTAGGAGCGATGGCTGGTTTTTCATCAAAAGTATCGCTGAACGAAGTGGTGATCGCTTCAGCGGTCCGGACCCCCATGGGATCGTTCAGGGGAAGCCTGGCTAGCCTGTCAGCATCAGAACTGGGAGCGGTAGCGGTCAAAGCAGCGATTGAACGCGCTGGCATTCCAAACGAAGAAGTTAAAGAGGTTAATAAAACTTGTCCACTTTCTCTTACTATTTACTGTTAGTCGAACTCAAAAACATTTTTACTAAGAAAATGACATCAAATGCATGATGATAGTAATAGCTTTGATTAAGTATATCAAACAATTAATAATTCAATAAATCAGTACAGATTAAAATTATATATCACATTTTCGTCAAAATTGATAACAGTGCTTAGTAACTATGATAACAATTGTTTTTCCTAATTTAGAGTTAGATCAAAATTATATAATTAGACCTGTCAGTCAGTTAAAAGTTAATCTAATAGGGTATTTATTTAATTGGCTATTAAAGCCCAATTAATAATGTTAATTCTAAGTAATGATTCCAGGTTTATATGGGCAATGTTTGCTCGGCTAACATGGGTCAAGCACCGGCCAGGCAGGCGGTGATCTTTGCTGGACTTCCCAAAAGCACAATCTGTACCACAGTCAATAAAGTATGTGCGTCTGGAATGAAATCTATAATGTTGGCTGCACAAGGCTTGCAAACAGGAGACCAGGATGTCATATTAGCCGGAGGAATGGAGTCTATGTCAAATGTACCCTTCTACTTAAAAAGAGGTGAAACTTCTTACGGTGGTATGCAACTAGTAGATGGTATCGTCTTTGACGGCTTAACTGATGTATACAATAAATTCCATATGGGTAACTGTGCGGAAAACACTGCTAAGAAACTAGAGATCACTAAACAACATCAGGATGATTATGCTATATCCAGTTACAAGAGAAGTGCTGCAGCTTATGAAGCTAAAGCATTTGCTGATGAATTAGTGCCAGTACCTGTGCCTCAGAAGAGAGGAGCTCCCCCTGTCATATTCTCCGAAGACGAAGAATATAAGAGAGTTAACTTTGAGAAGTTTAACAAACTTGCCACAGTATTCCAAAAAGATAATGGTACAGTGACTGCTGGTAACGCCTCCACACTCAACGATGGAGCAGCAGCTATGGTTCTAATGACTGCTGATGCTGCCAAGAGATTAAACGTAACCCCCATAGCCCGAGTAGTAGGCTTCGCTGATGGTGAATGTGACCCCATTGATTTCCCTATTGCCCCAGCAATAGCCATACCTAAGTTGTTAAAGAAGACTGGAGTTAACAAAGATGATGTTGCTCTATGGGAGATAAATGAAGCTTTCAGCGTTGTTGCTGTTGCTAACCAGAAAATATTGCAGTTGGACCCAGCAAAGATTAATGTTCATGGTGGTGCTGTGAGCTTGGGACATCCTATTGGTATGTCCGGGGCTCGTATTGTTGTACACTTGTGTCATGCCCTGAAGAAGGGAGAGAAGGGTGTGGCCTCCATCTGCAACGGCGGAGGCGGCGCGTCCTCCATTATGATCGAAAAATTGTAAGTCAACCTCATTAACATAACATGTTTCCGTTTGTGTGCCTTTTTCGCTATTAACTGTAAAACAGAAATACCACTGGCACTAGCTTTAAGCATACGATTTTATATTGTTATTACTCTGTAACTATGTAGGTATATTAATATTTAATAGATGTATGTATTTAAAATGTTTATGATTGTTTTATGGTGTGGATGTTTTAATAAAATTATTTTATTTTCTAATGCTTATTTTTTATTGATGAAAACGTAATTCGTTTTCAGAAGTCATCAAGCTGAAGGTTTACCTGTAATAACGTTCTATACAAGAGATAACTGTGGCCTCTGTGATATGCTAATGGAAGAACTAGAACCCTATAAACATAGAATAGTTATTAATAAAGTTGATATTGCAGATAAAAATAATTTAAGATGGTTAAGACTTTACAGGCTTGATATTCCAGTGTTGTTCTTGAATGGTCAATATCTATGTAAGCATCGGTTAGATAAATGTACTCTTGAGCGAAGATTGAAATTAATAGAGGAAAATGTTGCTGTATAAATTAATGTTCAATAAATAAGTAATAGCCTACCTAACTAGTTTGGACCACTCTATTAATAGGTACCTACATACATATCAACATAGTTGTTCACAGTTGTGTTTATGATGTAAGCGAGGTAAATGTAGTAGGTACTTACCTAATTTATATTATTATGAGGTAAAGATATACTTAAATAAAATAAAATTATAATAATGTAGTGCTAACCCGTGTTTTCCGCAGTTTGCCTAGTTAGTAAGTACTCATTTTTGTGGGAATTTTAGTATAAAGAAAGAAGCCTATGTATTTGTCTTCTTCTTGTCGAGTAGTACATAGTTACCAATTCTGGTGTCGGAGTGTTTAGATCGCCTAAAGGCGTGCTAAAGTCCTCCGAAATGGTCTAACGATTGATACAACCAGGAGCGACTGCTTAACCCATTCAGTGCCGAGCCCGCCCATCGGCGGGCAATATTTTTTAACTCTCACGCCGAGACCGCCCATGGGCGGTTTGATTTTAAACTGCAATAACTTTACAAAATAACGTCAGAATGTAATGAGATGATGTGTAAGGATTTGTTTCATTATAATTTATTGGCAACTCAAATGGCCTGCGGATATTTGAAGTTTTGAAAAAAAAAAACAATTCTAATCTGTCATGCCGAGCCCGCCTTTGGGCGGGCAAGATTTGATTTCAGAAGTCACAAACCTATTGTAAATGGTACGACTAACAACTATTATTAAGTTTTTACATGCTCGCTTCTTCTTTAGCATGAATTTCGTGTACAAAAATAAAGTGTTATCCTCTATTTCACATATACCTACGTATAAAAATTGTTTAAATATACTTTCATATGATGCAGGTAACAGAATATGCACGACATATTTTTATTATTGCACCGAAAATAGAAAGTACAGTACATGTAAACAGAACATATCAAACGATTCATGTCGGAATCTGCAGCTTCATGCCGAAAACGCCAATGGGCGGGCAAGAATACATAATCGAGATGCCGGGCCCGCCGATGGGCGGGCTGCATAGTACAGTATGGCGGCATCTGGGTAATATCGTTACTTTTCAGAAAGGCAGTGAATGGGTACGTGCCCTCCGAAGCACAGTAGCGCTCAGAAATTCCACTATCGGCCACCCATCTATGTAAATGCCGAGCTACACGTTGCTTAACTATTGCATAACATATTTGTTATTCTAGGCTATACCTAGGGATGCCCGTTACGATACGATATATCGGAATATCGATACAGCACTATACGATATATCGATATTTGATTCGATATTTTGACCATACGATACGCTTCGATATATCGCAGTCTTATAAAAATATCGCATTACCGTATCGTATCTGCGACGAAGCATAAAAACAACTAGGGACAACAAGAAAGAGTATTTGGCCTGATCTCAGCGACTTGGCACTGCGTTATTTAGCAGTTGTCGCAACTTCAGTTCCTTCTGAACGCCTGTTTTCATTAGCTGGAACAACACTTTCCGAAAGCCGTAATAGGTTACATCCACAGCGCTTGTCCAAATTATTATTTTTACGTTGTCTGAGTGCTAATCAATGGCAAATGTGATTATTTTTTTTTTTAATAAAAACTAAATACATATAATTATTTGTTTCTTTTTAAAAAATAAAATAATATAGTAAAACTACTAAAAACATAACCCTTTGCACGAAATATACTAATTATATCGCATATTAATTGAAAGGCATGCGATACGGTTACGATACGATATATCGATACAAAGGAATTCGATAATATCGCGTATCGATACAACCAAGTTCGATACAGTTACGATGCGATATATCGATACAATACACTTTTTTGGGCATCCCTAGCTATACCCTAGACTACCCCTCTATGTCAAATTTCGTCTAAATTCGTTCAGTAGTTTTCAAAGAAACCCAGACCGCAACCGCAGGCGGTTTGCATCAACAACCGCATCGCGGCATGCTGGATGTCACGGTACAGCTCGACTAATTAATGTTCGTGAAAGGATTGCGGTTGCTGTCTTCGGTCAACTTCGGCATGCTACTAACATAAATCCACTCATCCCTATAAACTTTCGCGTTTATTTTGTTAGGCAATGGCTAGCTGGGTTTTTTGTGAGACTTCATAAAAGTCAAGATATACAATTAGGCATTTTAAAAAAAACTTTTAAAAACTTTTTACGTTAAAGGATGTTCTTTCTTACCCACGCAGTCGGGTAATAGGCAACTAATCTTATGTATAGTGCCCTTAATCAATATAATCTGTCTATTGTCTCTTAAATAGTTCATTCTTGTGTCGATGGCGAAACGAAAATTTGTTGTTCGTTCATTCTGTTCGTTTTCGTATCGGATCGGAATTGAAATGTAAAAAGTGTAATTATTTTTGTTGATTTCATAGTTTTCTCTTTAAATATGTGGCTTTATTTTCCTCTTGGTTGATAATAATAACAATTGATGTTAGTTACATAGCCTCTCAGTCATAGTTTTTGGCAGTTTTGACAAAAAAATCGCAATGGATAATGCAACTATACAAACATTGGAGACGGCTGCTCAAATGCTGATGGTATTTTTTATTACAGTTTCTTATCGTTTTATTTATTGAATGGATAATTACCACAAAGATGTTAAAAAATATTTTTCCTAAAAATAACCTGAATTATTTACCATATTCTTGCTTTCGCTTTGTCATTATTCCTGGGAGAAGACAATGGAATGAAAGTAATAAAACAATAACAAAGACTTTAAAAAATATCCCATAATTGTTATAAATATTAAAACCTAATCTAAAAACATATCTAACTGCATATAAAATACCACAAACTGCAGGAACAAGGAAGAAGTATACAGTTGGAACTGTTAATTTAATTAAAATGTAAGTAGGATTTTGTTTATATATGAATCTGTATATATTTTAGGCTCCACCCAATATTGTGTCATCAGAGCAGCGTCATCAGGCTGAGAGTGTGTTCCTAGAGTTCAGGAACTCAAAGAACCCTTACCAAATGTGCCGGGAGCTCCTAGAGAAGTCTACTTCGGATTATGTATTGTTTGAAGCAGCTAGTTTGTTGAAAAGTGGACTAGTAAGAGAGTGGAGCTTGCTGTCAGAAAGTGATATAACTTCCCTGCGAGAATACTTACTTAATTATTTGTTAAGGAAAGATGTACCACCATTTTTGAGAGAGAAACTTCTACAGGTAAGATATTCATTCATTCAAGTTATTTTATGAATTAACATAAAACAATAAACTCTTGCAATGTAAATAAATATGTTAATAAATATTAAATGGAGGAATCTTAGTTGATGCTGTGACTAAAGCTTCATTGTTTCATGTTTCCAGAGGTATGATACTGCATATCCACAAAGTGTATGAATTTATTAAATCTATGAATTATTGTTAATATACAGCACATTGTTTATTAAATTAAGGAAAGGGCAATGCCCTTTGCATTGCCCTGTAATGGATTTTACTGACAAAGATCTAAATACAAATCCAAAATTATCCAAGGTTGCATGCCAAGAGAAGTGCAAAAGCGCACCTGCCAAATAAAAAAAGAAGATTTTTACCGCCTTATTCATAAAAGATATTTAACTTGAACAGTGTTTTAAAGTGTTTTATCTCTTTCGCTCTTTGGCAAATAGCGTATGTCGGAAAGGGACAAACCATTTGATAGCCAAAGTGCTGTTAATAAGCGTTTATGAGGCCCTTACTATATTTGTATAAGTTAAAATTATGCCCTTAGTGTTTAGTTACTGTATTCCTCAATAAAATCCATGTGTATTATTTAACATAGACTATAGCAATCATCATTAAGAGAGGCAGCATAGATGACAGCGGGAGAGAGAGAAGAGCATTACTCGGAGAGCTAGAGAAGATCATCCTCAGTTCACCAATCAACCAGCAAAAACTAGCATGTTCACTCATATTAGCTATCATGCAAGAGTACGCTATTACTGTAAAGTCAGCTGATGTTGGTCTAATGTGGGAAGTGCATTTCCGACTCAAGAAATCCTTTGAAGCATCAGATTTGAAGAGAATATTCAGATTTGCTGTTGGTATACTTGAGCAGATTGTGAGATCAGGTCATCGGCCTGAAGGGGAGCATGCAATATTGACGAAACAGCTTTTAACTATAGTCGAGTCTGTGCTCTGTTGGAGTCATGTGTCTCCTTTACTATCAAAGAGGTTGATTGGAGCTTTCGAGGCTATACACGAGAGTGACTCTGCTCCTGCACTACGATTGGGAATGAATTGGATGGACACAATTATGAAGCCTGAACTACTGGCACTATTCTTCGAAATCCACATGTATGTAAGATCTAACATAGATCTCTTGAATCCATCACTAACATGTTTGATCCAACTGGCTAGTCTAAGTGGTTTCACTAATGATGTTAAGAAACAGTATTTGGATAATTATGTGAACAGTTTCATGAATGCGATGGCGTATATTGAGCCTTATGATCGGGAGTTGCTGGGTATTGCCGATATTTATAGGCGGTTGAATCAGTTCTTTAGGCCAGCGTCTATAGCGGCCCTGCCTAATGTGTTTCTCCAGACGTTGACTACATTGACGTGTCATTGTATTAGAGGTGCTGTGATTGAAGAGAGTGTAAGTATTTTTGTTTTAATGTAGTAATACTGTCGGTAGCCTAGGAACTTGCCTATTAGAGGCATAGTCAACTCCCTCAATGATCACTTTAATAAAAGAATCGGTTTTTGAATAATTTCATCAATATTTTTTCTATTATTATAGTAATTACCACAATCGTAAGTAATATTATAAATTCGAAAGTAACTCTGTCTGTCTGTCACGCTTTCACGCCAAAACTACTTAACCGATTTGAATGAAATTTGGTACACAGTTAGTCCAGAGCCTGAGAAAGGCCATAGGCTACTTTTTATCGCGAAATTCCTGCGGGAACGGGTACAACGCGGGTGACACCGCGGGGCGCAACTAGTAGCATAGTAAATGCGAATCGAAGAGTTTTACTTTACATAATTTATACAGATTTCTTAAATGGCACACGCTTTTGAGAACTTAACGCCAATGTTTGACTTGATTCTTAAAATTTTTGAAATATACTGCCTGAAAATGTCATAATAGTTACTTATTTTGCTCAAGAACAAAACCAATATTTGACTTTGTTTTTCAGGTGGATGATGACACAGTCTGGCGAGAAGCGTTGAACAAGTTCCTCCACACCTGGAGTTCTCTAGTCAATGAAACGGCAGATGCCTTCCCTAATGAAACACTCCAGAATCCCTGTATAGAAATATTTAATACGTATCTGCAAACTAGATTGGCACCGCCTGATGGGTCAAGGTAAAGTTTTCAATAACCGTCATTCCATAAATAAAATAAAAATAGGTACCACAAAATAACCAATAAATATCGTGCATTCAAAAAATTATATAGATCGGACTTAATTGCATCATAAACATTTTAAATATCCCTTGACGACTACCATAATTAAAAATTAAGCGATATTCATCGCGTTTGTTATACTTAGACCTCGCATCCTAATTTGATAGGTTGCTGGAAGTGGCATTTCTATCTGAGGACCACCTTCGGAGGCCATTTTAAATTGTCTGTCCCGGTTTTTTCAATCGTAGATAAATCGTAGAAACTGCGAAACACTGATTTATTAAATTATTTTGTTATTAAATGATACGTACGCCACCGTCTGCGTCTCGGCCCGCACAATCGGTGGCGGATCACTCTAACTGAGGAAAGTCACCGTATGTGGCCGAAACTGTCAAATACATACACATTCGACATAGAGAAACGTTCGTAATATCCCAATTGTTCAAAGTAATTATACTCGAAAAATAAGTAATTGGGCTTTTGAAAAAAAAAATTTTTGTGATAAATGGAAAGATTATATATTAGTTTTATAACAAAACTATTTTTATTTTATTTTTTTCGCAATAATTCAAAAGTTATTTCAAAATAAAAATTAATTTTTGAATCCAGTACCGAAAACACTCGGACAACTCCCGAACAAACCCGAGCGCGTGTGACGTCATAATGTGTAATAGCCGTAAACGCTGTACGTACTTATGGCACAGATTACTAAATAGTTACTACGTCTTATGGTTAAATAGCTATAACATTATCATGTCACAACCACGGTGACCAATTATGGCGCGTTTATAGTCACGTGATTTTTATTCAATTTTTAATTGTTTATAATTAATTGAAAAAATATATTTTTTAAGTTTTTTGCATTAAATATCAATATTATTAATACTAAAGTTTTAAAATACATAAAAAAAATCATTTTTTTTCAAAAGCCCAATTGTTCAAAGTAAAAATATAAATAAATAAATATAATAATACTCGAAAAATAAGTAATTATACTCGAACTTACTTATCAAGGTTGGCCACTAACTCGAACTTATTTGTTGCCAGATGCGCCGATAAACCAGATGAAGATATAAGAGATGATATGGAGGAAGACGAGCGCAAATTGCACAGCAATAACTTGTTGACTATCGGCGCTATAGCGAGGAAGGCGCCCGCACATTGCTCTCACATATTATTTACATTGTTAAGAGATAGGAGTAAGAGGTAAGTTCTAGCCAATAATTAATCATACCACCATACACATCTTCAGCTCGGCAACATCTATATATATAAAATTCAAAGTCCTGACTGACTGATAATCAACGCACAGCCTCAACCGCTACACCTAGAAACATGAAATTTGGCAGGAAGGTTCTTCAAGTGACGTAAGTGCACACTAAGAAAGGATTTTCGAAAATTCCTACGGGAACGGGCTCAGCGCGGGCAAAGCCGCGGGGCGCTGCTAGTATGTATATATAGACAGAATATACAAATCCATTTCAATCAAGTCCCTTCTCGCACCTATACTAATAATAATATTGTAGAGCTGCAGAATTTGTTTGCTTGTTTGAACGCGCTAATCTTAGGAACTACTGGTCCGATTCGAAACATTCTTTTTTTAATGGATAGCCACATTCAACGGGAAGGTCATAGGCTACTTTTCATCCCGAAATTCCCACGGGAACGGGTACAACGTGGATAAAACCGCGGGGCGCTGCTAGTTCACTCATAATTCTTGATGCTTAGTTAAGAATGAGGTATTTTAATGACTCATTGATAGTATACAGAAGCTAATATTATGATATTCTCTAGCTCTAAGAAAACAAGGATATAACATACCATAACCCTGCCTGCACTAGAGTTAAATTAAAAACTACCTTAAATATATAAAGGGGATCTTAATATACTATGTAAAAATATTGCTCATAAAATCTAGACATTTACAAATTAATTTTACAGCTATGGGTTGTAATTTTTATTATCAGTTAATGAATTTATTAATAGAAATAACATTAACATGCTATTTACGTATTGTTTTATGGCTATTGGTTTGTAAATGTAATGCGTTGGTCGTATCAATAAAATGCAATTTGTACATATTTCTTTTATTAATTACAGAGTTAAGCTTCTTCTTCTCTTAAAAGAAAGTTGCGTCAGTTACTTATAACTCAAGTACGGCTGGACCGTTTTCTAGGAGATTTTTTAAAATTATGTTTTTACTTCGTCTGGAATAGGATAATACGTACTTACATATATTTTTTATGTATAATTTTATTGACTGTTAGGTATAAGGAAGATCGCTTGTTAGTTATAAACTATAGCTACAGAAAGTCAGAAATTACTGTATTTTTTTCATGATAAATCGTTACTTCTAAAGGCACTAAAACGTAGCTCTCATGACGTATTATGACCAAGCGGTGTTATCCATTGTTATCTCATCGCAAATGTTTGTTAAGGCACGTCCAGCTTGGCCCTTTCTTAAACTAGGTGACTTATAGTTGTACTAGCAGCGCCCCGCGGTTTTACCCGCGTTGTGCCCGTTCCCGTGGGAATAAAATGTAGCCTATAGCCTTCCTCGATAAATAGACTATCTAACAGTGAAAGAATTATTCAAATCGGTTCAGTAGTTTCTGAGATTAGCGCGTTTAAACAAACAAACAAACAAAACAAACTCTTCAGCTTTATAATATTAGTATAGATTTCTTTTTGGGCCTACCGTGCTTCGAACGAAATGTTACACTGTCTGTCTTGGTTAACTCAATCGTCAGACGATGTCGGTTTAAAAATTCTGTTAGTCACTTAACAAAATTAAAGGCGATCTTTATCTACACTTAATATAATAAAGCTTGTTTTTTGAACATTCTAATCTCAGAAACTCCTAACTCTATTTGAATTATTCTTTGTGTAATGGATAGCCACATTCAAGAAGAAGGTTATAGACTATTTTTTATCCCAAAACTCCCACGCGAAAAGGCATAACGAGGGAAAATCTTTTGTTTTTTTGTTTTTTTCTACAGGCTAGAAACACAATTGCAACAAATGCACATGGGAAAATTGCAACTGAGCAGTGGCCTCGAACTAGTGTCGTTGTTTGAAGACTTGCATTGGATTCTGATGATTACAGGTATTTTACTTTAACATACGATGACAATGTTGGCAAGCCAGGGCAAGGTCCAATAACAAATCTTTATCCAAAATCAGCTATCCCAGATTAAATTTTTTTTTTTTTTGGTTTTGATTAAATTGGTTCGAGTTAAAAAAAAATCCACTTTATGTTAAAGGCCTTTGAGTGTTCTTTCGATTAACTCCCTACCTAATCAATAAGCATTTTTTCAGGACATTTCCTTGCTATCGACTGCACGGAAGCGGAGACAACAATGATTCCTTCAGAGTTGATTCGCTACAGTATATCTGAGAATGCTAACGTTGAGTTGTCGCTCGCATACCTAACTGGAAGCAATACGAACCCGGATAACGTTGATCCTATATTGAAGTAAGTATAACAAGATTATGTGGCAAGGATGAACCTGTAACATTGTGAATAAAAGTATCTTGATTGTTTTATTTTAAGGAGTACATTACATTACATTTTTATGTTCAGTCGCATGTACCTTTCGCAAAATGCACCCCATTTCATTTTCCACCTCATTGTATTATCTTCTACTATGGTACTATGGATTCTTATACTAGGTTTACATATTCATTTATTTTGCGAATAAAGGTACAATAAAGGTGTTACATTGTAAATGAAGTATCTCTTTATCCTGCCTCACATGTGAGGCGTGCAAATATAAATTACATTCTGAACTGTAATTCTTAACCGGGTACAACTGTACACACAGCATGCATAATGATCGGGAAGGGTAACAGTCTAATTTACAGATTGTTGTAATAATTAAAAGAAATTAAAACTTGAAAATGTATTGTAAATGTATTAACGAACAAGAGCTTAGGTACTTAATAATATTAAAACTTTTCAGATTATTAGGCGAAATATTCCGTATAAGTACATGGGAGTGTATGGCCCTGGAAGCTGGTTTAGGCAACATGTTCAGCCCTGAACTATCGGCCACCATATCATGGTTGTTGAAGATTTGGGCCAATTCCTATTTGACTATTGAAAACTCGGAGTATTATACTGAGGTAAGATACTTGAAAGTTGTGGGGTAGTTTTTTGCAATAAAGGTTGTTAAAGATAAAATAATCTTTGTTTATGTTTGTCCTTGTTTATTTAAATTATGTTTCGAGTAAATTATATCAAGAGAAGAATGTGTCATCTGACCCAAGTGTTATATTATATGGCACCCCAGTCACCTGACCCTCACTTCAGTGTCATTTGACCATGTCATCTGCCTGGAGTTTCCTCTGACCCGAACGTCATCTTATCACACGGTTTTAAGAATAAAATTTTATTGCCAAAATTAAAAATTTACATATACACAAAGTTGAAAAACACTGTTATTATCATCTGACCCTGACCCCTGTGTCATCTGACTCTGACCCTGACCGTAGTGTCATCTGACCTCGGTGCCATCTGACCATCGTGTCACCTGGCCCGGAGCCCAGTGTCACCTGACTCTGCCCCTGTACCTAGTGTCACCTAACCCGCGTCATGTGTCCTCCCTCAGATGTCGGCGGTGCTAGAGAGTGCGTTCGGCGCGTCGTCAGCAGGCGTGGCGTGGGCGTGCGGGCGGCTGTCGGCGCGCGCCGCCGCCGCGCTCACGCACCTGCACCACCAGCCCGCGCCCGCGGACCAGGCGCTCGCGCTGCTCACCACCATCGCGCACTGGTGTGTACACTCATATCACTCTGAAGGAAGCATTAAGAGTTCGGCTGCAGATTGCAACCAAGCCCTTAAAGGCCTAATAAAACCTGAAGCAACCAAGGCCTCAAACGAAGGCAGGGTCTAATAAATCCGTAGGCAGTTCAAAACTTGACTCGCCGTGACACCACCACGGTCTTAGCACAACTTATTCCGTTATGTAAATTTTTGTCTTTCAGGAAAAATACGTTATCACGGTGCGAAGAATTCGTAGCGCTAGTCAACTGGGAGATAGCCGGCAATAATTTACCGGGAAGATTGAGGAAGGAACTGCATACAGCATTCGCGTTGGTTTCAAGGGATGCTCAAGGTAATAAAAAATATACACCCAGAAATTCAACTTTGAACTTGCGCGTTTACAGCTTCGGAAAGGTACAAACTCTGAGTGTGTCGTGTGCACAAACTAAACAGTAGTAGTTGAAATTTTGGAGTATGTATTTTAATACGTTCTAAGGTTACGTGATAATGGGGTAAATGGGGTAACCATCGAAGCATAATCATTTCTATTAAACATTTACATAAACCAGTTTCTACTAACTTCAGTGTCACATTTCCTTTTATTTCCAGGCCCTCTCAAAGAGCGGTTAGTAGATAGCACAATAGCATTGCAAGATAAACTAGTCAACTTAATCAATATGGATTCGGACACGGAACCAGTACGGACAATGTTAGCTGATATATTAGACTGTTTCACCGGCTTCATGGAGGGGTTTCTTGAGGTAAGAGGATTTCATAGGTCGTAGGCGATAGATAGAAACTAAGTGAGATTTCATAGTCGAAAGTTTAGTACTACGAAATAAAATTCAACCAATTTATTTTTGCTACGATCTATCTCGAATTCATCTACCCTGCTACGAATTTCCAAACTGACTATAACCCTGCTTTGAATTTCAAAACAGAATATCAATTTTACTACGAATCTCCAAACTGGCTACGAATTTTGCTATGAATCACCATATTTTTAAACCCTGCTACGAGTTTGCAATATGCCTACTAACCTGGCTACGAATCTCCAATCCGAGTACGATCCTGGTTACCAAACTCCAAAGCTACTACGAGCTAAGGCTCGTAATCAGTTTGAAGATTCATTGTAAGCAATGAATCTTCAAACTGATTACGAATCGCCAATCGACTACGGACCTTGCTACGTATCTCTAACTGATTTTTGAACCCTGCTCCGAATCACCAATCTGACTACAAAACTGCCCACGAATCTCCGAACTGACTATGATGTTTGCTATGAATTTACTACTAATAAAATATATTTAATTCCGTTACAGAGTGAAGCGACGGACCGTCAATTTCTAGTATTAGTTAGTGCTATAGAAAAAGTGCCCGGAATTATATTCAGGTATCACAATTACCCGGGCGTAGTGTTGCCAGCGTTGAAACTATTGGCTAAGAGCGCTTGGAAAATGTTGAATTCAGATCAAAACGGGAATACTGACAAGTGAGTTTTACTATAATACTCGATTTTATAATTGATTCTTATGTTTCCAGAAAATTTGGTAAGGAGTATTTTTATATAAGTGATAATGTTAAGGATAAGTCCTTTTGTGAATGTGTTGCCATTTTGAAAATACCATTTAAACTCATTTTTCTAGCAACCGGTATTAGCAGTCAGTGTTTGTTAAAAGCATCATTAGGGTTGTGCTATTAAATATTCATCATATATTATTTCTTTGTTTCCCTTTACTCTTTTATATCTTCTCAATCTACATCTAATTTACAATCTACATCATTGGTTCTATTCATAGGTTCCTTGAAATATGTAACACGACGTTCGACGTGTATCAAAGATGGAATTCCGGCAAGATATCCAGCATCCCACAAGACGCCGAGGAAGAGGCTTATGAGGTAAATAAATAAATAAATAACACTAGCAGCGCCCCGCGGTTTTACCAGCGTTGTGCCCGTTCCCATGAGAATTTCGGGAATTTTTATACATATTGTATAAAAACCTTCCTCTTGAATCACTCTATTTTTTTTTAAAGAAATGTCTCTTTGAGATAAAAACTCCCCCGGTTTTACCCGCATTGCCGCTGCCCCTTTGTGGAAATTCGGGATTCTGAGAGTTTCAACATAAAATGAAATACTAACATTTTTACAATTATTTCAGTCTCAGTAGTCGTTCAAGAATAGGTCTGTTTCAAAAAAAGTAATTTTCATAGACACCATTATCATACACAACAGTAAAGAAACTATTTAATATGTCTTAACTGAACCCCAACTTTTCAACGTAAAATATACCAATGTTGAGGCACTTTGACATTATTATTCATCTTTCTTCAGTCATCAGTGAATGTAATGGGTGATAACTTGTGAGTTTTACTCATACAGAATATACAGTTCTGTCTTGAAAACACGAGACATTCGTTCTGAATGGCCGATATAGGAACACGTGTCATGTGCAATCCCAGTCACGTGTCCTGCCCGGCTAGTATGTAGCTGAAGACACATCTATCTTTCCGGGAGATTTTATGTCTCTTTCCATTCGAATTCAATGCAAAATGTTTGGAAATAGAGTGCAATTTGTAATGTACTTGGCATGAGCGTACGTACAGTACAGATATATATTGCTTATTTCTTTCAAGAGAAGACATTCTTTTGTTTTGATTCTCTTGTACTTTGTAGTACTGATTGTAGTCCAAAGATGGCGCTTATTACTTGTCAATGTCATTCCGCAGCCAATCATATCGCTCCATTTTGATTTTTCCACAGAGTATGAGTGCGATTTGCACGATTATTTCCGGGGTTTCAATATAAAAAAATATGCTTTATATTACTAGTAATATTGGGTTGTCAATCTTCTTAAAAGAGGATAGCAATATTGTCTATGTTCTGTTCTGCGCTCATGCCAAATTTAACTGGCATCGGCCGCGGACAGGGCATTTGAAATTGCACTTTATTTCGAAGCGTTACGTGTGAAATTTGAAGGGAATAGGAAGCTGTCGTCCATTTATATGACGCCTGCGCCCTTGAGTTCGAGCCCTTCGAGTGTTTATGCTTGGCGGCCTGGTGCGAGTTTAAAAACTTTTACTCATCACAAAAAAATGCACAAGGCCGCTAAAGAATTATTCACGCCATTAAAAGTTTAAGAGGGAATCTCCGTGTCCTTTTTACATTGCATCGCATCGTCAGTCATTCACGTAGAACACAACCAATGATCGAATACGCGGCTTACCCTTCGCTCGATGCCTTCTAACTTGTACCCCGTGGACTGCAGGACATCTGCGCCATAATGGAGCTGGTGTGCAACATGTCGCGCTGCCGTGGCGCGGGGCTGGCGGCGGCGTGCGCGCGCGGGCTGCGCGTGGTCCTGCCGCTCGTCACGCCGCCGCTGCTGGCGCTGCCCGCGCTCGCCGCCGCCGCGTACAGGACGCTGCGCGTGCTCGAGGGCGCCGACCAGGTACACACTCTCATACAGGACGCTGCCCGCGCTCGCCGCCGCCGCGTACAGGACGCTGCGCGTGCTCGAGGGCGCCGACCAGGTACACACTCTCATACAGGACGCTGCCCGCGCTCGCCGCCGCCGCGTACAGGACGCTGCGCGTGCTCGAGGGCGCCGACCAGGTACACACTCTCATACAGGACGCTGCCCGCGCTCGCCGCCGCCGCGTACAGGACGCTGCGCGTGCTCGAGGGCGCCGACCAGGTACACACTCTCATACAGGACGCTGCCCGCGCTCGCCGCCGCCGCGTACAGGACGCTGCGCGTGCTCGAGGGCGCCGACCAGGTACACACTCTCATACAGGACGCTGCCCGCGCTCGCCGCCGCCGCGTACAGGACGCTGCGCGTGCTCGAGGGCGCCGACCAGGTACACACTCTCATACAGGACGCTGCCCGCGCTCGCCGCCGCCGCGTACAGGACGCTGCGCGTGCTCGAGGGCGCCGACCAGGTACACACTCTCATACAGGACGCTGCCCGCGCTCGCCGCCGCCGCGTACAGGACGCTGCGCGTGCTCGAGGGCGCCGACCAGGTACACACTCTCATACAGGACGCTGCCCGCGCTCGCCGCCGCCGCGTACAGGACGCTGCGCGTGCTCGAGGGCGCCGACCAGGTACACACTCTCATACAGGACGCTGCCCGCGCTCGCCGCCGCCGCGTACAGGACGCTGCGCGTGCTCGAGGGCGCCGACCAGGTACACACTCTCATACAGGACGCTGCCCGCGCTCGCCGCCGCCGCGTACAGGACGCTGCGCGTGCTCGAGGGCGCCGACCAGGTACACACTCTCATACAGGACGCTGCCCGCGCTCGCCGCCGCCGCGTACAGGACGCTGCGCGTGCTCGAGGGCGCCGACCAGGTACACACTCTCATACAGGACGCTGCCCGCGCTCGCCGCCGCCGCGTACAGGACGCTGCGCGTGCTCGAGGGCGCCGACCAGGTACACACTCTCATACAGGACGCTGCCCGCGCTCGCCGCCGCCGCGTACAGGACGCTGCGCGTGCTCGAGGGCGCCGACCAGGTACACACTCTCATACAGGACGCTGCCCGCGCTCGCCGCCGCCGCGTACAGGACGCTGCGCGTGCTCGAGGGCGCCGACCAGGTACACACTCTCATACAGGACGCTGCCCGCGCTCGCCGCCGCCGCGTACAGGACGCTGCGCGTGCTCGAGGGCGCCGACCAGGTACACACTCTCATACAGGACGCTGCCCGCGCTCGCCGCCGCCGCGTACAGGACGCTGCGCGTGCTCGAGGGCGCCGACCAGGTACACACTCTCATACAGGACGCTGCCCGCGCTCGCCGCCGCCGCGTACAGGACGCTGCGCGTGCTCGAGGGCGCCGACCAGGTACACACTCTCATACAGGACGCTGCCCGCGCTCGCCGCCGCCGCGTACAGGACGCTGCGCGTGCTCGAGGGCGCCGACCAGGTACACACTCTCATACAGGACGCTGCCCGCGCTCGCCGCCGCCGCGTACAGGACGCTGCGCGTGCTCGAGGGCGCCGACCAGGTACACACTCTCATACAGGACGCTGCCCGCGCTCGCCGCCGCCGCGTACAGGACGCTGCGCGTGCTCGAGGGCGCCGACCAGGTACACACTCTCATACAGGACGCTGCCCGCGCTCGCCGCCGCCGCGTACAGGACGCTGCGCGTGCTCGAGGGCGCCGACCAGGTACACACTCTCATACAGGACGCTGCCCGCGCTCGCCGCCGCCGCGTACAGGACGCTGCGCGTGCTCGAGGGCGCCGACCAGGTACACACTCTCATACAGGACGCTGCCCGCGCTCGCCGCCGCCGCGTACAGGACGCTGCGCGTGCTCGAGGGCGCCGACCAGGTACACACTCTCATACAGGACGCTGCCCGCGCTCGCCGCCGCCGCGTACAGGACGCTGCGCGTGCTCGAGGGCGCCGACCAGGTACACACTCTCATACAGGACGCTGCCCGCGCTCGCCGCCGCCGCGTACAGGACGCTGCGCGTGCTCGAGGGCGCCGACCAGGTACACACTCTCATACAGGACGCTGCCCGCGCTCGCCGCCGCCGCGTACAGGACGCTGCGCGTGCTCGAGGGCGCCGACCAGGTACACACTCTCATACAGGACGCTGCCCGCGCTCGCCGCCGCCGCGTACAGGACGCTGCGCGTGCTCGAGGGCGCCGACCAGGTACACACTCTCATACAGGACGCTGCCCGCGCTCGCCGCCGCCGCGTACAGGACGCTGCGCGTGCTCGAGGGCGCCGACCAGGTACACACTCTCATACAGGACGCTGCCCGCGCTCGCCGCCGCCGCGTACAGGACGCTGCGCGTGCTCGAGGGCGCCGACCAGGTACACACTCTCATACAGGACGCTGCCCGCGCTCGCCGCCGCCGCCTACCGGACGCTGCGCGTGCTCGAGGTTGCCTACACCACACTCTACGCAACTACGTGTTACAGACGGGTCACTTATTAGGTGACCACGTCAATAGCCGGGAATCCACTAGAGGCAGCCTCCGGTCGAGCAGCCTGGACTTGAGACAAACTGCCTGCAATAAGTACCAAACATAAATCGTGTTGCGGAGCGCCTCAGGTTGAGGTAGCGTCTCCACTCGCATGACCTCGGGGCGAGGCAGCCCGAGTCTGCCTCTAGTGGATAAGTGACTAATGACCAGGTCACCGTGTGATTGAGTAAAGAGGGAACTGAAAAGGCACCAGCTAATTGACTAGGTTACCAGTTCAGATCACCAAAATATCTTCGAATTATTCAACCTATCTGACTCACATGTTAATAGACTACAATTTTTTTATTAAATGAATTGTTTTTTCCAGCTCACACAATTACCGATAGAAGATTTCAACATGGTGGTATCAGCGTTACGTGTCGGTCTCACTGCGGTATCTAGTGACGTTTCATCAGTTTGTTGCAACACTATCGCCAGCCTAGCGGACAGATTGGACATCAACAGCCCGTACACAATGTCCTTACTAACGTTAGCAGAGTTGTTACTAATGCTGATCATTAAAATGGAAATGCCAGCAGATTGTATACCAGCGGCCGGAGCGGCTATTTACGCTCTAACATGTCTGAAACCGGCCTTACTAGAAGGATTAGCCAGACAAATGATCGAGGCCTTTGCGGTCAATGACCCAGTCAATGTACCGAAACTAGAGGAAGCATTCGGAATATTGACAAATGGAGTGCTTTTCGACAGGCATCGACCGCACAGGATCAGATTTCAGGACAATTTCGACAAGTTTCTAACAAGCGTACACGGCTTTCTAATTGTAAAATAAGATTATTAACGTTTCTATTCAATTTGACGCTTATAATGCTGCTAAAGCTAATTATTATAGGGTCACGTGATGTGACAAATTTCCTTATTGTAATAGTAATTGATAATGTATTGTACTGTATGTGGAAGCGATTTGTCTTCTATAAATTGTTTTATATATTATATCGTAGTTAAGTTTTAAACTTTTTGTGTCCTTCCGTGGGCTGTGTCAAAATGATAACACTATTGTGTCTAGTTAGGTTCAATCTCGTTATGATAAGTGCCATGAAGGCGGTATGTTTAGTTATTGTTTATGATATTGATGGCCTAAGTACAGGGTGCATTGACTCCAACGCGGTTATCAAAGTTACAACCTTCAGATGCCTGACTCTTCCCTTAATATCTGTATCACCATTATGTTTACAACGAAATAATAATAACAGAATCTAATGTGGTTGTGAATGTGCAGAAAAGTATATTTAAACGCCTGTTTTGTCTCATCTGTGTGAACAAGAACGTTTCGTAAGAATGTTTATATCTTACGAATTATTGTAGCTAGGATCTTAAAGAAATGACTAAAACAGGCTTATTTTTAGATGATTCATAGAAGTATAAATGGAAAGTACACTATTCGTACGTTATATTGCTAGCTATTTTACAGAATTAAAAATACGCACTAGAATTTTGCAACATTATTGCACTTAAATTTAGTGCAGATTTAAACTCCGTCTTGTTAGATAATTATTATTAATAATAATGTATTATATTTTAAATACTTACTTCCTTCTTACTTCAAATTGGAATTCAGTTCTGAACTTAGATTTTTCACTCAAGAAAATCTAATCTAGACATTCTGTGGTAGATAACGGAAAGTTAAATCGTAATTGTTATTTTATTATTACAAATTGTTGTATTAACTTGTTTTAGATGTTTCCTAAGGGTCAGTTCACACCGAGACGCGACGCGGCGCGACGCTGCGCGCACATTTTTCATAGAGCGACTCAGAATATACTTTATTCACTACACGAAAAGATACACATTACATTGTGAGAATTCAGATTACGTTGCACCACGCAGCACTGCGCCTCGAGGTGCCTCGCGGCGTAGCGCGACGTATCGTGACGCAGCGGTGCATCGCCGGTCAGCGAGGCGTCGTCCTGCTACGATTTTAAGATGCGCCTCGCGACGTTGCGATGCGTCTCGCGACGACGCGCGGCGTAGCGCGAAATCATTGGCCTCTTTGAGTATCGTCGCGTCGCGTCGCGTCTCGGTGTGAATTGACCCTAAGTCACTTGTTAATTCATTTTGAAGGACATACATACATATTTGAAAAAAGATCTCTGAAGAAGAAAGAAATCTCCAAAAGCTTTGCATGTATAAGTTATCTTCTGTACAAAGGTTCTTTTACAAAAGACCCATTTCAAATAGATTCTCAGTTAATAAGATAAGTTTCAGTCTCACGGTCACGGAGTCTTCAGCAATGAATTGTGTGTTGATTAAGTCTCGATTAGATTTCAGTAGAATAGTTTGGCACCATTGGTATTCTACTAAAAACAGAATGTGTCAAACTAGATCTATCTAGATGCAATTGAGACTCAATTTAAACATAATTGATTCTGCAGAATTCACCCCCTAGTGAAAGTAGGAAAACTTTCGTTAGTTGAATGAAAAAAAAAGATTCTATTAGACTTCTCTGTAGTATTTCTTCTTTGATTATGGCGAGAAATTAAAGACATGTTCCGATTCTGTATGGGATTATATATTTATGTCTTTCAAAGTGAAGAAATCTTTGTAGTTTTTCTGATCTGTCTTCTCTAAAATCATGTACAACTGAATGACAATAGAGTTAAATGAAAAGTTGCATCAAGCTCCCTTAAAAAATCATTATATGGTATTGACATTATTTTAAAGAATATTATTATGACACAATTATAATTTTTAACATTTTGTAAATACTCAGAATAAATATTTTTAAATACCAACAATGGTTAAGTACTACTAGACTTTTCAAATTAAAAATTTAATATTATCAGCATCTATAAAAATAAATCTGTACAAATTTTCTATAAAATGTTTTATTTTTTCCTTCGCTGAGAAATAGGTACTAAAGTAAGTAGTTATTTATTCCTGTTATTATACGCCACCTAAGATTGTGGTTCAATTCCTAGATCAAGCAAAAATATGTTTCCTACTTTTTAAACATTATTGGAAATAATCATTCACTCATTATTTAGTCTGTGGAGCTGTCAATAATGACACTTTAAGTTAGCTGTCAACGGGACTCTGAATCCCGATCTCCTCTTCCCGAACCACAAATGGCGGATGTAGGCATAGGCTGTTATCTAAGTGAATAAACATTTTCTACTTACTTATGGGGCTTTTATTAATTAATTCCAATAGGTTATGGGCCCAGCGCCCATGAGTAAGTCAGATTGACACAGGATAGCTTAGGAAAGTCAAAAATAAGACAAAATAAGAAAAACGTGGTCGACGGCCATAAAAAAGGTCACGCGTGTAATATAAGGGGTAGGCTTCTTACTTTCAGCAAATATATACAATGACGACGACAACTAATCACATCCCGCAACTAGAAAGTGGAAATTTTGAAAACTGGCTGTTCAGGATTGAGATGGCACTGGATGAAAAAGGTATCAAGGAAACAGTAAAAATCAAAACTGAGGATGCAACAAGCAAACACGATGCTAAAGCAAGAAATATAATTATCCAAGGAGTCCCAGACAAATACTTAGAATACATTAAGGGGGCTACCACCGCATATGAAATGGTAGAAAAATTGAAAGCCGTATTTCAGAGAAGAAGTACGCTGAGTACATTAACTCTCAGGCGAGAGCTCATAAACCTGAAATGCAGAAAGGAAGAAAATGTACAAGAATTCCTCAATAAATTCGAAAAGTTGATACAAGATATAGAAGCTAGTGGAACTCAAATAGATGAAAAAGAAAAGGTCTGCCAACTCTTACTCAGTGTAGAGAAGGCTTATCAAACTTTAGTAACAGCCTTGGAAATGTCAAACATAGAGCTCACAGTTGAGTTTATAAAAAGCAAACTACTGGATGCAGAGCTAAAAGAAAAAAGGAACCACACAGCATTCAACCAACCCAAAGGTGAATATGTGTTTCACAGCTCTTCAGTGAAGTGCTATAGTTGTGGAGGGTTAAATCATTTTGCCCGCAATTGCCCGAAGAAAAATGGCAACTATGTACACCAACCAACATCTAATAACTACAGAGGCCGAGGCAATTTTAGAGCAAGAGGAGCCAGAGGGGCCAGAGGAGCCGCAAATATAGGAGAGAGGCACAGCAACTCAAATGCCATATCATTTGTCGCAGCTCAAGCTGTCACAGCTGATACAGAGGCCCACAGAGAGGAAATCCAACTTGTAATTGATTCGGGATCAACCTACCATCTAATAAACAAAAGATATGAAGAGTATATGACCAACATAAAGCAAATATCACAAATTCATATAAGAGCGGCCAATGGAGGCATCATGACCGCTACATACAAAGGAAATCTTACTGGAATGTCTGAAGAAGGATATGAAGTCACTATAGAAGACTGTCTTATAATAGACAACTTGTCACACAATCTTCTATCAGTCCTGAAATTAAATGAAAAGGGTCTTCAAGTAATCTTTGACAAGGAAACAGCTTTAATAAAGAAAGGAAACATAAAAATACAAGGGGACTGTAATGGAAAGTTGTTTACTATGAAACTCAATCTTAATAGAACACATGCATTAGTATCAGGAGAAGATAATCTTTGGCATAGAAGAATGGGACACCTTAACTATGGTGGAATGAAAATCTTAGGCTTAGCCCTATCTAAAGAAAAATGCACGATATGCATGGAGGCAAAAGCAAGCCGATGTGTATTTAATGAAAATCCGGTACCAAGAACCGAAAGAATAGGCCAGTTAGTATACTGTGACATAGGAGGGCCCGTGACGCCTGTCACTCAAAATGGTGAGAGATATTATTTAACAATAATTGATGACTACTCACACTTTATGGAACTTCATCCTCTAAGTGCTAAGAGTGAAGCGAAGGACTACATCATGAAATATATAAATATCATGAAAAATAATGGCAACAATGTAAGACGAATTAGAACAGACAGAGGTGGAGAATTTCTCAATGACGATCTTAGCTCGTTCTATGCAGAGCATGGAATCATTCAAGAGACTACATGCGCTTACACTCCACAGCAAAATTCTATCTGCGAAAGAATGAATCTAACCCTGGGAAACAAAGTCAGAGCTATGTTACTTGAAACAAATCTTCCAAAGTATCTATGGGGCGAGGCGATGAGATGTGCTGCCTATACTATAAACAGATCACCTACAAAGGCACTCCGAGGGGACACACCAGCAAAGATATGGTATGGCAACAATAATTTAGATAAAGTGAGAGTGTTTGGTGCGAAAGCTTGGAGCATGATCTTTCCAAGACCCAACAAACTAGAGCCTAGAGCGAAGCCCATGAGAATGATAGGATACTGTGGTTCAGGATACAGATTATGGGATCCGAAGACCAACGAGATAATAGAATCGCGAGATGTAAGATTTGATGAGTCTAACTACAGATATAGAGAAAGTGAAATGGCTACACAACCTGTTATCTATGATGAAGATGAGGAAAAAGAACCTTCAAAGTCTAATGACTCAAAACCGGATATGACAAACATGGATATGACAAACACGGATATGACAAACACGGAGAATACAGAAGAACAAGCTGAAGACACAGAAACAAGCCAGGAACAAGAACAACGTCCAAATAGAGAAGTGAAATTACCCAAGAAATACGATGACTTTGATATGACAAACATAGCATATGCACTGCTATCGGAAGATCCTGTAAGCTACGAGGAAGCCATACAGAAAGAAGGATGGTCAGATGCCATAAACAAAGAATTGCAAGCACACAACAAGCTAAGAACATGGCAAGAGTGCGACCTTCCTAAAGGACACAAGGCGATAGATACAAAATGGGTATTCCGCACTAAAGCTGACAACACGAAGAAAGCTAGACTAGTGGCTAAGGGGTTTCAGGAAGAAACCACACAGAATGTATATGCACCTGTTGCAAGGATAACAACAGTAAGACTATTTTTGAATAAAGCAGTTCAAGAAAACTTACACATAAAACAGCTGGATATACCTACAGCTTTTCTCAATGGTGAGTTAAACACTGACATATACATTAAATATCCTGAAGGAGTACAAAATAAACAAGAAGGAAGAGTCTTAAAGCTTAACAAAGCTTTATATGGATTAAAAGAAGCTCCAAGGTGCTGGAATGAAAAGCTAAATCGATTCTTAACAGATAATGAACTTAAACAATCACAAAGCGACTTCTGCCTATACACAGGTACAAATGTATACATACTTATATTCGTGGATGATATACTAGTGATTGGAGATGGAAAGAATATAGTGCAAAAATTAAAAGAAGAATTTCAAGCAAAAGATATGGGTACTATAAGCAAATTCTTAGGAATGGAAATATCTCAGTTTAAAAATAAGATGGAAATTAAACAAACACAAATTATAGAGAAGATTTTATTAAAGTTTAAAATGCAAGATTGCAAGGGATGCAATACACCAATGGAAGTCGGATTAAAAATAAATGAAAATGAAGAAGTGATGAATGACATCCCTTACAGAGAAGTTATAGGCTCACTTATGTATCTGGCTACAATAAGCCGACCAGATATAGCTTATGCCACTGGATTCTTAAGCAGATATATGACACGCCCAACACCAACTTTATGGACAGCCGCGAAGAGAGTCCTAAGATACCTGAAACAAACAAAAGAAAAAGGATTAGTATATAGAAGAGAAGATAATAACAATTTATTAGCATTTTCAGATTCAGACTGGGGAAGTGAACAAATTGACCGGAAGAGTGTCAGCGGCGTTGCAATATTCCATCAAGGCAACTTGGTCAGCTGGAGCTCCAAGAAGCAGTCATCAGTCTCACTGTCCACGGCAGAATCAGAGTACTATGCAGCAGCGTTATCTGTAAGTGAAACAGTGTTCATTAGAGAAGTGTTAAAAGATTTGCATTGTGATAAAAACTTAGTTTGTTCATTGTTTATTGACAATCAAAGTACAATTAAAATGATTGAAAGTTACGAAAATAGTAAAAGGTCTAAACACATTGACATTAAAGCTCATTTTATCAAAGATATTGTTAACAAAGGTTTAATTACATTGAAATATGTGTGTAGTAGTGAAAATAAAGCAGATATACTTACAAAGTCACTGTGTCAGGTTAAACATAACAGTTTCTGTGAATCACTTGGATTATATTAAATATAGCTTTATATTTAAATAGTGTTAAATTGTCGCAATTGTTATATGAGTATTTAATCTTGAACTTTAAATATTTCAGACTCGTTTTATATTCGTGAAAGTTAACCTCAAAATTTTAGGTTAAGTCAGTTGTCAATGTCAAATGTCAGTCATTGTGACAGCTCATGAGTGTTGCTAGTTTTAATATGTTACTTTATTGTTTGCAAGTTCAAGTTAATTTGCCATTAAATAAATTAGACTTGATCTTGAGCCGGAGTATTGGAAATAATCATTCACTCATTATTTAGTCTGTGGAGCTGTCAATAATGACACTTTAAGTTAGCTGTCAACGGGACTCTGAATCCCGATCTCCTCTTCCCGAACCACAAATGGCGGATGTAGGCATAGGCTGTTATCTAAGTGAATAAACATTTTCTACTTACTTATGGGGCTTTTATTAATTAATTCCAATAAACATGACTCCGGTTTCAGATCGCCAACCGGTATTAACTGCGAGCGTGGTGATTACGCCTAATCCTCCTCACTGTACTGAAATATTCTTTCTGCCTTTGCTCTTGTCCAGCAGTAGGATTATACAGGCTAACACTTTTTATTAGTATTATACTTACGACCTATTTATCCCATCCCCCAAATGTGAAACATGTTTTAATGTTACAAACCTTCCCTATTAGACTGTCGCGGTAGGGTAAAATTTGTGAGTTATTTATAGCCTGTGGTTAATGAAAACTGTTCGTTCTTGCATCACTTGTATGCATTCAACTGCCAAATTG
This sequence comes from Cyclophora punctaria, assembly GCA_951394245.1. Classification (NCBI taxonomy): domain Eukaryota; kingdom Metazoa; phylum Arthropoda; class Insecta; order Lepidoptera; family Geometridae; genus Cyclophora; species Cyclophora punctaria. Next base: position 7,505,803 of record OX596177.1, read on the forward strand.
TCAAAGTCAATTTGGCAATTTTGGCATTTCTAAACAGCTGTTTTGGGATTGTGTTTATATCTTTCTAGATTTCTAGTTTTTTCAAAAGATAAAATAAAGTTATCGAACACAACATTTCTAGTTAGAATGTGTAATGTGTAACATATCAGTTCAGTGATTATTGGCACTTTTTCTTTGTGCCGGCTACTATGCGCAATTGACGTCTTTTAATTTGATACAAGATTTGTCCGTGAGTGACTCACCCAAATAATTATTTTTTTGTCTATTAACACAAAACCCGAGTAATAGTTGATCAAAATGAGTGTGTTAAATCAAAGTGTTTCATTTAATTCTTCCATGAATTCGCATCGGGACTACACCGACGAGGAGTCGACGAAAACAAACAATTACGTAAAGGATCTACTGAAGTCGCGCATATTTCTGGGCCGGTACATTGAGAGGAGATTAATTAACACACAGATTGGTTACCGGGATATTGTCATTGTTAGCGCTGCAGAAGTGGAATTAAAGAGAGATTTATTACAATCCCAACACAAATTAAGTTCACTTAATCCTACAATATTTGTTGGTGTCACCGAATCCGACATTCTAGGGGTTGCCCCTGTTGATTCCGTGTGTATATGTACAGAAATTGATAATCAACCATTTGGTCCATTCTGGTTCCAAATAAGAACAGTAAAGTTCCGACCAAATGAAGTTATGTTGACTCTAAAATGTATCAGGCATATTACCGACTCCTTTTTAGAATTAGAACCAATATTGACCGGAGGTGTAAAGAAGAGCCCTGAAGGCAAAGAGACTGAAGTTAATAATGTATCTCTCAATGAAACTTATGCTGAGATAAAGGACACACTGAAGAGTGCACTCTCAATTCGCAATGTGAAAGAATTCTTCACATTTCTCTTTGCATTAGTAATTGCAGTATTTACTGGCAGTACAACTTTTGTTAACTTTCTGGGGAACTTTATATTAGCACTTATTAGGGAAATGTCTATTTTCGTTAAAAACTTCACTCCAATGTTCCTTGGTATTTTGGATTTCTTTAGTAAGATTGTTGGTGGGTTCTATATTCTGTTGGCAATGTTGTTTAGACAGAATTCACCGCCTCCGGTTAGCTCTCGGTCTATAACTAACTATGGCAGAATACCTAGAGAACAGGTGTATTATGATGATAAGCATTTTGACTAGAGCAACTTTTGTAATATGACCTTGTTTGTTAAGATCTCATTCCTCCCTGTTTGGATACTGCTTTTAAATTGTTTGTTTAATCTTAAGAGATTCTTTAGGGGTAGGAAAAACGAAAGTTACAAAAAATCCAGCTAACCTTTCTACCTAGCTATTCTATGCTACATTGTTAAACATAATAGAAATATTACAAAATTATTTAATTATGTAAAAATGATTACACATTCTTGGATGTAGGTAACTTAATAGCTTGTGTAGAAAGATGTCTAAAGGCATTTACCCACATAGCCTGATGCTCAGGCTCATTTACCATGAGCAAATACCAGACTTGCTATGCTTTATTGTATAGACGCCTTTATGTAAATATGTGTGTAAAAATGTTACGTACCTAACACATTCCTGATTGCTTCAGCATTTAACATTTACACATTGTTGTTATAATAACTAAGTATTCACTTGTACATTCTTTTATACAAATTTATTTTACAATCTTCAAATAAAAAGTGGTGTGTGGCTTTTGGTTAACATTTTTACAGTTACCTATGTGTTTATTACAAACCTAAGCAAATTGTAAGTTAACTGAATTTTTTTACTGTGTTGGTGTTGTTTAATATTTTTAATAAATAAAAATATTTACCATTAAGACTTTTTTATTTCAGATAATAAATCCTATTATCTACTGCACACTATTACATATATTTTTGTAACATTTGTATACCAAAAATAAACATATGCAACAGTCGAGAGTTCTAGGTTTCTAATGGTACATGAATAACGTTTTTGTTTGGGTCTTGTTTTGGTTCTGAAAAAAAAAACATAAAATATTTATTCGTTTTTGTGATAATAATGTACTTACATTGCACCTATTGCACAATTTGTATACTTATACTTCTGCATTTATAAAAGAAAAAGACGTGTGGCACTCGGGGACTGCCGCGGTGAAGCTATTGCATAGCATTTTGTATCAACTTATGCAATTATATTTGATATATTTGATATCTCTTCTCTCTCACCCCACCCGCCTCCTCTCTCTCACCCCTCCCGCCTCCTCTCTCTCACCCCTCCCGAATCCTCTCTCTCACTCACCCCTCCCGACTCCTCTCTCTCTCTTTCTCTCACCCCTCCCGCCTCCTCTCTCTCTCACCCCTCCCGCCTCTTCTCTCCCCTCCCGCCTCTTCTCTCACCGCTCCCGCCTCTTCTCTCTCACCCCTCCCGCCTCTCTCTCCCCTCTCTCTCACCCCTCTCTCATCCCTCTCTCTCACCCCTCTCTCTCAACCATCTCTCTCACCCCCCTCTCTCACCACCCTCTCTCACCACCCTCTCTCACCACCCTCACTCACCACCCTCTCTCACCCCCTCTCTCTCCACCCTCTCTAACCACCCTCTCTCACCACCCTCTCTCACCACCCTCTCTCACCACCCTCTCTCACCACCCTCTCTCACCCCCTCTCTCACCACCCTCTCTCACCACCCTCACTCACCCCCTCTCTCACCCTCTCTCTAACCACCCTCTCTCACCACCCTCACTCACCCCCTCTCTCACCCCCTCTCTCACCACCCTCTCTCACCACCCTCACTCACCACCCTCTCTCACCACCCTCTCTCACCCCCTCTCTCTCACCACCCTCTCTCACCACCCTCACTCACCCCCTCTCTCACCCCCTCTCTCACCACCCTCTCTCACCACCCTCTCTCACCACCCTCACTCACCCCCTCTCTCACCCCCTCTCTCACCACCCTCTCTCACCACCCTCTCTCACCACCCTCACTCACCACCCTCTCTTCACTCTCTCTCACTCCCCTCTTTCACCCCCCTCTCTCACCACCCTCTCTCACCACCCTCTCTCACCACCCTCTCTCACCCCCCTCTCTCACACCCCTCTCTCACCACACTCTCTCACCCCCCTCTATCACCCCCTCTCTCACCACCCTCTCTCACCACCCTCTCTCACCACCCTCATTCACCACCCTCTCTCACCCCCTCTCTCACCACCCTCTCTCACCACCCTCTCTCACCGCCCTCTCTCACCGCCCTCTCTCACCGCCCTCTCTCACCACCCTCTCTCACCACCCTCACTCACCACCCTCACTCACCACCCTCTCTCACCACCATCTCTCACCACCCTCTCACCACCCTCACTCACCCCCTCTCTCACCACCCTCTCTCACCACCCTCACTCAACCCCTCTCTCACCCCCTCTCTCTCCACCCTCTCTCACCCCCTCTCTCACCCCCCTCTCGCTCACCACCCTCTCTCACCAACCTCTCTCACCACCCTCACTCACCCCCTCTCTCACCCTCTCTCTAACCACCCTCTCTCACCACCCTCACTCACCCCCTCTCTCACCCCCTCTCTCACCACCCTCTCTCACCACCCTCACTCACCACCCTCTCTCACCCCCACTCGCTCCCCACCCTCTCTCACCACCCTCTCTCACCACCCTCACTCACCACCCTCACTCACCCCCTCTCTCACCCTCTCTCTAACCACCCTCTCTCACCACCCTCACTCACCCCCTCTCTCATCCCCTCTCTCACCACCCTCTCTCACCACCCTCACTCACCACCCTCACTCACCCCCTCTCTCACCCTCTCTCTAACCACCCTCTCTCACCACCCTCACTCACCCCCTCTCTCACCCCCTCTCTCACCACCCTCTCTCACCACCCTCACTCACCACCCTCTCTCACCACCCTCTCTCACCCCCTCTCGCTCACCACCCTCTCTCACCACCCTCACTCACCACCCTCACTCACCCCCTCTCTCACCACCCTCTCTCACCACCCTCTCTCACCACCCTCTCTCACCACCCTCTCTCACCACCCTCTCTCACCACCCTCTCTCACCACCCTCTCTCACCCCCTCTCGCTCACCACCCTCTCTCACCACCCTCTCTCACCACCCTCACTCAACCCCTCTCTCAACCCCTCTCTCACCACCCTCTCTCACCACCCTCTCTCACCACCCTCTCTCACCACCCTCTCTAACCACCCTCTCTCACCACCCTCTCTCACCACCCTCTCTCACCACCCTCTCTCACCACCCTCTCTCACCACCCTCTCTCACCACCCTCTCTCACCACCCTCTCTCACCACCCTCACTCACCCCCTCTCTCACCCTCTCTCTAACCACCCTCTCTCACCACCCTCACTCACCCCCTCTCTCACCCTCTCTCTAACCCCCTCTCTCACCACCCTCACTCACCCCCTCTCTCACCCCCTCTCTCACCACCCTCTCTCACCACCCTCTCTCACCACCCTCACTCACCACCCTCTCTCACCACCCTCTCTCACCCCCTCTCGCTCACCACCCTCTCTCACCACCCTCACTCACCACCCTCACTCACCCCCTCTCTCACCCTCTCTCTAACCACCCTCTCTCACCACCCTCTCTCACCCCCCTCTCTCACCACCCTCTCTCACCACCCTCTCTCACCCCCTCTCTCACTCCCAACGCACAATCGCACACAACGCCGTGTCGAAGACTGCCGAACTGAAACGACGTTAGACGATGCACGGCCTTCAAGCCACACCTCCTTCCCGTCGGATCGGGTAAGCGTCAGGTTTTTTCGTTACGGAAATTTTGGATTCGGTCCCCGCGCTCAAGGCCCGCGATAGAAGCTATGCAATAGCTTAAAAAACGAATTAATTATTTGCCCACCTTCCTAATCAGACAGAGATTCATCCAGTATAGGTTATCCGAACAAATATCTCGAAAAATACTAAATGTTCCGAAAAATCGAAGAAAATAAAAAAATTACATTTAAAAATTCCGCGCTATTTTAAAAATCAGCTATTCCCGGCAGATTTATGAAGCGGAAGTGCCATTTCAATAAAAGTGATTTTAAACGACTTCACTGATCTAACTTGATCCAAGAATTTCAGCCATAAATAAAGTTCCTCCAAACATTCAAATGTGAGTATTTTTGTTTTTTAAATAAAACGTTAACGACAGAAAGGTTTGAATTAAAATAAATAATTAACGGTTACGCGGTTGTCGCCCATCAGCCCTCATCTTATTTGCAAATGAAATAGTAAACTTAAATGGTACTCAAACGCGATTTGAGTACCTATTCGTGTCAGCTGTTTTAAACCGATTTATTTTCTTACCAGATTTTAAATTTTATTCCAGAAAAGAATAAGTGAGACTAGGAGATTTTCGCTATGGGGATGTGGCTTTTCTGGGCCTACGTAAAACGTAGAGATTATTTCCTCTATGGGCCTACAAGTCTATTTTACAAGTAACCTATGTGTATACGTACCGTCGATGAAGAACTTTTTCGATCTGTTTATAAAATTTGCAGTTGAAGCCCAGTCAGGAACTAAACAGTAAAAAAATAAATAGTTATAAATACTTATCTAATTGGTTGATTGATACAGTATCAAAGGATATACGTATAAAGTTAGTATTGGAGAATATTTTTTTAACTTGAGTTAATAATAATTGTGATGTGATGTGAAAAGGGTATTAAATGAAAGAAAGAAAAAAAGCGGCCAAGTGCGAGTCGGACTCGCCCATGAAGTTTTCCGTAGCAGCAAATAACATTATATAAAACTTCTTGTAGTTTTTGTACCTAGTTAGAAGATATGATGTGGCCGTGACATACGGACGGACAGGCGGGCAAACAGACAGACAAACATGACGAATCTATACGGAACACTAAAAAGTACCAAGCCATAGACATTATCATTATCTATATATTACCTTTTTGCTTTGACTCACGTCTGAACTTCAGAGTCGGTGAAGACCCAAGTCCTGATTTACTTTTACTGAAAACATATTTTTTAACATGTTTTTTTGGCGTCAAAGCAGGCATTTGTTGCGTCACATGTTTCATCTTAACGGGCTAAAACAGTTAAGTAATGACGGTTAAATAAAAAGTTATCCAACAGTTAAATCATCTTAAAATTTTGTTGACATGAACCTACTTCGGTCGTGGCATCAACTGAAACAAACGCGCTTGCCTCTTTTTCATCATCGTGTTTCTTAATAATAACTCTTGCAACAACGTTGTTGAGTATATTTGTAATAATAATATTCATCTCGCTGTTGTCGTATTCCACCATCATGTATTTAAACAGCCGTACCAGCGCAATTATATTATTTGCCATTTCTATTCTACCATGGTCGGTATTGCTTACATTGTTCAGAATTTGTAAATGAATGAAGACTTCGTCCAAAGTCATGAATTCTCTATGCTCGATGAGTTTTTTCATCGTTAAGGTTGCGAATCCTAAAAGTCAATTGTTTATCAGGTTTTAGAATAATGCCAATAATAATTTATTACGGAGTTAAGGTACCTTTTTAATAGTTCCAATAACATGATTTTATTGCTTAGGCAGTATACATGGGTGTAATTTTTGCTCTCTTTAGTCTAACATTAACAACATCATCGAAAGAATGCTTTTCTTTCACAATAGGCGTTTTATATATTTTGTGTGCGCTTTCAGATTCGCTTTTTGTACGAGAGCTATTTCTATTAACTTTTCTAATATCTTTACCTTCATTTTTAGTTACATTTGCATTATTGTAATAAGATACTATTTCATGATTTGGAAATATTGGGTGCATAAGGTTTAATGTTTCGGTCACAGACTCTAAGATGTCGGGGTCCAAGTGCATTGCTTTCTTTCGCAATAGTTTCTTCAGGTCGTTTGTGATTCTTGAATTGAATTTAAGATATCTACGACCTTCTTCTATTTCAGCAAGTCTGTGAAGATATTTTGCAGCTAAGTCCTGAAATTTCAATAATTAGTACTTAATGCTGTTCTGTCCAAATCACAAATCACAAAAAAGGGAAATGTGAAAAGGGGGCGGGACCGGTGTCGCAGCAATATGCGCAAAACCGGAACACATTGCGAGTCGAAATATTATGTGTAAATAATTCGAACGTTGAGTTCTGATACTGCAATGGATAATGAGCACATTCAAGCTAATAAAATACTATAATACGCATGTTATTGCGTATGTAGTAGTGCTGTAGATTTTTAGCATCCTAGTTGCGAACGAATACTCGCACTGAATGCAATGGGTGCGTGACACGTTCTCAAATCAAAGTATTGTTTTTATTTGATTACTTTGTGTGCGTGAGTGTCTCACAAGGTTTCGTACTCAGCGCTTAGGTTGGCATCTCTATATAAAAATACTAGCAGCGCCCCGCGGTTTTACCCGCGTTGTGCCCGTTCCCGTGGGAATTTCGGGATAAAATGTAGCCTATAGCCTTCCTCGATAAATAGACTATCTAACAGTGAAAGAATTATTCAAATCGGTTCAGTAGTTTCTGAGATTAGCGCTTTTAAACAAACAAACAAAACAAACTCTTCAGCTTTATAATATTAGTATAGATTCAGAGGAGTGCAATTACATTATTTTAATTGCATGAACTGTTACTGACCGAGTGTGATAATGAATGCCTATGTCCTCTTACCTGTGTTGTAGCATCGCCATACACGTCATACTTGCAAGGCCATGATAAACAATATGTGACTATTGTACGATCTTCAAAAATATTACAAATGTCAGCGTAGGCAGATCCCTGAATCATTTCAATTTTTTCCATGTGTGTACTACCATTAAATCCCTGAAAGTTTTTAAAAGCACTAGTGTAGGTATATTAGAAGTAACTACTTCCAAATATTAGAGGGTAGAATAATAGTAAAAGTACTTCCAATTATTAATAAATTCTAGTTAGATTTCCACATCTAGGTAATCATATTATTAACAAGTCGGTTTATTAATTACTACCTCATTGAGGAACGTTAACGCCCGCTTAGAGTAAGCTCCATCCATGTACAAGAATTTCTTTACAATCTTCATATTTTTAATAATTTCTCCCAGAGTATTTGTATAGCACGTTGTGTTTTCATTGAAATGTATGACTAAATCATTGTATTCTCCACTTGTTAAACAATGGCACTTTCGGATCAGCTTCTTGTAGATTGTGCAATCGTCTTTTTCTAGCTAAAATTAAAAAAAAAAAATGCGCCTATTTCTTCACTATCTAAATATGTATTTAAAAATATGTACTTTGTGCTTATTTATAATGTTCATTTCAAATATGTTGAGTAGTGAGTAAGCCCATGCTTTTGATTGTCGCTACTTAAATATGACTATAATTTGGAATATTGAGGTACCTACCTACTATCGCAAATACTGACCTCAATATATTTTTCATTAATTTCTTTCGCTTGTTCCTCTAACCTTGCTAACGCCCTGTGTCCAATGAGATCGGCTAAAGAGGTATCCTGAAAGGAATCCATATCAAATGAACATAATAATATTTGTTGATACTCATTACTTGGCTACCCAACCTTCGTAAAGTAATGATTTAACTTGACATAGCTGACATTCCTTGATTAAAAATCAGCAAATAATTAAACATGTAAGTATGCAATGTAAAATGCCTAAGAACTAACATCATCAGCAGAATATGTTATAGAATCGGTTAGATTTTCAGACGCTTGGTTATAATTCACATCTTTTGGCTGTATTTTACTTTGTATTTCTTCTAGCAAGCAGATTAGCTTTTTGGTACTGTCCTTCAATTTTGCGATGGAACCCTGAAATAAGGAAGAAGCTGTAGAATGTACCTAGTTTACATTAATACCTACGCCTCGGCATTATTATTAGTAGCGGATTCAAGCTAAAAAGTAAAAATCCCTCTCTCAACTTCAATACGTACAATAGTCACGTCATAAACACATGTTTCCTGCGTTCAAAACCACCTTCATCTTCACCATAAAACATTTGTATCCACCATTGATCATATCATATTTATTATCTTACCTTTTCAAGGTTGTGAAGAGGTTTAGGTTCATTTCGGTTATGAACAATTTTCTTTTCCTCTTGCTTTTGTAGTAATACATCTGTATTCAATATTGGTTTTGCAAGTCTTTTTAGTTTATTCTGAATGTCCGTTAGAGCTTTTTTCCTCTGCTGATTAATAGTTTGTTCCGGAGACAGAACATTGTTATCTTTAGATTTTTTAAAATTCATCAATTTTGGTGGTTCATACCTCGTCATATTGGTTTAGTTACAATAAAGGCTAAAATCGTGTTTAAAATACCTCTGGGAAAGGCAACCAAACTGCGAAGATAATTTTTTCTACATGACTGTTTCACTAAATTTGTAATATTTTTTTTTTAGTTACCTAATTAGTTGGGTAGGTAACTAATTTGCGGTTTTTTAGTTTATGTTCTATTTTTCATCATAATATTTTTTAAAGTTTTCTAAATTTGTAAAGTAAGTAAGAATTGGTATAAATTCTTGCTAATTCTGTGTGCATTTTGAATTGTCATTCATGATAGATGTAAGCATAGAGGAAATAATCACTACGTTTTAGACGTAGACGGAGAATAGAGGGTTTTAGACATAGATAAAGAAAAGATGTAATGTAAGAGCGTTTCCACATTATCCGATCCGATATCGGTGTCGGACGCCGATCCGATATCGGGGTAAGTAAAATGTATGAAATATGTCTTTCATAGGCCCATCGCAGACGACAGACTTTTTGTGCGATCGAGTCTGCGGCGCACAAAAATTCGGTCGTAGATTTTTGCGCGTCGTGTGCGTTACTGCATATTTCTATTTTAATTACTTACATAGGTTCTATTTTCACAGACTAAAAAGTGCGTCACGGATAGTCTGTCGTCTGCGATACGCCATATTGTCCGGCCCGAATCCGATATCGGAACATATTTCATACATTTTACTTATGCGCCTACCACACGTGCATGCTTGACCACAGTTTTACTTGCGCATGCCAGCTGGTACACTGAACACTGTGCGTGTAGTTGGTAAAACGGTAGTATGCGCAAACCCCAAAGCTTGGCTTGATGGTTTTTAAACTTGCTTGAAATTCTGGCATGCGCAAGCTATACTTGTACAAACTTGTCTGCGCGTGTGGTTGGTAGTTCAGTGTTCAAGCCGCTCTCAGTTAAGTCGGGTGGAGTAACTTTGCGCGCACGGTCGTAAAAATGGCGGATTTACGTACATACAATCGACAGTTCGCTACTGAATTCATTGAATTATATAAATAGTAGATGTATATGTGAATGATTTTTTCTATTCAACAGCCATTTTTTTGTCCACTTTGATCGTTTACACTTTGACTTTTGTATTTTCTTTTTTTTCACTAGCAAACACTTGAAAAATAATAGCAGAAGAAATAGCTCTTCATTGGGAAACATTGTTTCCACGCCGACGATGTCGACAAGAATGTGGCTTGCGCGTACTTAACTGTGCCGTGTGGTAGACACGTCCGTGTTCAGTCTTTTCATGCGACAAGCATGCGCAAATAAAACTGTGGTCAAGCATGCACGTGTGGTAGGCGCATTACCCCGATATCGGATCGGCGTCCGACACCGATATCGGATAATGTGGAAACGCTCTCGATGTAAGAGATGTCAGATGATTCCAAAATGATGATTGAAACTGAAATAATTTATCTTTGATGATGTTCATGCCAAAGAGATTATAAACATTCTATAATGCATTCTATTTATTCATTTAAATAAATAGGTTCGGTGTAGGTACTTTGCAATCATGGACCAACATAATACAAGATGTAGGCAGTAGGTATTTTATTGTAGTCTGTCGATTGTGTTGAATTTGAGGTTTTTTTTTTTACCTGAATTTTTTACTATCTCCATGTAGGGAACCTTGACATAATTTGCTCACATGACCTTGACATTGACTGATTGAATTTATGTGAAATCTTGAAACTGATTTGTTGTTTAAAAAAAAAAACTTTTTTATTCTGTTTTTTATTTATTTAACTGTGAAGTCTAATTTTATATAAATTCAACATAAACTCTAAAACGTTTACGTTATAACCATTAAAATGATTAGTTACAAAACTAAAGTAAGTTGCGATAGCCCCTGCGACTCCGACAATGATTGGACATCCTCAGATGATTCTAAATATTCCGATTCTGAAAGGTATGTTTTAACTTTTGGAAAATTTACTTAGTAAAATTTAACTTAATTAATTATATCACCCGAGTTATTAAGTTTTTAAATAATTTCCATGCTTTTCGCTACTTGTATTTACCATCTCTTGTATCTACCATCATTCTTGGATGAAAGTAAAAAATAATAAATTTAGTCAAGGCAAGCTTAAAGGTTTCTTTTAACTTAAAAAACCTTAAATAAGGGATGATATTTGATTGTAATTTATAATAAACCTGTCTTCAATATTTCCAGTTCAGTACCTGAATGGGACTCTGATGTGGGGGAAGATGGAGAGCTGGTGTATATTAAAATAAAATCGTCCATAGATAGCCCTTCTGATAATAAAACTCCTTTGCTGGAAAACTGTGAGGCTTTTAAACTTAGAAATAATTTCAAGAGGTCTTCTACGAGGCGGTCTACTAAAGGTAATTATTTATTTCTCCTTCTCACTGTACTGATAAGTGATATCTTTGGTGAGTTGAGAGGTCCTGTCCCAGCTGTGGGACATTGCAGGCTAATACTGACTTACTTAGAGGTAGTAATATTACCTCTAAGTAAGTCAGTTTTTATATCACTTGTAATTTCATTATTAAAATACTGTTATTTCTAATTATAGGCAGAATATTCAAAGTGTTAAAGGCTAAATCAAAGTTATCAGAGGCTAGTAAAAAAAAGAACACGGAAGGGGAGGCAAGTGGTCATGTTAACCCTAAAGCTTGTGAACAGGAAGCTCCCATTGTTATACAGGTGTGTTGATTCATTTTTACCTTTTACCTCTCAAAACCCTAAAGGCCTTATTCAGAAACGCTTACTAGAGCATTTTAGCTATCAAATGGTTTGTCCCTTTCTGACATACGCTATTTTCCAAAGAGCAAAAGAGACAAAACACTCACTTACAGTGTTTTAGTTAGAGAGTGTTTATGAGTAAGGCAGTAATTATCTATTCTAATTCTATGACCTAATAGGGTTTTTAATGATATTTTTGTCCTATCTATCAAACCAGGAACACTTAAAAGCAGGCATAATGCCAATAATTCTCTAAACTGTTTCAGGTCAGCCGCAACATGATTTTCACAAGTGAAAAGAACTGCCAAATTGAAAAGCTATTCGGCATTACTTTAAAAGCACATACCAACGGCAAAACATTAGTTCTAGATGATTTTTTAACAGAAGCTAAACCTATTTACATACCAAAAGTATTAAAAGGGTATTATTTGGTTAAAATTAACGGAGTTGACGTGAATTCGTATAATTTAAATAGTATTATGCAAAGAGTTAATGAAGACCTTAATAATCCGCGATTAACATTTCAAAAACCAAGTAATGAGATATGTTTTAACTATGAAAAATTACTAACAAGCAAAAATATGCCAGACCATTCAATCACGCAGACTGTGAAAGAGTCACTGTTTTCAGTTCTCTATATTTGCTGTAACGACATTGAGTACAACAGCAATGATGATAAAGGTGTCTTATATTGCTATCCAAGACCTTATAATCAAAACTTTCTGTATAATACAAGAGGTGCCTACGTCACTCTGAATCACTTGGCACCAAAATCTTTAGGCACCAGCGAGCCGATATGCTCAACAGTATTGCACAGCAATAAGTTAATAAACATAACTTATTCTCAACATTACAACGACTTATTACTTCTAGCGTTTCCCAATAAAGAAGTAGATGTGTTTGCAGCTAAGAAATTGGTCATAGACATTGTGAAAGTACTACAGTTTCTCTATGGTTCTGTAAAGGCTTGTTTTACTAAGCCTAATAACGTCGATAAGTTGGATGAGTTGTTTTCTCGAGTGTTTGTTAGTTTGTTGAATGAACAAGAGTCCTGTAGGAGTAATGTTAGTACTGAGTATAGTTTTGAAGAGGTTTTGGCTGCTCATTCAGTTGTGATACCTTTGGAAGTTAGGGTGCAAGTTGATGATGCGTTGACCGAGTTGGAAGCGGCTGATTATCGAGAATGGGTACGTATTTTAACATTTCTTTGTTACAGTTATATTATACTAGCAGCGCCCCGCGGTTTCACCCGCGTTGTACCCGTTCCGTCAGAAATTTAGCGATAAAAAGTAGTCTATGTCCTTTCTCAGGCTCTGGACTAACTGTGTACCAAATTTCATTCAAATCGGTTCAGTAGTTTTGGCGTGAAAGCGTAACAGACAGACAGACAGAGTTACTTTCGCATTTATAATATTAGTTAGGATGTTTAATACAATTACATCCCACCAAGAATGCTAATTACCCACCTTAAAAAAGATAGTGATTAAATTAAATTAAAAACCTACAATGACTATCTTTGTTTACAGACAGACGACGTGGAAAACTTCCAACGATTGTACACAGTAATCGGATCCTGTTTATACTACTCCGGTCACCTTCTAAGCTCGCACTTACAAGACGAAGATCTAAAGGAAATCAATGCTTACATGAAACTCAATGGAGTTCTAAGACTGAGTAGTGATAGGGATATAGAGAAGCTTATCATGTGGAGAGAAGTGTTTATCAATGAACATAGGAGGCAGAATAAAAGTGATGCGCATGATTATAGGTAGGTATCTGTACTTCACTACATAGTATAAAACAAAGTAGCTTTCCGCTATCTGTCTGTCTGTCCCTATTTATATCTTTAAAACTACGCAACGGATTTTAATGCAGTTTTTTAAATCGATAGAGTGATTCAACAGGAACGTTTGTAAGTATAAAAATTCTCAAAATTCCCACGGGAACGGGGAAATCGCGGGTAAAACCGCGGGGCGCTGGTAGTCTATACTAATATTATAAAGCTGCAGAGTTTGTTTGTTTGAACGCGCTAATCTCTGGAACTGGCAATCCGATTACAATAATTATTTTTGTAATAGATAGCCAAATTCAACGGGAAGGCTATAGACGGGCTATTTTTTTATCCCGAAATTCCCACGGGAACGGGCACAACGCGGGTAACAATTTGGAGAGTTGCGAGTATCGGAATATTCCTTGATGTGATTTGTATTTGTTTCAGAATACCAGACGGTCGGTGGTTTTTACTAATAGTTGGTAAAGGACACTTCATATTGGCTACTTTGATGGAGGCCGGTGGTTGTACTGAAGATGTGAGATTTACATTATTATTTACTTACCAGCTGTGTTCCTTAGTTTTATCCGCTTTGTACTGGATTTTGTAGTAATCAAAGTAACCTAATAAATCTTGTTATTAGTTGTATTTTTTACTCTGTTGGTAAAATTTCCACGAATTCCTTCAGGAGTTTATCGCGAACTTACATATGGCGAGGAACTTTGTTTTTTAAGTATAAGTACTCTATTTTTTCTTACTTGTCCCAAAATGTAGACCAATGTCGTCAATTTACCAGCCAAAGACGATTGCTCCTGAAGACGAAAAGGTTCAGTGATTTTATTTCATTCTTACCCTATCTCTAAACCTTTTTCCTCTTCAGGAGTAGTCATCTTCGGCTGGAAAATTGACGACATTGGGAACAAGGGACAAGTACGAAAAAATTGAGTATAGGGTTACTGCCAAAATCTTCATTTTTTCTTATGCTTATTTTAATTATTATATTCTTATTATATTCTAGATTTCTTCCTTGGTGATGATGGTTATGGGTATTCTTTTGTTCTGGTGTTTGTGAAGGTAATTCAGTAGGTATTTAGTTTCTTATATGTAGCATATATCTAGCAAAATTTATATTATAGTATGGTAATCTTTTTAACACGACAATATATGTATTCTGATTCCGTAATCTGTATCTTTCTGTCTATAACATTATTGTATGTATTAACCTCTCGATTTAGGCTTAGTTACAAACTAATATTTCTTTTTCAATTCTTATAATTGCAAAATAACATTTTTATGCTAAAATGAACCTTATGTTACAGGCAATAGGTGTGACCCCGCCGTCACCGTTCTACGTTGAAGAATGCGAGAGTTGCCTCGAGTTGTTATACGAAGTTGGTTTGGATAAACATCTAGCTTCATGGTTCTTGACAAACGCTCAACCTCAACTGGAGATATCGCCCGAATGTTTGACCAAATATGGGAAGAAAATGAAGGAGATAAGCAGTAAGTAACAATATATAGGGATCCTGGTGTCCTGAAACACAGACCTCGAGTCTACCTTAGGCACCAGTCTCTCACAATATATACATACCTATAGTCGATTTTTTTCGCATTGGCGAGACGTACAAATAAATATGGTCGATTTTCTGACCAAAGATAATATAGAGGTAAAGAGAAAAAAAATAGTGATGGGGTAAGATGGAATGAACTGATCGATTGATTATAATGATACATAATTATGTATCATTGGTAGAAATGATTTATGTAAATTGTGGTGAGAATAAATAAATACTATTATTATTTAGATACTTATAGCCAAACTAAACGGTATTATTATCTAAATCCTCATTGAAATGAGCCTTTGCCCTGCAGCCATTCATAAATATAGATTAATCCATAAAAAAATAGCCTGTAATGTCCCACTTTTAACTACATACTTTTAACTAAAACTTTTTCAATACCCCCTCCGACAGGGTTGACTAGGGATGGCTACTGACCTATACGATATTAACGAATAAATATTTTTCAGCTTTAAAATCGGACTCCACGCAAAAAACATCAACGCTCAAGCTGCCCAAACAGCTTGACGTCAAACGGCGTCACAATTCCACAGAACAAATCAACGTTTCAACTAGCGATAACTCTGGGAACTTTGGAAGCCATCACAGTTTGTACAGCCCTTGGTATAACACGCAGAAGTATAGATCCAGCTTGGATGTCAGCTATTCGGAGGATTCTAACAGCTTGAAGAGTAATAGGTTTGTATTGAACAAGCTTTTGTTGGCTGTAATTACATATTTATCTTGCTCGCTTTGACAGGGATTGGTCTAATCTAGCTCAGAACAGGAATGCTTGGAAGGTGTAGAGGGAGACCTTTGCTCAGGAGTGGGACACAATAGGTTAATGAAAACATATTCACAGCTATCCAATTTAAAAAAAGTCTGAACTTCTTGTTTTGTGTGTCCTGTAGACCCGCTTAGCGTGTCGCCACCACATATACGAAAAGTAATATGCACCTGTTGTGTTGGTGGCACTGAAATCTGACCGATATTATATTTATTTCTAGTGAAATTAGTGAAGATCGCGTCCAAGGTAGGAGAGCTGATCGGGAACAGAGGAATAGACGAGATTCATCCGGGTCAGACTCTGATTGGGATCGACAGGTATTCGAATATTTACTTGACTAAATACCACTTCCAATATAGTCCTTATAGAGAAAAAGTCATTTTATCTATAACTAGCCGCGCCCCGCTGTTTTACCCACAGCGCACCCGTTCCCGTAGAAAATACGTTATAAATAGGTCCTAAACTACCTCCCCACCAATTTTCAGCCAAATCAGTTCAGCCGTTCTCGAGTTATAAATAGTGTAACTAACACGTCTTTCTTTTATATATATAGACTAGCTGTGCCCCGCGGTTTCATCCACAGCGCACCTGTTCCCATAGGAAATGCGGGATAAATAGTGTCCTATAACCGTCTCCTGGTTCTAAACTACCTCCCCACCAATTTTCAGCCAAATCGGTTCAGCCGCTCTCGAGTTATAAATAGTGTAACTAACACGACTTTCTTTTATATACATATATAGAATATAGAATATAGATTTTGTTTCAGGATGCTAGTAGAGCTAGCGGAAGTATAGACATGTCTGATATAAGGAAGACTTTATTGAATGATATTAATCATGTGGTAGTACATAGGTAAGTAGAACTCACGCCACTCAAGCAGTCCACAGTCCATACAGTTTTTACTTTTTGAGGATTAAATAATTTAGACCACCTTCCCTAGCACAAGGAACGTGACAGAAGGCGACAAGACGTAGGATATGATACTAGAGATGATTGGTGGTACATTGACGGACAAATCGAATTTCAAACATTCCAGTATTTCATTCCATCTCCAGTATTCAGTATTTATTATATCGCTATCACCTGATTGCCCGAAAAGTAAGATGATCCCGTGCTTCGGAGGGCACGTTAAGCCGTCGGTCCCGGTTACTTTCTACGGATAGTAGTCGTTACATGAGCCATGTCAGAGGCCTTTGGCGGCTCAATAACTCTGTCACCAGGGTTGGTCAGGTTGACCGTCCACTCGATAAAGAAGATATCGCTAACGCTAGCGGTGTTACCCGCGTTGTACCCGTTCCCGCGGTAATTTCAGGATAAATATCCCATGTGTTATTCTGATGTATAACGTATGTATATTACTGTAAAGTTTCATCCAAATACGTCGAGCAGTTTTTCGTGAAAGAGTAATATTAGAACAATATTAGTAGGATGTCTTGTCGTCTTATATGACATTCGTTGTCATAGCCAAGTAGAAGCCATTTAAAATTATCTTTTTTATTCTTATTTTCTTCTTTATTATTTTTTATTCTTATTTTCTTCTTTATTCTTTTTTATTCTTATTTTCTTCTTTATTCTTTTTTATTCTTATTCTTATTTTCTTCTTTATTCTTATTCTTATTTTATCTTTTTTTCAGAATAACAGCAGGCGATGACAACGTATTATTCCATTTCGTTCAACTAGAGTCTGAAAAAGGAGTTCTGATAGCACCCGTGAAGAATATTGAAGTACAGGCCAATAACGCACTCTATTCATACATTGTAAAGACATTCAGATTTGCTTGTAGGAAAATACACGATGTTTTACAACATAGTATAAGGTTCGTAATTGTTAATTAACTAGCTGTGCCCCGCGGTTTCACCCGCAGCGCCCCCTTTCCCGTGGGAATTTTGAGATTTTTATTCCTTATTTTTCTTATATAAAAACCCTAATAAAAGAATCATCCAATTTGGTGCAGTCGTTCTAAAGTTATGCGCTTAGCAACAGATTAGCGATATCTATCTAAAATATACTAATATAATAAAGCTGAAGAGTTTGTTTGTTTGAACGCGCTAATCTCAGAAACTACCAATCCGATTCGAATAATTATTTTTGTAATGGATAGCCACATTCAACGGGAAGGGATAGGCTATTTTTCATCCCGAAATTCCTACGGCAACGGGCACAACGCGGGTAAAACCGCGGGGCGCTGCTAGTTTATTTATAAGTTCACAAAGATAATATCACAATATCCGTGGAAGATTAAGTTCGAATTTAGAACCATCATCATAAGTCAGTTATAGAGTTGTCTATACTAATATTATAAAGAGGTAAAATTTGTAAGTTTGTTTGTTTGTTTGTATGTTCGAGGTAATCTCGGGAATTATAAATCCGATTTCAATAATTATTTTTTTAATAGATAGCCACATTCAACGGGAAGGTTATAAGCTATGTTTCATCCCGAAATTCCCACTGGAACAGGCACAACGCGGGTAAAACCACGGGGCGCTGCTAGTCATTTATAAAATACTTTTACCTATTTACTTATGTTAACAATTTGAACACACTTTTTCAAATTCCAGATTCAAAAGAAATCACGCACCCTGCAATCCTCTAAATAAAATACTCGTCGCGGTAAAAGAACATGGCATGTTGTTTCAAGCACCACCAGATATATTACAACAATGTGGTGTTAGCAAGAAGAATGCTGAGCCATTTCAGTTCTGGGTTGTTGGGTAAGATTCAATTCGGCTCAAGTTAGTTAGGGTTGGACAAACTACTAGTGGCTTAGTTTGACTAAGCGATGTTAGTTCATTGCTACTTCGATGGGTGGCCGATAGTGGCATTTCTATCTGAGCGCTACCGTGCTTTAGAAGGTACGTTAAGCAGTCGGTCCCGGTTGTTTAAATAGTCAGACCATGTCGGAGGCGTTTAGGCGGTGTAAAAACTCTGACACCTAAGTTGGCCAATAACCTACTCGAAATTAATGAATAAATAATATCTTTCTTCAAGAGCCATGCTATGCGTTTACATTTGGTAACCACAATTATTAAACGTGGCATATCCGCGTAACATACTACGATGTTAGAATGGCGCTTCTAGTATACTAAAAGAAATAGGGCCACTATTGTAAATGCACTTAACTATTCAATGAAATTGTGCCCACTTGCAGATAATAATGCTTGCAGATAATAATGTGGAACATTACAGTACAGGCTAATGCCTTTTCATGTTCGTTCTAGATTTGATCATGCCCTTAAGCCCGGTTTCCACTGCGAGCGGAACGGACCCATTAATGACTCCTTTTTGCAGCCATTACGTGTTTTTTAAGCTATTGCATAGCTTCTATCGCGGGCCTTGAGCGCGGGGACCGAATCCAAAATTTCCGTAACGAAAAAACCTGACGCTTACCCGATCCGACGGGAAGGAGGTGTGGCTTGAAGGCCGTGCATCGTCTAACGTCGTTTCAGTTCGGCAGTCTTCGACACGGCGTTGTGTGCGATTGTGCGTTGGGAGTGAGAGAGGGGGTGAGAGAGGGTGGTGAGAGAGGGTGGTGAGAGAGGGGGGTGAGAGAGGGTGGTGAGAGAGGGTGGTTAGAGAGAGGGTGAGAGAGGGGGTGAGAGAGGGGGTGAGTGAGGGTGGTGAGTGAGGGTGGTGAGAGAGGGTGGTGAGCGAGAGGGGGTGAGAGAGGGTGGTGAGAGAGGGTGGTGAGTGAGGGTGGTGAGAGAGGGTGGTGAGAGAGGGTGGTGAGAGAGGGGGTGAGAGAGGGGGTGAGTGAGGGTGGTGAGAGAGGGTGGTTAGAGAGAGGGTGAGAGAGGGGGTGAGTGAGGGTGGTGAGAGAGGGTGGTGAGAGAGGGTGGTGAGTGAGAGGGGGTGAGAGAGGGTGGTGAGAGAGGGTGGTGAGAGAGGGTGGTGAGAGAGGGTGGTGAGAGAGGGTGGTGAGAGAGGGTGGTGAGAGAGGGTGGTGAGAGAGGGTGGTGAGAGAGGGTGGTGAGAGAGGGTGGTGAGAGAGGGTGGTGAGAGAGGGTGGTGAGAGAGGGTGGTGAGAGAGGGTGGTGAGAGAGGGGGTGAGAGAGGGGGTGAGTGAGGGTGGTGAGAGAGGGTGGTGAGAGAGGGTGGTGAGCGAGAGGGGGTGAGAGAGGGTGGTGAGAGAGGGTGGTGAGAGAGGGTGGTGAGAGAGGGTGGTGAGAGAGGGTGGTGAGGGAGGGTGGTGCGAGAGGGTGGTGAGAGGGGGTGAGTGAGGGTGATGAGTGAGGGTGGTGAGTGAGGGTGGTGAGAGAGGGTGGTGAGCGAGAGGGGGTGAGAGAGGGTGGTGAGAGAGGGTGGTGAGTGAGGGTGGTGAGAGAGGGTGGTGAGAGAGGGGGTGAGAGAGGGGGTGAGTGAGGGTGGTGAGAGAGGGTGGTTAGAGAGAGGGTGAGAGAGGGGGTGAGTGAGGGTGGTGAGAGAGGGTGGTGAGAGAGGGGGTGAGAGAGGGGGTGAGTGAGGGTGGTGAGAGAGGGTGGTTAGAGAGAGGGTGAGAGAGGGGGTGAGTGAGGGTGGTGAGTGAGGGTGGTGAGAGAGGGTGGTGAGAGAGGGTGGGGAGCGAGTGGGGGTGAGAGAGGGTGGAGAGTGAGGGTGGTGAGAGAGGGTGGTGAGAGAGGGGGTGAGAGAGGGGGTGAGTGAGGGTGGTGAGAGAGGGTGGTTAGAGAGAGGGTGAGAGAGGGGGTGAGTGAGGGTGGTGAGAGAGGTTGGTGAGAGAGGGTGGTGAGCGAGAGGGGGGTGAGAGAGGGGGGTGAGAGAGGGTGGAGAGAGAGGGGGTGAGAGAGGGGTTGAGTGAGGGTGGTGAGAGAGGGTGGTGAGAGAGGGGGTGAGAGAGGGGGTGAGTGAGGGTGGTGAGAGAGGGTGGTGAGAGATGGTGGTGAGAGAGGGTGGTGAGTGAGGGTGGTGAGTGAGGGTGGTGAGAGAGGGTGGTGAGAGAGGGCGGTGAGAGAGGGCGGTGAGAGAGGGCGGTGAGAGAGGGTGGTGAGAGAGGGTCGTGAGAGAGGGGGTGAGAGAGGGTGGTGAATGAGGGTGGTGAGAGAGGGTGGTGAGAGAGGGTGGTGAGAGAGGGGGTGATAGAGGGGGGTGAGAGAGGGTGGTGAGAGAGTGTGGTGAGAGAGGGGGGTGAGAGAGGGTGGAGAGAGGGTGGTGAGTGAGGGTGGTGAGAGAGGGTGGTGAGAGAGGGTGGTGAGAGAGGGGGTGAGAGAGGGGGTGAGTGAGGGTGGTGAGAGAGGGTGGTGAGAGAGGGTGGTGAGAGAGGGGGTGAGAGAGGGGGTGAGAGAGGGTGGTGAGAGAGGGTGGTGAGCGAGAGGGGGTGAGAGAGGGTGGTGAGAGAGCGTGGTGAGAGAGGGTGGTGAGAGAGGGTGGTGAGAGAGGGTGGTGAGAGAGGGTGGTGAGAGAGGGTGGAGAGAGAGGGGGTGAGAGAGGGTGGTGAGTGAGGGTGGTGAGAGAGGGTGGTGAGAGAGGGTGGTGAGAGAGGGGGGTGAGAGAGATGGTTGAGAGAGAGGGGTGAGAAAGAGGGATGAGAGAGGGGTGAGAGAGAGGGGTGAGAGAGGCGGGAGGGGTGAGAGAGAAGAGGCGGGAGCGGTGAGAGACGAGGCGGGAGGGGAGAGAAGAGGCGGGAGGGGTGAGAGAAAGAGAGAGAGAGGAGTCGGGAGGGGTGAGTGAGAGAGAGGATTCGGGAGGGGTGAGAGAGAGGAGGCGGGAGGGGTGAGAGAGAGGAGGCGGGTGGGGTGAGAGAGAAGAGATATCAAATATATCAAATATAATTGCATAAGTTGATACAAAATGCTATGCAATAGCTTCACCGCGGCAGTCCCCGAGTGCCACACGTCTTTTTTTTTTGTTAAGACTGAGGTGTTATGCGTCTATACAAGTAACGCAATGGTAATTAAACGGAGTCATTAATGAGCCCGCTCCGCTTGCAGTGGAAACCGGGCTTTAGGTTTGCACTACTGGTTTCATTGACCGTTCTTTTGTTTTCAGGCGGGTGTTTAGCGAACCAGAACCAAGAGAACTCTACATTTGCTACCATGAATCTGTGCCTCAAGATCTCACTGAAATTGCATATTTACTTTCATATTTAGAATAAGAGAAAAATGTATTTTTGAATATATAATAAAGTAGATATTTAAGTAAATTTTGGCAGTATTATTTAATGTTTAATTTCACGGTAACAGTGTTTTACCCGTAAAAAGTTGGAGCGAATAAGCAAAGCAAGCTCAAAAGTCTCATATCTTGACTTGACACATCATCACCACAGACCAAGAAACATCATTACGCCGTACCTCGCCATTGTCCCCACAGCTATTTCTCAAGTTCTCAAGTTTCTCAACGCGGACTCGCACATCACTCGCTCACATGAAGCAAACATTTATGCTTGATACAAGCAAGCAGTACAGGTAACAGTGTTTTTAATTAGGTGGCTCACCGCAGGCCTCCATCGATAAATAGTTCACGGGTGCTATTTGCGTAATGCAATGCGTTTTAACGGTACTTATAATATTACATTAGACTAATTTGTTTATAACATCACAGTATTTTATTACAGTACAATATTTTGTTTGATTCGAGTGCAAATGTATCAATCAAACAATTGCCCTGCCCTAACTAACAAACAGGCAAAGGTTGCGTTGCGTGTTTGTTTCGTCGGGTTGGTTGGCAGCATTGTAGGCGTAGTTTTTTCTGTCCTTCATCAATGGAAAATGGAGATTGGGTTTCGCATTTTGTGGAGAAGAAAGAATGAGTGTTTGTGCTATTGAATTGATTGTGATTTCAAACTCGCCCATCCACTGTAGAAAACTAGACTTTAAAACAATTCATGACTTGTTCCTCTATTTGACTCATAATAGTGCTGCTAAAGTGAAGTGTGGACATTTGTTTTGGATTTGAACAATGATTACAAAGATGCAAACTCAGGCTAATGTTGCTGTCCCGCAATCTGTCACGACACAGCCGCAGTCTCAACAAATCGTTGGCGTGCCTGCTAATGCAGTGATATTGAAAATGTCTGATATTCAGCAGATTTCTACAGTGGGTGAGTACTGGTTGCCTAACATTTGCAATATATTTACGCCATGAAATTTCCACGCCTACGGAATTTTCCTTGTGATTTTGATTGAACGGACCATGTTCTACGAAACTGAAGCCTGCAATTTACCGTTCTCTATTCGCAGCCTTACCTTTATTTCAGATATATGCAACATTGCGGTAAAATTCATATCAAAGCGTCCTGATATATTTTATTCAGTTGATGGTTTCATTGATAAAAAATCCATTGTCACTAGGTTAGGTTATTTTTACACGGGATTAGATATTGGGTTATTGTAAAGGGATTTCGAGTTTTAATGTGTTAGATAGTATCATGTGTCATGTATCAAACCACCTTTTGTGCGTGTTAATGTAATTCACTACTTATGTCCAAGCATCCAAGCAATGCAAAAAATATACCCACGAATTTATGAAGAGAGTCAAATCCTTGACTTTGTTTGTCTATTACCTCTAATTTCTTTTCTTTTCACCAGGCTTGCTTGAGCTAGCCCACCGTGAATACCAGGCCGGTGACTATGAGAGTGCAGAGTTGCACTGCATGCAGTTGTGGCGTCAAGATGGGACCAACACCGGGGTGCTCCTGTTGTTGTCGTCCATACACTTCCAATGTCGAAGACTGGACAAGTCTGCTCACTTCTCTACTCTGGCTATCAAACAGAACCCCTTGTTGGCTGAAGCTTACAGGTAATGCATATCTATATTATCATGACATAGTATAAACAAATAAGAGTGCCAAACGTGTATATCTTTCTGTGAATTCATGCTAAAGTTGTCTATGTCATGCTAAGATGTGGCATTTTTGTTTATTAATAACCTAAATACCTCCCAAGTCTGCTATACCCTCATTTCAGTTGTTGAACTAATAAACAACTTAAAAATACCTTACTTTGTCTACGGATTTCTGATAAAGAACAGTATTTCCCCTTCTTTAATTATCTACACTAATATTATAAAGAGGAAAACTTTGTTTGTTTGTAATGAATAGGTCCACTACCACTTTCATCATTCGAAAGCTACATTATCCACGAGTAACATAGGCTATTTTTGATCCCAAAATTCCTACAAGAATGGACACAACACGGGTAAAACCGCGGGGTGCTGCTAGTTAACAATATGAACCAAATAAAAACAGTCTGTTTTTACTAATATATCCTTTCTACTTGACACAGTAACCTCGGCAATGTGTACAAAGAGCGCGGTCAACTTCAAGAGGCGCTGGAGAACTATAGACATGCAGTCCGTCTAAAGCCCGACTTCATTGATGGGTACATCAACTTGGCAGCTGCTCTAGTTGCCGCTGGTGATATGGAGCAGGCGGTACAGGCGTACGTCACTGCACTTCAGTATAATCCTGTAAGTTTTAGATTGTATGGTTTTATTTTGATATAATAGGGTGGTGAATAAAACTAACTTTGATAATAACTGGAAATAAAACAAATGTGCGGGGAAGCTTAGCCTAGATATCAGAGATAGTTTATTTATTGGGACAGAGTTAACGTCATTATAGAAGGTTAATTTTTTAACCTTTTGTTTGCCGGGATACCAGAAACAATAGAAAATCAATTGTGTCTGGCTTGGATCCACGTTCCGGCATATAAGGGGTTAATAGAAACTGTGTCATTCAATTTCTATACTAAAAGTCCATTTTCATAGGATTTTCAGAATAAAAAGTTCAAACCAAATTCACAATGTTATCAAAATTTCAGTTTTCATTCAAATCAAGACCAATCAATATATATATTATTATGATCTTTGTCTGAACATGGTGCAGTTGTGGGTGTGAAATGTCTTTGTTTATTTAATGATTATTGTTGAAAAAATATCAATAGAACAATTGCTGTAATTTATTATTCAATACAACTCTTGCTATAGAACGTGAGGCAAGAATTTATCATGGCCGGTAGTTGTTTAATGTTTTTAAATCTAGATATTTGTTATATAAATCACTAGCAGCGCCCCACGGTTTTACCCGCGTTGTGCCCGTTTCCCGATGATATTTGAATTGAAAGACCATTATGTGCTATTTTTACCTAAACTTACTGCAGGCACAACGCCGGTAGATCCGCGGGTTGTCGCTAGTAATTTCATACTATAAATTAAAGTTATGTACACAACTGTGGATACGAATGCAGACCTTGAACTTCTTGTAAAGCGAGAATGTCTAGTTATTTACCTGTTTTACAGTCGTCTACTGTACTATACGTACGGACATAATATTATAAGTATGCACAATAACTTTTACTAGAAGACAGTATTTGATTTATTTATTATTGATAGCATCGCCCCGCATTGTGTCCATTTCGGGATGAAAAATAATGTTACTCGTGGATTATGTAGCTTTCGAATGCTGAAAGAATTTTTTAAAACGGTCCAGTAGTTTTTGAGCCTATTCATTACAACCAAACAAAGTTTTTCTCTTTATAATATTAGTGTAGAAGTGTAGATTACGGGAAGGTTTCAAATTACTAACATTTCCCATTCAAACATTGAAAAGTGAATAAAAATCAAACAAGCATATTTTTTTGCGTTGAGGTTGTAAAAAAAAACTATACTGTTGAGAATCCTCACTGTTGAGAATCCTCCTCCTTTTTCGAAGCATGTTGAAAACGGTGATATTATACGGCTTAATTCATTGGTATGCCTACTTTCCCAAACCAGCGATTGTGTTTTCCCACCGAGGAGAAGACAGTACAGTTTGTATTAGAATCTTACGATCGAGCGGTTGGATTACTTTTACTAACCTAGTTGAACTTAACTTTTACTAACGAAACAAAGTAATGTATTGCTAATCCGTTGAGTAGTTTTTTGAGTACATCGCGAACAGATAGAATCGGTGATGGACATTATGTAATAATAACTAGCCGCGTCCGGCGGTTTTGCTCGCGTTGTGCCCGTTCCAGTGGGAATCGGGGCAAGAATTAAAATTAGATAAAAATTATCACAAAACCTTTCTTTAGAACCTAGCTATCCAATACAAAAATAATTAATCGAATCAGGTTGGTGGTTACTGAGATAAACCCATTGAAAAAACTGTTCTTCTAATACATATTAAAGTAGCATAGATACTTTACAATAAAAATATATTTCTCAGTAATGCATAGACATCCTGATATTATAATTGCGAAAGTAACTCTGTCTGTCTGTCTGTCTGTCTGTTACGCTTTCACGCTAAAACAACTGAACCGATTTGAATGAAATTTGGTACACAGTTAGTCCAGAGCCTGAGAAAGGACATAGGCTACTTTTTATCGCGAAATTCCTGGGTGAAACCGCCGGGTGCTGCTAGTATACAATATTATAGACATTGTGAACATAGAAATATTACTACTACTCTGAACAAAATAATGCACCACGTTCTCTTATTTTAATGCTGTTGAAAAAACTACATTCTTAACCGATTACATTCCCATAACATAGCACATGATACTCGATACAGAAGCCGAGAGATATTCGATATTCTATAAATAATATGGTATTTTCTCAACAAGCGATTATGAAACTTAACACTCTGTGTCAGGGTTTAATTAACTTTGGTACTTTACTTTGAAATTAAAGTAATGTGATTTTAAAGAATTTTAATGCGATCCAGAAATCCAGCTTTAATTTTAATTAAAATAACGAGTAGGTATGTCATGTGCTTTATACTTGATTGAAAACGAATACTTGAATCTCTCTTCTTATGATCTAAGTAATAGTGCCTGAAGGCGTATTAGCCTGTAATTTCTCTCAGCTGAGCAAAGGCCTCTCATCTCACCAAAAATATCAGTACGGTGATAAGATTTCGGTGTAATGCACGCTTGCATACTGCGGGTCGGTGATCTCAATCTGAGCTACGTTTAAAAAATATTACTTGTTAACTATACTAAGTAAGTAAGTTCGAATACTAGTGGCCAACCCTGGCATCAGAGTTGTTAGACCGCCTAAAGGCC
Source organism: Cyclophora punctaria (assembly GCA_951394245.1). Lineage (NCBI taxonomy): Eukaryota > Metazoa > Arthropoda > Insecta > Lepidoptera > Geometridae > Cyclophora > Cyclophora punctaria. The sequence goes on from OX596177.1 coordinate 7,532,816, forward strand.
TTCGACATGGTCTGACGATTGCAACAATCAGGGCCGTGAATTTAAACTTGCCTTCCGAAGCACGGTAGCGCTCACATAGAAATGCCACTATCACGTGGCTTAACAATGGCCATGTTGTGTTACGTTTTTCGCTACGTCACGAGCGCTTCACAAAAACAATAAAAATACGGTAAATGCACTATGATACTAGAGATTCCATAGAGTAAGATAGGTACTAGAGTTTAGCCAGTAAACCGATGTAAGCCACTAGGGTTGTGGCTGTGAGCAAGCTTAGTACTATATAACATCCTGTCCAATGTCGAACTATAGGTAAGCTGTATGGTTAGTCCAATAGGAGCTAAGCGAGCCACCTGTCTATGATTACTGCGGACGTGGGTTTAATTATTTGTTGAGTGAATGGTCTAAGCTGGCCTCTTTATATCTCTCTCTATCTCTTTCTTGTTTTCATAAATCATTGACATTGCCACCGTGTTTTGGAGGGCACGTAAAATTGTCGGTACCATTTGTTTTAATCGATAGACCATTTCGGAGGCCTTAAAGCGGTCTAAAAACTTGGACACCTGGGTTGGGCACTAACTTACTTTTTTATTAGCAGTGCTTTCGATTAGTTCAATCAAAAAGCTCAAAAAAAATTGTTTCATCCGATGCCATGACTGTTTAAGGAATCTTTAAGTGTTCCGGTGTTTTGTAATATTGATTGTTCATAAACATTTGTAGTTGACTGTTCGTAAACATTAAGTCGGTTTCCGCTGTCTGTCTGGTATGCTTAGATCTTTAAAACTACGCAACGGGTTTTGAAGCGGTTTTTTTAATAGATAGATCGTTTCAAGTGGAAGAAGGTTTAAATGTATAAAAAATCCCGAAATTCCCACGGGAAAGGACACAACGCGGGTAAAACCGCGGTGTGCTGTGTTGATTCACTAAAGCCGAGTTCAGTTGACCGTGGTTCGAGATAGAAATGGGTGGCACATTCAAAAGAGCCTCTTTGGGGCAAAAACTGAATAAAAATATTCGACTTGACTTTGACATATTGAATTTGGACTTAAGAATATGGTAATCCAATTTTAAAACAATTCAGTTATCGGATAAAACGTAAATATAAACGCTAGATATCATTAACATTGTTGGTACATTGATAAAGTCGACCTTGGCGGTGAATTATCATAGGTGACATCGGTTTCCTAGTCAATTACACGTTGCCCACGGCCTAGTATTATTCCGCGGTTAACTTCCATTAGCGATGCGACGTTGCTATAAATCATTTTGTTTCGGAAGATTCCATTGTTTGTGTCCTTATTTATGACAGAAAATCTTATTTTGTTATGTTGGAAACTTTTATTGAGATGTCTCAATAAATCAGTTGTTTGTTTTGATGAGGGTATTATTACTTTAATTGAAAATAAAGGAAATTAATTCGAGGTAATCTCAGGAATTATCAGTCCGATTTGAATAATTATTTTTGTAATAGATAGTCACATTCAACGGGAAGGTTATAGGCTATTTTTCATCCCGAAATTCCCACGGGAACAGGTACAACGCGGGTAACACCGCGGGGCACGGCTAGTACTAAGTTTGTTTGTAAACACTTCACTACAATTGAACTTAAACATTATTAATCGGTACATTCTCTAATCGACGGTTGTTACATTGTTATGGATGTTAGTCATAGCTTTGGAAAACAGATAACAGAAATACGTAGGTAATCAATACCCGTGCAATATCGCCAATAGGTTTATTAATGCTAAGTAGAGTTTGGATGGTTTTAAATTATTATATGAGTCTGAAGCGGATGGAAGAAGATAGAGAAAAATGGAGAGAACTCCAAGAGCCCAGCTCTTAAGGGTGCCTGACCATTGATGCGGAGCGAGGCTGCGGAGCGGAGAAACGGACAAATATTAACCAATAGGATTGCATTAAATGTCCGGTCAGATATTTTATGCAATCCTATTGGTCAATATTTGTCCGTTTCTCCGGTCTCCGTTTCTCCGTTCTCCGTTTCTCTAAGCTTAAGAGAGAGATGAATCTGAAAACTGATTATCTGTAGAGTGATCGTAGTTAAGTTAAATATTCAGTTTTCAAGGGTTTAGTATTCAGGAAATACTTCTACTAGACGATGTCTTATTGAACGTTGATAATTTTTAACACAAGTAATGGGATATTATCTTATCTATACTAATATAATAAAGCTAAAGTGTTTGTTTGAACACGCTGATAGCAGGAACTACCAGTCCGATTCAAAGAGGTTATTTTTCATCATGAAATTCCTACGGGAACGTACACGACGCGGGTGAAACCGCGGGGCGCTTCAGGTCTCTTATACAAACCATATTAAACCTTACTTCTATTGTTACAGGACCTATACTGCGTTAGGAGTGACCTGGGCAACCTACTCAAGGCCCTGGGGCGTCTAGACGAAGCTAAGGTAACCGCTTGTACCATATCGATCCTACTCGTTTGCTCCGAAGTTGACAGGATTTCAACAACTTGCACGTTTGAACAGACCAGAATTAGCGTGCTCTCGCATAATGCAAAGCGTATGGTACAGTCAGCGTAAATTACATTATTTATTGCAATTGCGTTTATTTCTGCTTTACAGTGCAATTCCGAACACCGATTCCTTGGCATAGTGGAATAATTTGACTGTGCTATAGCCACAGGACTTTATTCCGATGTTCTCGCGAATTGGCGTCAGTTTGCACGTAAATATTTTATGTAAAAAATGTCGACTGATTGATGATAACAAGTGATGAAGATGATGTAACAGCAGTAATATTAGCTTCAAGGTCGAGCCCGCTTATGAATTCATGTTTGCGTGTAACTCTCGCGAACTAATTATTAATAATTTCCATACAACTTGTTGTCGTATATTACTGTAAATATTGATTCAAATACTAATTAATGTTTCAAATAAGTTTTATCCAATATCAACACATCGTTTCTTATTCATCAAAGACATTGATATTCTGAACAGGAAAATATTACGTAAAATTGTAACGGTGTTCGGTGTCGCGCAAACAAAGCACTCAAATGGTTTCAACTTACAACTGAATCACAAACACGGATTGTTTTAATGGTTATGTTGAAATCATTCCCTTTATTGTGATGACAAAATTGAAAAACAATCCAGATTTATTTTACAATTTTGTTATTCACAAAAAGCGGTGAAATATTCGATGATTCTAAGAATATTTCACTCTCAACTGGAGCGTCGTGCGTAATATCTACAACAATTTTTCATGCAACATTTTATCTCTAATGTAAATAACTTTCCTAACATTTTTAAATAACATCTGAGTCCACGTTTATTCAGAAAGGAATGTTGAATGAAAGATTGAACAGAGTGTACGCTAATTCGCCTAAGAAGATTAATTTATTTACTGAAAGCAAAATATCCTGTTACCTTCTCTTTTTAGTTAATCAAATATCTGTGCTTGTAGTGCTATCTTATTGATACGGAGGATCAAATAATGACGTAGCGATTCATTTAGTGAAATGATGTAGTGAGTTAAGTTTGTATTTAACACGTAATCAAATTAATATCATTCACACCACGCCCGTGGGCGTAGCCACTCGACGGCTTGAGAAGTGATCCTATGTAAACATAATACAATTGGGCAGTATTGAGTTTGACACAAAATCAACTAATTCTGTTATTATTTCACAAGGTGATTGTCTGGTAAGACAAGTGTAGGTGTGACCGGTGGTGTTATCTAGCTGATAACGGTTGGTACCCCCGCGCCGCCTCGGTGACGACGAGTCTGCCGCAGGTAAAGTGGACAAGGTTTGCAACTATAAGGACAGGTTTATTGGAACACGTGCTCTCTTTGACTTATCATATTTTGTCGTGATCATCTTCATTGGATAGGAAGTGGAAACGACTTTGCCGCCTCTCCTCGTCCTTTTGTTTTTTGCTTCAGTTGATAATGTTGTATCGTGGTCTCGACGGTCGCCGTTTGCATTTCCTACTGATGTGTGGCTGTCGGCGTAGTTTCGTCCCTAGGGTGCATTTGGCGTAACTTACTTTATGTATACATACTTGATTGACGTCCGGTGTGTCGCGCGACGTCACCGGACATCATTCGATGCTTTAGGTGTAATTTATTGCAAGAGGCGTAACGAACATTTCAGATATTCATCACAATTAAATATTAATGCTGTCACAGTTTTTAACATGTCCTTTTTCCGTGTGTTTAGGCATGTTATTTGAAGGCCATCGAAACGAGGCCTGATTTTGCAGTCGCATGGAGTAACTTAGGATGCGTTTTCAACGCACAAAGTGAAATCTGGTTGGCCATCCATCATTTCGAGAAGGCCGTTGCATTAGACCCCAATTTTCTGGACGCATACATCAATTTGGGGAATGTTCTCAAAGAAGCACGGATATTTGACAGGTAAAATATAGTTAATTAGTAAATACCCGAAGGCGTCTGTATAATGTGTGTTCCTGTATACGTAATTTAACACGAGTATGTTAATGAAGCAATTGTGAGGTTTCTCATGAGTTATTTTATTATTTGTGCTCGCTAATTAAGTGTGGTTATGTGTTGTTTAGGGCGGTCGCGGCATACCTGCGAGCGCTGAACCTCTCGCCCAATAACGCGGTGGTGCATGGCAACTTAGCGTGCGTGTACTACGAACAAGGATTGATCGACTTGGCGGTGGACACGTACCGGCGCGCTATTGAACTGCAACCAAACTTCCCAGACGCTTACTGCAATTTGGCGAACGCGCTCAAAGAAAAAGGACAAGTGGTGGACGCCGAAGAATGCTACAACACAGCTTTGAGGCTCTGTCCTTCCCACGCCGACTCGCTCAACAACTTGGCTAATATCAAACGCGAACAGGGATACATTGAAGAAGCTACTCGTCTATATCTCAAGGCTTTAGAAGTTTTCCCTGAATTTGCTGCCGCGCACAGCAATCTCGCCTCCGTTCTACAACAACAAGGCAAGCTCAATGAAGCCCTCATGCATTACAAAGAAGCGATACGCATTCAGCCAACATTCGCTGATGCGTACAGTAATATGGGTAACACGCTTAAAGAGATGCAAGATGTAGCTGGTGCCTTGCAATGTTACACAAGAGCTATACAAATAAACCCAGCCTTCGCAGATGCCCACAGCAACCTGGCGAGCATCCACAAAGATTCTGGGAACATCCCCGAAGCTATTCAGTCCTATAGAACTGCTCTCAAACTGAAGCCTGACTTCCCGGACGCTTACTGTAATTTGGCGCATTGCTTGCAAATCGTATGCGATTGGACCGACTATGAGGCTCGTATGAAGAAACTCGTCAGCATTGTTGCGGAACAACTCGACAAGAATAGATTGCCTTCGGTGCACCCTCACCATTCCATGTTGTATCCGCTGACTCATGACTTCAGGAAAGCGATAGCAGCGCGTCACGCGAACTTGTGCCTGGAAAAAGTACAAGTGTTGCATAAACCGCCTTATAAATTCCCGCGAGACTTGCAAGGTCGACTACGAATCGGATACGTGAGCAGCGACTTCGGGAACCATCCCACTTCGCATTTAATGCAATCGGTTCCTGGACTTCACGATCGGCTCAAAATAGAAGTATTCTGCTACGCACTTAGCCCAGACGACGGCACGACATTCCGCTCCAAAATCGCCAGAGAATCTGAACACTTCATCGACCTGTCTCAAATTCCTTGCAACGGCAAAGCCGCTGACAAAATATACGCAGACGGTATTAACATTCTTGTCAACATGAATGGGTATACAAAGGGTGCGCGAAATGAGATATTTGCTTTGCGACCGGCGCCGGTACAAGTGATGTGGCTCGGCTACCCGGGGACTAGCGGGGCGAGCTATATGGATTACATAGTAACCGACGCCGTGACGTCACCGCTGGAACTAGCCAGCCAGTACAGCGAGAAACTATCGTACATGCCACATACGTACTTCGTCGGAGACCACAAACAAATGTTCCCTCATTTGCAAGAGCGACTCATACTTAGTGACAAAATTAAGGCTCATAACAGCTTGGGCGGAGTGGCCGACAACGTGGCAGTTATAAATGCAACAGACTTGTCGCCGCTCGTGGAAAACACTGACGTGAAGGAAATTAAGGAAATAGTCCGCGCGGCGAGACCGGTCGAGATATCATTGAAAGTCGCCGAACTGCCGACCACCACTCCTATTGAAACTATGATCGCATCAGGACAAGTTCAGGTAACTTGTTTACATTGCTTTTAGAAACACTTTTAAACGGAATTCTAGAGGAAGTTTCATTTAATATCACATTTAAGTCATTTTCAAAACGAGACAGTATCGGAATAAAGCGATCATTTCTTTAAAATTGTTACGTGTTCCGAAAGCTTTATTTGAAAAGTTACACGTCCCATCCTAGATAGGCCACCTTTGCGCACATACAATAAAAACTTATAACAAAGTTCACATACAAATCAATTTAATTAGGTACAATACTAACCAATACTTCTACTTTTCAGACATCAGTAAACGGAGTCATCCTGCAGAATGGCCTAGCTACAACACAAACGAACAACAAAGCCGCTACTGGCGAGGAAGTGCCACAATCCATAGTAATCACCACCCGACAACAATACGGCTTACCCGACGAGGCTGTGGTGTATTGCAACTTTAACCAACTGTACAAGATTGATCCACTAACGTTGCATATGTGGGTGTACATATTGAAACACGTGCCGAACAGTGTTTTGTGGTTGTTGAGGTTCCCAGCTGTTGGTGAGCCTAATTTGCAAGCAACGGCTCAACAATTGGGTAAGATTAATGTTATAATACGGAGATAATTTTACTAAATCCTTAGTTTTGTGTATCAAATAAAGTCCTTACTTATAAATGTTCTCTGGAAACGCGAAAGTTTGGGGATAATATTTATCCCATGTATTATTCTGATGTATAACCAACATTACTGTAAAGTTTCATCCACATCCGTTCAGTGTTTTTTGCTTGTAAGGGTAACAAACAAACGTACATCTTCAAAAACCTTCCCATTTAATATATTAGTACACTAGGAAAGGACTGATATCTTCAGTGTAAGAGTAAGGTCTTTGCACAAGTTGTAAATTACATACTAATTCATCTTACTTACGTTTTTAATAGTCTTGTCCATATCACTAACTTCAATTTCCCTGCAGGTCTACCACCGGGCCGTATAATCTTCTCCAACGTGGCTGCCAAAGAGGAGCACGTGAGACGCGGCCAGCTCGCCGACGTGTGTCTCGACACGCCGCTCTGCAACGGACACACCACCAGTATGGACATATTGTGGACTGGCACGCCCGTGGTCACGCTGCCCGGAGAAACGCTGGCTTCTAGGTAAAGATATTCGAGATAATATAGCGGCGCCCCGCGGTTTTACCCGTGTTTAATAGTGACGCGAAAAAATAATTTAATTAATGATTCCAGTGATGTAATGTAGGTTCTGACAATTGGATTGAAATGTATAAAAAGTAGAAACTCTTTACTATCATCTAAAGATCGAATTAACCTTTATTACTTTTACTAGACCTAACTTCTCGATTTACATGACACATATCTAATTCCGTCCTTTGTATTACAGAGTGGCCGCATCTCAACTGAATACATTAGGATGTCCCGAATTGATTGCGAGAACGCGACAAGAGTACCAAGACATAGCTGTAAGATTAGGAACAGATAAAGAATAGTAAGTATTTACTTCACTTTACTTAAGTATTTGTTATGTAATAGCGCCCCGCGATTCCACCTGCGTTGATTCTCATTATTGTAGTAATTTTGGCATAATATTAACTCCATGGGTTATAAAATAACAGTGTAATATTCCAGCAGGAATTTCGCGATAAAAAGTTGCCTATGCCCTTTCTCAGGCTCTAGACTAACTGGGTACTAAATTTCGGTTCAGTAGTTTTGGCGTGAAAGCGAGAAATTAAAATGCAATACCTACCCACAATCCTATTTGTCCATCTCTAAGGACATATTGACATTTTTTGCATGGATTATATATCCATACCCTGTATTTGAGCATATACTTATATTTTGCACTTCCATTAACAGTAGAATTCAGATAAAGATACCTACTTCATTAAATATAACCTTAACTGATTGTTCAAACTAACAAACTTTTCTCTTTCAGTTTAAAAGCAATTCGCGCGAAAGTATGGTCGGCACGCACGGAAAGCCCTCTATTTGATTGTAAAGCTTACGCCATGGGGTTGGAAATGCTATACAATAAGATGTGGGCGAGATACGCGAGAGGAGACAGAGCCGATCACATTCAGGCTATCGACAAATAGACTTAACATACTCACCGGAGATGATAGTTGAAGTTGTAAGACTATAATGTGACAGTGTGTGACAAACCTAACGGGCTATTATCTCAAAGAATAAGCGAAAGATAGCAGATAAAGACTGCCGTGTTATAGTGAGTGAATAACCAATCAATTGAACAATGTCGTTTATAGTGAGACGTGATGAAACAATGAAGTTTGTTCAATTGGTTTTACTGTTGTAATTGTTCTGTCTTAGTACCAGTGCCTATTTGTATAGTCTTCTAGTCATTGCTCTTCCAATCTTTCTAGATTCAGGTTATCGTAGTTCGATTATCATTGTTAGTTGAACTTGGTAACCAAGAGCTCTCAAAATCAAATATTAACTTACTTCATGTCCATTAAACTTGTTAACGTAGATATGGTTGACTAATAATAAAATTATTACAATCTCTATGAATTTAATACTTATGCCTTAGACGAGTTAGTTATGTCATGCCATATCATTTTTTAGATATACATTGAAATGGCAGTGTATAAGAGCAATAACTTATTACTGTAAAGTAAATAAGACAAGATGGAACAATGAAATTATTTAATATGTCTGTAAGTTAATTTTAATGCAGCAATTAAACGTATAACAGTATAGAGATGGGAACACACATGACTTAAACGGGATGGTACCTTGCATATCAAGTTGATTGCAAGAGCAAGTACGATGTGCATTTGCCAGATAAAGGCATGCAAGTTACTCAGCTTATATCAAAGACGATATGCAAATGCAAGGATCTATTTTTTAACACATTCAATGCCAACAACCTATGTCCAGGATTCTGTAAAATGTTCCTCGGATAAAGCTAACCGCATCGTGGTGTTATACATTGTATGTAATAGTAAATATATGCTGCATCAGTATGGCATTCGTATGTGGGGTGGTGAATGTGTTAAGCAAGTGTGTATAATAAATGCATGTGTATTCCCGTCTTTAATAAACTAATTAGTTCAATTTAAACTATTTAAGCCCCTCGTGACGCGACCTCGTGAACTAAATGACTTGTCTGATGTTAGCGTTAAGTTGCGCAGTTTGTGTTTTAATATGAAATGTCGCTACTGCGCATCGGTAGCAATGTTCGGAGTGGTCAGAGTTCAATGTCTAAATACTGAAACACTACTTTAGATATATATCTGTGAAATCAACGAGTCGTATTTTTATAACATATTTATATATTTCATTTACTTGACTATGAACAAAATAGTCATCCTTAACGATGGAGCCACTAAATTAAAGAATTTATGTGGTAGGTACTTATCAAAAATTTATCAACTTGATCAAATTAATCAACTGTTAATAATAAAAAAGTTGTAAAAACTTTCGAACTGCTAATGGTGACTAAATGCCTAAACTTTGATTTACAATATTATAGGTTAATTATTGTGTATCAAGTAGGTTTCATTATATTTAGTGTAAAAGCAGAGCTTTTTGTAGAAGCAGAGTTTTTTTTATATAGCAGAGTTTTTTGTCAAAGCAGAGTTTGTCAAAGCAGAGTATATCTTCTAGTTTGTTGTAAATTGTTTCAGTATTTAGCCTTAGAGGTATATTTAATTTTAAGTGTAGTCGTTAACTACTTGTGATATAGTAAATTAATATACAAAGGCTATGCTTATCTGTATAACCATGTCTCAGTTAAAATGTTCGACGCATCGAATTTATAATATGATGTATTATTCTATAAGTTGATTATTGTAAGGTAGAAACGGATTGAAATTATTTTCTCATTGATATTAATATTGTTGTATTTTTAAGCTAATTGTTTGGTTATGATAACTGTTTTTTTTATCATTATGTGATTTGAGTAAGTATTGAGCGATTTGTATAACATTGCTAATTTTATTTAGTTTGTACTTCAAAATAAAAGTTTTTAAATGATTAATCATTTAATAATTTTAGTGATTATTTTAGATCTCGGTATAAGAAAAAATACATTTGTTTTTGAAGCATTAAATAAAATTAAGCCATGTTATACAGTCATCCTATGTAGAGACAAATAATGTGAAGCAATTTTTCGTGTCTTTTTAGCATATTTATTTTGTACGTAAAATGTTTGGATAGCTTATTGATTACAATGTTTTTTCCGCATTGTCAGTTATAGACAGAGACCGCAAAAATTTGCGACATTGTTCGCAATAGTGTGGACATGACTTCAAAATCAATCAAAATATTATTCATTAATTAATTTGTTACTTGACATTAATTTGATTCCTAGTCAATAAATACAAAAGTTTGTTAAAGTATAGGTTTATTAAAAAAAATGGTCAGTATTTTTTCCAAATTTTCTGCTGTCAGTCTATTATTTATTTATTTATTGTTTATAAATATTTACGAAAACGATACTTATTTTAAACACGAACGTAAAAGAAAGAAAAAACGACTGTCTGCCGAAAATGTAGAAAAAAATACTGACCGTTTGCCTTAATAAATATACTTTAACAAACTTTTGTATTTATTGACTAGGAATCAAATTATATGTCATGTAAGAAATTAATTAATGAATAATATTTTGATTGAATTTGAAGTCATGTCCACACTATTGCGAACAATGTCGCAAATTTGTGCGGTCTCTGGTTATAGATTAACGTAAGTAATCGCTTTAGTGACCATTATACTTGTTTTGAACGTTTTCATTGTATATACTCATGATTTAGTGCATAAAATAAACGAATATGATTAAAAAATATATTTTATTTTGGTCTTTCCTTTTCCACTGATTATTCTCATACAGTAAAAGTCTATAAGTCACCCTAAAAGTCTAAAATTTTCTATCTGCAAAATGGTCAAGCGCAAATATTCACGCATTTCCTTACTATGACCGAGTCTATAATCAGACTTATCCTAACTGTACTGATGGTATCTTCAGAGAGTGTAGTTGCTTTTGCTCTGCAATGGGCTTTACGGGCTTTATTATTATTACGGAATCTATCTACTTTCAGTAAAAACATGAATGTTTCAGTTCAAGTTGTTAAGTATAAGTACTCTTTCCATATATAATAGTTACAAACTAAGATATAATATGTCTTACTTTGTAATACTTTACGAGGTCCAGCATAAATAACTTTATGGTTAAGACGACTCGAGGGTTCTATTTTTACGGCCCAAAAGTAAATTAAAACAATTGACTACATCTGCTTCTAACAAACGGCGTAATTTTCAGTTCAACTCCTTTTTTACGCACTCCGAACGCTGTTTTTATTGCTTTTGACGTCACCGACCTCTTCTGTAATTATTTACGGAGATATTTGTTATTTAATTTACCGGTCTGTAATGAAATTTGTGGTTACGAAATGGAAATCGTAGTATGCGGGTAGCGAAGGTCTTGAATTTATTTCGATCTTAAATGTAAAGCTTAGTTTTAATTAACGATATTATCTTGCAGATGCAATGTTCGATTCTTACAATTAAAACAAGAATACTTGAAGTATATACCTAGTATTAATATTTCTACCAATACTACAAACTTTATTATCATTAAAGTGTTTTGTTATTAAGAATTATACAGGCGTCGGTATATTTTGCTAAGTTCGTTTTAGCAGGCGTTACTAAGTAGTAAGTGGTAAAATACATGTGGCCTGAAAAAGGAACAATTTATTACTTATCCTATTACTTATTATAAATACGAAAGTAACTCCTTACTCTTTCACCTTTCACCTCTAACTTAGGTCTAAACCACTAACTCACTGAACCGATTTTGATGAATTTTGGCATATTTTGGATTGAGCCTTGGGTATAGACATAAGCACTACTTTTTTAAACTAGAAATTCCCGCGAGGCCGGGTACACTGCGGGTGCAGCCGCGGGGAATAGCTATTGTAATACTGTATCCAAATAGATACTTTTGATAAAACATGGAATATTTTAGGCGTATTTCAGAGACAACTAGAAACTGTCCCTTTTCAATATTTCATAGTTTTACCAGTTTACCCGTGCATAACAAATGTTACTTTCGCATTATTAGTGTGGATGAAATGGGTGGCTAGAAAGTTGCGGTTTCATAATTTTCGATCATATCATTTGCTCTACTTGTGAGGTCTCTATAATTTGGAAAAAATATGAAACGGTTTGAACTTTTGTTGGTTTCATTGAATGATAAGAGAAGTTTTACAATTTATTTTGACGATACCAAATACCTACCTGTAACCCTGTATACAAACAGAGTTATTTGGTGGCGTAGTTGTTTAAAAGTCGAATAGAACACTAATAAAACTTATTTTTCTTAATTGCGAAGAATACTTGAACAAATCAATTTAGCCATTTTGAAGCTACGCTACAGGAAGAGAACCATAAGAGGAATCTAAATTCTGATGTCCCTCTTGCTTTCCTATCTCAAAAATGAGTGCCGTTAAAAATGAGAGTTTGGACACAAAGAGTTTGTATATACCAAGGTTTGAAGGAGAATGTTTTCTGTTCAACTGATTACAAAACTAGTAGATTGAAACCTGAGTGCTACCGTGCTATGAAGGGCAAGTTAAGCGGTCGGTCGCGGTTGATTCAATCGATAGACCATGTAGTCGGAGGCCTTTAGTCGGTCTAAAACTTCCGACACGAGGGTTGTCACTAACCTATTCGAAATAAATGAAGTTGACATTATAGACCTAGAGCCCGTGAACCCCAGACCTTCGTTATTTTATAAAAGCTGAAAGTTTGTCAGCGCATGCTCCCACACACAGGTAAGAACGATGGACTATTATGAAGTTTGGGTTATCGTGGCTTTGGCAGATAAACGGTACTAAAGGTGTGTAAAATACCGATCTAAATTCATCAAATAATAAAGTGTGATTTGTGACATGACATATGCCATTTGAAAGCTCTTGAAGAGTTGTACAAGTCACCCTTTGACGGTGATATCGAAATCGACGGCCAACTTGGTGTTTTCGACTATTGAAGATTGGAGTTGACCTATGCTATGGACGCTGATCCTAATGCTCAGCAGTGACATGACCTATATCATTTGAAAGCTCTTGACAAGTTGTACAAGTCACCCTTTGACGGTGATATCGAAATCGACGGCCAACTTGGTGTTTTCGACCATTGAAGATTGGAGTTGACCTATGCTATGGACGCTGATCCTAATGCTCAACAGTGACATGACCTATGTCATTTGAAAGCTCTTGAGGAGTTGTACAAGTCACCCTTTGACGGTGATATCAAAATCGATGGCCAATTTGGTGTTTTCGACCATTGACCTTTAGTACCGTATACCTGCCAAAGCCACTGTAACCCAAACTTCATAATTGTCCATCGTTCTTACCTGTGTTGGGAGCATGCGCTGACAAACTTTCAGCTTTTATAAAATAACGAAGGTCTGGGGTTCGCGGGCTCTTGGTCCATTATAGTGCTAGAATTTATTCAAGACTCATGTTTTTGTACGGTCGGCCAAGAAAGTGGTCTACCACTTTTGACAAAAGTTTCTGCGAGATGTAACGATCGCTAAGGTTGACTTTTCTATGCACAATTATGTTATGACGTTTTGTCTGTTATCTGAGATGCCTGACATTTGACATCATTGGGTGACTTAGTTGGACCTCTATTATTAAATGAAAATTGACCTTGTTGTTTCATGACGTTCAAATGAATCTCAACCGTAGGGTGGTAGACCACATTTTTGGCTGACTGTACACAGCGGGTTCAAGAAGGATCCATAAAATAAGGGGTACACATCTAGCGAGCTATTTTATTTCCAAGCGAATTTGTTCTAACAACAATTTGTAGGTTTTGGCGAAAAATACTTTGTGAGTTGAGACTGAATCATAAAAGTAAAGAAAAGTAAAGTATAAGCCTGTAATGTTCGACTGCTGGGCAAAGGCCTCTCATCTCATTGAAGATATCGGTACAGTGAGGAGGATTTGAATATGATACTTTCCTTTAAATATAGTTAGGTATACGGTTCAATAAATAGACATGTGCTTTAGGAATTTAAAGGCTGTTTATAGATGGATAAATGTCCTTTGTCTGCGCAGCTTTTTCTCGCAAATCGGACCTTATTTATAGGTACTTTTTACCCAAATCACGTTATTCACGCTTTCAGATAATTTCGATGTCTAATCGATTGTCACCTTAAGGTAATAACCGAATCTGTTTACTGTACTTAAGTTAGCAAGTAGTTACGTATTTTCATTTTTAACGGCTTGTATAATAGTATCTAAAATCTATTTTTTCTAGTAGCTCTATCTTCTTTAAAACTTTCATGATTTTAGCACTTATAATGAGCACAAAAGTGTTTACTTTATTTAGCAACTCTTTTGTCTCGAACAATCTCGATTGTTTTAGTTAATATTTAGCACCTATACTTGGGTGCCAATTGTTTTCTTTTTCAAGAGCTAACTAAGTAAAAAGACAACATATTTGGAATTCGTTTAATACGGAATAAACTTAATAGAAAATATTTGAGAACGATAAAATGTGTAGGTACCTATCTAGAACAAAGTGTTAGGACAATCGATGTACTATTATTAAATACCTACCTAATAGTTAGACATTGTAAAACTACCACGTTTGAAAGTTAGACATTGCAAAACTAGTGAATTCAAAATATTGAATAGCTCTGTGCATTCATCTCGAAATAGTAGACGACCGATAAATATCTATCGCGAGTCCCCTTCGTACCTACTACATGTGGGATACTAACTCAAGACAATTACTCAAAGGGGAGCCGAAAATGTCTAACCGAATCTATTGAACTTTACGTGAGTTGATTTCAAATATAATAAATGCATTATTTTCTCCGTCTGGTTCTTCAATTTGTGAAATGTTATTGGACTAGAGAACCAGAATTTATTAAGAATTATAGAATGTCAAGTAAATTATAAATTTATGGTCACTGGTTTTCTATAGTGATTTGTTTGTAAAGGCAATCCTCATTTCTAAAGATTTAAAAACACTCAAAGCTAATTGTTTACCTCGTAAGAGTCGTGAGTGAGTTAAGCACCTAAAAGGTCTTTGTTGCATCAACTAATAACGTTAATGGAAACAAAGTCACGTAACGGTTTCCGTTTTATATTGAAGTCAAAACTACGGGGGTTAGTTATTATGCGGCCATAGGAATGGAAGTGCCATGGTTGTAGCCCGTAGGAACGTAGCGGGCAGCGGAGCGGCGCGCATTCATGGCATTTGAGCGCGCGGCAGTCGCGGCCCCGGCATCGCGGGGGGAGCGCGCGTCGACCGCGCCGCCGCTGCTCCACTTACCACAACCTCATTGTTGTCAAAACGTTTCCGCACCGTGCCCGCGTCGCACACACCACAATATGAACGCGCGCGCCCCACGGACGCAACTCTCATTCATAAAAACCGTGCACAAGTGATGAAAATGATATGGACACAGTGCTTAAAATGATAATCAACGCGATATTCTTTTGTTTAGTGATGGGCGCGGCGCTTACGGAAGCGCCTGACCATGCAGATGCATGTTTCCGTGTGTCCGGTGAGAACGGTGCGATGGAGTGCAATGTACGGACGCTGTCGTCAGACAGGGACATAGGCGGTTCACTGCACTCGGATGGAGCCGAGCGGCTCGCGATCCGCTGCGGCGCGCTGCTGGCCGAGAGCTCGCTCAAGGATCACCACTTCGGCAGGATGCAAGGTTTGGCCGAGATCTCTATTAACAACTGCAAACTGCTGCGGCTGCCGGGCAACGCGTTCGAAGGCCTCCGCGGCCTCAAAACGCTGAGAATCCGCTCCATGAACAACGACTGGAGCAATCAGAAAGAACTCGAACTCTCTCTGGGAGCCTTCAACGGTCTGAGAGAACTGCACACTCTAGACCTCGCCTTCAACAACATCCGGAAGATACCCTCGGACTTATTCTGTGCTTTAGAAAACATCATTTCATTGAACTTAACGCAAAACAAAATAAAATTTGTGGACGAGCTCGGATTCGGGCACAAGTGCGGATCTACGCTGCAGACGATAGACATCAGTTACAACGACATCATGTCGCTGCCAGCCGACTCCGAGATCCTTCACCTCCGGAGACTGACGCAATTATTCCTCCAAAACAATAAAATAAGTGAACTGCCAAACGAAGTTTTCAGTGACTTGTTATCTTTAAAACTTGTGAATCTTTCTGATAACGGCATAACTTACTTGCCCGAAGGTTTGTTCCATAATACTAGAGAAATTCGTGAAATTTATATGCAAAATAACGAACTGGAAATTTTACCTAAAAGAATCTTTAATCGGTTGGAACAATTGCTCGTTTTAGATCTTTCGTCGAATAAATTGAGAAGCGACCACATAGAAGATGAAACGTTCGGTGGTCTAATAAGATTAATCGTGCTTGACCTGTCACACAACGCGCTCTCACGCATTAACCGCAACATGTTCAAAGACCTATTTTTTCTACAAATACTCAACTTGTACAACAACTCTGTAGGATTCTTAGAGGACAACGCGTTTTCCCCTTTGTTCAATCTACACACTTTGAATTTAGGTCAGAACAAGTTACACACCATTGAAGACCACGTCTTCAACGGTTTGTTTATACTGAATAAACTGAATTTAAATAATAACATGCTGTCGTACGTGAGTGAGAACGCGTTTCGTAATTGTTCCGACCTGAAAGAATTAGATTTGAGCTCGAATAAGTTAACAAAGGTCCCTGAGGCAATTTTGCAGCTATCGTATTTGAAGTCGCTTGATTTAGGCGAAAATCTGTTGACAGAAATATCAAATAATTCGTTTCAAAATCTATCACAGCTGACCGGGTTACGTTTAATCGACAATCAAATTGGAAACCTTACCGCGGGCATGTTCTGGGGCTTGCCGAGCCTGCAAGTGCTCAATTTGGCGAAAAATAAAATACAGTCCATAGAGACCGAAACCTTCCAAAAGAATACACAATTGGAAGCCGTTCGTTTGGACGGAAACTTCATTTCTGATATTAATGGGGTGTTTGTGGCTTTGACAAAATTGTTATGGTTAAATCTATCGGAAAATCACTTGGTGTGGTTCGATTTCGCTTTCATTCCAGGAAGTCTAAAATGGCTAGACATACACGCCAACTTTATCGAGAACCTCGGCAACTACTATAAAATTCAAAACGAGTTGCAAGTAAAGACATTAGACGCAAGTCATAACCGTTTAGGGTCGTTATCGCCGATGTCTATTCCGAACAGCGTCGAATTGTTGTTTATAAATAATAACTTTATATCGGCTATTGAGACCGATACGTTCTTAGAGAAGAGAAATCTCACCCGGGTCGATATGTATGCCAATGAGATTGAAAGCTTAGACGTAAATAGTTTGCGAGTTTCCAGAGTGGCCGATAGCCGGCCGTTGCCAGAGTTTTACATTAGCGGCAATCCCTTTCGGTGCAATTGCACAATGAAATGGCTTCTGTTAATCAATTCTCTCACTTCCCGACAGTATCCACGAGTAATGGATTTAGAAAACGTTATTTGTAAGGAATCTTACGTTCGGGGAGCGAAGTTTTTGCCGGTTAGCTCGCTTCATATCAAAGACTTTTTGTGTAAATATGACCATTATTGTTCAGATAACTGTAACTGTTGCGACTTCAATAACTGTAACTGCAAAATAATCTGTCCCAGAAATTGTTCGTGTTATCATGACTCGTCTAAAAGTACCAACGTTGTCGACTGCTCTCTAAAACAATTTATATCGATACCTCATAGTTTTCCTATTGACGCCACTCATATTTATTTGGACGGAAATGTTTTCAGCGAGTTAAACGAAACTGTTTTCTATTCTATTCGCAGAGCTTTAGTTATTTATTTAAATTCTAGTAACATAATAAATATAAACAATAACACTTTCAGTCGTCTCACAGATCTCAGAATATTACATTTAGATAACAACAAACTAAAACAATTACGGGGTCTCGAGTTTTCCAAGTTGAGCAACTTGAAGGAATTGTATCTCCAAAGTAATTTAATTGAGTACGTTTCAAATGAAACTTTTTCTCTTCTGGGAGCCTTAGAAGTTCTACGGATAGACGGAAACAGACTCGTCAATTACGGCCTGTGGCATCTAGACAATAATAAGAAACTACAAACACTTATGATCGGGAATAACTACTGGTCGTGTGAATGTAAATACTTGCAAGGTTTTCTCACATATGTATCGCAGAACGTGGAGAAAGTTGTAGATGTTCATAACTTGTGGTGTTATAATGAGAACGTGAACCCAGCGAAGAAGCCATTGAATTTAAATGTGACAGTTTGCAGCGAAATAAGCGACACCTCGGTGATAAGCGCGCTCTTCGTTTCACACAATCTGCCGTTATTGGCCTCGGCTCTCACTGGGTTCATGCTTATTTTATTAATATTAGCTTTAGTATTCACATTTAGATACGCTTGTAGAATGTGGCTGTATTCGAATTGTGGAATTAAGCTCACCCCTCTAACGGGTGCCTTTAAGGATTCCGATAAGCTTTACGACGCCTATATCTGTTATAGTCCGAAGGACGAGGAGTTCGTCATAGAGTCGTTGGCGCGAGAATTAGAGACGGGGTATCCTTCGTATCACCTCTGTCTGCACTACAGAGACGTGCCTCAGTTCGAGGCGACGTACGCCCAGTTCCCCGATTTAGTGGTTGAAGCCACGGAGGCTTCCAGGCGTATCATAGTAGTCCTTACAAAGAATTTCATCTCGACCGAGTGGTCTCAGATAGAGTTCCGGCAAGCGCTACAGAAAGCGCTCAAAAATAATCCACATAAATTAATATTAGTCGCCGTAGGGCACATCCCACGAGATCCGGAATTGAAGTCATATTTCAAAACGGGTTTAGAGATAACGTGGAAAGAGAAACGGTTCTGGGAGAGGTTACGTTACGCGATGCCGTCGACTAAGCGGCACGGGCACAAGTTGAAAAGGCTTAATTACGGGAGGAATTCTAATACTTATACTATGGATGCATCCGTGTTGAACAGTACTTGCCAAACTCTTTGCGGCAAGTCGGCGAACTCCGCCGAGCGGTCTCCCTGCGACCGTCCGCTCTCCGAACACATTTACTCGACCATAGACTCCGATTACTCCTCGAACGACTTCCAAGGCCGCCACCAGCCGCAGTCGGTGGTGTTCCAACACACAGTTCAAACGTACCTGGTATAGGACCTCAGTAGTAACACTAAGCGATCTCTCTATATTCGATGTGTAAGCCTTAGATTTAGCCCTAGAACCGCTAATTGTTTTGTTATAGACGAAAATCGTCCATGTACTGTAAATAATATAAGATCTTTGTAACCTATATCGTTGTAACTTTTGTACAATAATGATACCAAATTTCTGCATTTGATAATGTTTGCTTCTTCATAGTATTTATATAACTTTTTTAACAATGAAAATAATGTTTTTAAGTATTAATTGGAAAGACTGTATAATATTGTGTAGTTTTAATTGGATTGGCTGATGTTTGTATAGATATGTAATTAAAGAAGTTTATAAATGAAGCAATTTGATGGTTTTTATATTCACCTTTTAATTAAGGTCCTTAGAATTAAGTTGTCGTGTAGGTAGCGAGTTGATATTAAAATACATGTTTATATTCTGATTCCAATTGAGTTTTTACGAGGCGCGTTGGATGGCGCATCTGGTTTATGTAAACAGAATAAAAATGAATGAAACACCCGACATCTATGCTCTCAATGGCCACCGTTCGTATATAATAAGCTCGACTTGCCTGCATTCGCTTTGAAATGTTCATTTCCATTAAGTCTTTTTCCATTTTCTCGTCTGTATAGGCACAGAGGACGCAGATTGGCAAATAGAAATATTATTGATCGACAACTGACTAAAGTATACACGACTTCTATTGAAATTATTATTAGACTAGTGCTGTTAGTATTAGGAAAGTCTCAATAGAGAGTTTAATAAAAAAGTTGTTGGGCGTTTGTTATTTATCTAAGGAGATATATTGGCAATTTTGGAAGTTTATGTAACAGGTCTTTATGAAAGTACCTAGATAATATTATGTTTAAATATTATTCTATGGTAGGTATTATATTACTTTATCGTTTACTGATCATTATTTTCATTCCAAAAAGTACTTTAGTCACATTCAAAGCTAATCATTAATCTCGATCTAATCCAATTAGATTTTAATGTAATTTCAAAATTGGGATTTCCATTTGTGAAACTTGGTATAACTAAAGTGATATTATTTTAAGACGCCATTTATCACAAATGTCATTCCAATAGAATTGAAATCTTCATTGATTGGACATGGTTTTGAGATCATCAACCCGCAGTAGGCTAGAGTGGTGATTATGTCCTCCTCCTCATTGTACTGATATCTGCAAAGAGAGGAGATGCCAGTCGCGGGACTTTACAGAATATTTCAGGTTTATACATTACTTTAACATATATTTGAATAGTGTATTATTAAAACGTATCTAACGTACTTAGTTTATACGACTACCCATAACTCTGCGGTAGAGTTATGAATATGATCAGACACGATATGAATAAATAATTGTGTTGGATACAATTTATAAGTAGGTTAATATTATAGTGAATAATATAAGTGACAAAATGAAGTGGCGGTGTCACCTCTATACCTTATGAGTGCAATTTGCATAGAGAAGCTGTGACATGTTTTATTACGGGTTCTCATTCAGAGCTTTTTCGCATTTTATTTTGGACAGGTTTAACAGCAGAATGCTGTGTAGGTGCTAAACTTGAAGAAACGCTGAAAGGGAGGTACCATGGTGTGGTGATGACGACAGTGATAAGGTAAGTACTTGATAAAAGAACAACAATTTTATAGTGTTGAATTGAATGCTCTCAGGATTTTTATTTTTTTCCAAGGCCTCATTTGTCCGTGTATGCTTTTAAAGTGTATAATACAACTGTGGTTAGGTGTAATAGTGTTCTTAAATATAAAATACCTATTAGTGATAGCGTCTCACTGCAGGGCAAAAGCCTCTCATCGCAATGATAATAACAGTACAAAGAGAAGCGCTATGTCTAGTTTTTTTATATCTTCAGTAGTTTCTACGGATAGTAGTCGTTACATGAGCCAAGTCAGAGGCCTTTGGCGGCTCAATAACTCTGACACCAGGATTGGTCAGGTTGACCATCCACTCGATGAAGAAGATATCTTCAGTGAAATGAGAGGCCTTTGCTCAGTAGTGGGGCATACAGGGTAATACTTTTTAAAACCTTTGAATACGATCTCTTCATGTAAGTCACAGTAACACTTCGCCCACAACTCACCTAAGTTAAATTGAATCGCATTGTTGCCTTAAACGTTTGCGACCTTAATTTCGTTCGTGTTTTATTACTACATCGAAATAATGTTATTGTAGGTTGTGTAGTCGTAAAATGTAGCTTAAATAATTAGGGACAGGGGCCATTACATGGTTTGAACACGAATTCAAGGCCATTATTAAAATAAGAAAAGCATTTTGGTTTAGTTGAGTGTCACGGTTCGTTGTTTTAAACATAGTAATTACTTATTATTACTCTTAATTCATTTGTCTTAAGATAACATTTATGTTGTAACGGTAAACTTTGAAGATAGACAGATTATTACATAACTTGCAGCCCCGCGGTTTTACCCGCGTTGTGCCTGTTCCTGTGGGAATTTCGGGATTTTTTATACCTTCCTCTTGAATCACTTTATCTATTTAAAAAAACGAGTTAAAATCCATTGCGTAGTTTCAAAGATAAAAAAAAATCGGAGCAAAAATTAACACTTACCTTATTATTAGTTGAAACGGGAACTTACGTACGCGGAGGTTACTGTTGAGTTGTCCCTCAACACGTTTCGGCCACATACGGTGGCCTTCATCAGGAGGTGGGTGAAGCGCTCGCGACAGCGTCTCTCCCCGCACTGAGCGTGCGTGTAGTGCGGGGAGAGACGACGGGGAATGACATCAACGTACGTTTCAATTAATAGTAAAATAACACTTACCTATACGAAAACAGTTGTGACGTTCTTACTGCGAAAGTTTTATAAAAACTGTGTTGCAGAGAGAGCGCCCGCCTCAAAAATTTACAAAAGTTAATTACAATTGTTGATGCAAAAAGATATTCTTATACTATATAACAAGCTTTATATTATTTCTAAGGACATATTTTTCTATAGGTATAGATATAAGCATACATAGGGACAGACAGCGGAAAGCGACTTTGTTTTATACTTAGTGATTCTCATAGTCAGAGTTATAGACACAGTTGAAGTCATAGATTACTAAGATATAATATTTACTAAAGATTAATAAAACAGATCTCTCACTTAACTAGAAAAATATTTATTTATGAGCTATTTCCAACAACTTCAAACGTCAAAATATTATGGACTTCAAAAACCAAACAAAAATATAATCTATCATTTGTACAAATTGTATTTCTTTGGGCCTTACTCACTTTAACTATCAAATGGTTTGTCCCTTTCCGACATACGCTATTTGCCAAAGAGTGAAAGAGACAAAACACTTTAAAACACTGTTTAAGTTAGATATCTATATACACTCAGCGGCACGGAATCTTGGCCACTCACAAAAATCGTCGTAAGATCAGTTTTAAGTGTTTCTGATGAATTATTTTGATGAGGGTCGATAAAAAATAATGCACTTTAAGTTCAAGAGGGTAATTTATTAAGTTTCAAACAAAGTTGACAATATTTCTTGACATTTAGTCGAAATAGGGCATTTGAGTGGAGAAGTCGAAGTTAGAATTTGTTCGTGTGAAATCGTTTTCGTTAAAAATTGTGCAGTTTTGTGGCTTTTGCATTGTTAAACTTTACTTAGAGTACCTAAAAACAAAAAAAAATGCCACTAACATCAGATCAAGTTGCTCAAGCAGTCACTTTAACCAACCAAGGTTTATCACAACGTGAAATCGCTATTGTGCTGAATGTACCCCGTTCATCGTTACAATATGCCCTAAAGAGGTACCGCGAGACCGGGAACTATCACCGCCGTAGTGGCAGCGGGGGCCAGCGGTGCACTTCCGCACGTGATGACCGTTTTATTGTCATGGAGATACTGAGAAATCGCTTCCTTACAGCGGTTGAAATACGACAGCGTCTCCAAAACATTCGGGGCATAGATGTTAGCGAGCGGACAGTGAGAAGGCGAATGGAAGAAGTCAATTTGAGGGCTCGCAGACCAGCTCGAGGACCAGAACTCCTCAGGCATCACCGAGTAGCGCGCCTTCAATTCGCGCGAGACTTCGCCGACTGGACCCTCGACCAATGGGCCAAAGTTCTGTTCACAGATGAGTGCAGAATCGCTTTACGAGGTCCAGACGGTCGAGAGAGGGTGTGGAGACAAAAAGGAGAAAGGTTTTTACCCATTACCACTTCTCAAACCGTCAGTTTTCACGGAGGCTCTATTATGGTATGGGGAGGAATAAGTTGCGAAGGTCGTACAGCGTTGGTCATCGTCGATAGCCGGCTTAATGCTACTCGGTACATCGAAAACATCCTCCAAGATCATGTTCAGTAGGGTGGAGCGAAAAATTTTTTTTTGTAATTTCGAGTTTCCTGCCTATGCAATCATTGATCCATAGTAATGGAAATATGTATGCAAAATTACAGCCTTCTAAATTAATATCTTGAGGTGGCGCATCAGCTATGAAAGTACACGAATTGGTAAAAAAAGGGTTTCAAATAAACATTTATTTCTGACAATATTACTATTTATTTTGCTGAATTTATAATTAAAATTACTAGTACAATATATAAACAAATGAAATTAACGTAAAAAACTAAATATTAATGTTGATTATCAGAAGTCTCAGTGTCTTCTTTTTGACAAAAATACTGAGATTTGGTCTCAAAAACAGGTATTTCTTGTCTGGATTTTATCCTAGTGCGAATGAAGCCATCTCTTGCATCGGGTCCACATACAGATGCCGAAGCCTCAGTTACAAGTTTGACACATCTCTCGCCTGCTTGAGTATGGCAAGGGTACTTTTCAATGTCAAATAATTTACCCCCAGATGCAATTGTGGTACTAATTTCCGAGTCACTGTATTTCATTGTAACAGGAGGTTCTGTTATCTTCTCTGTAGCCCATTCTATCGAATCATAATAATTTTGTCGCATCTATTTTAAGCTTTGGTAACTGGAACTCACAAACTTTCTTGCCTTTGGTCTCTTTTCTGGCCTTTAAAACTCTCCGAAGAGCCAGCTCTCGTACTTGTTGATTATCGTCTTGTAACATGGCCAACAGCAGATTTTCCGGGTGAATGAAGAAAGCGTTTCTTTGAATTGTGTTCAAGACAATACTTTTTAAGTCATCTCGCAAATACATACATCTTTTGACCATATTAAATATGTGAATTGGGCCAAACTTGCAAGAAGATTTTGACTTGATGTCAAACCAAGTTGGTGCGTAAACTTTCATGATGAAAGTGGCCAGTTCTTTTAAATTATCTGTTGGTTTAGCTGTACCAATATACAAGCGAAGGATCCTGTTTGCGCAAGTTAACCATCGAGAATGGGCTAGTTTTCCTGGGTCTTTATTAGCCAAATTTGGTGGAACTGTACCAGAAGAAATAGCACAACATATTTGATAAAGGTATTTTTGATCGGTACTCAATAAATCAGTATTCAGATCCGGCAATTCGGTGAAAATTGGTTCGAATAGTTCTAATTTAAAGTCCAGACACTTCTCAAGTTGTTTTCCTAAACTGCCAGAAAAGGTATTGGGGCCTGTAGTAGTACCGTCAAGATTAGTGAACAAATGGCGAAGTGGTAGTTCATTTGCATGTAGCAAGCACACAAACCATTGCAAAGGGCGCTTCAGATGTTTTTCTAATAAAACAGAGACTCCATTTTTGCGACCAGTATTAACAGCAGTCCCATCGCATCCTATTGCTACTAAAGAAGAATGAAATTCATATTTATTTTCAAGAAAATCTACAATATTTTTCGCAATATCAGCCGCTTTACCCGAAACCATAGATAGATGACCGATGTATTCGGAATTAGGTTCTGATATGATTGAGATATGTTCTTCAACTACAATCTTCCTTTGAGATGTATTATCAGAATATAATCACAAAATTTAATAGGATCACCGAATAAAGGACACCGCAAATCTTTACGCGTTTTAGGCATTTTTTACAAAAAATCACTAAACTTTGGCACTATTTCAAAACGATATATTAAAGTTTATATTAGAAAATACTATTTGGCCTACGAGGTAACACTAATACAAACTTAAAACAGTATAATTGTAAGTAAAGCATGTAATAACAAAAATTTTTTTGAGCGTAGACTTATAAGAAAAAATATTCAATTTTTAGAAACTTTGATCTCAACGCGCCACCTGAAAATAAAGTCGTAGACCTTTGATATTTTGCACGAATAAAGCCTTTACCTATGGTCACCAATTAGTTATACAGGAGATGGGAAAATAAAAAAAAAAAATTTTTTCGCTTGTTTCACTCCACCCTAATGTTCAGCCCTATTCTGGGTTTATAGGGGACGATCAATTTCTTTTAATGCACGATAACGCACGTCCGCACGTCGCGCGCTGTGTTAATGAGTACCTTCAAGCCGTCGGTATTCGAAAATTGGACTGGCCAGCTCGCAGCCCGGACTTAAATCCAATAGAGCACGTGTGGGACAAGCTGAAAAGAAAAATAAAGTCGAACCCGAGCCCCCCACAAACCCTCAGTGACCTTCGCAATGCTGCACTAGCCGCTTGGGAGGGCATCCCTCAAGAAATGATAAAAAACATAATTCAGAGCATGCCGGAGCGCATGCAAGCAGTCATCAGGGCTAGAGGGGGAAATACCCGTTATTAAAAACATGAAATTTCAGGGGAAAATACTGTTTTTACTTTTGTGTGGTGTTTTTTCAGTGACAATAAGTTTTTCACAAAATGGTGTATTTTCTTTCTTATCTCATTATATCGTTATGTACTGTTAATATGGCTGTTAAATCGTTTAGAAGTATTAAAAAAACATTAAAGATTACAAAAAAAGACAATAAATAGGAAGATATTACAAAATTTAAAAGTTATTCCAGTTTTGTTAAAAATTCGTCGGTGGCCAAGTTTCCGTGCCGGTGAGTGTATATAAAAATGAAACCCTTGTTTTCCTTGGTCAATGCATCACGCGTAAATGTCTGGACCGATTTCCACGGTTTTGCATTCGTTTGAAAGGTCTCGGGCTCCGTGAGGTTTTTAGGGAATAAAAATCTCAAAATTCCCACGGGAACGGGGGCGCTGCGGGTGAAACCGCGGGGCACAGCTAGTCGTTTATGAATAGGGCGGTATGACTTTATTTTGATAAAGTGTTTTTGAATAGCATCTGTAATTTCCTTCATGATACAGTAACATTAGTATAATACGGTACTTGAGATACTTGTATTACTAACGTATCATATCCGCATTGGACTTGCATTTAGTTCTTACTTACATTATAATCCATGTAAGGTGAAGCCTTTGGAATCTTAATGGCTTTGCCACTATAGGCAGTAGCACTTTAATTGCATAAAAAACGAATAGCGCCCCGCGGTTATACCCGTTTTCCGCGCAATTCTTTGGGAATTTCGGGATAAAAAGAAGCTTATGACATTTGTCTTGAACGTGGCTATTCAATACAAAAACAATAATTAAAATAGAACGCGTACTTTCTGATATTATCGCGTTCAAACAAAACATCAAATCCTGTAACTTTTCTATACTAGTACTAGTAGCGCCCTGCGGTTTTACCCGCGTTTGTGCCCGTTTCCGTAGGAATTTCGGTATGAAAAATAGTCTATAACCTTCCCGTTGAACGTGGCTATCTATTAAAAAAGGAATTATTCGAATCGGATTGGTAGTTTCTGAGATTATCGCGTTCAAACAAACAAACTAACAAACAAAACAAACTCTTCAGCTTTATAATATTAGTATTGATTAGATAGATAATGTTATGTTAAAGGAATTTGTTTCGATTTACAAGTTTATACTATTTTTCCATGTTTGGGTTTAAACTAGTCTCATGCGAGTTTTGTTTTAACTAGCCGAGTTTGTTAGCGTAATTTGTACCATTTATATCGGGAGCTTTTTGTGAGAGCTTACTGTGGAACAGAGTTTTATACTCGTATAAGTTTTATACACGTTGTACAGATGGGTACTAAAGTGGGATTATTATAGCTATTATATAAAATAATGTTTTAAGAATAACTAGCTCTGTTCCACGGTTGTACCCGCGTTGTGCATATTCCGTGGGAACTTTGGAAGAAATAGTAGTAAAACTTTTCTATTGAATGTTGGTATCTAGGACACGAATAATAGTTTAATATGACTGATAGTTTCTAAGATTAGCCTTTTGAAACAAACAAAACAACCCTTAACTTATAAAGTATAGAGTACTCTCTGTTTTATATAAATAAAAACCACTTACAACTACGTTATACAAATAAAACCCGTCTCTATAATGAAGTGAATAAAATATTAATTACAATGTAAAATAATTAAATGTTTGTGTGACTATCGTCAGTGGAATGTGCTGACCTGTGGCGGTGGCAGAGCCGATGCAAATTACATTCGTCGGAATGCTTTCTACTCTGTACTGTTGCAAATGTTCTCGTAACAATGCAAAGGTATGTTTCAATGTTTATTTAAATTGTTTTGTGTGTGATATTTTAATTTCGAATTTGTGGGTGGTATTATTGTACATTAAGGTACTCTAAAATAAATTACGTACCTACGAATTTTAGCTATTTATTCTGAAACAAACTAAAAGGAAATTGATTTTGTAGTTAAAGAATATCTATGACTAGTAGAGCCCTACAGTGTACCCGTTCCCGCGGGAATTTTGGGATTTAATGTATCCCATGTGTTATTATCATGTATAACCTATATTACTGTAAAGTTTCATAAAAATCCGTTTAGTAGTTTTTGCGTGAAAGAGTAACAAAGAAACATACATCCACCCATCCTCACTAACTCTTGCATTTATAAGATTAATAGACTTTACCTATTAGATGATAGAGTAGGTACCTAGTCAGAGTATAGAAGGTACTCTAAGCATAGACACACTATATTTTATCAACTTATATCATGGTTACTTAACGCCTGCTTTACAAATCTACCAATTAATTAAACATCTATACTAATATTATAAAGCTGAAGAGTTTGTTTTGTTTCTTTGTTTGTTTGTTTGTTTGTTTAAACGCGCTAATCTCAGAAACTACTGAACCGATTTGAATAATTCTTTTTGTAATAGAAAGCCACATTCAACGGGAAGGTTATAGGCTATTTTTCATCCCGAAATTCCTACGGGATCGGGTACAGCGCGGGTAAAACCGCGGGCGCTGCTAGTCATAACATATCACCCAAGTTAATCACTACAATCCCCGTAGGTTATTGATTTACGAACAGTCTGGCTCAAATAGCTCATTAAATCTAGCATTAGTCATATCCCTATAGTATTACGTGTCAATTTGACATAATCTTTGTTATATAACCTCAATTATTATGCCTAACAAGCATCAAGTTACAAGTAACAGATCTATCGACCAAACATCTGGTAATGGCCGACTTTAGGAACCTTGGGCGACCACAACAGACACTGCACACAAAAATAGATTTATTCACGGTTAGCTGCATGGATATTACTACTTACTACTTGATTAACAAGCTATGAGTTTATCCTATTGATATCGTTACTAATATAACAAAGCTTTCGCTTTTTTATACTTGTAGAGTTCGCTTTTTGTTTTCTGGTTTGATTAGCGCTTTCAAACAAATAAACAATCAAACTATTCACCATTATTATACTTTGCCCGCGTTGAGCCCGTTCCCGTTGGAATTTTCGAAAATCCTTTCTTAGTGTGCACTTACGTCACTTGAAGAACCTTCCTGCTAAATTTCATGTTTCTAGGTGTAGCGGGTGAGGCTGTGCGTTGATTATCATTCAGTCAGTCAGTCAGGACTTTGAATTTTATATATATACATAGATTAGTATTTATTTATTATACTGCGTCCATCCCACATTAACAATTCTTTATTTTTTTATTTACATCCAGTTATATTGAATTGAATTAAACTCACCGGATGTTCTTCAGTTACCTAAATTACATCACTCTATGTGAAATATGCAACTCACTCATTGTTACGAATCGTAATGTACCTAGTTGTGTTACACCGGTTAAAAATACCAGCATTAGAAGGAAAGGAAATTTTGATGTCGTTAACCTAAAAACTGATTTATAACCGCATATTATGTAAAATGTGTGGAATTTCGTATTTAACTTAATGGCAGGGTGTTGTACATTTTTAACACATTTTCTGCTGCATAGCGTTTAAAATTTTGTTGGAGGAAAGTGGACTTTATTACTAGGTAAATAAGTTATAGTATAAACTAGGACTGTGATAGTCTTTTTCGTTATTTATTAATTCGTTACGTTTCTTTGTAATTTTAGTTTTAACTGACTTTTGAAAATGCAGTTCTTTCATATGTTTCGTAGTTCGTTTGT